>CM053785.1:12650000-13998750 GCA_028749045.1 Cupressus sempervirens | reverse complement strand
CCACTTGGAAGAAACAACAAATTTTCCTTTAGGTCTTGGAACAATTTCCCAAACATCATTTGTCATAATAGATTGGTATTCTTCTATCATAGCTTCTTTCCAAGCTATATATTTAATAGCATCTGAAGAATTGGCTAGTTCTGTTTTGGACAAATTATTCATGTTTGTTGCATAACTAGAAAATCTTTTAGGTCTTTTGCTTTCTCTGACTGTTCTAGAAGGTGCAGCAAAGTCTTGTGCTTCCTCGATTGTTTTAATGGCCCAAAGTGGTCTTTTCTTTGACTTTTGAGTTTCTCCAAGATTTAGATTTTGAATTTCATCTTCAATTTCTTCTATGTTCTCCCTTTGAGACTCAGACTCAGACTCACTATTCTTTTCAGAACTAGGTAAAGGAGAAGGTTCTTTAGAACTTAGGGCTCTTTTCAATGCTAGATCTTTTTCAAAAATTACATCCCTACTAAGTTCAATACTTTTTTGTCCAGGTATGAAAATCCTATATGCTTTGGATGTTTCACTATACCCTACAAAAATACCTTTCCTTCCAGAGGGTTCTAACTTGGTTCTCTTTACTTGTGGAACATGGATATATATGGGGCACCCAAAAATCCTAAGATGGCTTATATTGGATTTAACCTTAGTAAAGACTTCTTCAGGAGTTTTATCTCTAAGGTAAGAGTGAGGGCTTTGATTTTGAATAGACACAGGAGTACAAGAGGCTTTCGCCCAAAGATAATATTTTAGATTTTGATCAAATATCATAGCTCTAGAAGCTTTTATAATTGTTCTATTTTTTCTTTATGCTACCCCGTTTTGTTTTGGATTATAAAGAACGATGTACTCCCTCTTAATTCCTGTTTCTTTACAAAACCTTTTAAACAAATCTGAGGTGTATTCTCCTCCATTATTAGTTCTAAGAGTTTTAATTTTATGTCCTGATAATTCAGTTAATGTTTTGAATTCTTTAAATCTCTTTAGGATTTCTTCTGATTCTTTGCACTTTTAGAAGTAAATCCATGTTTTCCTAGAAAAGTCATCTATTAACAAAATATAGTACCAGAATCCTCCAAGAGAAGGAATAGACATAGGTCCACATAAAATTGAATGAATTAATTCCAAAACATTATTTATTTTTCTAGTGCTATCATGAAATGGACTTCCAGCCTTCTTACCCAGTGCACACCCTTTGCATATGCTTGAGTGGTCTTTATTTAGTTTAGGTAGACTAGTAACCATCTTTTCCATAGTTGATAAGGTTTTGAAATTTAGATGCCCTAATCTTCTGTGCCATATTTCATTTATGTTGTCAGGTTCATGAATTAAGGCTTGAATAGGTCGACTAGATTCTGAATTCAATTCATACAAATATCCTTTTCTTTGACCAATCAGCTTCACTTTCTTGATTGAGGAGTTCTTTGCCCAGGTTATTACTTTACCGTCCACTAATGCAATGTTATGCCCATTATCTTCAAGTGCTGTAATTGAGATTAGATTTCTTTTTATTCTTGGTACGTAGAGTACACCTTTGAGAAGAAGAGAATTGCCTGATTTTAGTATCAATGTGCAATTTCCAATTCCTTCGACGGGATGTGCTGAATTATCACCAATGGTAACTTCATCATTAACCTTTTCTGATATAGAGTCTAGTGCTTCTTTGTATCCTGTTATATGTCTAGAAGACCCACTATCAATTACCCATGCTTTACTTGAGATTTCATTTGATAGTGATGAATACAATACATGATTCTTAGGATCATAGGTATCTTCTTCCCTGGTAACATTTGTACAGTTTGCTTGTTGTTTAGAATTCTCAAGACAATTAGATCTGTAGTGTCCAAATTTATCACATTTGAAACACTTTATTTTGGATAGATCTTTCTTGGGTTTGCCATTCTTTTGGTTTCTTTTTTTCTTCTTGAAATGCTTCTTCTTTCCTTTATAGGAGTTTGTATTAAGAACATAAAGTTCTTCATCTTCTGTTTTTAGTTTTCCTCCTTTCTTTGATTTTCTGGATTCTTCTTGAAGACAATCTCCCTTAAGTCTGTTGAAGTCAGGAAGTTTATCTCTGGCACTTATTCCTCATGCAAAAGTTTTCCATGAATCTGGTAATCCATCTATAGCCATTAGTGTTAATTCTGTGTCACTAATAATGGTTCCAATACTTGACAGTTTATTTCTAATGCCAGCAACCCTTAGGAAGTAAGAATTCATTGATTCTCCTTTCTTTATTTGTATGGGATTTAATTGCCTTTTTAGTGCGAGAACTCTAGTTGCATTGTTGACCTCATGCATTTAGTAATGCATTCGTTATATCAAATGTTGTTTGATGTTTTGTAAGCATGGGTACGATATCATTTTTTACTCCATTTAATATGATTTGAATGACTTTCCTATTTCCTTTGCTTTAGATAGTTATGCAACCTTAGATGCTTTGATCTTTTGAGATTCTAGTATTAAGCGAAAGGTTATATCTATTACATAGATGTTAATGGTCAAGTCTATATGATAGGTGTACATAAGGGAAAAAGCACTACGCGTTAAAATTGACAACACAAATGCTTCGTTATAATAAATAAAATAAGAATATATAATACATTTTAAATTTTTATTAAGGGCTAGTTAGAATGGTTAAAGCAATATGAGGTTCAACTAGAGGTTGTTTGGATGCTTTATCAACAAATTGTTTTACTTCTTTTTTCTTCCAGAATCATCATTATTCTTAATTTCCAAACATCAAAGTGTTCTTTCCCATCAAACCTGTCCTCGGGTCTAATTGTGTATGCCATTGAAGGTAGGAGAAAGGTGCTAGATATGTTTAATTTCTAATTACATAATTTTGCAGAGCTTAGGTTCGACTACCAGAGCTCTGATACCATGTAAAGTTTCTGCAAATTTTGTAATAAATCTCAGACTTCTATAATATCCTTTAACTTGCTGAAGATAATCTTCTTAATGTTTTGAAGGTAGGAGGAGTTATCACCTTTAACTCTGATCTGAATTTGATTTATATCTACAATATATTTGTATAGGTATTATTGCTTGAGGGAGTAGACTTGTGTTTATCGTGTGTCCTCAAACTACAATAAAACCTACCCTTTATATCAAGACCAAAGGGCATGTTCCTTAAAGGGACATGACCCTCTCTAGGTCAGCCGAAACACTACTTGAAGAAATCGGCACGTAGAAGAAATTAATTCAATGTTTAACTAACATAACTATTTGTTATAGTTAGTACACATCATAATTTCTGCCAAGGATCGCTGCCCATTCTAACACAAGTCTAGTGTATATATATATACCATCTATGATATAAAAGGTGAAGATTAAGGTGTGGTCTGCACTTTTCAGACCAGTACGATTATTAATGTTAATATTTAACAGCCAGGCATGTCGAGCAAGTTCAAAATATTATGAGTCTTGCTAATGATAGGGAAGGAAATGGTATTCCATAGATTGACAAGTATTTGTTTCTAGTGAACAATATCAGTGTACTATCATCCAGAAATGTTAGCAAGGGTGTTTTTTCTAACTAATGAATTATATGTTCTGGCTCTCAGCTTGATCGATTCTAATTCACACAGTTTTGACAACCGACTGATTTGGTTCAGTGCAAAATGCTTATTACTAGTGCTAGAGGTTTGCAGGCTTGGATTTTTTCCATCAAATTGTGACACTTCTCATACTCCAGATGGATGCTTGTCACGATTGACAACAAGAAGAGGGTCGAAAGTATGTTTTAAAAAGCTATTTACAGGCAGAAATCCAAGTGCAAACACATACAAACGCAAATATTTTGCATCTATCACAGGTCCAAGAAGTAAGCATTGGAAAAGATATACAAATGAGACGATACTAATCATTCTAAAGTTCTGGTCAAATAGAGATGTGCCTGAAGTAATTGGAAGGCAAATTATGAAAGGATAATAGTTACATCCAGAGCATTGAAGTTTTTAAAATTGTGGCTCTATGCTGCTTAAAGGCTACTCAATTCATACTAGGATTTTCATGGGCAACATGTTCTAAAACATGTATCAATCAATTTGGCCTCATTGCTATGTTATCAGTTTTATTCTTGGCATTAAAGAAACCAAACAGTTCTTCACTATGCATATAAAGCTAAAAGGAAGAATGAGTCATATCAAAGAGGAAGAGACAATAACAAAGGGTTCAGAGGTAGAGGTCTTTTGAGACTATATTGGAGAAATATGAAATTTGCCTGTGTATCTCCAAGAGGTTTGTCATGTCTATTCTATTACTTATATTGAAGAAGTATTGGAGAAAATATATAATTTCGTTCACTTTTGTTGCTTTAGACACAAGAATAGTATAGAGAGGATGAAACAAGAAGATAAAATGATCCATCAAAACATAATTAGTCGCTCCAGATGAATAAGTCAAGACAATAGAAATCCACGTTGGGAATGAGTCAACTAGTCCAATGAGCGTAACAGGGACATTTGTCACCGTTAGAAAATTGGAGAATTCTAGTGGGCCCACGATCAACTAATTTCTGATTGTCTCACCATAAAGGACATACAAAAGGGTCCCTTGCATCTCCAAATATTTCTCCTCCTAAAATGTTGATAGACAAGAATTATTTGGGTTAGTAATCAGCATATATGACATCGATACTAAGGAAGAGCTAATCATTTAACAAAAGAAACATGAAATGATCATGGTCCCTATTCAAAAGGAATGAGAGAATGTCTGAAGAACTTGCTCAGATAGCGAACTGTACATTCCATGATGCCGTTGTGTATGAGCCAAGACAAGAGAGAAGTCAAGAAATAAAGCGGAGAAGACTCCACATCAGAGAAAGCTTCACAGGAAACAATGGAGCAATCTGTAAAACGTAGGCTCCATTCGGCAAAAATCGTGTGACCAAGTTCACCACAAGAGAAACCATTGAGTGTATGAAGCATATGGTTATTCATAGGTAACGTTAATATAAACTAACGGCTATCGAATGGAGCCCTGTTAGAGTTTTTACTGCAAGTGCATACATAATATCGAGCAAAGATAGTTATAGTACAAAAAGCTACTGTGAAATAAATTATAATAAATAATGTTGGTACTCAAGAGCCAAATAAATTACTTTAGTTTGTGGCTAAAGTTGATTATTAAGAGTTGCATCTATTTGGAAAGACACACATTTCTATTTTGCAAGATATAAAAACAAAGTCCTTTTATTTTCAAAGGACATATTCGACATCCAAGAATAGGAAAAACCATTCACATTCATTTGTATGGAGGGATAAGGAGTTTTAAATATGGCTTTGTCAGATAAGTGGACACAATCATTTAGCATCTTAAAGCTGATTATCATAGATATAGTGAAATATCAAATTGTTTCCGTAACTATGTCCAGTTTGTCTCCCAATCATAGCAATTAAGGTTCAATTTGGACTTATTTAAGATTGCATATATATTTGATCTGTTGCATTTTGATTATTTAATTATTGACAACATAAGTGCGTAGAACTTTATAAAGTTGTACATGAAAATCTTCATTATAGTTGACTCTATTACCTGAATAAGAAAATCTAATTCTTCCTTCTTACAAGCATCAAATCCAATTATTGACAAATATTATAGAAAGCATTCATTTACTTCAAAAATTTGGCATTCAATTTCATCAAGATCAAGGATAATGCCAACCGAAGCACTCGCCAAGCTTAAATTTTCTATATAAAAGCTTTGGATCAAGTGATCAGGTTTGGAGTGAAGGTTTACCTGCCTTGGTGTAGCGAAGCCTGAGGTGCAGGGGAATCAAAGTTATTCTTGTTTGTTGGTTAGAACTGATTGTGGAATCCTGTTAGAGAATTGGCAAGCTCTTGGATTTCCAATCGATGGGTTTGGGAACTACCATGTACCTCACTCGTCACTGGACTCACACCCTTAACATCTCCATGGGATCCTGTAGAGTGGCTTCTTAGTAGCTACGTATCCACTAGGTTCACAGAGAGGACACGATCTGCTGCCTTTGTCCCCTTGAGGAGGTGGAGATTGAGACTCATTTTATTTTCCGTTTCCTCTTCTATTATGAGATAACGGGGACGTTCCATTGCTTGTTCAGAGAGTGTATGTCCCTTTCTTCATTATTCAGATACATTGACCAACGCTATTATTAGTTCAATTATTTTTTAGTCACCTTGATCATGATTTCCGTATTTATTTGGAACCATTGACATTGATTCTCCTTTAGCCCAAATTTGCCTAAGCACATACCTCGTGAAGTTCTCCTAATGCCAGACCGTTCCTTAGATTTTGGTTGATCAAAACTTTCTTGTTTGGTCAGCTTTGAACCCTTGAACCTTCCTAATCCTATGCAAAGTTCAGTGAAAACTTTGACAAGGACGGCTTTGTTATAGCTCGCCATTGGACCCAAAAATTCTATATGGGTTGTTTACGACTCCCAAAGGGTCTGAATAAAGATCATATGAAACCCCACATTCATGATTTGGTGATTCTGTTACATAGAGTCAAGGGTTCACTGGAGGCATTTTTGTTTGAGGATTGGATGTATCATTTAATGGATCATACTAGATGGAAAACAATATTTAGATTGGGCTGAAATCATAGCAGGTTCAATGAGAGAGCAATTGAAATTAACTCACTATTAAAAAGGATTTCTTTATGTGTTCCTACATTATTTATTGTTTGACTTGTACCCAAGATCTCACCCCTCTACCACATCAACCCTGGGATAATGACATGTTCATATACAATTTTGCTTTTCCCTACAAAGGAGCCAAGTTTTGAAAAATTATAGAAAGGTTGATGATGTTTTCCTGGGTAAATTATGTTTTGAACTGCCAGGAAAGGTAGAGGATAGAGTTTAATTAGAAGCCCTACAATTCATATAAGTCTATGGTAGTTTATTCATCGAATTTCCTAGGTTCACATATCTTAGGGTAGGTGGTTTTGATGAAGAATCCTTAAGATTGCCCAAGTTTGCTTTGGATTGCTTTATCTTGGCAGGAGTTTGTCGTCAGCTTGCTGTTGTAACATTGAGGTTTCTCCCTAAAGATAAGTGGGATAGTTTTTTTCCCTGTGAAGATTGTCAAACTTTCATGTAAAAATCTAAAAGATGCCATGAATATTGGGAACGATCTGTGTGCCTTTGATTTCAAATTTTATCACGCTAGACAAGGCTTTGACAAAAGAATTTTCTAGGAGAGTTTTAGAAGTGGGATATCATTTCTCACCCTTACCTCACTTAGAAGATTATTAGGAGGATTTTTGGAGGGAAAGAGAAGTTCAAAGGAAAAATAGTTCCAGGATGGTAATATCACAAGTCTCTGCTGTCCAATTGAAAATGAACATCATGGGAGTTCAAGAAGACGGTTCAGAGATCATCGAACTTGAATATCTGAAATAGCAAGAACTTCACTTGCCTCCTATTGATTGGTCAGAACTTGAGATGAATGACATAATGTAGAGGACTAATGTTATTGAAAATATTAAAGCCTGGCTTCAACATAAGAGGAAAGGGGGCACATCTCGGCCTCAAACTGAAGATGCAATTCAGGAATCCCCTTCTTCCTCCAATTCTAATACTATCTTTTCCATTGGTCATGCCGGTGATGAAAAGAGTTTGAAGGCATTGGTTGCTGAACAGGTCCAAAATCAACCTATTGTACGAAGGACAATGTCATAAACCAGGTTCGAGAAACGGGACAACATGGCATCTCAGTAACAAACCCAAATGAACAAGATAGAGGTTCAACAGACAATGAACAACAGGTTCAGGCAACCTTGGATGGTGTTTCACAGGTTCTAGATTCATTGAACACACCTATAAAGGACCCAACAGGAACTGAACCTTCCCACTCAGTACCAAATTGGCTTACAAACTCATTGAGCAAGAAGAGGAGCTTAGTACTGATGAAAGTATTGTCATTGACGTCAAAGGATTTCATGAGCATGAGAAAAAACTACAAGTGTAGGCACCATCAATGTCAAAGGTGTATATATATGTGTGTGTCTATATATATAGGCAAAAGTATAAGTAGTCTAAATGACAGTAAAGAATTATAATGGAAATATTAAAGTAAAGTATGAAGAGTTTTTTAGCAAACCAACAACAATGGAGATTTCCTTATCTTGAGGGAAATCTTTAGCATCTGTAATTAAATGAACAGAAAGTTACAATGAAGACCAAAATGCAAGGCATAAGAGAATCCACATCTCTTGAGTTTGAGAATATTGATTCGAAAGACTAAGGCAGTGACAGTTCAAAGTATGAGAAATAATATACTAGAGGACACGCCTTGACAAGATATTTTGAACAACATCCGAACATTATGTGTGACAAGCAATGAAGAATATAGGAAAAAGGCGAAGGCTACTGCTAATAAACAATGCAGAGATTAAGGCACGATAACTAGTTGCTTTAATAATTATCTGACAATATTCAGTCCATCCTCAATGACTCCAGTGGAAACTGAGGCAAATGTTACTGAAACAACCACCAATATAAAGAATAATAAGAAATGATGGAGCCTGGAATATAAAGTGATTGAACTCGGGAAATATTCAATGCTAATTATAATCAAAAGAAGATTATAGAAATAATAGGTATTAAAATCAAATATGAATATATTATATTAAGCCACTGAGTGTATTTGATGACAAGTCAGCAAACGATAAGGACAAGGATATGCCATGACTAATATAGAAGCTGGATCAGCTTACAAGCTTTAACAAAGGCGGTAATATCTTTGAAAGAAGTGACAAATAGACAAGAAGAGACAATGATGGACTTCAGTTTACACCCACGATATATACAATACAATTTATATAGTGCAAACGATGATATCCGAGATGTATAGGGTGCTTCGAAGAAGTTAAATTATATTCCTTCAAAAGGTATAAACTTATGCTGGAGCACAGTAGAGAGCCGCTGGGGAAGCATAAATCAGAAGACATCCATGTGATTATACAAGACAAATAAAGCTGTCAGGTGTCTTGTGCTAAATTCATCACAATGGAATAGAAAGGGCATGCTTATACAAAACTATGAAGTTTACCACAAACAGATAATTATATACAGCGCTCTTTCTTTTGGGGACAAACAGGTTCATTACAATGCAGCCCAATAAAATACTTAACAAGTGAATAGATTAAGATGCTACGAAAACCATACAAGGATGCTGTCAGAAAGTTGAATAAGTATTTTGGAGTCAGCAATCAAAACATAATATAAGTGGTTGAAAACCTAAAAGCACAGAAGGAAAAATTGTAATCAAACAATAGTGCGTATGGATACATAGAGATTGCAGTATAGACAAATATTAATCATTTCCTAAGAAGATAAATATTAATCATTTCCTAAGAAGATAAATAGATGAATGAATGAAGCCGCATCAGAACAGAAGCATAAAATCACAAGGTAAAACAGTGTGCAAAATATATCGTGCAATGAAAGAGAATTATATATCAAATACAAACTGTATCATCACTATGCGGAGGGATGAAAAATAAATAAGCAGATGCTATTTATTGCATGTGCTTGAATGTATACATTAAATTTTAACTGCAAAAATGAACTCACAATAATAAAAGTTCAGTATACTAACTATTAAAGAGTTTGTTAATCAAAAGGTGTGATTGAAGATTTATGATAATATAATAAAATAAATAAATTAAATGTTATGAAGTCTCCTGGTAAAGAGACACATCTTTTAGGTGATATCAAGAGATAAAGAGTTATTTATTTGCAAAAGAAGGAAGTCAGCAGCATGAGAAGCAAGAGTGCTAGAAAAGGAATATATACAATCTGATATATATTTATCAGAATATAAAGGTAGTGATGTGAAGAAAGCAGATCAAATATATCAGAGAAGCGATTAAAAAAAGTAGTGTGTGAAGCAGAAACTAGAGTGAAAACGTGGAATAAGTGTGAGAAAATGTGAAGTTGAAGAGTGGAGTGTCTGACTTAGTAAAGTCAGACGTAGGAGAAGTATAAAGGAATAATAAGAAAGATGTATATTCAGATTCAAATCTGATATATATAATAATAAGTGTGTGAAATAAAGTAATAAAAGAATAATGAGGGGTTCAAGTTTAAAGAATAATATATGGTGCACATTGACGTAACATATAGATAGATTTATTTATCTATTATATATAAATATGTATTGATATTAAATAAAGGACATATAATAAATATGAAAGATATAAAATAAGAGGATTTGTGAAGATATATATGTGAAAGAAAGGTATAAAAATTATTTCAAATATCCATCGTCAGCTTAGTAAGCAACATCAACAAGGTGGAGAGGAGGTTTGTGTGCAATGGGTTGATGCTCACGAAGACAGCGGTGGGGGTTGGTGCTTCTAGTAGGTCGAAGCCTATGAAGAGTGGGAGTTAGAGCTTCCAGTGAGTCGGTGCTCTTAAACATAGGGGTCGTAGCCTAGAAAACATTGTAAAAGATCAAGTTTTTATAAAAATAATTATTTGCCTGTAATGTTCCTGTCATTAAATAAATATTTAATCAAACCTTTGTCAACAGGACAATTGATTTAGTATAGCTCAGACCCATTTTTATTTTTTTGTTTCCGTAGGTAGGTGTAGCCGTCGGCTATCTTTGTACACCCTGGGGAAGGTTTCCCCAATGGGTATTTAAGCACGACTTGTAGGTAGTTGTCGGTATGCGATTTGGATTATTTCTTTGTACTGCGAATTCCCGTTGGGATTCTTTGTAGTGAGCCATTTCGGAAGTGAAAGACCTTCCCTATTTGGCTATTCTGGTTTCGGTGGGATTCAACCTCACCCTATTCCATTTGTGTATTTCGGCAAATTGGAGCACTATGTTTATTGCAGATGCATATATTTATCTCTGGTAACAGATTGAATCAATTGCTTTGGTATTAATTAGCAAATGTATTGTTCTGGCACTAAGCATAGCTCAATTTCACATTTCATACGACCCACTACTAGTCTGTGATCCCAAGCAACATCTACCGTACGACCTAATTGCTGTCTATCAGATGCCTTCCTCTCCATACACTGTACAACCCTACAGTAGGACCTTCCATTCCCTCCCCATGCATAATCCACACCTTCCGTTCCCCTTGGTACGATTGCCCTTGTACCATACGGTCATCCTCTCACACACTCGTACGACCATGCCCTTCCCTACTTTACTACCCTTGGTGACCACCATACGACTATCTAGTCTGCCACTGTACAACCACATAGTGACATCTCCCTACCAAACCACCCATTCCAGTTCGTACGACCCTCAAATCTACTTTGTATATGCCAGTTGGCTTACATGGGTACAACCATTCTTGTCTCTTGTAACTCGCTATAGTTTGGAGTTATTGTAGACAATTACATTGCCATGGTTTTCTCCTGTACTGAGTTTCCACATGAATTCTGTGTTAGTGTGGTATGTGCATAATTGTTCATTTCGGCATTTGAAGTTAATTGTTTGGATTAAAGTTTTAAATTGTAAAATTTGTTATTATATTGATTCACCCCCCTCTCAGTACAATCGTGTGCTCTTCAGGTAACAGTTTCTATACCTGTAAGAGATATGGTTGTTGTCCGACAAACTGGGTTGTTAGATAGTTACCGGTAAGGGCACAATTGTGTCATCTCATTGGCACTGTGTCGATTGTTATAGGGGCATTCCTTCGTAGAATGGCCCAAAGCCTGACAAATATCGCAAATCGCCTTCTTAGGACATGCTCCCTTTGTATCCTTTCTCTTTACAATTGGTACACCATATTTCTCCCTCCTCTGTACAGCTAGTGATTCCCTTCATGGATTGGAACTCCTTCCTCATCTGCTTCATGTCCTTTTGGAGGGCCTATACTTTCTTGTTGGGTTCTTTGTTGCTGTCAGCGCTGCTTTCCTCTTCAGAGGACTCATCGCTCTTAGAGGAGGATGAGGATATCCTTTTCTTCTTCTTCTTTTTCTTTGCTGATTTGCCCTCACTTTCGAAGTTCGTGGTGTGGTCATAGGCGTTTGTGTACGATGTGGGTGGGATTATCTTCATCTTCCTTCTTAGTGCCCCGCAGAGTCCTACAAATCATCGTTTCTTTAATTCATCGGCGGGTTGAGTACCCATCCTGCTAAGAAGATCCTTGAGCCTTCAACTGTAGGCTCGTATGGTTTTCTTTTTCCCTTGTTTGCTATTGTAGATCTCGACAACGACCTTGTTATCATCTCGTAGCAATCAAAATTCTGTTTGAAATTCTTTCTTTAGATCATCCCATGTGGTGATCTTCGCCTTGTCCATATTAGAAAACCAATCCACCTCTACTCCTAGTAGGCTAGCTGGGAATTGGTTTAACCACTCCTTGGTGTCTGTGACCGAGTTGGTAGTCCATATGGTTTCACATGTACGACAATGTCGTACGAGGTCTTCCTTCTCGTCGCTTGTGAACTTTGGGAGTTTTTTTTTGAGACATTCTGTTTGTTGTCCTTTGATGACCACTCGATTGTATCCCAAAATTGTTAGGAATTGTTCCGGTGGGTTACTTTGACCACCATGCAGTGTCCCTCCGACACTTTCTTGTCCCTCCTCTGTTGGCCTCGCCTCCTTTCCTACTTCACGGGTTTCCTCTCGTAGTGGTGTATCGGGTGGTTGTAGAAACTATTCCCTTGTCTCCTTGAGTACAGTTAATCTATGCCGTGTTTCGTTGAGCAACTCCTCATTGCTTTGTACTCGTTCTAGCGAACAGTGGCACCCTTCGGTGGTTCCTGCACCCCCCGCGCAATTGCCTTCTTTCACACTCAATGATTGCTCCGATTGCCCCACAGTCCATTCTTTGGCAAGTTGTCTTAGTCGCCGCCTTCGTTTGGCTTGGATTAAATCTCCACGCACAGGTTGTAATTCATCAATATCTTCTCTCAAGTTCCTCTTTTTATTTAAGAGATTAGGCATTTGACATATATCATTATATCAAAAAACAAAACAAAACACTCTTTCATTTTTCTCTTGCTCTTCATCCTGATGATGGATCACTGTGTGTGATCCGAAACGTTGATGCAAAAAACTTAAAACACAATCAAATTCCAGAAGTACTAACTAGTTTTTACTCTTTCATTTATTTAAATTGTATAAATCATGTGGTCGTCTCATGCAACAGTTACAGACTCTTGAGTGCTCTTGGTACCATGGCTCAAAAGCTCATGGTTCAGTTTTGCGACGTTATGCGTCTCTCTCCTCATAGAAATTCTTGAGGGTTTGCTGATGACGTTCCTCTTGTTCCACTTCTTCCCGGCGTCTCTTCTGCGACAAGTATGCTTGTGCAATTAAATGGGGAAGTTGGTCTAGGAATCTGTTCATTGTTGGGCTTGCATGCATGGCATCTCACATCGTGTCCATTGTAACCTCATTCTTTGCGGCTTCTCTCCTTACAAAGGTTTTAAGGCTTACACAGTACATGATCTGGATGTTTTGGGTTGTCTCCTGCTCGCCTTCTAGGAGTTTTGTCTTATCCTCATTAGTTTTCCAGTTGTTTGGTACGGGTATTCCCATTTATCCTTGGCCTTCTATTTGCTACCACTCCGGATTCAAACTAGCAATGACGCCAAATGTTCAGGTCGTAGGTTAACAAGGAAGAAACATATAACTTAAAGTAAAATATTATTCATTCATCAAATGCTTCTATACATAACAATAATGTTCAATACCAACATGATGCCAAATACATAAGTGTAAGCCACATTTATAACATCTGATACGATGCCGATGAAATGATACAACCATGCCTATACCGATAACCGTTTAACTAACCAATTTGCCGGACAACAATGGCGAGAAAATATACTGCTAAAGCCCTGAAGCCCAAAAGAATGAAGATTTCTGCTCACCTTGTTACATATACTAAAACATGGGAGGTTACGACAGAGGTTGCCTTGTATAAACCAAAAGATCCTTTTGTAGGTTTGAGTGTTAGGGACTTCAGAATTACAAAAGTGGATCTAGGGGTATTGAACAGAGACACCAAAGAGCATTGGTTAAGCGAGTTCACTCAACATATGCTGGCATCATAGTAATGAGACTCGCCGTGAATCAAGCGATTCGTTCGAGTCAGTGAGTCAAGTTACCTCAGCTGGGTCAAAATGACCTGTGACCCTGGCTTGCCGGGTCAACTAAGATGACTCGGCTGATTCGACAAGGTGACTCGGTTGACTTGCCTTTTTTTGCCTTTGTAGTTACGTAATTGATGTATGTTATGTATATGATCAAATTACCTTCTATTATATGATGTTATTGTGTCTTTAATCTTTATTCAATAATGGGTGCATGGAATTAATTTAAATCCAAAAAAATCTCTAAATTTCAAGGGTTTTATCACTTTGTTGAGTCGCTGCCAAGTCATAGGCGAGTTCGAGCTAGGTCACGAATCGAGTCCGAGCCAGGTTCGAGTCTTGTTACTTTGGCTGGTACAATCTCAAAAAGACGCAAAGGAGAAAAAGGACTTGAAACAAGTAATTAGCATGATGGCCGAATATACTGACCCCTTCGATGGCTGTGGTGTTTTACCTCTAGTTCAAGCACCTCAGAGTTTTGATTCTACATCACCTAATAGTAAAGGGATGTTGAACCAGATTTAGTGTAGTAGCATCGTAGTAGTAGCCATGGACGAGTGAGTAGACGACATAATCAAGAAAGACAAAGAGTTCCTTCAACAATGTGCTACAGTTTTTAATGATGCTGATGCTTTGTTGAGCAAAGTTCAAATACAAATGCCAGCATGGGAAACATAGGAAAGTAAATGGTCGGCTATAGTCATGCAAATCTCAAATGTGGAACAATATGGTGTAGAGAAGTTCTTAGTTGAGATCCTCTCAAAGCAGTGGACCCTAGCGCTTTATATGTAATTACAAGGAACATGAGTTGGAGATGCTCAATCTACAGGTCCTTCATTACGAATGCCCATAGCATTGAAATTGAAATTAAGCGCATGTACACTGATTTTGCCAAAGACGTGCAGATTATAAGTCCCAATAGTGTGGCTCAGTTCGATGAGGGGGACTTTGATATTGAACCTTTGGTTAAGTCCTTCAAAGGGGATTTGTAGACGATTAAAGAATTAGCTAATCCTACAGCCGTGGACTTCACGAAGGTAGCACAGATGGAAGCCATGCTAATCCTTTGCATGGAACACCTGCCAAAATACATGGAACAACTCAACATAATGAAGTGGGATAGGGACATGTGGAAAACACGACTGCTGAGTTAAAGGAATGCAAGTTCCAATGCACTTCAAGAATTTGTAGGTGCATACTTTGAATGGAAACTAGCACATGGCAAACTGCAAATGAAGGCCACAATTCACCTGTGTAAAAGGTTTCTCTATGTTTGTGTTTTATTGCTTTGAACTCAGAGTTCACGTGTCTTATTTAGACTTTTTTGTTATCATAACTACTACTGTTAATTGTCGAGGGGATTGATTTTTCAGGGAGACCCCCTCCGACATTGAAAAATAATTTATGGTAGACTGGTAAATCTTTTTAGGGGTTAGAAGATAGAAGAAGACAAACATGATGGTTTTTTCTCTTTGTTAGTATATGTCGAAATGTTACTTGTTTTTTGATAGTAGTGCTAGAACTGAATTGATATATGATATATGAAAGATCATTTTTCTATTGAACTAGGAATTGTAATTTAAGATTGAATTGAAGAATGTTTTCTTTGAAATTCCTAATCTATTCTGATCTTTTCTGGTTAATAGATTAGTTAATAATGATATTGCTACTATCTTCTAGTGAAATTCTAAATCACCAAGAACTTGAAGTATTTTGTATCTTCTTGTTTCAGTTACTGTTTTCATGACCATTTATCATTGGCCTTTCATCCAAGAATGAGTTGTGCTGCCTTTTACGTTTTCTGGTTTAAAACAAACACGTATGTTTTAGTTTATGGATTCACTGAACATCCAATGGGGGAGCTGTACGTCATACAATTTAGGGAAGGTAGTTATTGAACCTGCCCAAATGTTATGAACTTTTATTGTCTTCAAAAATGGCTAATAGAGTTAGTCAGAAACTATTAGCACAAAGAAAAATCTGTTCACTAACAGGTGTCATGCACCTTATCTTCAAGAGACCTTGTGGCTTCGTGATCACACTCTGCAACTTTGGTCCCTATTGATAGAAACTCCTCAGCAGCTCATCACCTCCTTTGCTCCCGTGGCTTCAGCTTGGGAGACGAAGCGGTCTCTTTGCCCTATCTTGAGTCCCAACAATTATTTTAAGCCTCGCAGAGGTCACACTACTTCCAATAGGTCCGAGAGTTGGCATTCCAGGGCACCTTCTCTCGTAGATCATACCCTTCCGCTCTGATAAAGTTCTTGATTGTGAGTAGTATTTAGTTCTTTCTTCGTTATATTCTTTTGCTTTCATGCTCTTTCCGTGGACACTGTTTGGTGCTCCCTTTGCTAATGTTTGCCCTTTTGTACTGTTTTGGGTCCCTTAGACCCTATATTGCATAAGAATGTAATAAGGGAATAAACATTAAGCAACTAACATTTATTCCTACATGATCATGCAAACTTCAAAATATAGAAGTAAACATGCAAATAAGGATGACATGAAATAAAAATAGCTTAATCTACTCAAAATAACACTAATGCAAACATCACAAAATCATCAAGTGGTTGATGATTTCCTTGCTTATGGGATGTGGTTGCTCACAAATCTTGCAGCATAACAATGAGGTAGATAGTGCTTCATGAAATGAGGAGAGAGCTCTCATTTTATAGGAAAAGAGATACAACGGACGGTTGAGATTAAAGGCAAGATGAAGCGCTAGAATCTCTCAGGATCGATGAGGTGTCCATGAGGTGGAGGCCAAGTAGACTCCATGTGCATTAGGGTTTTTGACCATTCAAAGGGGGGAAGATGCTCACACATGTGTGAGCAACCTTTGATGGTGACATGATCAATGACAAGTACAAGAGGTGTGGAAAGCATGGCTTCTCACACATGTGTGAGACAACTTGATTCTCATGCAAGAGGACAAGTGTGCAAGAGGTGTGAGACACCTTGATTCTCATGCAAGAGGACAAGTGTACAAGAGGTGTGAGAAGGCATGGCTTCTCCCACATGTGTGAGACACCTTGACTCTCATGCAAGAGGACACATATGTAAGAGGTGTGGAAGGCATGAGGGGTGTGGGAAGTGTGAATGTTCCTCACACGTGTGAGGATTCCTCACACGTGTGAGCACACACTTAGGATTAAAAGGTGATTAGCAAGGTGATTAGGCAAAGCAAGCATGATTAAGGAAGTGGGTAGGTTTAGGAGGATGGGTTAGGTTAGGTTAGTGAGGTTAGATGAGGGTTTAAGTTAGGAGCCATGTGCTCAAATAGGATTAAATGTAATATTTAATTCCAAGTGGGATTAGGCAAGGATTAATTAAGTAAACGAAGTACTTAATTAAAGTGAATGGATTAGGATTTAAATAAACCTTAGTTTATTTAAATCAAGGAAAGACTAGGATTTAGATAAACCTTAGTTTATTTAAATCAAGGAAAGGCGAACATAATTAAATAAATGTAAATTTATTTAATTAAAGGTAGGGGAATTAAATAAATAATAAATATCTATTTAATTGGTCAGGTTAAGGGTATTTGGACAATTTTATGTGTCTACAGACCCTTGCTTGGTCTTTTGTTGGATATTAATTTTTTTATCTTATCTTATACATACGGGGCAACTTATGATGGCACACTGAAGGCATATTAAAATAACCGATAGTCTATGTCAAAACAGTATATAGGCAGCCATATGCAAGAATGGATCGAGAGTCCTGAGTCAGCGGCATACATATAGTCAAAGAATGAATAAAAAGGAGAAATTTCAATCACATAATTGAAGCAGCAATCAATATATATGCAGATTGATATATTGGAAAAGGTCACATAAATTATGGAAATAAAAGCAAAGATAGCAATAACAGAACTCTCCATGAATTTATGATCAAATTCGATTTGAAAAAGAAAGTGATTGGTGGGAAATCTTAAGTGGAGAGTTGATGGCAATGGAGTATAAATTAATCATTATGAAATATGTAAGATGGCGGGTATTTACAAGGCAGCCATGAGCATGATGCGAAATGATGGGTTAGATCCTCCCACAGCCTGAATTAGTATGCAATGATGGCAGCGGCTGTGATGACTATCATGAATAGTTTCAATTAAGACATAACATCAATACAAATTGAGACAAGTCATTGATTACTGCGATCGTGTGCATATATAAAACAAGATGGAAGAGCCATGTAAGACACAGGTCAGCACATTAAAGAAATGCAATAGCGCCCAAGAGTTGGGACAAATCCGCATGTCAGATTCAGTCAAAAGCTTATAATGGATTGAAGGATAAGTGGTCAATGCCTAACCACGTGAAAGCACTGAGATGGATTTAATAGTTGACTTTCCATCAAGTATAAACATGGTGAGTAAAAAACAGGTGCAGATACACTATGTTTAAAAGGAAAGAAAACGTAGAAATCCACCAGGTCATCAGAAACCAATAGTGGTAGTATCTCCATCTGAGGTGTATGCCTATGACCAAGTCATTTGGCAAAGACTAGATATGATTAATATTTCTGTTAGACCAACACACCTGCAATTGTAGAAGAAGACACGGATTGACCGGAAAAAGAAAAATGTTAAAGATGTAATGGAAATAAAATGGCATCAATAAGAATCGATAGCTCATGTGAAAGATGCTTGAAGTGTCGAAGTCCAGGCCAAGTACATCATCCATTCAAGAGGATTCATTGTAAAATTTATGGGGTGTTTAGATAATGTTATCATTTTAAAGAAATGCCATTTAAGAATAATGGGAAATGACTTTTCATTTTGAATAGTCTTTTATGAGTAAGATAAATAAACAAGTTATTTTAAAAGAAATGGCATGTGAGAAAATGCGATATGAGAAATAAGACAAGTGGAAGAAGTATGAATACAAGAAGAATATATATATATATAAAATCTGATCTATATATGTGTATAGATTAGTATAGTAGAAGGAATTATGTAAAGTTTGAATAGAGTGGTGATATTGATGGTGAATAGAGTAATTTTCCATACATACATATCTTCAGATTATTAATCTGATATGTCTGTCAGAATTAAATAAAAAGGAACATCGTCAGAATACGTTTGTCTCTCCCAACCCATAATATACATTGGGTGCCATGGAAATATAAATCGGGTGAATGAAAGAAGTTGGATACTTGGAAAATAATAACTCCTTGTCTGTTTCTCGACTCATGATATAAAAAGGTTTAAAGAAGACTCTGTGGCTTCTGTAACTTAAAAAAAAAAATTTGTCAAATAAGAAAGCCAAGTATTCAATTGGTTTCAAACAAGGAAAAGAATAAAAGATGGAAAAAGAGTTGAAAGGTTATAATTCGACAATTATTATGATTTATATCTGTATACGTACATGCAAATATATTGGTGAAGAAGCATCATTTTATTATAATAAAATAATACGATTTTGTCACTTCATTTTTATATGTGTACGTACATAGACATATTTGTTATAATAGTAAGGTGAAAGACCATTTAAAATCCTTTGAGGTACGCATTATATTTTAATTATATTATTTTATGTTTTAAATCATTAATTTAATAGCTCATGTGGTTTCATTGATTGTATCTAGATGTTCAGGTCGCTAGGTCCTCAACCCATTTGCCCAGTGATGGTGATGCTCTTGTGCCTAATTCTTTTCTGACAATGCTTCCACCCCTTCGACGTGCTTCCTACAAGGAAATTCTTCGCAGTTAAATCATATTACCAATCAAGTTTATTAATCATAAATAATCATAACGGCTAACCACCTTTTCAATTTTATGAATTCGTGATAAATAATCAACTAGCATGTTATCTTTGCATTATAACTACTAAACCATCTTGCCATTTTGCAGGATTATAACAAATTAAACTGTCAATTGACTTCATGTGAACCTCAACAGCTATATTTTAAATTAGGTCAAAAATTGGGATGTAACAGGTGGAACCATTTTACAGAGATCAGTAGATGTGTCAGTACCCTTGGTGGATAGTGACACTAAGCTTAAGCACGTTGAGGCCCCTAGAGTTGTGGCAGTTAGTGGAGAGACAATTGATGCAATTATTACTACTGATACTTCAGGCTCTCTTGAGGAGGGAGATATTATTGGAGATTTGTATCGGAGTTGTCATAGTGTTGCTCTAGTACAGGGGGCAGTGGCTTCTTTAGGTGGGAACGATGCATGTATGGAGTCACCCAGTTGTGATGGCGGTGATTTGGGGGCTACAGTGGAGTCAATAGATGTGGGTTCATGCTCTAGCATTATTGATTCACAATCTAGAATAGAGTTGTGTGCAGAGTTAGGTGACAGCAGTTGAGACTCTATTAGGTTAATAGGGATGGGAACAGTGTGGACAACTCTGGTGATTTGTTGGATGATGTTATGATTTGCACTGGGTATGATACCTCTTGTCAGATATTGGGTGACGACTCATGAGATTTTGGATGAGTTCTGCAATCAATGTTTATAGGATCTTACTATTGAGATGGAAGCTGAGACATGTCTGGAGATCGAGATTGTGAGGGCTTCTATTTCTTTGGGGGAGTTGTTTGAGGTACATAGTAGTTGTATCTCAGATGCAGAGTTGTGCAAGGACGATAGCACATATATGAGTGATCTTGTGGTGGACGGTTCTGATTCAGTTTCCTATCATAGTAGAGTTAGTGCGACACAGAGGTTGCATAGGAGTAAGGGGTTACAAAGGCATCATGTGATTTCTCAGCTGAAGGTGAGTGATAGTGACATTTATTCATCTCTTGATCATTACGATGCTATTCGGGATATGCTAGCTACATTTGGTTTGGGTGCCCCAGTGCCAGATGAGCACGGTGATAGTAGTTTTTCCCTAGCAGAGGTTCATGCACTTTGAGAGGCTGTTAGGATCTTGAAGCATAGTTACTCTCAGTTGGTTGATGATAGAGATTGCCTTTTGGAGTGGGGTAGCACTTGCTATGAGGCGTTATTAGGGAAAGAGGAGGAGGTGGTTTAGCTCAACCGGGAGCTTGAGGTGATGGTGGACTCTCTTCAGTATACTCAGTGGGCTCTTCAGGAGTCACGATCACAGTTGGGTGAGGTTACCATGGAGTTAGAACGGGGACAGTTAACACCCGCTCCAGACCTTGTTCAGTTACATATTGCGGTTGGTGGTGAGTTTGCTTCTACGGTTGAGGATGAGGGACGTAATGTTGTAGCGAACACCTTCGTCCAAGATATGAGTGTAGTATGTCTAGAGGGAGTGAGAGCATCAGTGGAGACGAGATCTCATGGTGATTTGCTTCCTTCTACTAGAAGTGAATCTATTTCTTCTTTTCATACAATTGGTAGCATGAGACAGTTTGCATTGTCAAATTTTCAGAGAGATCAGCTGTGGATTGCGGGGGAACAGATTGATGCTTCCACATATAATTTCTACTGTACTGAGTCATGGAATATTTGGTTGAGAGCTTGGATTTGTGGGAGGTTTCATACAGTATATTTGAGGGTGCTCTCATTCAGGGCTCTCGTGCTATTTGACGATTGGTGAGGAAGACTGTAGAGACCTTGGCTACAATGCTTCCCAATAGGGATTTGTTGGTTGGGCTTGCTGAGGAAGTTACCCAGGATCTTGCTCGACCAATAGTTCAAAGTCAGAGATTGGAGCCATCTTTTGATTTCTAGTTTGATAATGATGAGCCCTTGATAGAGATTGGGAGCTTTTATCGACATTACACTGTGAGGAGTGCTCATCACTTTTCTCGTGACCCACAGGTGGACGACTTGGTTTTCAGTGTTATGGATTGTGATAGAAGGTTTGGGATTCATTATACTCGTAGAGGGCGTACTTCTTCTCTAATGGAGGGAGATTATGAGATACAAGGTATTGCGAAATAGTTAGATGTGCTAGTGACTGAGATGAATCAAAATCACAAACGAATGACGTAACTAATTTCAAAGCCGAGATTTGAGAAGAGAATGATATCACCTTTTCTAAGAACGGAAGGTGATGATACAGTTGCAGCTTCAGATTTGCAGGACATTTCTTATGAGACACTACATGAGTTGGGCACACTTGAGATGGAATGTGATGAGGATTTATGTTAGGTTAATTCAGAGGATGCAATTTTTGGCATGAGTTCCCTAGATCATGTATTTGATGGTGATGCAACGATAGTGGGAGTAGGAGAATGTGATGATACTATCATATCAGCAGCCACTTCTGTGTCGGTTGAGCCATCCATTGAGGAGTTTAACAGTATGTATATGGTTGTATATGTGTGTTCTGATGATACTACACTTGTTATTGTTGATGAGTTGAGCGATGCGATGATAGAGTCATGTTACACTATCGATCAACAAAGTGTTGATGTTCCCTTCATGGATAATCCTACGTTTGACATGGATGCAACATTGTCTTATAACAATCTGTTGTTTGAGTTTGAGGTTGATCACTCACCTGAGTGGAATGGGGCTTAGTTTTCACCATCTGTAAAGATTAAGTTTTGTGTTGTGGCAGTAAGTAACGTTCCTATGTCTATAGATTTTGATGTAGCTACACCTATGGTTAATATAGTTGGCATGAGTGCATATGGCTCTCTTGTAGCTTGTTTACCGTACAGGGTAAGAACTTAGTAGATGTAGTATAACACGATTCAACGTAGAACAAATACTTTATTCATATATGCACTCAATGATTACAATCCGAATACAATGACTACAATGATGATTCCAAAGTCCATCTCAGATGTGTACATATACCTTTCCAAAGGGGTGACTCAAGCGTCACGCGCCTTTTCGGATACTATTCTACCCGTCGGCTACACTATACAATTTCCCGACAACATAGCTATGTCTCTTCAAGGGATTGTTGATTTGAGTCCTCGTCCGATTTATATTATATGGGTGAGAACTAGGATGAAGATATTTCTTTTGGGGGATTCTTATGGTGATATTCTAACTCCTACATCATTAGCACAAGTTTTGAGTGCTATATTGTAGGTTATGTTGTTGGTTCAGATGATGTTAGTGGTATGCAGTTGGTTCAGTGTTAACAAGGGTGTCACGTACTACTTCATTTTGGATCAAGGTGGAGGTTGGAGTTCACAGTTATTGCTGGATTGCTTAGGGGTAAGCAATCTCAGGAAGGGGGGACTGTAATGTCCCCATTGGTTGGTAGCATCAGTATTTCGGGGATTAGCGTAATATTGGATCCGCGTAGGCTAATGGGGATGGTTAGAGGGTCTCCTGAGGATTGGTTCATCTCCAACATTCAGTGATGTATGGATTTGGCCTTCGTTCGATGTCATTTGGACTCCATTTGCCATACTTACTATGTATAGTAAGTCAGGGGTGTTTGAGATGGACCCTTGCTATTTTTAGAAAGTGTATTTGGTCACATGGGGAATTATGAGGAGAGATTCCTATTCCATATGGCATGGCAATTAGACAAGTATTTGAAGAGATATTAAAGTTTAAGTGACTTAAGTGATTTATTTAAATATTTTAATGTTATAAAGTTATAAAGTCACTTAAGTGACTAAAAGATGAAATTGGCTTTTAATCCCACATTGCTTAATTGTTTGTGCCTTCCCTCATATCGAGGTTATAAAAGCGTGGAGCTACATTGGGATTAAAACAACAAATATATGTCATTTATATAAAATCCTAATGGTTACTTAATGTGACTGGATTACTCTCGAGGATGAAAACCCTTGGGATGGTGGAGACACTAGACGTAGCCCCAGTAACTCCTGTACTTTGCAATCAGCTCCAGGTACGAGAAATCAAAGTTTGTTGTTCAATTCCTTATCCAACATGCAACAATAAAGTAGTTTAGTAGTATCAGCTAAAGATAGAGCAGAGGAAGTAATGGTTTATGTTACTGAAGAAAGAAGGGAAGCAAGTCATAGAAAATGGGTTCAGGCAGATAGAGACTAGTTAGTACAGTCGGCATACATAGCCTGTAGTGTGGGTGTTGGAAGTTAGTAATACCAGAGAGCGTTGATCTTTAACATTGAATACCCTAACAACAATAAGGATGTCTATCCATTTACACATGGCTGCTCTTGTTTGGAAGTGGTGTGCAGTCGATACCACACATGCTCTAGCAGTGACTGGAAGTGGCAAGCCAATATTGGTCGTGGCTCCTACTAACTATTTCCTAGTCATGTCACCCAGTCAAGACAGTGGCTGCGATCTCATTGTGAGGCTGCCGTAGCTCAAAGAAGATTGTAATAGTGGTGGCGTTGGAATGGCAAGTGATAACTTTCATTGAAAGTTTTGCACCCAGTGCGGTATACTTTACATCAGACACCAACATCATCTATCGTTTTGCTTCTACAATGAGGCAAGGGTCATTACTTGCTGCTCCAGGTTCTTCTTCCTTAATCATTGCATTTTGTTAAATAAGGGATTGTATTTGTTCTTTACTTACTGTGTGCTCTTCTTGGGATTGGAATATATGAATGTAAATGACTATGAAATGATTAATAAAATCAGAGTGTTCTTGAATTTGTCTTTTCACATTTGAATCTAGCATTTGATAATATCATTGCCCTGGAGGCTTAAATAGTGATATCAAAACCTTGTACTATGTTGGGCACCAACTATATATTTAAACTATCACTAGTCAATCTATGAATTTCATTGTCATCTAAGAGCGAGAATATTACATACACTATGAATCAAGCCTCGGTAAGGCACAATTCAACTAAGAACAAGAATTTGACTAAAACTTTGATTCAATAGGGGAAGACTTAAAGTTTCAAAAATTAGGGGTAACACTCTCAAAAAAAGTAAAGATTGCATCTGTTAGCATGAATGCTGATGATATTCCTATGGGGGAGTATCCTAGTATTGCTAAAGCATTGGGGAGATTGTTAGTATGATTGTATGTTGCATTCATGACAATTTATGTTAAACATATTGGTAATTTTGTAGAAGATTGATAGAGCAACAAACAGAGATTGAGGTCACGAGGTTCGAAGATTGCAGATGATATTATGCACAGTTGAGAACGTGTTCTATAGAGTGTCCTAATGATGCGATTAAGTGCGCATGCAAAAAGTCGAAGACTGGTGACAGTTATTTGAGATTTATTAAAGATAATATACAGACAGAGTTCCTGTGAAGTGGTTTTTGGTAATTGGATTATATCTCCTAACAAAGATAGAATATGGTTAAGCGCAGTTGTACAGAGGTAGAAGACATCCTGAAGATGGCGTGGTTGATCGCGCTAAGTCACATGTTGCATGTGTGAAGACTGTGAGCCAATAGTGTTATGTAATTGTGAAAAGATGTAATGTAAGTGTATTGAATTAACTGAATGTGGTCCTATACTGTAATTGTAAATGGG
Source organism: Cupressus sempervirens (assembly GCA_028749045.1). Taxonomy (NCBI): domain Eukaryota; kingdom Viridiplantae; phylum Streptophyta; class Pinopsida; order Cupressales; family Cupressaceae; genus Cupressus; species Cupressus sempervirens. The sequence goes on along the minus strand of CM053785.1, from coordinate 13,973,367 downwards.
AAGGCTCAAGGCCAACTCAATAATTAGTATTTGGACTTGGTATAAAGAAAATGTAATGTCCCCTTTTTAGCATTCATAGCATGATGTTTTCGTTAGCCTATTTTTCCACGGTCCCGTAGGCTAACGAGGACATTAAAGGGATTTAGAGGCCATTTGGCCTAGATAGTTTCAATTGCAGGTCTTTCTGAGGGGTTTTGAGGCAACTTTTGGCATACTTATTATTTATAGTAAGTCATCTTGGATATGGTCGGACATCCAGTGGCAACGGTATGTCGATGGTAATTGTTTAAAATCGGCAAGAAGATTTGTTTATCATTGATAAGATTTGTTATGCATTGATAAAGCTATTTTATAAAGTTAAATTTAAATATTTAACTTTATTAATGCATAGACTATAGTTTGTGGGAAATATTTAAATTAAAAGAGTCCCCTTTATTTTATAATACATTGGAGACATAAGTTACATAAAAGGGAGGGATGTTTTATCCCACATTGAGAAAACGAAGGATGGAGCCCTTGTGAGAACACTATAAAAGAAATGGAAGAGCTTCTTTTAGGTAGGCTTGGAAATATCAAAGAAATTGGAGAATTTTCTGGAGATTATATCTCAATAGTTTGAAGGACGAAATCCCTTCAAGCTGGAAATCTTGATGCCATTGAAAGATATGGTCTTAAGATTCAACATGGTAGCAGTCTGGAAAAGCAGATACGAAAAAGCAGCCTGAAAAAAGCGGAACCGAAAAAGCAGGCGGAAAAAACAATCCGTAAAAGCAGTTCAAAAAGTGGAACAAAAAAAGCAGGCTAAAAAAGCGAGTACGAAAAAAGCAAAGCAGAAGGGGCAGCATAGAAGAAAATTATTTCAGCCATCTACAACCAGGTTCTTTTGTTAGTATTGTTTTTAGGGTGTTATAAGCTTTCAGCTATAAGTGTGCATTATACCAGCATTATCATTTTGTAATCCATGTAAATGCCAAAGTCTTGGCCATATTTCATGAGCATTGTAATTTTCATTGCAATTAAGAAGATAATAGTTGCTGGTGTCATTTAAGCAATTTAATATCATTATTTATCAACTAGTTAGTTTGCATACCAACTGTTTGTAAAAATGCCAGTTGGCTGTAGGTGTTCATTTCTCATGCTCAGATCATATATATGCACTGAATATTGTCAAATTTAGTAGCACACTCATGTTAGGTCATTTGTGTAGTCCATTGTAGTCTTCTACCACAAGATTTTCATTGATGCAAATTGTAAAAAGGTCAATTGAAGCTAGCTGAAATACTATATCAGTCATACGTCCCTTGCATGTGAATTGTTTGATGAAATTCCTTGAGCTTTCATCAGCATTTTTGAGGGCAGATTTGAGGAGGGTTATTACAGTGGTATCAGAGCTTGCTTGCAAATTGTTTGACGAAATGTCAAACAACTAAAGTATAAAGATTTTTGGTGTTTGAAGAAGTTATAACCTATTGGGGTTATTACAGTGGTATCAGAGCTATAAGTCCTGCCATCCTGTTGAGGTCTTATAGGGAATTTGGAATAGCCAGATAGAGAGAAAAATGTTTGACAAAATGAATGCCGATCTAGATCAGGGAAAGGAAAGATTCTTACAATTATTAGAGACCTTAACACAGGGACAGCGATCAGCAGAGCAAAGAGCACAGGAACAGAGTCAGATATTTGAGCTTATGATGCAGATGATGGCTTGTCAAATGTTAATGTGGGTGGAGGAAATAATCAAAATGGTAATAACCAGAGTGGTAATAATCAAGATGGGACACATAATGGAGGCGAACAAGTTGGGAACAATTTCGGTCATGCACCCCAGCAAACTAGGACAGTGAGTTCGAGGCCCATTATTCCCACATTTCCTCCTAGAGCTCTAGAGCAGCCTGTACCAGAGCCCCAGATCACTGATATACAGGACCAACTGAGGAGAGATTGGGAAGCCGGAGGTCCAGATTTTATTGTTGCAATTACCTTTAGGGAGTATATAGATGTGCGGATGAAGCATATGCCACATGGACATGATAGGAACCAGAGCTATGAGCTACGGAAGAAAGTAGGGAAACTTCAGTTACCATATTATGACGGCTCAAGGAAGTCTACAGCAAGAGCTTGGGTTCAAAAGCTTGACACATACTTTTAAATGAACCCTATGCTTGAGGAAGAAGCTATTAGGTATGCAGCAATTCACCTGGACAGGTTAGCACACGAGTGGTGGCATCATGGTATGGTCACTATGGGTCATCCACACATTACCTCATATGTAGAGTTTACGGAGAGACTGATTGAACGTTTTGATAGGCCTAAGGATCGTACCTTCCCTATAATAGGCAGAAACTTGTATGAGTTTAACAGACATGCTAATTCGATACAGGGAGACATTAGCACATCTTCAGGTGATGGTTTATCTGCATCATCTTCACAGGTAGAAGGGGTTACAAACGTTGTGCAGGTTGAGTCAGAAGGTGATATCACAGGCACATCGAATTGTGCGATTGACACAAATAGTGATTCCAGTACAGTTGGGCTGGATGAAGTTACAGCAATTGAGGATACTGTCATGTTTGAGGATAGTACAGTTGATCAGAAAGTGAGCATTCAGGACTTTGCAGAAAATGAGTATCAAGCACAATTGGATGCTTCTTCACATGAGATAGAGGCTAGTAGCTCTTCACTTGGTTTGCCAAGCCAGCTGAAGATAGGGGACAAGGATATTGTCGTGGCTTTATCTCATCATGACAGGATGCATGGATTGATTGAGAATCACATTTGGATGATTCAACTGCAGGAGAGACAGAAAGGAGTCACAACAGGTTCTTCTTGTGACGACTTACAGCAGATCAAGGAAGGCATGGAGGCAATGAAGGTAAGTTACATACACCTACTTTCAGATCATGATCATCTCCTTAATCTTGCAGGGATCTATTTAGATGCATTGAAGAAGGAGGAGGAGGAGGAGGTTGACCGGTTTTCTCATGAGCTGGAGGATACTCGGAATTCCTTGGTGTGTATTCAGTTGGCTCTCCAGGATTCTGAGAGACTTGTGGACGAGCTTTGTCTTGAGGTGAGCTTAGTTCGGGAGTTAGCGCATATAGCAGGGACTCAGTTTTCTTTTACAGTTAGGTCACATGTTGATGATTTCTCAGAGATGATAGAGTTTACAGGAGAGTCCTAGGATTTGGGTATTACAAATGATAGCTATTCTGAGGTTACTCCTTTGGACAGTGTACCAGGGATAGAGTATAGGAGTTCGACCAATCGGCACAATCATGTGTCTAGTCAGCTGAGAGTTGGCAAGCGAGACATTGCTATTGCGTGCGAACATTTTGATGCTGCTCGCCAGTTGTTAGCAGTTTATGGATGGGGTTCTCGTACTAGTGATGAGCAGGGAGGTAGTTATCTTTCCTTGACAAAGATCCACTCTTTATGGGAGGCTATTCGGATTCTGAGACAGAATTATATGCTGTTGGTAGCTGACAGAGATTATCTTATGGAGCGGGGGAGTACAACATACGAAGCATTATTGGCCAAGGAAGATGAGGTGAGTGAGCTTACTCAGCAGCTCAAGGTGACTTCTGAGATTCTTTAGAGTACACAGTTGGCTTTCGAGGAGTCACAATTTCATTTGGCTAAGGTGACCGTGGAGTTAGAGCGACTGCAGTCTTTACCAGATTCTGTACAGTCACAAGCTGTGGTGTTTGGTGATCCGAGGATGTCCATGGTCGAGATTGTCAAAGATAGTGCAGATGGGAATGCATCCATCCTTGATACTAACATTGGCATATCGGGTTTGTTCCCACTAGAGTCAGGATCAGTTGAGTTGGGTGCTGCAGCAGATTGTTGTGGTATGCCTGACATGGTGGTGGCCTCTAGTACTGATGGCACGAAGACTAGAGATGTATAAAAGATCATGTGTGATATTGGTGAGCCAACAGTTGGCATGGTTCCTGCTAGTAATACCACTCCCTTGGTGATGTCTTCGGAGGTAGTAGTCAGTTCCAACATGGTTAATGATCGATTGCAGTCTGAGCCACTGACTAAGATTGGCGCATTCTATCGGCATTACATTGTGAGGTATGTTCATCAATTTACCTTTGATGACCATGTTGATGAGATGATGATACAGAGATGTACTTTGGTTCCTAGTGCTTGTCATCAGTTATGGGACAATTTGACGCCTTGGGATTGTGATGGGCATGACATTGCGATAGGTTCTGCAGTTGACAGCTTGATAATACATGACTTAGAGAAGGAGTTTGGGAGTGATGCTTCAGCGGTTGTTGTTATTGATTCTACGCCTTTGGCTATGACATCTCCTGACTTAATTGGTGATCAGTCACAGTGGGTTGTATCACTTGTTCATGGTGAGCTGTTGACTGAGGTTGGTTCTCTTTATCAGTGTTATACTGCAGGGTATGTACATCAGTTAGCATTTGATCCTTGTGTTGAGGAGTTGATGGCAGGCAAATTTGGTTTGGGTTCCATTTCTTGTTGTTTATCTTGTGATGTCTTTCCACCATCAGCGGTGCATGGGAGTTATGGTTATGAGAAAGTGGCCGGTGATCTGCAGTGTGTGGATTCTCCATACTTGGTGCAGTTTCATTCGGGAGCGTTCACCATTGTTGCAGAGTTGGATTATACATTCCGTATAGGCCAGTGGGATGTGTTGATGGTATTTACTGTGTTGGCAACTTGATTTGTTCACTGTACTTGGGTTCTGATGTTCTAAGAGTTTGTGTCTCGTGGGTTTCTGACTGTGGCAGTTGTGATTTTGGAGTTTGGTTGAGCTGTAATTGTCAATTTTATTATGGATTCCTCTTGGTTAATTTTCAGAGGTTGTTGTAGGAGCCTATGTTGACTGACAGCAGTATAGTTCATGACTACATTTGGGATCCAGGTGGATTGATTGGGTTGTTGTTTGACCATTGCTTGGGGACAAGCAATTTTGGGAAGGGCTGACTGTAATGTCCCCTTTTTAGCATTCATAGCATGATGTTGTCGTTAGCCTATTTTTCCACGGTTCCGTAGGCTAACGAGGACATTAAAGGGATTTAGAGGCCATTTGGTCTAGATAGTCTCAATTGCAGGTCTTTTCGAGGGGTTTTGAGGCAACTTTAGGCATACTTACTATTTATAGTAAGTCATCTTGGATATGGTCGGACATCCAGTGGCAGCGGTATGTCGATGGTAATTGTTTAAAATCGGCAAAAAGACTTGTTTATCATTGATAAGATTTGTTATGCATTGATAAAGCTATTTTATAAAGTTAAATTTAAATATTTAACTTTATTACTGCATAGACTATAGTTTGTGGGAAATATTTAAATTAAAAGAGCCCTTTATTTTATAATACATTGGAGACATAAGTTACATAAAAGGGAGTGATGTTTTATCCCACATTGAGAAAACGAAGGATGGAGCCCTTGTGAGAACACTATAAAAGAAATGGAAGAGCTTCTTTTAGGCAGGCTTGGAAATATCAAAGAAATTGGAGAATTTTCTGGAGATTATATCTCAATAGTTTGAAGGACGAAATCCCTTCAAGCTGGAAATCTTGACGCAATTGAAAGATATGGTCTTGAGATTCAACATGGTAGCAGTCTGAAAAAAACAGATATACGAAAAAGCAGCCCGAAAAAAGCGGAACCGAAAAAGCAGGCGGATAAATAATGATATTAAATTGCTTAAATGACACCAGCAACTATTATCTTCTTAATTGCAATGAAAATTACAATGCTCATGAAATATGGCCAAGACTTTGGCATTTACATGGATTACAAAATGATAATGCTGGTATAATGCACACTTACAACTGAAAGCTTATAACACCCTAAAAACAATACTAACAAAAGAACCTGGTTGTAGATGGCTGAAATAATTTCCTTGTATGCTGCCCCTTCTGCTTTGCTTTTTTCGAACTGCTTTTTCGGCTTGCTTTTTGGTACCCGCTTTTTCAGTCTGCTTTTTCGGTTCCGCTTTTTGAACTGCTTTTACGGATTGCTTTTTCCGCCTGCTTTTTCGGTTCCGCTTTTTTCGGGCTGCTTTTTTGTATCTGCTTTTTTCAGACTGCTACCATGTTGAATCTCAAGACCATATCTTTCAATGGCGTCAAGATTTCCAGCTTGAAGGGATTTCGTCCTTCAAACTATTGAGATATAATCTCCAGAAAATTCTCCAATTTCTTTGATATTTCCAAGCCTGCCTAAAAGAAGCTCTTCCATTTCTTTTATAGTGTTCTCACAAGGGCTCCATCCTTCGTTTTCTCAATGTGGGATAAAACATCGCTCCCTTTTATGTAACTTATGTCTCCAATGTATTATAAAATAAAGGGGACTCTTTTAATTTAAATATTTCCCACAAACTATAGTCTATGCATTAATAAAGTTAAATATTTAAATTTAACTTTATAAAATAGCTTTATCAATGCATAACAAATCTTATCAATGATAAACAAGTCTTCTTGCCGATTTTTAACAATTACCATCGACATACCCCTGCCACTAGATGTCCGACCATATCCAAGATGACTTACTATAAATAGTAAGTATGCCCAAAGTTGCCTCAAAACCCCTCAGAAAGATCTGCAATTGAAACTATCTAGGCCAAATGGCCTCTAAATCCCTTTAATGTCCTCATTAGCCTACGGGACCGTGGAAAAATAGGCTAATGACAACATCATGCTATGAATGCTAAAAAGGGGACATTACAGGAAAGATGTTTTCCTTGATTTAAGTGTGATATTGTGAAGTGTGAATTAAATATAATAGTGAGTAAGCGATCTAAGGGATTATATTTGATGCGAGTGAGTGAACTTGGATATGAGATCCAATAAACCTGATATTGAGATCGTAGAAGTATTTGGTGCAATTGAGGCAAGGTAAGCGAGTGAAAGGATTGGTTAGACAAGGCAAAGAGTGCTAGAGGATAGTTGATTATTTGACATTATTTTAAAAGGAATTGTGGTAAGGCTAGTTGGATAGTGAGTTCAGTGGTTTTGCCCCTGAAGCTTGTTGGATGGTGGGTACTTCTTCCTTCCACAACTCGTAACTGGGTCGACCCAACTCCTAACAGGGTTAGAATCTCCTCATAGGGATTCAAAGTCTCGTAACAGGGACTGATATGTACTGAATGTAATTCATTGACTCCTAACAGGGTCCATCCTTGCATCTTTGCCTTGCTTTAAGCCTTTCCTAATCCCTATTATGCCATTAATCATTAAAGAATATAATACATTTAATAAAGTTTTAGGGTATGAAATATTTCTTGAAAACAAGTAATTGATTAATGCAGAAATAATGATATCTTGATTTATTTTGCTACAGGAAAGACAGGTGATGGACGAATAGATATGGGACCAGTCAAGCAATAAACCCTCAAGCATGAGGAAATGTACAGCTAGGGGCCATTGTTTTGCTATTACATTTTGAGTAAATAGTTTTGTAAATGTTTAAACAGAATGATTAAGACCTCATGTTTGGTTATGTTTTGTTAAAGACTTGAGGCCACCGACCAAACCAAATTATTTACTTATGTATATTTAGGAAAGAGGCCATCGGCCATCGGCCCTAATAGTCTAGTTGTTTGATCAGTTAGATGTTTCGAGGCTTTATAAACAAGTATGTAATTGCAAGATGGGGAATCGAAAAAAGAATATATTAAACTCTGTTGAAATCATTTGAATACTTTGGGTAAATCTTTTGTAGCAGTTTGTGTTGATCTCTCACGTGTACCAGAGGAAGGGCCCCCTCTTGGGAAACCTAGTGAGATCATTTTATTAAGTTATGCGTGCATTTACATTTTAGTCGGTTGAGTGATTAGTTTTCATGAATGAATGATTATAAACTGGTATAAGCACAAGTTAAGTCTGGAATTGAAGAGCATCTTTTATTGTAGAGGCAATTTTAATTAGTGGTGTTAGACTTTAGATTTCACTTCTCCTTGTTCTGCTCTATTCACAATTACATACTACGTATAATTCATCTACCACTTTCTGTGCTTTGCCATACTCTGTTTGTTGGTACAAATCAATCAATCTCTTGTCGCAAATTCTCACACACCTACCAAATTGTCAAGTTCATGTCGCATTTCCTCACAATATCGTTTGACTTCCTGTTGCAAATCATTTCCCGAATCACTTGTCACCATTCAATTTGAAAATTATTAAACTGAAGTCCTAATGCCTACAATGTTATTAATTAAATTGTGATTACGTTGTGAATGATTTGAGTGTGGGTAAGAATAATAATATTTCCTAATTTTATAGGATAAGGTTATGCTTTTATGTAATGTATGATTTTAATAAATGAACTTATAATTTCATGGGCATTAATATAAGGATCTGATTTGTAGAATGCTTAATTTAAATTTTATTTTCTCTTGTGATTTGCATTTCATCCCCACTTAACTTGTTATCTTCATCCCTTTGGTAAATTGCCTCAATATCTTTCAATAGTCTACGACCCTAGATTAACATTAATAGGAGTAAATTGAACATCCAAAATAAGACCAAATCTTAAGTTATTTTGAAACACAGTTTTACCCAACATTCTTGGCGTCATTGCCAGGGAAAGATATTAAAGGTGAGAAGTCGTAGCAAGTTAAGATAGGAACAGTGTGTCATTGGGAGTGACTGATCAAGAGTCGACCTTGCTTAACCCGGTACCTAGGATTTGCACTGCAATAAATCATTTAGGTGCATGAATAGGCTTAGAGATAGTCAAGTTAGGTTTGTTAAGAAATAATTAGTAGGTAGTTAAAAAATTCAAAAACCACAAAAAGAGAAAAATCCATCAACCATCGAAACCAAACCAAACAACAAAGTCAGAATCTAGTTATCTTCTCAATCCACCTCTCCTACTATACCTTCTGAAATTTCTCAACAATTCACAACTTCATACAATGCTAGGTGTAGTAAGCCTCCAAATTCTCCAGAACAACCCTTTAAGACATACTATACACCTTGGGCAACTAAACTTTTGGAAGAAGTCATGGCTGATAATATCGAAAATAACAACGCAAGAGGAAACTATGCTGAAAACAATGGTAATGTTCAACACAATACGACCTTTGAGTTTCCTATTCAGCCTCCTGAGGACAATGCCCCTATGAAAAATATCCCTCACTCATCACTTCCTATATTTAGAGGGTCAACCTCTGAGGATCTTGATATGTTCCTATTAGAATTTGATGTCCTTTGTAATAGCTATGATTATTAAAGTGATGCACAAAAACTAAAGCTATTTCCAGCTACCTTGAAAGAAGTTGCATTATGATGGTTTATGAGTCTTAGGGACATTAGTACATGGGACCGAGTGAAAGATGCTTTTCTTGCAAAATATCATGAAGTATGGGATGAAATCTTTCGCATGACTCAATGGGAAGATGAGTCAGTTGAAGATTTCTTAGAATGTTTTTCCTTTAGCTTACAACGCTCAAGGTGCCCTGATTTAACTACAGACACTATCGAAATGCTTTTCTTAAGAGGGATTTGTGATGAAACCATGGATGCCTTAAATTTGATTGGTAAAGGTGATATTTCTAAAATGTCCTTTGAAGATATTTGTGATATATGCAGGAACTATTCATGGTCTAATAGATTGGTTCATGGAGATTCAAGAAAGTTTTCCACCATGGGTAATGCATCAGGTATCTCTAGGAGAGAAATTGGTAACCTACTTGAAGACCTTAAAACTGATTTATTAAATTGTATGGGTAAACAAATTGACACTTTGTATTCTTGCGGGAAACTTGAGGAAGCTGAAAAGGCCTTGGCAGTATATTTCCCAACTTGTCGTAAGAAGCATGAACCAGAAGACTGCCCTTATAATCGAACTCACGTAGCATCACTTGAGGAAGCTAGCAATACATTGATACTACGACCTCTTCTTGAAGGGATGATTCCTATGGAGTATACCAAGGAACCAGTTTACTATATGGCTCCACGACGCCAGTTTTTACCTAGAGGGTTCTCCAGTGAACACTTTTCCGGACCATCTCACCAATTCTCCAACCAAGGTCCATGGTATGGAGGTTGGCAACAACCTCAACCTTATTAGCAGTGGCCTCAAAATTTTCAGCATAGTACTTAACCATGGCATCCACAACCTTCGTATCCACCTCTACAACCTTATGCACAACCTTATCTTCCACAACAATCACTTCCTCCACCACCATTGATAAGCCCCTATCAACAACCTCAACAATTTCTTCCTCCCATACCTCGATCTTCTTCAAATCCACCACAACCACCTAAACCCACATACATGCCAACTCAACCAAATCCAAATCCTAATAATCAGCCTTCTCAACCTCTGTATCATAATGAGATGGCTAATTTTCCTACCTATCCTGTTAACACAGTCGAGTTGGATGGTGTACACCTTAGATCTGGGAAGGCTCTTAAAGGTCCTACTATCACAAAGGTCCCTAATGAACCTGAAGAAGAGTTAGAAAACAAACCTCCCTTTCTCGACCGATTCATTTATAAACTAGAGCCTAAAGAACCAACACATTCAGAATTTGATATTTTAAATGAATTACACAGTGTTAACATCAAAATTCCTCTTTTGCAGCCTCCTAAGGATATTCTGGTATATACAATAAAACAGTACGTCAGTGATGCACCCGACGACAGAAAAAGGAGGATCCAAAGACTATTCAAGTTATTGGACAGTTAGCAGAATTAATGTTGGGGAATGTCACCATTCCAAAGTATGCAGATCCTGGCAGTCCTGTCATCCAAGTTAGTATTGTTACAATTGTTATTCCTAACACACTTGTAGATTTAGGTGCTGCCATAAACGTGCTGACAAATGAAACAAAAATAAAATTATCCTTGGATGGACTTAGACCTATTTGTACAGTGCTTCAAATGGCTGACCGATCCATAGTCAAACCAGAGGGAATTATAGAAGATGTTCTCCTTTCCATTGATAGTTGGGATTATCCAACCAATTTTATGATTTTGCAACCAAAAGCTAAGTTGGGGGGGTATCCTTTAATTCTAGGGAGACCTTGGTTGGCTGCTGCTAATGCCTATATCAATTGTCGATCAGGTAACATGGTTATTTCTAATGGAGAACAAACAAAACAAATGACACTTTGTCCTCCCGCTCAACCTTGTTAGATACGGAAGATCAGATATGGGTTGACGGTGATCTAGAAGATTTTGCACCAGTCCTTACCATCGAACAAGCACAACACCTTGAGGAACCTAATGATGACAACATTCTGGTGAACTTTCTTCAAAATGTGTATGATTCTATCGATATCCTAGAAACTATGGTTTTCCCCTCTCATGTGACTATTGATTGTCCGTTAGTTGGCAATCCTCGATCTATTCAACATTTTCTCATGTTACATCAGCTTCTGCCACATTAGTGTTTGTATAGTGCATTATTATCTTTAGAAAAACCGGAAACATCATCAAGACCCCTCCTTAGTGCTCCTACATCGTCAGAGTCTATGGAGATCCTACCCGGGTGTACCCTCAATATTAATCTACAATTAACACCAGCTTAGGTTAAAGATCTCATAAGTGTGTTTAAAGAACATAAAGATGCATTTGCATGGGAATATCAAGACATGCGAGGTATTCATCCCGACACTTGTACCCATCACATTTACATAGAAGAAGGAAGTTGCCTAGTTCAACAACCGCAACGCAAACTCAATCTTGCCATGTGCGATATCGTCAAGGAAGAACTTCAAAAACTCTTGAATGTTGGTTTCATTTATCCAATTTCAGATAGTAGGTGGGTATCTCCTTTGGTTGTTGTTCCAAAGAAAAATGGTAAGTGGCGTATTTGTGTTGATTATAGAGCTTTAAATAAGGCCACTAAAAAGGATCACTTTCCATTACCTTTTATTGATCAATTTTTGGGTACTCTTGCAAGAAAACGATTCTTCTCTTTCTTGGATGGATTCAGTGGGTACAATCAAGTCTGCATTGCCCTAGAAGGTCAGGACAAGACTACCTTTACTTGTCCATGGGGAACCTTCGCGTAGAACGTTCTCCTTTTTGGGCTATGTAATGCCCCTGCTACATTCCAACGCGCTGTATTAAGCATCTTTGCTGATCTTGTTAATGATTGTGTAGAAGTTTATATGGATGATTTTGCTGTTCATGGAAATACCTTTGATGAAGCTAAAGATAACTTGGAGAAAGTATTAAAGAGATGTATTGACACTAACCTATCTCTAAGTCATGAGACGTGTCATATGTTAATGATTGAAGGAATCGTATTAGGCCATTTGATCTCCTCAAAAGGTATACAAGTTGATCCCAAAAAGAGCCAAATAATTTAGGACCTCCCCATGCCTTCCACCCAAAAAGATGTTCGGAGTTTCCTTGGTCATGCTAGGTATTGTAACAGATTTATTCAAAACTTTAGTAAGATTGCTTCTCCTTTGTTTGCTCTGTTAGTTAAAGATGTTTTCACTTGGACCCCTGAGTGTCAAGAAGCCTTTGAAACTATTAAGACCAAACTTATGACTACTCTTGTTCTTAGAGGCCCTAATTGGGAATTACCATTGCATATTCACACCGATGATTCTGATTTTTCAATGGGAGCAGTACTTGGACAAAAGGAAGACAACCTCTTCTATTCAATTTACTATGTTAGCAAGAACTTTATTTGTGCCGAGGTAAACTATACGGTAATTGAAAAATAAATTTTTAGCTGTTGTTTATGCTATTAATAAATTTCGGCACTACATTATTGGTTATAAAGTGTTTGTTCATACTGATCACTTAGCAATTCAATTTCTAATGAATAAAACCGTAGTAACTGGTAGGGTTATTAGATGGTTGCTTTTATTACAAGAATTTGATATCACTATACTTGATAAGCTTGGTCGAGAAAATTTGGTTGTAGATTTCTTGTCCCGGTTATCATAACCCGATAATGAACCTGTTCTTGTTGATGACTCATTCCTTGATGAACACCTCTTTGCCATTTTTGCCAAGAGTCCGTGGTATGCTGACATCGCTAACTATTTGGTTACATGCAAGTTTCCACCACACTTCTCTCCTCGAGAGCGTCGTAAGTTGGTGGGCCTTAGTGGACAATATACTAGGATCAATGGTCTTCTATTCCATATCAGCATTGATAACATCATGCGTCGGTGTATCCTCGAGGAGGATGTCTTTGATATTCTCTGTGCCTATCATACCGAACCTTGTGGTGGACACTTTGCTGCTCAATGGACTACTCAAAAGATTCTTACTGTAGGTCATTACTGGCCTACGCTCCACAAGGATTGCAAGCGTTATGTTCAACATTGTGACCAGTGCTAGCGCATGGGTCATCCTACACGATCCGATGAAATGCCACTTCACCCTCAGCTCTCTATTGAACCTTTTGAAAAATGGGGTCTCAATTTCGTTGGACCTATCAACCCACTTTCTAACGCACAAAATATATTCTTGTTTCTACAGATTATGTCACAAATGGGTTGATGGTTGTGCTTAAGCATGCTCGAGATACCAAAGTTGCTGAATTTCTGTATTCTAAGATCTTCACTCGCTTTGGTGTTCACCATGAGATTACTACTGATCAAGGACCCCAATTCACTTTAGACCTCATTGTTGCATTAATCAAAGAATATGAAATTTGCCACAAAAAATTGTCACCTTATCATCCTCAAGCCAATGGACAAGTCGAAGTCACTAATCGGGAATTGGAGAATATTCTTACTAAAACCATTGCACTTCATAAGCGTGATTGGGCCATACAGCCTCTTGAAGCTGTGTGGGCCTATCACACCACGTAGAAGACCACCATTGGTTTGACCCCTTATGAAATGGTTTATGGTAAGAAGGTTGTCGTTCCTATTGAGTTCGAGATTAAGACTCTTCAAACTACCCTTCAACTTGGATTGAATCTCTCTGACAACCAAAAGGAACGCATAACGCAACTTCACTCCCTTGATGAGCTATGTCAAGAAGCACTTCTTCACACTGAACTTTTTCAGAATCAGCGAGCACTGTGGCATGACAAACATATTCGTCAACGTTCTTTCTGGCTTGGGGATTGGGCACTTCTATATGATTCCCGATTCCAAGATTTCAAATGCAAGTTCCGTACACGATGGCTTGGACCTTACGAAGTTGAGCATGTATATGACAATGGTGCGTTTCAGCTCTGCACTGTGGACTTTGAATGTCGCCAACTCTTTGTTAATGGTCACCGATTGAAGCTATACAAGTAGCCTCTCTTTAAAGAGGCTTTCTTGTTGGAAATGACAAAGGAACTCAGCATGGTTCCCTTTGGTCTCCTTCAGCATCGCTAGAATATCTATTTATATATATTAAAAAACAAAAGAGATGGAAGAACGAACAATGAAAACCAGTTTCTGGCGTTGTTGGCCAACTACTTGTTGAAAACTGGTTTTTTCAGCGGCTTGTAGTTGTAAGACTCTTTGGTAGTGCTAACTGGTTTGCCAGCGTTCCCAGGCGGCACTTGATTGAAAATTGACTTCTCGGCGGTCTAGTGTCGTAAATAAATATTAAAAACAAAACAAAACAAAACAAAAACAATCCTCAATCACCAAACATTTGATGGATGCAAAATTGGCAACAGGAAGGTCTCTTTGTTCCTATTGCCTTTCTCTCTGCATACCTTGCTCGTGACGCTCTTTTTGCTCCAGGTTGTTACTTGCATGTCACGAGTTTTTGATTGTTGTTTTCTACTACTCAGATTTGCTATTCTTGTCACACGTTCCTTTTTGATTTTTTTGCTGTGGGTCATTATTTTCTCCTCTCATGTGCCTGTTGTCTTTTTCCTTGGTGTTGGTAGCACTCTCCGTACCTTGATGGACAATCTTGTTTCCCAACTATCAAATTGGATTTTGCTGTCATCCTTGGTTCCAGCTTCCCCACGTCAGGAAGTATCTTCTTACCTTTTACTTTGTTTTATGTATTTTATTCCTTTTTGATGATTATTTAGCATGACCGGGATGGATCAGCCGCTTAGGTGGGGGGTTCTGTGCTAGGTCATTTCTTCTACGTATTTTCATGAGTCCTTTTGGGTCACAATATTAATTGCGATCACTTTGCCATTATTATCGTTTGTGGGTTCTGTGCTAGGTCATTTCTTCCACGTATTTTTATGAGTCCTTTTGGGTCACGATATTAATTGAGATCACTTTGCCATTATTATTGTTTGTGATGGTACTGTCCCCATTCATTCTATTCTCCGTTGCTAAAAGAATTTGCACTTCCTGTCATTTTCGCCGTTGCTTTCCTTCTTGTTTCCCATTGTATTAATTTCTGCTTTGAACTCTGTGGCTTGTCACCATGGGGGGTAAACACCTTCGTTTTGAACCAAACTCATTGAATAGGTTGAATGCTGATGAGGAAGCATTAAAAATCTTCACTTATTCTGGATGGACAAAGTTCTTTGAACGTTTGTGTGGGTTTGATGCTACCATAGCTGCAGAGTTTGTTGCTACGGGATTCCAGGGAGCTAATGCTACGGTCTGAGGACTACAATTTCTACAATTTCCTATGAATTTGCAAGCCATTGCAATGGTCACCAGTGTACCCAAAATTGGTGACCATTTCTTTTCCAATTCGTCATCTAGGGTTACGGATTTAAAGCACCATAAGAAGCAGTTCCTTTAGTGGAGTGAGTTGGTTGAGAATGTCCAAGGGCAAGGAGTGGTGCGAAAATCTCCACCAGTGCCATGGGATGCTGTTGCTAAATTCTTGATCAATTATATCACTTGTGAAGGATGCTACAAGTATGTATTTGCCCACCATTTCCGCCTCATGTTACACTTACGCTATGGTGTTCTTGTTAATCTTTTGTATTATCTGTTTTGCTCCTTGAAGCGGTCCTGTGATCAGTATAATCAGGGTCATGTTGATTCTCTAGCTCACCATGGGTTAATTAAGTTGATTATTGACCATAGCCTCCGTTTGGCTCAACCTATTCTAGAGTGGGATGCCTTTGTTAACCAAACTAATATAGAAAACCCTAAACTCCTTGCCGCTGATCATGCCCTCGAAGCTGGTTTTTCTAAGAAATGACATTCGAAATCTCCGTCTTTCCCAAGCCCAAAGAAACATAAAGTCCTAAAACCCAAAATTCCTAAAAAGAAAATGGGAAATGAAAACCAAAACCCTAGCCCACATCCTATGATTACTCGTCTGAAACAGCATACCCTTGATAGGTTACAAGGATTAGTTGAAATAGTTGGGTCTGTATGCAATATGGAAATTCTGGGTACAAGGCAACCTCAGACAAAGAATTACTAGCTTTTAAGAAAATTGAGAAGCCAACAGTGTAGGAACAAAAAGCAACAACACCAAAATGAGGACTTTACGACTGAGGGTCTAATTTCAAAAGAAGAGGAGGCACCTGGATATTCAAAATAATCTCAGGAACAAAGAGTCGGAGAGGAAATTGAAGACGATGAGAATACTACTCAGTTTCGTGAAGGAATTGGTGAAGAGATTGGGGAAGAGGCTCGACAAAGTAATATAAATACTTAGGTTACTGAAGATGAGGGTGCTCCAGAAAATCAGCAAGAGAATCCTGAGATTGAAAAATTACTGGAAGATGCTCGGCAAGCAACAGAGGAGGTATGCCATGCTTCTCCTGTGGAAAATACTCAACAAGATGAGGATATAATGAAGGAACATCCAACCACCAATACTAATATGATTCTTTACCAAGACACACAAATTGAGCATCCTCTTCATGAATCCGCTCTTGCAGTTGTTAATCTTAGTGGTCATACACACCCTGCTGCTTTTACTGTTCATAATGATTTCAATCCAATTGCTACAGGAATTGGTGGAACTTATGGAGTTACTGAAGCAGAACAGGGTATTCCACTTCTCTCTAATACACAGTTATGGAGGATTGTCACTCAACTCCAACAATCCAATCAGCAGCTACAGTTGCAATTGCAAGCATTTGTTTCTCAAAATAGGGGAGTCACTGATACAATTGGAGTTGAAGAGAATACAAAGATACTAAATGTCGAGCCTATAGGGTCCAGCCAATCACCTCATTTGATAAGTAGGACATGATTTCCACAGCTAGTCAAATTGTGATGTGAATATCAGGATTTAACTATGTGATTTTGAGTCAAACTCGATGACCCATGTTTCATGAGTAGTGATTCAACATGAATCCATCTCTCATGAGAATAAATGGAACACTTAGCACTCATTGGATCTAGGTGATGCTCACAGGGGTGAAGCACCGGGACTTCTCGGGAGGTCACCCATCCCAGTACTACTCCAGCCTGAGCGCGCTTAACTATGGAGTTTCCTCCACAGTTAAACCCAAAGCTTGCAACCCCATTTGCAAAACCTTCACCAGGTGTTGTGCCTTATGAACCATTCATTAGAAAGCCTCTTAAGCTCATCAATTGATAAGTAGGACATGATTTCCATAGCTAGTCAAATTGTGATGTGAATATCAGGATTTAACTGTGTGATTTTTAGTCAAACTTGATGACCCATGTTTCATGAGTAGTGATTCAACATGAATCCATCTCTCATGAGAATAAATGGAACACTTAGCACTCATTGGATCTTTGTGATGCTCACAGGGGTGAAGCACCGGGACTTCCCAGGAGGTCACCCATCCCAGTACTACTCCAGCCTGAGCGCGCTTAACTACGGAGTTTCCTCCACAGTTAAACCCAAAGCTTGCAACCCCATTTGCAAAACCTTCACCAAGTGTTGTGCCTTATGAACCATTCATTAGAAAGCCCCTTAAGCTCATCAATTGATAAGTAGGACATGATTTCTACAGCTAGTCAAATTGTGATGTGAATATCAGGATTTAACTGTGTGATTTTGAGTCAAACTCGATGACCCATGTTTCATGAGTAGTGATTCAACATGAATCCATCTCTCATGAGAATAAATTGAACACTTAGCACTCATTGGATCTAGGTGATGCTCACAGGGGTGAAGCACCGGGACTTCTCGAGAGGTCACCCATCCCAGTACTACTCCAGCCTGAGCGTGCTTAACTACGGAGTTTCCTCCACAGTTAAACCCAACGCTTGCAACCCCATTTGCAAAACCTTCACCAAGTGTTGTGCCTTATGAACCATTCATTAGAAAGCCCAAACTCGATGACCCATGTTTCATGAGTAGTGATTCAACATGAATCCATCTCTCATGAGAATAAATGGAACACTTAGCACTCATTAGATCTAGGTGATGCTCACGGGGGTGAAGCACCGGGACTTCCCTGGAGGTCACCCATCCCAGTACTACTCCAGCCTGAGCGCGCTTAACTATGGAGTTTCCTCCACAGTTAAACCCAAAGCTTGCAACCCCATTTGCAAAACCTTCACCAAGTGTTGTGCCTTATGAACCATTCATTAGAAAGCCCCTTAAGCTGTGGAAATCATGTCCTACTTATCAATTGATGAGCTTAAGGGGCTTTCTAATGAATGGTTCATAAGGCACAACACTTGGTGAAGGTTTTGCAAATGGGGTTGCAAGCTTTGGGTTTGACTGTGGAGGAAACTCCGTAGTTAAGCGCGCTCAGGCTGGAGTAGTACTGGGATGGGTGACCCCCCGAGAAGTCCCGGTGCTTCACCCCTGTGAGCATCAGCTAGATCCAATGAGTGCTAAGTGTTCCATTTATTCTCATGAGAGATGGATTCATGTTGAATCACTACTCATGAAACATGGGTCATCGAGTTTGACTCAAAATGAATCACTACTCATGAAACATGGGTCATCGAGTTTGGGCTTTCTAATGAATGGTTCATAAGGCACAACACTTGGTGAAGGTTTTGCAAATGGGGTTGCAAGCTTTGGGTTTAATTGTGGAGGAAACTCCGTAGTTAAGCGCGCTCAGGCTGGAGTAGTACTGGGATGGGTGACCTCCCGAGAAGTCCCGGTGCTTCACCCCTGTGAGCATCAGCTAGATCCAATGAGTGCTAAGTGTTCCATTTATTCTCATGAGAGATGGATTCATGTTGAATCACTACTCATGAAACATGGGTCATCGAGTTTGACTCAAAAGTCACACAGTTAAATCCTGATATTCACATCACAATTTGACTAGCTGTGGAAATCATGTCCTACTTATCAATTGATGAGCTTAAGGGGCTTTCTAATGAATGGTTCATAAGGCACAACACTTGGTGAAGGTTTTGCAAATGGGGTTGCAAGCTTTGGGTTTGACTCTGGAGGAAACTCCGTAGTTAAGCGCGCTCAGGTTGGAGTAGTACTGGGATGGGTGACCTCCCAAGAAGTCCCGGTGCTTCACCCCTGTGAGCATCACCTAGATCCAATGAGTGCTAAGTGTTCCATTTATTCTCATGAGAGATGGATTCATGTTGAATCACTACTCATGAAACATGGGTCATCGAGTTTGACTCAAAATGAATCACTACTCATGAAACATGGGTCATCGAGTTTGGGCTTTCTAATGAATGGTTCATAAGGCACAACACTTGGTGAAGGTTTTGCAAATGGGGTTGCAAGCTTTGGGTTTCATTGTGGAGGAAACTCCGTAGTTAAGCGCGCTCAGGCTGGAGTAGTACTGGGATGGGTGACCTCCCGAGAAGTCCCGGTGCTTCACCCCTGTGAGCATCAGCTAGATCCAATGAGTGCTAAGTGTTCCATTTATTCTCATGAGAGATGGATTCATGTTGAATCACTACTCATGAAACATGGGTCATCGAGTTTGACTCAAAAATCACACAGTTAAATCCTGATATTCACATCACAATTTGACTAGCTGTGGAAATCATGTCCTACTTATCAATTGATGAGCTTAAGGGACTTTCTAATGGATGGTTCATAAGGCACAACACTTGGTGAAGGTTTTGCAAATGGGGTTGCAAGCTTTGGGTTTAACTATGGAGGAAACTCCGTAGTTAAGTGCGCTCAGGCTGGAGTAGTACTGGGATGGGTGACCTCTTGGGAAGTCCCGGTGCTTCACCCCTGTGAGCATCACCTAGATCCAATGAGTGCTAAGTGTTCCATTTATTCTCATGAGAGATGGATTCATGTTGAATCACTACTCATGAAACAATGGTCATCGAGTTTGACTCAAAATCACACAGTTAAATCTTGATATTCACATCACAATTTGACTAGCTGTGGAAATCATGTCCTACTTATCAATTGATGAGCTTAAGGGGCTTTCTAATGAATGGTTCATAAGGCACAACACTTGGTGAAGGTTTTGCAAATGGGGTAGCAAGATTTGGGTTTAATTGTGGAGGAAACTCCGTAGTTAAGCACGCTCAGGCTGGAGTAGTACTGGGATGGGTGACCTCCCGGGAAGTCCCGGTGCTTCACCCCTGTGAGCATCACCTAGATCCAATGAGTGCTAAGTGTTCCATTTATTCTCATGAGAAATGGATTCATGTTGAATCACTACTCATGAAACATGGGTCATCGAGTTTGACTCAAAATCATACAGTTAAATCCTGATATTCACATCACAATCACCTCATTTGCATGAGGACATGCAAAGTCTTTAAGCTAGGGGGAATGATGGGTGTGCAAATGTGCTCTGTTTTTGTACATCCTCTATGCATCTTTGCCTTGCTTTAAGCCTTTCCTAATCCCTATTATGCCATTAATCATTAAAGCATATAATACATATAATAAAGTTTTAGGGTATGAAATATTTCTTGGAAACAAGTAAATGATTAATGCAGAAATATTGATATCTTGATTTATTTTGCTATAGAAAATAAAGGTGATGGACGAATAGATATGGGACCAGTCAAGCAATAAACCCTCAAGCACGAGTAAATGTATAGTTGGGGGCCATTGTCTTGTTATTACATTTTGAGCAAATAGTTTTGTAAATTTTTAAATAGAACGGTTAAGACCTCATGTTTGGTTATGTTTTGTTAAAGACTTGAGGCCAGTGGCCAAACCAAATTATTTACTTATCTATATTTAGGAAAGGGGCCATCTGCCATAATAGTCTAGTTGTTTGATCAGTTAGATGTTTCAAGGCTATATAAACAAGTATGTAATTGCAAGATGGGGAATTGAAAAAAGAATATATTAAACTCAGTTGAAATCATTTGAATACTTTGGGTTGATGAAGTAAAACTTCTATAGCAGTTTGTGTTGATCTCTTTCTCACGTGTACCAAAGGAAGGGCCCCTCTCGGGAAACCTGGTGAGATCGTATTATTAAGTTATGTGTGCATTTACATTTTAGTCCATTGAGTGATTAGTTTTCATGAATGCACGATTATAAACTAGTATAAGCACAAGTTAAGTTTGGAATTGAATAACATCTTTTATTGTAGAGGCAATTTTAATTAGTGGTGTTAGACTTCAGATTTCGCTTCTCCTTGTTCTACTCTATTCACAATTACATACTATGTTTAATTCATCTACCACTTTCTATTCTTTGCTATACTCTGTTTGTCGGCTCTATTACAAATCAATCAATCTCCTGTCGCAAACTCTCACTCACCTTACCAAATCGTCAAGTTCTTGTCGCATTTCCTCACAATATCATTTGACTTATTGTCACAAATCATTTCCTGAATCACTTCTTGTCACCATTCAATTTGCATATTATTAAACTGAAGTCCTGATGCCTACAATGTTATTCAATGATATCTTTTAAAGAATATGAGTGTATTAATTAAATTGTGAATGATTTGAGCGTGGGTATGCTTTTATGTAATGTATGATTTTAATAAATGAACTTATAATTTCATGGACATTAATATAAGGATCTGATTTGTAGAATGCTTAATTTAAATTTTCTTTTCTCTTGTGATTTGCATTTCATCCCCACTTAACATGTTATCTTCATCCCTAAATTGCCCCAATATCTTTCAACAGTCTACGACCCCAGATTGACATTGATAGGAGTAAACTGAACATCCAAAATAAGACCAAATCTTAAGTCAATTTGAAACACAGTTTTACCCAATAATTCCCACCGGGGTTTTCCCTCTGATCAAGGGTTTCCCTAGATAAAAAATCTGGTGTTATTGTGTATGGTTATCTTCTCGTGGTTATCGCATCTGCTGATTACATGTTTCAGATTTAATAAGGATAATCATAATTGTTTTAGTTGGATAAATTGGTGGACTTTACTTTCTAATAGGATCAACATGCTTAGATTCTTCCACAATTTCTCTTTAGGTGAATCCCTTCTAATCTTGTTTCTTACCCAAACATTCCACTATGATTTTCCAAAAAGGACATCCACTTGAATGATAGATCAATGACCTGTCAACACATGTTGAAGACCAGTGCTCCTCATTGGTATCCTTCGGTACAAATTTCCTAAATAATAGAACTCTCTTCTTTCACTAGTTACCATTTGAGATAGGAATGTTGTTGAAGAGATTATGAAGTTTCTTGTCATGCATATATTAAACAACGAGCAGGAAAGCATCATATATAGTGAAGGAAGGCAACACCTTCTGGTAGAAGGTAACCCTCCATTCAAGGACAATGTTTAAAACTGCCTTTTTTGTGAGTTTTTGTTCCCTTTCTGCTTTACCTAGAGTCACATGTACTTGAAAGACTGTTCTATGGGAAATGAGCTACCAGTGTATGTTTACAATTTTACTGGAACACACATTAACAATGTTGCAATTCTTATCATTAAGGAAGGGATTGCTTTCAGAATTTCTAGTAATTATTTTTCAAATATTAATGGACTTACTGTTTTTATGCTGATAAGGAAATATTTACCATGATAGGATTTTGTTTGAAACTTACAAGGTATTTGAGTGAAACAACCGTGTACACTCTTGCGCGCACACATTTTTAGAGGATGAATCTAAAAGATAAACAATATGGTATCATTGGTTTTTTAGATCATAATAGAATATTGTATTTGTTAACATTCCTTATGACCTTTTGTATGTAAATATAAGATACTTTTGTGATGAGAAGCTTCATTTAACTATTGCATTTCTTTTTAGGTAGAGTCTGTTCTTGTGTCAAAGATCTTTTCTGGGAAATGCAGTTTAAGAATTTGCCAGGTAAAATATCAAGCTTCTGATTCCTTTTTAAATTTTTTTCCACATTGTTATGCTACTGATGCCTTTGTATACTTACACTTCCCATCCAAAGGAAGAGTGGGAACTTATGGAGTTTAACAGTAACTGCAATATTGGGGTTTCTAGATTAACATTTCTTCCCTTTTGTTTCAATGCAATTGTCGTAATGTTTTCTTTAATATGCACATGAACCTGATTGCCTGGCTCTATGATTGTATGTTCACTTTGTTTAGTTAGGAAAAATATTGTTTTCTGCATTTCTCAAAGCATATTGAATGAGTCATTGCATTCGTCAAAACAAATTTCTAAGATAGACTTTTCACATCATGAATTTTCAGTATGCTTATTTAGGTTGCATTTCTTCACATATTATAATCAAGTCACATTTTTAACCAATGTCTAGGAATAGCCAATACGAATGTAATGTCACCAATTTAGTTCGTTCTTATTCTGCAGTGGGGTTAGCCTATAATTGACCCTCGTAGGCTAATTATTATGGATAGAGGGGCTTCTAAGAGAGGCTTGATGATGGGAGGGTCTTGTCTTCTCCACATTTCAGTATGTTCCAGTTTGGTCTTGGTTTGGCTCAGGCTGGACTTCATTTGTGCTTAGTTTCATGTACTTACTTTTTATGGTAAGTTTGGTAATGATGGATAGCGACCCTTTCTATTTTTGTTGAGTGCATTTGGTCACATGGGAAAATAACAGGTGCGACTCCTGTTTCAGATGTTATATTAAAATGAAAAGTTTTTTTGGAAGTTAGCATAATTTTAGTAGCCAAATTATTATTAAGTGATTGAATGGCTTATTATGAAGTTACAATTTCACTTAAGTTGAGGTTTGAGTCATAATTGTATGGGGCCATTTATGCAATTAATTCATGGAAGTGTATGCCAAGGAAATAATTAAGGTATTGGAGTGAATGAGTTATTATTTTATATTTTTTCAAATTCAAAAGGTGCAACCAAAAATAAAATGCATTATTTAAGCGAAAAGTGTCATATAGAAGCTAGCCGTTGATGTGTGGATGAAGCAACTGGTTCTTCTATATATGCAGCCCATTTTGATGAATTATTCATTCTATTACTTATGCTATTTTGTGATTTGTGAAACTATGAAGGGCTGAGAGACATGGGTTTTCAGTTACTGTTATCTGATGGAATTGTGAATTCTACCTAGATAATGCACTTTGAACTGGTGAAACTATCGAGTGAGATTGCGTCTAGAGGTGGCATCATTCAGAGCCATCCATTTGTGCTTCAAATGATGAAGAAGATCTAGCATTTCATGTCAGTCTTAAATTGCAGAGTGCTGGGAATATCTTTAAGTGCAGATTTCTTCTTTTAGAGGCCAGCGATTAGGAGTTTGGGAAGCTGTCCTTCATTTGTAGGCAGCGACACTTTATTAGAGTGTGTTGTTCAATATTTCTGGGCAGTGCTTGTGTTCATGGGAGCAGCACTAATTAATAAGGGCTGTGTTACAACTTGGATATCAAATAATGTATGCAAATAGCTACAGGTTCCTTTTTATAAATTATAAATAGATGTCTTATGCTGTCATTGTAGATTGTTTTGATCAATTTTGGAGGAATAAGAATGCACTCCAAGTGTTTGATTTAATGTCATAACTAAAATGCGTTTAATCAGTTAAAATAGATTACATGCCGAGTGTTGTAAAAATGTCAGCTGTAGATGCACATTTTACATGTAGAAATCATATGTATGCATTTGAATGGTTAAAAAAGATTGCATTTGTATTTCAGTTCTTTACGTGAACTTCCTAATAATCTTTTGCAAACATTCTAACTTCATTTGAGACCATTCCAAGTAAACAAATACAATCTTAAAATAAACTACAATGAGGTAGAGCTCGCATGCAATGTGTTTGACATAAGGTCAAACATCCAAAATTGAAGCAAAACTAATTGGTGTTTGTCGGAGGTAAAAACAATAGGGTTCTTATAGTGGTATTAGAGCTTGCATGATGAGTGTTTGACAAAATGTCGAATCCTTAGAATTGGTTGCGGTTCTTACAATGGTAGCAAAGTGGTTTCCTTCCATCCCGTGGGGGAGGTCTTTGCATTAGAGGTGTTGTATTCATCATGGCTAAGAGGTCAGTGAAATCCATACAGGGTCTTATGCTCGACCTTCAACGTGCTATACAAACCTATAGTGGTTCTTGTTAGAATTATAATAAAAAGATATTAGGGTTGCTACAACACCTAGAGATTTTGGATTCTTGGTTTATGAAAAAAAGAAAAGAACTTGTAATGATTTTATTCATGAAAAAGTAGTAGTTGAAGAGAGGGCAGCTATGGGGTTTGAGCTTTCGCTTAGTGGGGCAACCACTAGTTCATCTTACACACAAGATGAGGGAGGTCCTTCCCAGAGTCATGAGGTTATTCCTGATTGGTTAGAGGACAGTTGCATTGAGTGTCAACATTTCATGAGACTATAGCTTATGATCATGGGAAACATGATGATATGATAACCACCATTGATAGCAGCCCAACATCGACAAACATCATTGGAGTTATTAATAATATAGGGTCTGATTTTTATGACAATAGTCTTATGCTTGAGCCAATTGGGGGCGTTGATGAAACGACAAGCATGGAGGATGTTGTGGTTTATTTTGACAGTAAAGCAAGATTCATGTGGATCCACATTTGTCGGAAAATGTTACATGACTGTGACATCTACATCGTAGTTTGCTACTTTCCGCCAACTTCCTTGTACTATGTAGTTCACAACTCAGAGGACGGTGACCCCTTTGGGGACCTACATTAGTACACCAAGTTTTTGGCCGTGGGTGACATCTTCATTCTAGGAGACTTTATTGCACAGACCATAGATCTTTAGATCCCCCTCCACGACTGTGGGTCGTATTTAGTTTGAATGAAGTGGATCCGGTCAACCTAGGTTTGCAACATGCTTCGAAGGACAATCAGAGACCCCTCTTTAGATATGGTCATTATCTACTACAGTCATGTGAGTCTTCAGACTTGGTAATCTTGCCCCATGAATCAATGGTTTGACAAGGATTGCAAGTCCTTTCACTGCTTGATTTGTTTGATTTTCTCTACCCTTCGCCCCTCTCCCTCGTTCGTCCATTTAAGGTTTACCTATTGTCGCTTTCTTCGCCACAATAAGCAGATGTTTGTCATGATGCAATGTAGATCCCTTTGTACCTCTCTTCTATTCTTCAAAGCCCTTCTGGTGCACCATGTTCCCTTTCCACCCTCTTCCCTCGACCTTGGATCTTTGCTCCCTAATCTCCCACACCTCTACTCTTTATGAGATTCTCAGCCAATCCCCTCTCCACCTCACCCCCTGCTCTATTGCCACCTCTTTACTTCCTCCATCATCAGTGAGGTAGTTAGATGCATGAACAATAGAAGGAAAACATATGAGAAAGGGTTCCAAGATAAGCTCTTCAAGTTTGGTATTACGACTTTGGGTTTCTTACTCATAGTGCTCTTTAACCGAGTAGTTTGTACTAGCTTTCTCAACTCTTGGTCACGACATTTTATCTATCCAATTCATAAGACCCAACTAGCCTCAGACCCTAACAACTATAGGACCATCATGATTGGGCTTACGTTTGCCAAACTCTACGCCACTGTGTTGAACACTATCATATCTAGGGAGCTTGATCGACAACACTGCTGTGCTAGGGGCTAGGCAATTGTCCGTACTGATTTTTATACCATGGACCATATTTTGACTCTTCGGTCTATCATTGAGGGGGCTTGACACCGCTTTGCAAAAGTCTACTGTTGCTTTGCAGGCACTCACAAAGCTTTTGGCTTTGTTCCTCGTACAACTCTCTTCTAGTGGATTAGGGACATTGGGATTATTGAGACTCTTTTGGTGGCTATCATGATGCTTTATGAGAGTTTTGTATGCAAATTTAGGATTCCTGAGGGGTTCTCTAATACTATTCTGAGCATCATTGGGGTGTAGGGGCTACTTTCTCTCCCCCATTGTATTCAATATCTACGTTGATGAGCTCGAGGCTTTCTTATGAGACTTTTCATTGCTTTTTACACCAGTTTTGATGTCCATTATTGTTGAGATCACACCCTCCTATACTTACTTGGGGGTTAAGTTCTTTGGCCCCCATTTTAGTATGAGAACTGTCATATAGCCCCGAGTGAATAAGGGATACCACAGACATCATTATAGACATCACTTTCAGGATACCACGACCAAGATGTCCCTCGTGGACTCCTTAGTAAGGCCCACCATCCTCTATGATTCTATTGTGTAGGGGCCCTCTCCTCTTGAGTCTTATTGGGTTTTGGTCGAGAGAGTCTAGACCCTCCATCGGTGCATTATCATATGTTATTGGTCCACTCGTTACATTATTATCTTGGCTGAGTTTGGGGCTCATCCCTTTAGGCTTGGGACTATCTTTGATTTGATTTGGTTTCTCCATTGGCTTTAGAGCCAAGCGAATTGTGATGAGGGTCGTTACAAGTTCTCTTGCTTGGCCTATTGCTCTTTCGAGGTGGTTGTTGGGTCTGATCTTGCCGGCAGAGTTCATTATCAGTTTCTAGGGCTCTTCTCTTCTTGGTTCAATTGATGGACCACCTTCCCTCTTTAAGTTATCTTTAGATGTCCAGGGTTGACATCTATAGACAATATATTATCACGAGATGGAGTCACCCTGTAGGGGCGAGGGGGCTCCACCCGAGGATGGCATTTTATGCAAAACACTACATCGTTATCTAGGATGGGATTATTGTGCACCCCTAGTACCTCACTCGCTGCTAGACTTGTGCCCTCCACACCGCTCCAGGATCTTTTAGGTTGGGCTATCATCGGCTACGTATTCAAACTGATGACTAGATTGATAGGGATGATAGGATTTTTTTTTCCTTTGCTCCCTAGGGGAGGTGGATTCAAAGACTCACTTTATCTTTTGACACCCCATCTACTATGAGATCAAGGGGAAGATTCACTGCTTATTCAGAGAGTATAGGTCCCTCTCTTCTTTCTTCAGTTACACTTGTTGATGTTGTAGCTTCATTCGCATTGAATTGATCTAGAGATGATCCCTATATGATTATTGGTTTAATATTATTGCATTTGACTAACCGTCAATTAGACATATATATGTATATGTTTATATTGTTGTTGTCTAATGACAATTAACTTACATAACCAATATTGATTAACATAGAGAAATGTGTCTTCTACTGCTATATATTTACATTCTCATCTACACTTGGAAAACACATACATTACAAGCAATGCTATGACATTTGTAGAGATCCTCTTAAATTCACCATGGTATTAGAGCTAGGTTGCAAATGAATAGAATGAAACGTGTTTTCATAATTTGATTGAAATTTGGAACATCGCCTTGTACCTCAGCACAACCATATACTATGTTTCAGAATGTACAGATTATATCAAACTTTATTGCAAAAATTTCGATCTTGTCTGCCAATTGGAGAAGTCTTGGATCTTATCGGTTGTCTCCTTTTGTTGCCAATAGAAAGAGAAGTAAATTTATATGTTTAAGTCAATTAAAAGAGAAGTGGAATAAAGGCGTTGATTCTGATATATTTCTCAACATCTGCGATTGCTGCTTTTGTATCTTGGATGGCCATATTACTGCATTGGCGTCAAGTTTTTTTGAGCACTAATATATTCCTGCTGCGGCATTGGTGTTATTGGCTAGGTAGCATTTCTTGTTAGTGGGGCTGCATTTCAGGTTATGGGTCTGCAATTCATTATCGAGGGCGCAAATCTAAGTGTTTGAACCCACATTAATGATAAAGGGGCCACACTGCATATTGGAGGGCTAAGTACACTTTGCGAAGGTAGCGAATGCCTGGTATGGTCACGAGGATGTTTGGAGGAAGCTACTTCTAATTGTATTGAGACTGCAAATTGTTTGAAGCTGGAGGACATTTGTTCATTAATTACATAATTACCAGGTTCATATTATTACAGTTTAAAGTAATTGAAATCAACATGGATAGAAATCCTATTCAGGCATTCAAAAGGTTTAATAATTAAAATCAGGCCATCAACATCAAGAATAAATCAAATTAGATTTTATTCACTGAGGGATAGAAAGGAACAATAATGAAATAGGAAACCACGGGGTGATACTACTGGTTTCTGCAGAATCTCTGTATTAGGATTGCTATGGTATGTTTAAGATAGATTATATGATATCAATTTTACCCAAAGCCATGATTATGAAGTAATGAGATTATGTTAGAAAAGTCGCAACACTTTCTTAATAATCGAATAATAACAACTCTGAATGAAGGCATATGGAAATTATATAAGAAAGATAAATGATTGCACACATCTAAAGAAGGAAATTAGAAAGACAACAATTTCTACAAGCTTATGAAGAGAAGTTGAACAATGCCATTAATTTCTTTCAATGAAAGGCATTATAGGCACTATCCTTTGACTACATGAGATAAATAATCTTTTTGAGTACAAATTCTAAGTATTGTATTCCTAATATAGTAAATCTATTTCTTATTTATATTTCTATACGTACTATAAGAGCTATTTGCCTTGATTTTTTCCTTTCTCTTTGTAGATGTTATTGTAGGAAAAGGAAGATTGATATTAGCTTCATGGGGAGTTTGAGACTTCTTCAGAAGCAACATTGGATGAGGAGCTCAAAAGATTTATTCAGAGAGAGTTTGAAAATCAATATGTGTGGCTGCATGATTTTGATGGGCCTTCCCCCTATGTACCTCATGAGGAAGTGACAACTTCCAAATGATTATCACTTGTATTTGCATAAGTTATTGAAAGATGACGATCTTACAATAATTTTATCTTCTATTGAGATGGACATCTTATGATGTCTAAGAAGATCATAATAGATTATAACTTGCATGGTGAATTAAGTTCCTTAAACAGACCATGGCCTTCTATTGTGATGGTTATCTAATGATGTCTAAGCATGTCATGATAGATGTAAACTTGCATGGTGGATTAAGTTCCTTAAATAAACCATGACCTTCTATTGCGATGGACATCTTATGATGTCTAAGAAGATCATGATATATGATAACTTGAATGGTGGTTTAAGTTCCTTAAACAAACCATGAATGTTTCCCTGGTAAGCATTATTGAGGATATATTATCTATGGACATTTTTTAAAGTACTTGGTGAATATCAGGTGACTTGATATTTTGAGGCCATTGCTTAGAGTACTTGGTGAATATTGTGTGACGATATTCTGGGGCTGAGATGATATCCAAATTGTGAGTATCTTCTGATAAAAAATATTCTTATTCATGCCAACCTGAGATTACATTGAGGTAATATCTAACCATGTGTTTATCTTCCCTAGCTTAGAGGGAGTGTTGATGTTGTAGCTTTAGTTGGTTCGAATTGATATAAAGATGATCCCTCTATGGTTATTGGTTAAACATTGTTTCATTTGATTAATCATCAATTTGACATATCTAATTATAAATATATATGTGAATGTGTGTGTGTGTTTATATTGTTGTTTCCTAATGATAATTAACTTACAATAACCAATATCGATTAATTCAGAGACATGTCTCTTCTACTCCTATATATATACATTCTGATTTGCGTTTGGAAAACACATACTTTACAAGTAGTGCTATTACATTTGTAGAGATCTTCATAAATTCAGCAACACTGATCATTGGTGTCTTGCCCTCTATATTTGGGAGATCATGCGGCTTCGTGACCATACTTTGGAGATTTGGTCCCGTTGGGGTAGACCTTAGACTAGTTGATCATCTCCTTTTTACTCCTGGGTCTCTTGCCCAGGGAAGAAGACGTTGCTCGATCCTTCTTTTGGCCATACCAGATTTGTGAGGCCTCATAGAAGGCACATTGGGTAACTTCACTCTTCTTCCAACAGCTCCTCGAGACAGTTTGAGACACTACTTCGCCATGGACCGTATCCTTTAGTTTTGGCCTACTTCTTGTTTGTGAGGAGTATTTAGTCTTTTTTGGCTTTGTTCTTTTGCTTTCTTGCTAGTTGTACATTTTCTAGTCCCAAAGACCCTCATGGTCTCTTGTGGTACATTAATAAATTTGTCTTATCTTATCTTATCCTTCTCCCAGGGCTACAAAATCATGAATATCCAACTTATTTCTTATAACTCTAATTACTTGGCATAAATATTGGCTGTACCTTCTATAAACATGCACACAAGTAATACTAATAAGTTCTTCTTAGTAATCCATTCACCTTCTTTTAGTTTGTTGTAATAAGGTTGATTTTTATTCGGCCTTACACAAAGCCAACTAATCAAATCACATAGAGTAGAGCAAGGCTGCTATGATAAATCAGAAATATCCTTGACATCCTAACTTATACAATTTAGAAAATGATGAATTCTAAACAACCATAGAGTATTCTTATTAATAACTACGATCAAGTAATTGAAAGTAGAAACTTCTAGTCTTTTATTATCTTTAAACCACTGGAAAAGGTGAAAATTTTGTAGTTGAGTCTTCCACTATACCTATTTCTTGTATCTTCTATATTTATTCTGCTATATCTTATATTTGTTCAGGCTTGGTTTCTCCTTTATATATCAAAATAGAAGAAGTGACAAGCTTGAAACTGTTTTACATCAGACCCTTTCCTAATTAATTGATGTGGGGGTAAAAGATTGGATAGGAATAGTAGGATAATGAACCTGTTGGTTCCCAAAACTGTAGATTGGAATCCTATGAGTCTTGCCAACTCGATGTTGCGATATCCAACCGGTTATGGCCAACTTGACAGAAGTGAATGATACAATCCAAGTTTTCTGTGCTTCTGGCTTTACAAGGCCAAGGTGGGTGTACCTGATCCTGGGCAACAACTTAGATCCAAGATGCTTAAAGTGGATTGATTAGAATTTGAATGAAAGTTTCCTAAATGGCAAGAATTGTAGAAAACTTTAAACTTGGAAATTATGAACTGAGAATAATAAATGAATATATGAATGTTTTTAAAAAATAAGAATAAGTATAGATTAGTGCACCAAATGAATATATTAATTCTTCAAAGGAAAGATATGAAACAATTGCTAGCATATGGATTATGAATCAAGTGTAATATAAAGACAAGTGCTTAATTAAATGGGCAAAGAAAGTTAATATTATAAGTTGAAATGTACAACTTTATAAAGTTCACTGTACTTAAACAATAAACAGATTAATAATCCATACGCGACAGATCAATTATACAGACGCAATTTTAAACTAGTCTAGAATGCATTTTAACTCCTGTGATATGGAGACAAACTAGACATAAATACGGAAATAATTAAATATTTCACAATATCTATGTTTATCAAGTTTAAAAATGCGATAACTATCCAATCCACTTGTCTGAATATTGAAATATTTATAGAAATTAATAAAAATATTTATAAAGGACACAACTTAATAATAATTTCAACTCAAACTTTTATGCAAATAAGTAAAATAAATATGCTCATTGGTTATGCTGGAATTAAAATTGCAACGAAGACACTCCTTACAGATGATCCATCCAATGCAATTAGATTCCAAAATAGCATAGAAAAATTGTACTTAATGAACCAAACCCACGTGCTTTGTTCAAAAATTCATTCCTTAGCCATTGAAAGAATATAATAAATCAAATGTGTTCAATATGCACCAAAATTTGGGAATAATATGAATTGTATCTTATTTTGATTTTACATCTTATATTTATACTTCACCATAGAGTCATTCGGTTGGTTGCCAACCAAGGCGACTTTTCAAAACAAGAATTAATCATCTTATTGATAATAAGATGTGATTTGCTAGGCCACTGAATCCAAAACCGCTACTTCAATCTTTGGTTAATTGAGGAATATCAATTCACCTTTGGGAGATGTATTATTGTTCAATTTTGCTTTCTCAAAACCATAACCATTCCTCTCCGACACGTCACTGACCCTTTCAAAGGACTTTGAATCATTGTTAATGCCAACGCCTAATACGTAGATGCAACTCCATAAATCTCATTGAATCTATCGCTCCTATTTTTCATCATCATTGCTTCCAAATCTATATATATGCTGGATAAAACTTCATCCCGTTGAGCACATCTCTAGACTTTCTAGTTCCACGGTGATTCTTCATCCTGCAATAAACACATAACAATCATTAGATACCGATGATTGAATAAGATTGATAATAGACAATGCAAATCCCTAGCTTTAGCAGTTTTGGAAGATATAATCACTCAGCTCTCCATTATCGTGCTCATGATCCTTTGAAATAGCAATTGTATATAAATCAGACTCCCGATTATTCCCGTAAGTTTCAGAATTTGGTACGAAGCTTTATACACTTATACTTGACAGTTCTTTATCTCTATCGGTTCGATGAAGGCATTATTTGTGGATTATTGAAGGAACTATTTTGCAGATGTATTCACTTCTTTTCTATGCCCGTATCTCGGTACATGCTCTCTTAATAAATGGCAAGTCTGATTGTTGTTTGTGGGCAATTATTTCTCAAGTATATGCTATCGTTTCTTTCCACTATTTCCATCGCATGGTCCATATACCACTCATTTTCTTTGTCATTGCTCCATGTTGTCTTTGCTAAATCTATCTTCAAAATCATGGTGATAGTTTTTAATATCTTTGCCCATTGGTGCTGTAGGAAATATCACCTCCTTCCTACGATAATTTTGAGATCATTTTGTTTCCAATTGCTTTGCTGCTGGCAATGTAATTTTGTCACATACTATCTAAAGAATTGGTCCTTTTATAAATCTGGCCTCTAACATGCCACTCCGTAAGAAGCCATCTGGTGAAGATGAACAAAGGCATACATCCACCTTTCCAAAGTGGAGCCAAACTGAAAAAGGAGCGTGATCATTGTCTCTGATTAAGATTAACTCTTTTCAAAATTTGCGTTGTGAGGCATAGGTCAAAGCTCTCACTGAAGGCGACTGTTGACATCTTTCATATACTCATGCTTTGACTTCTGCAATCTGAAAACTCTTTGATTATCAACGTCTTCAGAATTTGTTGAAAAACAAGGCAATTATTTCCCTTCCATTGCAGCTGTGATAATTTTTTCAATTAACTGCAATAGCTTCATCTCCGTAGCTTCCATCCATGCTACTGAATCTATAATCTTAGACTTTGCAGTGTAATTGTTATCTGAAAACGATGGACATTCGACAGTGTTTTGTCAACAGATATATCCCTCCAGCACTGCACAAGACCATACATCTTTATTTTGAAATAGAATTCTCTTCCTTTTCAATCTGTTATGCCAAACTCTCCAGAGTTTTATTTCCCAAGCCTATTAAACTCATTTGAGCCTTCTCCTATTTAGAATATATCAGTCTGTAGAGAATTGATGTGTCTTTGAATCTTTGTGAGAATAGAATGTTCTGCCATTTGATTACCACAAGCATAATTGTCTGCTGTCAACCCAACATTAGAGTTGCTTACTTCTTGTAAAGAATCTTCACATGTCGATACACTAGGTTTCTATGAATCATTGTGGTGAACACAGTTATCTTGTTTTGTGATACTATCTCTGGAATCCTTAATAGAAGAGATAGACAAAGATGAACAAGCATTAGTCCTTTCCTTCATTTGCTCAAGAGATGGCACTATCAGCAGAAGAACTATTTACAGAATTCATTCCCACTGATCTCTCACCCCAAATCACTTTAGTGTCAACATAATAAAGTAGAAAAAAGATTCATTTCCATTAGTTTTCCCTCCTTATTTCGTAAATGGAGATCTGATTTTTAAAGATAACAGATTTCCACAATCCATGATAATTATATTCCTGCTTCCGGGTAAGATTGTGTGTGAGTTTTTGCATCAACGTTTCGGATCATACTCAATGATCCATCATCAGGATGAGAGTGCTAAGAACGATTGATCATTGAGTATGATCCGAAACGTTGATGCAAAAACTCACACACAATCTTACCCAGAAGCAGGAATATAATGATCTGATTTTTGCCAAAAACCAGGGCTCCATCAAAACCCTCCCAAGGTCTACAAGGGCTAACTACCAAATCTTCCTTACAAAGGGTCTCTCTCTGTCCTTTTAACCAGTCAACCTTTTCTACCTTTCCAAGGAGACTCCAAGGCTTCTATATGTCCCCTTATTTGGCAAGTTACATGACCAAGTCAATAAGCCAAGCACAGCTTAGAAAGGTTACTAGTGGGCTGAGCTTGTTTAGGGCTTTGAATGGCCCACATGACTAAACCAACTCACATATCCTTGGAGAGATGTTAACAAACCATTCAACTTAAAAAAGACGGTTTTCCAAGACCCAAGTCCATTCTACCATCTGTTTTGGTATACATGCCTAATTGCAATTAGGTCTCCAATCAAAGAAGTTGGGTAATAACTTTTGACTCCTTGATGGTCTAGGCAAACAAAGTGGGTTTCCAGATACCCTTTTTGGAGTTATCTATAATATCTCAAATTTTGGTTCTTCAACCAAGATGTAGACACCCTAACCAATTCTACACCTCTAGACCTAAAGGGCTAAATAGGTCACTCCTCACTAGATCACTTCCAAATCTTCATCTCCTCCAGTCAAAACATATCTTCCCCTAACCACAAAATGCTCTAACATTCTCTAAAAAACATATTCACAACATTCAAACCCCTAACCTTTTGCTCTCAACCAGCTTTCAAACTCTGAATGCTCATTTCTGTGCATGTCACAAAGAGATGCCAGACCCAGGGCTTCTTTCCCAAAATAGCCATTTCCATGGAGCATTCCAAAGGTTGCTTATTCTTACGAGGCATAAGGAGACCTATCAAACCCCAGAATTTCAGGAAATTTGGCTGGAGGATATTAGGCCAAAACTCATTGTTTCTACCAAAACCTAGGTCTGTGAGGGTTTCAGACCTGGATTTTGGTAGGAATAACTTCAAAGCCTCAAATCAACTCGAAAAGAAAGCTAACACACAGGATTGAAGATTTACAACTTGATCATGTCTGCCCATCCAACTAGTATGAGGGAATTACAAAGATATACAAAAAACTTTAGAATGATCAATGCTTTATTGCTCCAAAGCTTCAAAAACTTCAGCAACATTACATCTTTCAATCTCTGAGGCCTTTATGGATTTTAAAACAACCACAATCATTGCCAATGGATTTTTGAATGACATAAATGTTGGGGCTAAAAAATGCAACTTTTTGCCAAAGAGTTGCAAAGTTGTCATGACAAGTTTTTGACGACTTTTGCAATTTTTGTCAATTTACACCTCCAACCATTCTATGACCTCAAAGTTGTTACATTTGATTGGTTTATATAAAAATGCTTCAATTGGAGCTTTAACCACTTCATCTCATGAATTTTGACCATTTAAAGGACAATTTGGCCAATCGAATTGCATCCTTATTACATTTACATCAATGACTCATAGGGTCTTCTTACATTCATCCTAGTCTAGTAGATGCCTAACTTTGTCCTTGGCCTAGGTCTAACCAATTGGTGCTCCTGCACCACTTAAAAATAAAAAACTATCAAAAATTTGTTAAGATATATCAAGATAACAGTTTTCCAATCAGCAACTATATGACACCGAACTTGTTGATATTTTACTCTCCATTAGTCTGCTGCTTGGTGATTGGTTTTCTTTTTGAACATTCAAGTATTCCTCTTCCCAACGAACAACTTTAACATCACTTGGCCATTTGAAATCCTGGATAGCTGGCATATTTATTAATTTATCTTTCCATCTTTTATCAGTTGTCACTTTGACCTCTGCAACAATTTTTGCAAGTCCAGCATCCATCATTATGATTCTATCCTAAACATTTTAAAACTCTGAGCACTTTCAGCCATTTTTTCTTTCATATGTGCCATGATTTTGGACACTACCTGGTGGTAATCAAGTTTCCAATCATCAAATCCCCTTATGTGGCCATCCTTATCAAGAATTTATGGGATTGTCCAATACTTGAAAGTATGAAAGGAAGAAACTTTTCCTTTGACCCTTTGCTCTTCGCCAGATACATATCTGAGTTCTTCAATGACCATACTTATCTTTTCAGTTTTTTAAAACTTTGGAGGGGCTTCAGGGTCTCTGTGTTACTTTGCAAAGAGGAGAAATGGTGATATAAGTGGGCTGCCACCTCTTCATTAGCTTTTCAAGGCTGGTTTTGTCTTCTTGAAATGTACTGATCATTTTCAACAAGGATTCATATCTGTTGTATATGTAAGATCCTAACTAAATTCTGTCCTAAATTTCTTTGTTTCAGTGTATAAATATTTTGTCAAACATTTGTCATGCAAGGTCACTGTATACTGATTTTTAAGTTAATGCTTGGTTTGATGCTTATGTAAGATGGTTTTCAGAAATGCCAATATAACAGAAACATAAACAATAACTTTGCATTCAAAGACATCAAGTTTCCAACACCAAATATGTCTCTATTATTGTCATAACAAGTCTGATTATAAAGTTTATCAGGTGTGAAACAATTTCAAACTCCCTAAATTCCTATCTAATTACCAACACAAGAATCATGCTAGGAAAGGATGCACAAATTGATTTAACTGGATAGTCTGCAAGTTCTTTGATAACTGATTTGCTACCGACATACACTGTAGATGGCTCTGTAGGGATGACACCAGCTACAGGAGGAAGTGTATGGCCCTTGGGAAGCTGATAATTGACTATGAAATATCTGATCTGCCACTATAGAAGTCGTTCTGCTCTGGATCAGTCTTTCTGAGCTGAAACTCTCCAAATTCGAACCCCCGTACACATTCCCAGCTCAGTTCTGCTGTACGGAAAGATAAGAATTGGCTGGCAAACTCCAAAATTCGCCACTGTCAATCAGTTTGGCCCTTCGATGTTCCTGATCTGCTATCTCAGTCCTTACCCAATTTGTTAAAATGGTAGCTTCAGTTGATTGGAAATAATTGGTATATCGAGAACAATGATTTTTTTTAATATATATATATATACATATATATATATGTATGTATGTATACACAGACACACAGACACACAGACACACACACACACACACACACACACACACACATATATAATGTGATATGGTTCATATATCAAATATATATATCGCAAGAGTTTCCATCTTAAAGTTCATAATATCCTTTTACCCTTGTGTGATTGGGCACCTCATGTAACAAACTAAAAAATTACCATTTACTTTGTCACAAGGTTCTCCATCGAACAGTTGCAATTACCAACATGGTCGGCAGCATATTGTTTGACTATTCCAAAGTCCACATAGGGACATGACCCTACTTGGTACTTTGTAACATGTAGAGTCATGTCCCTTTGCGGACATGACTTTACCTTATCTTATAACTAAGACATTGAGTCTGCTGAATGAGAACATCACAAAACACATAATCGTGCTTTGTATCATCAGCGACTCATTCATGTAAACAGGAATATCACCCTTCCCTATAACTATACAGATTACTCCAAATGATAGACAGAACTAAAAACATTGAACATACCATTCATACTATGACACCAGAAGGCGTACCAGGAAGCAAGGAAATGGTTTATTTTTTATTGATGCCAAAATCATACCCGTACAATACCAATTGTCCATATATTTATAAAGAGTCAGTTAGTTGGAAACCAACCGACGCATTTCCTTACTACTAACTACCCAACCTTAACAACAACAAATACCAACATAACATTTATTTATTCGACTACATCTATCCCCCCCCGCAAAAAAAGAAGAAGTCATCTTCCAGACGACTTTACAATATGAAATAAAATAACATCAACTTCAAGAAGGAGGATTGGAGGACATCCCTGGGCCTCGCAGTCGTTGTAGCTCCCGCTCTGTTGTCTTTTGCTTAGTACGCATGCCCTGAAGGACTCGTAAAGCATCCATCTTTTTGGCTTCAGCTACGGCCAATTTGTCTTCCAACTTAGCACGTTCCAACTACCATCTTGCTAACCGAGCATTCTTTTCTGCCTGGGCCTGCTCATGAAGACGTTTATCCCGCTGGGCTTCGACAAAAATACTTCGGAAAGCTGTCTCTATAGCAGCTAGAGAGGCCATGAGAGAAGTAACCTGGGTCTGGGAAATGATAGTACGGCTAGTCCAAGCGGAGGCAATTTCTTCCTGGCTGTAGTTACTCTGTTCTAAGAGACCCCAATCTGTATAGCAGTCAGTTTGCATGAACTGGGCTAATGCTGTAGCTGCAACAAGTACACCCTCCATATTATATGTCTTTGCATGCTGAAGGAGTTTTTGGGTAGAATGCTCCATAGCCCGCAATTCCGTAAGAAATCCTTCCGCTTGAGCTGTAAAAGAAGCTGGAACCGGTTCCTTTAGCCGGCAAGGTACAAGAGACGACACCAACCCCTCTTCTTCCAGCGATTTGTCAGCCTCCTCTAAAATAGTGTCTACTCCTGCCATTGTCACCTAAGTACTTGAATCCTTAGATTGCTCCCCTGCAGCCGGTTTAACAACAAGAGCCACAGGTTCGACCACTTCTGGCCTAAGAGGTGTATGTAGTCGTACCTTG
This sequence comes from Cupressus sempervirens, assembly GCA_028749045.1. Classification (NCBI taxonomy): domain Eukaryota; kingdom Viridiplantae; phylum Streptophyta; class Pinopsida; order Cupressales; family Cupressaceae; genus Cupressus; species Cupressus sempervirens. Next base: position 13,933,862 of record CM053785.1, on the reverse strand, counting down.
TGTCCACAATTGGCTTGTCTTCTTAAATCAATCACCTTTCTGTGATTGGATTGGTTTGACGAGAGAAGAGGCTTGATTCTTGGAATAGATAGCTTAGAAGCCCCCCATGTCGGAAAGTGTCTGGAGCTGACATCCTCGGTGGAGGATACTGGTGGTACTGCAACATCATCAGGAGGGGTTGGCTGGAAGACCTCAATGACCCTTGTAGGAAGAGGTCCTGTTGCAGGTGGCAAAAACACCACTTCACGTGGAGTACCTTGTAAGTGGCTCAGGCGAATTTCAGCTGCTTGGGAATCAAAAGAAGAGGAATCCGCATCACCTGTATCTCCTGCCATGTCTTCAGAACTAACCTTGTCCTCATCCTCTTCCACTGCTTCGGCTTGTCGTGCTTTCTTGCTGGTATGTTCACCATAACTCTGAGAGCCCACACCTAGGGTGTCTAAATGTAACCAATAAGTCATTGCAAGTCGGTACGGCTCCACTCGGCTTGCTAGAACCAATGTCCCCCAATGTTCACTACTAACTTGGAGCCACACGGCCTCCAGAAACAAAGCTACTGCATGATGGGGCATGTAAAAAGCCTTATGCCACAACTCCAGAAATTCCCGCAATCTCTTAGAAAGGAGTTGAGCCCAATTGTAAATCCGTCCGTGGGATAGGCCGTCTACTACTAGCAATAGCCAAAGAGCAATATTAGAGGTATGGCTACTAGCTGTGAGCTTACTCTTTACCAAATCAACCACGCAATGCCATTCTTCATTTACAATGAAAACCTTCCTCAGCCCCTGATTTTTTTTGAGAATACCTTCCCATTCCTTATTGGTAACATTCGGGCGACATAAAAGCTTTAGCCATTTCTGTTTGTCTTCCCCTGTCATAGGTGCTTTACTCAATTCCTCCCCCTTGTTCGGAATTCCAAAAACCCTACTAAGTACTTCAACAGAATAAGAAACCACTACCTCTTGTTGAGCATACTGTATGACAAATTGATGACTTGTTCCATAATACCCTGTAATCAAATCTTGAAGAATATGTTCAAAGTTGTGCAAATCAAAGATTGGCATAAAGATGATTTTGTCCACCTTTGCTGCAACCAATGCCTTCCTAAGAGGATGATCTACTTCAGACTTTTCCCACCATGCCCTACACTCACTCCCAAGCACGCATTCAAAACTAATATTGGAAGCATTGATTTTTTGTGTTGATTTAGTCTTTCCTTGTGCCGTGACTAGCTTCCGAGTTCTTGTAGCCGCTTTAGTACTTTTAGAGTCAATAATGTGGCCCCGGTTGGGATTTCCCATACTTAACTTCACCATGTTAGACAAATACGTCCAACCAACGAATTGCTGGTTGCAATAACCCCAATGACCACTCAGAACAATTGTCGGCCACGTGCTGAAAGAAAAAATTAAGATGTATGGCAATTGATATATTCCCTTATGCAGGCCTTGTACGGTAGCCGTACAGTGGGCACTTTTATGATAGTTTTGCCTTCGTACTTCAATGTCCCTTGCCTTCTGTCCGTATGCCAAAATCTGTACGTACCTCACCTTCTTGTAGACTTACCGTACCCTGTCAAGATGTTTGTACACTGCCAGGTGACGTACATCAGCATGCCCGTACGCTGTCAAACCTGCCCTACCAAGATGTCGTACGCTAGTATGTCTGTACGCTGCCAAATATCGTACGTGCCCATCCCTTGTTTGTACTCTGTCGTACGTCCGTACTCTGTCTTTCCTTGCATGTGCTTTGCCGTACGTCCGTACTCTGTCCTTCCTTGCATGTACTCTGCTGTACGTCCGTACTCTGTCAATCCTCCATCCGTACATGCATACTTTGCCAAATCTCCATCTGTACGTCCGTAGTCTACCAATCTTCCATCCGTACGTTGTCCACCCCTGAAGGAATACAGTTCCCTCGTACGGCTAAGTACTGCTCCCACGTACTGCTCCTTCCATACGGCCGTACGCTGCAAGATGGAATGTAGGCCTTCTCCTTGTCCGGCTAGAAAGAAATGGCTCTCACTTATATCTTGGATGTTTATAAAGTAAGCATCTTGGGTATTTATAAAGTAAGCACCCACTTTTCGTTCTTTATATAATTTCAATTTGGACCCATTCACTAAATTTTTAATTGGCTGATTATTAAGGGTAGCTAACTTTATGGCTCCATTGTCTTTTATTGCTATTACTTTATAAGGGCCCAGCCAACGAATTTGGAACTTACCTGGCTTTATTTCATTCTTTCCATTGTATCGCAACACTAGTTGCCCCGGGTGGAAATTCATCGTTTTCAAATGCTTGTTGTGCCAAAATTTGCATCGCTTCTGAGCCACCTCTGTGCTCCATTGGGCCATTATTCTCCTTTCTTCCAATTGGAGTAACTGATGTAGGCGCTCCTTGAGACTTTCTTCATCACTTAATCTGTTTTGAATGGCTATTCTCAAGCTCGGGACCACATATTCTATTGGCATTACTGCTTCCTGCCCATACATAAGGTGAAAGGGGGTATGTCCTGTAGTACCTTTATAGGTTGTTCTATAGGCCCATACTATTGTGGGAATTCGCTCTTCCTAGTCCTGTCCTTCGACGCCACAAGTTTTATAAGGATGATAACCAATATTTTGTTAGTAGCTTCTGCTTCACCACTCGCCCTTGGATAGTAGGGACTAGGGAAAGAATGGAATATTTTATATTCATTGGTCATCATTCGAATAATGTCATTCACAAAATGCACTCCCCGATCACTGGTGAGCCGTAGTGGGATTCTGAACCAGGTAACTATCTGTTCATAAAGGACTTTAGCAGTACTCCGAGCCGTATTGTTTGGCAAGGCCCATACCTCTATCCATTTAGTGAGGTATTTTGTCGCCACCACTATATATTTGCACGGATTTGTCCTGCTAGCAGGTAGAGGACCCACGAAGTCCAGTCCCCACCTTTCAAATAATTCCTATGGTTGAGATGGGAACAGCGGCATGAAGTCCCTTTCGAGCGGCTTCCCTGCTAGCTGGCATGTGTGACAACTTGCTACCCATTCCTTGGCATCCGCATACAACGTGGGCCACTGTAATCTTGCCAAGAGCACCTTTCGTGTAGTTGTATCTGGTCCCATATGGCCTCCTGCCACTCCTTCATGGGACTCCCTCAGAACCCCCGGGATTTCCTCCTCCATCACACATCGTCGGAGGATTCCATCTGGCCCCAATTTGTATAACAATCCTTCAATTAATTGGAATGTACGGCTTTTTAAAGCAACTTTTCTCCGTTCCGCTTGAGGCATGTCGTGAGGAAATGTAGCTGTAGACAGGTATTGGCCAATCTATTCGTACCATGCTGGTAATACTGCAATCTGAAAAAGTTGAGTATTTGGAAAATCCTCATTTATTCCATTCCCAACAATTTCTCCTGACTTGATACGAGATAATTGATCAGCAATCACATGGTTCCTTCCAGGTTTCACTACAATTTTGAAGGTAAATTCTTGTAACAAAATCAGACACCGACTTACTCTCCCCTGAATTACTAGTTTATTCACCAAATAAATTAATGCTTGGTGGTCAACAAAAAATGTTAACGATGTAGCAAGGAGGTAATGCCTGAATTTTTGGACTGCATAGACCATACCCAGCGCTTCCCTCTCTGTGGTGCTATAGTTTCGTTCCGCTTTTGACAGAAGCCTGCTAGCGAAGTATACAGGATGATCCAACCCTTCCTTTCCTGTTTGAGCCAAGGTGGCTCCTATAGCGTAATTGGAAGCATCTACATGGACTTAGAACTCTTTATCCCAATCAGGATAGACAAGGATAGGTGCTTCCACAAGTCTTCTTTTGAGTTCTTGAAAAGCGTCTTCTTGCTCCTCCTTCCATTCAAACCATTCCCCTTTCCTAGTTAACCTCTCCAACAGAAGTGATACTTCAGTGAATCCTTTGATGAATCGCTAGTAATACCCAACATGGCCTACAAAAGATTTGATACTTGTCACATTCTCAGGAGCTTCCATTTCCAGGATTACCTTTATTTTGTCTGGATCCATCTTTAAGCCTTCGTTACATACTATATGTCCTAGGAGTCTGCCCTGTGGGACCATGAACCGGCATTTCGTTGGATTGAGTGCCAGTCTCGCTCTTCGACATTTCTCCAGACATTCTCCAATCAATTTAAGGTGGTGTTCTTTACCGCTATAGACCGACCAATCATCAAGAAATGCTTTAAAATTTCCTATTGACATACCCTGAAAGATGTGTAGTATAATCCGCTGAAAGGTAGCTGGTGCATTGCATAGTCCAAAGGGCATCCTATTATAAGCGTATACACTGCCTTTCACTACAAATGTAGTTTTTAACTTATCCTCCTTTGCAATACTAATCTGGTTATACTCGGAAAATCCGTCCATAAAAGAGTACATCTCATGGCCGGCTACTTCTTCTAGAATGCTATTTGTAAACGGAATGGGAAATGGATCTTTTATGGTTACCGCATTTAGGCTTCTGAAATCCACACATATTTGAATTTGAGTACCATCGTTTTTGAGTGATATCACAATAGGAGAAACCCATTTGCTAATTTGAACTTTAAATCTAATCCCTGCGTCCAACATCTTTGTGATTTCTTCTCTTACCCGCTCGGCATAATTCTTGTTCATCCTATAGGGTCGTTTCCATACTGGCCTTGCTCCAGGTATGAGTGGAATCCGGTGGACACACACTTCTGGTGGTATTCCTTTCAAATCTTTGTATGTCCATGCAAAAACGTCTCTGTACTCCATAAAGATTCTAAGGGCTGCAGCTTTGAGCATAGGATCCCAATCTTCTCCTACGAAGATTTTGTTGGTTTGCCCTTCTTCTCCTAGTTTCGAGGCTTGAAGATTAGCCTCTTTGTATTCCACTTTTTTCTCAAAGATGTGAGCCGGTGTGGTATCCAATGTGGTTCCACCTTCTTTGTACTCCGTGTACACCTCGGGATATCCTTCCTCTGCCTCTTCTAACATGTTGCAGTCTGCTTGGAATGCTTCATAATCGCCCATTTGCCAGTAAAACAAGCCCTTCAAGAAGTCTGTGTTATCCTCCAAGTACTCCCCCAACCTCAGTACTCCTTCGTCAGGTTCCATTCCTTCATATTCCTCTTCTTTAGAGTTAGATGCCAAGTCTTGACTCATCGACTGGTTTTTGAGATCAATAATGGACTTCCTTCCTTCTGATTCAATAGAGAGGGTGTTTCTTTTCCAGTTGTGATTAGCTTTCGCTGCTACAGACCATCCCCTCCCCAATAACGCATCATATCCCTTCTTTACCAAGGTAATAACCACAAAATCCAAAACAAATTGTTGGGTTCCTATTATTACCTTTTGCCCTATCAAGGTGCCAATCGGTTTGATGCCATGCTGGTCTGCTCCCACAAGTTGGAATTTGGGCGGCCATAAGGTAGATTTTCCAATTGCCTTCCAAGTGTCTTCGGGTAAAACATTTACCCCGGATCCTCCGTCAATTATTGTGTTTGATAGTTTGTACCCCATTATTTCCATCTCCACTACTGCTAGCGTTTTCCCCAAGCCTGTTGTAAATAAGGTATTTTCTTCCTTTCGTACTGAAGTTTCATCTTCCTCTACCCCCTTTACTTCTTCTAGTTCCACCTGTTCTAGTTCCCTCTCAGAATCCTCCTACTCAGTTGGTCACGTTCCTTGCGTCAAGGCAACTTGTAACTGGGGTAGTGTATCCAGTAATTCCCCAATGGAGACCGGAATGGTAGTTTCTAATACTTTCTTTATAATATTCGACACCCCTTTTTCCTTAGGGCTTTTCGCTGGCTTAGTTGTTGTTTCCCCCCTCAATTCCTTCTAGATGTTTTGCTTTGCCTCCTCGAATCTTGCTTTTTCCACTGTGGCCTCCGGGTATATGGCTTTCTTGGCTTGCATCCTTGTTATTTGCAAGTATCTCCTCTTTTGATCCTTCAATATCCAACATGTTTACGCCTTTTTGCCTTGGGCAATTTGTATCCTCATGGTTACCCGGTCCACACCATTTGCAGAGCATCCCTCCATTCTGGCCTGCTCCATTTTGACATTCTCAGGCAAAATGGCCCCATTCGTTACATCTCCGGCATTGGATCATGGGCCGTCCTCTAGAATCATATTGGATTGCCCTATGGGGTGTATTGGTGTTACTGTTGTTATTACTGTTATTGGCATTTCCTCTCCGGTTACTCCTGTATCCCCCTGGGGACGCTTCTGTATTATTGTTCTTTGTGGGAGTTGCTGGTGGTGTAGATTGTTCTCTAGTGAACAATACCTGGGCATTCTTGGTTTTTAAGTTGTAAGGGCAGTCCTTGATAGCATGACCCCCTACCTGGCAAATCTCACAAAACATCTTCCTCGGACATGTTCCTTTGGTATGACCTTCTTTTTGGTAGTCTGTACACCAAAGGTCTTTACCTTCCTTCCTTTCATCCTTAGTGCCGACTACCTCCTTCATTAGCCGTTTGAGGTCCTTCCTCAAGGCTTGGATTGTTTTGGACTCTTCCTCACTCTCCTTGGAGCTCTCACTAGAGCTTCCATGCTGTCTCCTCTTTGATGTTTTGGTTTCACTTTCAATATCCATAGCCCTCGTACAAGCGTCCCCGAAGGTGGATGACAGAACTATCTTCATTTTTTTTCTTAAGGACGAGGTGAGTCCTTCGATCGACCATCTTTTCTTTAGCCCATCCGCAAGCTTATTGTCCAATTTGCTAATAAGTTCCTTCAATCGCCTGGTATAGGCCTTTACTGATTCTTTCTTGTCTTGCCTAGTATTATAGATTTTGGTGACGATTTCATCGTCATCTCTTAACAGTTTGAATTCTTCTTCAAATGCTGTATGCAGGTTATCCCACATGTTTTTCTTACCAGTCTCCAAGTCTGCATACCAATCTATGGCAATCCCTCTTAATGTGCTAGGGAAAGCCTTCAGCCATTCGTTACTGTTATTCTCCCCATTGGCTTGCCATATAGTTATACAGGTTTTACAATGGCGAGCCGGATCCCTTGATCCATCTCCTATAAATTTAAGCAACTTTTGTTTATAAACAGCCATTTTCTTTGCTTGTTGCCGCCTTCCCAAGGGAACCCCTCCTCTCGAGAAAACACCACCACCAGGTGAAGCCCCAGATGGAACACTACTTCCTAATGGAACTCTCCCTCCAGATGGAATACCCCTACCAGATGGAATACCCCCGCCCGATGGAACGCCCCTACCAGATGGAACACTACTTCCTAATGGGAGTTTACCTCCGGATGGAATACTACTTCCTGATGGACTAGACTCCCCACCCCTTATGAATTCTTGCCATTCAAGAGTTTCGGGTTTCCCGCACGTGGACTGCCTTTCTGGTGTGGTCTGAAATAACCAAATTGGCTAGTTCCTCAATAGTATACTCAATACACCCTTCCTGATTTTGATGGGAATCTACTTGTATTCTCCAGTTTACGATGCCTCTCTTGTTGTTGTTGGAGATGTAGGGTTTTTAGAGCGACTTCCTCCTTAGTTTTGTCCTCTGGTACTGTCCTCCGGTATATATTTGGAATTAAGGGCATGAAGTGATTCAGGACCTATCTCTCTCTCTTGGCTTCTTGTTGGGTTCCTCAGTTCCACAATTCTACGCCTCCTCTCTAAACCATTGAAGTACTTGTTGCCTTCTTCTTTCCCTCTCAATTTGTGCTCTTTCGTTCTCAATATTTAGGAGGTTCCTTGCCAACAGTCAAGGAATCTATCCTAGGAGATCGTACACTGCCGGTGGCACAGAGGTTCGTTGCATATCGTGCTCTCAGGAACCGTCCTCTCATGGGCTTCCTTTTGCACATATTGCTTGACCACAATTTCCCACGCTGTCACTAGGTTGTGTGTCAACTGATCCTCCCTAGTTATTTCTTCCTCCTCTCCGTCGCTATGAACAATTTGGATGCAAGGTGTAAACGGTCTTCCCATTAGTCCATCTTACCACTAGGGTACCTCCAGATCCGAACTTAGGCAACGGTGCCAAAAATGTAAACAGGGACATCACCCTTCCCTATAACTATACAGATTTCTCCAAATGATATATAGAACTGAAAACATTGAACATACCATTCATACTATGACACCAGAAGGCGTACCAGGAAGCAAGGAAATGGTTTATTTTTTATTGATGCCAAAATCATACCCGTACAATACCAATTGTCCATATATTTATAAAGAGTCAGTTAGTTGGAAACCAACTGACGCATTTCCTTACTACTAACTACCCAACCTTAACAACAAAAAATACCAACATAACATTTATTTATTCGACTACAGTTCAGTTTTCTCTGCGATCAACACATCAGACATTTAGATTTATATTACAGTGTAGATTAAGACAGAACTACTTAATGATACATATTGATAAGTTGAACACAAATTCAAACAGTTATATTGAATAGCAGAAATCTGATTATATCACAGTCACTCTATCAGAGATCCTGTTCATCAACACAGTTGAGTCTCCAATGAGTTTTGCATGTATTTTCTCTCTCAAATTGCATAAAAGCTGATAATATCAAGTAATTCCCAATTTTTATCAACTCTGGAGGAAAGTCCAGGCTGCTAGGCACGAGTTTTCATTTTTTAGCCCTCAAGTTGCTGGAAACCCTACCAATAGAGCTCTTTTCAAATCTCCAAATGAAATTATAAACCTGTATGATCAAAAAATGAAGTCTCTTCTTCCTTTTATTCATTTTAATTTTCAGCCCTAAACCTAATTTTGAATTAGGGTTTCATTTCCCCTTTCTATTAATAAAATGAATTTATTTTATTTCCAACATATTCCCATTACAATTTCAATTGGCTGGAGCAGTCAATTATTCATTGAATGGGACCAAAATTACCTAAACCAACTCCTCCAAGTTGCTTCCTATTAAAATATATCTGATCATTGTGTGGTATTAACCCTGGTCTCAAACATATTCCTTTTGTGATACACAAGACCCTCTTTAGTCATTAAGCATGGAAAAATGTGGGTCTTCTTGCTCTCTTAATGGTTCTGAATTGAATCTTAACATTGTCTGTCATTCCGAGCTTACATTTTGTAGGTTGGCCAGGAAAATATGGATCATATTAATGATATTTCCCATATACTTTTACTGTAGTCGGATGTAGTAAGTTGTTTTTGATTCTTGTGTCATATGATTTTAAGAAATTGATTCTCTATCATCTTGGATCTCTGCAGCCAGTGCCTGTAATGGAAATGGAAGTGTTGAATCATACAAACCCATTCTTGAGTCAATGTAATTATGAAATATGTGTGCAGGAGGCACGTATGTTAAAGAATTCACAATGGATCATCTGCTCTAGAATTGTAGAAGAAATATCTGGAGGCACTCTTGGATAATTTCAAAGCAATATATACTTAAGTCACTTACTATATTCTCTATTCAAAGCTGTTCTGGTTATTTAGAGGAGGGTAGCCATGTAGTTCGACTAATATTTGAATGAACAATGTTTTCCTATAACTTCTACATTTGGGTTTGAGGCCAAGGGTTGGCTAACACCTATGTAGATGAATGTTAATAATCGTGCATGATGTAATAAACTAGTGTCTGAAGTCTGGATTTAGTGAATAAAAAATATTGATATTCTAACCAAATTGTAGAATTTGAATAGTTATACATGCAGTATATTGTGCTGGGTGCTATATTGTGATTATTCCAGTATTCTGCAACATGACTTTTGTTAAAAGCACATCATTTCTCAACCTTTTCAACAGTTGTAACATATTATCTTGGAAAATGTGCTGATGGTTCTCTTTTCTGGTTAAATTGGCAAAGAAATTTGCTCGATGCTTGGCCTTTCTTGCAAAGTCCCGGAGTGATGGGGCTAGCTGGTTTTCTATGATGCAAAGGGTTTTGCTTGCAATAAATGCACATTTGAATAATGCATTCCAAGGTTTCGAGGAAGGTTTGGAAGTCAAAACTTTAGCAACTTAACAGAATGCATTTTATTACTACTATGGTTTTTTAGCAGTTTGTTATACATGTTTTGGATTTTCAATTGGTTTTGTCTTTTTTATAAGTGGGCTATTTAATCTGTTTTTATGTATAGCAAATAAAGCAAGTGAAGCTGCCATTGCTTTGCTTCCGCCTGGAAAGGATCCTCCTCTGCCACTGGGAGGACCACTGGTGGAGGCTGAGTCAGTAGAGCAAGCAAGAAATCTCTTTTGGCAGCTACTTGTACGGAGAGTTTCTTCATTGGTGCATTGCTGCTGCCTGATGCTTACAAATCCATATCCAGTTCAGGTAGAGAGACGTTACCATGAACTAAGTGGCGGATTATTCCTCTTTAGATCTGTTTGGCAGTTTAGCCTTTTTTTATCTGTTTGACAGTTGAATACAATGTTTTATAGACTAATTATGTCTATCATAATCAAATACATAACTAGAAAATATTATTAATAAGAAAATCTGTTTGACAGTTGCATACAGTGTTTTAAGGACTAATTATGTTTTTGATTATGACATTTTCTACCCTATATCTTTTAAGATTTAGTGGTTGCATTGTCATTATTGCTTTCAAATGGAGTTCATAATAAAAAAGATGTACTCTGTAAAATGGTTTTGTGGATGTTTCCTTTTCTATGGTTTTAACATCTGTGAATGATACATTTTCTTGCTTAATGTATGAAGGTGACCGTTCCACTTGGGCCACTTCTAGGACTTGTGTCAAGAATACTGAATGTGAATGGTTCTCTATATCAGCAATCTCTACCTCTTGGTATCAGCAGCCAACAACAAGCTCTTCTTTGCACTGAGCTTCCGGCATTGCACTCGTGTGCATTGGATTTACTTACTGCTATCATCAAGGGTGTCCGCAGGTGCTATATGATGGATATTTTTCACTTGTTTTAGTACTTCTAATTTATTTGATTTAGTTGAATGCTGTTTCTTTTATGAAGTGGGTCAATTTTGGGTGAATTCGAAGCTCTTTTTGAAAGCAATTGATCAGAATTAGTTTGCATGGGTTGTATTGCATGGGAGCTTAAGAAGCAGATGAACACCACCTAAGATTGCTTTGAAAAACTATATGGGCATTTCTTTAATAAAACAATTAATTTATCCCAGAAAATGAAAATTGGAAAATCTTATGTGCTTAAATTCATTAAATCTCTGCAATCAGAGATTTATAGCTTCAAAATCAAGAATGATTAATGCTCTGCAATGTGATAAAGGAGAATTTTATAAGCAACATTTCCTTTCTTGGTATATGAATTGGATTAATTAAGTCACCCCAGCTTTTCGTGACAGGGATAACAGGGAACAGAGGGATGTATTTTAGGGATGGGGAGAGAGGGAATACTTTTTTGCAGACGACAAGGAGATGACTATTAAAGAAAAGGGAATTTTTAAAAAATTATAGCAAATATCAAATATTCCTATGATATCATTTATAAGTCAATTGTGATATACATCATAGGACCTTAATACAATAATAATATTAGATTTCGATTGAGATTTTTATTTCATAGAAAGTGACAAATAAATTAAGTTTACGAAAATTTTAATTGCATTCATTGACAATGTGCATCCATATGATAAAAATATTTCAAGAAGATGCCCATACCTTGCAAGTTTCAATTACAAAATGACAAAAATAGAGAAATACAGAGTTGTCCCCGATCAGTATCTCCTAGTATTGCATCAAAATTGGAGTCTGAGTCACCGCCACCTCAAGAGGCTATCTTGTTCCAATCCAATGGAAGACCGAACAATACATCATGTCCCTCCTCATCAACTTCCGCAATATCTTTGGGATCAACATTCCAATTTGTGGCTGGAGTGTAATGATTCTTGGAGCAGGCACAATTCACAACAGCGTTCTTCTTAGATCATGTAGAGGTAAGCCTATCCCTCCTCCTCCTTAGATCATCTAGAGGTAAGCCTATCCCTCCTGACTGATTGCATTAGGCTATATGTAGACCAACTCCTCACCACAACAGATAAACTAGCAACTTGTGAAAGGAGTCAAGTGGTACGCATCATTAACTTTGGAGCATCCTTGCCATGTCATGTCCACCATCCAATGGGGTCGTGTTGAGCCAATCTAGCTCTATCCATCCTCACCTTTGGTCTATCGAATGCTGGGCCACAGATTCAAAAGCTAGACCTTGTACTCTTAAGTTTGCTAGACTCAGTTTATATTTTAAGGGCCTTAACCAAGCCTTCTTTCACCTCTTCATCATTAGATGTATTAAAGCAATATTTTATTATTTCATGGACATTTAGGAATATTTACTTTATTGAGTTTGTTTCTGTTTCAGACTTTAGTTTATGTTTGTTTCGTTTAGAAACGTTTTAGTGTAATTCCCTATATATGTGTTCTTCATCTTCATAAGTTGCATACACTTACCATTAATGGAATTGGAGTAGTGTTGCTAAACAAATGTGTCACTGTATAAGCTTCTTAAAAAGTTGACCTTGTGCACCTGACGAGCAGTTAAAACTGCACTAACAGTTGGAGAGATTGAATCTGGTCACAACCACATTGCAACCTTCCTTTGTGTTTGTGAGGGGCAGCTCTTTCGTATGATTGGGGTATTTGTAGTTTATTGTACTTTTCACCTGAAAGTATAAGGAGACAAAATAGAACTAAAGAAAATAGATAACGTAAACCTTAATAGTAGACATACGAATACTAGTCGAGATTCATACGAAAAACTAAGGTATTCTAATACATTCACAACAAGATACTAGGAAATGAATGCATTTTGCCAAACCAATTACATAAATCATAAAGACTATTGGATTCCATCACTACATAAAGAGATTACCAAATTGACATACAAAAACTTAGTAATAACAAATCATGAACACATTCGAAACATACGACGGAATGCACTCTTTATTATATCTTTGAAGACATACAGATTCAAAGACACTTTTGGTACAAAATGTAAATCCAAAAGTCTACAAAGAATTTTTTTCTTCATGATATCCCCTTTGTCAAAACTCCATCCCTTTCTACATTGCAAATGAGCCTGTATTTGTAGACTCTCAATAACTACCTAGTAACCACTTAGCATAACTAGCTAACCACTTTTTTGTAACTCATTAGGATAGCTTCCTAACTAATTCCTATAACTACTCGTGATAACTATCTAAGGTGGTTACTTGAGACAACTCCTTAAAATAACTACCTTTTTGAACAAGTTGGGATTTTCCTTGTTAATGTTTTATAGCTTCTGTTGGATAAAATATAAGATGTAATCATAAAGATTAACTCTTTGATTAAACATGCACGCACACACACACAGAGATATATATATATATATAATTGTGTGGTTAATATGTAATCTTATAATATTCTATATCTATAAATGGTCTCTAATGTACATATACATTTATAATCATAATATTTACTTATAAAGATTCAACATTTAATTGATTTTCATGTCTACTAGACACCTATGTTCGGGCATGATGTGTGTACCAATGATAAGGGTGATTGTTGTGTATTTGCCTTGGGGTGTCTGCATCGGTTTATTACACTTGACTAATGCTTAAACTGCAGATGATGTTGCACATTGTTCGAGGTGATTACGAGGTGTTGTGTTGACTTCTTATACTAATCGTGGTCAATATTTCTAACCTTGCTCATAACGATTTGTGAGCTGAATGTTGGTTAATTTGTGGGGTCGCATTTCATTAGTTTGGGGACATATTTAATCTGCGCCAAACCCCGGCTTTGTTATTAGACATATTTAACAAGCAGTCTGATTAAGCCAGACTTGAGAGCATCCGTCAAATAAAGAGATTCATATAAATACTTCTATATTAAGGTGGCCGCAAATTGGAGACATTGATCATTTCAAAGTTTATTGATATAATATTAAAGATATATATATATTGGAGTATATTGAAAGATATTTACATAAATAGAATATATATATTGAAGGATATTTATATAAGTTAAATTTAAATGTAAATCTAATTGAGAAGTTCAACATACCTAACTATTACAATGACAATCATAAAATCCAAAACTCAAGTTCAGTTACAAAGAGTGACATATGTCACTTTTTACATAATGATGATTTGCATTGTAGCATTGGAGGAGGAAAACATTATTGATCTTGTTGATGTAGTTCCCATCTTTTTCTTCTTGTTTGTCATTTCACCGCTTGAGTACTTGAAAGTGCCAAAGAGGTAGTTGTCGGTGACATGTGAACTTGAATATCTATCTTTCCCATGTCGTGGTAGATCCTTTTTGTGCACATTTGTAAGTACAACATTTCATGAGATAATATGTCATTAAGGTGTGCTATCCAGTTATTTTTGTTTCTCTGTCTATGCCTTCACAAACATTAACCAATGCATTGCCATCTTCAATGTCTGACAAATAGCCTAATATATTTTCTGTTTAATGAGTATTTACAACATTGTGCATATCCTATGATTATTGTGATTGCAACATTCGACATATTCTATTGACCTTTTCATATGCTTTGTGCCTACTTCCGACATGTTGGTGGTGAATTTTATGACCCTTTCTCCTTGTTTCCATGAAGTAAAATAAATGTCTTGAATTTGAAAATGCTCTATCACCTTCATTCACCAATTTCTCATTCATCAATCCAATTTCAAACAAAAACAAGTTGTGACATTTTTAAGATCCCACTTGAAGAGTAGTGGTTGATGTGCATGACTCATATATTATCTTCAGTCACCAAGAAAATACACCCACACAAACAACTTACACCCAGATCGCATCTTGGCTCAAAATGCATATTGCTTCAAAGATTTTCAGAGTTTTCTTGCAAAATTTATTTTGGGCGCAATCGATATCCATTTCATTTCATTTCATTTTTGAGATGAAATCTCCACAAATCTCGACAAAAAAATCTCTTTCAACATGCACTGTCCCAAGCTTCCACTTAAGTCTCCAGTCTTTTTCCAAAGTCCTGTTTTGGCATGGGTAGGGAAAAGAAGCAAACCATAGTTATAAAATTCAGATATTGTCATCCAAAGAGAACTTTCTGATAAAATTTTCTGAACATTTTCATAAATTTATTTTGTAACATATGTTTTTGTACAGATGAACCCAAAACGAATTCGAACCCACGTCAAGAAAACATCAAATGAATTTTGATCCCGATTCTTGAACCTGCACCCCAATCCAAACTGGAAACTTAGTATTTTTTAGCTAAATGAAATAAATTCGCCTGTTCCATATTATCTGTCTGAGTAATGTGCCTGCTTTTAGTAATTTCAAATAATAAAAATAGTGGAGAGAATTACATGGTCAGAATTCACTTAAATTTTTTGTTTGGACTTTACGATAAAGTTTCTTGTTTTTTCTTTTTACATGAATCACATCATTTCAGTGATATTGTTGAAAGTGATCTGTTGTACGATTCTTTCTTATTATAGATTGCTTATTTATCAAGTTTTGATTGGTGTGCTTTCTAGGGTTTGATTCCTTGTAACTGTTGATTATAATATTTGACTCGCCCCTTTTATTTTCTCAGTTGGATTTAGTATTTATGCATAACAGTTTTGGTTTTTGAAAACTAGTGGATCAGAAAAGCTGATATAAGATGGCTATTGATGTGCAGTCAACTGTTGCCTCGTGCAGCAACTATTGTGAGACTCATAACTGAATACTTCAAGCATTGTAAATCTCCAGCCCTAAGAGTTAAGCTATATCGTAACGCACGATACCTACTTATTTCAATGGGAGTTGGTAAGTCATTTTTTAAAAATCCCTTAAAACTTTTTACCATTTTTTTTTCTCCTCCCTTTTGACATTTTCAAAATTCTCATCTTCCGTTGGGAACTGTAGTGTTAAGTGATGATTGATCACATTCTTTAGGGGAGTGCTATTATGATTACATTGTATTTTTGTAAAGTTGCAGTGTAATGCTTTGTGTTTTTAAAATTAGCGTGATTATAACTAGAGAATTTTCTTCCCATTAGCAGCATAAGAGTAAACAAGATGTCGTAAGCATCAAAATCCAGATAGTACTAATGGTTGATCCATATGCCGTGTTTCTAGATGCTCCATATGGGAGCTCATCTTGAAGCTATAAGACATTTGTCTGAAATTGGCATCAAGATTAAACTTAATTGACATAGTTACTTGTCGTTGTAGAGAAAAGCATTTTCAGAAAAGATAAACCACTTTGCTTCACTTTTTATATTAACAATAAACACAGATGGTATACACTAAGAAATTTTTTGATTCTTGATTATTGATGATATATATTTTGTCGTACTCTTTTCCATATATTTAGGAATTTAGAATTTTAGGGTGAAGGCACTATAACTGTAGAAAAAAAGATAATAGTCAATTGGGCGTTAATGCAAATGACAGCATCCAACAAGTGGATAATATAACTTGACAATTTCATATTTTTGATGGCTTATACCTGAAATAAAATTAGTTTGAATAATTTGGCTGCATAGCTCTTTCGCTGTAGAATTTTATTGCAAACTGTGATGTTGACATCCTCAAGATGACTTTGCAGCAACCTGAATGCAGACCAGAAGTTGACAGGTATTCTGAAACGTGTCACTTGGCCTTCAAAACAGCCCCAACGGCCCTTTGATGTAATCACAACCTCTGACACTTGATGCAGCCTTCCAAGAAATTCATTGCTGTGAAAATGAATCCACGGCCTTTTAGTAACTCCAACATTGCCTTGCCAACACCTGATCTGCCAGAAGAAAACCCAATGCAGCCTGTAGGTAATGTTACAATCTGCTAGAATTCCAGACGCCCAAACCCCAATTACTTGCAGAAATAAAGATGAACACCTGCTCCAAATTTACTCCTGAATGACAACTTCAATTGCAGCAATATGTGTGATAATATCAAGCACAATTCATTGGCAAAACTCAACCAATTCAAAGTGACAAAATTTGATAGGCATTTACAATTTCCTTCAACCAACTCATCTTCTCAAAACCCCGGAATATTCCAACACAAATTTCATCAAATATCAATAAGCAAGAAGAGTGAATAAATCAAATCTAGAGGCTTGCTTTTATAACAATTAAGCCCAAAATTTTCTTCAACACACAGCTATTAGCTTCTTCCATACACTTTTCGCTTAAATGCAAACTTTTCTTTTTGGTTGCATATTTAAATTTTGAAATATAATTACTGCATGTACCTTTTAACTAATACCTTGGCATAGGCTTCCATGAATTAATTAAATAAATGACCCCTTCCAATGATGACTCAACCCTCAAGTGAAATTATAAAGTTAAATTATGACTTTATAATAAGTCATTTATTGATTTAATAGTAAGTTGGCTACTAAAATAATAGTAAATCCCAAAATACATCCTTTTGACATATTGGATGAAACACGAGTTATACCAATTATCTCCCCACGTGACCAAATGCACTTTTTAAAATAAAAAGGTTCCCTCTCAATCATCACTAGACTTGCCATAAATAGTAATAACATGAAACTAAACCCAAACAAAGTCCAACTGAGTCAAACAAACACCAATCTAGAACATATTGAATTGTGAAGAAGACAAGACCCTCCCATACTCAAGCCTTTGCCTCAGAAGACCCTCTATCCACAATAATTAGCCTACAAGCCTCAAAATCTGATGCTAGCTAAAATGAGGATATTATAGTTTGCCCTACCTACGATTGGTTGCTCCCAAGCAATCCCCGATCAAAAATTAACATTACAATTCACTCGGATACTATGGATAAAACTGAGTAATGTTCCTGTGATTACTAAGTGGCTCCTATAACATCATCACCAGTACAACTGATTGAACCTGCCAAACTAAAGCAAATTTGACTGTAGATGTCACAAGAGTGAATATCTCAAAGGGAAGCAATTTGGTAAGCTGACAAATTTTTCTTCCCCAAACTACGCAAAGTGAGCCACCATACATACTATTTGACATGTGTGCAATTGAATTGTGCATCTAAAAGAGATCGTGTACACGAGTGTCAAAAACACAACTATATGTACTTGACACCACACATCCCAAAACTCTCTAGGAGCTCTGCTTGAAACCTCAATGCACTAGAAGGATCCCAAACATTGAACAAAAGCTTGCCTAGAAGAACATCCTTCAACATTTGGTTCTCAAATTTGAACTCAACATTACCAAGCCCAAAGTAGTGAAGCCAATCAACAAGACTCGACCAAACTGCAGTACTAACCATGTCACCACTAGGGACCCAAAGCACACTGAATGCACATCCATCTTTACTATGGAGATTAGAACATCTAAAAGTGGTAATATCACTAGCACCATCTCCATCCTCTTCAAGGCTCCCATGGATGTGCTTACTCTACAAGTGATACAACTTGCAGCCACTAATCCCATCTACAACACATGGCAAATACTGTAATGTCCCTTCTCCTAGCTTGAGTATTTGATGCTTAAAACCTATGACTATTGTTATATATGGAAAAGAATGCATAAACATATCTTAGTATGAAACAATTGTTAGTCATTAACAAGATAAATAATTATGAAATAATCTGAATACTGATTCCCATACTAAACCCACCTCATCCTTAGTAGAAGGTTCTACTCAGATTTACCTAACTCTCTAATGAGAATTACTCTTAGACAACCATCATGTTAAGAGTGCCTTCTAAGACCTTGGGGATCTCTATTAATGAGTGAACTCATGAACAACACATACTTGGCAGAGATCCCACCTCTAACCTAGCCTCTTGTCTCTTAACATATGCATATGATTTACCACTAGAATATATATTGTCTGTAAGAGATTCTTTACAAATCTCGTTATGGGTTCCAATTTGGAATTCCACCATTCAATCAAGAATATCCTCTAATCTTTGAGTTCTCTTAACAAAAATTTGACATTCTAATGAATGCTCTCTACCAAGTTCTTACTTGGTCTCACTGTGAACTATAAGGTTCTCATCCCAAGCATGATTACCAATCCATGATTAATAATACCAAATGATTCTTATTTATTTTTGAAATGAAAATATCAAATGAACATACCTCTGGTTCCCTTAGTTCTGCAATGTATAATCCTTCACATAATATATTTTATTTTAATTCACAACATTCATTCAATATATATTAGTTAAGTTCTTTTACTTTCTCTACTTCGATGGTTTTGCAACCCAACTCTCTTGGGTATAATTGTTTTTCAATCCTCTCATATTTATTTGTCATCCGTCTCCTTTCGAAAAGTCACAACCCTTAATAATCACAATCCTTTCGAAAAGTCGCAACACGTCATAATCACAACCCTTTCGAAGAGTCACACGCTTTATAATTACAACCTTTTTGAAGAGTTGCAACTATTCATAATTACAAACCTATCAATGAGTCACATTCTTTCATTGTTTCAATCATAGATGGACTACTGGCAGAGTACTCTCCGAGTTGCAAAAACTAGCCGAGTTTTTTGGCTTCGCAAGTCTTTATTGTTAGTTTTAGAGGATCGCTGCAAATGTACTAAGCACTGTCATAATGTTGGGAATGCGTTTTCCAAATGGCAGCGTCCTCTTGTAATTGTATGAGGAATAAACCAAGAGAAGAGACATGACCCTTTATGAGACATGTCTATTCATCAATATAATTAATATAATGGAAAACTTAATTAAAGTTGCATGTGTATATATATGTGTGTGTGTGTGTGTAATTATATTAATTTCTCTTTGATCTCACAGGTTTATCCTACTAAAGCTACCAAAACATCAACATTCCCTCTTAGCTAGGGAGGATAAACACAGGATGCGTATTACAGTTTACACCATTGGTAATATTAGGTATGACAAATTTTAAAGATATCTTTGATCAGAAGATATCCAACTTTTTGATATAACATATGATATCAAGAGTATTGGCCTTCAGAATATCAACATATGATATTCACCAAAACTCTGAGTAATGGTCTCTAGAATATCAACACTTGATATTCACCATGTGCTCAATAAGGCAATGGTCTCCAGAATATCAACATATGATATTCACCATCTTGATGTCACATTTGAATATTGTTCTCCAAAATAACAATATATGATATTCACCAAATACTCTTTTTGAGTAAATGGCCTTAAGAATGTTGAGATGCAAGATATTCACCAAGTACTGTGAATAATGATCTCCTAAACATCAACTTGCATGATATTCACCAAGTGCTTCGTGTAATGGCCTGCCAAACATCAATTTGCATTACATTCAACATGTAATAGAAAATGTTTATAAGGTATGTACACATGCATTCTCATAATGCATACCATATAAACATCCACCATGCAAAGTATAATCTATCATGATCTGCATAGACATCGTAAAATATCCATCATAATAGAAAATTAAGTTATTGTAAGATTGTCACCTTTCAATAACTTATGCAAATACAAGTGATAATCATTTGGAAGTCGTCACATCCTAATGATGTACACAAGGAGTAGGCTGGTGTAGTAGCACCCATAAAAAAGGCACAATAAGAGATTCCATGAGCATAGAAGACATTTAATTACTCATCATGATCTTTCAAATGTATTTTGAATTTATTTGATTCAATGTGTAAGGCTAAATAAAGCCACTTGTAATAGGTTGTCAAAGTTGTCTAATATGGTCAAATTATATAAATAAACTCATGGAAGGGAAAAGTGTCAAAAATGTCATGTATAGACTATTTTGATATGTTAGTAGGAGTTTTATAAAGTTTAGATGTCATTTGTAGAAAAGTACAAAAGTTGTCAAATATGTAATAAAATATTGTCATAAATGTGAATATGAAAAAGTTGATGTAAGAGAGAAGATGAAAGGTCATAGGAGGTAATTAATTAGTTATAGAACTTGAAAAGTCTTTAAAGTATCATGTATTGGTCATGATTTTCAGAATGTAATGGCTGCAAAAGGTGAAAGAAGCATTGGAATAAAGAGAAGGTTGTAGTTGTGAGTTTTATGACAATTTTCTGTGTAAATTTCTAGAAATCCGACTGTTGTTTCTATTGGTACAAATTCATATGAAACGATATAGACCTCTAACTTATATTTTTGGAAAGGTATTTGAATTAGCTTTCATTTGGTTTTGGTTTGGTCAAATTTTATGAAGTTTTACAGAAGTTATGGCTGCTTTGGTGGTTGCAGGTCTGAATTTTTCCTAGTTTGTTGATTCAGTTATAAGTTTGCAAAGTGTGTAATATTGCCCTGATAAGTCATGATGTTGTGATTATGTAATTTGTGAGTCCTTCTACCACTTGCATCAAATTGGTATCGGAGCTCAGCAAAAGGTTCGGGGAAAGGTGAGTTGTGAATTTGTGTTTGTTGTGACAGGTTGAGAAGAAAACTTGTAGAGTGGCCAAAAGACTAGGTTGAGTGGAGAGAACCTAAATAGGAGAAGATGGTCACTTGAGGAGATTTATCTCATGATAAGAGGATACTATTAGATGCATGGGTTTCATATTGAAATTTAAAAAAAGAAAAAGAAAAAAGTAAGAGGCAAAGAAAAAAGAGGAGAAAAAAAGAAAAGAGAAGAGGAAGCTAGAATAAAGCAAGAGATAGAAGAGGAAATAAGATTCCTAATGAAGGAACTTAAAAAGGGGGAAGAAAATTTAGAGAGACTAAAAGAGGAATTGAAGAAAAATATGAAAAAGGAAAATAGTGATTTGGAGCAGCCATTCATTGATGCTGATGTAAAAAGCTTGCAACATATAATTATTGATGAACCTTATGATGAAAAGGTTCTTGAAGATAGGAAAGAGGTTGAAGTGGTAGTTGTTGATGAGCCTTGTGATGAAAAGGTTCATAAAGATGGAAAAGAGATGGATGTGATGGTTCTTGATGGAACCAAGAGATGGCATATGAAGATAAGAAAGAAGGTGGTATGGCCTATCAAAAGGTTAATAATTGTAGCAAGGAAGAGGATTCATGATGTAACCAAGAGGAGAAAGATGGCTCAAATAGTGATGAATTTGTCTACAAGCATGGAGATATTGCAACATAAAGACATTGGAAAAAAGGATGCAAAGGTATCTATAGTGAACCAAATTGATGAATTGATATATGGTTAATTACCATTTATTTTTTCTAATCCATTTATTGCAAGTTTGCAGGAGTTTTACTTGAATTCTTATGCGGAAGGTGTTTATGAAGATATGAAAATTGACTTGGGTACTTGGGCAAGAGTACAACCAACAAATATCAAAGAATTGGAAGACAAGAAAGAAGGACAATCCAAGGGACTTGGATTTTTTGTCCCTGGGAGTATGGTGCAGTAGCACCCATAAAAAAGGCATAATAAGAGATTCCATGAGCATGGAAGACATTTAATTACTCATCATGATCTTTTAAATGTATTTTGAATCTATTTGATTCAATGTGTAAGGCTAAATAAAGCCATTTGTAATAGGTTGTCAAAGTTGTCTAATATGGTCAAATTATATAAATAAACTCATGGAAGGGAAAAGTATCATAAAATGTCATGTATAGTCTATTTTGATATGTTAATAGGAGTTTTATAAAGTTTAGAGGTCATTTGTAGAAAAGTACAAAAGTTGTCAAATATGTAATAAAATATTGTCATAAATGTGACAATATGAAAAAGTTGTTGTAGGAGAGAAGATGAAAGGTCATAGGAGGTAATTAATTAGTTATAGAACTTGAAAAGTCTTTGAAGTATCATGTATTGGTCATGATTTTCAGAATGTAATGGCTGGAGAAGGTGAAAGAAGAATTGGAATAAAGAAAAGGTTGTATTTGTGAGTTTTATGACAATTTTCTATGTAAATTTCGAGAAATCCGACTATTGTTTCTATTGGTACAAATTCATATGAAACGATACAGACCTCTAACTTATTTGTAGAAAGGTATCTGAATTAGCTTTCATTTGGTTTTGGTTTGGTCAAATTTTATGAAGTTTTGCAGAAGTTATGGCTGTTTTGGTGGTTGTAGGTTTGAATTTGTCCTAGTTTGTTGATTCGGTTATAAGTTTGCAAAGTGTGTAATATTGCCCTGATAAGTCATGAAGTTGTGATTATGTAATTTGTGAGTCCTTCTACCACTTGCATCATAGGCCCATTAAAATCACAGTCATGAGGTATATTTATCATAGTTTAAAAAACCCCTGAAATATCGCCAATCTCGCGATATATCGTGCAGCAAATACCTTGCCGAATATAACGTAGTAGAAACTGGCAACGAAAAATTGCAAAAAATCACGTCATTTATTTCGAGATATCGTGCGTTAAAACCCAAAAAATCGCAGAAGATATTGTTGAAAAGTTAGGGCGGGATATTTTAGGTTTGATGTCGTGTTATAAATTTCCAACTCTCATTTGTTTCATTCCAACCCTAATCGATCATTTGTCTGAGTTTCTTTGGTCTCCACGACATTGTTATTTGTTTGGACCCTATTTGTCTCCGCATGATAGTGGTAGAGGGTCGGCGGTTGACTTTGATTTGTCTAGACTTTGCATCCGACGAGAGCTAGTAGACTATAGAGGTGTTTATCGGCATTTGACAAGCATTATATTGATTTTACTGTTTCTTCATTCTTGCATCGATTTGGACTGTTTTAAACTTTTTTGGTAGCACTTCCCAGGTATGTATTGTTTTACTATTTTGTAAATTGTTTTTAAATTTTAATATATTTCGTTGATAAGTTTTGTTTAACATTTAATTTATTTTATAAAAGTAAAATCAAAATATAATATATTTTGGTAAATAATTAAAAACTAAAAATACATAATAGATTGTTTTAACTTTTAAATTTCCTATGAATTTTACTATATTTCATTAATTTCTAACATATTTATAATGCATTTTAATAGATTTTGGATTTATAATATATATTAATAGATTTGTATTAGATTTTAAGAAATTTTATTTTTCAATAGGTGTTAATAAATTTATAACAGTATTTTAATAAATTTATTGAATATTAAATTTGATTTATTGTAAATTTAGAAGCTTTCTAATTATAATTGGTTATTTTTTGTGCTACAATGGCTGGTGGCAGAGAGGACTCTTTATGGAAATATGGGATCCGAGGAGCAAACGAAGGACAAATCCAATCTATCTTTTGCCATAAGCATATGACTTCAAGTGTAAGCCAATTGAAATACCATCTCGCAAAGATTCCAAACAATGATATTTCACCATGTGATAGATGTCCGAAGGAGGCTTCAAGAGAGGCTTTGACAAGCCTTCAAGAATTTGCACAAAATAAAGCAGCAAAAAAGAGGACATTCGTGGCAATGGCAGCCTCATTGGGGACTTTTAGTTCTACAAGATCACAAACAAGTGGAGAGGCTTGATATTGAAACTTGAACCTGATATGGATCCCTAATTGATATTAAAACTTGAACTTAAGATGTGTTGAAAAGTTTTAGTTTCACAGAGTTTGACTTCTATATGCATAGAACGTATTTATAATCTAATGTTTCACTTGTTTCTTGGTATATGATTCGATCACTATGATAATTTACTAAGTTGTAGTTGCTATAGATTTTTTTTTTTACTCAAAACTTTGATTAATATATGGTGGCTATCTCAAATCATTATATGTTCTACAAATTTGGTGTTTGTGAGTTTTTAAGAAATTGTATATTTTCAAATGTTCGATAAAAGTGCCGATTTATTGCTAAAATTTTCGCTGAGTTTTTGCCGATTCCAATATTTTCAAAAAAATTGGGCTAGACGAGATATTGCCGAAACCGAGTTTTTAAACTATGATATTTATGAATCACAGTCCTTTTGACTGCTATAATTTATTGATCACTAGAGAATCCAGCACAACTTGGTTTACTCCCTTTGAAGTTTGAATCAATATGATCAAGATCACAGAAGGTTGACTGAATCATATCTTCTATCTACTCCCTCTCTTTCAAGGTTGCCTCTAATGAAATGTCATACTCCCTCTGAATCTCAATCTCCCTCTTCCTAGAATAACATTCTTGGAGGAAAATATCAAGGCACATAGCTCTTATAATATGTATTGAAAGTAGAAATAAGAATAATTCTACATAATAATAAATATTATTCCAATAAAATATAGATAAATATATGTACATATATTCAATCTTCTATATATATATATATATATATATATATATTTTACTCTATATTCTCAACATATTATACCCTTATTAATTTCACTTAAAATGATCACAAAAAGAAATAGAAATAATACTGGACATAACAAAAATACTTCTCTCATTTAAAATGTATTATATGGACAGACCCAATTCAATTTTGATCTTTTCTCAAACCTTAGAGGATGTGAGGGCCCATGGTTACTATTCTTGCGACTTATCTAAATTCTACCTTCGATCTTATCATGCCCGATCACCTAATTGAAGGTCGATACGGATTAATTTTTGGTCTCTTTTTATATAAGAAAATATCCTTCACAAAGGATTATTCCTTTACACACCCAAAGTGCCACGTAACCTCTCTTTAATATTTTTTGACGATATCCTTTTTCCTTTATTATAAATTACTCGCGAGTTTATGATGAGTAGCATAAATGCTCTTCAATATCTCAGATTTAGTCAACTAATGTTTAATTAATCAGTCTTCATTAGGTATAGAAGAAATGATATGCAAGATGAACTTCCCTTGTAGCTTCATATTTTGATTATATTTCTTTAGTGAGTGCCAATAAAAATAACTTTCAAATACCAATCTTGTTAATTATAATATGAGTTTTTTGTTATGTGTAATGTTTCGAAGGCGAACTCGGCCTGAACGTGATCTCGATCCGAATATAATATCAGCCCAAAGGGGGTTTCATCTTGAAGGGGATATTTGTCTGGGGGCAATCGCGACCCAAAGGGGATCGACAATCTCGATCCGAAGACAATCTTGACCCGAAGGCAATGATTTTCGGAAGGGTGTAATATTTTGCTCTCGGTTGCATGTTGCTTGATACCCAAACCTAGAAGTAAGCTTTAGAAACTTTGAAACACAATCCAATGATGTTTGTACGGTATGAGATGTGTTGGCCGAACAGTTGTCTTGGTTGACCACATGTTAGTATGGAATGCTCAAGATTGACCGAGTGTAGGGGAGGAGACATCTCTGTCGATGACAGGCCGTACGGTAGGTGTGGAGGTAGTTTGTACGGTGTTGGTTGGATGACTGTATGGTGGCTAAGTTTGGCCGTGGGAAGATGGTCGTACGATAGCCAGGTGGTCAGGTCAAGTCTAGCCATGGCAAGATGTTCATATGGTAGTACGATAGTCTGAGTGTGTGAGGGTGAACGAAATGGAGGTCCATGGGTAGGTGGCTGTACGGTAGTAAGGTAGCTGAATGTGTGAGGGTGAATGGATTGGATGTTCGTAAGGTGGAGCAGAAATGGATCCCTATGATTTGAGAGGTACAAGTGGTCGTACGGTGGAGGGAGCAGGATGATGCCACAGATTGAATTCCAATTTGTGATGCCAAAACAATGTGAACAATATATTTGCGAAACTTGTCAATTAATGCCAATACATGTATTTGCAATCCAATTCTAGATATATAGATATAGGTATTTGCAAACAAAGATGGTGCGCAGATTTGCCAGAGCCGAGTAAGCAATGCAGAGACAGAATAGGGTGAGGGTTGAATCCCACCAAAACCGAGATATCTAAGTAGGGAAGATCTTTCACTTTTGAAATGGCGAACAACAGAGAATCCCAATTGGAATTCGCAGTACAGAGAAAAGTATAATCCAAAATGCCTGCCAACTGCTACCTGCATGTTGTGCTTAAATACCCTTCGGAGGAACTCCCGAGGGTTCGCAAAGATTACACATGACAACACCTACAGAAACAATTAAAATAAAATGGGTCCAAGATATACTAAATCAATTGGAACCATAAATACAAATATTATTAACTTGGGCCCCATGTTAATTAATAAAGTAACTAATTAAAGGTCCTTCTATTATATTATTTAAATTCTAGGACCAATTAATTAATTAATTAAATTAAATTAAATTATTATATTAAAATTTGGGGACAGGACATTATGAGTAGTGATCAACTATTGTTGGAATTTAATCAATCTAGATTTTGAAGTTTCAATATTAATATTAGTATTTCCAGCCAATATCTCTCTCATATGATTTTTTAATTGACTTAGTTTTCACTCTTAGCATACTAACCATTTTGGCTTAAATATTATATCTCATCTAATTGCATTAAATCCTTTTATAGTGCCTGGCAAAACTTGTTGACTATAACATGTGTTTGGGGCTGAATAGTTATTGAAAGGTGACCTCCCCATTTGAGTGCAACTCAATGATGTATGGCGGTTGTAGTTCTTGTCTCTCTATCAACCTGAGATTTGCTGAACTGGACTCTCTTATGTATAATCATGTTGATGAAGTATCCCCTGATTTCTGTTTAGCCTGTAGGTGAACAGGAAAGAAACATATAATGATTTAACAAAGTAAAATACAATTCATTCATCAAATGCTTTCCGTACATAACAATGTTCCATCCAATGGTTGATGCCAAATACATAAGTGAAAGTTACATTTATAATATCCGATATGGTGCTAATGAAATGACACAACCGTGTTCGCACCAGTAACTGACTAACTACCCATTTTGCTAGACAACAATTTCTAATAGACAACTCCCGTGAATGGAGACCATTGTAGCACCAAATGTTGAATGTTATTGTATCCTATGACGAATTAGACATTGCTTTGTTTCCAACTTTAAGCATTGAATCTGCATTCATATTGCAGAGTTGGACATCTTCCAACCGCAGATCATTCTAGCATGGGTGTTCTTCTTCTTCTTGTCGCTGCCTTTCCTTATTATTTTTCTTCGTCCATTGACTGTACCTTTGTTTGGCAATATATGGTTTATACGCTGCCTGATTTTTTCCTCTCATTTTCTACTGTTTTGGGAGAATATTGAATGATTGAAGTAAGACGTGATATACTCTGGTGTTTCTGCCTATCGTTGTATATTTATGGACTTCTCTCCATTTTTTATTTCTTCATTCATCTCACTCCCATCTGCTCGTCTTATTCTTTTTCACATTCGCAACCTACTCTGATATCACGTTGGATTTGGAGGATTGCTACAAATGTACTAAGCATTGCCATAATGTTTGGTACGTGTTTTCCAAATGCCAGCGTCCTCTTGTATTTGTATGAGGAATAAACCAAAAGAAGAGACATGTCCCTTTACGAGACATGTCTATTCATCAAAATAATTAATATAATGACAAACTTAATTAAAGTTGTGTGTGTGTGTCTATATATATATATATATATATATTTCTCTTTGATCTCATAGGTTTATCTTAGTAAAGCTACTAAAATATCAACATTTATGAATTTTATTGGCACAAAAAACTTGCAAGATTTTTGTTTAAAACTCAGTCGTAGTTTTATAACAGCAGTTAAAGGAAAAAACCGACCCAAATCAATTTCATTTCTCATTTCTTCACTTGTATTTTGCTGAGGGGAAAAGTCTACCAAACACTTTCAAACAAATTTCGATCTATTTGAAGCGCACTTGAAACGGGTTTGAAGCACATTTGCAATGGGTATGGAGTGGAGTTTTTGAAGAGGATGACATCAATGATTTGAAGAGGCAGGCTATGGAAGAAGGCCTGAATTTGGTTTCACGTTGGATGACATTGAGTTGAATGAATAGTCACTGCTAGTTCCAAGAGAAGCTAGAGGCAGAGCTATATCTAGGATTGAGGACAAGCCGCAAACTGATTTAGACATATTGATCAAGAAGCCAATCATGCCCAGTGCAGACTTCTAAGATTAGACCCCCTAGTTCTACCTCTTCGTTTGTTTTTTTATTAGAAGTGAGAAGGGGAAGATGTAATTGGAATGATGTATTTACTTTTAGTTTTGCAGAAACTATTTACTATTTTTTTATTAGAACTGAGAAGAGAAAGATGTAATTGGAATGATGTATTTACTTTTAGTTTTGCATAAATTATTTACTATTTTGCGTCCAACCATGAGTCTTCCTCAGGGGAATGCAATTTTTTACCAACTTTGTGTTTAAATATATCTAGACTAAGCTTGTTTGTTTTGTGTTCTCATTTAATGACTCATTGGATGTATCTTCTCATTGAATTTTGCTTAAAAAAAAAAAACATTTCTAATTAAATTTAAGCAAATTTTTAAGTAGTCGAGTTTTTGCTGAATTTTGGGCGAGTTTTCCCCGAATTTATTTTTTAGACCTTGGCGAGTGTTTGGCTTTATTGAGTTTCCCAACTATGGTTTCAACCATTAGAAAAAGTGCCTTCCTTTTTTTCTTGTTGAAGATAATAGCTTCGTTCAGATTAGTGATAATCAATAGAATGATGGCAATAGTTTGCAAACTCTGCGAGTACTCTTAGAGTTGCCGAGTACTCTCATTATTTTTTGTTGGGCAAGTACTCTCAAGTTTAACTCTCACATATTTATAGATGTAAAAAAACGTAGGTAAAAATGTTGATGCAAGGAAAACACTAGATAAGATGCATTTTTCACATGATGTTACTGCTATAAAACTATGTGTTTTCTCTATTGAGATGTCAATTTATAATTTAATACAAATTTGCAATTGAATTCTACAAAGAATATACGTTTCTTTAAGAGATTTTAAATTTTAGTACTTACCGAGTTGCCGAGTTTTTCCCAAGCTTTAGTTGAGTATATGAAGAGTTTTTGTCGAGTTGAAAATTTTGGGCTTTCGAATTACTCTCCAAGTCCGAGTTTGCAAACTATGGAATGACCTATATATATAGTTATATATATATATAGTTATATTACTTGGAATAATATTGATCTTATTGAAATTGATTATTTCTTATATCAGATCATAGCGTCTCATGAATTCAAGGATATTATCGATCTACACTTGCAGATTCTATCTCTGAAATTGTTATTTTATGGTCTTCACATTTTGATCGTGTAATGTCCTCATTTTTTTGTCAACATTGGAGTTTCAGGGATTAGCCTATTATTGTGATCGTCGTAGGCTAATTATTGTGGATAGAGGGTCTTCTGAAGCAGTGGCTTGGCTTGGGAGGGTCTTGTCTTCTCCCCAATTGAGTAAGCTACAAGTTGGTTTTCATTTGGCTTAGATTTGTGTACTTACAATTTGTGGTAAGTTAGGTGTTGATTGAGATGGACCTTTTTCATTTTTGGAAAGTGCATTTGGTTACATGGAGAAATAATAGGTATGACTCCTATTTCAAACGACATATTTAAATGATGAGTATTTTGGGAGTTATTATATTTTTTAGTGGCCAAATTATTATTAAATCATTAAATGGCTTATTATAAAGTTATATTTAATTTTATAATTTCACTTAAGTTGAGGGTTGAGTCATCATTGGAAAGGGCCATTTATTATATATGCCTAAGCCAAATATCAAATATTTAAAGTGATGTTGTGCTGGAAAGTTTCAAGATTTGAGTTCTTTTGGGAAACTTTTGAAGTTTCTGAAGTTAGAGTTCTTTTGGAAACGTTTATCAAGAAAGCATTATAAATATGAGTTCATTTCATTGGAAAAAGCATGCTTGGGTATTCTAAGTATTGCAAATTATTGTTGAGGTATAATAATTTGCCTATAGCTTCTCTACTGTGTTAATCTGTATTTGAGAAGAGATAAATGCTGAAGAGCTGTCTTAGATTTGAAGAGTTTCATTGCATGTGCATGCAAATCAATTGAATTACTTGCAATTTTGCTTGAGGAAGAATTGGAGAATTCACTCAAGGTTGTCGTTCCAATCTGTGATAGTGCTGGACTGTTTTGAAGACCTCCTATCTATCCTGAAGGGCCTGTATAATGTTTGGAGGCCTGCGACTGATTTCTTGGAGGTTGCATTGCAAGTTGGGAGCTCATGTTATGTTGAACAGGGGCTGCATTCAACTTCAGGTGGCCTGTAATTTATTTCCATTGAATTGTGAAGGGCTGTGCCAGCATTTGAGAGAGCGGCATTCATTATCTGCTGTGTAAGCATATATGTGGACATGCATCTAACTTCCAGCCTGGGGTTTTTGGTATTTTCAAATTCATATTTTATTTAAGAGTAGATTTGTAATCTGCAATTGGTATATTGTGAACATCAGTTCCAAGCAATTCATGTTGAAATTCTGATTTCATAACGAGCTTGAAAAATATATTTGCAATACATTTCAGAATTAGTGATTTTCCAGAATTTTAGTGTTCATTTGGCATCGCATATGCAAAATATTTCCTTGAAATCTGAACTGGCCATTATTATTCAGAAACTGCCTTTATCTTTTAACTTCTTGAGTGTGATAATTTGGTATTGGGAAAAAAAGCATGCCAATAGCACTTGAAATTCATATCAGTGATATTAAGTTGCTTGCCAAGTGTTTGAAGTAATGCTAGACAGTTGAATTATGAGGAAGCTAGAGTCATAACCGGCTGAGGGTTATTACAGATCGAGCAATGATCAAATGTTTGACTGAATGAAATCAGATTGAGGTCTGATTATTCTTCATTTCAGATTGGAAATATGATATATATTGGTTGAGTGCAAACTAATGGTAATCCTGATTAGTAATCGGGCCTTTTGTTTGGTAAACAAATAGCTACAAATGAAGGGGCATGTCATGAATGGACATGTCTCCACTTTGAGGAGACACGTCCATTCATGAACATGACTCTCCATTAATTATATGTACTGCCAAGAAGAGCATCGAAATCAATTAATGCTCTTCCCTTTGGAGTTCGGTGACTACAAATATCAGATTCAGAATTACTAATTAATATTCAGTATTTATCAATATTAAATTGTCACTTGCATACATATTTGCCAAAGACCAAATTCTGATTACTACCTGCAGATAAAGTACAGAGACTAGTAAGAATTATATTTTGAAAATTCGAATGATATATATAGCTCAAAGCTGAAATAAATCTGATCATATTTAACATGGTATCAGAGCGAGGTTAAGGAAAATCCGATTAGATTTGAGAGTTCAGATTACAGAGAATATAAATTCTATCTTGAAAGTATAATTTGGATTTTTTTTAGTCTGCATCAAGATCGAAATTGAATGACTCACTGATAAAGTTGAAGTTATAAATATCTGCATGCACATAATCTTCAGAACAACTTGACACAGATTCCATTTGAACCATCATTAAATTATAATCATAATGATCCTAGAGAGTATTATTTTTTGACAAGCAGAGTTTCAAATTCAGTAGAATGTCTAGCAAGTGAGACAAATTCTTTTTTGGGCCTCCTTGGCCTTCGTATCAATTGTCACAGTACGCAGAGAATATTATCTGTACTTTGAGAAGTTGTACATTCCAGAATCGGGTGGTCAAATCCCAGCTCTGTCATCTGAATCAAATCGGAAATCAAATCAGTGCCAATCCTACTATTCCCTGTAGTCGCATCAGAGAACTATATAGTCAGCATTGAACCAGGCAACTAGATCATTGCGGAACATCTGAGATTGTTGTATAAGCGATAAACATCTCCATGTGAATATCACAACCAAGGAATTCCATTTGAATGCAAATCTCTTGAATTGTGTTCTGTCCCGATTAAATCCATCTCAAATGCATTCAATACACCAGTCTAAGTTGATCTCAATCTCAGTGCAGCCATCTGGGCATTATTGAAATTTGTATGGAGTGTTGCTCTACCTATATTCTTTTCTTGTTGAAGATTAAATACAATGGTTTGCATCACAAGAAGGAAACAAATTAGACTGATGTCATTGTGTTGAGTATTATAGGAGAAATGTTGACCAAGATACTCCTTTTATAGTTTGCAAAGGAGATAGTGGTACTAAGTGAGTGACTGGGTCAGTTTATCAACTATTCTGAACCATAAGGAATACATGTGGCCCCTCCTAGTGATTGGATATGAGATCTAACATGATCAATAAGCCAACTATATTATGATATTGGGCCATCCTAATAACAACCAACCGAGCTGAATAGCAATTAGCATGGAGGTATTGAACTCGTATCATTTGCTTGTACTTATGCCAATGATGTCTCAGGATTGAGATCATAGGGCAAGCATTTGTAGGAGTTCACATCCATCAAGCACCTTCAACACCTGAGACTACAAATTATTTCTCCTTAATCCAGGTTGATCTACTCAGTTGAGTAATTGCCAGATTGGCACAATCCTGTTGTAAGCAAAGCTGTAAATCAGAGATGACACCATAACTGCAAGGGTTGATACATAAGATCAGAAACAATAACCTTATTATTGTTGCAGGGGTGTATATCCATATCTGAAACAATATTCTTATTTGTTATATGTCCACTATTCAAATATTGGATGCGTCACCTTATGAAGAAGAACAATGATGGGAGAGTGTTAAGCCTGTGAAGTAGAATATTTGTAAAAAGATCTGCAGTCATTGTTGTACTGTGAGAATATTTGTGAAGATTGTTGTACTCTAAAGTTATTGTAGAAAATTTAGATCTAATTTCATTCTCGGAGTCTCTTCCATAATTGAAACCATGTGAGAAGGATGTTGATGAACACCTATTTCTGAATAGTGAGTTACGAATGTTCTTGCAACAAGAGAAGAATGGTGCATTAGGAATGCTGCGGAGGCATTTTTATGGATGATAAGATCCAAGATTATGAAACAAAGTCAAGACAAGGGGCTCTTCCACTAAGAGGGAGCAGACGACAATGAGATTTTGTTCAAAATCAGGATGGTCATATGACTATTTGGCCTAGGACTTTGATCTTATGATAATAGCTCCATTAGTGGTCTTGGATGTAGCTTCTTCATTCACATATGAATCATGTCAGATAATAAGAGACTCTTGGAGCAAGATATCTTTGATGATTAGTTTCCTATATCATAAGGGAGCTTGACACTTTGTTATAGGCAACCTTAGATGAAGAGGTAAGGAGGTTGATCCATGTACATGAAGCTTCAGAAGAGAACTACATTACCTTAATATCTGAGGAAGCAGATAGAGGACCTGCTTAAATTGACTTCCAAGGAACTTGGTAATATTGGTTTAGAGGGAGTGGACCATGATGCTATCACCTAAGTCATGATAGATGGATACTCTTGAGCTTGGGATTCCTCTTATCAGGGAGCAGTGGGAGGATCTTTAATTGACTATCAAGGATTATATTGGTTTAAAGGGAGAAGATCATGTGTAGATAACTTCTCTAGTGACAAGGAAATTGTAGCAATCAAGAATGAGCAGATAGTAGATATACAATACATGATTGTGGCATTCGTGGTGCTTTGCTTGGAACCAACAAGATAAATAAGAAAATAATCTTACTATAGTCTTGTGACCCAACTATAGACTAGCTCTATGATGTGCCAAATTAAGAGATAAGTATTGCATACTCTTGAATAATGTTTATTAGTTCATGCTATAACATTGGGATGACAAATCTTGTATGCTTCTAGGATTAACATTTCCCTTCGAAATAGTTTAGTTTTAAACCTTTATCAACTATTTGGAATATCTTCATGATGGACCAAGAAGCATAAGGAATTGTATTCACGGGAAAGAAACTTGATACTTTAAGTTTGAAGTTGAATTCACGATGGACATTAGATTCAAAGGGAATCCAATAACCTAGTAGAAGAAACGTTGGACAAGGAGGTTAGAAGGTTGATATCACATTCAGAAAAGGTCTAACGCAACCTTGGACAAGAAGGTCAAGATGTTGATGCATGTACTGGAACTTCAAATAGAAACCACATTATCATGAATCTTTGTTGTTGCCAAGCCTAGGGATAAATCTAAAGCTTATTACATTCACTATAGAATCAGACAAGTACATTTGTGTACGAGAAATTACTGCCGTGAATAAAGTTGAGATTAGAACAGAGAGACTTGCTAGAAGATGTGCCAAGTGGATCTTGGATCATAGTGATTTAGAGGGAGTAGACCACGAAGATGGTTTCTAGACAAGGTACATTATCACTAAAGAATGAGTGATTGATATTCTTGAGAAGTCCCATACCAAAGTAAAGTTTGTGCATTTGGAGACTAGCTTGGAGTTGTGAAGAATAACTCCCTTGCTAAGGAGTCTTAGCCTCAACGATTTCTTGAAATGTACTTGATTGGATTCTTCTCTGTGAGAGAGAAGCTTAAAATGAAACCCTTTGTAATATTATTTAAATAATGGGACCATTAACTAATTAAAATGCTTTATTAAAATTGGGGAGATTACATTGATGCAATACTTTTTATGCAGACCCTACAGTAGATATGCATACCACACCTTTAAATTATTTAAATCAGCAATAAGTGTCGGTTGTATTGTGAAGAAAGGAATTCCATGCTAGAGACATTAGTTGGAATAAATGAATACTGAACTGAGTTGAGAGAAAACAGCCAAAGTAATTCAAAGCTGTTATAGAAGTATAGGTTGAAAGCATTCAACCCAATAGTTTGATGGCAAATCAAGTCTCCTATAGAAGTATGGATAAGTTAACAGATTGATGGAAAATTAGGTCTACTCTCAAAGTGTAGATTGAAAGCAAATAAATTGTAAGTTCGATGGTAAGTTCCTAAATGTGCATTCATACCAATCCCTCCAAAAAGATGCTAGAAATGTTCATTAACCCATGATTGATATGATGATGAGGTGGGAAAGCATTCATAAATCCCTTCCTAATTTTGTGTTGGCTATCTGTCTCTGGCCCAGGCAATTAAGTGGTTCTCATTTTAAGTGGGGAAAGTGACAATCTTTTTCTTTGTGTCCCAGAGTTGCCAGAAACTCCTATGTCCCTGCTTGGGTGCAAGCATCCCCATATCCAATTTGGAAATGTATCCATTACTACCTAGATATATGTTGAATATTGTACCCATGTCTGCTTAAAAAAACTTGATTTTCCAACTGTGCCAAATACCATAGGATTTGATTTTTTTAAAGATTTGACATAAATCTTCCCAAATTTTATTTAAATTTTTTTATTAAAGCAATTAAAAAAAATAGTATAAACAAAACCTGCACCAAATGAGAAAGACAAATAAGATGATTTTCTATTTCAGCTACCCGTTTTTTGGGTTATCCTCTAATGTGTAATGTCCCCTTTCTAGCATTCATAGCATGATGTTGTCGTTAGCCTATTTCCCCACGGTCCCGTAGGCTAACCAGGACATTAAAGGGACTTAGAGGCCATTTGGCCGAGACAGTTTCAGTTGCAGGTCTTTCTGAGGGGTTTTGAGGCAACTTTGGGCATACTTACTATTTATAGTAAGTCATCTTGGATATGGTCGGACATCCAGTGGCAACGGTATGTCGATGGTAATTGTTTAAAATCGACAAGAAGACTTGTTTATCATTGATAAAATTTGTTATGCATTGATAAAGCTATTTTATAAAGTTAAGTTTAAATATTTAACTTTATTAATACATGGACTATAGTTTGTGGGAAATATTTAAATTAAAAGAGTCCCCTTTATTTTACAATACATTGGAGACATAAGTTATATAAAGGGAGTTATGTTTTATCCCACATTGAGAAAACGAAGGATTGAGCTCTTGTAAGAACACTATAAAAGAAAGGGAAGAGCTTCTTTTTAGTATGCTTGGAAATATCAAAGAAATTGAAAAATTTTCTGGAGATTATGTCTCAATAGTTTGAAGGACGAAATCCCTTCAAGCTGGAAATCTTGATGTCATTGAAAGATATGGTCTTGAGATTCAACATGATAGCAGTCTGAAAAAAACAAATACGAAAAAGCAGCCCGAAAAAGCGGAATCGAAAAAGCAGGCGGAAAAAAAATCCGTAAAAGCAGTTCAAAAAGCAAATCCGAAAAAGCAGTCGAGAAAGCAAATCGAAAAAGCAAAACAGAATGGGCAGCATTGAAGGAAATTATTACAGCCATCTACAACCAGGTTCCTTTGTTAATATTGCTTTTTAGGGTGTTATAAGTTTCAGCTGTAAGTGTGCATTACACCAGCATTATCATTTTGAAATCCATATAAATGCCAAAAATCTTGGCCATATTTCATGAGCATTGTATTAGAAATTTCATTGCAAATTAATAAGATAATAGTTGTTGGTGTCATTTAAGCAATACAATATCATTATTTATCAGCTAGTTAGTTTGCATACCAACTGTTTGTAAAAATGTCAGTTGGCTGTAGGTGTTCATTTCTCATGCTTAGATCATATATATGCATTGAATATTGTCAAAATTAGTAGCACACTCATGTTAGGCCATTGTGTAGTCCATTTGGAGTCTTCTAGCATAAGAATCTCATTGATGCAAATTGAAAAAAAAGTCATTTAAAGCCAGCTGAAAAACTATATCAGTCATACGTCCCTTGCATGTGAATTGTTTGATGAAATTCATTGAGCTTTCATCAGCATTTTTGAGAGCAGATTTGAGGAGGGTCATTACAGTGGTATCAGAGCGGTTTCCTGCCATCCTGTGGAGGTCTTATTGGGAATTTGGATTAGCCAGATAGAGAGAAAAATGTTTGACAAAATGAATGACAGTCCAGATCAGGGAGAGGAAAGATTCTTACAGTTATCAGACACCTTAGCACAGGGACAGCGATCAGCAGAGCAGAGAGCATAGGAACAGAGTTAGAGATTGGAGCTTATGATGTAGATGATGGCTCGTCAAATGGGGTTGAATGCTAACGTAGGTGGAGGAAATAATCAGAATGGTAATAATCAGGATGGGACACATAATGGAGGCGAACAAGTTGGGAACAATTTTGGTCATGCACCCTAGCAAACTAGGACAGTGAGTTCAAGGCTCATGATTCCCACATTTCCTCCTAGAACTCCAGAGCAGCCTGTACCAGAGCCCCAGATCACTAATATACAGGACCAGCAGAGGAGAGATTGGGAAGCCGAAGGTCCAAATTTTATTTCTGCAGTTACCTTTAGGGAGTATATAGATGTGCGGATGAAGCATATGCCACGTGGACATGACAAGAACCAGAGCTATGAGCTACAGAAGAAAGTAGGGAAACTTCAATTACCATATTATGATGGCTTGGGGAAGTCTACAGCAAGAGCTTGGGTTCAAAGGCTTGACACATACTTTCAAATGAACCCTATGCCTAAGGAAGAAGCTATTAAGTATGCAACAATTCACCTATAGATGGGTTAGCACACAAGTGGTGGCATCATGGTATGGTCACTATGGGTCATGCACACATTACCTCATATGTGGAGTTTACGGAGAGACTGATTGAACGCTTTGATAGGCCTAACGATCATACCTTCCCTATGACAAGCAGAAACTTGTATGAGGAGTTTAACAGACATGCTGATTCGATACAGGGAGACATTAGCATATCTTCAGGTAATGGTTTATCTGCATCATCTTCACAGGCAAAAGGGGTTTCAGATGTTGTGCAGGTTGAGCCAGTTGCATCAGAAGGTGATATCACAAGCACACCGGATTGTGTGATTGACACAGATAGTGATTCCAGTACAGCTGGGCTGGATGAAGTTACAGCAGTTGAGGATACTGTCATGTTTGAGGATAGTACAGTTGATTAGAAAGTGAGCATTCAGGACTTTGCAGAAAGTGAGTATCAGGCACAGTTGGATGTTTCTTCACATGAGATAGAGGCTAGTAGCTCTTCACTTGGTTTGGCACGCCAGCTGAAGACAAGGGACAAGAATATTGTCACGGCTTTATCTCATCATGATAGGATAGATGGATTGATTGAGAATCACATTTGGATGATTCAACTGCAGGAGAGACAGAAAGGAGTCACAACAGGTTCTTCTTTAGATGACTTACAACAGATCAAGGAAGGCATGGAGGCAATGAAGTTGGCTCTCCAGGATTCTAAGAGACATGTGGACGAGCGTTGTCTTGAGGTGAGTTCAGTTCGGGAGTTAGCGCATATAGCACGGACTCAGTTTCCTTTTATAGTCGGGTCACATATTGATGATGATATGAGTACATCTAGCATTCACACTTCGGATTCAGAGACTGTAGACAGGTGCGTGAAGTCAGTTGGTATTGTTCACATTACCCAGGTGAGAAGTTTACTTGAATTGCCAGTTGGTTTGCGTTCATGGATTAGATGTTGGGATCCTTATCTTAGTACTTGGGATCGTTTTGACCGGAGATATTTATCATTCTTTGGTAGTAGTATCTGTTGCGCCATCATGGACTTGATTAGTAGCTTGCCAAGTGTAGTTCTCATCCATGCCAGTAGCTTGTTTGATGCTAGAATTAGTTTTTACACACTTTTGTTGGGCATTGTTCATGTATCCAATCGACCATTCTTGTTGGAATGGGTCGATGATCTCTCAGATATGACAAAGTTTACAGAAGAGTCCCAGGATCTGATTATTACAGATGACACCCAAGGGGAAGTTGTGGACAATTCTGAGGACTTAGTCTCCTCAACAGTTTCCTTTGATACTGAGGTTTATGTTGATGCCTCAGTCACTCCGTTTGATGATACAAGTTCAGCAGTTGGACTACAAAATTTGGATGGCAGTATTACAGATGATAGCCATTCTGAAGTTACTCCTTTGGACAGTGTACCAGGGGTAGAGTATAGGAGTTTGACTAGTCAGCACAATCATGTGTCTAGTCAGCTGAGAGTTTGCGAGCGAGACATTTCTATCGCTTGCGAGCATTTCGATGCTGCTCGTCAGTTGTTAGCAGTTTATGGATGGGGTTCTCCTGCTAGTGATGAGCAGGGAGGCAGTTATCTTTCCTTGACAGAGATCCACTCTTTATGGGAGGCTATTCGGATTCTGAGACAGAATTATATGCAGTTGGTAGCCGATAGAGATTATCTTATGGAGTGGGGCAGTGCAGCATATGACGCATTATTGATCAAGGAAGATGAATTGAGTAAGCTTACTCAGCAGCTTGAGGTGACTTCTGAGTTTCTTGAGAGTACACAATTGGCTTTCGAGGAGTCACAGTTTCATTTAGTTGAGGTGACCATGGAGTTGGAACGACTTCAGTCTTTACCAGATTCTGTACAGTCACTGACCGCGGTATTTGGTGATCCGAGGATGTCCATGGTCGAGGTTGATAGAGGCAGTGGAGATGAGGATATATCTATCCATGACACTAGTATTGGCATATTTGGTCCGTTTCCATTGGAGGCAGGTTCAACTGAGTTGGGCGCTACAGCTGAGCATTGTGGTATGTTTGACTTGGAGGGCACAAAGACTAGTGATGTTGTTGTTGATTCTGCACTTTTGGCTATATCATCCTCTGACTTAGCCAATGATCAGTCACAGTTGGTTGTATCACGTCTGCAGGATGAGTCTGTTATTGGGATTGGTTCTTTTTACCGGCATTATACTGTAGAATATGTTCATCGGTTTGTTTTTGATCCATGTGTTGAGGAGTAGATGGGAGACAGGTTTGGTCTGGGCTCTCGTTTTTGCTATCTACCGTGTAATGACTATTCACCATCAGCAGTGCATGGGTGTTATGGTTATGAGATAGTGGCCGGTGATCTGCAGAGTTGTGTTAATTGTAGTAGGTGTGCAGTGTGTGGATTCTCTGTACTTGGTGCAGTTTCATGCGGGAGTATTCATCGTTGTTGCAAAATTGTATTGTACATTCCACATAGGCTAGTGGGATGTGTTGATGGTATTTACTATGTTGGCAGTTTGGGTTATCTACTCTACTTGGGTTCTGATATTTCGAGAGCTTGTTTCTCATGGGTTCCTGACTTTGGAGTTTGGGTGAGTTGTATTTGCCAATTTGATTATGGATTCCTCTTGGTTAATTTTCAAAGGTTGTTGTAGGAGCTTATGTTGACTGATAGCAGTATAGTTCATGACTACATTTGGGATTTTGGTGGATTGATTGGGTTGTTGTTTGACCATTGCTTGGGGACAAGCAATTTTGGGAAGGGCGGATTGTAATGTCCCCTTTCTAGCATTCATAGCATGATGTTGTCGTTAGCCTATTTCCCCGTGGTCCCGTAGGCTAACCAGGACATTAAAGGGACTTAGAGGCCATTTGGCCTAGACAGTTTCAGTTGCAGGTCTTTCTGAGGGGTTTTGAGGCAACTTTGGGCATACTTACTATTTATAGTAAGTCATCTTGGATATGGTCGGACATCCAATGGCAGCGGTATGTTGATGGTAATTGTTTAAAATCTACAAGAAGACTTGTTTATCATTGATAAGATTTGTTATGCATTGATAAAGCTATTTTATAAAGTTAAGTTTAAATATTTAACTTTATTAATGCATAGACTATAGTTTGTGGGAAATATTTAAATTAAAAGAGTCCCCTTTATTTTATAACACATTGGAGACATAAGTTACATAAAGGGAGTTGTGTTTTATCCCATATTGAGAAAATGAAGGATTGAGCTCTTGTGAGAACATTATAAAAGAAAGGGAAGAGCTTCTTTTTAGTATGCTTGGAAATATCAAAGAAATTGGAAAATTTTCTGGAGATTATGTTTCAATAGTTTGAAGAACGAAATCCCTTCAAGCTGGAAATCTTGACGCCATTGAAAGATATGGTCTTGAGATTCAACATGGTAGCAGTCTGAAAAAAGCAGATACAAAAAAGTAGCCCAAAAAAGCGGAACCGAAAAAGCAGGCGGAAAAAACAATCCGTAAAAGCAGTTCAAAAAGCGGATCCGAAAAAGCAGTCGAAAAAGAAAAATAGAAGGGGCAGTATTGAAGGAAATTATTACAGCCATCTACAACCAGGCTCCTTTGTTAATATTGCTTTTTAGGGTGTTATAAGTTTCAGCTGTAAGTGTGCATTACACCAGCATTATCATTTTGAAATCCATGTAAATGCCAAAAGTCTTGGCCATATTTCATGAGCATTGTATTAGAAATTTCATTGCAAATTAATAAGATAATAGTTGCTGGTGTCATTTAAGCAATACAATATCATTATTTATCAGCTAGTTAGTTTGCATACCAACTGTTTGTAAAAATGCCAGTTGGCTGTAGGTGTTCATTTCTCATGCTTAGATCATATATATGCACTGAATATTGTCAAAATTAGTAGCACACTCATGTTAGGCCATTGTGTAGTCCATTTGGAGTCTTCTAGCATAAGAATCTCATTGATGCAAATTGAAAAAAAAGTCATTTAAAGCCAGTTGAAAAACTATATTAGTCATACGTCCCTTGCATGTGAATTGTTTGATGAAATTCATTGAGCTTTCATCAGCATTTTTGAGAGCAGATTTGAGGAGGGTCATTACATAATGCAACTCTACTATGTTCACAAATTGTAAAGTGTTAAATTAACTTATAAATATTTATGTGTCAATATTGGTTTTGAAGTAATGAAAATCTCCTATAATAACTTAGAAAACTGTGTTAAATATATGTATATGTATTATTTATTAATGTCGTGTCCAGCCGTATCCATATTGTGAGTCTTAAAAAATGGTCATATCCATACCTAATGTCGTATCTGTATTTGTATCCATATCCATATCCATGCAACATTTGTTGTGTCCATAAAGAAAATAATCAAACCATGATTAATATCTTATATGAAATATATTAACTATGTGCACACCTAAATAACTGATTAGCTCCAAACTTTCATATGCACACACACACATACACATATCAAGGATACATGGGAATGCATCCCCTATGCCCATCCCCTCCCCTTTTTGGGGATGGGGATGTAAAGGAAATGTCCCCCAACTGTCCCCGATTGCCATCATGTGTTGAAAATGCCAAACAGGTCCCCAGACATTTGGGGATGGCTAGACATCTCCAAAACAGATAGGGGATGTCAAAACATCACCTATTCGTTCCTAGGACAGCTTGCTGGGGAGGGGACGTGGGATGTAGAGGAAACATCCCCTAGCCACTCCCAATTACCAAAAGTTGTCAAAAGTGCTAGGAAAGGTTCCCATATGTAACTAGCTGTCTCTAGAGCAGATAGGGGACACCAAAACATCACCTATCCATTCCTGGGATGGCCTGTTGTCCCTTGTGCCTTGGGATGATTTTAGGATTTGGGGAAAAAAAGGATTAAAAAAATAAAAACTTTTAGCCAAAGTAGCAACATGGGAGTCCCACAAGGGCAAGCATTTGTCTTCTTAACCCTAAAATGATAAAAAGAGATCAAAATTAGAACATATACTTCTTACCTATGTCAGAAGTTTCCTGTTTTCATAGGCTGTGCCAATATCTTGTTATATTTTGACGCTTGAGACTTCTGCATACATGTTTGAAACATTTTGATTTGGATATTCATATTGATAGACCATGGATTTGATGTTTGAACTTTGAAACTATTGTTCTAATGCTGTTACTGTTCATGATTTATACTGCTGCTATTATTCATTTGCATTGTCATCTACTGCTGTAACTCTTTGTTTATATATAGTCTTCTTGTTATTGGTTATTGACATCTCTCTCTTTTTCCCTCTCTAAAATAACATAATATATTTTGGAATTTTTTAAAAATCATATACACACACACACACACACATGTACATACATATATACATTCATCTATGTTCCCTGGGGACGC
The DNA here is from genome assembly GCA_028749045.1 of Cupressus sempervirens. NCBI lineage: Eukaryota > Viridiplantae > Streptophyta > Pinopsida > Cupressales > Cupressaceae > Cupressus > Cupressus sempervirens. The sequence goes on along the minus strand of CM053785.1, from coordinate 13,890,464 downwards.
TTACCCGGCCTAAAACCCCCCTTTTCGGGGACGGGGACGTCAAGGGGACGGGGGGACGAGTATGGGACGTCCCCCAGCCATCCCCAAATTTTCTTTTTTTGCAGGGGACGTCCTCGAAACTTGGGGATGTGGGGGGGACAAAAGGGGGACGGCCAGCCGTCCCCGGTACGGAAAGGGGACGTCTAGCTGTCCCCCAACCGTACCGGGTACGGCCGGCCATCCCCCTTTTTTGCAAGCTCAAAACATTTGTTGTGTCTTTTTTGGTCGGCTAGTGGGCCCCACTCCTCCAAAAACCCTAAAATGTATATAACTCAACACATTTAAATTGTTTTAACCATTCTTTAGTTTTCATTTTATGTTGCCGCCGGCTGAAGTTTTCATTTTGCAAATAGCGGAGGTAATAGTTTTGCTTCCAAGAGCTTGACCAAGGGTTTGATCTTTTATTTTGTCCACTAAGTATAAAACTCTTTGTGCTTTCATCTATCATTTTTTTAATAAATTTGTAGCTTGCAAAGTCTGATTTTTTTTTAATTTTTTCATTGTTTCAGCTCATATATCTATTCAATTGCATATTTAAACACAATAAGCAGCAGTGGGAGTACAAGTAGTAGTAGTGAAGAAGAAAATGTAGAGGTTGATGTTGTTAGTAGTGACACTAGGCAAAAACCCAATCCTAAAGCTGATTTGTTTAAATGCCCTTCCGACATTATGAAGAATTTTGCAAAGGGTCCTTTCAATAGGAAAAAACCTCTTCTCCAATATGTCACACTTAGGCCAAAAGATAAAAAGAATTCGAGAGGGACTAGGGTGTGGGATTGTCATGTTTGTCTTGATGATTTTAGGGGCAGCTATACAAGAGTGAAGTCACATTTTTTAGGTGTTACATGCCAAGGAGTCAAAGCTTTTCCTAACCTAACCAATGAACAAAAATTAGAATGTCAAAGATTGCATTTAGAGGCTGAAATGGAGGGGCAAAATTTGACAGTGACATCACCATCCATTCCCTCACAATCATCTAGGCATATTTCATCTGCCATTGGTACTAGTGGCAGCCCTAGTGGGTCTAGAGGGAAGAGAAAGATAAGTAGTAATGAGAAGGGCTTGGTGGAAAGTATGTTTAATGCACAGGCAAAGGAGAAGTGTGAGGCATCCATTGGTAGATTCTTTGTTGCTAATGGTATTCCATATAATGCAACCCGTTCCACTTATTATAAACAAATGGTGAAAGATATTATGAGCATGAATTCCTCATTTGTGCTCCCCGGTGAGCATAAGCTACGAACCACTATCCTAGATGAAGAGTACTCAAAGGTTGCTTTATTATTTGAGAATATGAGACGCACTTGGGTTAGGACAGGCTGCTCTATTGTGATGGATGGGTGGACTGATGTTAGACATCGGCCATTGTCACATCCCCTGCTGGCTCTTATTTTTTGAGAGCCATAGATTGCTCAGGAAAGAAGGATGCAGATTTTCAATTCACCATTTTGCGAGATGCCATAGAGGAGATTGGGCCCTCTAATGTTGTACAGGTTATCACAAATTCTGCACCTGTGTGCAAATCAGCAGGTTTGATGATAGAGGGTGCTTATAGGCACATATTTTGGACCCCTTGTTGTGTTCATTCCTTGAACAATGCATTGAAGGACATAGGGAAGATTGAATGGGTGAAGCAAGCGGTGCTAGAAGCTAGAGAAGTGCAAATGTTTATTTGCAACCACCACACTTCACTTGCTCTATTCAGGTCCTTCTCTAAGAAGGAGTTCCTCAAACCAGCCGAGACAAGGTATGTCAATTATAATTATAGTTTACTTTTAGTTTGTTTTAACTTTAAGTTATTTTAAAAAATTATTTATAAGTTTACTTACATGTGATGCTTTTTGTTTTAAATTTTAATCATTAATGTTTAAGTTTAAATTTTTAATTTTTAATTGTTGCTATAGGTATTGCACATATTTCATCTTGATGGAGAGGATGATTGAGGTGTATGAGGCCCTTCAATTGATGGTGGTGAATCCAGAGTGGGGACGATGGTCTCATTCTAAGTCCACTAAAGGAAAAGCGGTGAGACAAAGGATCCTTGATGAGAGTTGGTGGTCCACAATGAAGTAAGTTGTTGGTTTTTAAATTTACTATTAGTCTTTTGCTTGTTGATTTTCTTACTAATAATCTTAAAATTCTTAAAATTCTAATTCTGATTTTTTTTTTTTTTTGGCATTTTGATCTTGCAGATACATTTGCTCTGTCATAGCACCCATTGTTGATGTCATTAGATATGTTGATACTGATGCTCCTAGTTTAGGAGAGATCTATGAGACTATTGACAGCATGTTGGGTAAGATGAAGAGAATTGTTGCGGCAAAGGATCCTACATTGGGCTTTTATGAGGAGCATATTAGGCCTATTGTGACACGGAGGTGGATCATAATGAATACCCTGCTTCATATGGCAGCATTTTCTCAAAATCCCAAATGGTACGCACAGTTGGGTGGAAGGGGCCTCCCATGTGATGATTCTAAGGTTTTGGATGGCTTCACAAAAGCAATTGATAAGATGTATTCAGCTCAAGATGCCTCTACTCTTCGTGCACAGTTCCTTGACTTCACCAACCTGCCTGGCCCAAACTTGGGTAAGCCACAAGCAAGGTTGGATAGAGTTGTTTTGGCACAGAGGGATCTTATTGGATGGTGGACTTGGCATGGGAGAGATACATCTGAGTTAAAGATACTTGTTGGTCGCCTCCTTTCACAGGTTGCTAGTTCTTCAGCTGCAGAGAGGAACTGGTCCACATATTCATATATCCACTCTATCAAGAGGAATAGACTTACATCTAAAAGAGCGGAGAAGCTAGTGATAGTGCATCATGCTCTTCGACTTGCCGATCGCCAGACTCCAAAGTATAGGCAGACACCAGCTTTGCGATGGGATGTTGAGCTTGAGCATGTGGCCCAGATAGATGAGGATGACATAGCACCAGGATTGGTTGGGGTTCCATTAGATGAGACTACGCTTCCTGTGGAGGATGATAGTGAGGAGGATTCTGATTTTGATGCCATGGATTAGTAGAGGCAGAATAGGAGCAGCAGTTTGCTTCATTTTTTATGTTTTTTTTTTTATGTTGAACATGAACATGATTATGATACATTGAGTATATGATACTTATTACTTTATGGCAGCCTATAGCTTTGGGCATATTTTGATTTTGATTTTCAAATTTATGATTTATCATGCTTATCATTATGAGTCTTATGATATTGACAATGGTTAATAACTTAATGTTCATTTTTCAGTGTTCTCTGATATTGTATTGATATGCATTTTGAGAATTGGATACTAAAATACTAAATAGTGAAATACTAAAATCGGATATTATTTCATAGATGGCATTCAAATGTTGTATGTTATGGTTCTATAATGTTTAAATGACATGCTTTGTGCTTAGTTTCATATGAATGACATGTATATTTACAAATTTCAATGTATATACTATATTTTAAAATTTTCCTATATATATAGCTGTCCCCATCCCCCCCCGTCCTCAAAATCGCCAAAAAAATTTGCCATCCCGGAAACCCGTTCTGCCGTCCCCCGCCGTCCCCATATTGGAAACTTGGGGGAACATAGACATTTATATACAGACACACAAGAAATGCTTATCATTATGAGTATGATATTGACAATGGTTAATAACTTAATGTTCATTGTTCAGTGTTCTCTGATATTGTATTGATATACATTTTGAGAATTGGATACTAAAATACTAAATAGTGAAATACTAAAATCGGATATTATTTCATAGATGGCATTCAAATGTTGTATGTTATGGTTCTATAATGTTTAAATGACATGCTTTGTGCTTAGTTTCATATGAATGACATGTATATTTACAAATTTCAATGTATATACTATATTTTAAAATTTTCCTATATATATAGCTGTCCCCATCCCCCCCCGTCCCCAAAATCGCCAAAAAAATTTGCCGTCCCGGAAACCCGTTCCGCCGTCCCCCGCCGTCCCCATACTGGAAACTTGGGGGAACATAGACATTTATATACAGACACACAAGAAATGCTCTGGAGTTTCGCATGCCCATCCCTGAAACGTTGTGGAACAAATGTGTGTGTGTGTGTGTGTGAAAATCCTCAAGCTGTAAAATTAGTCTAATGTAGTTATTTTAGCTCCAATGAATGACGATGGTGAACTGAGTTTAATATTGCTCTCGATATTGTCTAATTTAGCTTTACTTTGCACCTTGTGAACAGGAATGGCTTCTTATCTTGCACCAGCTATCATTTACAATTCAATAGCTGATTTAAAGGCTTCAAATTGTGGGGGTACATTAAGTTCTACAAAAGTGCAAGGAAGTTCTGCATGCATAAGTGGAGGTGATCTGGAAAGCAACCCACGGAAGAGGAGGAAAATCCAAGGTTTATCAACTGAATCTTCAGTATTCTCTGAGTTGGAGAAAGTTTCAGATGCAAATGATGCCTTGACATCTATTTCAGTTCAAACTAGTGCTCTTCAAGCACTTGAAGCATTGCTTACTGTGGTATGTTTATTTGTTTGAAATCTTCAATTTATCCCACTAGATTCTGCTTCCTTGTGTCTGCATATTTTTGTATAAATTATAAATAATTAGTACCTGCTGCTTCTCTTGTATGTAGTTATAAATGTGAATGAGCTATGAATGAGAACAATTCAGAGATAGATGAACACATGGGAGGATCTTTGGAACTTAAGAAATAAAATAGATGCAAGAATAAGAAGAAAGCTACCTTCTACGACTAAAACCTTTACCTTTTGTTTTGTTTTTTCCTATCCACCTTTAAAATTTATGTATATTTCTTTCATTTTGCATGAACATGGCATGGATGAATTGTTATAATATGGTTTTGGTATAGGAACCGAGTTATCAAATTTCAACATTTTGATAGAAACATCTCTTCCTAGTGATGAATGTATGCTGAAACACTGAAATAAAACGGCTCAATATTTTACATGTTTATAAGAATTATTTTTTGTACTGTAAACTCTTGCACAAAATATAGGACTTGTGCTATATGGAAATATTTTCCATGATTATTAGTTTGTTATTATATTTTTTTCCCCTTTTTAAAATGCTGTAAAGGATCTGGGTGCAACCAGAGCATGGGGCTGTGTCTTGGATTTTCTCAGATCAATATATGTACCTTTGGTCAAAATTTAAAGTCAAATGTTTTTAGTAAAGCACAAAAGCCTCCAAAAATATATATGTTGAATATATTATTGATGGAAAAACACATTTGACCAAAAAGACTCTTTACCTTTTGATATTATCATCTTTGATTGCAGATACATTTTATTTTGCAATGGTACCTTTGGACATATTTGGACACTGTTATTATATGTTTTAAAAATATATTAACTATTTGTATTTTGATCTTTCTTGCAGGGTGGAGCTTTGCGCTCTGATCGGTGGAGAGCAGAGGTTGATTTGACCCTGCTTACTGTGGCTATGAATTCAACATCTAGCTCATCAAAACTAGAATTTTGCAATGAGGAAGATTTTTCTTTCTTTGAAGAATCAAAATCAAATACTCTAGCAGATTTTCAACTTGCTGCATACAGAGCTCTTTTAGCATCCTTTTTATCCCCTTCTTGTCATAGACCCCCTTACCTGTCACAAGGACTTGCACTGTTTCGTAGAGGTCTCTCTCTCTCTCTCTCTCTCTCTCACTCACACACACACACACACACACACACGCACACACACACGGGCATGCTCAGGCATTTGCATATAATGCATTCAAGCTGTGTCCCAGTGATTATGCTGATTTTTATTCTCAACCCTTAGTTGCTTCATGTTCCACACTTAAAATAATGAAATTTACCTGATCATGCCAGTATATTATGTATCCAAAATCATGCAGGGAGACAAGAATCTGGAACAGAACTTGCAGAGTTTTGTGTGCATGCACTTTTAGCTCTTGAGCCTCTTATTCATCCACGCAGCCTTCCATATGGTGCCCCACCTGCAGTCATGGCTACTGGCACAGCATCAGGAAGGGGAATTGAAGGAAATATAGATTTGGGTGTACAAAAGTCTAGCATGTTCGTTCCAAATTCAGATGGTGGTCCATCTATACTTGGATCTTCTTGCGCAATGCCTTTTGGGTCTTCGATTGAGATTGGTCAGCATAGTATGCAGATTGGAGAAGATGATTTCTATCGAGATGATGAAACATATTTGGGATGGCTTGGAAATGGTGACGATTCAGTTGCCGATCAGAATAACCTCTATGACAGCATTGAAATGCCAATTGAGAGTATTGTTCAGTCATTGACAGAGCATAGAGAATTACAGTGCCCTCCAATTGATGAAATGGAGAACTTGGGTTCAGTGCAGCCATCCATTGATAGCAGTGTACATTCTATAGCTGTTAGAGGTATCGGCAATCCCCATAATGAACCTGACATGGGAACTTTTCCTAGGGATTCAGTGGAAACTGATACAATTGAGCTGATGGGTATGTTTGAAGCTCAGCAGAACAAAGTAGATGTAACTCAGGATGCTTTGTTGGCTGTTTCTGGAAGTCAAACAATTGATAGTGCAGTCTCATCATTATCACTACCAGTGGTAGTATCAGCAGAGAATCTCCTTAATGAGCAAGCAAATGTAGGAACAACGGGCAGTAGGAGGGACAATGTTTTGTCTGAGTCTGCAACAGCGATTCATACAGAAACTAATGTCATGGAAGCAGTACAAACAGGGGCAACTGCTATTGAATCTCAGCAGCAAATTGAAACTAGATTAGAAACAGAAGGCCAACGAGCTAGAAATTTACAACTCCCACTGCATTTTAAATCTCATTTCATTTCTTCCACCGCTGAATCAGATTCTGATGCAATCCCAGATATTGTTGATGGCGACCCTGATACAGACTAATTGAGTCTTCATCCTTTGTATTAGTTTAGATAAGTTGCCAACCAATAGATCACAGCTCACAGGCCTGTTGAGGACAGATCATTAATAATAGTGCACAAAAGATGTGCTGTAGGTCATAAATAGATAATTTTCTTGATCTTTACTTGCAAGGGAGTTGTGTTATACTTTGGTAATTAATAAGTAATTAATATTAGCAGTGGAGTCTACCTAGAATATTTGTTTAGCTAAGACAAATTATTTTGTTTTCCTGGCTTCCATGTGCAGATTGCATGTAGTCAATTAATTTTGTAATTCAGTTTTTTGTAGATGACATTTAATTCATGAATCATAACCCTTATGTTATGTATAACTGTCAGTTCAGCATTAGCATTGTCCACATTCTTTAAAATTCTTTTTAAAAATTTATAAACCAATATAAATATCTGTTTTTCTATGTATCTCCAACTAGACTGTGGCAGAGGAACTATTTGGCAGACAGTGCTGCATGCAGATTCTGAATGTGCTAGATAATGCATACATTCAAAGTTGCTTGCTAAAGTGCCTTTGACTTTGTAGCTCTGACCAGTGTTGGTTTAGGTTTTCTCTTGGATAAACTATCTGGATGATTTTTCATTTATATTCTAGACTAAGTCCATGCCTATTGAATGGCTGGTATTTAAACCTAAATTATTCCAAAGTGATTTATCACCATTTGTTAAGCAGACAGTTAAAATTTATACACGAAATGTTACTCTAGTAGGCCTATTTTTTTGGTATGATTTCTTAAAACTGGAGGGATAGAATTATGCGGACTACTATCAAGGAACGCGATTATGCGCGGCTATCATGAGACATCTTTGTGTACTATTTATCTATGGAATTTAAATTGTGTTGCAATATAACTGTTCTGATGCAAGTTTAGGAATTAAGTACTGCAACTTTGGAGCTATATTTCTGCTTTTCAAATGGAGAGGTGGTTGGATATCTTGTACTTCCCTCGATTGATATGTTATAGATGCCATTGTATTTGTATATTATTATGGTTAGCCATTTCTTTTGGCAATGAGACTTTGAAGTGAAGCGAAGCTCATAGAATATTTTTTAGTTTTAAATCTGTTCTGATTTTTACGTAGATTCATGTTTTTCAAGTTCCTCCATTTGCTATTACTTATTGGAATTTGTGCACTATAAAATATATTTCTGATCATTTCAAATGTTTGTTTGTTTGTTTATTTTTTAAGTTGCCGATTCAAGTTCAGGGACGGATTCGGATTTGGGTTCGTGGGTTGGCGAAGTGGGTGGGTTCGTGAGTATATATATATATATATATATATATATATATGCAAAAAAGAAAAGAAAAGGAGAAACTCGCATAGTTGTAAAACTAATTTATTAAGTCATTTCATAGTATGAATATATCAATGTTACTTGATTATTGGTCAATGCCAAATGTCAAAGATAAACACTCATTAATCTATGTTAATGTTGTAAATAAAATCATAAATTGAATTACTAAAATGCAAAATGAAATTTCAAAACATAGACTAGTTCATCAGGTTGACGAATAATAAAGTTTGAAACATAGTGATAAATGAGTCAATGACAAATGTTCAATAGTTTATCAATGATCATGTACTTGTAGCATCAAAGATGCAAATACCCTTAAAGGGTCAAATGGGTCATCAAAATAGGAGGGATCAATGGCTTCGTTTTAATCTATATCACTTTCCTCATCATTGGAATTCAAACTAGTTCCATTAGCCTCAAATGCAACCACATCCTCCTCGTCCTACTCAACCTCTTGCAAGTCAATTCTAGATATATCTTGGACAGTCATATCCAAGTTAGAAGTCTCGGGTAATACATCTCACAACTTCTTTGACCCCTTCTTGTCTTGGATCCTTGCATGACATGAGGCGCCAGTTGTTGTAAATAAATGCCAAGTCCTTTGCTTTCTTCGAGCCCAACCCGTTACGCTTCACTGCGTAGATAAAGGAGTATGTGCTCCAATTCCACTCAGCAACAGAAGAGCTCGCAACCTAGAGAGACAACCAACACAAGTTTTTAAAAATTAGAAATTGTAATTTACAATACAATATGAGTTTAGGAGTGTTAATTCTACAAGGTAACTGGCCATAAGAAAAGGAAAAAATAAATTTAAATACTTGTGACAAGATCTTAATGGCAAGAGGTTGGAGGTACACGTAACTTTGCTCATGTAAGTACCACCATCCAATGACATCCATTTTACTTTGGTCATTGATTGCATCAGGGTCTGCATTTTTGCCTGAGACAATCTACAAAATCTCTCCTAACATTTGATGCCACATTAGGATCGTTAAAGAGCTTGCTAAATGCCTTCTTATACCCACTAGCAAACTCAAGATCTCTGTATGGTGCCACTCTACTAGGAACATAAAGTATCTCAACGCTATAATACCAGGGAGAAAGTGCATATACCAAGAGGTGTAAAGGTGTAGTCACCTTGTTCTAACAATGTAGAACAATTTTCTTCACCTGATTGTACAAGGTTTCCTTAAGATCTCGCTCTCTCTTATGAATGACCTGGGATGTCAAATGTTGTACATGTAAGTTATCTTAATGTAGTGTTAATAACTTAATTAAAATTAAAAATCAAAATCTCTCAATAAACAAGGATAAATTATTGTATACAAAAATTTACCAATTTCATGCTTTCTAGCATGTAGTCCATGGCATCATATATGTCTCCAAACAAGGCTCATTAGTATTGGCAAACCGAAGCATAGATATGATGGGTTCGGTGAGTTCTAATACATATTCCACCCTATTCCAAAAATCATTACTCAAGATCATATCTTTTACAGTTTTAGCTCTTTCTGTTTCGTCCATCCACCCCATTGGTTGCTAATAACCATTTGGGGCAATGCTTCTTTCACCCTCTCAAGTCATCTAAGAACGATTGCATGTGAAGCAAACCTTGTTTCAGCAACCTATTACTATGTTAATTCAAATTGTAAGTTAATACAAGAGATGCAATGAATCAAAGTTCTTGCCAATAATTAGAAAAGAAGGAAAATGGAGATTTATAGGTGGAAAAGAAGAATATGAAGAGAGCTAAAAAAGAGAATGATATGATATTATATGAAAAATTAAAGGTAGAATGATAGAGAGAGTTGAAGAGAATTTTTAAAAATGTTAATAATTATATTATTTTAAAAATATATAAATAACAATAGAAATTATATTATATGGATGAACTAGTCATTTCTACCAATTCAGTTATAAGTTGAAATATTTGATTTAAAAAAATAAACTGTTGATTACTTAATTCAAACTACCAAAATATCTAATTAGTTTGAAGGGTAGTATTAGTTTTACAATTTGTAAAATGGTATTAAAAAAATTAGAATGAGATTGTAAAATAGTAGCTAGTAAAATATAGTTTACAAACTTAAAGAAATAACATTTTAGAAATGACAAAAATAAACATTAATGTAAAACTAATTATAATAAATATAAAACATTTAACTCTATATTTAGAAAAATAGATAGTGATAACTAATATTGATTAGACATTAATTTGTGAGGTGGAAAATAAAAATGATTATTTTTTGAAAAAAGTTAATCCAGTTGTCACAAATGTGGAAAATTTAAAGTTGTAATTAATGCATTCATTAATGCATGATAGACTTGTTAGAAAATATTTGTATTTTCTTACAAATGACAAAAAAATCATCAATGTAATTTTCAATCCACTTGTCACAGATGTGGAAAAGATAAAGTTGTAATTGATGTATTCACTAATGCATGATAGACTTGTTAGAAAATGTTTGTATTTTTGTTGGAGAAAATTAAATTTTCTCTCTGCCAAAAATAGTATGGTCCAATAGAATGAATGAAAAGTGTGATTTATAAAATAATGAAAAATTAGAAAAAGATATAAACATTTGAAATTTGTTTTAATCTTTTAAATCTTATGAATTGATTGGTCAATTGAATTGAATGATTCCAATACTTTCTTGTCGGAACTAACAATAACACATTTCAAATATCATGTTTCAGCCCTTACTATTCTAAAGGGCCCTACTATTCTATGCCCATTCTACAATAATATGAAGGGCTATTCATATTACGTCTAGAATAATGAAAGGGGCATAACAGTCAATCTTGGAATTGAGGGTCACCTATATATTATATTCCAAACACTTCTTGATGTCTTTATTTGTCGGGAGAGTAATATGTAAACATCACAAAAAAGTTAAAAAGTATTTAAAAAAATTATTCAATTATGTGAAGTATGACACAAAATGATAAATAAAACTGAAACATTTGTATCTCCTCACCCTCCTCGTACACTTTTTAACCCATTTAATTTGGGTGCCAATTTCTTTCATCACCAAGTTCAAGCAGTTGACAATGCATGATGTCCAAAAGATATGATCATATTGTGCTTCTAACAAAGCACTTGCAACCTTACAACTTTAGCATTGTCCGTTATTACTTGGACAACATTGTCAATTCCCATAGACTCTATAGATTCAATGAGAAGTTGGGCAATTAAATTTGCATCTTTTATTTGCCCTTCACAATTAACCACCCAAAAAAATATTGCTCCTTTGGGGCAGACATCAATCACATTTATTAATGGACAGTTTTTGTAATCTTTCCATCTATCAGAGACAATGCTCAACCCTGTTTGAATTCAAGACTCTCTTATTGGTTTGAAGAGGTTTTCTACATTCTTTCTCTCATTATGCAATATGGTGGTTCTCAACTTTTCATATCCAAGGGCTCAGGAACCACAATGTGCTTCATTTATTGCTTGCACCATCTCTCTCCAATAAGATGATCTCACTAGATTGAATGGAACACCATTCATAATGAGGTAGTGCCCAACCTTTATGTCAACAATTTCTCTCAATTCATTTTGAAATACCTTATCTAATAGGGCTCTCTTGCAGGATGGGGGTGGTTTCTATTTCATCTTCATCCGTAGAGGGGGTAGGTAGGAAGGGATGTAGTCTAGTTGTTGTTTGATAGGGTGGTGTTGGTGGTTTTTGCCTTGATCTATCTTTTTTTCCCTTTGACACTAACTTATCAGCCTCTTGTTGTTCTTTTAACAGGCCTGCTATTTGAGAAGCCGGAAACCCCTTTTTACCTCCATTTGAGGGCCTATGAAATGATGTTTAATTCGATAATATGAGCTTCTATATTGGGTTTGGCAAAAATTGCATTTCCATATATACTCTCCCCCACCAACACATTGCTCAATTCTTGTTGTATACTTTCACAAAAGATAACTTTTATCAATTTTAAATCTTTGTGATCCCTCCCCATCCACTGAACTCTGACTACTCATTCAATGATTCTTGCAATCTATAACAACATAAAATAATAAAAAGTATTTCAAAACTTATACAAAACTTGATAAAGATTTAGAACAATAAAAAAAATTAAAAGAAACTATGAAGGACGCAAAATGAAGGATCAAGTGCATACCTAGAACACATAGCACTGATTATTGGAAGGATTTGAGACTCCATAAACAATCTCTACAACTTTCTCTTCAAACTTGCAAAATGGCCACACCAAAATGAGTGAACAAAATGAGAAAACAAATGAGAGATTAGATTAATGAAAAGTATCTTATTTGCCTTCCTTTAAGGTTAGAAACAAAAAAATTATTAAAAAAACTCAATTTTATTGGTTTTCTTACCACTTTATGGTCCCATGTACCGCGGGTCCACCCGAGTCTACGGTGGGTCCGGGCAAGGTCCTTGATTAGGATTGTGGGTCTGCCCAAGTGTGGATCCGGGTGGACCCACAATCCTAATCAGGGACCTACCTAGCCCTGCCATGGACCTGGGGTCTAATCTGGACTCGAATGAATCTGGATTGGAGCTCTAGGGTCCGAACCTAATAATGTAGTTTATTTTTATTTCAAATAATTCAATGAAAATTTCTTTTTGTTGATTGGTTGTCCATATTTTTGTTGGAGTTATTATTATTATTTTTCTCAAAAATTTTAGAAAGGAATTCATCAGCCAATAAAATAGTTTGTAATTTTTTTTAAATATTTCTTCTCAAAGCTTCGCATCTAAGCCGTAACTACAAGAATCACACATTCTTATGGATTGTTAAAATTCATATTCCTACTTACGTTACTGCGTGGGTTGGCTCTGCTAAGCCACAATTTACTCAAATGGTGGGTTGGATTCTTTAAAAACAGTCTGATTGTTCCTGGGGCCTAAAACTTCACATTTTATTTCGTGTTCGACTCGTGAATACTTTTTCCAGTATAATTACAATGTGGCCTTTTGGGGTTTTGGAAAGGAAAGGAAAGGAAAGGGGGTTTTATAGTCCACGACACTATGCCATAGTTTTTGGGTTTACATATGGTGACAGTGATATGAGACTACCTTGTACTCTTTTTCAAGAGGCACTTGGTGCTACAAACGAGGCGTACATACCCTACTCTCTAGTGGGATTTGAACTTGTGACCTCTCTTTCAAGAGTACAAGTTCTCCACCAACTCAGGTTGTACAACCAAGAATGTAGACGTAATTACAATTTTTTTTCTTTCCTTTCTCATTTCTTCTCAATTCTATTGGTAATTTTCTTAAACCTTATTTTGTAGGCCTCTAGAACAAGACCAACATCTCCATTACGGAGATACCCAATTGTGCTAAACATGGAATAGTAATCGTGTGACTGTATTCTCCTTGGTTAGATCTTTAATCTGCTCTTCATTTCTATCCTCCTATCTTGCTCTTTTTCATCTTTCCTCATGGGCTGCCTATTTTTTGTCAAATTTGTGCACATAAATTATGATGAGTATTTCTGTTCTTTCTGTTCTTTCGAACAGAGCTTGTAGCAGTGGTGATTTGTATAATTTGCAGTTATTGGCAAACAGAGTTGTTGTCACTGAATCTTCCTTACTAGATTTTGAGGGACTTTGTTTAATATAAGAACAGTGACAAAGTACCTATGCAACCATGAACAATGACAATAAAGCAAAGGAATGGAAAACAATTTGAACAACAACGTAAAACAAAGCCATGAGCATGGGGAGAGTGAAGGGTTGCATGGTGCAGAGGCACCTCGTCATTTGAATCTTTTGTTCAAAGTTTTATAAATATTTAAGACCTTCAAAATTCCCTTATACAATGACAAAGTATTATTGTTTAAAATTGCAATGTAATGTATCCATAATAGAAGGATTTTGGTCACGAATGTTATTGATAAATTACCATTGATGAGTTTGGTTTGTAACTGTCAAGAATCCAAACCATCTTGTAAGACTTCATAACTACCTCAAATGTTATAAGAGGAAGAGATTGAAGGGACAGAGATTGTGATGCAGCGTGGAGGAGTGGACTAAGGAATGGGAAGCACCATGGAGGCGACCAACATAACTCCATAGATGGGAGTTGGTTGCTAGTGAAAAAGGAATCAGTGGAGGCGTCGATGCAGTGACCTAATTTCCATGGGACATGGAAACATTTGAAGTCTGGCAGTATGGTGTAGTGGCGCCCATGAAAGAATTAATTTACCATCATTATGGTTTAATATTATGCACAAATGTAAGCAAGAAATGTGACATGGGTGAAGGATCCCGAGAGAATTAATATCTTATCATTATTATTTAAGTTGATGCACAAGTTTAAATTCAATGGGTAATGTATCTTATAAAGAATTCTCAAACAAAAGGATTTTACACTATTTTATAATCGAATGACAATCAAATGAATGATTTTAGGGTAGTTGTAAACGGTTTGTAAACCGTTCAGATAGTCTTTAAAAGACATCTCATAATGTAATGGAAGGAGATAGAGAAGAGAATCAATAAGAGGGGAAAAGACAATAGGTTTGAAGAAGAGAGTAAATTGAGAAGAAACTCTCATGGCTCTCTAGCGGCAGCCACCAGAGAGCCACTTACATTTCCTTCTATTCACTCACTCTCTATCAAAATATTATCTTTTTGCCCTTATCGATTCTCCTCTCTGTCCCTTCAATCTCTTCCTCTTATAACATTTGAGTAGTTATGAAGTCTTACAAGATGGTTTGGATTCTTGACAGTTACAAACCAAACTCACCAACTTCCCTATGGTAATTTATCAATAACATTGGTGGCCGAAATCCTTCTATTTTGGATACATTACATTGCAATTTTAAACAATAAAACTTTGTCATTGTATAAGGGAATTTTGAAGGTCTCAAATATTTATAAAACTTTGAACAAAAGATTCAAATGACGAGGTGCCTCTGCACCATATATGGTGCAGTGGCGCCCATGAAAGAATTAATTTACCATCATTATGGTTTAATATTATGCACAAATGTAAGCAAGATATGTGACATGGGTGAAGGATCCCGAGAGAATTAATATCTTATCATTATTATTTAAGTTGATGCACAAGTTTAAATTCAATGGGTAATGTATCTTATAAAGAATCTTCAAACAAAAGGATTTTACACTATTTTGTAACCGAATGAGAATCGAATGAATGATTTTAGGGTGGTTGTAAACGGTTTGTAAACCGTTCAGATAGTCTTTAAAAGACATCTCATAATGTAATGGAAGGAGATAGAGAAGAGAAAAGACAATAGGTTTGAAAAAGAGAGTAAATTGAGAAGAAACTCTCATGGCTCTCTAGTGGTAGCCACCAAAGAGCCACTTACATTTCCTTCTATTCACTCACTCTCTATCAAAATATTATCTTTTTGCCCTTATCGATTCTCCTCTCTGTCCCTTCAATCTCTTCGTCTTATAACATTTGAGGTAGTTATGAAGTCTTACAAGATGGTTCGGATTCTTGACAGTTACAAACCAAACTCATCAACTTCCCTATGGTAATTTATCAATAACATTGGTGGCCGAAATCCTTCTATTTTGAATACATTACATTGCAATTTTAAACAATAAAACTTTGTCATTGTATGAAGGAATTTTGAAGGTCTTAAATATTTATAAAACTTTGAACAAAAGATTCAAATGACGAGGTGCCTCTGCACCATTGCAGTCCCGAACATAAATATTTTGCCAGAGGGAAAAAAAAGAAATTTGGCAATCCTTTAATCCATTGAACAAAGCTCATTCCAAACTGTTTGAATCAATCTAAATCCTTAAAAGTAAGCTTGGAGACTATTACTTACTGATTATGTCTTCATTTCTCATTAAATGGTCTAAATCTTTATCAAAGTCCAACTGTAAAATTGAGATTAAATCATCACACAATTTGTATTCTAGATGAAAGGCTTCAGGTTTACTACAGAATTAGAATTGAAAATTCCACCAGAAAACATTGTGGTACTATTTCTTTCAGAAATTAATTAATAATAATAAACCACTGCCAAAATTTCATTCACCAATCCTAGACCATAGGTTTTAAGTGCTGGCACTATTTTGTAGGCGTGGATGCATAGTCTAGGCACATGATCATGCGAAGTATTTACATTCTTTTCGTTTGAAAGAAATTATAGAGGAAAATTTGACATGTTTTGTTACATTATCTAATTATGTATTCAAAAATTCGTGATGCTATTATTATTTATGAATTTTGGTTCTACAATATTTTATAGCAGAATAATGTATAGGGAGACTCTTGTTTTGTAGATTGTATGTTTCAAGTAAAATTTAAGAATGAGATTTTGTTTTATCTTTAGTATTGATAATGGTAATAATTTTTTGATATTATTATCTATGAAAATATTTATAACTATAGTCGTTCTATATTTTAAAAATTAGATTAGTTACAATCATTTGTTGTCTTACAACTTCATCAAAATTGTATATAACTATATAAAGTATTTTGTCAACTATGTTGTAGATTGTTGATACATTCTTTAAAAAAATCACATTCTTGATACATTCATAAATATCTATTCTACTTTCTAATATTACAAGGATTAATTTTGTTGACCAAAATCTAATATTGAATTTTTAGTCATCACTTCTGTTTTTTTACTATAAAGACAAATGTCTTTATCAGTTTTTTCTTCTCCTTAAACTACTACTACAATGTTCAATACTCATCAATTCTTCTACAAGGTGGGACTATAGCTCTACAGAGCTCTTGTTTCTCAAAGTAAATGGTATATGATATGCAAATTAAGGCTAAAAAGCAAATTGAGGCAACTTTATTCAATTGAACTAAATTAGGTACAATTATGTGAATTGAAACTAGGCACTCATGTAAACATATGCTTAATTATGTATAAAAATATTCTTTGAGCATATGCATAAATATTTATGCGCCAATGTGAAATGTGTCCAATTTAACTCACTAGGTTTGAGTTCAACACCTACAAAGTTTGCCTAGGCCAAATTTTTTGGCATTGAAATCATTATACATACATACATACATACATACATACATACATACATATATATATATATATATAGTTTAATATTACTAAATATTCTTTAAATCATGAACATGATCATGAAGATGTTTCTTTTGTCAAAAAGATACAACCAACATTGGAGACTTAAGAACTTCAAAACAAATCCAAATCATCAAAAGTAGGAAGATGGTTTTTGTCTAAAACCTCCAATCAAAAGTCAAGACTATAAAACTTTTTAAAAGCCCGCATAAAGAGCACATGGCCAATCCGTTGTAGAATCATCATCAAAATCAATATTCAATTCATCATTCAAGAAGTTGGGCTTATCTATGAATCTTGTTGATTTGTCTTTTGAGATTCTTTATTGCAAAGATGTGGAGTCATTTGTTGATTTGTTCATGAAGAATTTCAATTTGCTACAAGTGTAGACAAGATCTACCAACCTTTTATACAACTTGTTGTCTTTTTCGAATGGATGTGGTCAAAGCAACTCTTGTTCCTCTCACAAGCTGACGAACTTGCTCCTTGACTCAATACTTAAATGACATAGCATTGTAGTTTAGGAGTTTGTGCTCTATAGATCATCCACCATTTGTAACTAGGTGCCTCAACATGTGTCAAATTATATTGAATTGCTTCTATTTAAAGCACTTCTTCTTTCTTGTATCTTCTACATTGGTCTTTGATTAGAGTTGGAATTGTTCAATCTCATTTGAACCTGTTAATGGTATCTTAAAGCCCTTCCATAATTTTACAATTAGTTTGTCTATCAAATATGAAATAAGTTCGGCGACAAATGGTGCTACATGTATAGGTGTATACATCATTTTTCATTTGGAATCAACCACCTCCCATAGATCTCTATGTACTTTACTTATACATTATTTAGTGCTCCTTGAATGGATTCCTTACAATGGTCTATGCTTTCATAAAGCATGCCAAGACAAGGAGTGTCACCATCCACCATACAAAGTATATTAACAATTTGTCAATATTTATTGAAAACATTTGCTCCACTTTCCCAAAAAGTTGTTTAAAATGATTCACTCTATGTTCTCCCCCTTACAACTTTTAGAAAGCATTAAATTTTACCACTCATCAGAACAAATCATGGATCCCAAAGTTGTTTTCTCTTCAACTATGTTTTTCAAAGTGATATAAAATGAAGCAAACCTTTTGTCACTAGATCTCAACAACTTCCTAGATGTGTGTTTCTTTTAAAGGCTTAATGTGAGATAATGATTTATAATGAGGGCTCCAATGAATCCATGGGTACTTTTCTACAATTGGCATCCTAACTTTTGTTGGATTTGTTGTATTGTCAATAATTACCTTAACACCATTTCCCACCCCTACTTTAAGAATGTCTTCCTTTCATATTTGAAAAATCTACTCCGATGCTTTCTTTTGCTTTGTGTCAATCATTTTTAAGAGCAAAACACCTTGAACACAAGTTACTAAAATATTAACCAATAGTCTCTAACATATATTTGACCATCCATCACTCAATATAGTGCAACTTGTTGCCTTTCCAAAAGGCTTTGATCACGCATAATTTTACTATTACTATCTTTGGGCCTCCTCTATAAAAGGGTTGTCCTGAAATCCTTTAGAGATAGAGATGTACCATTTGCAAAACTTAACAACTTTTTGATTGCATTACAAAAATGAGGATTTCTTGCCACATTGAATGGAATGATACTTGTATAAAAATTATTAGTTAATGCATCATCCACATGTTTATCTATTGGTTTCCAAATGTTGTTCAATGTTTCACTTTCTTTGTTGGACCTATGAACTTTGGTAAACTAGAAAAATACATGATACATGTGAATTTGGACACATCTTCAATTTCTTATTTTTTTCATATTCATCTTGTTTGTATTCAAAGTGGATAGTTGTTTCTCTATATCAACGCTCATTTTTATAGTCACTTTGGACATACACAAACAACTCCTCCTAAACCCCAACTATATCAAGCAATATCTTGCCCTTGTTGAACTTCTAGATAAATGTTCTCACACTAGATACAAATAGAGATCACCATGCTTTTTTATCACATATTTCCATACCTCAAATTAAAAATTTTTGAGAGCCATTCAATTACAAGAAGTTGATTAAAAATAAAACTAACATTTAATGTTTAAACAATTCAACATTTAGAAAACAATATTAAAGCTAAATATATGAATTTTTTAAAAAACTATTAATTTTTTAAAAAAAAATAAATTCTATGTTAACACAAAAATAAAATGGGTGCTTGACAGTCGTTGCAGGATTATGTCTTCACTAATCCAATGTGATTAGGTATTTGGGCCTTAACTTTGTAATTAAGGGACGAGGTCCCTCATTTGTGGTGTCTCTGGCTCTGAGTCAAAAGTGTTTCATGTAGACCCAAAGGGCTTATTGGTAACGCTGTATATTAAAATGTTTACCCAAATCTTCAAAAAAAATAGAAAATATATTAAAATTCTATTTTTTTTTATTAAAAAAACTAGTTTCTATTTTAAATTATTGAAAATTTTAAAACAAACCATAACAACTTAACTCTTACAACGTTAAAAATATTTTTTATTTTTTATTTTAACTGCAAAACATAGTGAAAAAATTAAACTTTACATATTATAGATAAATTAATAAACTAAAATATTATAATTTATTGTATTTACAGATTGATCAGTTATATATATTTAAAACAATTTATTTTTGATAAATAATTTAAAACGTAAAGTTATATGAGATCATAATGTACGTAAATCAAAATAAAACACAAAATAAAGTTGAAAAATCTTAAATAAAACCTAAACTTAAAGTATATAAATAAATCTCTTTATGTGAAGTCAGCCTACCTCTATTCTAACGACTTCCGGCAACAGGCTCTCGCGATAACAAACGTTGCCCAAAGCAAGTAAAAATGAAGATTTGATTTGATATTGCTAGTGTCTGTACTTGTAGGTGTAGTCCAGTCAGGAAAGGAGAACGAGGTGATGAGAGTTCTTTGGTTGGTGGAGGACCCTTCAGAGTCTCGTGTAGAGTGTGAACTCCCAAGACGGAAATGAAGCATTCTATATATGTTTGCAGTCATTGCCATCTAGATGCTTTGTCCTCTTCGATGGAAGCTGTTGGGCTAGAGGAAGGGGAAACTCATAAGGATGCTAATTTGTCACCAGTGCCATCTAAGGTCTCTAACACCCAACCTATGGATTCTTCTTTAGAGGCCCAACCATGTAATATCCTTAGAGAACTTGTTGACGTCGAGGTGGCTAATGTTGATCTTATCTGCAAGTGGGTAGATTAATGCCTCCCCTTGGCTAGCCTGGATGAGCAAAATAAGGATAACGAGGATGGAGGATGGTCAATGACTAAGAGGAAAAAGATAAACAACCTTGAGAAAGGGTCCACTAAATTGGGTGCAGAATCATAGGAAAATGAAAAAAGGTGGGAAGAGCTCATCTAAGGGGCAAGGTGGTGTGGCAACCAGAAATCATCTGAAAGATGACGTTGGATCGCCTGAGTTACATCCTGGGAAGCCATCAAAGAAGTTCACCATTGAACTAGAGAACAAAAGGAATATAGTGGATCATAAGCAACTTACCATAAAAGAGGTATGCACCCATGTTAGTAAATCAAGATATTATATTGGAATATATGGGGTCTTAATGGGATCCATAAACAAGATGCTCTAAGGAATATATGCAGAGAACGTAGCCCTGATATTCTCTTTGTACATGAACTAAGATGTTAAGAAATAAAGTCCAAAAGATTAAGATATTTAAGAATAATGTGATTGTAGAAAGTGATTGTGACAGGGCTTCAAGGGGGAGTGCTATTGTTTGGAACCCCAAAAATATTCAAGGCAATATTTTACATACAGGAGATGATATGGTTTTAATTAAGTTTATGCATGTTAGAGATGACTTTTAGTGGATTTTAACTAACATTCATGTGCCTAATACTAAAAATGCTAGGGAAAGATTTTGGAATTCTATTATCACAATTAAATCTAATTTTAGGAGGATAACTAGATGGTTATGATGGACTTCAATACTCCTTTGGAGGAGTCTGAAAAGAAGGGAGTATTCTAGAGTCAAATGGATAGTAGGATAGACTATTGTATTAGACACCTGTGGTAATTTGAGAAGTGACCATGACACATCTCATATGTTTAGAGGAAAACTATGATGGTTAACATCTTGTTTTGTTAGCCATGATGAATCTTCTATAGGTCATCCTTTCCACTTGACCAAATATTCTTCATATGTTCTAGAATTTTGTGTACTTTTGCCAACACAACTGTCCAATATCCCCTCAACCTCCTTAATGGTTGAAGTAGTTTTTAGAATACTCCACTGTGCTTCTATGACCTCATCTTCAACACCTCCTTCATAATAGTCTATTATGCTTATTTAGTATCTTACATGGCCCAAACTTCTTCATTTTTAACTTGTTATATGTACCTACAAGAAATTGTTTCAACAGCTAAACCATGACTTCATCCCCAACCTAAAATTCATTATGCCTCATTTTCTCATTTTCCTTAGGCTTGTGTTGTGTATTCATCTTTGTAATGTGCTTCCTCACCTCCTCATGGATGTTCTTCAAATGTTTTGCAAAATCCTTATCTTCAGGACTACTTATCTCTCCTTTATCCAAATTCCTTAATTCAAAAGCATTTTTGGGTTTGCTCCCATTTATAATTTGGAATGGTGGTTTACCAGTACTCCTATTGACGAAATTATTTTATGAAAATTTTGCAAGTGGTAAAATAAGATCCCATTCTTTTGGCTTATCTCCTATTGGCGCTCAAAATTGTAGCCCTAATTTTGAGTACCATTGAACAGTTTAAGCCCTATAAACGCTTTTTGATGAGTTTGTACCTGGCTATCCATTTGAGGCCTAAGAGGTGTTTAATGCTTGTAACACCTTGCATTCAATGCGTCTATATGTTTCATGAAGTTAAATTGACATTCCAAGCTATTTTGTGAAGTCTTGTTTTGAGTAATTGTCAAATCTACATTTTCACCAAGTGTCAAACAGTGATCGGAGGCCATGTTTGCATGTGAATATCTCACACCCAGTGATGTTTCATGACTCGCCACTTTGAGAGTCTTTAGTATCCATACTTGAGAGCCTATGTTTCATATTTCGAGTCGTTTCAAATCCGTTTGACTAGGTTTTGAATCTCTCAAAGTTGGTCATTTACTAATGTCATGCTGATTTGAATTTTTTTGAATTTTGGAAGGTCATGTTTGACCTATTATAACTTTGACCTAGTTGACCAAAATGCTAAATTTCCTTTTGTGTTACATTGTAGAGGTCAGAGACTTTCTATGTTTCAAGTTTGAGGTTATAATGAATTTGTTTGATTAGTTTTAAAACGTGATTCCAAACATAATTTCTAACTTTTTACTAGTGTCAAAAAATGCGGATTTGTCAGAACCCCTGTTTGTGATGTCATATCTTGAGATACATGATAGGTGAGATCAAATGGATTGTACCACTGTGTTCTCCTCTTGAAATAGTTCAAGTGTGCCAATTTTCAAATCTTGATGAGTCTATCTGCACACTTTCCCATGGTCATTCCATTTGCAAAAACTATTGTTTTATGATGTTGCCAGCCCTGCAAATCCATGTAGCCCACTTCAGAACTTCATCAAATGCGTCCCGTGATTTTTCATGAGTCCAAATCACAGAATTACATTCTCCTCATGACAGTCTACCAATGCCCCAGTTTCCAGATCCTGAAGTGCCCATTTGCACATTTTTTGAAGCTCAAACCAAACACATTTTTATGTTTTCTGACATGTTTATTTGCAGGTGATTTTAAGTATGCAACTTTGGAGGTCGATATATTTTGACCCCAATGTCACCATGTGATGAGATTTGGTAGGTGTTGGTAAACATATTGTTATTTCTAATGTAACTCTTAAATGCTCGAACCTGCGAGAAACAATTTGATACCAACAATTGGATAATCTATCATGAGGTTGATAGATTTCCTCTGAATTGAAAGGTATAGCTTCCTTATCAATAATATTCAATGAATTTGTTCGTTCCTAAGCTAATTGGGTACGTTCTTAACCCAAGAACGAAAGAGGAAAACCAAGCCAGCCCTAGACAGAACTAACTCAGGCAGATTTTAACTCCTAAATCTAGCCAATGCCAAGAACCCACAATTCCTATGACTTCTTGATATCGGTAATGCAATATGGATGCAAATTATGTGAATGCAATGAAGAAATGAAGATTTAATATTCAGATTCATGCAATAGGAATACGTGCAAATACTATGATCTACAACACATTCATTATTTGACACAAGATGCAAGATAATGTCCAAAACCAAACACAACAATCCTCTGATTGAATATATTCAGAAAATAATACCCAAATTCTCTAATTTGAAGCAAAACTCTTCTTTGTTTTGAACACAACAAATGCAATGCTCTAATTTTTATTTGCCTGCAACTCTGGCCAAATCTATTACATAAATCAATGCATGAAATGAAATGCCTAAAATAAACTACTATCTCCCCTCTACTCCAGCAATACCTACTCTTGCAGAAAAGAAGAACCCTTGCAATTGAAAAGGTTTTACAATAAATACATTCTCCAGCAATCATTTGGTTTCTTCCCGTGACTTTTCAGTTCTATAACTGATCTTATCTCTTTGACTTCTCATCCTTTCCTTTTGAAAATTTATATGCTTATTAAATTTTAATGATATATATTAACATATTTAAATTATATTTTAACAGTTGACATTTAAATATGTTAGATCAATATCCAAAATCTTTCCTTCGTTGAGTAGACAACAAAATAAATACTTCTGCCAGGTAAAAATGGGCCATTTTACGTGTGGAATATCTTTTTATTCCACCGTTGGATCGAGCTCATCTTTGGATATGTTTTTCAAAACATAATTATCTTCATTCTGATTGGAGCGATCGAAAAAATAATCATCGAGTCAAAAGATATGAGCTACTAAATGCTGGTCTATATGACTATTGCAAAATCAGAATTGATAAAATAAAGTTTCCAACCACTGTTCTTTCACATGCTATGTAACCCAGATGTCTTCAATTTTCCACTATGTTATCTTCCATGCTTGCCATGTTTATTCCTTGCTGAATTTTGGAAGTGATTCTCTAGAATGCTTGTGGTGGAAAATCCCAAATGAAGGTTGAAAAGCGTACCAAGTTCTTAGTTTTCCACTTCTCTGTTGTAGGTGAAATTCACACATTCTAGTAACAGCTATACTTTGAAAATAATTAACAAGCAATACTTCTTCTTTGCTATCAGGTCATTGGCTATGAAACACTCTAATTCATCCTTTGTGGAAATTTGACTTTTGTCTTCTCCTTTTGTGGAAAACTCCAAACTGACTGCGAAGGGCGTAGCAGAAAATGAGTTTTCCACTTCATATTTAATGTCATGTTGATGTCCAAATCTTCAAACAATAAATCATTATGAAATTATCATTCTTTGTTTAATCAATTAAAAGCTCTTTTCCATCTCTCTATTGTGGATTTGATGCTTGGTGGAAATTCCATTTTTGAGTGTGAAAAGCGCACCCAATCTTCAATTTTCCATTCTCATGTAGTGGGCACCATTTTGATGTAGATTGATTCCCAAATTATTTTCTGGAGTGATCTTGATACTGGACCCCATATATCTTCATTTTGGATTGAGATTTTCCTTTTCTCTCCTCATGTGGAAAATTGAACTTTGACTTCGAAAGGTGTAGCGGAAAATGAGTTTTCCACTATGCTTCTCCCTTTGGAGGAAAATGAAACATTTGCTTCTCCAATGGAAAATCTGAAAATGACTGTGAAATGCGTAGCAGAAAATGAGTTTTCCACTCTGCTTTTCCCTTTGGTGGAAAATCCCAAGTTGACTACTCCATTGCAGAAAATTCAAAAAGTGCTTCTCCAATGGAAAATCTGAAAATGACTACGAAAGGCGCAACAGAAAATGAGTTTTCCACTCTGCTTTTTCCTTTGGTGGAAAATCCCAATTTGACTACTCCATTGCGAAAAATTCAAAAAGTGCTTCTCCATGGCAGAAAAATGAACTTTGACTTCTATTTGCTTCCACATTTGCATATCTGGACTTAGAAATAATTCAATCCTTTATAGAAACTTTGTTAAGCATACTGGGAAAATTTTTGGGAAATTCTTCATGGGAGGCAACTTTAAAAGTTTTTAAAATGGTGTACTGAAAGTGCACCTATAGTAGGCCTATTAAGTATCTTGGAAAGAATAGAAGTTTAGAGTTTCAGAGCTCAACTAGGTGTTTATGTTAGTTTTTAAAGCCGGTTATCAGGCCTTCCTGTCAATAAATCACAATTTAAAGAACAAGGTAAAAGAAGTTTTTACTGATCAATTTGTGATCAAATTGGATTCCAGTCAGTTTGAGGTGATCGATGGATTAGTTTACAGAATCAATTGTTCGAAAATGAAATTTTTTTTAGTCAGACCCATTTTGTGGTCCAACTAATTTCTTCAAGATGATAGGAGTTGGCTAAGTTTGAAGTGATTTTAATTTTTTTTTAAATGATTCTAATCATTAAAACATTTCGACATTGGTGCATGACATTCCTCTTTTACAATTGTATAACTCCTTTGATCCAGGTGGTGATTTGTAAACTATGACATACCACATAATGAATGGGGTTAGTGAAGGTCATTTTTGGGTATAAATGTAGGAGCCTCTCCTAATATAAAAGGTGAACTCTACTTTCCCACCCCTGCTCCCTATTTCATATATTCACCATAAGTAGAGTACTCAGAGATAGAGCACTTGAAGGAGCATAGCTCCACAGCATTGAGGGAGCTACAAATCACAGTAAAGAAAGGCCCCATCATGAAGACAAAAGGCAAAGCATCAACGCAAAAAGACAGTGGTTGATTGTTTTGATCCGAGCATACATGAGGAGCAGAGCATCATCTTAAAGGAGATTGGTTCAAGAGAAACAAGCTCAGGGAATGGCTTTTGAGAATGCAAGGGCTAACATGGAATTTTCCTACAAGATGTTCAATCAGTTATACAAACTTCATGAAGCAATTTGATCAACAGTAGAGGCATCACATGGATCTTCTAACAAAACTTTGACAAGACCATAAATAAATTACAAGCTTGCAAGCTGCATCCAAAGTTTCAAACAGAAAGATATAAATGTCTTTTAGACTTTGTATGACCAGAAGATATATCACGAAAGACATTGGAGGCATGTCTTTTGTCCCACAAGAAGTTCCAAGAAAAAGTGTCACATCTCAAGCCTACTTATGCTGAGCTACAACATAAGGTTCAAAATCTGCTTTGTGATCAACCTTTAATTAATGTGTGAAGCCAACAAGACATGGTCAGAGAACATGAGCGATACTTTAGGGAACAAGGAAGCATATTAGATACTTTACGAAAAGATGTAAAGATTGTAAAGAAGCACGTGGATAACTACTTGAATAGTCACTTATTTGCTTCTTCACTAAGACCTCATTATGCAGTCTCTACACCGAACCCTTGTATGATGCTCATGATAAAAACTACTTACCAAGATTGGAAGCAAAGGACCTAGAGAGAACAAAGCCACAGGCACATTAAGAAGTGCTCACACAGTCAAAGGGAGCATTCATGCAAGAAAAGCAGAGGCAATGATATGAAGGGAGGAGTCCACGTGTTCAAAGAGCCAATGTAGCAAAGCAGGGAAGCCATTGCATTAAAGAGCAGAAGTTCCACATGTAGAGAGCAGGCAATGTTTGAAATATGAGAAACAACATCCACAAGAAAATGCACTGAATAGGGCATGGCTTGGGACAAAGAAGACGTTGAGCCAGCAAAGGGGAGGAAGGTCGCACCAACAAGGAATCCACAAGCAATTCAAATGCAAAGAGATAAACCACAGGGAAATGGAGGACACGGTTTTGATTCTTCCTGTGTTTAATAGCAGGAATGATGAACAAGCAAATGTAGTTGTCGGAGCTGCATCTGTTGAATCATCAGATGACACATAAATTGTTTGCACAGATGTAATTGACCCCTTTTTGGTTGTAGTGATATGCTCTTGCAAACCTCCAAGATCAATTGCCAAAAGTTGGTTGGTATCCGAAAATTGAAGGGATACGACCCAACAAGGTGGACACTTTAGAGTTTGCTTGTGTGAAATGAAAGATGTCATCTATAAAAAGTAACACATCTTGACCCTCAACATCTCTAAAGTGCTCGGCAGATGGTGCTTTGCACTTCTTTGGTGTCTATGATGGCCATGAAGGATCTCAGGCAGCTTCTTTCTATAAAGATCAGCTTCGAAGGAGATAAAGGATTGTGATGATATGCTAAGTGAGACACGATGTGGAAAAGTCGTCGAAGAAGAACAGAGCAAAGCAAGGTTTTTAGCTTATCCCACATTCACGAAGTGGGGGATTTTCATTATGTTTAAATAATAAACCACACGATATATTTGTTGTATTTGAGATAATAAATTTTGAAAAGCCAAGACATGCATGGTGGGTCTGACCCAGATAGCTGGCGGAAGACAAAACATGAATTTCGACAGTCAACGCAATGAGGCCCACCATAAGGTCAGAAGATAATTTAAGAGGCTTGCGATCTTACACTAAGGTCGTAGGAGCGTAAAGGTAAAGCGAAAGGCATTATGGTGGTATGTGAATTGAAGACCCTGTATGAAATTTTTCCTTGTCGTAAGAGCGTAAAGCAAATTTAAAAGGCTTCCAGTGGTTCGAGAATTGAAGGAATGCGTATGAGTGTAAAGAAAATTTGAAGGGGTCTCGATGCTACAGGAGAAGAAGGTTTGAAATATTAATAAAATATTAATATTAAAATGTTTCAAATGCATAGGAGATGTCGGACCCGCCCAAGTTGAGAGCCAATCAAATTTCAACACGTGGCATCGCAAGATTGGAGAGATAAGGAAAAGTGAATATAAATTTGTAAAAATCAAAGTTAGATTTCAAACGCATGATTTTTTCAAATGAAGGATTTGAATAAATTTAAATGATTTATATAGTTAATACTATGTAAACTTTTAAATTTTTGAATTTTAAGCTTTGTTCATGGCCTAGGAGTCTGATTTTCAAATTGGTCTCAGGGGCACATTTTTTATCCAAAATATGTAGTGCAGCATACCGTTGGAATCGAGATGAGATAAATTTTCTAGATTTGGGGTCGATTGTTGAGTAGGTCTTCACCGGTATGTTCTGCAAGCATATTTGCATTTTCTGGGGCATTCTCAATGGAATGGGAAAAATTCATCATGGAGCATTAGAATCAATTAGGAGGCAAACATTGATGTTTGTTGAAGCATAAAATGAATTATGAAAAGGTTTTCATGCCTTTAAGAAGTCATTTTAACTAAAAAAATTTGTTGCCTTGTTTCCAGATCAAGCATCAAATCAATTATGATTCTCATTAAATATCTGAAATATTTTGTGCTTGTAGAGGCCAAATGATAAGGATTTGATTTTGCAGTTGAGGGGAGAGATTAGAGAGATATTTTTAGCTTCTTGGGAAAGAATTTTGAGGGGACACTTGTCATCTTTTGATCAAATTTGAGAATTCTTTCCTCCTTTATCATTCTCTTTCTTTCTCATTGTTGGGGGTTCCAATTTTGGAGAAGTTTCTCACTACTATGATACCAGGTTGGTAGTTTTCTCTGTGATACCAGCAAGGTTCCAGGGTTCTACTATGAAACCATGGTTGTTGATGGTTTTACTTCCTGTATATTGAGCCGAGCTCTAGCAGTGAAGGCCACACACCCACACCTGTGCAGATCTTCAGTTCATTTCATGTGTTGTTATTCTGAGATAATAGAAAGTTGATGATAGATTATGTGACATGTCTAGAGTTTCATTTAGTTTTACCAGTTTATGTATTCAGTCTTTCCAAGGATGAATATAAAGGGGATTTACAATGAATTATCTAGGTTTTCTTATTCTATCTCTTGATTCTTCATATGCTATTAGCTTTGTAATTGAGTGAATAAGGTTCATTTGATTTAAGACATCTTGGATGAGTTGTATATTAGATCTGTTGTTACTTTTGATTCAAGGAGTCCAGTAAATGCTTCAATGTTCTGATAGGGTTTCTGGGTGTATGAAGGGGATATTTCATAAGAATGGAATTTGGGGATTTCTGTTGATAAACTTAATTGTAATGCAATCAAGTTAGGTCATCCTACTAGTAATGATTGTATGTCCCAATAGATAAGGCACTGATCACTAAGTCAGATGCAAGCTGATATGAATGTCATTTGCACAAATCTTTTTAATCAAAATAAATTTAGTTTTTCATGTTTTGTAGTGGGATGAAAGGAATTAACCCTCTCTTAGCTTATGGATTCATAGGTTATGGTTTGTAGCTATCTCATTCCTATGTCATTTCATAAGTATTAGAAGATAAAAGGAGTTTCATCTTCTATTATTAGGTTCAGATTTATGTTTAATTTACACTGGTACCATATATCAGAACCTAAAGGTTAACCTGCCTAGATCTTGCAGAGCCTGAAGTGAAGGAGTTATGCCTTATAGTTGGCCCAAGACTATAGTCGAGTGTATGTATCATAGGAATTTGCTAGCCTTAGATGCATTAGTCTAGTTTCTTGGTTATTTTCAAAACTATTAAATTAGGAGCCAACATCTCCAACCAAACATCTCAACAAATTTTAACTCCTATTCACAACATTTGTCAGTCCATCAATTTGTAGATGATGTGATGAGTTGAACATCAAATCTATCTTCAACTTCTTCCACAATGTGTGCCAAAAATACCCAATAAAATTGGTATCTCAATCTAAAACAATTCTTTTTGGTAGACCATGTAGTCTCACTACTTTTGTGAAAAACAATTATGCTACATTAACATCACTAGTTTTCTTGTAAGGAATGAAATGTGTCATCTTTGAAAACATGTCAACCACTACAAAAATTCAATCATGCCCTCACTAAGTCCTTCGTAAATCAAAAAGAAAGTCCATGTTGACATCTTCCCATGGCTTCTCTAGTACAAGTAATGGCTTTTACAACCTATATTCTACTTATCTCCCTTTTCTATGTGACATACTTTGCAACCCTGTACAAAATTCTTGACATCTTGCTACAACTGTGGCTAGTAATAATTCTCAGTAACCAAATAAATGGTTTTATCTTGACCAAAATGCCCAACCAATCCTCCATAATGCTTCTCTTTGATGATATTAAACTATTGCCTCCCTTTGAATAACACAATTGACTCCCTTTGAATAACATTCTATCCTGGATAATGAAATTAAACTATTTTCCTCTATCAAGTGTAATAGGTTCTCTATAAGATTTACCAAAATCATAATCCTCTAGATACACATTTTGGAGTTCTTTTAATCTAACCACCTCAATTTTTATCTTTGTCAGCAAAAGTTGTCTTGTACTAAGAGCATCTGTAACGCTTTTAAACTTCTCAATCTTGTGGTTCAAAACAAATGTGTAACTCTGAAAAAAATCTACCAATTTCAAATGTCTCTAATTCAACTTTCCTTGACTATTCAAACATTGCAAAACTTGATTATCAATATATAAAACAAAGTCCTCAAGAAGAAGTTAATGTCTCCACTTCTCCAATGTTTGAACTATAACATAAAATCTATGATCATAAACAAAATATTTCCTCCTGGCATAATTAGCTTCTCATTGAAATAAGGGACACGTCTATCTTCATGGCTCAAAACAACTTCTATTGTAGTACCACTAGCATCAAAGTTTTCTTGAAACACCTTATTAAAATCTAGAAGTGTTAAAATAGGTTGTTCCATAATTTTTTGTTTCAACAAATTAAAACTTATATCTTCTCTTATAGTTCACTTAAACTCTTTTATATCCCCTCTCATTGTTTCAGACAAGGGTCCACAAATACTACTAAAACTCTCAATAAACTTTCTATAAAAGCTAGATAATCCATCAAAAGGTCTTACCTCATTAGCACTTCTAAGAGTAGGCCATGTGAGGATAGTCTTCACTTTCTTAGGGCCCATTTTTAGACCTTTTGTTGAAACTAAAAATCCCATAAACACTAACTCCTTAAAAAAAATATAATTCTTTAGATAAATCAACAACTTTTCTTCCCTTGACTTCTCAAACACCCTATGAGTATGCATTATATGATCCTCCAATGTTTGGCTGAAGATTAAAATATCATCTAGATAAACAATTACAAACTTACCCATAAATTCTTTTAGTGTCTCCTTCATGAGCCACATTAAAGTGTTTGGTACATTGGCTAGCCCAAAAGGCATGACTAATAGAAGCCTCCTCTTCCTGATCCTTGTCATCTTCCTCTTCCTCTCTAGTTTCTATTATTCTGACCATGGAAACGATTGAAATTATTTTCTCTTTAATTTTTACTACTACTTTTGGCCTCATCCTTCTTCTTCTCATCTTCATTTTAGCCTCCATAAGGTCGTCCACCAAATATTCCACCATGACCTCTTCCACTTTTCCTACTCTAAAACTTCTTGTTCAACTTTTTCTCTACTCTTAGGGAAAATTGATATGCATCTTCAATACTGTTCATTTAGACCAGACTCAATTCCTCTTGAACGCTTGGCCTCAACCCAATAAGATAACAAACAACTTTCTCCTTGTCAACTTCGACATGACCTATTCTAATGAGGACATGGTAGAACTCTTATGTATACTCTTGAATAGATCTTCTCTCTTGCTTCAACCCTTGTATTTTCTTCAGTTTATCAAGCTTATAGTCAATGCAAATTAATTGTCCCCTCTTCTATTTTACTCCAACTAAATACCTACCACCAAGATTACAGTGTGACCCTTCAATTTGGCCTTCCCAAACTTGACCCTATTAGGATCCTCAATATATATCTTCGTACTAAAAAAATTCTTCTAATTTTTTGATCCAATCGATCAATTCCTCACGATTAAGCTTTCCTAAAAATGTGGGAACCTCAAACTTAGGTATTTTTCCAATCTTAGAGATGGTCCTAAAAGTGTTTTCTTCCTCTTGGTTCAGAACTTCTTCTTCTCCTTCCTTCTCAATGTTTCCTTCTTCTCTTTCATCCTCACTTTTACCTCTTCCAAAAAGACTCATCCCTCTATACACATGTTCTTGCAATGCTTTTATTTTTCAACCGAGGGCTCTTAAACCCTTAGGTGTCGTGACTTTGGCTCTTCCACTACATTCCCTTTGTGTATACATTTTCCCACTTTCATTGAAACCCTAGTGCAAACTACCTCACAATCAACAATCTATCTACACACTCAACCCAAACCATAATCCTAGTGCACACTGCCTTACAACCTACAATCTATCTACACTTTCAAGAACTCTTGCTCTAATACCACTAATGAAGGGTCACTTTGATACCACTTGATGAAGGGTGCTCCCCTTAATACCCCAAATACACAACAAAAATAGAGAAACAACAAATTTTTCACATGAACAAAAATGGGTTTATTATCTCCAAAAGTACAAAATTATAGATTTTTAGAAATATAATATGAAAGCCACATGGGCACTTTCTTTACAAGTTTCTTCAAGATAGAGCCATGAATTACCACCAAGAACTACCATAGACAACACTATGTGTCTTCCTTATATAGGCATTTCTCCACCGCTCGAGAAATTTTTAGACTTTTATCCCTAACCCTTGAGGCCATCTGACCCCCAAATAATTATTATTTCATATTTATTAGATAAGATTAGTTCAAAATAACTTAAAATTATACTTTTAGGTAGCCCAAATTCTGGAGGACGTGACTTTTGCAAATAAACTATGATTAACAATTATAGTACTTTTTGGAAATGAAAGCTCCCAATGTACAATACCATGACCACATAAGCGTCATCAGCTAGGGTTTAACCTAGTTCCAGAGTCATTTAAGCCTTCAAAATTGAGCTCAAAGATTTTGTACCCAAAAACCTCAATAACTTTTTCAATTCAAATAGTATGACAATGAAGCTCCACTGACAAACTAAAATAACTAAGATGAACCTCCACCTATGAAATCAGAACATTCCAAGTTCGTATGATCCACTTACTAAAAATAGTAAGTTTCCACAAATAGTAACTCTACACTGAAATAGCCCTTATTAAAAAAGACAAAAAAAAAATATTTTTGGGTGATGCAAGATTTACCTTACACCCAGGATGCTCCTACACCATAGGTTAAAGAAAGCATTGTATGGCTTGAAGAAACCTCCAAGAGCTTGGTATGCAAGGTTATACATGTATCTATTATATTTGGAATTCAGGAAAGGTGGTGTAGATAATAATTTCTATTTTAGAGATAATCTTAAAAGTGTTTTGATTATTTAAGTCTTTGTTGATGACATTACCTTTGGTGGAAATGGTGAAACAAGTAACAAGTTTTCTAAAGGGATGAAGAGTGAATTTGAGATGTTTATGATAGGAGAGATGAAATACTTTATTGGTATGTGAATACCTCAAAGTAAGGATGAAATCTATGTATCACAAACTAAGTGTTTAGGGGGGAAAGGGAGACACTTTAATAGGACTATAGATCTCCACTATTCTGTACCACTAAGCCATTCAAATATATATGTGAGGGAAAGAGGGGAATTTCTACATATGATTCCACTTATGATCCAAATTATATTAGCTAGAACCCAACAAGAAGAAGGGTGCTAATACTAAATTCAAATTATAAAGGGGAATAAAATACAAGGAAATGTACTCTTTAGCCTTTGATAGGATAAAATGAATATGAAATTGAACTAATTACTTAAATATTGTAAATCTAGATTCTATGTATGTAAAATTAGCCCAATTAAAATATGGACCTAGAGTAATGATATAAAAGAAAATAAAACATGAAAGTCTCACCTTGAAATGTGTAGAGGAAGATGTATTTTAGCTCCAAAACTTGCAGATCTGAACCATTTATGAATATCTGTCTATAGATCTTGGAATAAAACAATGAAAGGGACAAAACCTAGAAATCTCTCCAAAAGAGGGCACTAAAGGACTAGGTCAACTTGGAATGATGTCCTACAACCAGGTTGATGTAGTCGAACAACCTAAAACTGACTTCTCTAGAAAGCTCCCAAAAAGTAGGTTCCAAATTTGTAAGCTCTTATTGGTATCTTGCAAATCAACACAGAAAAGAAGGGTTTTTTGGTTAGGGTTTGAGCAAGACCTCAGTTAAGGACTTAATTGTAATTGAGAAATGAAAATGTAAATGATTGAAAGACAAGATAAATGTTAGGATTCACCTTGCTTGAAACCCTTGTCCATACATATTTTGTATGTAAATGTATTAAAGATCTTGAACTAGGAATGTAGGGTAAATCCACACTTTGTGACGGATCTACTATAATCCCATCATGATTCTATGGATGTAAAAGTGCATCAATGAAGAATATGAATGCTTCAATGTAGATCTCCTACCTTGATGTCCAACAATAAGCTAGATCTTGAAGAGGAAATACTCACAAAGGATCCTTCAATGCTTGATAGAAACCACCTTGCTTAAATGCTTGAAAAATCTTGAATATGTGAACTCCTTTAACGAAAAAGGAAGAAATCTTCACTTGAGAGGCAGATCTTGGATTACTTGAGTGTATGAATGAATGATATGAGATGTGTTCCCAAAATCAAGCCTCCAAGTCTTCTTATATATGAGTTTTCAGGTGAGAAAACAATACAAGCCAATGAGAGAGAGAAATTAAACTATTTAAATCTCGAAGGCCTTTTGGGCCCTACGGCCTAAAATCATTAGGAACTAGGTCGACCTGGGAGGACTAGGTTGACCTGGGTCAACCTAGTTCAAGAGATCAGGTCAGGGGAGCCATAGAAAGAAAAGACAAATACCAGGAGAAATAGGGGGGAAAGAGGAAGACATGAGGAGAAAATGAGATTGAGCATTGACACATCCTTGGTCCAAAAAAGGCATTATGGAGAGGAAGCTAAAAGTTCTTATAAAGGTAGGTGAATCCATTTTAAGATGGTACATTTAGCCCCCACTTTAGGGAGAGTATGAGTTTCCTCAAAATCATGGTAATGTAGATCAAGAGCAAATGAGAAAATCTTATCATAATTTAGGAGGAAAAGAAACCATCAAGATCCCAAGAAACTTGAGTCTTTACCATATCCATAATCATAATAAGAGAGATAAGTGCTATAGAAAAAAAGGGATGAATTTACTTTCCCAATAAAGTTTGTGTGCCTTATTCTAAACCACATAAGAAAAATAAAAAGGGGGAAATGTATCTGCAAAAGGGGATGGCATTGAAGAGTCTAGCAAGTGTGTGTGGCATGATAGTTAACCCATCAAAGATGAACCAAATGATATAGCAAGTGTATGTGGCATGCTAGTCAGACCATCAAGGGATTCAACTTCAAGGGAAGTCCATGTCCCAAAGAGAAGAATAGAAAAGTGACCCAAAATAAGGATGTGTGTGTCCTTAAGAGATCAAAAGAAGTTCGGGCTTCCTAGATTGTTAGTAGTCAAAACATGGGTCAAAGCAAGGATTGAGTCTCCCAAATTGTCATTAGTTTAGAGAGAGATCCAAAAAGAGACCAAACCCCAAAGAACTGTCAATAGTTCCCAAAAACTAGAATGAAAGAGAAAGAGTGTGGTAAACATGAAATATCAATGCATAGATTTGTGTATAACTTATAAATCATAGTAATCACTAAGGCTAGAGTACTCCAAGGTGTATACATAATTTGTATTTATATTCGGTCAGAGGATGAGTGGAGTGTATGCCCATACATTAAAGTGATTGAAAAAACCTTAATGGAAGAAATGACTTTAATAGAAGCGTACATGAATCCACTGAACAACATTTCCACTATGACATGCCCCCAAGAAGAGAAACATGTCAAGTGAAATGAGCACATAACAAAAGAGAAAGCACAAAGGTATCTACTAGCTTTGGGGTTAGTAAGATAATATGATAGCATGTAATATTATATCAAGCATGAAAATAAAATCATTCCCTAAAGGAAGTAGATATATGACATAATAGAGGAAAATATACGCAACAGTTATGAAGAAGAGTCTTTCTGGATTGATAAAATGGAGACCAAAAAGAATCGGTGCTACCATATCATAAGAAACTAAGAAGATTATACAAGATTAATTATATGAATAATAGCACAAGTACTACATAACATGTAACAACAAATAGAAGAAAGAGATAAAAATAGAAGAATTTATACGAAAGGTTGATTAATTTATTCTCTTGAGCTCTACAAAGAAACAAGGATCGTCTAAAGAAAAAAAACATATAACAAAAACACAACATGGGAGAAAACACAAGAACACAAAGACTACCATGATAGATGAAGTCCACATCAAGTGTTCTACATGTCCCCCCTGGTTTGAAATGCTAGGGGAAGGATGGTGACTGGCGAGAGGAACAACATCCATTACAGTAGGAATCACAACAAACTCTAAGAAAGGACTTTGGGAGTCACCATACTCATTACAAGGAGTAATTGTACATTGCGTAGAAATTATGTTGGCAAATCATTATCCATATCAATTAATTTTTCATCACTACTAACACTATCATCATCTAAAGTATCCTCCATATCTAGATTAATAGAATATAAAATATGAACAAAATCATTGTGTTTATCCATATGTAGAGTATTATCTTCTTTAGCTTCCTCTAAAGACTCACACATAGTTTAATCAAAGGAAGGTAAAGGTTGGGATGAAGATGCAATCATAGAAGCAAGAGAATAAAAGTTATCCTTGGCTTTAGCTTGAAAGTTCTTGTAATGTTGATGAGCATGTTGATTATGAATAGTCTTACAATATAAAATAGGAGGATTATGACCAAGTTCCATAGGTTTCAGAGAAGGAACATCAACAAGTTGAGATATAGTAGCTGAAGGAATAGATGTAGAAGGTAAAACTAGTTCAAAATTAGAAGGAGAAGATGGAGTAGACAAGAAAGGCATAGGTAAAAAACCCTTAGGAAAACTAAGTTCCATGATCTTGGCTGCTTTATATTTATTAGTAGGAGATATTTTCCATAGCAAGTCAAATTTTGATATTGCTATTAGGATTTAACTGTGTAGTTTTTTAGTCAAACATATTGACCCATGTATCATGAGTAGTGATTCAAACATGAATCCATTTCTCATGAAAATAAATAGAACACTTAGCACTCATTGGATCTAGGTGATGCTCATAGAGGTGAAGCACCAAGACTTCTCGAGGTGTCATCCATCTCAGTACTACTTCAGCTTGAGCGCGTCTAACTATGGAGTTCCCTCCATGGTTAAAACCATTATTCTTGAAACCCCATTTATAAAACCTTCACCAAGTGTTGTGATTTATGAACCATTCATCATAAAGTTCCTTAAGCTCATCAATTGATAAGTAGGAGATATTTTCCACAACAAGTCAAATTGTGATATTGCTATCGAGATTTAATCATGTATTTTTTGAGTCAAACTCATTGACCCATGTATCATGAGTAGTGATTCACACATGAATCCATCTCTCATGAGAGTAAATGGAATATTTAGCAATCATTTGATATAGGTGATGTTTCACAGACGTAAAGCATCGAGACTTCTCTGGAGGTCACCCATCCCAGTAGTACTCTAGTTTGAACATGCTTAACTACTAAGTTGCCTCCATAGTTCAACACACTCTCCTTGAAACCCCTTTTTAAAAATCTTCACCAAGTGTTGTGCCTTATGAACCATTCATTAGAAAGCCCCTCAAGATCATGATTTGATAAGTAGGAGATATTTTCCACAAGTCAAATTGTGATATTGTTATCAAGATTTAACTATGTAGTTTATGAGTCAAACTCATTGACCCATGTATCATGAGTAGTGATTCACACATGAATCCATCTCTCATGAGAATAGATGGAATAATTAGCACTCATTGTATTTAGGTGATGCTCACACAGGTGAAGCACTGAGACTTCTCAAGAGGTCATCCATCTGAATACTACTCCAGCTCGAGCATGCTTAACTATGAACTTTTCTCCATAGTTAAACGTAATCTTGTTGCAATCCAATTTGAAAAACCTTCACCAATTTTTGTGCCTTATGAATCACTCATTAGAAATCCCCTTAAGCTTGTCAATTGATAAGTAGGAGATATGTTCAACAACAAGTGAAATTGTGATATTTCTATTAGGATTTAACTATGTAATTTTTGAGTCAAACTCATTAACCATTGTATCATGAGTAGTGATTCACACATAAATCCATATTTATAAAAATAAATGGAACACTTAACACTCATTGGATATAGGTGATTCACACTTAGCAAGTCAAATTGTGATATTGCTAAACATAACACTTTATATTGTTGATAGTTTTTATAGAGACGATCAGGAAGAGTAGACCATTTTTGAGGATGAGATGGCCAACACAAATCAATCTCAACACAATCTCTATGATGTGATTACTTGTAATAATGTCTCCATCATGAGGAAATTTAAGGGATTTATGAATAGGAGAACTAAAACTTGCATGGAAAAAATCCATGGAATACCAAGCTTAACTGGAAATTGATTAGAAGAACGAATAACAAGAAAGGTAGTAAAAAAAAATTTCCTGATAGAGTTACAAATAAAGTGATAGAACCTTGAGGATGATAAAGTAAACCATTACAAGTTTTGATCCATGCAAAAGTTGAATAACAAAAAGGTGTTCTTCCGTAATAACATTCACAACAAAGGAAGGATCAACCGAAGTACCATGAGAAGGAATATGAGAAACTCTAACAGTGATATTAAGTGGACCATTAGGCGCCTTGAACATATCACACTAACTAAAGCTAATAATAGATGTTTGTTTAGGTTTAGGTGGAGAAGAAATCTGAGGTTGATGTGTTAACTCAACATGATTAACCACATGATTCGCTTCTTGTATCTTCTCATAATAATTAAGATAATGATCGGAGGAAGAAGGTTTATTAATAACATTCATTGAGTATGAAGGTAAAGGATTAGTGTAAATTTGCAAATTCTAATTAGTCAACACAACAAATTTATTTGAATTATTAAATTGAACATCAAAAGATATAGCCTTAGAATCAATAAGGTCCTAAATAGCATTCTTCAAACCATAAGACTTTTGAGTATCATGACCTGGTTGACGATGATATTGATAGAAAGCATTTTAATCAAAAGACTTAGGCAATGGATTACTAGGATCAATAGGATGAATATGAGGAAGGTTAGGAATTTGAGCATGAATCAATTAGTCATCACCTCAGACAAAGGCTCAAATAATTGAGTACACTAACAATTAGGATGATATACAGAGGAAAAAGTAGCCATATTTCTAGATGTAGCAGCCACTTGATCATCAACTATATTTGTAGACTTGATTTTGATGAAATATTTAGATTTGGAGAACTTTTTTTTATTTCTAGTGGCATCACTCTAATCACTAGAAATAGGAGCCATCAGAGTAGAACTATTGAGTTGACTCACTTGTAACTGCTAATGGTGAACCATTGCACACAGATGTGAAAATGAGGTATACTCAATAAGGAGAATCTTATCCCTAATATATTTTTTAAAATTATAAAAAAAGATGTGTTGCATATCATGATCTGGCATAGGATAAGAAATTTGAGCATACAAATGTTTAATTGTACTAATAGATTTGGTAACTTTCTCTTTAACATTCTGCTGATGATGCATTAAATCAATTAAAGAAATGTGTGGACCAATATTACTCTCAAAGAAATGAGTGAAAGAGTTTGAAAAAAACCAATAGAATATAGGGGGTGTAGATAAATACCATTACAAGGCTCTATCCCTAAAAGTACATGGAAATAACTTAGCCATAAGCCCATAATTGTGAGAAAAATCACTATATATAGTCTAGAAAGTTTCAACACAATTAATGAGATCTACCTTACCATTATAAGTCTCAAGATGAAGTACCTCAACATGTTGCAGGATAATAGCATGAAGGATATTTTAGGAAAGGGGATTAGCAACATCACATGTAGAAATATTGTACTTGGATTGAGTTAATTGAGAAAGTTTTTGTTGTATAGCAGTGACGGCTTGAACCAAGGTACTAATGATAGGATTAGAAGAAATGCTAGTAGGCACAGGTATGCTAGATGGATTAGGAAAGTTATAAGAAGTGGAAACATGTCAATGGAGGATTAGAAGGAATGGGTAAAGGATTTGAATAAGTAAATGAAATCACATTATTTGAAGGTAATGAAGAAGGAGTGGAAGTAGGAGGAACACTCATGATAAGTGAAAGGCTAGAAAGACTAAAACTTAAAGGACCAAAAAGTTGTGTAGAAGTAGTCATAAAAAGCCATAGCATATGTAGTTATGCTAGAAAGAGTGGTAGAAATCAGAATAGAAGTTTCAACACTTGTGGAAGTGATGTAGAAGCATCTTGCATGGGAAATTTTTTTTTTTTTTTTTTTTTTTTTAAATTGAATTTTTTTTTTGAAAAGCCTATTTAAGCAAGGCATATGAGCATTTCTAATCAAGCTCAAAGAGAAGCTTGAGAAGTGGAAGCTTGAGAAGTGGAAGCTCGAGAAGTAGAAGCTTTGGAAGGAAAGCTTGGAAAGGTGAAAGTTGTGGAAGGTGAAGCTTAGAAAGCTTGGAAGGCTTCAAAGTGTAAAAGAGAAAGAGGAAGTGAAGAGTGAGATTTCCTGAGACTGTGAATAGAGCGCCGAATGTGAGCTAGTTTACAACAAGATTGTGGTGGACTTGTGAGTGTGGACAAAGCACCGAACGTGAGGCAGTTTACACTTGGATCTTAGATAGAGTTTGTTAGAAGAGCTGGTGACTGCAATTTAGAAACAAAAAGGTTTCTTGGTGGCTTGCGAGCACAAGTTGAGATCTCAGAGGTTTCTACCAAAGTGTGGATCTGGACTAGCTTGGGTTTGGGTTGGATCTTGAGAGATCTTGCAAAAATGTTATTGTAATTACTATTGGATTTTCAAGTATAATAAAATTGTCTTCATATTGTTGCATTCTTGGTTATGAGTTGGTAAGGGTGGTGTGGCCCTTCGTCAGTGGTATCAGAGTGTACCTTCATCAGTGGTATCAGAGCAGGAGTTCTTGAGTGTACAAGCAGATCGTCGAAGCTGAGGCAGTTTGCACCAGGACCTTGGGAGGACATGCAGATTGATTGATGGATGTAGAGATGGAAGACTGGACTTGTTGAGGCATGATCGTAGAGAGCTGGTGGATTGCAAATCCATTGTCCTAGACTTGTGATGTGGTTCCTGATTGCTTGTGCGAAGCGATAGGTTGTGATCTGACTTGCAAACAATTTGGTTGTCACAAGAGTGTGGGAAGGATTTTTTGCAGAGGGTTTACGAAGATCTTGGGAGATGGCTCCAAGAGGATTGGACCCTAAGATGATTGCAAAAATCCATGATATAGTGGAGAGAAATTTTTCTAAGATGTTTTCTCGATTGGATGCTAGATTGGCTGATCAAGCTAAGAAGGTCAAGGTGGAAGAGGATGGTTTTGCTGATCAATTTGTGGAGTCTGATGCAGAACCTGTAGAGCAACTAGAGTTTGTTGCTGAAGATATTCCTAATGTTGTTGATGTTGGGATGGAGATTGGTTTTCATGATCAAATGGTTGAGTCTGAGATGGAGATTGTGGAGCACTTGGTCATGGATGATCCAGTTGTTGTTGGTGGTGACTTGTATCTTGTAGAGCATCTTGTTGTGAGTAATGAGGTTGTTGTTGTTGAGAGTTTGGCATGTGTTGATGGAGATCTACATGTGGCTATTGATGTGGGGTTTATTGCTATGGGTGTGAATTCACTAGTTACTGATGTGGATGAGAGTTTTCTATTGAAGCATTATGTTCAGTTTGTTCCTCGGAGTGAGCATGTTGATTGGATGATTGAGATTATGGTGTTTGATAGAGTAATGCACATGTGGAAGATTTGCATGGTGGTTTTGTTGTCCCTATTGAGGTGGAAACCTTTGGTGAAAATGAAAATGGTTGTAGATCTTTCTTTTTGGCATCAAAGTGTGGGACACACTTTTCTATCTACTGGGGGAGTCTGATGCAGGAGCATCTTGCATGGGAAAAAAAAAATTAAAATTTTTTTTAAAAAAATTTGAAAAAAAAAAAAAAAAATCTGGAGGAGAGAGAAAGTGATGAAAATTAGAGGAGAAATAATAAAAAAAATAAAAAGGGGAAAAAGGAGAAAAGAAAGAAAAGAGGAATATCTATTTTTGAGGTGCATAGGTGGCATAATAGAAAAAATAAAAAAGTAAATGGTTGTCATTCCATTTATCGAGGTGTGTGGGTAGAATTCTAGAAAGTTATGAATATTGTAGAAAGTTGTGGATATTGAAGAAGGTTATGGAAGTTGTAGAAGGTTGTGGAGGATTTCTAGAAGGTTGTGGATAAGTCATGCATTAGGTGGTAAGTGCCTATTTAAGCAAGGCATATGAGCATTTCTAATCAAGCTCAAGGAGAAGCTTGAGAAGTGAAAGCTTGAGAAGTGGAAGCTCGGGAAGTAGAAGCTTTGGAAGGAAATCTTGGAAAGGTGAAAGTTGTGGAAGGTGAAGCTTAGAAAGCTTGGGAGGCTTCAAAGTGTGAAAGAGAAAGAGGAAGTGAAGAGTGAGATTTCCTGAGACTGTGAATAGAGCGCCGAATGTGAGGCAATTTACAGCAGGATTGTGGTGGACTTTGAGTGTGGACAAAGCGCCAAACGTGAGGCAGTTTACACTTGGATCTTAGATAGAGTTTGTGAGAAGAGCTAGTGACTGCGGTTTAGA
Organism: Cupressus sempervirens; assembly: GCA_028749045.1. NCBI lineage: Eukaryota > Viridiplantae > Streptophyta > Pinopsida > Cupressales > Cupressaceae > Cupressus > Cupressus sempervirens. Next base: position 13,847,486 of record CM053785.1, on the reverse strand, counting down.
AACAACAAGGTTGCTTGGTGACTTGCGAGCACAAGTTGAGATCTCAGAGGTTTCTACCAGAGTGTGGATTTGGACTAGCTTGGGTTTGGGTTGGATCTTGAGAGATCTTGCAAAAAATTTATTGTAATTACTATTGGATTTTCAAGTATAATAAAATTGTCTTCATATTGTTGCATTCTTGGTTATGAGTTGGTAAGGGTGGTGTGACCCTTCGTCAGTGGTATCAAAGCATACCTTCATCAGGAAAGAGGAGGATATCCTATCTCTTGAGAACATCTTGTCAAAGACTTAGCATGAATATTAATAAGGTTAGGTATACCACACAAAATAGAAATATTATTATCATCTTTGTTAATAAAGGTTATTATCATCATTGTTAACAAGCTTCTTAAGAGCTTTAATAGCAACAATTCTATTGGGACTAATTTTATTGAGCAAGCCAAGTGTCCAATTTATCAAATTCATGAAAAAGATTATCAAATTGAAAAGGATGAACTCTTAAAGCTTCGTCTTCATCATGGGATGAGTGAGAAGAGTTATGCTCCATTACAGGATTAAGATCATGAGTAAAAATGTGAGTGTTATAATGAATACTAGGAAGAAAAGAGGAATCATGATCAAAGGAGCCCATGAGTCTATGGCGTTGCCTAACAGGAATGCTATAGGAGGAAATGTACTCTTTGGCCCTTGATAGGATAATGTGAATGTGAAATTGAACTAATTTCTTAAATAATGTAAATCTAGATGCCATGTGTGTACAATTAGCCCAATTAAGATATAGATCTAGGGTGAATATATGGAAGGAAATAAAACATGAAATATTCACCTTGAAATGTGTTGAAATGTGTAGAGGAAGACGTATTTTAGCTCCAAAACTTGTAGATCTGAACCATTTCTAAATATCTTTGTACATATTCCATAATAAAATGATGAAAGTGACAAAGCCGAGAAATCTCTCTAAGAAAGGGAGCTGAAGGACACTTTAATAGGACATGCACATGCACATCCAACCAATTACATATTATGTTGTACTTGTTATTGTCTAGCAAAAGGGGATGACATTGAATGGTCTAGAAAGTGTGTGTGGCATGCTAGTCAACCCATCAAAGATGAACCAAATGGTCTAGCTAGTGTGTGTGTGGAGAAAGGGAGACACTTATACATGAACTCAATGTAAATGGTCAACCTATTATGAGACTAGGATGACTTAGGAGGACTAGGTTGACCTAGGTGGACCTAGTCTAGTCTAGGTCGACCTGGGTCCACCTGGTCTCAAATGTCAGGTCAAGGAAGCCACAAAAAGAAGAGGCAGATACCAAGAGAAATATGGTGGAAATAGGAAGAAGAGAAGAGAAAAGGAGATCGAGCATAGCCACATCCATAGTCCAAAGAAGATATTATGGAGAGGGAGCTAAAAGGTCTTAAAAAGGAAAGCGTGTCTATTTTAAGATGGTACACTAAGTATCTTAAGGACTTTTGATTCACTTGATAGATATTTTAGACTAGCTACACATATATGATAGGATGAATACAATATCTAACTCATACTAGGCCATACATATGTAATGTAATTGGAATTATTGAAATATTTCAAGCAAATACTTAGGAAACACACTTAGTAGTTGTAAAGAGATTTTTTTAGATATTTGAAGGAAACTGGGGATTGTGGCTTAAGGTATGAAAATTTTAAATATTTTACCTTGTGTGATTATACTAATGTAGATTGTGTAGGTAAGCTTGATGATAGGAAGAACACTACTGGAGGATCATATTTCCTAGTTGGGAGGTTGGTTTATTGTTTGAGTAAGAAGAAAGAATGTATATCATAGTGATGTAGGAGCATCTTGGGTGTAAGAGAAATCTTGCATCACCCAAAAATATTCCCTTATAGTTGTTTCAATAAGGGTTGTCTTAATGCAAAGTTCTTGTCTATAGAGGCTTACTACTTAGTAAATCAGTCATACGAGCTCAAAATGTTCTAATTTTAGTGGTGAAGGTTCATTTTAGTTCTATCAATTTTTTAGTGGAGTTTCAAAGCCAAATTATATATATTTGTAAAATTATTATAGATTTTCAATGTGTAATTTTGGTATAAAAACTTCATGTTTAGTTTTGAAGGCCTTAGAGGCCCTAGATGAGGCCCAAAAACTTGACAAATGGGCACTTGGGCTGATCTAAGTCTACTGATTAAGAGTTGAGCTTTCCAAAATGTGTTTATAATAGCTAAGCTAAGCGATAATTTGAGACACTACTACATTTGGGCCCGAATTGTGATGGCAAGCCTTCACAATTGGGACGACCTCCCATCGCCCAAATGAAAATACCAAGAATTGGCTTCTATGAGACAGGTGTCAGATTTTTGGCATCACAAATGTGTGACAAGATCGTCCGTCATAATTGGGATTCCAAAATTTGTCACAATTTGGTAGAAGCCAAGGCCAAGAGTTCATTGTCATGTTGTCATAATTGTGACAAGCCATTGTCACAATTATGACATCTGACAGTGTCACTATGTCATCACAATAACAATGTCCATGCTCAAAGGTCGACAATCATCCATTGGAGTTGGCATTGCAATTGCAAAAACAATTCCATGGGTGCAACAAATATCCATCAAATTTATCAGTAGGAAGCATGAATGCTGATGAAACTTCTATGGGGGAGTATTGTAGAAACATGATTAGATCATTATCATGATGATCTGTTACATTCATGACTGTGTTTGTCATTGATGTCAACATAGTAATTTTTTGTGGTATCTAACAGAAGAATGGTGGAAAGATCAAGTTGGTACAGATAGATCATTGAGCATTTTCACAAAGAAAGGTTAAAGGGAGATATTACTAAGTGTCTAGTATATGCACCTAACCTCAAAATCATAAGATATTAGTTCTAGAAGAAGTTATGCAAGTTTTGGTGAAAACTATTTTGAGATAGAGTTTACAAAAGCATGTTCTAGTAAACTTGTTATATCTATTGGCAGAATTGATATTTTGAGAAGCTAAAGCTAAAGATGTGTAAAAGACATTCTAGAGACGACGTGGCTAAGCTCACTCATCACAATGTCACACATACAGAAAATTATTCAAGTCACAAAGTGAAAGATCAATGTTACTGCTAAGTGTAACATTTTCTTAATGAGGTCCTATAATAATTAATTAAGAAAGTATAATAGCTGACTTAGGGAATTATTTCATGGATTCAATATAAAGGAAGGAAATTTTCCTTTATCATGTATGTAATGTATGAATGATTGCAAGAAGCATGAATAGAAGAATGTGAAGATAAGAAGAGCAGAGCGAAGTTGGAGAAAACTTCATTGCTGAGGTTTTATTGTTGGATCCAAGGTATGATATTTGGATCCAAGGTTCATGACCTAGTCTACAAGATCAAAAAGTGATTGGCCCAGTTGACAAGATAGAGGAAATAAGTTAAAGCATAGTACAGACAATTATTCTACAAGGAATAATTGAGAGATTAGTTGAACAGTGAGTTCAGTGGTCTTTCCCTAGAAGTTGTTTGGACAGTGGGTCCTTCTATCTTCTACAACTCCTAACAGGGTTAGAATCTCCTAACAAGGATTCAAATTCTCCTAATAGGGACTCATATGTACTAAATGGTGTACTAGAATCCTAGCAGGGTTCATCCTCTAACAAGGAATATTTATATTAGTACATCATCTTGTGGGCATCATTCCCACTCGGGTTTTCCCTCTGATCAAGGGTTTCCTTTTTAACAAATCTAGTGTAATTATTATGTGCATCTTGTTATGGTTGCTATTTACTTTGATTGAATGGTTAAGATTAATTAAGGTTGATAATTGTTTTAATTGGATAATTGATTCACCCCCCCCCACCCCCTCTCAATTATCTTGGTGGACTATTGTTTCCAACAATTGGTATCAGAGAATTAGGTCCTTGAAGATAAAGTTTAACAACTTTGGGAGATCCATGGCGAACATATTCAGAAAGGATAGTTCAAAGTTGGATGGAACAAATTATGATAGCTGGAAGGAAAAGATGAAGACACATTTGTTGTGTATGGGTCCAAGATATTGGATCTACAAAATCAAAAAAGAAAATTATTGTTCAAAGTGTTGTGGAAACTTGTACCAAGTAAGAGAGAGAACTTTTCATGTGTGACATGAGAGCTAGAGAAGCACTATCCTCTACACTTCCTAAAATTGAGTACAACTAGGTAAATCACTTAATATTTCTCATGATATTTGGAAAGCTTTGGAAAATAATTTTGAAGGTGATAAACATACTAAGAAATTGAGGCTACAAAGCTGGATTTATACATTTCAAGATGCTAAAATGATGGAAGATGAATCTATAAGAACATGTGTAGGTAGGATAAAAAAAATTATTGCAGGTATTAGATCTCAAGGAGGAACCAAGGAAGATGATGAGGTGATCTAGAATATATTAAAAAGCTTAACGCCACCATTTAAGCAAGTTATGAAAGAAGAATTGGATTAGATAGTGAAGAATGAGATATGGGAGTTGGTACCCGGACCAGCAGAAAAAAATGTGATAGGAAAATAATGGGTATTTAGGAACAAGATGAATGAACAAAGTGAAGTTGTAAGGAACAAAACAATATTCATATGTAAAGGTTACTCACAGCAAGAAGGAATAGACTATGATGAAACCTATGCTCTTGTGGCAAGAATAGAAGCAATAAGGTTATTCTTAGCCTATGCAGCACATAAGGTTTTCAAAGTGTATCAGATGGATGTCAAGTCAACATATCTGAATGGAGAACTTGAAAAAGAGGTATACATAGAATAGCCTAAAGGTTTTCCTTTAACAAATGACAAGGACATGGTATGTAGATTGAAGAAAGAATTGTATGGCTAAGGCAAGCACTCAAAACTTGGTATGCAAGGTTGGACAAGCATTTAACAAAGCTTGGATTTAGCAAAGGTATGGGAGACAATAATCTATACCGAAAAGAAATAGATGATGGATTGATGATTTTGGTAATATTTGTTGATGATATCATATTTGGAGGAAATGATGATGAAAGTGACAAGTTTGCAAAAGAAATGAAGAAGGAATTTGAAACGAGCATGATAGGAGAGATGAAATACTTCCTAGGATTACAAATTGTGCAGGATAAAGAAGGAATATGTTAGAGTAATAAGATATTGCCTTATTAATTAAATCATTTTGATTTAATTATTAAGTCACTTATTATCTCTAGTTTACTTAAGCTAAAATTTAGGCATATAATAATTAATTATTTTATTAATTATTATCATGCAACCTAGGTTTTACCCTATTAGGGTTTTGATCTCCTTTTATAAGGATTGATCTCTTTTTAATTTTATTCATTCACTTTTGATAATAGCAATCTCTCTTTTTTCTCATCAAGAATGTCTTATCTATGGATCTGGTAATTTTAGCCTCCATAACTTTTGCTTCTCTCATTATGTGACAAGTGTTTGCATGGAGGTGATTATTGTGAGCCGTGGGTTGAGCTTTCACCAACTTCAACATGGTATTAGAGCTCCAGATCTTCATGCCCCTATTCTATTTATGAGAGATCTGGCTTGGCTTTCAGATATGTGTCTTTTCTTTCAGAGGGTTTCATTTTTCACTATTATTTTGTATTGAATCTTGGGGTGTCACTAATTTTAGGTGCACTTTGAGCCCAAACAGACATCACCGTTGAGTTCAGAATGCCCAAAAACCTCTATTTTCATATAAAATTTGTCCAATTTGGACACAACTGGAATTTGAGGCTAAACATTTTGCTTCCAAATTTGGCACATTTCCCAAGGCAATTTTTTAAAAAATTGGCACATTTTCCTATGTAGTGATTTTTAGATTTTTGGCATGCATATTAGTATTTTTCCCTTGAAATTGAACTTTTTGGCACACTTCCCAAGGCTATGATTTTCTAAATTTTGCATGCAAATAAAGATTTTTCTTTTGGGGGTGGGGTGTTAGAGTAATAAGATATTGCCTTATTGATTAAATCATTTTGATTTAATTATTAAGTCACTTATTATCTCTAGTTTACTTAAGCTAAATTTTAGGCATATAATAATTAATTATTGTCATGCAATCTAGGTTTTACCTTGTTAGGGTTTTGATCTCTTATTATAAGGATTGATCTCTTTGTAATTTTATTCATTCACTTTTGATAATAGCAATCTCTCTTTTTGTTCATCAAGAATGTCTCATCTATGGATTTGGCAATTCTAGCCTCCATAGCTTTTTGCTTCTCTTTTTGTGATAGGTGTTTGCATGTAGTCGATTCGTGGGAGCTGTGAGCTTGAGCTTTCATCAACTTCAACAAAATCTTTATTTCTTATCCTAATTATTTGAAATATCTACTAAAAAGGTTTGGTTTGGAAGCATGTAAACCAGTTGGAACACCTATGGTAACTGGACAAAAGTTATCTACAAAGGATGAGACACCTACCATTGAGTAGAAGAAGTACAAATCTATGATTGGAGGGTTGTAATATCTAAGTCACACAAGGCTGGATATAGAAAATGTAGTTGGAACTATTGTGAAATATCAAGCTAATCCCAGAGAAGCACATTATGCAGTAGTCAAAAGGATATTTAGATACTTGAAAGGAACACTAGAGTTTGGATTGCGGTATGACAGATCTAATGATTTCACTTTATATGCTTATATTGATGTTGATTGGGTAGGCGGTATGGATGTCAAAAAGAGCACTAGTGGTGGAGCCTTCTTTCTTAGAGGAAGATTGGTTTCTTGGTTAAGAAAGAAGCAGGATTGTACCTATGAAAGTACAATAGAAGCATAATATGTTGTAGCAACAAACAATTGTAATCAAGTTATTTGGATGAAGTAGATGCTGAAGGATATAAGGACAAAATTTAGTGAACCTATTGTCATATATTGTGATAACACAAGCATAGTGAATATGTCTAAGAATCTAGTGTTGTATTCTAAGACTAAGCACATTTCTATCAAATATCACATGTTGAGAGAGAAATTTGCAGGAAAGGAAATTAGATTGGAGTATCTAAGCACCAAAGAGTAGATTTTAGATATTGTCACCAAGCCTCTTCCCAAAGAGACTTTTGAGTATTTGCAAGGTATGCTAGGTGTTGTGCCCCTACCTACATCTAAGTAGAAGATGCAAGAGGGCATCAGTCTAGTGTTACAGAGCACTATTGTTTGTCCGGACTAAATGTTGATGCTTCTTGTATGGGTGAGTATCTATGATGGAAAGAGTCATCTAGGACTCTTGTTGGATGTTATTTTGAACAATGGTTTTGGACACTTGAGCAAGTTAGAGATAGTTGTTGTAGAGATTGATAGTTGTTGGTGTACACTTGATTTGTGTCACACTCTAAACCATTCTATCCAAACGATTCCATGAGTTGGAATGCTTGGATGTTGGCTTAGAGCTCCCTATCCACGGAGTGCAAGAGAGTATATTTCAAGAATAAAAAGGCTCTCAGATGAGCTTTAGAGATACTCTTCTTGCTAGTAAACCATGCAATGGGAGGTTCTTTGAGACAAGAGCAAGAGTGCAAATGTCTCAAGGAGTTCCTCAAGAATGCAATGCAAGTATGGAAACTAAGCTAAGATGAGAATGCAAAATGCAGCTATTCTAAGCATGGATGAGAGTGTTACAATACCATTATTAAGCTATGTGAGATTAAGCTACATGTAAAAATGAAAGCTAAGCTAAGCTAGAATGCCATGATGCCATGGATGAGAGAATGTAGACAAGAAATAGAAGTTCTCCACAAAGCTCCAAAGAAACCTGTTAGAAAACTTGTAGCATAACAATATTCAAATGATGAATGGATTGAGGGGGAAAGCTCTCTCCCTTTTAAAGATGTATGGATGGTAGAGATCAAGATGAAGATGGTGGATGATCAACGATGGAATTCAAAAAGAGGAGTGATCCATGTGCACACACAAGTCAACCAATAGAATATAAGTTGACTTGTCATATAAGACAAAAGTCACAAAGCCTTTTCTTTTAATTGCAAAATAGAAAAAGGACTTTATGTGTGCACTTTAAGTGGGTTAGAAGAATGGGGTATTTTATTTAATTAAAAGGGGACATGTTCTTTTAATCAAATAATGAACTTAGGATAGCATAGTCAAACTATAGGTTATAATCAAATAAATTGATTATTAGCAATTTGGTCTAGATAAATGATTAAATTAATTTAGCCAAAATGTTGAAAAGAGGGCTAATATTCTAGATGACCATTTTTAGGTGATTATAGTTGGGTGAGATTACAACATTTATAGAGTACATTGAAGAGAGAGAGATTACAGTTTGATATAAAGTAAATTGAGGCATATCAATGGGGAGAATGATTGATGAAGATGATTTGAAAGGAAAGGATAACAATCTTTTACAGTTGGTATTTTTGAAACTAGATGTTTTTCATCTATGTTTCCATCAATGCCAAAGGGGGAAATTATTGGAAGCATGAATGCTGATAATACTTCTATGGGGGAGTATTGTAGAAACATGATTAGATCATTATCGTGATGACATGTTACATTCATGACTATGTTTGTCATTGATGTCAACATAGCAATTTTCTGTGGTATCTGACGAAAGAACAACAGAAAGATCATTTAAAATTTTCATTAAGAAAGGTTAAAGGGAGATACTACTAAGTGTCTAGTATATACAGCTAAGCTCAGGAGCATAAGATATTAAGTCTGGAAGAAGTTATACAAGTTTTGGTGAAGACTATTCTGAGATAGAGTTTACAGAAGCATGTTCTGGTAAACTTGTTATATCTCTTAGCATAATTGATATTCTTAGAAGTCAAAGTTAAAGATATGTAGAAGACATTCTATAGATGACGTGGCTAAGCTCTCTCATCTTAATGTCACACATACAAAAATTTATTCAAGTTACAAGGGGAAAGATCAATGTTATTGCTAAGTGTAATGTGTTCTTAATGAGGTTCTATAATAATTAATTGAGAAGTTGCAATAGCTTACTTAGGGAATTGTTTTATGAATTATGTATAAAGGAATGACATTTTCCTTTATTATGAATGGAATGTATGAACAATTGCAAGAAGCACAAAGAGCAGAAATCAAAGATAAGTAGAGCATAGTGAAGTTGGAGAAAACTTCATTGCCAAGGTTTTTTTGTGAGATCCAAGGTTTGATGTTTGGATCTAAGGTTCGTGACCTGGTCTACAAGGTCAGACAGTGATTGGTCTAGTTGATAGGATAGAGAAAAGAAGTTAAAGCATAGTATAGACAATTATTCTACAAGTACTAGTTGAGAGATCTGTTGGACAGTGAGTTTAGTGATCTTGCCCCAAAAGCTATTTGGAAAGTGGGTCCTTCTACCTTCTACAACTCCTAACAGGGTTGGAATCTCCTAACAGGGACTCATATGTACTAAATGTTGTAATGGACTCCTAACAAGGTCCATCCTCTAACAAGGAATATTTATATTAGTACATCATCTCTTGGGCATCATTCCCACCGGGGTTTTCCCTCTAATCAAGGTTTTCCCTAGTTAACAAATCTAGTATAATTGTGTATGTGCATCTTATTATGGTTGTTGTTTACTGTGATTGATTGGTTAAGATTAATTAAGGTTGAAATTGTTTTAATTGGATAACTGATTCACCCCCCCACCTCCCTCAGTTATCTTGGTGGACTATTATTTCTAACATTATCTGTTGCAAAGAAAACAACCATGTGATAGAAATGTTATTCATCCAACATCATTATGATGGATTGGGTCATCGTAATTGTGATAGCCTACTAAAATATTTCTAAAAAAATTGTTGCTGGAAGACGAAGTTGAGGAGGACCCTTCAAACAATGATGTTATGGAGGAGGATTCCACAATCTTGTTGATTAATTAACTAGATATAAACAACAATAAATTTACCCTTGATCTTTTCTACTTTTGAACTTACAACAAACTTCCACCATCAACATGATTGGACCACATACCTACAATGCAAATGCCCACATTCAAGGTGAGCCCCATAGGTTTTAGACTCTTTTTCATTGTGGATCCAAAAAACATTAAGTATATCTTCAAGACTAAAATTGATAACTATTTGAAGGTCAATGTTATGAATTTTCTAAAATCTGTGACTTATAGTGAAATTGGACTTATGATTTAAACTTTTCTTTTTAAAATTTATTTTAATTTTGCTAGCAGAGTGTTGCTCATGAGAATTGGTGTCAATTTCTAGTTGATGGTATTTTTAAAACATATGGCCAAGTGTAGAAACTTCAACACAAATCTATAATTTTCACTTTGCTCATTTTATCAACATTTAAAAAATCCTTTCATAGAAGTGTTTCAATTTATCCTCAATGTGCATGAAGGCTGAAAAAAAGAACATTGACCCTTTCCTTTAGATCAGCTATTGTTGGTGTATTCTCGAAAGACTAACTCTTACTCCATACAGGAACCAAACTCATCACTCCCAAAGACCCTTCTCATCATGATTCATCAAGAGAATCAATTGATTTTTGTCAAAAAACTAAAAACAAATTGGTTTGATTTAGAATTTTTGGTCCACAATCATGACTATGCACAAAATGTTTGAACATGCAAGCTAAGAATATCACCTGAGCCGTGAGAATGGTCGAACACATCAGGGACTTTGACGAACATGTTTTTCATTGGAAGACTACATGCCAATGAAAAAAAACCCAAAGATGCTATAGATGAATGATTAAAGTGGAATTTTTGGTTAGAGTGACTTTACATGAAAGGACACCCTTCTTTTCTATGTTCTTGTATTCATGCTTTCATGAAAGGAAACACTTTACAGCCAAAAAAATAAATCTAATTGTAAAAATGTAATTACATGTAAATAAATCAAAACTAGAAGAAAAATAAGTACATCAAACTAATTATTGAATAAACTAACTTTTCCTATTGCTTTCAAGCCAAAAAATGAATTCTTTTATATTACAATTTGTTCACTACTTGTTGATCTTGATTTTAATGCTTGGATAAAGGAATTGTTCTTAGCTCAAAAGAAAACTTATTTACTAATTTCCATTTTATTGTTTTTTGTTGGTTGGTTTGGCTTGCTCTATGAATAATTTTCTTTTAACAATGATTTTGCACAGATAAATTTTGTCTACCAACAATAATATAGATCTACATGTATCTAATCCAATTATAATCAAAACTCATTTAAAATTAAAAACAATAAAATTTGCATGCTACACCATATCTCACAATTAATCTACTCTAGGATAACATGATACTTTATAAACAACAAAAACTTAAATTCCACACAGGACAAAAAGCGATCCAAGATGTAAAATAAATTGTTGGTGCAAGTTGATCCTTAGGAACCTAGCTATTCTTCCTGTCCTCTTTACTCAACCAAAGACTCCCCTCTATAGTTAAAATAAGATGGGAAATGAAGGACCAACTTGACACTAAAGTGGATGAAAGAAATGTTGCAACTATTAGCAATATTGAGAAAGAAGCTTTCGAGTTGTTTGAAATTATCACAATTGACAATTAAGCTATACTAAAGGGATTTGAGGCCATATGTGTTTGCACAAATGTTGCAAAAATTGTATTAAATGTATTATAACTTAAAAGCATGAAAGCTACAATACATTTCTTCCCAAGAGTTTGTATGAGCTCAAATCTGCTAAACATACCAAATTTCTAGAAGCACAAAAACCCAAGAAAAGGCTTATAAAATACATAAATAGCATGAGACCCCAATTCAAAAGAGCTTAAGTGAGATAGAACAAACATAACAAAAACTGGCTTGAACTAGAGTGAGAGGCCTAAAAGGTGACCAACCTTGCATTTTCCCCCTTTGACAATAATTCATTTACGAAGGCTATTGTTTTCCTGTCATGGCATACATGATAATAATTAAGCCAAACTAAACATAAAGGGACAAACATGCAAAAAAATGGGAATTTGAATTAAAAAAGGACCAACCATCTAGCAAATAACTTAACAATCAAAAGACAACAACAAGACCACTACAGAGGACTAACAAGATGCTTCCACCAAATCAAAATCAATTGAGACTTTAATTTATTTCCATGCCATGTAAGGTCATGTGTTGTACCATCAAGTTATTTTTATTAAAAATAATTACAATCTGCATGAGTTACTAAGAACCATTTTTGGTGATCAACTTACCAATAACATTTTATAGTTCAACAAAAGCTACTATCCTCAATCTATTGGGAAAATTATTTCAGCTCACCAGTATCATCTTTTCCTTCAGCAGCAACATAGGTGATGTCATTACCCAAAATTTAGGCCTCAATGTTGTCTCCTTAGGCATTTTGTTATTATGATTTTTATATGAGATTTATGCATATTGACAATGGAAGCATTTTTTATTGATTTGATCATCAATTCTCATGTGAAATCTCAATTCAAGTCTAATGTTATGAATTAAGCTTTCATTGTGTTTAATGATGAATGATTTTACAGTGTTATGATGTGAATAATTGAAATTTTTCTATACTTCTATCAATTTCCTTATTTTAATTTTTGTCCCTTACCATCCTCCCCATACCAAAAACTTGGGGGATAAAAGGAAATATTGAATCAAGGTCTGTGTGAGATCAAAGATGCAATTTTTTTTTTACAATGGCGACAACACAAGGAGTTATTTCTTGTTCTTGTAAACATATTACTCCACAAAATAAAAATCCTTGTCTAACAAATAATTTCACCCTATGCCAAAAGGATACATTTGAGATGAGAATAAATAGACAGTTGGGTAGAAACAAAGAAAGAATGATGTGAAAATACTGGAAGTAAATTGGAAAATATAACGATGAACAATCAATAGAAAACTAAAAATAAGTCCCAATGAGAACATAAATACAAGATGAAGAACCCAGTGATCTATTTATATCAAAAGTTACTAAAATTTGGACCAAATTATAAGTATATCAGTGACACTTCTCTAATAACACTTCCCCTTATGTCATATAACATAATATAAAGGTTTTGACCAACATCGTGGAGACATGTCCTTTCATGAAATGTCTCCTTCATAACATACTTATACCAATTTCTTAAAGCTAAGAGAGATATCAAAATCTATTAATATTCTCTCATTTTGGTGTTTGGTGATTTTAGACTTGATGAATAATCAAAACTCTGATCTTAAATGGGATCTTTAACATGGTATCAGAGCCTAGTTAAGAGAAATATCATATTTATTCAAAGAGATACCTTTCTTGTTGGAAATATAAGAGGAGTAACTGAGAGGGGAGGGGTGAATTAGTTAGCACTACAATTGTACACTCAAAAGTGTCCCACTCTAAACCCTTCTATCTAAACGATTCCATAAGTTTGGAATGCTCAGATGTCAGCTTAGAGCTCCCTATCCACAGAGTGCAAGAGAGTGTATTTCAAGTTCAAGGGCTCTCAGTTGAGCCTTCAAAATACTCTTCTTGCTAGTAAACCATGCAATGAGTTCCTCAAGAATGCAATGCAAATGAAGATTAAGCTAGAATGAGATGCAAAGTGTAGCTATGCTAAAATATGTATGAGAGTGTTACAATCCAAATATTAAGCTATGTGAGAGATTATTGCAAAATAGAAGCTAAACTAACATGCAACATGAATCTAAGCTAAAATGCCATGGTATGAGAGAATGTAGACAAGAAATAGAAGTTCTCCACAAAGCTCCAAAGAAACCTGTTAGAAAACCTGCAGCATAACAATACTCAAAAGATGGATGCTTTGAGCGAGAAAGCTCTCTCCCTTTTAAAGTCATACGGATGGTAGAGATCAAGATTAAGATGGTGGATGATCAAAGGTGGAATTTGAAAACAAGAGTGATCCATGTGCACACACAAGTCAACCAATAGAATATAAGTTGACTTGTCACATAAGACAAAAGTCTCACAAGCCTTTTCTTTTAATTATAAAATAGAAAAAGGACTTTATGTGTGCACTTTAAGTGGGTTAGAAGAATGGGATCTTTTATTTAATTAAAAGGGGACATGTTCTTTTAATCAAATAATGAACTTAGGATAGCATAGTCAAACTATAGGTTATAATCAAATAAATTGATTATTAGCAATTTAGTCTAAGTAAATGATTAAATTAATTTAGCCAAAATGTTGAAAAGGGGGCTAATAGTCTAGATGCCCATTTTTAGGTGATTACAACAATAAATCCTAGATCCCTTAGATTTCAACACAAAACACAAACTTCACTAAAAATATTGATGCTCGACAAACATAAAGACACTAGGTTTACATTAGTAAATGTTGTAACTCGACAAGCACTGAAATAGAAATTGTAACTTGAAAAATGCTCAATATGAAAATCTTAAGATATTATTTGTGATTAACCTTACTTAACTTATTTGCATACACATAAAAGAAATATTATGAATACAAGTGACACCAAGATTTAACATGGAAACCCAATTTGAGAAAAACCACCAATTGCAACTAGTTACTGATTTTCACTCTTTTGAAGTGAGCCCTATTAGGAGCCAATCATATTAAAGGTTACAAAACACACTTTTATGTGTGACCCTATTAAAGGATTTAATCACCTTGTTAGGAGTGGCCTTGTTAGAGGTCTTTAGACACTTCAATCTAGAAATGTCCACCTTGTTAGAGAATTTACAAATAGCTATTAAGTCAACTCTGTTAAGAGATTTAGATTACTGCTACAATGGTTAGAGAGTAACAATGAGATAACATGATTTATGATCTAACTAAATTGCTGATTACAGATCTTAATTCTAGCTTGTATACTTGATCCTTCCTCATCGAATGTATTTTTACAGCTCCACAAGGATATTTTGCTTATCCTTCTAATTCGCTTCCTCTAAGCATCTTCTATTCTTCCATTCACTTACACTCATTCAATCCTCAACTTGACCCTATATTTATATCATATGCATTGTCAAGTCAGCTTGAATACAACTTAGAATAATTAATATTCATCTCCTCAATCAGCTATAACCAACAAACAAATCTATTAAACTCAATATGCCAAAACAATAAAAAAATTCGTCAGCCGACCTTGCTTGGTAGACACTAACTCAGAAATGATTTTCTTGTGTTAACTAAGTGAACTCGGTTAACACTGCATCTTCACAAGCTTCCTTTGGTAACTAAGTGAGCTAGGTTAACACTAGTTCCATCCAACTTTTCCTTCATTAGTTGAGTGAGTTCAGTTAACACTCAACTTTTGTGAACTTTTCTTTGTCACCCAACTGAACTCAGTAGACACTGTCTTCTAAACTTGGAAAACTTTGGAATCCTTAACAAACACATGAAACTTTCTTCAATTCTTGAGTGTGCTCAACATACACTAACTAGTAAAGATATGACATTTTGTGTAACATCAAAGATAATATACAATTAACCAATTATTTTCAGCAATCTCCCTCTTTCGCATTGATGGAAACACAATATGTCATAACACTAAAACTTATAGAGAAAAATAAAGTAAGGAACATATCCTTAGTTTCATTTTGATTCTTATCCAAGAGAACTCCTTCTATTAGTGTGAACTCCCTTTGCCTTCAATTTCTCCCTCTATTAGCAAACTTTTCCTATTTGATATTAGACCAAGTTCTTCTTCTTTGACATCTCTGCAAATTCTCCCTCATCATAGAACTCTCCCTTTATAAAATTTCTATGAATATGATAGAAAAATCTCCCTCTTTCACATCTCATGCTAAAGACAATATTCAATGAATATCAATGTACCTTATGTATTGATTCATATGCAATTTATCCTTTCAATACTGCATCAACTTGTTTGATTTTCAACTTGCACCAGTTGTTGCATCACTAAACTTCATTTAGTGAGCTTCAGATAGGGGAATAACCCCTAACTTACTTCTTAGATACAAAAATACATCCTTAGGTAATGGTTTAGTGAATATGTCTACAATTTGTTCTTTAGTATTGACATATTCCAATCTTACTTCTTTATCTTGCACCAGTTCTCTCAGAGAATGATATTTTATTACAATGTGCTTGGTCATAGGATTCCTTGATATATTAATTGCACTGGTCTTATCACATAAGATAACCACTATATCCTTGATTTCTATCTTCATACCTACCAATAGTTGTTTGAACCAAACAAAATTGGAGCAATTAACTATTGCTACCACATATTATGCCTCTGTTGTAGACTAAGAAATACAATTCTTCTTCTTACTCGTCCAAGACACTAGTCTTTTGCCAAGAAAGAATGCTCCACCGCTAGTGCTCTTCCTATCATCAACACTTTTTGCCCAATCAGCATCTGTAAAGGCTTTCAAATCCACATTGCTTCCTTTCTTGTACTGTAATCCATAGTCTTTAGTACCTTTCAGATACCTCATGATTCTCTTGATTGCCATCATGTGATTTTCTTTAGGATCTGTTGAGATTATTGCCACCATTCCAATTGCTAATACAATATCAAGACTTGTATGACTATATATTGCAATTTTCTAATCATTGATTTGTATGTGGTTTGATCTACTTCCTTGAAATCATCATTTTTGGACAGCTTATGTCCAATAGACATAGGTGTTCCAACTGGACTTGAATCCTCCATTCCAAATTTCTTTAGTATCTCCTGAATATACTTAGATTGAGTAATGTAGATACCATCTTTCTTCTATTGAATTTACAATCAAATAAAAAAAATTATCTCTCCAAACATGGACATCTCAAATTCTTTACTCATCTCTTCTAAAAAATCTTTACACAAGTCATTATTTCTAGTAAATAATGTGTCATTTACAAAGATTTATGCCAACACAATTTCCTTGTTTGGTCCTTCTTTGATATACAGGCTGTTGTTATCATTTGTTCTTCGAAAACCAATCTTCATCAAATAGTTATGAAGTCTTTCATACTAAGCTTTGGGATGTTTCTTGAGACCATACAATGCTTTGTGAAATTTACAAACCATATCCTTTTTTTAGGATCTACAAAACCTTCAGTTTTCTCTATGTAAATTTCCTCTTCAAAAATTCATACAGGAGCATCCTAGGTTGCACTGCTATCCTGCATGTTTTCAATTTTCTAGTTTTTTCCCAGTTGTAGTGGTTTGCATTATCAAGTTCTCAGTGGGTGTTGAGTGTTTAGTGAATGCCAAGCTTCCTGGTTGATGTTGAGTTCTCAGTTGTTACCAAGTTTCTTTGGTTGTCGAGTGTCTTTGTTTGTCAAGTGTTCTTTGGTTGTCGAGTCATCCTTTGGATGTTGAGTTCATGTAGTTGCTGAGTTCACTTGGATGCCAAGTTCATGTGGTTATTGAGTTCATTTGGATGTCGAGTACTAATATTTCATGGAGCTTTTGTTTGCCAAGTTGTCTATGTGTGGTTTCCCGTTGAGGCCTACCTTTGTATTTAATTTAGTGTTAGATATCTATTGTGAGACGACTTATGTCTTAGACTAGCATTTAATATAAAAATTTATTTAGTTGTATTTGCAATAGGCTGACTTATGGACATGCATTTATTTAAGAGACCTTGGTTAGAATCTTAGAGGGGGGGACTTATAGAGAAGGAGCATAATGCGAAGTTGGATCATCAAAGATAGTAATTGGAATTGATATATGGTTGTAACCAAGAAGGCCTTATAGCTAGGCATGTAATTGATCTTTGGATGAATATATGAATGGAGGCATTTTATTCCTCTATCTCCTCAGTTGTTTGTTTTGTTGTTATTTCCATTGTTTTGACTCTATGTAGGCAGTTTGAATAGCTAGGTGTGCCTTTGGCCCTAGTTATTTGTACCTCCCTACATTAGGTGGTATCAAAGCCTTTGGTTCATCCTTGTGGAGATTGGATTGTGTAGAACCCTAAGTGAATTTGGGTTGTGGGGTAGCAGATTTGAGGATTTGACCTACAACTTGTAGAGGGTTACAATCTTGCAGGAACCTAATTTGTAAAGATGGTTCGAGGTAGAGGAAATGTTGATAATACAATATTAGATACATTGAGACAAATTGTAGCCTGATTAGATGTTGTGGAGACAACCCAAAGGAGAGGAGCACATCTTGATGATGTAAGTGATGATGAAGCAATAGCACCAAACCCTAATCTATAACCTAAAGAAGATCAAGATGAGGCAAGGTTGTTAAGAGTATTGTCTAGAGAAAATTCAATGCCTACTATAGAAGTTGCTCTTTGTGAGGAGAAATTGGACACCAATGTTGTACTAGATTGGATCTCTAAAATGGAGAAGTTCTTTGAGTATGAAAACACTCCTGATAATAGGATGGTGAAGATTGCAATTACTAGGTTTAAAGGACATGCCTCACTATGGTGGGAGAATTTGCAAACTAATAGAAAAAGGAGAGGAAAGGAAAAGATTAGAACTTGGGTGAAATTGGTGAACAAGGTAAAGAAAAAATTCCTTCTTTCTAATTACCAAGTTAGCTTGTTGAGAGAGATACAAAATTTAAGACAAAGAGATATGATTGTGAAGGAGTATACTAAGGAATTCTATAGATTGGACATCAGATCTAGATATGTGGATGATGATGTTGAGAAAATTGCAAGGTATATAAATGGATTGAGATCTAGAATTCAAGATGAGATAAGTTTTGTGAAACTAGAAAGTGTGGAAGAAGCATACCAATATTCTTTAAAAGATGACGAGATCTTGACAAAGAAGTACAAAAAAATTCAAAGAGGTATAGGTGGTAGATTCTAGAGAGGAAGAGGTATATTTTATGGAGAAGGTGGTAGATCTGATAGTTATGTGCAAGAAAAAGGGAAATATGAATGGAAGAATGATGATAAAGGCAAGACCGAATGGAAAGGTGGTAATTCCTACCAAGGAGGTACTAGTTCTTATCGACGAAGAAGTAATTCTTATTCTAGAGGTGGTTTTCATGGTAATTTTTTCAGATGTGGTAAAGAGGGACATAGATCCTTTAAGTGTAGATCTTATGAAAGTGGACAAGGTAACAAAAATGTTGTGATTCAAGGAGATACTGAGGGTTCACCAAGTGGACCTGAGGCTAGAGAAAATCTAATGGTGAGAAGAAACTTATGTAATAAGGGAAGTGATGAGGAACCTATCCTAAGGAGAAGTCTTTTCAAAATCAAATGTAAGATGGCTAGAAAATGTTGCAAGTTAATCATTGACAGTAGATGTTCAACAAATTTTGCATCAGAAGAGTTGGTTACAAAGTTGTAGTTGCAGAGGTTGAAGCATCATAAACCCTATCATGTTTCAAGGATCAAATATGAGCATAAGATATTGGTAAGTGAGCAATGCATTGTGGAGTTCAAGATTAGACATTATTTTGGTGAAGTCTTGTGTGATATTATGCCTATGGATTGTTGTCATATTCTATTGGGTAGACCTTGGCAATATGATAGATATGTTATACATGATGGAAGATTGAATCAATATACTCTTTGGGTGAGTGGGAAGAAGCAAGTATTATCGTCTTTGATTAAAAGTCCAGATGAGGTTAGTTGTACTATTGTGAGAATTTGCATGGTTAATGGGAAATAATTTGAAAAGGAAATGAAAAATAATCAAGTCTATTTTGCTATAATTCAGAGGAAACCAAGTTGTGCCAATAGCAATGAGTGTTGGTCAATGGTGACTGAGTGACAACTGGTAGTGTTGACCAAGTGCCAGAAGAAATTGAAAATTTGCTAAATGAATACAAGGATATTGTTACAAAAGATATACCTAATGGTTTACCTCCAATGATAAGTATAATTTATTGTATGGATATGATTCTTGGAGCTAGTTTGCCAAATAAAGCACCATATAGATTAACACCTACATAGAATGAAGAACTTAACAGACAAGTACATGAGTTGTTGCAAAAAGGATTGATCATAGAAAGTTTGAATCCAAGTGTTGTACATTTTTTATTAGCACCTAAGAAGAATGGAGAATGGAGAATGTGTACTGATTCCAGAGCTATTAACAAGATCACAATGAAATATAGGTTTTCTATACTGAGGATGGATGACATAATGGATTGTTTGATTGAAGCAAAGTATTTTACCAAGATTGATTTAAAGAGTGGCTATCATCATATCAAAATCAAAGAAGGTGATGAGTGGAAGACTTCTTTTAATAAAAAAGATGGTTTGTATGAATGGTTGGCTATGCCTTTTGGTTTGACCAATGCACCTAGTACTTTCATGAGGTTGATGAATGAAGTTCTAAAAAGATTATTGGGTAAGTTTGTGATTGTTTATTTGGATGACATTTTGATATTTAGTAAGACTAAGGAAGAACATCTTGAGCATGTTAGACAAGTATTGCAGAGATTGAAAGAGGAGAAGTTCATGATTAATCTGAAAAAGTGTTCTTTTATACAAGAAGAGATTGTGTATTTGGGATTTGTGATTTTAGATGATGGTTTGAAGATGAATCTTGAGAAGGTAAAAGAAATTTTGGAATGGCCTACACCTGAGAATGTGGGTGAGGTTAGATCATTTCATGGTTTTGCTAGTTTTTATAGAAATTTTATAAAAAAAATTAGTTTTATTTGTAATGTTATGACTGAGACAAGGAGAGGAGATAAAAAGGAATTCAAGTGGACATATGGAGCTAATAAGATTTTTTAAACTTTGAAACAAAAATTTGATGAATTGCCTATACTGGCTTTGCCTAATTTCAATAAGGTATTTCAAGTTGAATGTGATGCAAATGGTAGTGCAATAGGAGCTGTATTGAGTCAAGAAAGTAAACCTATTGCTTTCTTTAGTGAAAAGTTGAATGATGTAAAAAGGAAATACTATGTATATGATCTAGAATTTTATGCTATTGTTCAAACCTTCAAGAAGTGGACACATTATTTTATTCCTAAGGATTTTTTGTTTTATACTGATCATAAAGCTTTGCAGTACTTGGGAAGTCAACATAAATTGAATCAGAGACATATGAAGTGGGTTGAGTATTTACATAGTTTTGCATTTTTGATTAAGCATAAGAGTGGAGTTACTAATAGAGTTGTTGATGCATTGAGTAGAAGGTGTTCTTTGTTGACTAAAATGAAGGTTGAAGTTCTTGGTTTTGATGACATGAAATATTTCTATGATACTGACCCTAATTTTTCTAAGGCATGGAGAGAGTGTAGAGCACCAAATCTCATAGATCATATAAGTAAGTATGATAAATATTTCATTCAAGAAGATATATTGTTCAAAGGAATTCAGTTGTGTATCCCTAGAAGTTCCATGAGAGTTAATTTGATTAAGAAAAAGCATAGTGGTGGATTGGATAGACATTTTGGAATTGATAAGACATTGAGTTTGCTAAAGGATAAGTATTACTAGCCACAAATGTATAAGGATGTTCATAGATTAGTAAGGAGTTGTGGAGTTTGTCAAGTTGCAAAAGGAGTAAGTCATAATAGTGGTTTGTATACACCTAATACTGTTCCTAAGAAACCCTTGAGTGACATTAATATGGATATTGTTCTTAGATTTCCTAAAACATTGAAGGGGTATGATTCTATATTTGTTGTTGTGGATAAATTTTCTAAGATGAATCATTTTATACCATGTAAGGAGACATCAGATGTTGAGCATGTTGTTGAACTTTTCTTCAAAGAATGTAAGATTGCATGGATTACCAAGAAGTATTATTTCTAATAGAGACAATAAGTTTGTTTATTATTTTTGGAAGACTTTGTGAGAGAAGATGGGTACTGAGTTGAAGTTTAGTTCTACATTCCATCCACACGTAAATGGATAGGTAGAGATTGTGAATAGAAGATTGGGTAACTTATTAAGATGTTTAGTTGGAGATAAGTTGTGTAATTGGGAAGTAGTATTGGCACAAAATGAGTTTGCATATAATAATTATGTGAATAGGAGTATAGGAAAGACACCTTTTGAGATTGCTACACAAATGTAGCCTAGAGGAGTATCAGATTTAATGGATGTTGATGGTGAAGAGAACCAAAGTGTTGTAGGGGAATAATTTGTTGATTTTATGGAGTCTTTGCATACGGAAAATTTGAGAATAGGACAAAGTAATCAGAAGTATAAGGAGAATGTGGGTAAGTGTAGAAGACATCATTTTTTTGACATTGGTGATGAGGTGATGGTTCATTTAAAAAAAGGAAGATTTCCTATTGGAACATATAGTAAGCTGAAAATGAAGAAGTTTGGACCTTGTAAGATCTCAGAGAAGTTTGACAGTGGTAATGCATATGAAGTTGAGTTAACTGATGAGATGGATATATCTTCTATATTCAATGTTGTTGATTTATAAAAATATCATGAGTCAAAAGATGAAGTGGATGTATCAGATAATTATCCTAAGAAGAAGATTGAAGAATTTGAACAAATACTAGAGTAGAGAGTTGATAAGAGCACAAGAGGAAAAGACTACTATGAGTATTTGGTAAAATGAAAAATAGACCTAGTAAAGATGCTACATGGATTTCTCAATCTGAGTTGGATTCAGCTCAGGTTGTGACATCTCAATGATTTAGGAGAATCATTTCTTTCTACCCTAGTTTTCTAATGCAAGAGCATCCTAGGTTGCATTGCTATCCTACATGTTTTTAGTTTTCAAGTTTCTACTAAGTTGCAATGTCTTGCTTTGCCGAGTTCTCAGTGGGTGTTGAGTGTTTAGTGGATATCAAGATTCCTGGTTGATGTCGAGTGTTCTTTGGTTCCTAATTCATCCTTTGGATGCCAAGTTCATGTAGTTGTCGAGTTCGCTTAGATGTCAAGTTCGCTTAGATGCCAAGTGTTAGTATTTCATGAAGCCTTTGTTTGCCAATTTGTCTTTGTGTGGTTTCTTATTAAGGCTAACCTTGGCATTTAATTTAGTGTTAGATATCTATTGCGAGCTGACTTATAGCTTAACCTAAAATTTAATATGAGAGGAGGGGACTTAGAGAGGGGTAGAATGCAAAGTTGGATCATTGAAGATAGTAATTTTAAGTGATATATGGTTGCAACCCAAAAGGCCTTACAGCTAGTCATGTAATTGATCTTTGGATGAATATATGAATGAAGGAATTTTCTTCCTCTATCTCCCAAGCTATTTATCTTGTTGTTTTGACTCTACATAGGCAATTTGAATAGCCAGGTGTGCCTTTGGCCCTAGTTATTCATTCTCCCTACATCAAGAATTCCATATAAGAATACAAATTTCACATCCATTTGATAAACTTTAAATCTTTTATGTGCATCATAAGCAAGTAAAGTTCTAACACCTTCTAATCTTGTAACAAGAGAAAAAATTTCACCATAATCAATACCTTCTTCTTGAGAATAAACTTTGCATACTACCTTGCTTTGTTTCTTGAAACTTCTCCATCTTCATTCAACTTATTTATGAAAAACCACTTTGTGCCAATTACATTCTTATCCTTGGGTCTAGGAACAAGAGTCCAGGTCTTATTCCTCTCCATCTGTTCTATCTCTTCATTCATAGCTTCAATCCAAATTTCATTATCCAAAGTGTCTTTAACTGATCTAGGTTCAAATTTAGTAAGAAAACATGTACCTTTCAATTTGTTTCTTGTCATTATACCATCTGACTTGTCTCTAATGATTTGGTCAAAAACATGGTGCCTTCTAACATATATTGCTAACATAGGTACTATGGATTTGGAATATGTTCCAATAGCCTCACCATGATCTTCTATATCAAGCTTGGGTCCCACTATCTCTGACTCAGGTCCTTCATACTTGGTTTTCTTTGGCTACAACTTAGTAGCCTCTGATTATGACTCAGGTCCTGTAGATTGTAATTCAAGTTGCACTGGTTGCAACTTAGGTGCTTGTGAAGATTTTGGGGACTCGTGAGGTGAAGTATCCTAACTTTCAATTAGATTTAGCAATGTATTAGGTTCATAGTAAATAAACCTTTTGTAGTCCCCAGGTTCTTTGTTGCTCTCTTCTTCACTCTTTTGTACAAACTCATCAATTCTCACATGTGTAGTTTCTATGATCTTATGAGTGGATAAATTCAAACATTTATATTCTTTTCATAAGTTCCTATCATGCCTTGAAGTTATCTCTATTCATCTTGGGAATCTCTCTTCTATAAGACATCATGATCTTTAGCTTAGGTCCTTGAAACCTTCTCTACAAGCACCAAGAAGCTCTAATACCAATTGTTGCAAATATAAGAGGAGTAACTGAGAGGGTAGGGGTGAATCATTTACCACTAAAATAAATCCTAGATCCCTTAGATGTCAACATATAACACAAACTTCACTTAAAAAACTAATGCTTGGAAAACATAGAGGCACTTGGTTTACACTAGTAAATATTGTAACTTGACAAGCACCAAAATAGAAACTATAACTCGACAAATGCTTAACATGAAAATATCAAGATCTTATCTTTGATTAACTTTACTTAACTTAGTTTCGTACACATAAAATAAATAGCATGAACACAAATTACACCAAGATTTAATGTGGAAACCCAATTTGGGAAAAACCAACAATTGTAGCTAGTTACTAATTTTCACTCTTTTGAAGTGAGCCATATTAGGATCCAACCATATTAAATGTTACAAAACACTTTGTTAGGTGTGACCCTATTAGAGGATTTAATCACCTTGCTATGAGTGGCCTTGTTAGAGGTCTTTAGAAACTTCAATCTAGAAATGCCACCTTGTTAAGGGATTTACAAATAGTTGTTAAGCCAACTCTGTTAAGAGATTTAGATCACTTCTACAATGGTTATAGAGTAATAATGAGATGACCTAATTTCTAATGTAATTGAATTTTTTATTACAAATCTCAATTCTGGCTTGTATACTTGATCCTTCCTAATCAAATGTATCTTTGTAGCTCCACAAAGATAGTTTGATTATCCTTTTGATTTGCTTCCTCTAAGTATATTCTATTCTTCCATTCACTTGCACTCATTCAATCCTCAACTTGAACTTATATTTATATCATTCACATTGTCAAGTTAGCTTGAATATGAATTAGAATAATTAATATTCATCTCCTCAGTCGGCTAGAACCAAAAAACAAATCTATTAAACTCAATATGCCAAAACAAGAAAATCCTTCATTAGCCAACCCTACTTGGTAGACACTAATTCAGAAATGATTTTCCTGTATTAACCAATTGAACTTGGTTAACACTGAATCTTTGCAAACTTCCTTTGGTAACTAAGTGAGCTTGGTTAACACTAGTTCCATCCAAATTTTCCTTCATTAACCAGCGAGCTCGGTTAACGCTCAACTTCTGTGAACTTTTCTTTGTCGCCTAAGTAAACTCAATAGACACTATCTTCTAAACTTGGAAAACTTTAGAATGCTTGGTAGACATAGGAAACCGTCTTTAGTATCTGAGTGAGCTCAGCATACACTAACTAGTAAATACATGATATTTTGTGTAAGATCAAAGATAATACACAATTAACAAGTTGTTTTCAACACTTCTACAATGGAAATTTGTGTGGAGGTTGAAATAATGTCTATTGATGTTTGTTGATACAATCTTGGCTATCTCAAGAGTTTTATGTTCTTTCTTGAGACAATGACTATACTCCAAAATTAAACAATAGTAAGCAAGATCACAAAGTAACCTAGGCATAGGATAGATAACCATGAGGCTGGGAAATATATGAATAGACCCTCCTATGCAGCATATGTGAATTAATTAATATAAGGAACATTAAAATTTTCAGTTCTTGCTTGACAAAGAAGGTAATCAATGAGTCTATTCTATGATGAAGGAAGAATCAAGCTCAACCTTATTTCTAAAGTCACAGTCACACCATTGAGTGATTGTCGCCAGATAAGATGCCATTCTTGTGTGGAAGCATGTCGATTGTCAAGTTCCAAAGAAATATGACAATGGTTGTCTATGAACACTCTAAATAATAATAGGTCATTGACACCAGTGCTGCCAAGTAAATGTTTATGATATTATGTGAAGCATGGTAGTCCTTTAGCATTCTAATATTATTCTTAGCTAAGCACCAATTCAATGAGGGCTTCACCACAATCCTTACAAATATTTGAGAATTCAATGTTTCAACATTGGCCAGAGTTTCTAAAAACATTCATTAGTGTTACAACATTCTTGTGATCGAGATGTTTAATGAGCATGAACAAAGGAAAATGACTAGAATGGCCTGCAAATTGACTAGCAGAAAAGCATGAAATATCATAAAATATTAAAATGAAAAGGTGAACTTGGAATTTGGAAACAATAACTAAAATATTCATGTATAAATTATAATTTAACCAAAGTATTTTGAAAGTAAAATTCAAAATTCAAATCAATAGATATCATATATAAACCTAGCTAGAGATGTAGCCAATGAAGTTTGACTTTTGCATATTATAATTTGCAACAATGACTATAAATTGTGAAATTATAAATGTTACCTACTTTATCCATTAAGTGTTGCATGTCATATAGAACACATAGTGTGAGTCCATTCTGAAGGGAATATTATTTCCCACTATCAAAAAAAAGAAACATAGGTTCAAGTACATGATGTATTGTGGTGGCCTCCTTTGCTAATTTGGCCATGTTTTGAAGACAAATCTTTGACTAGACTTTAGGATCCTCTGCTTCCTCCCTGTAATATTATTCAACATATCACCACATTGAAAAGAAATAATGAGAATAGTTCATGAATCAATTATAATTTAGAATGATCTAATATCATTTGTTTCCACTATTCAAATTCTTCTTCATGTCTCCCAATTTACAATAAAAGTTATCAAATGCAATTAAACATAATTGCAGATAAATAGAAACAATAAAATACCTTAAAGAGGAATAATTTGAGGTAATCTCACACTAATCCATTATTTTGAATAATCCATACACTACAACTAAATTTTATAAATAAATGAGTTTGACCATGTCATCCTTCTGCATTGCCTGAAACCAAGAGATTCACATGGTTAGTTATCATGCAATCATAGGTTAATGTTGAGCTTCACTTAGTTTCAAAAATAGTTTAATATTTTGTACTAATCAATTCCAACCATGTAAAGATGGAAGCTCATTTGGCCCCACCTCCCCCTCCCCCCAAACATCTAAATTCCCTGTTAACATCTTAAAATCATTCATTCTACTAATCAAATGTAATTTTCATGAATTATCACATGATAGCATTCATTAACACATTAGTTTCATTAGAAAATTCACATGAACATTCAATAAAACATAAATAAAATATCTATACATAAACATCAATCATTATCAAATAAGTTACATAAGTTACATGAATCATTTTGTTTTTGTTTTTTTGTCCTTCCCTATACTGTTGCAGAGGCATATCCATGTCAACATCAATATTACATCTCACCTATGGATGCACATTTGTTGTCCTTTGCAAAGGAAAGTCCTTTGCAATAACAAATAAAAGGGTTAAATTTTTTTTAAATGAGACTTTAAATATTTTAAAGAACATTGTAGCCCTCTTTATCTTGTCCAACCACATCATCTTGCCCACCAACTTGGACCTCAACATGCTCATCAAGAACAACCTTTACATCCCCTGCAACTCCAGTACAAGATGTTTTTTTAATCCCAACACATATTATAGTTAAATATGTATTACTACACCAAATTCAATTTAAAATGTTTACTTGTATTAACAATTTAGAAATTAAAAATTGAATAGAAAATATATACCTTGAATACTAGGATCAACATTTGAATCGTTTTCTCCATGGTGCTTGGTTGATGTATTAGGATTGGTAGGATATAATCCAATATAAACAATTAGTGCATTTATCGGCAATATATACATATAAATACAAGACAAATACTGAGAAATCTTAATCATTCATGTTAATACATATAAATATAATCATTGTTTCCTTACTTTAAACAAATATAACAACTTATATTTTTGGAACTTAATATCAAATACAGTGATTGCTAAAGTATTCAATTTGAAATAAAAAGCAATTGACTTATTTACCTCATTAATAGATCCAGCAGAAGACCCTTGCACACTAATTTCTCAGAGTCATTAAGCCATGGTTGTATAGCTTTTTGTGTAGCCTAATTTCTTGCCCTCTTCAAAGATTGTTTTTTTAAACTTCATGGCCTACATTTTTGCTTGGTATCATGATTTTTTTTGTAATCAATTTCATCAAAGATCAAATTTTTTACAATTTATAAATATTTGCAAATAAATTTTCATTGACTTATACTTACAACTCATACAAAAAGTTTTCAATATCCACCCGAGCTGAGCTTGTGTTGCCCATGCTTTTTTTTTCTTGCTTTGGTTGCCTTTGATGTGTCAAGAAACCTATGTGAAGTTTGAAATATGTTAGATCACATAAGTATAAAGAGTAATCATTACATAATTTCATTCTTAATATTATGACATACCTTCTCTCCTCGGGTGGTACCATTTCTCCATCATCTAATGTTTTTTTCTCAGTGGCATCCTTTATAAGATTCTCCCACCTAATAATGGGAATATAGGGCAACCACTAATAACAAGCATTTTTATTTCATTTGGGCCATGTAGTTGAACCTAATATACTTCAAAGCTTGACTTGATTTCTCAAGGAGCCTAAGTCTTTGAAAGATGTTGGGTTCAAAAAGTGTTATCATGGCATCAATGAGTTGATCCTTTAACTCTTTTGCTTGCAAATTCCATCTTTTAAGAAAACAAAAAAACTATTAGATTCATAAATAAATTGAAGCTACCTTTTAATTTACTTGAAGAAATTTATTTTTTTTTAAAAAGAAAAAATGATATAGTAGTAAAATCAAAATATGATACCTTGTGCATATGGTCGGCCCAAATATACACAAACATTCATCATTAAGTTTTTCATAAATTATATTATTCCCTGTAAAGTAATAATGTGATTGGTAGTTATTGCAAGGGACTGCATAGGAGGTTAGTGCATTTGATTATGAGTATAAGATTTTATAGTAAAAGAAAGGATCAATCTTTAAAGTACCTTGAAGTTGGGGTACTTTCAGGGTAAGACCATCTTCATTGCTAATGAGCAATTGATCACAATTCTTTAATATCCTCATACATCTAACACGGGAACACCTAAGAAGGTCCTCATCACCTCCTACATAAAATGAATCCAATATTACAAAATTCCCCCTAATAAATAATATTTAAAGTGAAATAAACACATGAAAAATGAGAGAGAAAAAGAGTAATCAGCTTACTAATAGGCAATGCCACCACATCTATCATCAAGCTACATGTTTCCAAAATTGTAGTCAAAAGTGCCTCTTCAATGTTGTTCCTTGTAGTAGGCGGAATACTAAATAGAGGATCAATGGTAGGAGCTGAAAAAATAGATTGTTAGAGCACAATAAAACAAGATTGTTAGAGCACGATAAACCTAAAGTATCATCCTCTGGGGGATCACCCCTGAATGCATTGTTGAAATAATTGTTTAATTGTGTATTGACTTTGATGTTATAAAAAATTCCATATCATTATCAGTTAATGTATACCAAGCTCACCCGGGCATTGAAGATAGTTTTCTAGGGCATGACAACAAAATTGTAGATCTCCACTAATCTCCACCAAGGGCACGGTAATGAAATACAGAGATCATATGGGTACAGCAATGAAATGCAACGATCACAAGAGCATGAAAATGAAATCTCCACCAATGTTCAGAGCTCTCCACCCTCTTTCATGTGCAACTCTCCATAATCAAAACAAATTGGGAATGATTTATGTCATAATTTTTTTTGTTTTTTTTTAATATCTAAAATCATCTTACATTGTGTTGTAACTCTGGCATAGGTTTTTGATCCTCGATAGCTTTCAGTTTAGAATTTCAACATTCAATTTTTCAAGTTTCCTCTTTATTATATAGTCCTTTCCACCCTAGAAACCACTTTGTTACTTCATTAAAATCAGGACTTGAACAAAGCCAATGATACAAAACCTGTTGCCACTATGGAAAAAATGTTGCCTCCAACATTGCAACCATATGATAAATGGGAATAGCACATGCCCAAGCCATAACCCAGTTAAATTGGTCTAGTTGTTGATTAGTTGGGTTGATTGCAAATTCCTATAGAACTATCATTAGATTAGGTATGATAAAAGAGAACAATCAATTGCTCCTAGCTAGCAGGATCAAATACAATTTTTGAAGGTGATAAAGTTGCATATGTAGATGCATCACTTGTGTTAGTGAACAGATTTTTCCTTCAACAAAAATTATGAAACTCGGCTCAATATGCCCAACAAGAAAGACAAAATGTCCTAATGGTTGGATGAGGTATCATCGGTTGATAACTCTCCTCTAAATTAAGAGGTACATCTCCCTCATTTATAGATTTGCAATGAATTTAAATGTTATGATATACCTTTAACCTGAAGGTACTTAAGGTTTTTTATGACATTCATTCATAGACATGGAATGAATGTGATTCCCAGATTTAATAGAACTGAATAAAAGAAGAAAGATGTAGAGGTAGCCACAAGACTACCTAGCCAATCTTTCCCATTACAGAGAAAATAGAAGAAGTGATTCTTTGCTTCATGAACAATGAATAACTATACAACGACTTTATTTAAAATGAGACAAAAGTGACTGTATAATGAACATCAATTTAAGAAATTCGCACTCAGACTTCAAAATCTGACATACGAAGTTCCTACATTTCAAATACATAACAGCATAACCATAGGATTACCCTATTCCTACAAATAAAATCAAAGTATAGTAAAACAAAATAAATCTCTACTTTTTGCTATTATAGATTTTGCTCCTTCTCCATAGTTGTAGCTTCAGAACTTACAGCCCCCAAAAAGAAGAACCCCTATTCTTTCTCCACTAGCTTATTTATCTCCTTCCTGTAGATGGTTATTAGTTACAAAACCAATTATTGGAACTACTTTTATACTTCAATAAATTCATTCACACTTATGAGAACTTGACTATCGATGATGAATATCCCTCCACAAAAGTTCACAAAATTTATTTAAAAACATCATAAGGATTTATTCAATGTAATGGTTTATTCTTTAAACCAAACATCATTGTAATCCTCAAAACCTCCCATGATGTGATGCCACATCATGGTGAAGAAGTGTTGTCAGCAATTGTGACTGTCATTGACAATTTTGACAGTGTTGCACATAGTCATTTATATCTTGTAAACCAGGAAGACTTTTTAAAATTGCTTTGATGAGATCTTAGGCAATTAGGCTTGTAAAAACATATCCAAAATTGAGCACAATCCAATGATTGGATAAAAAGTTATGACCCTCATAACATGACTATATTTTTTGATTTTCAAATCCATGGTTACAACATCTTTTTAATTTTTTCCTTTGCATAAGCTTGATGATGAATTAACAAAGGGAATAGAACATCTCAATTTTTGGGTCCTATGCTTATTGGTAATCTTTGCATCGAGAAAGAAAAACAATAGGGACTTCATTTTCCCAAATTCTTGATCCAAGAATCTACACTTGCCATCAGTAGCTCTATGTCTTCTTTACAAGGTAGAAAGGTTTGGGAGTCAACTTCCACTGAGTATGATAGTCACATGTGTGTATAAGTTAAGGATGCAAATATAAAATTTCCATAGTCTCGATATTTTCATTCCATAAGCTCAAATTGATTCGAATATTCATGAGGGGTCTCTTATGAAAGTAAATTCTTTGGCCTAACTATATTCTGTATATCTCAATCATTGGATAAGTGTATGCTCAAGATCAAATTTTAAAGAATGTTGCAATATTAATCTCTTGTAATAATTGTCTTTCTTTATTGATGCTATCTTGACTGATTGTATTTGTAACTCCCCCTTCTTCCCATGGGCACTCATTTAAGAAATTCCAAGACATACTATCAAGTGGTTCCTTGGCTTTCAGTGAGTGACTACAACAAAGGCCAAATGTGAGAGTACGAGCTTTAGAACTTTCTCTTTTATGCCCCAAGATATCCATCATGCATCTTCTACTCATGTTTGAGGTGAGACCCTTCTATCAAACAATTTACATATCACTCTTTATTGAATTTGAACATGCTTGAGCCTCAACCAAGGACTATGCCACTATGCCTTGCCAAGATGATCATGACATGTTTGGAGATGCAATTCATTTGAGGGTCTATTGAAGTTGTATCTTGAAATTCTAAAGAAATAGTGTCCATTGATCTAATTTTGGCAATCTGAATTAAGCTTCAAATTTTGGTCTTGAACCTTGAAGATTGAATTTTGACTCTACAGACTCCAACATGAACTTGAAGTTGAAGTTGAATTTTGAAAATTTTGGTTCAAGTTCAAGTTCAAGTCAATCTTAGAACACTACCTTTTTCACAAATTAATATTTTACAAGGACAATGTTAACCATAAAAATTCGCGAAACGTCAAAACAATCAAAGAATCATTTCCAACAAGGTTGTTTTTATGGTTTGAAATTTGGGTGCTAAAAGTAGGCTAACAACTTGCATGCTAGGAATGAAGTGCATTCCCCAATTTATAATGAATGGCTAGATATAAAGGCTCCATACATTGGCCCAACAATGGAAGCCAAGGATGTAACTATGCATGTATTGAAGTTAATTTGGGAGCTAAAAGTAGGCTAACAACTTGCATGCTAGGAATGAAGTGCATTTCCCAATTTGTAATGAATGGCTAGATATAAAGGCTCCATACACTGGCCCAACAATGGAAGCCAAGGATGTAACCATGCATGTATTGAAGTTAATTTGGGAATCACTATATGATCCAAAATGTTATGAAATACTGAATTCGTTAGTTACTTCTCCCATGTCTCCAAAAAACATAGCATATGTTAGGGTAGTAACTCCTTACACTCAACTCTTCACTGAAGTTTTTCTCTCTACCATAATGACATTACCTATAAACCATGCAAAGGATGTTGAAGTGGTTCCCAACCTTGATACACTCTTATAAGCAATGGAAAAGCAAATGCACATGCAATACATGACAAATTGCACAACTTGTATAGTGTTTATACATACAGAGATTTTTTTAAGGTGCTTATTACACATTAGCACAACAGGAAAATTGATCTAGTTGCATACATATTCCAATATCCAAATAATAAAATAATAAAGCTCACTCAACCCGTCCTAAGTGACTAGCTCAAGATCTTGCACAAAAATAATGCAGATCAAAAAAAATGGGCAGAGTTCGCAAGAAATTTTAGAAAAACATATCATAGCAAATATTTTTAGAAAGAAACAAGTCGTAACCTAGCTAAATTGGTCTAGTTTCTGATTAGTTATGTTGATTACAAATTCCTATAGAACTATCATTAGATTAGGTACAATAAAATGAACAACTAGTTGTTCCTAGCTAGCAGGATCAAATACAATTTTCCAAGGTGATAAAATTGCATATGCAGATGTATGTATGTATGTATGTATGTATGTATGTGTGTATATATATGTATGTATGTATGTATATGTATTTATGTATATATGTATGTATGTATATACATAAATACATATGTATATGTATATATGTGTATATACACATACATACATACACACACATGTGTGTGTGTCTATGTATGTGTGTATATATAGAGAGATCTTGTGAATTGTGGAGATTGGTGGAGATATAGGATTTCATTATCATGCCCTTGTGATCTATGTTTATGTATGCATGTATGCATGTATGCATGTATGTATGCATGTATGTATGTATGTATACATATGTATATGTATATATATGTGTATATATAAGTATGTATATAAACAGAGAGATCTTGGCACAATAGAAAAATAATAAATCTTACTCAACAGTTAGCATGGCCACAAATGCAATGGCAATGCCTATTGGTAAGTAGATTCCTCTTTTTCTCTCTTATTTTTCATGTGTTTATTTCACTTGATATATTATTTCTTAGGGGGAATTTTGTCATATTGGATTCATTTTATGTAGGAGGCAATGAGGACATTCTTGGATGTACCCGTGTGATGAATTACTAGTGAGCAATGAAGATGGACTTCCCTAAGAGTAGCAGGAGGTGATAAGGACATTCTGAGTACTTTAAAAATTGATCTCATGAAATTCTAAGTAACTTACCATGCTTATACATGTATGGATGTTCAAGTAATCAACCTTACATTTAATAAAAGGAATATGTGCTTCAAAACCAACTTTGCATTAAACAAAAGAATCATGCATGCATAACCAATTTTACATTTGAATAAAGGGTCCCCTTATAGAATGAAGAATCCATACTTGTGGTCTATCTTAAGATATTTCAGAGATGCAACCTAGTCTACCTAGCTTTTGAAAATAGAAGGCTAAACTCTAAGTTTTAGCATTAACTTGACTAGTCTATTGAGACCCATTGACGATTCTCACAAGCTTCTAAACATAACTATATAAGGAGTGAGTTATGACATATATATTTTAAACTTACATTAACTGTAAACTACAACACAAAGTTTGCACCAGGGTATTATAGTATTGTAATTATAGAAAACTGCCTGATTCGCCCCCGAGTGGGTGTATGATGGTGAAGAGTTGTATACTCACCATTGGTTATAAGAATACAACTACATCAAAACAATTAGAAACCAAAACTACATATTCATTAGAGTGAGTAGTTCAAGGGTCTTGATCCTGTGGATATGAGTATGTAGGAAGCTTGGTAGACAAAGTATGCCTCTAGTGTGCAGATGCCTTGGACATAGTTAGGTAGCACTTTACTATTTTAAGGCATTATATATTAACTCGCCAGGCTCATTCCCTTGCAGAAGCCTTTGCCATAATGACATTACCTCTAAACCATACAAAGGATGTTGAAGTGGTTTTCAACCTTGAAACACTCTTATAAGAAATAGAAAAGAAAATGCAAATTCAATACATATATTACTATTATTTATGTATATGTATGTGTGTGTGTGTGTGTGTGTGTGTGTGTGTGTGTGTGTGTACATAGACACATCTTGGCACAACAAAAAAATTGATCCAGCTGCATACATATTCCAAAATGCATGCTTCAGCATAATGAAACCCTTTAGAGCATTTAATTTCATGGTAGTGTTTCAATGAATGCCACAACTGCTTTCTTGTGCGGATCAAACAATGAATTGAAATATTGAAATAGAAGTGACTAAAAATATTTATTATTTAAAAGAATTATAAGTTGTTGAATCATTCCTAAGATATGTATTCTAGTCGAAAGGAAGATGTTATCCTTTTTAGACTAAATTTTTTTTTAGAAACAAGAGTAAAGTTTGAAGTGACATGCTAATTTAATAGGAAGTTCATTTTTTTAGCTGGATGTAAAGGTATCATTTTCATGTGAATTAGTGGTGTCAGTGACGTGTTAAAAATAGAAAAGATTTTACAATTGTTGAGTTTGAAGGAGATTTATTATAGAATCTTTTTTAAAGTCAAGGAGGCAACTATGAGTATGTTGCATAAAGTTGAGCTATGTGAGTTATGTTAATCCTAACTTGAAGAGTATCAGTGAGATGATCATATATAAGAGAGGCTACAAGAAGGTGGACATGTAACATAATCTTTAGTGCTCCATTGGTTGGATTGGAAATGAAGTGGAACCATTGCATTCAGGGTGGAGATGCTGGAAATCGTGAGGATAAATTCAATGAGCTTATTATAATCAAGATGAATTAAGACTTATTCACATTGTCTTGTTCAATATTATATCTAATATTTATACAGTTAATTTTTTAGTTTTAGTTAAACATTATTAGAGGATGAGACAATTAGTAATTTTTTCATAGCAATTGAAGTCAGTTGTCAAACTTTCATGTACGAGGGGCAATGTTGTCTTTGTGCTCCACTAACTAAGCCATTGCATAGTGTATACTTAGTAGTTTTAATTATCACATGCTTAAACATATTGCACAGTGTAGACTTAGTAGTTTTAATTATCACATGCTTAAGTGTATTGCATGCTTGGATGCTTAACTTAATGAATGAGCATACCAAGCGAAAGACCTTGTGTGATGAAGGATTATATTATTTTCTACATATTTCACCACATAGTAGTGCATTGCAGTTTCACATACATTCTTAAGTAGATATTTGTGAGAAATGCATGTGTGAAGGCCCCATGCAAAAACATGTAGAAGAAAAAAAGATCATGAACATTTTCAATGGCATGTTTTCCAAGAGCATACACAAGTTCCTCAAGGTGGCTTCCATTATTAAATTTTCATTTACATTTTTCTTGTTATCATTAACATTCATTTGGTTGGCCCTGATTAGTAGAGAATATTAAACTATTCTCGAGACCAAGTGAAGCTCAACATTAACCTATGATTGCATGACAACTAACTATGTTGAATCTCTATCCAAAAGTAGAAGCAGACCATAGGGGTGTTTTTCTAGTCGGCTCCTTAGGATTTTTGTCTAGTCGGCTAATAAAGAGGTTTTTTTTTTTAAAAAATTTGTATATAAATATGAGTTTCATTTTTTACAATTTTCATTTATGTGAAATCAAGTTATTGGCTTTTGAATTGGGTAGAAAGAAATATTTGACAAACTTCAACCTATTTTCAAATTTTGGAGGAAGAATTTACGACATGGGCAATAAAGATAAAAGAGCAAGTAAATATGCACGAAGAAGAACTAAGGAACAAGAAGATGAAAATCGTCAAAAAATGCTAGCAAGATACTATCTTAGATCAAGTACACATGCACAATATTTTTTCCAATGTATGTAATTAGTTTATTTAGTTAGGATTAGGGTTTAAATCCAATTAGGAATATCATATTTATCTTAAATTAGCATTACTAGGTTAACTTAATATTAAGATTTTATTTGAAATTATGTTCATATTTAGGCCATTAGGGTTTATCCAATTATGTCCATATTAGTCCTTAGGGTGAATATTACATTATGAATAAATTTAAATTATGAATTTATTTAGCATGGGAATTACCTTGTTTATTCAATTATGTTAATAATTTATAGTCCATTAAGGTTTATTAGATTATGATTAAAATTAAATAAATGAATTTATTTAGGACGTAGTCAACCAGGACAACCTATCGACATTGGAGAAGGTTCATCCCAAGTTCAAACAAGTACATGTGCATCTCTTGCAAGTATATAATATAGATCTTTCTAGAATTCTAGGTCTCTATCAGACTTTATATCTTTAATTTTTAAATTTAGTGAGCGATATTTCCCCTTATAAACTTACTTGATTTTATTTGTTATATCGTGCACGTGCAATTCTAGTAGATGATGAAAATGTTGGACATGAGGAAATTGAAGATGAAGCAATGGATATTGAAGAAGGACCATCTGAAGGTTAGATAATTTAATCAAGTACATAATATTTCACTCTTGAGTTAAACATGTATATATGTATACATATATGTCCCCTAAATCTAGATTGTATCTTAAGACTTTGTTTCATTTTTTCTTGTGCAGCCCGAGATCAAACAACAAATGAGAATGTTAATTTAGCTCAAAGATTGAAGAGAAAAATTAATCATAGAAACATAGATCATTTAATTGAAATGGATTTGGAAACATTGAGAGAATATGTTAATCAACCTACACATACTACGAAGAGGAAATTGAATAAAAAGTCTAAAGACATAATTGCACAATTTGAGAATCTATCAACAGTGGAGAAAACTCAACTATTATCAATTTCACTTCTCAAAGATGAATTAAAAGAGCCACTGAGACTATTGGGTATAGATACAAGTATAAAAAAGATGAGGACTTCTAAACTAGAAAAAGATATTGTTGAAAGTGTTAAGGAAGGGTTACATTCCATTGGGAAAAAAACTAGATCTGCAGATAAATCCATTGCACGAAGAGTGATACTAACATCTATTTTAAATAAGAAAACATCCCAAAATAGATAGATCTCTTCATTATCATCTCATTTCGGGTATAGTCGGAAGACAGTACTACATTATTTAAAAAGGAGAAACAATTTGAATGATAGTACATTAGAAGGCAATTGGGCACTAATGTGTAGAGCTCCTCAATCTGACATGATTGGGGAAACAGTTAAGAACTTAGTTATTCAATTTTGGATTGATAATACTCATCCTTCACCAAATAGAAGAGATATCATCAAGCAGAGGATTGGGCCCAAGGAATATATTCAACACACAAAACATTGGTTGGATGTCACTCAACATGAATTGTATCTCTCATTTTGTAATTTAAATCCTAACATAAAGATTGGACAAACAATGTTTGAAAGATTGAAGCCCTATTTTGTGAAGATAAATAAATCTTTTGAAACATGTTGTTGTCGATATCATGTTGAATTTGATCTGTACTATGAAGGGTTTTGAAAGATGATAGAAGAAAGTGGTGAAACTTCTCAAAATACTTTTCCTAAATGACCGAGTCAATTCATAACATCAATCTTATGTGACAAACCAAATGATTGTGTCCGTGAAATAGATTGCATAAGAGGAACTTGTGAAACATTTGGTAACTTGACTAAATTTCCTTTGAGAGAAGAAGATACTAATACGACAAGGATGGTAAAATGTAAGAGATATAAGTACATAAAGTCATAAACAAAAGCTAGAAAAGAATCAACAAGGTTAGAATATGTAGAGGATGAGATATCGGCTGGAGAATTTATGTCAAATTTTCGTAAATTGATTCAACCATATATACGCCATGCATTTTTTGCTAAGTGGCAAGTAGAACAATTTCAAACACTAAGAGAAACTTTCCCACTTGGAATAATTCTATCTGTTGTTGACTTTGCAGAGAATTACTCTTTCGTATCTCAAAAACAATTTCAAGCAGAATACTACTATACAGAGCAGGTTACATTTATGGTTCAAGTGTCTTATCAACATGCACAAATTGATCTGGATTTTTTGGAAAGTACAAATCAATCACGAGTCATTAAAAAAGAGTATCACTTTTATATTAGTGATGACAAAGAACATGACACACATTTTGTGGAACATTGTTTTAAGACATTTTTTGAATATTTGAAAAACAAAAACATTAAAATAGAAAAACATTTGGTATGGTCAGATGGATGTGCAGCACAATTTAAATCAGCTAGACCATTTTATGCATTATGTAGATATCATCGATACCTTAATATACCACACATTTGGAGTTTTTTTGAGAGTGGACATGGAAAGGGTGAGCATGATGGTGCAGGAGCTTGTATCAAACGTGCTTTAAGAAAGTATCAAATGGACTATAAAGGATATCACATTAATAATGCTCATGATGTGGTTGAGTGGTGCAAAACATATTTTTCGGTGCCAACAAATATATATAACACATCATCAGAAGCGAATCGAGTCATACCATTTAGAGTGTTTTGGGAGGTATCAGGTATATATAAATTAATTTGTTCATATTTTTAAATTGAATCTTAAATTTATATTTAATATGTTACCTTAGATGATCTCTAACTAAATTATGGACCTTGTGTACACATTCAGGTGTTGATAGAAGATCAATGCATGCATGCAAGAGGGTAGAGAAGACACGATCTTTGCATTCAGTCATGAGTACAAATAGTAATGTGTGGTCATTGTATACAAGAGAATACTCATGTTTTTGTCCTAATTGTATTGATGAAGACTATGGTGGTTGCATTAATCAAGAACGTGGATATGTGGGTGAATGGACTTTGGTGCCACTAGATGTTATTAATACGAATGAGTTTGAGGACGAAAACTATGATGATATTCCATTGATTTCTAGTGATTATAACCATATTTTAGGATTGATCAGAGTTGGTATGTATGAACTATATATATACCTGGATCATGTACATGTATACATTTTTCATAATTTTGGTTAATTTTTATTATATATATGTACTTATGTAAATGACGTGTATCCAGAATTTTGACATATATAAGTTTGTGTAGGAAATGTTTTTGCAGTCATAGAAAAATTGAAAAATGTAGAAGGTGCTAGCTATTATTTATTACGTTGCACCATGGAAAGAGAGAAGCTAACAAAGACTGAAATAAGTGATGAAATTGTTTTTCCCACAGGTTAGTATATAGTTGAATTATGTATATATGTATGTCAAGTATCTATATTTTTAATGAATTCAAATTCTTTGACTTAAATTCAAGATTGATGTATTTTTTAAATGTGTACATGTGCAGGTTCTATTGTTGTACAAGGAACATATTTGAAGCAAATAAAAGTACTTAAAAGTGGGATTCATTTCACCGATTATCAACCTAACAATAAGGTATATCAATATAGTAACCATGTTATTGCCACTGGTCTAACTCTTCATCCAATCAAAGGACCTGGAATACGTAAGTGGAGGCTCCATATTGATGATCATGAGAAAATATTAAATGTTATCCAAGAATGAGTTGATCCACTTGATATGAGATAGAAACAACTACTCAAGAACAATTTGAAATTTGGTTCAAACTATTTGAAATTTGGTTGAACAATCATTTGATCAATTTGAAATTTCGTGGAATAACTAATTTTCTAAATTGAACTTTTACTCTTTCATTTTGAATTTTCTAAAGTAACTAATTATAGAAATTATGAACTTATATGTACATGTGTGTAAACTAATTACCTGACATGTGCACCTTGAGGGAAAGA
The DNA here is from genome assembly GCA_028749045.1 of Cupressus sempervirens. NCBI lineage: Eukaryota > Viridiplantae > Streptophyta > Pinopsida > Cupressales > Cupressaceae > Cupressus > Cupressus sempervirens. The sequence continues at coordinate 13,807,043 of CM053785.1, read as the reverse complement.
AATTCGAACACCACTTGTCTTAAGAGGATGAAATTAGGAGTTTGTAAAATTAATTATATTGAACTTTCTATTTCACTTAACTTGTCAATTTCTGGACACATGTACGCTTTCAATTTAACTAATTAGGACATGTGCTTTCAATTTCAGGACATGTGAGCTTTCAATTTAACTAATTACCTGACATGTGAGCTTTCAATTTTAGGACATGTGAGCTTTCAAGTTCAAATTGCGATTTGTTTAACTAAATTTTGAACATGTACATGTTTTAAGTTGGACTTGAATTAGAACATTGGGCTTAAGGGGATAAAATCCTAGGATACATGTGTACACTTGAATTAAAATTTCACTATGATTAAAAGTTGAAATGTAACTCAAGAACAATATGAAATTTGGTTCAAACTATTTCAAATTGTGTTGAAAATTTTGAAATTTGGTGTCCAATAACTAATTTTCTAAATTGAACGTTTACTCTTTCATTTTTAACTCAATGCAAGAATTCATTTAACTTTCTATTATATTGAACTTTCTATTTCATTTAACTTGTCAATTTTAGAACACATGTACACTTTCAATTTAACTAATTAGGACATGTGCTTTCAATTTTAGGACATGTGAGCTTTCGATTTAACTAATTACTTGACATGTGAGCTTTCAAGTTCAAATTGCAATTTGTTTAAACTAAATTTTGAACATGTACATGTTTTAAGTTGGACTTGAATTTTACAACATTGGGCTTAAGGGGATAAAATTCTAGGATATGTGTACAAATAAAAGGGATGAGTTCTATAGATTTACTCGAGTTAGGAATTATGTACAACTAATTACCTGATACTTTAACATTTAATACATGTTCAATATATTACCAAACATTTAAATTACATGAACTATATATATATATATATATATATATATATATCTAAATTTAATCAATATATTAAACATGCACGTACATATCTAAATAAATTACTTACATATCTTAGATAGAAACAATTTATAATATACTAGATCTAGATCTAGTATGTACATTAGATTCCACAACATAATGCAACATGTATCAATCATCTCGAGAACAAATAACAAAAACATGTATCTATCTAGAGATCTATCAGAAGATAATATCAAATATAAATATAGTGTGCACACATGTAGACATGTAAATCCAGGTACATCTATATCAAATCAAATATAAATATAACATGCATCATGTGTGTATATAAAGTGTCTATCTAACATATATGAATGTCTCTCTGGATGAAAGTCTACAACAAATCATCTAGATAAAAAAAACTATAGATCATCACGTGCAGGACTATCATCGCCACGCCTCCTCACAACACGCTCTGAAGATTGACTAGTATCAAGGTGCTCACTAGGATGTGCTGACCCCTATATATAAATTCAAGAGAAAGTGATATCAATACATACATACATTTAATCAAGAGAAAGTGATATTGAAATACATGTACATGTATTTAATCAAAACATAAATAAACATTACCTGTCCACTACTGACATCATCCAATGAGTCTCGACGACGTACACGATCTGGCATCAAAGCTGGAGTAAAAATAGGCACGTCCCCCTACATTGTACACGTGCATGGGCAACACATCAAATTAAAATTTCTCTACATGATTACATTTGAATCTACGTGCATGATATACATGTACATGTGCACACATGCACATGTCTAAATTAAATTAGTTTGAAATGATTGAAATTTTAACATGAACTTGAAACTTTTTTTACCTGTGTAGATGGTGGCATCTGATAATACTCGGACTGCCTAGCATCGATCGTGTCCACCAATGCATCCAAATTTCGTTGCGTCGCATCAAGCTCAATCTCTGCATCTACGCGGGCCCCATGGTTGGTGACTGGCACATGTCCTAATAATGATGAGCCAAGTGGACTATGTACATGACATGGCATAGAAGTAGAATCATCACGTGTCAACAAGTCCATCCACCCTGTGGTCGACAAGCTCAAATCAACATCATCAAGGCCCACATCTGAACTCTGAGCCTACACTGTAACACTGGTTGAAGGGTATGTGTTATGTATATGTCTCTGTGGAGAAAAAGAGTGGTCAGTAGATGGATCATCATGTGCACTACCACCATGACCACTACCTGATCGACGAGAGGAATATGGCTGAGGATGTGTCCTAGTACTACCATGGAAACGACCTCGAACATCTGATATGGGTATGCCAAGATGCTTTGATACAAATCTATATGTATCTAATAAATCCTCAGCCAAACCAATCATAGTATCTCGTGCCAACACTCCAGTGAGACCCTCTAAGCTAGCCACTGAAGGGATGCCTGCTGCACTGTACAAGTCTCCTGAAGATGAAGCATAGGATGATGATCTGGAACGTCGATGAGACATCAAATACTGACCAACCTCATCACTCAAAATAGATCTGACAGCTACTGCAATCTCTCCAACTCCTTGAAGGACCCCACGTAACTAAGTGGTACGCATGGCCTCATCAGCTGATGGACCTAACATAGGGGAAATAGCAGGTGCCCTCTCTCCGACAATCGATCTATGTGCCAATGGGGGATGACCTGGCTACCTATCAGCCAATCTACCACGCCCCTGTCCTAAATGTCCTAGTAAATTTGTGTAGTTCACTGCCCTGCGTAAGCAAACCTCTGCATAAAGCTGTCGGGCAAAATAGAGTGGAATTTGGTCATTATTTGGATAATGACCATGGGCAGCAAGGAAGCATGGGTATATCAATGCAGCCATCTGTGGATCTGTACACTTAAGGGGAGAATACCCCTTCACATACTTTTGTGAAAGATAATGAGGGAAACATTCCCTCTTCAGGACATCTTTGGGCACCAAGCCCTGCACCTCCTGGAGTGAAAGACCAGAGGAGACCTCTCGTCTCTTACTGTCAAGGACAGCCTGTATAGTATGTGCAGAATATGGGGCAGCACCATGAATCTCATCTCGAATAAATGTCAGGCTGCGTAAGATAGTCTAGCATGTACCACTATAAACACTGGAGCATGTGCCACTAGTCAGGGATTCCTAGAGTCTATGAATCTCCTGGTTAGTGCGATCATAGAGCTCCTGAGGTGGGATAGGTAGCTGATCACGAGGGACATGATGCTGCTCAGGGGGGATAGGTTGTTGCTCAGGGCCTGGGATAGGCTGCTCAGGCCCGGGTAGAGGTTGCTGCTCAGGGCCCAGGATAGGCTGCTCGAGCTCGGGTATAGGCTACTCGAGGGGGACAGGCTACTCGAGGGGGACAGACTGCTCGAAGGGGATAGAAGGTTGTTGATCAGCCATGTCAATGTATGTAGGTGCGTGTATAATGTGTAAACCTAAAAATTAAAATTAAAATGTATGACATTTAATAAACTTGAAATTTATATTAACATATATGTATGTACAATTTGACAAAATTAAAAAACTTGTATCTAAACTGTTTTAATAAAATTAAACATGCACGTACATGTCTACATATATATAAAAGTCCTAAAACTTAAATGAACATATACCTTAAAAGAAAACTAAATTTTAAAACACATATGTTGTTATATATATAATGTTTGTAACTTAGGGACCTTTTAAGAACTACATGTGTGCAAGTTATATATCTATCTAAGTTAGATTGAATGTTCAAAGGTTTTAGACATATGTGTGCACATAAACTTGTCGAATGTAATTTAGGTCCACGAAGTTTAAATATGTGCATATATATGTATATATAGATATATGTGTATATACATGTACATGATATGTATATTTGCACATATAGATCTATCATGCACATGTGTATATATACATGCATACATGTGCATATATATACACGTGCACATGATATGTGCATATATATATATATATATATATATATATATATATATATATATATATCATGACACATATGCATATATAGATCTATTTGTGTACATATATATAACATTGATGTATCATTTTGAGACCTTGATATCAATGTTTAATTAGTTTTAGGATTAGGGTTCAATTTGGTTTTTACTATTTGATTAGGTTTACATGCTTAGGTTTCAATTAGGATAAGAGTTAATAAATTGAATTAACATTTCAATTCAATCTTAGGGTAACGGTTCAATTTTGTTAATGGTTGGGGAAAGGATTTAAGGCTAAATTCAAGGTTTCTACTATTAACTTGGGATATATAATTACCTATTTATGATCATGGTTTAATTCAATTTGTTTTCTAAGTATAATATTAATTAGTTAAGGGCTAGGGTTACCTTTCAATCTAGTTTGATATATTCAATTTGGTTTAAGGTCAAGACCCAGGGGTTAGTTTATTTTAGTGTTAAATATTATGATATAATGCTAAATTATGATATCACTCATTTTTTGATATTTTGATATGATGGACATGTCATAAATGACATTTCTATATGATATGCATGGATTATATATATATATATATATAATCTTATGATTTAGCCCGTAAATTATCATTTATAATATAAGGGTTTAGAAATTAAATTTTAAGATCTTGAGGTTAGGTTTAGGGTTTGGATAATTAAATTTTAGTTTTAGGTTTAGGGTTAGAGTTAGAATTATGGTTAGGGCTATGATTTAGGATTGAGACCACGATTAAAGGGTTAGGATCATGTGGTCAGAGGTCCCAATTACCTGAGTAGAAATTATAGTCTAGATCAATTAGGGTTAGTAAAGTAGGCAAGTTAGCATTTAGGATTTAGGGTTATAGTTATGATTCTAGGGTTAGGGTACATTGGGATTACATTTCTATTAGTACTATTTATAGGGTTAGGATATGGGTTGACATTGGTATTAGTATTATTTTTAGGGCTATGGTTTGTACATCAGGGTTTAAATTTATGGATCTAGGATTATGATTAGGGCTTATAATTTAGGATGAGGGTTGGGGCTTATCATCTAGTATAAGGGAACTTACCATTATAATTTATGATTAGGGTTAGAATAATGGTTTAGTACTTAAATTAGTTTATATCTAGCTAGCTTTTAAAATTAGAGTTTAGCATTTAAATTTAACAAATTTTAGGATCTTAGTGTACATACATCTTGATTCTAGGGTTTAGTATAATTTAGGGTCATGGTTTAACATTTATTCAATTGTAGCTTATAGGTTTGTACATGATCATTGCTAGAAGTATGGTTAGAGGGTTAGGGTATGGGTTTACATCATGTTGAACTAGAAGTATGATTCTGAGGGTTAGGATTTGTATTAGCAATAAAAATTTTGATTATGGTTTTAACACATAGTTTAAATAAATTTATATAATTAAAGTTAGGATCAAGTATTAATATGATTTACTATTTAATGTTGGGGTTTATCATTTAGACCTCTACGGTTCAAATTGAGATTTAGAAAAGTTTTATGGTTTCAAGTGTGCATCTAAGATTAGGGGTTATAATTTATGATTAAAGGGTTTTGCAGTTAGGATTATGACCAGGTTTAGTATAATTTAGGGCTACTGTTTAGCATTAAGGAACTTAAGACTTAAAATTTAAGTTAAATATATTTAATCTTTAAATGAACATTAGATTATATGATGTACATTTTTTTATGTAACTTGTATATTATTTAATCAAGTTATGTTCTTATAATTAACTTTTATTAATTAAAGGTTGTAACATGTATTCTTTAGGTCATACACATTCTAAGTTATATATGTTTCAAGTATGTATGTATATGTATGTTATATTCTTACCTAGATGCAAATTAATCTCTGACATTCTTATATATGTATTTAATTTAGGATCTAGACCCAAGTTAAGACATGTGATTGAATTATAATATAGTTAATTATATACTTAGATTATTTTTAAATTCAATTTACAAACTGACATTATAGTTAATTCTAAATGAGGCCTAGCCAAGGGATCCAGAGAACTAATCAAAAGTTTTACTAAGCAAACAATAACATACATACAATAATTTACAATTATAAAAAACATAAGAGATTGCAAATTCCTTAATGAGCACATTTACATTTCATTTTTAAATAATTATAATTACTAAAAGTAAAATAAATAACACATCCACATGAAATAATATTAACTAGACTTCAATTCAATCCATTTAAATAATTTATATACATTTGTTCGGAATGCCACTTGGCAAATTAATTCGGAATGCACAATCATCCATTGTACATGTCACAGGGTATGAAAGGTTGAAAGAATATACATTTATAAAATAGTTTACATCATCCATTTTTGATCCATGAAACAAAGTACAATAAAATTTAAGTAAAATTATTTTAAATAGTATTAGAAGTTTTTTGTTTGGATCCCTTGGCGAGTTGTTATGTGATTAAGTACTTACTTATATATGTTTAGGGTTTTATTGTACATAACTATATGGTTAGGTCATGATTATAGTTTAAGTAATGAATTTGGGTCGAGGTTATATGGTTTTAGGTCAAGGTTATATGGTTCTAGGTCAAGGTTATATGGTTCTAAGTCAAAATTATATTTATTTGTAAAATTACATGTAACTTAAACAATAAATTTACATCTAATCTAATCATTCAACATTGTAATAAATACATAAATTAAATACATTTCAAAACATCTAAAATAATAAATTTTTAAATAAACTTTAAATTAAAAGACAATATTATATACTTAGATCTAATATAGATGAAAATTATCTTTAAAAAAATCTTATTTGTGCATTTAGAGATTCATAATAACATTAGAGGCTTAAGCATGAATAGTAAAATAAAATATACAAAGAAACATATATAAAAAATAATAAAATATACGAAAAAATATATAAATTTTAACTAAAACAATAGAAAAAAGGAAAAAACAAATGTTTCATACCTTTTTCAGACGGTCGATAAAGCGGATACCAGTCTCTCTCCAACTTTCGATCGAAATAATGAGGAGAGAATCCGACTACGCCGCTATTTATGCTAGCGGGTTTCATAGTTTCGATTGAAACTTAAGTAAAGTTTCGATCGAAACTTTAAAACCGCGGGGAAACCTGCATTCCAAGTTTCGATCGAAACTTTACTTAAGTTTCGATCGAAACTATTCGGCGTGGTTAGTTTCGATCGACAGTTACTTTCTATCGAAAGTAATTAGTTTCGATCGAAACTTTGAAAAGGAGCTTCTATCGAAACTATACGGGTAATTTTTCGGACCTGCGCTTGTTTGGAGGAATTTCTTCCTCCGAAAAACTGTAACCCACTATTGTGGGTTCACCCAAGGATCTTGATTTTAGTGAAGCGTGCAAGGCTTGTACAGAACCTGTTACACTTGACAAGACAAAGTGGTTGGATTTCATACTCCAAGATGGTATGTTGTTCAAAGGAATCTAGTTGTGCATTCCTAGAAGCTCAATGAGAGAGAATCTCATCAAGGAGAAGCATAGTGGACAATTGGCCGGACACTTTGGGAGAGATAGAACCATTGGTTTGGTTGTTAAGAACTATTATTGGCCACAAATGTAGGAAGATGTGAAGAATTTTGTACAAAGTTGTAGAGTATTTCAAATGGTGAAAGGAGTGAAGCAGAATACAGGGTCATATCAGCCATTACCTGTACCATAGAAGTTGTGGGAGGATGTCAAAATAGATTTTGTTCTTGGATTACCAAGGACTCGGTGAGGGCACGATTCTATTTTTGTGATGGTTGACTAGTTTTAAAAGATGGCACATTCATTCCTTGCAAGAAGACCAGTGATTTTGTTCATGTGGCAAAATTATTTTTTAGTGAAGTGGTGAGACTACATTGTCTACCAAAGAGCATAGTTTTCGATTGCAATACCAAATTTGATAGGTATTTCAGGCATAAATTATGGAAGAAATTGAAGACAATTTTGAAATTTAGATCATCACATCATCCACAAACTAATGGGAGATAGAAGTTGCAAATCACAGCTTGGGAAATTTGCTAAGAAGTTTGGTTGGAGACAAGCCAAAAGGCTAGGATCTGATTTTACCATAGGAAAAATTTTCATATAATCATTCTATCAATAGGAGTACTAGTAAATCACCATTCCAGATTGTATATGGGAGTATTCCCAGAAATGCTTCTAAGTTGAGGTAGTTGGATAAAGGAGAGATAAGTAGTGCTAAAGCAGAAGAATTTGTTGAACATTTGAAGAATATCCATTAGGAGGTGAGGAAACACATTATTAAGATGACTACACATTATAAGGCTAAGGAAGACATGAAAATGAGGTATAAGGGATTTCATAGTGGAGATGATGTCATGGTTCATTTATGAAAGGAGAATTTTCCAGTGGGTATGTATAATAAGATAAAAATGAAGAAGTTTGGTTTATGCAAGATAGTGAAAAGGCATGATTCTGGAAATGCCTATGAAGTGGAGTTGCTTGCTGAATTGAATATTTCACTATTATTTAATATTTTAGATTTGACAGAGTATCATGAAGGAGGTGATGGGGATTAAATTGTAGAATTTTAGTGGAGTATTCCAACAACTAGTTTAGCTACAAAAGAGATTAAGGAGATATTGGACAGTCATGTTGGCAAAAGTACAAGGAACAGAAGTTATGTAGAATACCTGGTCAAATGGAAAGGGAGGTCAGTAGAAATTTCATCATGGCTAGCAAAGGAGGAGGTTAACCATCTTAGTTTTCCTCTTAATACTTGAGATGTGACGGGGTCACTTCTCAAATTACCCCGAGTGTCTGATGTAAGAGCATCCTAAGTGTAAGAGCAATCTTGCATCGCCCAAACATATTTCCTTTTAGTTGTTTCAATAAGGGTTTTCTTAATGTAGAGTTGTTTTTTGTGGAGGCTTTCTACTTAGTAAGCCAGTATACAAGCTTGGAATGTTCTAATTTCAGTGGTGAAGGCTCATTTTAGTTATATGAATTTTTTAGTTGAGTTTCATGGCTAGATTATATGCATTTGTAAAGTTATTAAGATTCTTGGTGTATAATTTTGGTATAAAAAATTCACACTCAATTTTGAAGGCCTTAGAGGCCTCAGATGAGGCTTGAAAACTCAACACGCATGTAGATTTGGGGCTAAGGTTTTTGAAAAGTGGTTATAATAGCCAATTGGAGTAGCGATTTGATAATTATGGTCTTCTAAAGTTGGGCTACCTAAAATTTCTAATATGAATGTCAAAAGTGTATTTGGTTGACTCTATATGTATTGTTAGGGTCTGTCAAATCTAGGTATTAAGTTTGAGTGTATAGAACCTTCGTAGGCAATATAAAATTGCCTATTTAAGAAAGACCCAAACATTGTCTAGGACAGCTCTAGGTGATACTTTGTAGCTTTTTCTTGTAGATTACAATAATGAAGGCACCTGCACGGGTTAGCATATTGTAATTCTAAATTCTGTAATTTTGCATTTGCGATGATAATAAGAAGCTCGTATTTATTCTTGCAATTGTTGTTGTTTCTTTGATTATGTTGTGTTTATGGTATTAAGGAGAGCACCCTTCATCAAGTGATATCAGAGCTAGAGTTCCTAAGTGTGTCAACAGATTGTCTATTGTGAGGTATTTCACACTAGGATCATGGTTTGGGCTGACCATGTAGACAGATCACCGATTGTGAGGCAGTTTCCACTAGGGTTTCAGTGGAAGCATAAAAATGTCGCCCCAAAGAGAATGTGCTAGAAAGGTTGAAGGTGTTACACTTGAGGATTTTAGAACCCTCAAGAGGAAAATACAAGCATTGCAAAAACATATGCATAGAGGAATGAATCTTGTCATAAGAGATGATGAAAGTGAATAAGAAAGAGAAGAAGAAGGAAATGTGGACCAAGCTATAGTAGAGGAATTTATTAACCTAGAGGAGGTGAAGCTTTTTAAGACCATTTCCATTATTGGAAAAAGAGCTAAGTTTGATTTTCCCATATTTTGGGGAAATCTAACCCAAAGGAATTGATCAAGTGGATCAATGAAATGGAGAGTACTTTAAATATGAAGATATTGAAGATTCAGATATGGTCAAGTTTGTGAAAGCCAAATTGAAGGGTCATGCAAAGATCTAGTGGCAAGAGATCCAATTGGATCAAACTAAGAGAAGAAATGAAAAGCTCAATAGATGGGATCAAATGGTAGACAAAATGAAGTGACAATACATTCTTATTGCTTATGAGTTTGATATATTGAAAAAAATGCAAGGGTTGAAGCAAGTGGGAAAATCTGTTCAAGAGTATACCAAAGAGTTCTACTAAGTTCTGAGCAGAATCAACCATGTAGAAGATGATAAGGAGAAATTCACCCATTATCTTAATGGATTAAGGCCAAGTATTCAAGAGGAGTTGAGTCTTGTTCAAGTGACCAGTATTGAGGAGGCATACCAATTTGTCCTAAGAGTTGAGGAGAAGCTGAGCAAAAATTTTGATAACAAAAATAGTGGTAGAGGTCACAGTGGAAGATCTGAAGGATGGTCTAATGGAGGTCAAAATGATGATCAAAAGATAAAGGATGAGGCTGGAAGTAGCATTCATAAGTATAGGGGAAATAATTCCACTCATTTCCATGATAAAAAAAAATAGAGATCAAAGATGAAGAGGCTGAGGAAAAGAGTTTGGAAGAGGAGGCTTCTATGGGAAATGTTTTCACTACAGAGAAGAAGGGCATAGAGAATTTGAATGTTCCCAGTACCAAGGTGGGACAGATCAAAGAGAAGAAGGTCAGGATAGAGTTGGACATTCTGATGAAGATGCTAGATCATCACATTCTAAAGGTGTTGAAAGAGGAGAAGTCTGAGTTAACAGAAGAGTCATGTTGAGTGGATAGAATGAACCTAACCAAAGAAGGAGCTTGTTTCACACAAGGTGAAAATGTGAAGATAAGTTTTTTGAAGTGATCTTTGATGGTGGAAGTACTAACAATCTAGTGTCGTAAATGATGGTCACAAAATTGAAGTTGGAGAGGCAGAAACACTATCGTATTGCTTCAGTGCAAGATGACCACAAGGTCATGGTTAGTGAGCAATTCTTAGTAAAGTTCATGATCAAAAGCTACTAGGATGAGGTTCTTTATGATATTATACCTATGGACATATGTCATATGTGTTTGAAATTTGTTCAATGCTCCCCTCAGGATTCATGAAAAGGGCTTAACTACCTCCTGTGTACTATAAGTTGAGTGGTTGTATCAAGCATTGATAGATCAGTCTTTTGGTGCAACGAAAACCCCACTCTAACAAGTGGTATCAAAGCTTGGTCATAGGTTCAAATCCTCAGACCCTTGGGTAACACTAAGGGGGAGATTGTTAGAAATTTTTTGAGCACTCTCCTCAAGATTTGTGAAAAGGGATTAACTGCCTTCTATGTACTATAAGTTGAGTGGTTGTATCAAGCATTGACAAATTGGTCTTTTGGTGCAATAGCAATCCCACTCTAACAATATGTTTTTGGGTAGGTCATGGCAGTTTGATAGGCATATGTACATGATGGGTGAGGAAATACCTACTCTCTAACAAAGGATAGAGTGAAGCATAAGTGAAGTTATTGAAGGAGAAAGAAGAAAAGATATGTATTGCTACTAGAATATGTTTTATTGATGGAAAAGAATCTCTCAAAGGTATGAAGTGTGAGCATATGTATTTTTCTATAATTCCAAAAGATGGTAAAGAAGAAGTAGAGGAGGTACCTGTAGAAGTTGCAAACATATTGGCAGAGTTTTTTGATATTGTGTCAGATCATGTACCTGAAGGATTACCCCCAGTGAGAAAGATCATTTACTAGATGGATTTGATTCCAGGAGCCAATTTTCCAAACAAGGTAGCACATACAATAACACCAACAGAAAGTGAGGAGTTGAATAGAAAAGTTCATGAGTTGTTATAGAATGGATTGATTTGAGAGATTCTAAGTCCATGTGTTGTACCAAAAATATTAGCACCAAAGAAGAATGGAGAATAGAGGATGTGCACAGATTCTCATGCTATCAACAAGATCACAATCAATTATAGATTTCTATTTCCAAGTATGGATGATATTATGGATTGTTTGAGTGGAGATGAGTATTGTACAAAGATAGATTTGAAGAGTGGATACCATCATATTCACATTAGAGAAGGTGATGAGTGAAAGACTACTTTAAAGACAAGGGAAGGAGTGTACGAGTGGTTAGTCATGCCTTTTGAGCTAACTAATGCACGAAGCACTTTCATGTGGCTCATCAATGAAGTATTGAAGGAGTTTCTGGGTAAGTCTATCATTTTTAACCTAGATCATATTTTGATCTTTAGTAAGACATTGGAGGAGCATTTGATGCATATTCAAAAGGTGTTTGATAAGTTGAGGCAAGAGAAGTTGTTGATAAACCTGAAGAAGTGCAGTTTTGTGAAGGAGTTGGTGTACCTAGGATTTGTAGTCTCAATAGAAGGTCTAAAAATGGACCCAGAGAAAGTGAAGGCTTTCCTTGAATGGCCTACTCCAAAGAGTGTTATAGAGGTAAGATCTTTTCATGGACTGGCTAGTTTTTACAGAAGTTCATAAGAGGTTTTAGTAGTATTTGTGGACCCTTGACTAAAACAATGAAGGGGGATAGGAAAGATATTAAGTGGACTTTAGGAGTAGATAAGAGTTTTAATCTGTTGAAACAAAAAGTTACAAAGCAACCTATTTTATCACTTCCATATTTTAACAAGGTGTTTCAAGTGGATTGTGATGCTAATGGTACTACAATAGGAGTTTTTTTGAGCCAAGAAGGTAGACCTATTGCTTACTTTAGTTAGAACTTGAATGATGCCAAAAGGAAATATTGTGTTTATGATAAGGAATTTTATGCTATAGTTCAGGCATTGAAGAAGTGGAGACACTATCTTCTTCCTAAGGAGTTTTTTTTGTATATAGATCATCAAGCTTTGCAATATTTGAATAGTCAAGGAAAATTGAGCTTAAGGCATTTGAAGTGGGTTAAGTTTTTGTAGAGTTATACATTTTTTTTGAAATATAGGAATGGGAAGTCTAACAGAGTTGTAGATTCTCTTAGTAGAAGAAATTTTTTGCTAATAGAGATGTAGATTGAGGTGGTTGGGTTCAAGGATCTTGAGAATTTTTATCCATAGGATCTTGATTTTGGCGAAGCATGGAAGGCTTGTATAGAACCTATTACACTTGACAGGATGAAGTGGTTGGATTTCATAATCCAAGATGGTATGTTTTTCAAAGGAAGCTAGTTGTGCAATCCTATAAGATCAATGAGAGAGAATATCATCAAGGAGAAGCATAGTGGAAGATTGATTGGAAACTTTGGGAAAGATAAGACCATTGCATAGTGAAGAGTTGTATCAGCCATTACCCGGACCAGAAGAGTCATGGGAGGATGTCAGCATGGATTTTTTTCTTGGATTATTAAGGACTCTACAAGGGCATGATTCTATTTTGTGGTGGTTGATAGGTTTTTAAAAATGGCACATTTCATTCCTTGCAAGAAGACTAGTGATGTTGTTCATGTGGCAGAGTTATTTTTCAGAGAAGTGGTGAGACTACATGGTTTTCAAAAGAGTATAGTTTCATATCGTGATACCAAATTTGTTGGGTATTTCTAGCGTAGATTGTGGAATAAATTAAAGATAGGTTTGAAGTTTAGTTCATCACATTATCCATAGACTAATGAGAAAATAGAAGTTGTGATTCACAGTTTGGGAAATTTGTTGAGATGTTTGGTTGGAGACAAGCCAAAAGGTTGGGATCTGATTTTACCGTAGGAAAAATTTGCATATAATAATTTTGTCAACATGAGTACCGATAAATCACCATTCCAGATTGTATGTGGGAATAGTCCTAGAAATGTTTCTAAATTGAGGCAGTTGGATAAAGGAGAGATAAGTAGAAGAATTTGTTGAACATTTGAAGAATATCCATAAGGAGGCAAGGATACACATTATCAAGATTAACACATAGTATAAGTCTAAGGTAGACATGAAAATGAGGTATAAGTAATTTTAGATTGGAGATGACATCTTGGTTCATTTGGGAAAGGAGCATTTTCTAGTGGGTACATATAATAAGCTGAAAATGAAGAAGTTTGGACTGTACAAGATAGTGAAAAGGCATGATTCTGGAAATGCCTATGAAGTGGAGTTTCCTATTGAATTGAATAATCCACTAGTATTTAATATTTCATATTTGATAGAGTACCAATAAGGAGGTGATGGGGATGAAGTTGCAGATGTGTAGTGGAGTATTCCAGCTACTAGTTCAGCTACAAAAGAGATTGAGGAGATACTGGACAGTCGTGTTGGAAGAAGTACAAGGAATAGAACTTATAAAGAATATCTAGTCAAATGGAAAGGGGGCCCAATAGAAGGTTCATCATGGCTAGAAAAGGAGGAGGTTAACCATCTTGGTTTTCCTCTTAATACTTGAAATGTGATGGGGTCACTTCTCAAATTACCCTAGGTGTCTGATGTAGGAGCATCCTGGATGTAAGAGCAATATTGCATCACCCAAAAATATTTCCTTTTACTTGTTTCAATAAGGGTTGTCTTAATGTAGAGTTTTTGTCTATGGAGGCTTTCTACTTAGTAAGTTACAAGTTGAGAATGTTCTAATTTTAGTGGTGAAGGTTCATTATAGTTATACCAATTTGTCAATGGAGTTGTATGGCCAGATTATATGTATTTGTAAAGTTATATCATATTTTTGGTGTGTAATTTTGGTATAAAAACTTCAAGGTTAGTTTTGAAGGCCTTAGAGGCCCTAGATGAGGCCCAAAAACTTAACGGATAGGTGTTTGCATGGATCTAAGCTTTTAGAGCTGGCACTAAGGTTTCCAAAAAGTGGTTATAATAGCTAATCAAAGCAATGGTTTGAGAGTTATGGTCTTCCAAAGTTGAGCTACCTAAAATTTCTAAAATAAATGTCAAAAGTGTATTTGGCTAAGTCTATATGTATTGTTAGGGTCTTTCGACTCTAAGTATTAAGTTTGAGTGTCTAGAACCTTCCTAAGTAGCATATGATTGCCTATTTAAGAAAGGCTCGAACATTATCTAGGATAACTCTAGGTGATAGTTTGCAACTTTGTCTTGTAGATTGTATTGTAATGAAGGCACCCATGTGGGTTAGCATATTGTAATTTTAGATTATATAATTCCACATTTGTGGCAACAATAAGAAGCCCATATTTTTTCTCACAATTGTTGTTGTTTCTTTTTTTTTGTTATGTTTTAATGGTATTAAGGGGAGCACCCTTCATCACATAGTCAACTGCTAAAGTGGAGTATGTTGTTTCTGGAAATAATTGTACTCAATTGGTTTGGATGAGGTACGTATTGAAGGATGTTGGTGTAAGTATTAATGAGCCTATTGTTATTCATTGTGATAATACAAGCACTATTAATATGTCTAAGAATCTAGTGTTACATTCTAAGACTATGAATCTATGTATCAAGTATCATCTCTTGAGAGATAAAGTGATAGGGAAAGAAGTAAGATTAGAATATGTAAGCACTAAGGAACAAATTGAAAATATCTTTACCAAGCCTTTATCTAAGGACATGTTTGAGTATTGCAGAGGTATGGTTGGTGTGATGGCCTCACCTTGAGAGGATTGATTGATACAAGAATGCATCAATCCATACATAATTAAAACATATTCATACACATGGTCTTGATGCTTGCTGTTGCTCCTAATAGGGAGTAGTAACTTTCTGAATAACTAAGTTTTTGAGTTTTTTTTAAATCAATTTTCCATTTTTTTTGTTGGTGACACTTTATTTTTAGTGTTTGGTTAATTAATTGTTGCATAGATTTATATCTCAGAGGGATAGATTTTTGTAATATGGTTTATTATCAAAGGAGGAGAGAACATTGTAGAAGTTTGACATTATTATGACACTCTTTTCCATTGATGTCAAAGGGGGGTGATCTTTTATTTGGAATTATTGTTGACATGGTGATATGATCATATTCTTTATCATTATTGTTCTTCAAGTAAAGAATTAATTAAATTAAATTGATTGAATTATATTTTCTCCTTTCTTAAGATTTCCCTTTTATGCACTTGCATTAGTCATTTAATAATACAATATTAATTATTAAATATTTTTTATCTCTTAGGTTTTATGATCTCCTTCTATAAGGATTGGTTTCTTGTATTTTCAATTCATTATTTCAGTCTAATAATACAATCAAGCATATTGTGAGAACAAAACCCTTTCCCTCTCTTGTCTTTTATGCTTTGACACTACTACTTAAGATGATGATGATGATGATGATGACTTGTGAGAAATATAAGAAGGAATGTCAATATGTGCAACTACTACTCCACATTCTTCTATATGGCTACTGGATTCAGATGCTTTACACCATATGGCATCTTCTCTGGATTTGTTCTCTTCTTTTGAGGCTTCTCCTACTCCACATATTTTGATGGGAAACAAAATTGTTATGACTGTATGTGGGAAAGGTTCTCTTTACATTGATGATGGTACATTTCATGTTGTACTATGTGTTCCATCCCTATCCTCTAACCTTCTCTCTATTTATCAAATTTCTCATAGTAGAACAGTGGAGACAGTTGAGTTCACACGAGATCGTGTGCACATTAGAGATGGTGAGGTAGGCAAAACTATTTATGTAGGGACTATTGATTATTCATCCCACTTGTACTCTTTCTCTCATTTTGGTCCACCATCTCCACTGTTGAATAATTATCTCTTTCTTCAAGAGAGCTTATTGAGGTGAAGTTGGGTCACTTGAACTTATGTGTTGTTCTTAAGACCAGTGTTGTGACTTCTACACCTCTACCTCCTATTTAGATTCCATATGTCATGTTGGGAACTAAAATTGGAATAATTTTTATGTTTTCATTGATGTCAAACCTTGTTGGTAAGACATTCTCTATAATGTAGAGTTCCATATCAGTTAATTGATTAAGAGGATTTGAAAAGAGAGATAACAAGATGAACTAGTGAAGTTGTTGAGTAAAGAGGAGTAAGTTTGATGCAATTAAAATGGACACTTGATCAGTTAGTATTTGACAAGATAATGTATTATTTGATCATTGTATTAAGTGAAGATGAAAGATGAGTTGAAGTGTAGAAGATTTGATTGATAGAAATCAAGAGGTTGAGTAAAACACTAAGCATAACAGTGACAAGTTACTAGGTTAATGAAGGAGTTGAAGAAGAAGAATAAAGGAACTTAAGTAATAGCTGAGAAAATTAGTATTAGTTGAGTGATAGTAATGATCAAGAAAGATAAAGAGAAAATTGAAGTAGCGACGAAAACATTATGAGGTTCTTCTTTAAAGTGTTTCCACTTTTCCTTTATGTCCCAAAATGTTGAACCATCTGCAGGCATTAGAATAAAGCCATCTTGACTTCTATTCTATGGATGATAATTCATAAATTGAGCCAATCTACTTCACCTGAATAATCGTTGCATACATGGAATCATGAGAATATAACAAAAAACCTTGCAAGGCATATTTTTTGTTTTTTGATCTATTTGAGATCTACTCATCTGACATTTAGGACATTCTAGTGAAAATTTATGTTATTTATGATATATAATATGATCATTGGGACATACATATATTGCTTGATACTCCATTCCAATATCTTTCATAATGACAAATAATTCTTGGTATGAGAGAGGTAGAATATTTGATGGTGGCAACAAAAACTCACCTATCAATCTACAACAAAAAAATATAATTTGTTCATATAAACAATATTAATTGTACATGATTCCCTCTTTATTAAGTATAATGTAAAATATGACATACCTTAACATATGTGACATTGTTATGTTAGATAAACCATTCAAAAACTTCAAGTTCACCAACAACAATATAGAAAAAAGAAGAGTTGTGTGGGACCCTTCATAAAGGGAGGCCTCTACCTTCTCAAGTAGAGGCATATCATTAACATCAATGTCATCATCATCAACTGTGTCAATACCAAATGTTTTATGAATCAGTGCATTTTTACAATCATCTTCAAATGTGTTTTCTGGTGCATAATCATCATCTTCTATGGAAATTATCTTCAACTTTGATATTCGTACCTCCATGTTCCTCCACTTCTACATCCATATTTTTTGTGTTGTGGTGGTCCATATCATGTACCCTAGGGGGGTTGACCTATATAAAAATTACCAACATAAATAAACCATGATCATGATTGCATCATCAAAAGATTTATTATCTCTATAAATTGTTAATTTATGATATAATGAACAACTTACCAATGGATGATAATCAAGCCCCCTTAAACTTGACCGTGGAGGTTATAATGTCTCTTAGTTGTTTTGATGTCAAGTCTTCTAATATTTAGGCCCTTACAATTTTTTTAGGGACAATAACATTTTACATCACCTCTTTATTTGAAGTTAGACCACAATCTAGCAAGTGTCTTCCTATTTTTTTTCTTTGCTTATATTATGTGACATGATTTGATTGGATATCAAAACTTTGGTCTATAACTGTCACAAACTAAGTTAAGAGATACTACAAGTACACTAGTCATCTTAGAGCTTGTTATATATTGAACTTGAAATATTAGCCATGAAATGATATTTCAATATAATACACCAAATTGAAATACCTAAACATAGCAAAATTACAAAATAGACCAAAAGCATTGAACCAAAACCACCTTAGACATGAAAAAATAGATGACTAATTTATATAAAAATGCTTTGATTCAAAGAAAATCATATGTCAAGAACTATATCAAACTACAAAAGACTAGGGAAATAAGAGAAACATCATAATTAGACACTACAATCAGAAGTATAACATGCAATAGCAAGTTTTATTATGTAATAGGTCTATAAAAGATTCAAGAGCTTGGATGGACAAATGCCTATGATATCTCAGTGTTCAACCAATAAGTTGTCTAACTCACTATTTTTTTTTTGATTAAGGGGACAAATGACTATGATATCTTAGTGTTCAACCAATAAGTTGTCTAACTCACTAATTTTTTTTTGATTAAGGAAAATAGGTTTTAATGGGGCCCTAAAACCCTTACACTTCTAAAAGTAAACAGAGATAAAATGCTTAAAGTATCAAACAAACTAAAAGCAACAGTCTCAAAAACAACCCCCCATAGGGAAAAGATATAAATCATACAAAAAATGGGGGGGGTGGGGAGGAACAAAAAACAAAGAGAGGCCCAAAAGCAAGAAGGCTACTCAGTAATTTCTTAGAGTATTTCTACAACATGAATTTCTAGCTCAAACATTCTTCCAGTCACCTCTTTCATGTCAGATAGATCTTTGTCGGGTTCTTGGGTATCCTTCTTCTTTGTGCTAGATTTGATTCTCTTCCTCAAGCCATCCTCAAGAGACCTATCTTTGGCATTACTAAGAGAAATATCATCCTCTTTATTGACCCTATGTTCTTCAATTTTGTTAATGAGCACCTTTATGTTCTCATTAGCCTCTTTGAGGATGTTGTATCTTTTCTCAGCAATGATTTTCATAGAGCCCTCCATGTTCTGGACCCTACCATTCACTTCCTCCACTCTAATATCCATGTCTTTTTTCTCCTCTATTTTCTTGTTCTTCAAACTATAATTCTCCCTCTCCAAATTGCTCACTGTGTATTTGAGCTCTTGAATTTTGTGGAAAATCCATTTGATGGTACAATAGCTATCTACCACATAGTTTTTTGCATTGTTGAGCACATCCATTTGAGGGTTTTCCCTAGTGGTATCACTTAAAATCACTAGGATTGGGTCAATCGTCTCCTCCATTTGAATTTTACCCTCTTTATTCTCCTTGACCATAGTTCTTATCAATTCTATGTTGATCCCCATCTTTGCAGAAATAGTATCAAAACTCCTCCACACCACATTCTTATCTTTGCCCGTAATCATGCATTTGAAATGACTAGATCCTAACTCCTCATAATCCTACTCACACTCTTCCCCACACCCCTATTTCTTATCATCCTCATCCCTATCCTTCCCCACCTCCTATTTTTCCTCATTGGATTCAAAATCTCTCCCTCTTTTCCCACCCTTGAAAGTCTTGTCCTCAAAATCCTCCTCTTTGTTGGCTAGCATAATTATGGTGATGTTTCTCTTACCACCCATCCTCTTTTTGTCTTCTCCTTCTCTAAGATTGGTCTCCTCTTCTTCCTCAGTGTTTTTGCCCTCTATGTCCATACCATCCACCCTTTCATTGTAGTCCCTATTAGATGAAATCTCAAAACCCTATTTAGGTTCAAAATTTTCTTTTTTCTCCTTTCTCTCCATTTTGGTACTTTTTCTAACAATATTGTACTATGGGGTAGCATCCTCCTCCGTTTCTAAATGCATCTTTTGGTTGTCCTCAATATTTGAAGCAATATAGTCCTCTCTCGACTCATTTGAGTAATCTCTACCCTTCTTTCCCACCTTCCTATTATTCTTAATTTGTTACCCCATAGACCTAGCCTTAAAAAATTCATAGATTAATAGCAAGAGCCCTTTATGGAAGGTTGGATTACTTGAGTGCTTCTCCTTATAGTCATTAATATTTTCATTAATAGATGAGTATAGGAAAAAAGGAATAGATATATTTGCCCCATATCTAAAATGGTTAAGAAGCACAAAATGGTGGGTGCAAAGGTGGTTGAATCTCATATCAAGGGAAATGTACTTGATTATAACCCTCAACACAAACCTCCATGGTGTCTTTCTTCACTAAAGCCTTCTTTTCCTCCAAATCTTTGGTGAATTCCACCATAGCCTGCCCTGAAATCTTTCCATCTCTATAGAATTTTTTCCCCATGATGGGTATGCTAGTCACCACAGAGATAACATCCTCCATCAACATGAAATCCAAACCATTAGTCTTTGCAATCCCCTTATTCTAGCTCTTAACCATGCTTTGTGTAATAGAGGGTTTCCACCCATGAAATCGTTTGATGAAATTGGTGACTTTGCTTTTTTTCAAAATGCTCCACACCTTAGAGCATCTACGCCACTTTTGAGCTTCATCCTCAAGTTCCCTCCTATGTCTTTCCCCCACCATAATTTCTTCCGCTTTGTAAACTTTTCTTCTAATTTTGAAAATATTCAAAGTTGAATTTTCATTAGCACTAGTCATTTTTGCAAAACTTCTTTTCACCTTGTTTACTTTATGCCCAAAATCAATACTCAAAGTGAGATCATGGAGATTATTGATGTGAAAAGTATGATTTCTTTCATACTTACACATCATATTTTTGCACATTTCCCATAACTCATAAATTGTCATAATGTGCCTTTTATGATTCCCAATCTACCCAGGATCCTTTCCCTTTCTATAAGCTCAAGGATCAATGGTAGAAAAGTATGCCCATTTGTCCACTTTTCCACTTCATTATTCTTGATTTTCTAGTTGGCCAACCTATCAGCCACTTGATTGGCTTCCCTATACTCGTGAGCTATATAAGTTTTATCAAAATTCTTAAGGTGTTGAAGGTAGTCTTGAATTATATTCATGATCGTCCACGTAGGCTCATTCTTCTCATTAAGAAAATCTATAATATTCTTTGAGTCTCCTTCCAGCCAAAGATTTTTAACTCCCATGTCTCGAGCTAGTTTGATTGTTTGATGAGCTACAGTCACCTCCACATAATGGTTGATTTGAATTCCTAGAGGTGAGAACACAATAGCAATCTCTTTTCCATGTGCATTTTTGATGATCCCTCCCACCCTAGCCTTTCTTGGGTTGCCTTTGGCCGCCCCTTCAAAATTAGCTTTGTGCCACCCCTCAGGAGGGAGAGTCCATCTACACTCTTTCCTCTTGTTAGTATCCATAACCTTAGTACTAAGAAGGGCTTTGAGATCTTTACTAGAAGATTAGTTTTCTAACAAAGCATTAAGGCTTTTGTAGAAGACAATTTAGCATTGGTTTCTTTTTCCCTAAAAAAGTTGTTGTTAACTAATATTATTGATGTGAAAAGTAAAATTAATTTCATACCTACACATCATATTTCTGCATATTTCCCATAACTCATAAACTATCATAATGTACCTTTTATGATTCCCAATCTACCCGGGATCCTTTCCCTTTCTATCGGCTCAAGGATTTTTGACAGAAAATCATGCCCGTCTATCCACTTTACCACTTTATTATTCTTGATTGCCCAATTGGCCAACCTATCAGCCACTTGATTGGCTTCCCTATACTCATAAGCTACATAAGTTTTATCAAAAGGTGTATACTCGTGAGCTACATAAGTTTTATCAAAAGTCTTAAGGTGTTGAAGGCAGTCTTGAATTATATTCATGATTGTCCACGTAGGCTCATTCTTCTCATTAAGATAATCTATAATATTCTTTGAGTCTCCTCCCAGCCAAATATTTTTGACTCCCATCAACTTGAGAAAAGCTGAGGTGGGAGGGATCATTAGAAATACACATGGAAAAGGGATTTTTGTTGTGTTAGC
Organism: Cupressus sempervirens; assembly: GCA_028749045.1. Lineage (NCBI taxonomy): Eukaryota > Viridiplantae > Streptophyta > Pinopsida > Cupressales > Cupressaceae > Cupressus > Cupressus sempervirens. The sequence goes on along the minus strand of CM053785.1, from coordinate 13,784,707 downwards.
ATCTCTAGGCATTCAAACCAGCCATTATGCGGAGGCGATTGTGGCTCATTAAACAATCAAACTAGCTTGGGACATGGAAGTCAAAAATATTTGGTTGGAAGGAAACTCACTAATTTGTTAACTAACCTCATTGTTGATAGTTGAATGGATGTTGCTCTTTGATTCAAAAACTAAAACACAATTTAAATTAGATATTTATAAGTAAATAAAATGAATGATAGGAAAAAAGTGCTACTATCAGGTTAGAAATGTTATCAAGGATGATGTTCATGAAAAGGATAATACACATAAGTAAACAAAGAATAGTACACATGATTAATTTGTTTTCTAGTGAATTTTATAAGGACTTTGCCATAGATTACAATGAAAACCAACATTGACATGGTCACAAATTCTTTGAGGAAGTTAGAGGGTATTTCAAAGTGAGGGCCCATGTTTATGATGAGGACAATGAGAGAGAGAGAGAGAGAGAGAGAGAGAGAGAGAGAGAGAGAGAGAGAGAGAGAGAGAGAGATTTAATCTTTCCTTCGATGTATTTAATTTGGGATATTCCAAGGATCCTAACATGTAGTTTATCCCCTTGCACACATGCGAAGGATATGTCATTTACTTGTCCTCTAGTGCACATGCGAGGAAAACTTATTTTGTAATTCCTTTTAAAAAGGAAATTAGTTTATCCTCCTTAAGAGGAACTTGACACTTTGTACACACTTATTAGCATTCATAGTAATGGGAGTTACACATGTGACCACATGCAAGTCCTTTCTCATCTCTATAAAAGAGTTGCACATAGTCACATGTGTAACTCCCATTGCTCCACCGTTCTCTCTCTCTCTAGGATTTTTCCTTCATTCATAATATTCACAAGGGGTTTTCTCTGCTTTTCCCTTTCAAATTATTTGTCTCCTTTGTTGCTCTACATTGTTGTATACTCTTGGACTCTTGGAACTTGGTTATTTCATGGTAACATTATTTCTCACTGGACGCACTTGGGTTGATTTCATTTCCTTGCTCTATTTTATTTTTTCTTTCTTACATGGCATCAGAGCATAGGTGTTAATCCTTGTTTTGAGTTCTTGTGTTGAAGGTTGTCATTTATTGGAGCTCACCTTCTTTGGGGACTTTTTTGAGGGAATTATTTTTTTAATAATTTCTAGCTCATTCCAACACTTTGTATGTGTAGATTGTAGTATTTTAGCTATTAATTAAATATAACCCCACTTTGAAAGGCTCTTATTTTCTTGCAATTTTTTTCCTCTTGTTTTAAAAGGATTGTTGTTGGGATTAAAGATAGTGTAACTGAGAGAGGGGGTGAATCAGTTACAAACAAAAATTAATCCACATATCCCTTAGATGTCTTAAAGATTTGGTTACTGCCGATACTTGGTAAAAAAAATTTGTAACTTGGTAAATTAAACTATTACTTATCTTCAAGCATTCATACATGTAACTGAAAAAAAAATGTACACAAGAGACATCGGATTTAACGTGGAAACCCAATATGGGAAAAACCACCAAGTAACTAGTCACCAATTTTTCACTCTTCTGAAGTGAGCCCTATTAGGAGCCAACCCTATTAAAGGTTACAATACACACTATTAGGTGTGACCCTGTTAGAGGATTTAATCACCCTATTAGGAGTGGCCTTGCTAGAGGTCTTTAGAACAATTCAACTAAACTGTCACCTTGTTAGAGGATTTACAAAATGACTGTTAAACCAACTCTGTTAAGAGATTTAAAATCACTGCTACAATGGTTAGAAAGAAACAATGAATTCACCTAAATAAAATGCAACTGAATTTGTTGGATACAGGTCTTTGTTCAGCATCATTGGATCCTCCTTGATCAAATATGACTCTGTTGCTCCTCAATGATCTCTGATCATCCTTCAAATTCACTTCCACAATAATTAGTCTTCATATCACATTAACTTCTCAACTTGACCTCTTACTTATACCATTCAGATTATCAAGTCGACCCATTTACATGTTACATTTACTAATAAATCATACATTAGTCGACTACAAATATTACTCTGAACAAATAAATGTTATCTCATAAAACAATGAAATCCTTTACTGGCTGACCCTGCTAGGTAAATACTGCTTCTAGAATTTTCCTGAGTTAACTATCTTGACTCGGTTAACATTGCAATATCCTTAAAATCCTTTGACTGCCGAGTTTGCTTGATAAGAACTAAATCTTCCAAATTACCTTTGATGATCGAGTGAACTCGGTAAGAACTTTTTCTTCCAAATTACCTTTGATGACCGAGTGAATTCAGTAAGAACTGTTTCTTCCAAATTACCTTTGATGACCCAGTGAGCTTGGTAAGAATTGCTTCTTCCAAATTACCTTTGATGACCAAGTGGACTCGGTAAGAAAAATTTTTGTCACATTTTCTTCAATTACCGAGTGATCTCGGTAAGAACTAAATTTCTTTGATTACCTTGAAAGCTCAGTAAACACTATATTTTGCCTTGCTGACCTTCTAAGCTCGGTAGACACTATCCTTTGCCTCGCTGACCTTCTGAGCTCGGTAGACACTATCATTTGCCTTGTTGACCTTCTGAGCTCGGTAGACACTATCATTTACCTTGCTGACCTTCTGAGCTTGATAGACACTATCTAATGACTGATATGACATTTGTGTGACATCAAAGACAACATATAATTGAACAATTGTATCCAAAAATCTCCCTCTTTGGCATTGATAGAAACACAACATGTCATAGTAGGATGAAATTTGAAAACAAGCCTTTTAATGACAGAGTACAAAACTCCCTCTTTCATATAATCTCTCCCTCTTACACAAATTCTTATTATTTGCAAATTTCAGAAAGATATGACAATATATTCTCCCTCTTTGACAACACATGCCAAAGATAACTCAAAACAACTGAATAGCATTGTACCTGATGTACTGATTCATATGCAATATCTTCATTGGTTTGCTACATCAACTGATAGATCTTCAATTCTATTCATGTTGATGCATCACTAAAAATGTATTTTAGTGAGCTTCAGATAGGGGAATGACCCCTAACTTACCTCTTAGATACAAGAATGCATCCTTAGGTAAAGGCTTTGTGAATATGTCAGCAATTTGTTCCTTTGTATGCACATATTCCAATCTTATTTCCTTTTCTTGCACCAATTCTCTAACAAAGTGATATTTTATGGCAATATGCTTGGTTTTTGAATGCATCACTGGATTCTTGGAGATGTTAATTGCACTTGTGTTATCACAAAACATAACAACCGGTTCTATGATTTCTTGCTTCATACTTTTCAATAATTGTTTAAACCACACAATATTTGAGCAATTTACTACTGCTGCAACATATTCAGCCTCTTCTATGGATTGAGATGTAAAATTCTACTTTTTGATTGTCCAAGAATCCAACCTTTTTTTTTAGAAAGAAAGCTCCTCCACTTGTGCTTTTTCTGTCATCAATATTTCCTACCTAATCTGCATCAGTGAACACCTTTAAATCTAGTTTTCCACCAAGTTTATACCATAATCCATAATCTTCAGTTCCTTTTAAGTATCTCATGATCCTTTTGATTGCCAACATATGATTTTCTTTTGGTTTTGCTGAAAATCTTGCTACAATCCCTACTGCAAGGGCAATGTCTGGTCTTGTGTGCACTACATATTGCAACTTTCCAATCATAGATCTATACAATGTCTGATCCACTTCCTTTGATTCATCATCCTTGGTGAGTTTTAATCTAGTACACATAGGAGTCCCAACTAGTTTGCAGTCTTCCATACTAAAAAATTTCAGTATCTCCTTGATGTATTTAGATTGAGTGATGTAAATGCCATTCTTATTCTGTTGAATTTGAAGACCAACAAAGAATTTTATCTCACCAAACATTGACATTTCAAATTCCTTGTTCATTTATTCTGAAAATTCTTTGCAAAGATCATCATTTCCTATGAACAAAGTATCATCTACAAATATTATTGCCAAAACAATCTTATTATCTGGTCCTTCCTTTATGTACAAGCTGTTGTTGTCATTAGTTCTTTGAAAACCAATCTGAATAAGATAGTTATGAAATCTTTCATACCATGCTCTAGGGGCTTGTTTCAGACCATATAATGCTTTATGCAATTTGCAAACCATGTCCTTCTTGTCTGGATCAACAAAACCTTCAGGCTGCTCAATGTAAACCTCTTCCTCTAATATGCCATTGAAAAATGTTGACTTGACATCCATCTGATAAACTTTGTATCCTTTGAATGTAGCATATGCAAGTAAGGTTCTGACACCTTCCAATCTTGCAACAGGAGCAAAAGTTTCTCCATAGTCTACACCTTCTTCTTGAGAGTATCCTTTGCATACTAGTCTAGCTTTGTTCCTTGATACCTTACCATCTTCATTTAGTTTGTTTCTAAATACCCACTTTGTTCCAATCACATTTTTGTCTTTGGGTCTAGGTACAAGAGTCCATGTTTTGTTTTTCTCTATCTATTCTATTTCTTCATTCATAACTTCAATCCAACTTTCATTGTCTAGTGCATCTTTGACATTTCTAGGTTCAAAATCAGCAAGTAAACAAGTGTCTTTCAACTTCTTGTCATTCTTCCTTCTGATTTATCACTAATGATCTGACCTGGTGCATGATGCTTTATGACATACTTGGCTAACACGGGCTCCTTTCCTTTTGAATGACTTGCATTTTTATGCTTCTGTGTCTCAACTTCTGGTTCTAATTCTGGTTGCTCGGGCTCAGTAGATGCTAACTCGATAGCTTCTGTTTGCAACTTGAGTTCTTGCAGCTCAGGAGGCATTAGCTCGGTTTGAAATTCCTGTGACTCGGTAACTGAAGATTCTGGAGTTGAAGATTCTTGAATAATAGGCATACTTGGCATTGTATCAGGTTCAATGTAAATGAACCTTCTGTAGTCTTCAGGTTCCTTTTTGCTTTCTTCTTCTATTCTTTCTGCAAACTCATCAACTTTCACATGTGCACTTTCTATGACTTTGTGAGTAGATAAGTTCAAACATCTATATGCTTTTCTTTTGCAAGAGTATCCCAAAAATATTTCTTCATCACTTTTTACATCAAATTTACCTTTTTTAGAGTCTTTAAAAATGTAACATTTGCTTCCAAATACTTTTAGATAACTTACATTGGGTTTGTAGCCATACCACAATTCATAGGGTGTTTTGAATGAGTCCTTTTTCAGCTATACTCAGTTCAAGGTATGAACTACAGTGCTGATAGCTTCCTTCTAGTATTTGATAGCAATGTCTTTCTCAATTGTTAAGGTTCTTGCACAATTCATTATAGATCTATTCCTTCTTTCTGCTATTCCATTTTGTTCAAGAGTTCTAGATGCTGAAACCTATCTTTTGATTCCCCTTTCAATGCAAAAGTTATTGAACTCATGTGAAATGAATTCACCACCTCTGTCAGACCTTAAGCATTTCAGTCTTTTGCCTGTTTCCTTTTCTACTCTGGCCAAATACCATTTGAACTTTTCAAATGCTTCTAATTTCTCTCTAAGGTACATGATAGTCATCATTCTTGAATAATCATCAACAAACAAAATGAAGAATTTTTCACCAGTATAACTTTCAATGCCAATAGGTCCATATAAATCAGTATGCACAATTTCTAGAACTTCTTCAGTCTGATAGTTCTTGCTTTTCAAACTAGTCTTGCCCATTTTACCAATTTGACAATTCTTGCATAGACCAACCTCAGGTTTCTTTATGTTAGGAATACCTCTTACTTTCCTAAATTTACTAATTTTTATTGAGTTGTCAAAGTTTACATGACACAATCTCCTATGCCATAACTAGCTTTCTTCAATTTGAGCAATGAAACATGAACATTCACCAAGTTCAAGATAAAATAAATTACCTTTTGTTTGAGTTCCTGATCCAATCAGCTTTCCTTTTCCATCCAACAATCTTGCTTTTCCATGCATAAATTCTACTTTGAATCCATTATTGAGTAGTTGTGCCACACTCAACAAATTATGCTTTAGTCCTTCTACCCAATATGCATTATCACATGTACAAGTTCCTTGGTTAGTGAGATTCTTCCTTTTCCTCTTACACAACAAGGTTCATTGTTACCAAATCTTACGCTGCCACCATCATAGTCTTCAAAATATTCAAAATTAATTTTATCACTAGTCATGTGATGAGAACAACCACTATCTATAATCCATGCATCATTTTTTCTCATATGAGAAATGAGTGTCATTTCCTCATCATTATTAGACTCATCTTTCACAGCAATGTAGATAATTTCATCTTCTTTTTCATCATCAGAATCATTAGAATCTTTAGCCATAAAACATGTTTTCTTACCTTTATCCTTGAATGATTTGAAGTCTTGCTTGCCATTGTACTTGTGACCTTTCTTCTCATCTTTTTTCTACTTATTTGGGCACCTAGCAGCAATATGTCCAATTTCTTCACAAGAGAAACATATTAGAGGAACTCTACCTTTGTATTTTCCTTTGCCTCTTGAATATTTTCTTGCTAGTAGAGCTTCAACCACTTCAAGATCACTGTTTGAACTTTTTTTTTATTCTTCATCACTATCTGATTGTGGTTCCTTCATCTTTTTTCCTTTTTGTTTGAGTGAAAGCTTGGCTTCAAATGCCGATTCAACGTTCTTAGCAACTGGAACATAATTGTCATAGTTGTCTAGCTCAAATGCAGTCAATCTTCCATCTATGAATTCTAAATTTATTTTTTAATTTGCCTCACATCTCCTTTCTTGAATTGCAGAGACTCTGATTGCATAAATAGGAAGTAGAGTTCTAAGAACTGAACTTATAATTGTCTCCTCACCGATATCTCCTCCAAATGCTTTGATTGCACTAACACATGCTTTAACTCTTTCAACATAATTTGCAATGTTTTCATCCTCTCTCATCCTTATTTGATCAAATTGTCCTCTCAAACTTTTTTCTTTGGCTCTTCTCACATTATCATCTCCTCCATAGATTTCTTTCAGCTTGTTCCACATTTCAAAGGTAGTTTTGCAATCCTTGATGTCATCAAATTCTTCATAACTCAGAGCAGATGCTATATCTATCATCATGTTATTATGAGTCTTCTTTTCAGCAATATCATTGACATATAATGTACTAGAAGGTTCTTCATATTTTTCATCAAGGTACTGTAGCCCTGTATCACCAATGGAAGCCAAATGAAGCCTCATCAATCCTTGCCATGCTAAGAATTTGTCCCTGTTAAGTCTTGGAATTTCCCTTTTGTAAGACATCCTAATCTTTAGATTAGATCCTTGAAATCTTTTCCTATAAGCACCAATAGCTCTGATACCAATTGTTGGGATTAAAGATAGTGTAACTGAGAGGGGGGGTGAATCAGTTACAAACAAAAATTAATCCATAGATCCCTTAGATGTCTTAAAGATTTGGTTACTGCTAATACTTGTGAACAAATGTTGTAACTCAATAAATTAAACTATTACTTATCTTCAAGCATTCATACATGTAGCTGAAAACAAAATGAACACAAGAGACACCAGATTTAATGTGGAAACCCAATATGGGAAAAACCACCAAGTAACTAGTCACCAATTTTTCACTCTTCTGAAGTGAGCCCTATTAGGAGCCAATCCTATTAAATATTACAATACACACTGTTAGGTGTGACCCTGTTAGAGGATTTAATCACCTTGTTATGAGTGGCCTTGCTAGAAGTCTTTAGAATAATTCAACTGAACTGTCACCTTGTTAGAGGATTTACAAAATGGTTGTTAAACCAACTCTGTTAAGAGATTTGAAATCATTGCTACAATGGTTAGAAAACAAAATGGCTATTAAACCAACTCTGTTAAGAGATTTGAAATCATTGCTACAATGGTTAGAAAGAAATAATGAATTGACCTGAATAAAATGCAACTGAATTTGCTGGATACAGGTCTCTATTTAACATCATTGGATCCTTCTTGATCAAATATGACTTTGTTGCTCCTCAATGATCTCTGATCATCCTTCAAATTCACTTCCACAATAATCAGTCTTCATATCACATTAACTTCTCATACCTCCACATCATACCATTTTGAATTTGCAACTTGACCTCTTACTTATACCATTTAGATTGTCAAATCAGCCCATTTACATGTTACATTTACCAATAAATTGTACATCAGTTGGCTATAGATATTACTCTGAACAAATAAATGTTATCTCATAAAACAATGAAATCATTTACTAGTTGACCTTGCTCGGTAAATACTACTTCTAGAAATTTCTTGAGTTAACCATCTTGACTCGGTTAACATTGCAATATCCTTAAAATCCTTTGGCTGTCGAGTTTTCTTGATAAGAACTTAATCTTCCAAATTACCTTTGATGACCGAGTGAACTCGGTAAGAACTGTTTCTTCCAAATTACCTTTGATGACGGAGTGAACTCGGTAAGAACTATTTCTTCCAAATTACGTTTGATGATCGAGTGAACTCGGTAAGAATTGTTTCTTCCAAATTACCTTTGATGACCGAGTGAGCTCGGTAAGAACTACTTCTTCCAAATTATCTTTGATGACCGAGTGAACTTGGTAAGAATAGTTTCTATCACATTTTCTTCAATTACTGAGTGATCTCAGTAAGAACTAAATTTCTTTGATTACCTTGAAAGCTTAGTAAACATTGTCTTTTTCCTTGCTGACCTTCTGAGCTCGATAGACAGTATACTTTGCCTCAATGACCTTTTGAGCTCAATAGACACTATCCTTTGCCTTGCTGACCTTCTGAGCTTGGTAGACACTATCCTTTGCCTTGCTGACCTTCTGAGCTTGGTAGACACTATTTGATGACTGATATGACATTTGTGTGACATCAAAGACAACATATAATTGAACAATTGTATCCAACAATTGCTGCCAAAACAAGATGAACTAAGTACTAATATTTTATTGCAGGTTTCATTAAATTTGTGTTTTACAAAGAAAATAATTGTTCTGTTACTAACCATGATCCTAGAGTAATTTTTTGTTCTATTTAAAGCTTTTATTAGCAATCAACATTTTTCAAGATTTAGATCTCTTTCTCTAACTTTGCAATTGCTGGTCAATTTGATTCTCAATATACTTATTCTCTTTTCCTTTGCAAGTTTTTTTGTTGTCTAACTTTATTTTATAACAAATCTTCTCTTATATTTTTTCTTTATTTTTAATTTATATATATCTTAATATTTATCTGGTTGTTTTTAATCTTGTGTGAGCTTTTGTCTCTCCCTACGTGGGCCTTCTACTTGTGCATTTACAAGGCCTTCCTATCTACATTCATTCACCTACTCCTCTTATTATACTTTATTTTCACTCTCTTTTTTTTTCTCGATGCTCTCTATCATCTCTTCTTGTTTCTATTGGATATAATCATTCAATTGTATGTTGTCTTTGACATTACACAAATATCAAGTATATATCAAGCAATCAGTGTATGTCAAACTCACTCAAGAGTCAAAGGAAGTTCCAATGTATGATGAGCTTTTCAATATTCACCAAGTTTAGAGAAAGTGTCTATCGAGCTCACTCGATCACCTAAGGAAAGTCTGCATGGAACTAGTGTTAATCGAGCTCACTCGGTTACTATTGAGCTGTCATTTTGCATGATGTTGAATGACAAGAATCTTTTTGAACTCCTCTCTTGGAAAGCTAATTGAGGATCAACTCCAAGGTTCTAAGTGATCTTGTGACCTACTAAAATCCACTCAATTGAATATAAATGTGTATGTTCATGAGGAGGCCTTTGCTAGTTTGAATGATTTCGAATAAGATGTTTGATCTATTATTTGAAAAGTAACCACAAAAGAGATATATTTTTGGTAGTTTATATTTTATGATGAATGTGATTTATCAATTAAGCTGTATGAATTCCTATTTTAACCAAGTGTTAGATAAGAAAATAAAAAAGATAAGATAATGAGAGATTAAAGCAAATAACTTGAAAGGGGAATTCTTAATGGACATAAACCACAATAACAACACATCTGCAAGTTAAATCATCTAAAAGGTCGGGTATGAAACCAATGAAAATAGAAGCAACTCTTCCTCAATTCCACTAATGCAATTATCAATGGGAACTCAATAATCACCGAAAGATGTTTCACTTCTCATCAAATTGTAAGGCCATAGAAAGTGCGCTCATGTGAGACAAGAAGCTATGCAAGAACAAGAGGTGATCTCTTCTCCAACTCGATATGCTAGCAGAATTTGTTAACATGAGGCAAACACCAAAACTAAAAGATCACACAATACAACCATTGGCTCCATTATTATTCATGAACATGCATTCACAAAAATAACACACTCTAACAAGAATAACTACACTCAGAATGAGAGCGCCAATAGCATATATTATTACATCAAAATAATGGCCTAGAGTACATATCACATTCATGTATTAATAAGAAATCATCGCCTCCCTTTGTGTTGGGAGAGAGAGTTCTTAAAATGCAACTCATGCTAAAAACTAATAAGACAAAACTAATCATGTACAAATTGACTCTCTAAATGGTGCTAAGTAGGTCTCCACCCTTGTTTATATCAATTAATGGGTGCATGAGCCTTTACATGGCTTAAAAAAATGAAAGAAGAAGTAGATAAGAAGAAGGGAGTTGCAAGAGGATCTGAGAGTCATTAGAAGCTCTAAAAATGGAATCTTGACCTTCTTTGAATATTTATGCGAGTTGAACTATCGTCAAAATGTGTTTTCGATACATGGAATGCTCTTAAAATAGTAACTAGTTGTTAATTGTCAAAGAACTACTACTTCTTCAAAATTGCCAGTGCACCTCTTAGAATAGCACACTTGTGCACCTTGATGATACGTTCCAAAAATGCAAAATTTTCCCAAGTGTCAAAATTGAATTTCCAACATCTAGGTTTTCTTCCCCTTTACACCAAAATGATGTCTAGATGTTTCCCTTGAACTTCTTGATTATCTTCATTACTTGGATAGCTTCTAGAAAATCCAAAGCTCCATATTATCCTTGTTGGTGTAATTAAGTATTTACTTATTACACTTACTTAAGTTTTACTTAGGTTAATGCATTATTTAATTATTTTGCATTATTTTATTATTATTTTAGGTGACACACTTAGGAGTTTGTGAACTCTCATTGAGTTATGCAACTCTAATTATGCACATGGTGTCCACAACATAGGAGTTTGCATCATTCATTGAGTTGTTATGTTGACAACATAGTTATCCGCACTCCTCATTTAGCACATGTTGTCTACACCACTGATTTGCATGCTACACCATTGTAGGCTTATCCTCACATCATCGCACTTAATCTCGTGCTCAATGGAGGATAATCCATATCTGGTGGACATGTCCTGGTTGTATGACATATCATGATGCTGACTTCTATGCATTCTAGAAGCTCTCCTGAGGCCTTTATATTTAGGCACTCCTAGTGTACTCTTGAATCCAGTTATTGAATGAATATCGTCATTCTAATCATACTTTGTCTATTTTGGTCTATTGTGTGCTTGTGTTGAGTTCTTTAGTTCTTGGGTGAATTTTGGCCTAAGCCAAATTCTTACAATCCTTAACAACCTTTTGGTAATTACTAACCTTTATCCAAGTTGCCACAAAATCCTCAAGTTTGGTATCCAGCTCCAATAATACCTCCTCAATCTTGAATGCTTGCCTGATATCTTCATCTGACAAAGCATCTTCAAAGGTTCCTCAAAATTGTTGGACCATTGATTGCACCAAGTTGAGTTTGGTTTTTTACTCATCTTCAAAAATCTTAAGGCAAGTAGCGTTATAGTACCTTTCTGCTTCCAGAATTTGCTCTTGAGTTTGATCCCTTATTCTTTGAATATCTTCATGTGGTCCCTCCATGACTTTATTACCAGTATATATTTTCTCTATCCAATCATTGATCTTATTAAGCTCCTCCACTGTATAAACTTCCATGATCATATGATACCTTTGACCTTTTATCGATGTTAAGGTGTATAAGTATTTTGCCTAGGTATGTATGTCATCCATCAATCCAAAATCATAATTCACTATAGAAAACATCTTATTCGCACTCAAATGAATATGGTGTAACAAGTTCAAATTTCTCTATATTATTTGTATACCTTTCTCCTCAAAATTTTCACACCATTATTGACATGCATCTAAAAATGGATCCAATTATACATTCCCCTTCTCTTCTCTCTCTAGTGTTGCAACGAGAGTTATCTCTGGATGATCCAGGTCTATTGGGCCCACAACTCCATGCAAATAGCCTCTTAGATACTCATTTTATTTTTTCGGCATAATTAGCTCGGACTCATCTCGGTCCATATGCCTAAACACATCCTTAATGCTTGTAGTGATCATTAGTTTTGTAGTATCTACCATGGGCCTTCCTAAAATGACCTCCTTGATTTGGTAATCCTTAGGAGTCATTTCCTTGGTGTCAGCATATGGAGGAGGGATAGTTATATGTGCAAGCAAGTCTTGATCCTAATTCTTCATAATGAAGGCTAATGGTCATGCATCATCCGTAGGTGGCTTAGGCTTCTTGATGGCTTTAATTATCTCTCTCAATCCCTCCTCAAAAGTTAGATCCAACTACTTCTTTTTCCAAACCATAACCTCCCTCTTCGGCCATGCCAGTGTGGTGCCCATTGGAGACATATATTTGATTGAAGAGGTGCTTCCTATTGTAGGCCCCTTCCCCTTATCAGTCCTCCATAGATTTTTCTCCCTTTGGGATAGATCAATAGTTGGGGTCTCTATGTCTACTTGGATGAAGGTCCTAGCCACTGTACTGTGAGGGGTTTGCTGAGGCTCTTTAGGTATTTGCCCCTCCTCTGATACTTCATTGGCTTGTAGTTGTTGGGGCTTTGCTTCCTCCCCTACTTGTTCTTTAGTTTCTATAAAGAGAGGACATGGTATTGTTGAGCCTTTATCCAAGAAAGAAAAATCTTGAGATGGTGGTGGTGGTATTCCCAGAGGTCCTTGAGGTAGAGGCAAAATTTGATTCTAGTCCTCCCTAGGGATTCATTCATGGGAGTGTCTCTTATCTTTTCACCGGCCATCTCAGTGCCTACTGGCATGAAGTCAAAATCAAAGAGGTCAAAGAAATTTGTTTCTTGCCCCTCCATATCATCAATCCATTTTTGATATTCATCCTCTAATGTAGACACCTGAATAGGCTCTTTAAGAATAGAAGGAGGCATGAAAGTTGAGATTATTCTCCTTTCTTCTTCTATAGCCCTAGAAACATGAGTCCTTTGACTCAAGGGGACATATCCAATCTCCTTACTTTCTTCTTCTTCCACCTCAACTTCGAGGATTGTCTCAGGGACCTATGGGGGTTGAGTGTTTCTCTTCTTCAATCTTCTCATTTGTGTCCCCACCAGAGTGGCTCAATCCTAGCCTTTTTAGGAACTAAGGGGGAGGTTTCTTCATCTATACTTGTTGGTGGCACCCTCTAGCCTTCTTCTACATGTTCACCTTGCACTTGTTCTTCCTATGGGAGCACTTGTGGTTCTTGGTCAGGCTCTTGTGCTTCAAGCTCTTGAGCTTCAGGCTCAACTTATGGCTCTTGTTCCTTGGTAGACACCCTCTTCCTTTTGTTCTTTCCCTTATCCACCCTAAAGTAGTCAACCTACCTCTCATGTTGATGTACCATTTCCAGCCTCACAGGGGATTGAGCAGGGAAAGTTGGTACAATAACTTTTTCACCTTTACCCTTCACCAGGTGTGTTGTAGCTTGAAGAGGAACAATCTGAGGAACTAGATCAAGTTTAAAAGGTTTCTTGATCCAGTCCTTCATTAACTAAATTATGTGCCTAGCTCTATGATTAATGTCTGCATTTTCATCTCTTCTTATCTCTGCATTCATAATAGGCCTATCGTAAATGGTGTCCCTATTGTATAGAGGATCCAAGAGGATTCATAAACTTTAATGAGATCTTCATCTTGAGCATCTTTTCCACCAAATATAGAGTCATCCTATAATGATCCCTTATGTGGATATCATAGTCATCTACTATGTTCATCCAATGGTCTTCCACTACATCTTTATGTACAAATTGCTTCCTTGCTAGGTACTACACCATCACTATGTTGTCAAAGTAGAGGTGAGGGGAGTTGTACTCTTCTAGGGGATACTAATCCCTTTCTAAATCAATTGTGGAAATATCTTGCTTTTGCTTGACTTCAAAAGCACCAATTGTCATGGGCTAGATCCATGTCTTTTTGTGTTATTTTCTCACTCTATTGTATGCAGATGTGAATTGCCTAGAAATCTCCAACAAAATGAGCCTATCTGATGAATACCTTGGGAGTTTCTTTGGATTCTCCAATGTACCAGCTACCTAAGGTAGGTGAATTTTTTGAAATGGATGTAATACACGTGTATTTTTGTGATCCTAGCTATTGCTTTCACTACCATCCTTTGGGCATAATCACCCTCTATGAATTAGATGATTGCAAATATGAAATCATCATTCACCACCCTATACTCTACACTTTGCTCTGAGAGTTTCTTCTTCACCAATTGTGGATACACCACATAGGGCCAAGCATTAGCATCTTCCATGCTCCCCTTTTTGTAAAGTCTTGGGTAGTATGTGGTCCTTTCCACTAATAAGTACACCATGTATGATGTCATATAGAATCTTGGATCAACTTTCATGGCTATGAGCTACTCATGCTGATTATCACTGAGGATAGTAGCCTAGTCTATTAGCATTTTTGTCATCCTAATGGTGTCAATAAAATAGAGCATCCATGTGTGAAGATGTCTAGCCATAGGGAGACCCATTGCTCTACTCAAAAGTACAATTGCATAGCCAATATCATCCTTCATGTACCCTCGTGTCATATACACTTTGATAATTATGTGGCCTATTGGTGTTCTATCTATTAGGAAGGATGATTGAATCATCTCTTTGGCTTCCTGTTCATTCTCCCAATACCATCTTTCTACCTGGTCATAAGTTATCTTTGCATATTGATTAAATCTTAGGAGATGAAACATTGTCTCAATATTCCTAGGTCAGAGGTCCAAGACTATCTCCATTATGACACTCTTAATGACCTTTTCTTCAAACACATAATGTTCTACCAAGGTCATAATCAACTTTGAGGTCTGTACTAAAGTTGGGTGTGAGGCTATGTTGACTAAGCTTGAATGCATAAGTGTTGACACCATTACAGATCATTCTTTTGGCTTGTTGCAGATAGTAAGGAATGCATTCCACTCAATGTGGCCCAACTCAGTATCTCTGATTTCAGCATGTCCATCCTAAAAGTGAGATTTTCTCGGTGCACCTTGGTATTTGAAAACAATAGGCTTGGGAACAATCTTTTCTTCCATTGAGGAGGATGAAGATGCCATTTTATCTACACATGAGAAGAAATATTAGTCCAAAAAGCTAAAGTCAGACCTAAAACAAACCCTAACTAACCCTAAATAGACAAAAAGAACCCTAAAACCACCCAAAACAATCAAAAATGGTAAATTTCCTCCACAAGCCCTATTATGTAGATTAGTGCACTTAGTGCACCATTACAGGTGCACTAAACGATCCATATTTGACCATTTGTGCATAATTGTGCACCTGCACATGTGTGCTCCTAGGTGAGGTACACACATGTGCATGTGCACAACTGTGCACATGTGTAGTGACAAGTGCCTTTTGTGGGGAGAACTTATTTTTTTGATGATTTGTGTTTGTACACAAAGGGTGCATACATGTGCACCTTGATGGGGTGCCTAATGTGCACTTAAGTGTTAGAAAGTACAAAATGGTATGCATGTGTGCACTTGAGGAGGTTCACACATGCACATCATTTTCCTTAGGTTTCTTTCATAGTTTTAGGTTAAAAGGTGCACATATCATGCGCACACCTTTTAATGACTTAGGTGTTGTTCTTTTTAAGTTGTTAAGTTAATGTTTGAAGCACAAAGGTGCACGCATGCGCACCTTGAGAAAGTGCACATGTGGACACCTTTTGAGTTAGATATGCTGACCTTATTTGCACATGTGGACACCTTTTGAGTTAGATATGCTGACCTTATTTTTTTATGGTTGTAGGAGGGGAGATAATGCAGCTGAAGATGTGCGAAGGTGCGATGACTAGAAGAGCATAGGAGAAATATAAAGCGGAGAAGGGGGTCTTGGGTATAGACCTTGAGCTCTAGGTGCACACCCTCTAGAGGTGTGTATTAGTGCACTAAGGCACTTGTGTAGGGTGCACACCTATAGAGGTGCGCATGTGCACTAGTGCACACTTTTGCACCACATCACTTAAAAAATCCATTTTTCCTCCAGATCTGATACTCCAAACTCTCCCATTCAGAGACTAAGGCTTGACCTGGACTCTTGGGAGAGTCAAAAAATGGCCTAGGCCCTAGACTAGGGGTCTGGGAGACAAAAATTACTAGGAGACCCCCAATTCTAGGATAAATGGGATGTGCATTGTGAAACCACAACAGTTACTAAAGAAAGATTAGAATGGAATGTGTGTTAACCAAGCTCATTCAATTACCAAAGGAAGTCTAAAGGAAGGGTTGGATAATGAAGGATTTTCTTGCATCAGTATATTTGATCTAACAATTTTATTAGTTAGTTCTAGCTCACTCATGGGATGAATTTCATCTATTTGAAATTGTATCCAAGCTGACTTGACAAGGTAAAACATATAAATATAAGGTCAAGTTGAGGATTGAATTAGAGAAGAAGCATGGGATTGAAAAGATAAATCAAGGAAGTGAATTGGAAGGATATCAAAGTATCTAAGTTGATCGAGCTGCAAAGAACATTCTAATCAAGGAGGATCAAGTATTTAAGCTAGAACAGAGATCTAAAATCAGCAAATATAGTTTCATCAGCAATAAGGTCATATCATTATTACTCTCTAATAATTGTAGCAGTGAATCAAATCTCCTAATAGAGTGATCTTAATAGCTATTTGTCAAATCCTCTAACAAGGTGGCATTTCTAGATTAAAGTGTCTAAAGACCTCTAACAAGGCCACTCCTAACAAGGCGAACTAAATTCTTTAATGGGGTCACACTTAACAGTGTGTTTTGTAACTTTTAACAAGGTTAGCTCCTAACAAGGCTCACTTTAGAAGAGTGAAAAATAGTAACTAGTTGTAATTGGTGTTTTTTCCCAAATTGGTTTCCACATTAAATCTTGGTGTCTCTTGTGTTCATGTTATTTTCTTTATGATTCTTCAACTAAGTTAATTAAGGTTAATCACATTAAACATCTTAAGAAGAAATTATTTTAGAGTTTGTTGAATGATAATAATTCTTAGTGTTAATCGAGTGTTCCTGTGTAAACCAAGTTACGACAATATTTCAGTTTCAACAAAGTTTGGTTTTGAATTATATCGACATCTTAAGGGATTTTGTATTTGTTTTTGTGGTAACTGATTCACCCCTCCCCTCTCAATTAATCCTCTTATATTTCCAACAATTGGTATCAGAGCTCTTGGTACTTGTAGAGAAGGTTTCAAGGACCTAAGCTAAAGATCAAGATGTCTTATAGAAGGGAGATTCCTAAGCTAAACGTAGATAACTTCCAAGCATGGCAGGAACTTATGAAGCTCCATTTGGAAACCATTGGTGACACATGCTTGAAATATTTGGAGAAAAAATATGTGGCACCAACTAGAACTTTGACTATGGAACAAATTATAGAAAAGAAGAACCATAACATACTAATGATTGACATTGCTTCCACTCTCAATTGCTCTAAATTTGATGAAGTCAAAGATTGTGATACTGCTCTAAAATATGGATCAAATTGAAGGATATCTATGGAGGTGATGATAATGTTAGGAGAGCCAAGGTAAAAATTCTTAGAGGTTAGTTTGATCAGATGAAGATGAAAGAAGATGAGAACATTGCACAATACAATGAAATAATTAAAGCTAGTATAAGTGCAATCATAGCCTTAGGTGGGAAAATTGATGATGTAATAGTCATAAAAAAGGTAATCAAAACACTTCTTCATTTTTATGAAATTAGAGTGTTAGTTATTCAAAAAATGAGATGTGATCCTAAGAATGATATAACCTTGGATACACTAGTGGGAAGGTTGACAACGTTTAAGTTAGATAATTTTGATAATTATGTTCCTGACTCTAGTAACCTTGAGTCTAAATTTCAAGCCAAGCTATCACTCAAGAAGAAAGTTGCAAATTCTAAAAGAAAGAAGTCTGACAGTGAAGATGAATATGGCTCTAATGATGATCTTGAAGTCATTGAAGCATTGCTTGCAAGAAGATTTTCCAAAGGCAAAGGAAAGCACAAAAGAAAAATTCCTTTGATCTACTTTCTTGTAAAGAAGTTGGTTACATTGTGCAAGGTGTCCAAACAAAGAAGGAAAAGAAGAAAAGAAGCATGACAAGTACAAAGGCAAGAAGGATTTCAAAATCTACAAAGACTACAAGGACAAAGGTAAGAAATCTTGTTACATGGCTAAAGATTATGATTGTAGTGAAGAAGATGAAATGGTTTACATTGTTGTTAAGGATGAATTAGATGATGAGAATGATAAGATGGCCCTCATTTCTTATGTTAGTAAGAATGATACATGGATTATTGATAGTGGTTGTTCTCACCATATGACTGTGATAAATCTAAATTTGAGCACTTGGAACACTATGATGGTAGGAGTCTTAGATTTGGAAATGATGAACTTTGTTATATGAGGGAAAAAGGTTGTATTGCATTAACCAATGATCTCAAATGTGACAATGCTTATTGGGTTGAAGGACTGAAGCATAATCTCCTTAGTGTGGTATAATTGAATAACATTAGATTCAAGGTATAATTCATGAATAGGTAAGCCAAGCTACTAGATGGAAATGGAAATCTAGTTGGAACTAGTAATCAAACAAGAGGTAATCTATTCTACCTAGATCTAACCATAAATTCATGTTTCATAGCTCAAGCAGAAGAAAGGTGGTTATGGCATAAAAGTTTGTGTCATGTGAATTTTGATAACCTGGTCAACATAAGCAAGAAGAAAAGGGTTAGAGGCATTCCAAGCTTGAAGAAACCTAATATGGGCATGTGCAAGAATTGTCAAATTGGAAAGATGGGAAAGACAAGTTTTAAAAGCAAGAACTATCATTCTGAAGAAGTCTTGGAGCCGGTTCATACAGACCTTTGTGGACCTATTGGCATACTAAGCTACAGTAAAGATAAGTACTTTATTTGGTTTGTTGATGATTATTCTAGGATTATGACAATTATGTATTTAAAGGATAAATCAGAAGCTTTTCAAAAGTTTAAATGGTATCTAGCTAGAGTTGAGAAAGAAACAGGAAAGAAGCTAAAGTGTCTAAGGTCAAATATAGGAGGTGAATTCATCTCAAATGAATTCAATGAATTCTGCAATGAAAGAGGAATCAAAATATAGGTATCTGCACTTGGTACACCTCAGCGAAATGGCATTACTAAGAGAAGGAATAGATTAGTCATGGATTGTGCAAGGACGTTGATGATAGAGAAGAATGTTGCTATCAAATATTAGAAAGAAGCAATCAACACTACAGTTCATACCTTGAACTCAGTTCATATGAAGGAGGAATCATATCAAACACCTTTTGAATTATGGTATGGCTATAAACTTAATGTGTGTTATCTCAAAGTATTTGGAAGCAAATGTTATATTCTAAAGGAGTCAAGAAAAGGAAAATTTGATGTGAAAAGTGATGAAGGCATATTCTTGGGATACTCCAAGAAGAGAAAAGTATACAAATGTATGAATCTATCTACTCACAAAGCTATATAAAGCGCACATGTGAAGATTGATGAGTTTGCAGAAGAGTCTAAAGAACAAAATAGGAAAGTGTATGCACCCTAAGATGGTCACCTAGACTATGGGCCCCCATTATTCAATTTATCAATCTCTTGAATCAATGGTTTGCAATATTTTATTAAATCAATTCAAATCAATTTCCTTGATCAAATTCAATTATTTCAATATTTTCTAAGGTTGATCATTTTATCCTAAGTCTTATTTAATTAAAATAAAATCTCCCTTTTAATTAAATAAAATAAGTCCCCATTTAATTAAAATAAAACCTCTCTTTTAATTAAATAATTTATCCACATTTAATTAATTAAGAGAAAAATCCCTCTTTTAATTTAATTAAATAGTTCCTATTTAATTAAAAGAACTTGCTCCCTTTTAATTAAATAAATCCCCACTTAAAGAGGAAATAAAATAATTAAAAAATAAAAATTCCTCTACACTTAAATGCACATATTTCTAAGTGGGATTCCATTTAATTCTTTTCCTATTTTCTCATTGGTGGATATTTATTTCACATGGATCATTATTTCTCCACCCTTGATTAAATCTTTTTACCTATTAATCTTGATCATTCAAAGTTCTTTATAAGGGAGAGCCCTCTCCTCATTTTACATACACACACTCTATGCTATTGCTATATTGCAGGTTTGGAGAGTGATTTTTGAAGGATTTTGAATACTAAAGCATTTTGTGGAGAACTTTTATCTTCTGGTCTTCTTCTCGCATGCATCCATGGCTTCCATTATCATATCTTATCCATGCATTTTCATATTAGCTTAGATCTTGCATTGATAGATTAGATCTTGTGTTGTTTTGCATTGTTATCATATAGATTAGCTTTCATCTCCATTTGCATGCATATTAGATCTTTGAATCTTTCATTTTATGGTGTACTTGCATGGGCACAAACTAGGTCAAAACTAAGGGACTTCATTACAAACTTTTGCACTCCATGAATAGAGAGCTATGAGCTGTCATTCAAGACCTCATTCTTAAGCAATCTTGGATATAATGACTCATAGAAGTGTGCTCACATTTTAAGCACACAAAAAGAACTTGAAAACTACATAAAATTTGTTTACTATGAGCCTGATACTTTACCAAAAGTTGAAGCAAATGGCAGTCAACAGTCTTCACCACCCAAGTCCCCGAAATACTTAGTTCAACCTAAGTTGCAGCTAGTGCAACCTAAGTCATAGTTAGAAGGACTCGATTCGTAGTTAGAAGGACTTGAGTTTTAGCAAATTCAAACCAAGTGATCTGATAGACCTGAGTCATAGATAGTGGGACCCAAGAATGATTCAGAAGATCATTGTGAACCTAGTGAAATCATAAAGAAAAAGCCTAGACAAGCTAGATATGTTAGAAGACACCATGCACAAAAGAAAATCATTGGAGATTAGTCAGATGGTATAATGCCATGAAACAAATTAAAAGGTACATGTTTTCTTACTGAGTTTGAACCTATAACTATCAAAGATGCATTAGAAAATGAAAGTTGTATAGAGGTAATGAATGAAGAAATTTATCATATTGAGAGGAACAAAACTTGGACTCTTGTTCCTAGACCAAGGACAAGAATGTAATTGGCACAAAATGGGTATTCAGAAATAAGTTGAATGGGAATGGAGAAGTTTCAAGAAACAAGGCAAGGTTAGTTTGCAAGGGTTATGCTCAAGAAGAAGGTATTAATTATGGAGAGACTTTTGCTCATGTTGCTAGACTAGAAGGTGTTAGAATACTACTTTCATATGCAACACATAAAGGATTCAAAGTATATCAGATGGATGTGAAATCAACATTCTTGAATAAAATCTTAGAAGATGAAGTCTGCATTGAGCAACCAAAAGGTTTCATTGATCCTAGCAAAAGGGACATGGTTTGCAGACTACGCAAAGCTTTTTATAGTCTCAAACAAGCCCCTAGAGCCTAGTATGAAAGGTTACACAATTATCTCATAAAGATTGGTTTTCAAAGAACTAATGATAATAGTAGCCTATACATTAAAGAAGAACTAGATAAGAAGATTGTGTTGGCAGAAATCTATGTGGATGATGCATTATATACTAGAAATGATGATTTGGCAAATCTTTTTCAATGGAAATAAGTAAGAAATTTGAAATGTCAATGTTTGGAGAGATCAAATTCTTTGTTGGCTTACAAATTCAAGAGATGAAGGATTATATCTACATTACTCAATGAAAATGCATCAAGGAGATACTAAAGAAATTTGGAATGGAGGATTCTAGACCATTTGGAACACCTATGTCTACTAGACATAAGCTTTCCAAAAATTATGATTCCAAAGAGGTAGATCAGACTACATACATATCAATGATGGGAAAACTTTAGTATGTAGTGTACACAAGACCTTTTATAGAATTAACAGTTGGTATGGTGGCTAGATTGTCCACTAATCCTAAAGAAAATCATATGATGGCAATCAAAAGAATCATGAGGTATCTCAAAGGTATTGAAGATTATAGTTTGTGGTATAATAAAGGAGGAAACTTTGAATTGAAGGCATCCACTAATGCGGATTGGGTAGGAAGTGTTGATGATAAGAAGAGCACTAGTGGTGGAGCACTTTTTCTTGGAAAGAGGCTAGTATCTTGGACAAACAAGAAGCAAAACTATATTTCTCAGTCTACAATAGAAGCAGAATATTTTGTTGTAGTAGTCAATTGTTCCAACATTGTGTGGTTCAAGCAACTATTGTCAAGTATGAAGGAGGAGATCGAGGACCCAGTTGTTATCTTCTATGATAACACTAGTGCAATAAACATATCCAAGAATCTAGTGATGCATACCAAGACCAAGCACATTGCAATAAAATATCATTTCTTGAGAGAATTGGTGCAAGACAAGGAAGTGAGATTAGAATATGTGAATACAAAAGAATGAATTGCAGACATATTTACCAAGCCTTTACCAAAGGATGCTTTTTTTTATCTAAGAGGTAATCTAGGGGTCATTTCCCTATCTAAAGCTGACTAATCAGATTTTAGTGATGCATTAACCAAGCATGTTGAAGATTAGACAAGTTGATGCAGTATTGTCAAAGCAGATTGCATATGAACCTATACATTAGGTACATAAACTACATTGGTTATTATTTTTGGAATAAGATGTCAAAGAGGGAGATTTTTCTATCATATATCAGAGAAATTTTTGTGAATCTCTGAGATGTCAAAGAGGGAGAATTTGTCATACCAGAAATTTTGAGTTGATATCAAAGAAGGAGAGATTATTATTGTAGTCATTGTAATCAAAGATTGATGATAGAGGGAGTGTGCACTGATAGAGGGAGTTCTCATGGATGAGAATTAGAATGAAACTAAGGATATTATCCTTACTTCTATTTTACTCTAAAATTTCTATGTATCATGACATGTTGTGTTGCCATCAATGCTAAAGAGGGAGATTGTTGGATACAATCATTCAATTGTATGTTGTCTTTGATGCTACACAAATACCAAGTATATACCAAGAAATCAATGTATGTTGAGCTGACTCAGGAGTCAAAGGAAGTTCTAGTGTATGATGAGCTTTTTAGTGTTAATCAAGTTCAAAGTAAGTGTCTACCAAGCTCACTTGGTCGCCTAAGGAAAGTCTACATGGAACTAGTGTTAACCAAGCTCACTCAGTTACCAAAGAAAATTTGGCATGAAACGAGTGTTAACTAAGCTTACTCGATTACCAAAGGAAATCTAAAGAAAATTCATTTCTGAGTTAGTGTTGACCAAGTTAGGTCAGCTAACGAAGGATTTTCCTACATTAGTATATTTGATCTAACAATTTTGTTGGTTAGTTCTAGCCAACTCATGGGATGAATTTCATTTGTTTGAAATTTTATTCAAGTTTAATTGAGAAGGTAAAAATATAAATATAAGGTCAAGTTGAGGATTAAATTAGAGAAGAAGCATGGGATTGAAAAGATAAATCAAGGAAGTGAATTGGAAGGTTATCAAACTATCTGAGTTGATCAAGCTGCAAAGAACATTCTAATCAAGGAAGATCAAGTATTCAAACCAAAATAGAGATCTAAAATTAGAAAATACAGTTGCATCAACAATCAAGTCATATCATTATTAATCTCTAATAATTGTAGTAGTGAATCAAATCTCCTAATGAAGTTAGCTTAACAACTTACTTAACAACTATTTGTCAAATCCTCTAACAAGGTAGAATTTCTAGATCGAAGTGTATAAGGACCTCTAACAAGGCCACTCCTAACAGGGTGAACTAAATCCTTTAATAGGGTCACACCTAAAAGTGTGTTTTGTAAACCTTTAATAGGGTTGGATCCTAACAAGGATCACTTTAAAAGAGTGAAAAATAGTAACTAGTTGCAATTGGTGGTTTTTCTCAAATTGAATTTCCACATTAAATCTTAGTGTCTCTTGTGTTCATGTTATTTGCTTTATGATTATGCAACTAAGTTAATTAAGGTTAATCACATTAAACATCTTCAGAAGTAATTATTTTATATTTTGTTGACTGACAGTAATTCTTTGTGTGAGCCGAGTGTTCCTATGTTAACCAAGTTACAACAGTATTTTAGTTTCAGTAGAGTTTGGTTTTGAATTGTATCAAAATCTTAAGGGATCTTGGATTTATTTTTGTGGTAACTAATTCACCCCTCTCCTCTCAATTTCTCCTCTTATATTTCCAATTGTTTATGTGCCTGATTCCTCATTTGTGTTTGCTCACCCCCTACGTATCTCCTTGCCTATGCTTTTTTTTCTCACTCTACCTTCCAAAGTTATCAACTCTCAAGCAGAATTTGTGTGTTGACATTGAAATAGATTCATTCTTTTTCTTCAAGGTCATCCATTTCCTTTGTTATATTTATTGGGATATGCATTTTTAAAAAAAATTGAATTGTGCTTATTCCTTTCCAAAGTAAAAAAGTTTGTGGCTAGTCAAGTTCATGCTCACCTTACTCCATGCCGTCTCTTAATCCTGCACCTTTCACCACTTCTCACATCTAATCTATCACTCTCTTTGAGTCATTCTTGTGCGCATGTTAGAACATTGTCACATTTGTGTTCTCCCTCAATCGTTGATCTTTGCCACCTTTTCTTTTACCCTTGTCTCCTCCTCCACTTATTCTTGCACATTTTGGTTGCTAAGTCTCATTATTATAGAAAGATCTTGGTTTTTGTATTTAGTTAGTCCCTTCAATGGTATTTGGCAACAGTTGTAACATATTTGTCCTTCCAACCTGAGATTTCTACAACCCCATGCAATTTTTCCTTTGTCCTTCCATTTACTTTTATTGCTTTGCTCGGGGCATTTTCTTAGGCTATTGCTCTGGCATTCATGTTTTATTTCCTTAGGATTGTTATAATTATTATAGTTTTCAGACTAACATCTTTTTTCTCCTGCAACTTTCTATATTTATCCCCATTCCTATATTATCTCTTTAAAGAGAATCAATAGAAAGTTATTTAACTTTTATTCATTAGAAAGACTTTTAAAAGTTTTCAATTCACTTAAGATAGAGATAATGTACCTTGTATTAGTTATTTCATTATTCTTATAATACTTCTTTTAATATTGTTTCTTTCCTTGTGATATATATATATATATATATATATATATATATATATTCTCATTCATTTATCTCGCATTATTAATTCACTATGTCTACTTTAATTCTATAAATTAAAATTAATAGTTTAAACTATCATTCATGGAAGACACATATTTTATTTATTTTTCATTTTAAACACATTTTGGATGTTGCAATTGATGCATCTATTGAATTCTCTACATTTGTCACCCAATATGAAAAGATGCTTGGAAAACTAAAAGTGAAGAGGCTTTAGGTTTGACTGGCATTTCAGTTATTCCTAAATATATGTTTTTATTGAAAATTGTTCTAAAGCTCATTAAGCATGAACAATTTTGTAAACTACTTATGATAGTGCAGATGAATCCCACAAAAATTCAATTACAGGACCAACTCAAGTATCTCAAGTATATGAATTTCAAAACTATGGATGAATTCCTTTTAAAATTTGATGATCCTAGAAGTCATTTGATTGGTTTAGTGTTCAATTAGTTGATATTTGTTTGATTCATATTATTCTTTAAAAGTGTCTCCCTAGACAATTTCAACAATTTATAACTAATATTCATTCTCGCCTTCTTATTCCTAGATTATCTTCTCAATTGAATTATGATATTTTTCAAAACTTGTTGTGTCAAGAAGAAGTTAATCTAATTCAATTTGGTACTCTTAAATCAAGCGAAGATGCTTTCATGTCTAGGAATTCAAATAATAACTTTAGATCTAATCATAATAATTATCATAATAACCATAATCATAATCCTAATAACTCTAATCATTCAAATAACAAATCCCATGATAATAATAATAATAATCAAAGGAATCATTCAAATTTGAAACCACATTGTACTTATTGTGGCAAAGATGGTCATGTGATTAATAATTATTTCAAAAAGCAAAATGATAAAAATCCCATAAACAACACTAGTCAACATTGAAAATCAAATTATAAAAAAGGTAATTCTAATGGTTTTAATTCTCGTCGTGCTTTTACTTGTACCTATAATATTTTTAGACTATTAGAATGTGTAACACCCCGCTCGATAACCCAAAAGAAATAAATCTAATATTGTCACAAAGTTTACAAAACTATTTTTTTAATAGTTTAAATAACATGAAAGTAACAATGTGGAAGCAACATACACATACACAACATTTACACAAATGCAATTACAATACATATTTCATTCCCAAAGAGTTCCTCCGCATTGAGTGACGTTTGAGAAAATTTTATTAATAAGTTTAAGTCTCAATTACAATGTCCATAATCATAAAATGAATAAACACATTCATATTATCATATAGACATGCACAAAACAACTAATATGATAGAGTTCATTTAGATAACATCATTCACTACTCATGTCATAGGGTATGCAATAATAAATACAAGTACATCAATATACAATACAATATCATGTATGATCTCAAAACACATGATACATAGATACATCAAATGAATAGAAGTGTCCAAGATAAGAATAAGAATGATAATGGTACAATTGTATCAATAAGAATCCAACATCTATCAATCTAATGGGGACCCAAATGGTAAGAAGACACTACCTCCCGGCCGTGTGGTCACCTAATCAGGCTCCCACTCCCACTATGCAGGAGAGATAATGTACAACCCACACACAGATAATCAAATCATAAAACAATCCTAAGTAAGGAATCCTAATAGCCAAATCTACCTCAAGGGTAACACAAACTACTGATAAAGAAAAATAACCAAAGTTGAAAAGACACTAATCCAAACCAATATCACATACCAAAATCAACAATAGATACCAAGTACAAATCAAATATCAAAACCAAAAAGATATCCACCTCCAAATCAATGACAAGCATCACAAGCATAATAACCAATAGTTAACAACCGTCATCAATAAAAGTAAACCACCAATCACTAACTCCAACAATAAAAACACCACCAATGAACAACTAACATTCATTAATAAAAGTCAATTGTTAATGATAATTGACATCCAATCAATAAATAATAACTCAAAATAAATAAATTATCAAAAGTAATATCCAACAAGTACACCGCCAATAAATATATCACCACATGCAAATCTAAAGAAAACATGAAGGAGACTTAGGCTACATACTAGGGAGTGTCATCACATGAGCCAACTCTAAGGTTACCTTAGTAGTCTCTCAAAACCCTAGCCCCCTAGTGACTCTATGCAGAACCAGAATACCCTCTTGTGAAGATGAGGAAACTAGTCTCATCTCATTCTCATTCTTCACCTGTACAAACACTCAAGCCATGAATGAGGAAAAATTTCTAGCTTATCTTTTTAATTTCTCTCAAGGCATGGGTGAGTAAAGTATTTTAATTACTATGTTATCACTTGTTACACAACTTACAATGAGTTACCCTAGCAGCCACTTTGGGCCCTGACCCCCATTGCAAGCCACTCCCATAGAGATGCACCTAAACTACCTTTGCAAAAATCACAAACCACAATTGTGTCTCATATCAAAAAAGTAATATTGATTGAATTCAGTTTCTTAATAGGCAATCCAAAAATAACAAAAATCTCAATTTGAATCATAAAGTACACATGATGAAATTCAGTCAAATAATCATTAAAAAAATCTCAAAAATGCCTCTAGTGCACATCGTAACTTGGCCAACTAAACAACCCACAAAGAAAAACCATCACGAAAATAAATATCACAAGACTATAAATAGAATATTTAAGAAAATACATAGTTTTCAACCATATGATTTAATTTCATCATTTTCTCTTGTTTAGTTTGAGCCCTTAAGATGTGTTTAAAAATAAAGTAAGAATATACATGTTACTATAAATTGTTATGCTAATATTCTTATTTAAATCAATAAGTATTTGAATGTCAAATCTCTTTGTGCATATAAAATATCATGCAATAGTATCATGTTATTATTTAAAAAAATCTTAAACCATGAATGATTTAATTAACAACATAAATGTATATTATTAGATTAAATATTAATATCAATTTTATTTCTAAAATATTAATTTGATTTTTATTTAAGTCCAATATTAATATTTACTTTTCCTTTAATTCATGATGCAACTAGAGATAACTCAAACTTGAAATTATAATTATAATTAAGTTATCTACAATTTTTCTGATAATATTAAATATTAATAACTAGATGATTATATAGTGAACTCTACTATAGCTTCTCTTAAAATATAACTAAATCATAATTATAAATTTATTAATTTGTAACTTCACTTGCATTAATAAATATATAATAAGTTATGCAATACTGTCTATAAGATCTTCTCTAAAATTTTAGCTAATAGACTGAAATTAGTGCTACCCAAAATTATCTCTGAGAAGCAAACAGGTTTTGTTCCAGGTAGATCTATTTTAGATGACATCATTATTATCCAAGAAGTAATTCATTTAGTCATTAAGAATAAAGAAGCATTCATGTTTATGAAATTGGACATTCAAAAAGCCTATGATATGGTGGATTGGCGCTTCCTCTGCGAGACTTTAGAAGCCTTTGGATTCTCTTATCAATGGATCAATCTTATTTTCAAATGCATTTTAACTACTAAAATTTATATTCTTATTAATGGATCTCCTGAAGGATTTTTCGAGACCTCTAGGGGTATTAGGCAAGGGGATTCTTTATCCTCGTTCCTATCTATCATAATGGCAAAAGCTTTTGGGAGAGCCATTAAGAAAGCATATAGTAACAATGATATCAAAGGAGTTACTGTTACCAAGAATGTTCCTAATATCATGCACCAACAATATGCAAATGAAACATTTTTGCCTAGAGAGAGCTCTCTAAAAGAAGCAGTTAATGTGAAGTCAATTATTGAAAAGTACATGAAAACATCCAGACAAAAAGTTAATGAAGCTAAGTCGAAAATATTTTTTATCAACATAGACACCTAGCTTGAAGATAAGATTTGTTAGATGATGGGTTATAAAAAGGAGTGTTCCCTAGCAAGTATCTTGGTATAGAGTCAGAAAAGCATTCTAAATCTAGTAAGGTATGGAACAACACCTTGGAAAAATTGGAAGCAAGGATTGACAGTTGGAAAGATAGATGGCTTACAAAAGTAGGAAAGAGCATCAAGATCAAATCGATTTTATTGACAATTCCCATGTATCCATTGTCTTGTTTGCCTCTCTCCAAACCCCTCCTCCACAAATTTGATGGCAAGCTTAGAAATTTCCTCTGGAAAGATGGCAATGACTCCAAAAAATTGGTTCCCATCAAATGGGAAAGTGTTTGTAAACCAAAGGAGTACAAGGGTTTAGGTATCAGAAACCTCTTATGGCAAAATGAAACTTTAGGGGCCAAGCTTATCTAGCGACTTTATTCAAAAAAAGATTTTTAAAAATGGGATAAGATACTATACAATAAGTATCTCTCTATAGATGACCCTAGTTCAGTCTTCAGAATGAAGTCCCTTCCCAAGGGTTCAGAAAGTTGGAATTTTATGGTTAAGTGTCGTCATCTTGTTAGTAAATATCTAACCTGGAATACTGGTAAAGATGATAATGCCCTTTTTTGGGAAGATTCTTGGGATGGACTCCCACTAATTGATTCTCAGCATGCCTCCCCTAGTCTCAAAGATAAACTCTCTACCTGTTGGGGTAGGAAAGTTTGTGATTATAAAATCTAGACTATCAGGGATAATCAATTAGTTTGCACCTAGAAATCAGTGGAAGGGGTAGATATGGATCCTGAGGAGGCTTTAGCCTATTAAAATATTGTATCATCTAGGAAAGTTAAGTAGATAGATAAGGAGGACAAATTGATATGGGCAGCATCTAGTAATGATAAATATAGTGTTAAAAATGGTTATAAAGCCTTTATTAAGTCCAATAGCAGGTTGGAAGTTAACATTCCCCTAAATTTATGTTGGGATTCAGCCTGTCTTCCAAAAGTTGGTTTCTTCTTATGGTTAGTGTATCAAGAAAGGATTCTAACAGTGGATAGATTGAGTAGAATTGGTTTGGCAGGGCTATCAAGATGTTTTCTTTGTAAGAAAGAATGTGAAAATACTAACCATCTTCTCTACAATTGTCCTTATACACGCAGGTGTTGGGAATGGATTATCCACAATTTTGGTTGGCATTCTCCTCTCCCTAAAAATCTTAAGGACTTTCTTAGTGGGTGGCCTACTCATATATGTAAGGGTATTTATAGAAAACTCTAGAACATATGTCCATCAATTCTCATGTGGAAAATTTGGAAAGAAAGAAACAGGAGGATTTTCTACGACACAGAAATGAAACTGGAAGAGTTGATTCTAAAAATTGAAGCAAGTATTGTGGAGATAATGAATTCTTATCTTAGGAAAGCTCAATTTGAAGAAGGTTCCTTCTCTTTATGGGATGGTCACATCAAAAAGATATGGCCCAAACTAATCAACCCTCCACTGATATATTTCAGTAAAAATAAGGAGGCAAGGAATAATTGCAAATGGTCCCCCCCCCGGTAAGGGTTGGGCTAAGTTAAATTTTGACAGTGCCACTAGAGGTGATCCAAGAATTGTAGGTATCGATTGTATTATAAATAATGACACTGGTAAGTGGCTGGCTAAAAAAGCAATGTCAATATTGCCTACATCTAATAATTTGGCCAAGTTTACTACTCTAGAAGAAGGTCTTAAAATTTGTCTCCAGTTAGGTATCTCTAAAATTATCATTGAGGGGGATTCTCAAATAGTACTAAATGCAATCAGAAAGAGATCTACTCCCAACTAGATTTTGAACTAAAAATTAGAAGTAGTCCATCTGATTGACAAGTTTAAAGACACTAGGATATGCCATATCTTCAAAGAAGGTAACAGTAAAGCAGATTCCCTAGCAAATGCAGGGGCAAATGGATCTAATTTCCTAATATTTAATTCAAGCTCTTGATTCATTAAGTTTTATTCTCAGTAGTGCTTATTGTCTCTAGTAATTAGGCTATTTGTATGTATTTGGTTTAGGTGTTTATAGGTGCCTATTTATACATGATGGTAGGGCAAGTCATTGTCTAGGTCTCCAACTCTTGTTATTATTCATATGTCATGAATGAGCCATTAGTCGGTTGGTTCTAAGGGAATGTTTAGTGTATTTTAGGATGGTTGATGGGCCTCTATAGTTATAGTTTGGCTCAACCCTGGTTCTTGTAAATTGTTTAGGTAGGCCAGAGTTGACTTTTGTATTGTTCATATTAGTTTATGAAGGCTCTCTTTACCAGCTTTCTAGATATCTTGTATGGGGCTAGTAGTATCTCAAACAGAAGGATTATATTTTAGTTTAAGTTTGATACATAAACATCATATTTACCTTTTAATATTATAAACTTATCTTCCATAGTTACTATGTGACTTATGTCTCAATAGTGGGTTTACTGGACCACTCTATACATTTAGTTGCTTGTTTTCATTCTATGTATTTCTCAATTAGTGGTTTTGTGTAATTTATCATGGTTTATGTTGTTTTGGTTTGTTTAGCTTCATATTATGGACCTTGAAATTATCTATTTTCTTATGAATTTTATGTTTTAGCTTAGATCATCAGCAATTAGTGTGGAGATTCACTAATTAAGTTATGGTTGTACTCCTTTCTTGGTGAAATTAATCTAAATTATGCTCTTGGATTATTACAGTGTTTTTATTATCAATCCGCATTTAGATTCTTGTTATGACTGATTTGTATCTAGACCTATAGCTTTAGGTTAGTAAGGTGGATGGTCTGGACTTTTATTTGTGTTAATATTTTCAATCTATATATTAGTTTAAGGTTTAAGGTTAACTTTATAAATATGGGATTAGTATGAAGTTTTCATTAATCCTAGTGTCCTATTTTTGGGCTTTCCCCTGCTCATGGACAGTGAACTATTTAGGGATGGTTGGCTTTTAATGTGTAATCTCAGAGTAGTTAAACATTAATAGATCCATTGGTCCTTGAGAGTGGTTTCATATTTGAGTTTCTTCTCTATCGAGTTTTCAAATCCTTAATAGATTTTTCCTCGGATGTATCAACTTTAGTTTGAACATCTTGGGTAATGTCTCTTTGGTTTGAAGATCGTTCCAAATGATTAAAGGCTACTCTGTTTGATTCATATTTTGGTTCATATTGAGATTATTGTTGACTTGCACTGTTGTAGATTTATATTTAATATCCAGTGGATACTATCTCTGCAGATATTTAAGGTTGTATGGCACGTCAGAGTTTGACATTTCTTACTATTCTTATTATATCGTGCTCTTGTAATTTTAAATTTAGGTTTATTTTTCACTTAGTATTAGGTTAAAAGGATGGTAACATTACAAGAATTTAAACATCATCTTTTAGCTTGCAAACCCGTGAGGCTTATTGCTGAAGGCTTTCTTTCATAATTTTATTAAGTGACCTTATTTCTTGGACTATTATAGGTCTATTGCTGATTTGAAGTTCATTATGTTGTTTTAAAATTAATTTAGCTAGAATTCTCGGTCCTCTTGTAGACTTTGGATGAACATCTTGTGTTGATTTGGTTTTAGAATTACTAACCCTATTTTTGATAAGCATAGCTAGAAGTAGGAAGATTTGGTGTAGGTACTTTGTCATCTCACTGGCAATTCGTTTGTCATGGCCAAGAGGGATCTCAACAAATGTATTGAATTTTGTTTTGTAAGTGAATGTTAACTGCTAGAGGTATGCCCCTTAATCGTTTGTATTAATCAATGTAATCATTAATTGTGATCTGACTAGGGTATGTCCCTTTTAAGTTGTAATAATATAGGACATTCTATCCTGTGCTAGACTGGAGATTTTCTTCTCCATTCTTTCCTACTAGTGCCCATTTGAACAGAGTAAAAGTTGTTGTAATCTTTTTATTATATTAATAAAATTTATCATGGCCTTGGCCATTTACCGATAATAAAAAAAAATTTTAAAAATTAAAAATATATATATATCTCACTAAGAGTTTTATGAGTAATTGACATTAAGAATCCACTTATAAGAAAATAAATAGTATTTATTTATTTAATTTTCAAAATAAATAGATAATCAATTTTATTTTTTAAAAACTTTTAATTTATGAAATTAATAATTAATTATAAATTATTATTTTTAAATAATAAATCTAAAAATTATATTATATTTTTATAAAATAAAAATAATCATACAATTAGTATTTTTTGCATGCTTTTGATCTCTCAAATCATGCAATCATACTATACTTAGTTTTCTGTCTTTAGTATATTGTTTTCACATGCATGCATAAGTTTAGTTACAACATGCTTTCCTCTTAATTAATCTTTTGTGTCTAATAAATTTTACAACCAAATTATTTTAGATATAAGAATAATATTTATTTTTATTTACAAAATTCATGATAATTACATGGTTCTAATGACAAATTTAAAGTTGAAACTTTAACTATTCAATTTGTTGTTTTCTTCCAATTTTTTTATAATTGAATCTTCTTTATATTAGAAAGAATTTTAAAATAATGCAATCATAATAATCTTCTAGATTTTTTTACAATTTTTCTCAGTCAAGTTTTCTTGATTAATAAGTTACTTTTTCAAAATCTGCAACATAATTCTTTATCCAAAAATCAATACAATAAATTAGTAAGTATAATTGCAAGCACCCAGTAAGACACAAAGTAGACATATCTTTCAATAAAATTC
Source organism: Cupressus sempervirens (assembly GCA_028749045.1). Classification (NCBI taxonomy): domain Eukaryota; kingdom Viridiplantae; phylum Streptophyta; class Pinopsida; order Cupressales; family Cupressaceae; genus Cupressus; species Cupressus sempervirens. Next base: position 13,750,673 of record CM053785.1, on the reverse strand, counting down.
GATAATGGGTTTTCAAACACTACCTCAAAACCACAGCATCTGAGACAATCTATGAATGCATACAAATCCAAACCCTTTGAAGCTTTCAACAATTCTTTTGATCTAATTCTGAATTTTGCTCCCCAAACCCTATGTATGTAGAAATGACCTTGAATCTCTACCCAGGGTTTCCAATTTCAAAAATACAAAGGCGTCTCCTTAAAATAAACTTTTATTTTTTAATATTTTCATGCACACTTAAAGAACTTTTAAATTAAAATGTTCTTTTATTTTCTTTTGCTCCACTTTATTAATCAATGCAAGCACTATTTAAATCGTAGTTTATTATTTAAATTAATAATAATAATTAAAGCTAATTATTTAAATGCAACTCTAATTTAATTATTATTAATTAAAAATTCATAATAAAGCAATATAAAATCTTTAATCTTTTAATATTTTAATTATCTTTTTATCCAACTTCTTAAATTAGACTTTTAAATTAAATCTTTTAAACTGAAGTACATACATAATTAATTTCTAATTAATTAAATGTCATCATATTCTAATTTCTTTTTAACCAATTTTCTAAATTATACTTCTAAATTAAGTCTTCTAAATTAAAGTATCTATTTAATTAGTTTTTAATTAATTGAATATTTTAATATTTTTCTTTTAATCAAATAATATTTAATAATTCTCAATATGATATGATTAACCCAAATATTATAATTAAATCATTTACCAAATAAATCACATAATCAAATTCACATAAAAGCAACATTACCAAAACTGACCAAAACTCAAAAGTAAACAACATGAACAAAGATAAACTCATGGATTTAAAAAGGGTGGAAAGTCATATACATGTCCTCCTTCTAAGGACAATTAATTAAGCTATGGCTAGGATTGGACCTGAATATTATCTCCCCATTCTTGCCATTGAGTTATTGTGATAAGACACACTCATCCTAGCAATTCAGAGAAGTCGATGCTCATTACCTGCAAATTTATATGTGTGCATATATATATATATATATATATATATATATATATATATATATATATATAACAAACAATGGCGAGGAGTGGTACATCAGGTAGATCCTAACTAGCAGGTGACTATGACTCTCTCCCTCAACCATATCAACCACATCAAACATAAATGTAAAATAGACACAAACACACCATACACATGCAAGTATGGGGTAAGTATAATAGTGAATCTTAAATATAAATATCATCATATTCTAACATGAATATCTCATCATCGTGAGGACATACTGAACATCTTTCTAAGGCACACCATATGGCATCATCATAAAAGTAATTTCATTAACTAGCTAAGAGAAATTAAAGCATCATCACTACCAGTGGGAAATTGTTACAACCTGACGTAATCAATTACTAAACATATCACAGTATTGTATTTCAAATATCAAATAAGGGCTAACACATCTATAGAAGAGTCGTATAGAAATTTTACAATTAAGTCTACAATTATAAAAAATGAGGGGTATTACATAATGGATCGTTGATAGTGGTCCTTTTCAACATGTTAATTCTTATAAATAAGTTTTTGATTCTTTACAACCTGATTTTGCTAACATTCATATTCAATTAGCTAATAATCATACTTGCAAAGTTGAAGGTTTAGGTGATGTAAGTGTTCCTAATGGTAAATTGAATGATGTGCTTTATGTTCCTAATTTGAAAACTAATCTTCTTTCTGTTGCTAAGCTCTGTCAAGATTAAAGTTGAATTTTACAAAGATATGTGCTATGTGATTGATCCTTAAAATAATCAAGTTGTTGCTAATGCTAAATTCAATCATGATAATCTATTTAAGTTTCATGCATTTTTTAGTTCAAGGTATTCTTTACATACCACTATTGATTTCAATCTATGGCAAGAAAGACGTGATCATCTAAATTCTTATTATATTACTTTGATGTAGAAAACAAATATGGTTGATGGATTGTCTCAAATTATTCCTTCCAAAATTATTTGCACTGGTTTTATAAGTGGTAAGATGCATAGGGAGCCCTTTCCAAATGGTAAATCATGGAGGGCAACTCATAATTTTCTCCTAGTCCATAGTGACCTATTGAGCACCATGAAGAATAACTCCATCTAAGATTCAAGGTACGGACTTACTTTTGTTGATGATTTTTCCAGGTGAACTTGGAGCTATTTTTTGCATATCAAAGATCAAGTTCTTGATACTTTTATTGAATTTTGTTTATATGTTGAGAGGCAATCCAATTTTAAACTTAAGATTCTTAGAACTGATAAAGGGAAAAAATATGTGAATAACGCTTTTCACTCTTATTTGATATGTGGAATTAAACATGAGCTTACTATTCCTTATACACCACAACAAAATGGTGAGGTAGATAGAAAGAATAGGACCATTGTTGAAATAACTAGATGTATGTTACATGATAATAATATGCATTACAAGTTTAGGGCTGAAGCTATGGCTTGTGTCACTTATCTTATTAATAGGACTCCTACGAAAGCGCTTAAGGACATAACTCCCAAAGAAGCTTGGTCCAGATAGAAGCCCAATTTACATCACTTGAGGATTTTGGGATCTATTGCTTATGTTCATACCCCTTAAAAAAAAAGCATAAATTAGATGCTAATCTTCTCCATATATTTTTGTTGGGTATGATGAAAATACTAAGGGTTATAGAGTTTATGATTCTACTACTAACAAAGTGCAAGTTGCAAGGGATGTTTATATTGTAGAAAATGAAATTCATGATTGCTCTAATGTACAAGATGCATCATTTAGTGGCACTAAAATAGTGCTAGTAGAGGACCAACCTCCTTCTCTAAACCCTACTCCCACTATTAACCCTCCTCCTCAAGCTCTATTTTTATTCCTCCAATTTCTTCTAATGCCAGTAATGATAATAATGTTGATAGTAATGATGCATTTATAGCTCATGACTCTTCTTCTAGTGATGACTCTATTAGTACCAAGAGAAAACCTAAATGGGCTCAAGACTTATTTAATGAGTGATGACTATGTTACTAGATTTAGTGGAATTAAACCTTGGAGGAATAATTATTGCAATCATGCTTTAATGACTTCAATTATGCATTCTAAAGATCCTAAGTCTTTTGAACAAGCTAACTCTCAACCTCATTGGCAAAAGACCATGAAAGAGGAATATGATTCTTTAATTACTAATCAAACTTGGGATTTAGTTACTTTACCTCGTGGTGAGAATTTAGTTTCATGCAAATGGTTATATAAAACAAAGTTGAATGTCAATAATGAAATTAGTAAGTTTAAAGCTAGATTAGTTGTTAGAGGCTTTTTTGAAATTGAAGGATTAAATTACAATGAAACTTTTGCCCCCATTGCTAAAATGCCTACTATCAAACTTGTCCTTGCTTTAGCTTCTAAAATGAATTGGCCTATTCATCAAATGAATGTTAAAAGTACTTTCTTAAATGGTGATTTACATGAAGAGATCTATATGTCTCAACCTCCCCCAGTTTTGTTAAAAAAGATAGTGAAAATTTAGTCTACAAATTAAAAATATATATTTATGGTCTGAAACAATCACCTAGGGAATGGTATTCTAAGATAAATTCTTTCTTTATTTCTCAAGAATTTTTTAGAAGTAAAAATGATCTTAACTTATACATCAAGCATACCACTGATATTCGTTATGTGGATGATTTGATTCTTACTTCAAGTTTAAATGCTTTAATTTCTGATATTAAGTTTCAAATTAATTGAAAATTTCAAATGACTGATTTAGGAATTTTACATTACTTCTTAGGCATGCAAAATTTGGCAAACTCCTAAGGGTATTTGTCTTTCTCAAAGCAAGTATGCTCATCAACTTTTGGAAAAGTTTAAGACAAATGATTCTACCCATGTTTCAATTCCATGTGAATTGGGAACTAAGTTAATGGTTGATATGAATACTCCCTATGTTGATGTAACTTTGTATAGGCAATTCATAGTAAGTTTGAATTATCCAACTCTTACTAGACTTGATATTGCTAATAGTGTTGGTTTAGTTTCAAGGTATATGTCTAAACCTCAACAAACACACTTTAAAGTCACTAAAAGAATTATATTAAGGTATATCAAAGGAACATTTAATATGAGATTATTTTATGATGTCAATTCTGATTTTGCTTTACAAGGCTATACTAATTCTGATCTAGGTGCAGATCCCAATGATGGGAAATCTACTTGTAGTTATTGTTCCTTTGTTGGTTCAAGTGCAATTTCTTGGAAAAGTAAAACAAAACATTCTATTTCACTTTGCTCAATTGAAACACAATAAAAAGTTTGTACTAATGCATCTAAGGAGGTTTTATGGCTCAGAAGGATACTTGAAGATTTGGGTCTACCTCAACAAATTCAGACTCCATTATATTGTGACAATCAAAGAGTTATTGCTTTAACCAAAAATCAAGTTTTTCATGCTAGGGAAAAGCATATTTCTCTCCAACATCACTTCATTAGAGATGTTCTTCGGCATGCAATGGTTATATGCAACCTCAAAGAAGAAACCTATCAACTAATTTTTATTTTTCCTTTTTTCTTTTTTCAAGCAAATCAACCTCCAACTATTAATTCAGATGTAGTGCCTTGCAAATTCAAGATGTAAATCTTCCTTTACCGCAAGATGCATGTAAATTTATTGTGCATGGGGGTAAACATGAAGGTTTATAACCCATTTCTAAGTGATATATGCATATATCAAGTCCTTACTGCACGGATTTAAAATAAGGCAAACATGAAATGAACCCCATGAAACCACACACTTGGTGGTATTCAATAACTAGGGACCACCTTGAAAGACTATCCTAATTGGACTAGTCAAATATTTCTACCCTGTTTATAAAATTTTGTCTTGAATATGATCTACGTTGTCTCCAGACATTATCTTTACACATTTGATAAGAAGAATCAGATATGAAGGCTTCCTCCTACAATTTGTCACTCCAACAAAGGTATTTAGAAATGTTATTATACGCTCTGCCTTAAGATATTTACTAATGTATATCTGAACAAGAGCAATAAAAAAAAACCACCCGCAGTACCTCTGCCCTTGCAAAGACTACCAAGTTTGACATGCCAACCAAACAACTCTCCCATTATGAACTAGGAACACAAATAGGCCACAAAGGCATGGAAGATTCAAATCATTGGCACCACCTTCATATCATGAGCTATGCCTTCTCCATATCTTACAAACACTAGGTAGTGAGGCTTCAAACAACAAGGAAGCATAACTTAATATCCATTCTTATTCGATTGTTTATATCCCAATGTGAATCATCATCATTTATGCAAGATTTAAAGATGGATGAAATAACCCAACAAGCTACAAATTGATCCCAAGATTCACATCTCCAACAAGTGCTCAACTTCCAATGTACTCATTACTCATGTTTCTTTTCAAAATTTCTTGGCAGTCATTAAAGGCTAATGTCTTTAATCACTTTCAAATTTAAATCTGGGAGATCATCAATTGATATGTCCATGCACAAAGAGTCTATATTATAACCACGTGAACCCATGTTGTCCAAAGAATTATCAACTTAATTATTATTATTTATGATATATTTATATATAGTATTTTGAAATGACTTATATATATATATATATATATATATATATATAGAATTTATAATTACGTCGAAGGTGTCCCTTTTATGAGGTCTCAAAACATCATTTTAAAATCAACGATGAGTATTCATTAATATAGGATGCAAGATGATTGAAGTAATCTAAATTGTTAATTTCAAAACATGAAAATAGACATGTCAAATATGCAATTCCTACAAGTGTAGTCCTTTAGAATATTTTATTACATTTTTGGTTGAGTATTTTCATAATAAGAAAGTCCAATTCGAAATTATTTCCTCACTGCATGAGGAGTGTAGTCCTTTCTAATTTTTTAATATGGGACATGTTTAATCTACATCTTCTACACTCCATAAAGGTATTCTTGCAATCTTGTAAGTTTTACAACCAAATTTTAGAAGCGCCACAAGGAAAACAAGGTCAAGAGTTCAAACTCGATGAGGCTTCTCTAAGTAATAAACAAAATCAACAGGTCCATTTTCCTGCAATTAAAGTACGTTGAAGGCTCAAGTGGGTACTGTTGTATCCCCCACATTGTTACAAAACAACAGATGTACATATTTTATATGTATTTATACTATTTTCTCTTTAACGCCTTAGTATTATATACTATAAAAGTAATCGTAATGTCAATACCTTCCCATCTACTACAACTGTAATGTTTCCAAAAATGAGGGACCAAAATAGTACGAGAAATTCTCTGGGCTATATAATGGTGGGCTTTTACAGTCTGCTTGTATGCAAGCTTTTTGTTTTTAGTATTTCGATTTGAAATGGATGGCCATGCTTCCGAGCTTCACGCAAGAGAACAATATTTTTGTTGATTGTATTTTTATGTGTGAAGATCAATGGATTGACTAGGATTGAATAGATTTTTGCTTGTGCTAGAAATTGAAATTGAATGTGAAATGGGCATATGTCTGTCTAGCCACGGTGGCCTACAGCGGCCAAAATAAACCACCCACTTTTAAATGCTGAGGTGTGTGATATGGGTTTTTTTAAATATCTATCACTACTATTATAAAGCATATTTTTATTGTAGTTAGGAGATAAAGAGAGGCATATAGGTGAAAAAGACCCACCATGAATGGTTACAAGACTTACCTAGCTCTCCTCAATTTACAGTAGTCCATCCTTTTAAAAAAAAAGAAAAAAATGAGTGCTTTGAGTTTTAAATTGTTTATTTCTCGTTAGAGGGTAAATGCCTTTTTTGGTTTTGTCATTTTTGTTATTTGGGTGGAGCGGTCTTTTTTTTAAATCGGTAAACAACCGAAGCCTTTGATTATATTAATTTAATAAAAATAAATACAATAGGGTATCTTTGTTCAAACGGGCACTGGTAGGAAATAACAGAGAATAAAACCTCCAATCTTGCCTAGGACCTTAGTCCTATTTTATTACATAATTAAAAGGGGCATACCCCAATTGGCATTTTCAAGAATTTTATAATTATTACGAGGGACAAGAATCCTCTTCTGAATTTTGTTAACTTTGCATCTTCTTTTGTTGTTTCTGCTTAATCCATTATTCGAGATGATTGATTCATTCTGATCTTTAAACTCTTCATATGTACCTCCTCTTATCTATTTGCCTAAGTTACTTCCCCTTACTAACTTGCTACTCAATTTTCCTTAAAGTAGATGTTAGTACTATAAGTTAAATTATAAGATAACTTGAGAACCTGGAAGGATGACAAAGACATACAAGGCTAACCAAGTGGGACAAAATACTAGAGTAAATCAATTAAGTAGTTAACCTTAGTTCTATTAAATGTAGCCCATCATTTAATAATCAAAGCAAGACTTTATCCTTTAAAATTGTATCCTACCAAAATGAGATTAACTATATTAATCTAGGCGTCCCTATCTTTTAATGATAAAATATTTCATGCATGCAAAGAGATTCCTAACCTTACTTGTTTCAATAAGCCAGTATGAAACATCATATTAAAAGTTTGATTTCAATTATAGCTACCTCTGCATATTTCTCTATTATAATATCCTAATTTCCCTTCTAGGGTATTTTGGATCCTTCTAGTTTGCTCAGAATAGCAATTGAAATTAGATTGTTATCCTCATGATACATTCATCTTTCGCACCTTAAAACTGATGTAGCAGGCCAATCTCAACTCATAGAGAAATTAATAGATTCATAATAAAAAAAAATATAGATTCAAAATCTCAATTCTTCATTCCTCCCAAAACTCCTTCTACATGGATCTCTAACTCCATTAAATAACAACTACCACAAAGAATAGGAAATTTCCAAATTTGGCATATTTTAACAATAGGAAAAACATGCCATTTTTGGAAACTACTTAAAAACCTCTAAAAGAAATTTTTAAGTTTCCTAAATCTACCATTTAAGCTAAAGAGGCGAATTGCCAACTAATCTTTGAAATTTAGAAAGAAATTTTGAAGTTATTACAAAGCAGAAATTTTTTTTAAAATACCTAAGATATTTTAAAATGGAATTTCTAGCTCTCGAAAAAGGAGTCAAAACAGGTCCAACAAAGTTGGCTTGGTTGGAATCCACCTCAACTATAGATTTTGAAAAAAACCCAAAAAAATCTAAGAAAACCCAGATTCAAATCAAAAGTTATGACTCTCCGAACTCCCTGCATAAAAAACAAAACCCATTATCTAGGAATACGTCCCAATCAATTGAATTCAGGAATAGAACTCCAAGTAGAAAAAAAGTTACCGATGATATAAAATTACCAACTTACTTAATCTACTTGTCACAATAGAATTTTTACCATACATTACTGTCGTCGCATCTGAAAGAAGTCTTGAAACTGTTAGGCAAATACCATTACATTTTATGCATTATTAGAACAAATACGGACTAATGCCATTCGAGAAAGTAGAGTGCAAAATAAACTCATCACTAATATAAACTTGTTATATATTAATATCATTATAAATTTACATAGGTTCGGATTCAAAGATCTCTGAGCTACTACTCATTATATCCTAGCTAGTTGACCAACCTCTAAGAGAATAGCTAGCATACTTATAACAAACTACTACCCATATAACCTTAATACATTTTATAGACAAAATTTATACCCTACTATCCTTACTATACTTTTGAAGAAAGAGACATTACCATATTCCTTATTAGATCTAATCTAAACCATCTAGCTAACTTGTGAAACCATAGCCCATAGGTCATAGGTAGAAATGAAAGGAACAAGACAAAAGAGGTAGGGCAAAACACATGGCCAAGGGTAGAATAGGGAAAAACCCTCAGCTCGATTGTTGGAATTACAAAAAACTAGGAATCCTTACTTAGATTGAAACACAAACTATTATTTCCAGAAGACCATAATTATCTCAACGACATCATTGGGGTTTTCAGATTGGAAGAGTGGCAGGAATTCAAAGGAGTGCTTTTCCTTGCTAGACTTTTCAATGTTGGGAGTACAAAATCTAGAGTGTCCAAATTCTCTAGCTCCACACCTAGGTGAATGTAGGAATTGAACAAACCTAGGTAGTTTTAGAGCCATGCCTTGCCATCATCCTCCACTATCCCTCTCCATCTTCGGCCATACTAGATTAAAAGTTGCATGACCACGAATAACAAACAAGGGTCGTCTAGGTACCGTGGCCAAGTCAAAACTCCCTAGGGGATGAGACATATACATTTCAATGAGGGGAATTCTTAGTTTCTCATCTAAACTTTTGATGGCTTCTTCAAAACCCACACACCAAATAGGATCAAATACATATTGAAAAATTCTAACCATAGCCAATTTGTCTACTCTGGCTCTTGCCAAACACCCAATGAATGCCCCTATAATATCGTTGTTTGTTCTCCATGTGAAATCATATTTAAAAAATCCATCTCCTAGGGCACAACTCACCATAATTCTTGTCATATTATCAATTGGTTTTAACACTTGATTCCACCTCCTAGGCTTCACATTGTCGTGGATAGCCATAGTACACACTTCTAAAATGTGGAAGACACAAATATTGGTGTACATTGTAGGGAAAAAAAAGTATGAGATAAAAGAGATGTGGCATGAGCCAGATTTAAAAAGGAAGGATTTAACAATCAAAGGATCAAGAAGAACCTAGATGCCAACATTAGCTTATGCAACCCACATGACATCACTACGTAACTCTCGTGATGGAGGGGGAAAAAATCCATAAAGGAAGAGCTATTTGACAAAGAGAATTATAAGGGGTTAAAATACCATATAGTGTGGGTTTAGATCTGGTGATAGAATGATGGATAGTAAATGAGGAAGACTTATAATGATTTGCACCAATACACTCTTGAAGAATAGATCATTCTAAATTGGAAGACCCCTTAATACTTTGTTATGTGATTTTGCCAATTAGATATAATAACCATACTTATATTGTGTCTTCCCCTATATTTGTTGTCTGAGCAATAATATGTGAGAATACTTGGATAAAATCAAAATATTGTGGAGAAAGTTTGGAAATATAAGATAACTAAAAAGGTGAACTAGAATTGGGGATAATGATAAAAAAAGTAACTAGGGACCAAAAAGAACTTAAGGCTAGTCTAGATCTTAGTCAGGTAGTAGATGACAGCTAGATAGAGTCTAATAGCATGCTTATGTTTAAATATAGACAAATATTGTGAAAACTGGTGGCTCCTTTTATGCCTATCGATCATTAATGACTAGAAAATCTTTACCATCAACACCCTTGTTTGTTAGCTGATCTGCCTTCTTATTGCCTTCCTAAAAAATATGACATATCTGAGTATCTGCAAAATGATCCAGAATATTGAGAACTTTTTCCAATTTTGAGTTGAAGACCCAATTGGGTGTTGCTCTTTTTCTAATTGCATTTAATACAATATGAGAGTCTCCTTCGATAATAATCTTGGCTAAAACTATATTTAGGAAAAGTTGAAGCCCTTCTTGCAAGGCTTCTAACTCAACCAAATTATTAGTTGTAGGATCTAGAGATTTAGCCCTTTTAGCAATCTATTTGCCTAACTCGTCAATGACGATGCATCCGATACTTGCCGAGCCCATATTGCCTCTTGACGCTTCATCAATGTTTAGCTTAGCCCATCCCATCGATGGAAGGGTCCATCTACAGTTTTCCCATGCCTCTTTATTTTTCTTTTTATAAGTAAGTGGGGGATTAATAAGGTTTTTCAATTTTTTTTTAATAAATCCATCCCAGCTTGAGAATGACCCTTCTTCCTTCTAGGTGTTCCTAAGGTGAGAATTTAAAGTCTCAACTACACATGCTTCTATTTTTTTGATAATCACATATGGCTGCATATCCTAGTCACGAAATATTCTTCTGTTCCTCTCTTTGCAAACCTTCCACAGGAGGATAGATGGGCAAATATTCTGAATTCTACTATAGATACCTTAACTAATGTCTGTAGGCCACCCTTTGAGAAAATCAACTAAGGAGTTAGGCATGGGGGCATTTTAGCCCAACATGTGCCTGAACCATTCCCAACAATGTTGAGTATAAGGATAACTATATAAGATGTGATCAGTTTCTTCATTATTTTGTCTACATAACACACATCTAGATGGGCCCTTAATAACCAATTTGCGGAGTCTGTCAGCCATAAGGATCCTATTTTGAAATGCCAGCCATAAAAAGAAACCTTCCTTTGGCAAACATGATGAATCCCAACAAAGTTTAAGTGGAATTTTCATCTCTTCCCATCTTTGGGAGTGGATGAGAGCTTTATATCCATGTTTCACACTGTACTTGCCATCTTTTGATGCTGCCCAAATGAGATTGTCATTCCTTTCTAATTGCTTAGTTTTCCTACTCAGGATTATCTTTTTGTAGACCATTTTTGCAACTAGTTCCAAGTCTAGACTATCCATAGCTTTTCATGCCCAGCTTGTGATTCCATTCAGAGTTATTTTGGTTTTATAATCACTGACCTTGCATCCTCATGATTTGACTAATTTCTCTTTGATGTTTCTAGGTATCTCCAAACTATCTATTGGGGGATGCCCATCCCAGGAATCTTCCCAGAATAAGGCTTCGTCACCCTTTCCAATATCCCAAGTGAAATACTTACTAATAAGGGCTCAGCTTTTAACAATAAAATTCCAACTTTCAGAGCCTTTGGGAAGGGTCTTCATCCTAAACATGGAAATGGGATCAACAACATTAAGGTACTTGTTATACATAATTTTAGCCCATTTGCTATCCCTTTCAACAAAGAAGCGCCAAGTCAGTTTAGCCCCTAATGCTTCATTTTGCCAATATAAGTTTTTTATACCTAATCCACTAGACTCCTTTGGTTTATAGATGTTTTCCCATCTTATGAGAGTCAGTTTTTTAGAGTCCTCACAATCATTCTAGAGGAAGCTTCTAAGTTTTGCCTCGAGCTTCTTATTGATATGTTTAGACATAGGAAGGTAGGAAAGTAGATACGTTGGGATAGTGGACAACACACATCTAATCTTAGTGATTTTACTAGCTTTTGTAAGCCATTTATCTTTCCAGCCGCCTATCTTAGCTTCCAGTCTATCCATAATACTTTGCCATGCCTCGTTGGATTTATTGTCTTTTTCTAACTCGATACCTAGGTATTTGCATGGATATTTACCCCTTTTATACCCCATGATATCGCATATCTGCATTTCTATTTCAAGTTTAGTATTAATTTTTAAAAAAATTGGATTTTGCTGCGTTTACTTTTTGACCCGATGCTGCCATGTATTGTTGAATGATAGACCTAGTGTTTAAAGCTTCTTTTACTGTACTTTCACTTGGTAGAATGATATTGTTTGCGTATTGTTGATGGGTGATGTTGGAGATATTTTCTATTATAGTCATACCTTTAATTTTCCCTTCACTATGAACCTTGGTCAGTGCTCTTCCAAAGGCTTCTACCATGATAATATATAGAAATGGAGATAGGGGATCTCCTTGTCTAATGCCTCTTGATGTTTCAAAGAAACCCTTGGGGGTACCATTAATAAGGACCGGAACTTTTGTGGAAGAAATACATTGATATATAAAGTTGATCTATTGATGCGAGAAGCCAAAGGCTTCTAAGGTTTTACATAAGAATTTTCAGTCAACCATGTCATATGCTTTTTGTATGTCTAATTTCATGAACACGCTTGCCCCTTTATTCCTATTAGCTGAATGAAGTGTTTCTTGAATAATAAGTATACCATCTAGGATCAATCTGCCTGGAACAAAACTGGTTTGTTCTTCAAATATAATTATAGGGAGGATCAATTTTAGTCTATTTGCTAAAATTTTAGATAAGATTTTATAGATAGTGTTACGCAAAGATATAGGTCTAAAATCCATGAGATTTTATGGATCCTCCTTTTTAGGGATCAAAGTAAGAAAGGTGTAATTGATTTCAGATAGCAACGATCCACCATTTCTTGAAGCTTCAATAGCTTTCCAGAGATCTACACTTATAATGTCCCAACATTTTTTATAGAAAAATATCTAGAATCCATCTAGACCTAGAAATTTATGAGGATTCATGTTGAATAACACCAATATGACTTCTTCCAAGGTGATAGGTTTGTTTAAATTTTTATTATCTTCTAATGAGACTACTTTAGGTATGACTTTGGACATTTTTGATTGAGCTACCCTATTCGAACTATCAAAGTTGTTTAATGTATTCTGAAAGTGATTCAAAAAAATCTCAACTATTTTGTTCAGATTTTCACTAGTAGTACCCATAGGATCTTTAATTTTAACTATTTTACTTTTGGCTTTATTATGGAGGGTGGGGTTATGAAAGAATTTTGTATTCGGATCTCCTTTATCTAGCCATTCTTCTCTTGACTTTTGTCTCCAAAAGACTTCTTCTTTTGCCAATATGCTTTCTTGTTTGGCAAGTAATTCTTTTTCTAGATAAAAGCTATCATTATTCATACCCTTCTTGATTACTTCTAAATTTAATTTATTTAGTCTTTCCTCTATCTCTAATTTATCTTTGAATGTATTATTATAGTGTTCTTTGTTCCATTTAAGTATGTATTCTTTAAGCATTTTCATTTTTTAGACAAAAATATACATTCTAGATCCTTTAAAGTTACCTTGGTTCCACCATTCTCTAATATGTTCTAGAAAGTCTAAGTCTAAAAACCACATTTTTTCGCACTTGAAAGGGTTTTTGATTGGTTTAAAAGGTTCATAAAATTCAATCCTAACCGGATAGTGATTAGAACTTGCTATTGGAAGAATAGAAGATTGGATATTAGAGTTAAAATCACTCAGTTCTCCTTTGAGAAAAAACCTATCCAATTTCTTAGCTATATAAGAGAAGTCCTTCCTTTTATTATTTCATGTATATTGCCCATTATTAAGTGGAATGTCAATCAAGTTGTTAAGATCGTACCAGTTTTTAAAGTCTTTAGAGGCTTGGGAGCATTGTTGGATACCTCCAAAATTTTCATTAATATTTAACATAGTATTAAAGTCCCCACCTAATAGGATGGGTTCATTTTTATGATTATTGATAAATAAGCTAATTTCATCCCATAATTTTTTTTATCTATGTTATAGATTGGGCCGTAAATGTTAACTAAAATGAATTGAAGGTTAGTTTTAATGCTTTTTACTTTGCTACTTAACCAGTAGTAGTTTGTGTTTAAAATATCTAGAGATACTTTCCTAGGATCCCAAATGACGCCTAGACCCCCTGATGCTCCTCCGGACTCATGCAAGTTAATATTCCAACTACCTATCTTCTTTTCTAGCTTGGCTCCTTCTTCCTTATTTAGCTTTGTTTCTTGTAGTACAATAATTTCAGATTCAAAAAATTTTAAGTTTTGTTTTAATATTCATTTCTTGCTAGGTGCTTTTAGGCCCCTAGCATTCCAGTAGTGATCTTAATGCTTCCTTGGGAAGGATCTTCCCCTTCTCTAGGTTAAATAATTGACTGATCTTTTGTTGCTTTTTTGCCTGCCCATCTGCCTCTTTGAGTTCCTTAAGGGACTTCCTACCTCTTTTGGTTTTCACTTTACCATACTTAGGGGAGTTAATTCCTTCCCGATTCATCTGGATTCCCAACTGATCTATATTCTCTTGCACATTTAAAGTGATTTCAGATTGTTTAACTTCTTTTTCTTCTTTATCTTCACCTTTCAGTTCTTGTAATATTTTCTCGGTGATGCTTAACTGGTTTTTTATAAATCTATCATTTCTTAATGGTAGCTTCCTAAGACCACTCCCCTCAAAGTCCTTGTCTTTTGTTATCATTGGTGCATCTTTGAGTGTCTGCAAAACTTTCTTGTTTTTGTCATCTTCTTCTATGTTTATCAAATCTCTTTTTAAGTCTTCACAAGTATAGTCATCTCCTCCTAATTTTAACACTCACTGAATGAGATTCTCTTTCTATGCTTCACTACTCTTATTTATATTCTCAAAGCTAAAAATTCGGATCAATTCCTCAGTCAATGATTTCAAGTTGTCTATTTTGGACTTGTTTAGATTTGGCCTTTCCAAGTCTTCATCCCATATCGTATCTTTATTTAGAAAATCTTGTGTTAGCAGTCTTTTTCTTTTGTTCTATTCACTCCTCTTTACCTTGTGATTACTGCTAGAGGGATTTGAGAATTCTGAACTAGTTGGTGGCATCTGCCAAAATTTGGTAAATCTATTGATAGTCTCTATGTTGGTGAGTCTGGTTTCCTTCACAAGATCTTCTAAGTGTTTCTACGGGGTTCCCATTACTACCTTTATATACTTGACTTCTCCTAGTTCTGGATCTTCATTAGCAAATAGGAGATTTTTTTTTTCTTCTAAGCTACTAACCACATTATCCAATAGCTTTTTGTCTTGTTGTTTCACCATTTCCTTTGAGGACTTTTTCTCTTCATTTATTATACTTATATTCCTATTCTTTTTTACTATTTTTGATTTTTTCTTGAGTTTTAAATTGCTGGTGATTGATCCTTGTAGCCTTGTTTTAGTCATATCTTGATTATTGTTTCTCTTATCCCTACTGAGATCTTTGGGGCTTTGGTATACCTACGAAGTCTGTATTTTTGAAGGATTGATTCCTTTACTTTCCTCAGTCTTTGGAACAATAATATTTTCTTTGCTAATTTTTGATAATGAATGTTTTCCTTCTTCTAAGCTTTGAATTTCCTTTTTTCTTAATCTTCTTGTATTGTCTCTGTTGCTTCCTTATGTACTTTCTTAGGAGTTGGAGATAGGTTGGTTCTGATTTCTATAAATGGATTTTCCCTTGTTGTCTTATCTAAACTGACTACCCCCTTTCAAGAACTAGCTCTGATTTCCTTATTGCAACCTAGTGAATCTTCTGTAGATTTTTCTTGTGTAAAGAATCCTTTTGATACTCTTTTTGATTCCTTATATTCATAATAGGAAAAGTGCTCTTAAGATCTGTAGTTAATTGCAACTTATTGAATAAGAATTTCCTATCATTATCCAGTCTTAATATTTTTAAGAGTTTACATTCATATCTAGGGAGGTTAAGTTTGTATATAGCTCTGTTTGTTTTCACTTTCAAAGGTTTGGGTTCCAATTTATTAGCCTTTCAATTAATCAAAAGTTCGATATTATTGCAATGACTAAAAGATGCATCCATACCAACCAAATCACCCATAGAGAACCCTATTTTCCTAATAATTTCTACATGTAGAAGTTCTGGCAGAAGGGATTGCAAGGTAACTCAAGTTAGTAATAGTAAATTTAACATCTCTTCCTTACAGTCTGGAATCCATTCAAAAAAAATCACAGCATAACCTTTAAAAAAACAATCAAAGACATATAGGAAATCTTTTTTGACAAATTCATCACTACATTGTATGTATACTAATCTATCAGAATGGCGAGAAATACTTACTTGGGTCTTGCAGAATTCCTATAGCCAATTTATGAGGTTGAACATTTCACACTTTAGACCATTCCAGAATGCAAATAATCCCACCTTTTGGCACTCTTGCCATTGATCTTCATTGTCATGATTACTAATGATGAGGAATTTATCCTTTGTGTTGAAGGGGTAGGGTTCAAGATTCAATCTAGGTTGAAAATTAGATGAACCAGGGGGATTGAGAGCAAGATTTCTGTGATGACATGGAACATATGAGTTGGGTGAAGCACAGGGAGATGTAGGGATGATGAACACATTCTTCCTAGATTGACACATGGAGGTGTGTAGAGGCTCCACATTTCTGTCAGAAAGAAAACCTATTTGTTGAGAGAAGAACATATTTTCAAGTTGTGTTATGAATATTTAGTGAGGTTAAAAAACTTGATTTGGTTATCCAAACTTGTTATGAAAAAAATGATGGTGCGAAATCTATGGGATCCCAGAGAATAGGAAGGGTCAGAGGATTCATAATTAATAGATTGGAAATTAATCTGAGGATTGCTAATTTCCTCTCAGTGGACATGGAGCGAAGATACCTAATTTGGGGCTATTGTGGCTCGATTTCTAACATTCCTAACCATATTTGACACATTTTGGCTTCCTTTCCTCTCTAAAATGTTTGCCTAGAAAGCTATGGTTTTTGCTAGAGCTGCCCCTGCATCTCTTTGGATCTCCTTCTTTGTGTTTGGATGATCCAGATCATTTTGCACACTTAGAACTGCAAACAGGTTTGAAGTTTCTACAATATAATTAGTTTTTGCAGGAGAATTGATTTTGAGGGGGGGAGTAGTATGACTATTTCTCCCTAGCTTGTTCCTCTCCTTGCTAGGGTTACGGTGTTCTGACAGTAGATACAATATTGCACAGAAACTATGTTTATTTTCCTTCTCAGAATTTTCGCACTTCTTAGCTATCCAATGTTTTTTGTATGAACGTTTATCATTTGTCACTTTTTTGAGTTATTCGCATGATTTCTAACTACTTTGTTCACCATTTCTTTTTACCATACTGATGAATTTGTTTTAGATTTTTACTTGGTGGAGTGGTCTTTGGCTTTTAATAAAATTTATTTAATTTTGGTGAAAAGTCCTACTTTTTCTTGGACTAATGTGAAGTATAATTTATTATTATAATCATTGTTCTTTGATATATGCTTCCTTCTAAAATCAATGAAAACTATAATTGATTGTGCATGTAGAGGACAAGTTTGGCTTTGATTATGCGACCAAAATTCTCTCAATTCCCTACAATCCATAGCATTTTGAGGAGATTATTAATTGATTGAACTTTTTAGACGCCAACACTTTTGTGAAATCTTTGTCGTCTAGATGTGCTTCCAATTCTAACTCTTATTTTAGTAATAACAAGGCTCTGATGGTGCGATGATGATAATTTTGTCCTTTGGATCGTGTATTTTAGTGTGTAACCTTGAATAGTGATGCGTTTCAAACTGAAGTAACTTGTATTTCATTTTCTTCTCTTTGTCATGGCTTTCGATTGCAGAATTGAGCAAAATGACGAATTCAATGCCGAAATATTAGAATGGAAGGGTAAAATATCACATCAACCTTTTTTGCTTTCTTGTATAGAGAGTGAGGTTTAATTTGTAAATGCATGATTAAGTATTCATTGATTGATTGATTAAGTATTCATCTCTGTAAAGCATTGCTTTCCACGCAGAATTGATCTCCTTAATCTGTAAATGCATGTATGTGCATTGTTTATAATTTGTAACTGCATGGATTTGGATTGGTTGGAACACATGGATGCATGGTAGGTCCAACATCCACCGGTGGGAGGAAGATGAAGGGACAAAGATAAAAGAAATTAAAAACACATTATTTTTTTCTATTCATATAATCACTATGATAAAAAGATTATGATAGAAAGATTATGAATATAAAAGATTATGATACAATTTTGAAATTATATTTTATTTTTAAAATAATGAGATAAACAAAATACAAACTAACATTATAAATAATGAGAACTAATCAATTACAATTTTGTAAATTCAATATATAAATTAAATAATATTTAAAATACAATAACTGATTAATTGCAAATTTTTAACTTCAAACTATAAAAAAAAAAATACAATAATTTTAAATAAGATATGTATAATTTTTTGAAGTCAAAGGTTTAAAGGTCCAATTATAATTTTGTAAATTCAATATATAAATATAAAATTATTTAAAATATAATAACTAATCAATTACAAATTTTTAAATTCAAGTTATAAATAAAAAAATATTTAAAATACAATGAGATTTATATTTAAACTTAAATGATATTATATATAAATAAAAATATAAATAATTTTAAATTAGATATGAATAACTTTTTGAAGTATTTTATCCTTTTTATTATTTGTTTAAATTTTCAAAAATGAACTGCCTTATTTTGCTATTCAATATATCTCTTCAGCATACTTATTGTATTTGTCGTTTGCAATATACTATTGCATTCACTTCTCTCCAATTACTATAATACTTGCATTGTTTTGCACCAATCAATTGTAAGTATTTTTCATAAATTACATATTTGTAAAGTTTTGATATTTATTTGTTGATTTTTTATATTATAAAATTTATTTATCTCAAATACTATTAGCTCTATTGGTTTTGTGTTATAAGACCCCTTTTCTCGGAGGCTCTTCCATATTCATTTTTTTTAGCCCAAATTTTCGATAAGAATTGTTAATATCAATATGCTTTTAAGATTAAAACTATAAATACATGTATCGAATATTAATATTAATATGTTTTTAATAATTCATATATCAGAAAATAATTATTATATTTAAACAATTGTTCTTATTCATTGAAATTGTTACTGGCCATATTAATGGGATTAGTAAAGATGCTAATTTCTTTTGGAATATGTTGTCCTCTAACATTCTTTGGCAAATTTGGAAATGCAGGAATGAGGAAAAATACCAAGGTAAGCCAAGGGTTCTTACTGAGTTTTTTTCGAAAACTTACACATTTAAAAATATTCTTGCAGGTGCAAAACACCATGGTTATTGAAAAGGACAAATTAAGCAGATTTCTTAAAGATGGACAAACTTCTTTCTTTGGTCACGATCTTAAGTATGACTATCAGTGGCGAAGGACTATGGATAATCTGCGGATGTTTGAGCACATGTGTTGGAAGCTGATCCAAGCTATTAAGAGGAACCATAATGCCAGGAAGGAGGATATCTATATGTTGTCCCAGATTCAGGAACAAAAAACTATTGTTTGGATGGAAGGCCCTCTCGGTTGGACCGTGTGGGTTGATCTTTATTGTGATATCTTGTACTAGCCTTCTATTGTTCAGCTTTTGTTGTTCTTTGATGTTCTTTAGTTGATCTTTTGTTACCTTGGCTCTGGTTTGAGGCTTTGCCTCTTTTGTAGTGCTCGAAGTCCTGTGTAACTTTTTTTTGATCTCTCTATATCTAATAGAACAATAATTCATATATCACAAAATAATTATTATATTTAAACAGATTTTTATTATATATTATTGTTATTTTTTGTTAAACAATATTATAATTTACGACATATATTTTCTAAAATATATTTTATATTAAACTTTATTATATACATACTATAATAATTATTACAATTTATAATATATAAAATATATTATTATATAATCTATATACAATATAATCTATATACAATATAATCTATATACAATATAATAATATAATTTAATATTTTAAAATAAAATAAATTATGCATTACTATATACCTTATATATATTTTAATACAATCTTATCATTAATATTTTTTTTCTATTAACTATAGAGAGATCAAAAAAATATACAATCACTGAGAGTCGAAATAGAGGCATAGCCTCACTCCGACACTAAATTGGCAAGAGTACAACTAGAATAGATCATATACAGCAATAGCCCAAAGAAAGAAACATAGCTAGTGTAGAGTATCAGAGTAGGCATCCACCCACGCGATCCAACCGAGTGAGCCTTCCATCCAAACGATAGTCTTTCGCTCCTAGATCTGGGACAAGATATCTCCTCTTATCTGGTGTTATGATTCTTCTTAATAGCTTGGTTTAGCTTCTGGCATTTGTGCTCAAACATTCACAGATTATCAAAAGTCCTCCTCCATTGGTACCCATCTTTAAGCTCATAATAGAAGAACGTAGCTTGGCCATCCTTGAGAAATCTTCGTAATTTATTCTTTTCAATAATCATGGTGGTTTGAACCTACAATAATATTTTAAAATATGTGAGCTTATGATAAAACTCAGTAAGAACCCTTGGCTTACCTTGGTATTTTTCTTCGTTCCTGCATTTCTAGATCTGCCAAAGAATGTTAGAAGACAACATATTCCAAAAAAAATTAGCATCCTTACTAAGCCCTTTAACGTGACCTGTAACAATTTCAATAATATTCACACTAAAAGGATAGTAAATAACAAAAGAATTCCATATTTCTTTAGCAAAAAGGCAATCAAACAAATTATGTCTACCAAAATCAGGCAACCTGCAGATATTGCATAAATCAGAGTGCTAATTATCTCTTTTAATCGGAAGTCTATCAATTAACATAAGCCATTTAAAAGATTGAATTTTTGGTTCAACAGGACTTTTCCAAATATAATCCAGCAATTTATTCCAAGCTTTATGATAAAAAAAATAGTACTAGATTTCATTCAAATGAACAATAATATCCTCATTATGATCAATGACCTTATATATGTCCTTAGCTTTAAGCTTGTCTAAGACCGTTCCATCAGGCCATTTACATTTAAGGTGCCTATAAGAGTCCACATGAGAGATTGAAGGAAGGTCTTTAGAAGCTTACAAAATTAAATTATAAGTCTTCTTCTAAGATTGAGGTAAATTAATTTTTTTTTGAGATCATCCCAAGGAATGAGAATATCATGCTCAAAGATATTAGCAAATTGAGTAATACCAGATTTAGCCTAGGACTTGGCAGAACATCCCTGGTAGAGGGCAAGGGGTTTATTATTCATACTCAAGTTCCACCAAATGGATCTCTCACCATGGAGTTGATTATCATTATAAAAATCCTTATTGGTGATAAATCTTCGGACATGGTCCCAAGCACGCCAAATAGATTTGAAAATGGTAGAACCTTGAACAATAACCGAGAATTTACCAACAATAAGGTCACAAAATGGGAGGTTCTTCCAAGATCTAGCCTCTTTGGGGAAACCTCTCTCAATGTTATGTCTAATCAGCACTCTCCAAGGACTATCACCCTCCAAAGACTGAAAGATTCACTTGAGATCTTTTATATCATTAATAATTAAAAATATGTCTTATTATAATAGATGTATAATTTTTGTTCAAATATTATGTAATCTTTAAAAAAAAATTGTTTTATATGATATTAAATAAACCAAATAAAAAGTTTTCATTATTCAGTATAGTTAGAGGTGTTTTGAGATGGGGTTTACTGGTTTTTTTGGTCAAAACTAGTTAACTATTAACTAGTTTGTAAATGTAGCTAAAATTAATAAAAGTAAAATATTAAAAAATCAATTTTATTCTCCAATATATTTAGCTAGTTATAAAAAATAAAATAAAATTGTATTTATACTTCACATATTTGTGTTTAACAAAAAATAACTAATATGTATTGTATTGAATACTTTGACATATAGATTCTAATTCAGTTATGTTAAAGTTGAACTTTTTTGTTAATACTATTACATTCTATTCCTTCTTATGAATATCTATATGAACAACAAAAAAATTTACTATTATTATTATTAAAGCTTAAATTACTATTTTCTCATGATGTAGAATTTATTTGAACAACAAAAAATTTACTATTGTTATTGTTAAAGCTTAAATTACTATTTTCTCATGATGTAGAATTTATTTCAATTAAAGTTCAAATTTGTAAATTTTTATTTTTAAGTGAACCCTATTTGATGCATTAGAATTAACTACTCTATTTTTTTCAAAAGATATAATATTATAATAATTGCTCTAAATTTATTATTATAATTTTCATTTATAATTATTAAAAAATTATAATGGCAAATACATGCCTACGTGGCACTTATTGTACCTTACTAAGGTGCCATTGCTACTTTATTATTATTAAAACAAAACGAACAATGTTAATAAAATATCATTCAATAAATTAAAAAGATTTTAAAATAAAGTAAATTCGTTTTGCAGC
This sequence comes from Cupressus sempervirens, assembly GCA_028749045.1. Classification (NCBI taxonomy): domain Eukaryota; kingdom Viridiplantae; phylum Streptophyta; class Pinopsida; order Cupressales; family Cupressaceae; genus Cupressus; species Cupressus sempervirens. The sequence goes on along the minus strand of CM053785.1, from coordinate 13,728,041 downwards.
GTCTAGGAGAAGGTTTACAGGAGTGAAAGACGGTCATTTTTCCCCACCATCATTTTGCTGCTCGGACTAGAATAATAATGGACGAAGAAGAGGATGTGGTAGCTGCAGTCGAACAAGTCTTGAAAGAATGGACACACAATTTCACAGAAGTTGTTCGCCACGTCCAACTGATCGAGACCTGCGGCACTTCAGGCGGCACCGTGGAAGCCAACAATCTGCCCAGACTCAATGCAGCCGCGCAGGATTGTTTATCCGCACTGAGATCAGCACAATTGAGGTTGGATCTTCTTGCCCAACAGCAGCCCACCGATCACCAGATCGATTCCTGCCAAAATACTCTGCAAGCTTGGAAGGATGAGTATCAGAGGTAGGCTATTCTTATTTTTCAATCTAGTTCTTATTTGTTTGCTGATTTCTTTGGGTGAGATTAATACGTTGTCTTCATCGTAACAATCGAGTGCTATCCATTCCCTTGGATAGACGGGGCTTCAAATTCATAACTAGCCGGCTTAGGAATCTGAATGCGCTGAAAACTGGGTGGTGTGTGTTCGAACCTTACCATTCGAAAGATTAAAAAAAACTCAACAGAATTTAATTGTAAGACATATTATTTTTTGCGAATTTCCCCCTTTTAACTGCATCAGGGGTAGATGTCCATGTTTAGATGATATATAGAATATGTATCAAATTTCTCCATATGATCGAGGTATGACATATTACCATCTGTAACATATTGAATTGTCTTTTGGAGGCTTGAACTCGGGGACCGGATGTAAAATCACCATTGGTTTACTACGTTGTCCTATTCCAGCTGACTATTAATTTACCAGTATTGTTTAGTGTAATATAAATAAATCTTGTTTATGTTGATTTGAGCAATATCTGTGGTTTTCATAAGATCAATATTTGTACTGGACTGTGGCAGTGGGCAGCCCTAATTGTTTGTAGGGTTCGAAAGTTGCACACTTAGGAGTGGAGCCCAATTTTAATAATTCACTTTACACCAACCCACAATTTAACCATTCACAAGCTCTGAAACATGTCGTTAAAGTTATGGATCATCTTGTTGTGGAATGGGGATTTCAATTTTGCGTTAGTCTTTTAACAAGTGCACTTATTTTTAAAATCATTTTGTTGCTTATTCTATATCAATTTTTTGTTCTTTTGTTATGGTATTTGCTTCTTGTGGTTTTGATTTGGACATTTATTAATGATTTGCAGCCTGCAGTTGAAATTAAGGAATGCAAATTTAAAGGCCAAGGCAAATATTCAGAAAGCTGCCCAGGAAGAGGTAGGAAATAGTTGACTAGTTGAGCCATATCAGTATCGGCAGTTTTGTGTGTAGGTGGTGAATTGTTGGGGTTTATGGCAGTTACAATTTCAAATTTTAAAAATTGTGTCGATTGAGGTGAAATTCATAAGACACATTCCTTCAAGTTTCATTTGTTGTGCATCTACAATATCTCTATGCAGTTTAGTTAGAACTCAAAAATGCTTCTGTAATCTTTTATTCTATTTCTTTTTTGTTTAGTTTTTTAGAAAATTGGGCATCTTACAATAGAAATACAAAACTGCAGAGAGAGCTTCTCTTGGGTGGTGGGGAGGAATCTACCATTAGGAGACGAAACTTAGAGTATGCATCTCTTAACTTGCATTACAGTTTTGCAGTGCTCAGAGTGTTTTATATTACTTCATCCCTTCTACTTTTTATTCATAATTCTTATGCAAAATAATTTTATTATGCATTATTTTTGCTGTCTGCATTTACCATACAATTCTAGAAAATAAGAATGATGACTTGAGGCCAACATAGTAGGGTATTGTGAAGACCCCTTTGGAAATAAGATAAAAGCATATCTTATTCAATTTGCATATCAGGGGAGCTCACTTGTTTCTCATTTGCAAAATATTGTGTTGCTAATCTCTGCTATTATAACTGAAAGTTTTGAAATCTGAGTTATTGAATTCTATATGGCATCGATGTTGCTGGTCCTGGTTCAGGATCAGGTTCGGGCTTGGTCAATTTTTTTTTGGGTGTTTGGGTTCATTTTGGGGTTGTCTGCACAAAAAAAAATAAAAAATAAAAATAAATAAAAAATACAAAACTATAAGGAATCTACATATATACAGCAGTAATTAAGTTCAAAATACACCATTATGCTAATAGTCAAGTAACATAGCAAATACACTGCCATATATATTCATGTTTTAGTTCAAATAACATAGCAAAAGGCCTAAATACACCATTGTATTAATGTTTTTTTTCCAAAATGATAGTGTCAACTTTTAACAATCAACCATCATTGGTCAAATATCATCAAAAGTCATAACAAAAATCATCATCCTCCATATCAGTATGTTGTGATAAATTAGAGAGTCACAAACAGTGTCACTGGCCACGACACTACCACAAGGATTGGCAGCAGTACTAGCACTCTTAGGATCAGCCTCATGATCACTAGGTAGTTCATGCTCATCATCAACTCCAAGTGTAGCAAGGCGGGCATCTGAATCATCCAACTTGGTATGCTCTGGATCAACATTCCGCTCCCATGTCAACTCTTTCTTGCAGGTGCTTTCTTTGTGTTTTAGGAGCCGCAAGCTTGAATGCATATAGACCAAGTCCTCCACCTTCTTGGAGTGTAGTCTGTTGGGCTTTATTGAGTGGATGGATTATGTGCTTCAATTGCTTTCAGCTGACGATAATCTAACAACCTGTCAAGATTTTCAATTTTGAAATTAGAGTTAAGAATTATGAATATCCTATCAAGATTTTCAATTTTGAAATTAGAGTTAAGGGTTATGAATAAAATTTTAAATACAAATTTATCAACGAGAATCTCTAGAGTTTAAAATTTACTTGTGATAAAATTTTGATGGCAATAGGTTGTAGGTATTGGTATGATTCTCCATGGAAGTGCTACCATTTATGCAAGTGTCAAAGAGTGTCAAGACCACAATCATTTGTGGTTGCATAACCCATGAATTAAGCCTTCACCACAGGCCAAATGTCATTGTGAAAGAGTCTATGAAGGGCTGCCTTGTACCCTTGAGCAAGTCTGGGATCTCTATATGGGTCAACTCTTGTGTTAGTGTCATTAAGGACCAGCTGACTATAGTACTTGTGACTCAATGCAAAGGCAAGGAGATGCAAAGGAGTAGTCATTTTGTTCCATCTCTTTAGCATTATTTTTTGTAGTTCCTTGAATGATCTTTCTTTAGTATATTGCTCTTTTTTATTTATGACATTTTTCATTCTTCAATCATTGAGTTAATGCCATCATATACCTCACCCAAGCAAAGTCTATCAGGTCATGTTCAATATGTGCTTTGCAAATTTCATGAGGTATTCAACATGATCCCAAAAAGAGTCATCTAGTATCATTGTCTTAATGTTTGTTGCCCTTGTATAGCTAGATTGCGTCCATATGCTCCAATAAGCATTGATTGCCATTCTAGACAATGTTCTATGAACCTCCACAAGGATCTATTGAAGTATGCACAGTCATGTCGTACCACCATATCTTGCTGTAAATTTCTCCCAGTACTTATGCATAGTCATGTCTCCTTGCTTTAAGTTTTGGAAGTCCAAAAGTTTCTGGTCATAGAAAGGTTTGAGGTAGCCAGCGGTTCTTAAAAATGGTTACAAAGTTCTCCCAAGTAATCTCAGTGGTTTTAATGTTTTGCTCAACTTTGGTGTTTCCCCACCAGGTTGCAGCTTCTCTAGTAAAGTGGTATATTCCCCAAAATCGCTTTTGAGGTTTCTGAGAAGTTCCTGATTTCAAAATACTGTTCCATTTGAGTTAACCAAGCCTTTGCATCCTCTCTGGACTCAGAACCGAAAAATTAGGGTGGTTTGATTTTCTTAATATCTGCTGACAGATCAACACTATTTCTTGTTTCTTTTGTTTTTCAATTTGAATGGGTGAAGAGGTTTTTTTATTATATCCGGAGACTCTTGTCTCTGTTCTAAGAGGAGGTGATAATTGTGTTTCCTCATGGTTATGCCCTATCTGGGCTGCAATCTTATTCATTCTCCTTTCCATGTTATCCAACTTTAGATTTCAGTTGCGTTTCTTGCAAAATTTGAAGTAACAAATCAGTGGATGATTGCGTGTTTTCACGGACCATGTCGTGATCTGCAACGTTCTCGTTGCTGTTCATTTTGTTTGTTTACTGGTCTATCCTGTGAATTTACAATATTTGTGTCAATTTATTGAATATATATATATATATTTTTAAGTGTACCTACAATAAAAGAGTTTTGCATATGCATGAAACACATAAATTAACCAATTTATTTAATTAACTTAATACTTTGCTGCTACATTCATGGCAGCCTTATTTACAAAAAATTTCTCTATTGAGGATGTTTACATCATAAAATCTAATCTTGCTTCTCAACATTCAGTTCTGACTCAGAATTGTATATTTTCGCACCATCTAGGATCTGTGGAAATGCAAAAGAGAGTTGCTTTGATGAGCATTTCAGTTTTGAATTAATTTGTTCCTATATGCTACTTTACTAGCAGGTGTCTTCTTGACACTTTCTTTCTTCATTCATTGCAATGCCTGGTTTAGAGTTTCGTTATCTTGGGGTATGGAGCAGCAAGTATAGTTGAATTTTGGCATGTTTTTAATTAAATAGGGGAAGATGGGATGTCGAGCCTTCTTGTGGGGTATTTTACGTACTTGCATCCTGTACATATGTTCTAAGAATTTCAGGTTTACATGGAAGGTATTGTGCCCTAGGTTCAGTGTTGAACTCAGCGCTCTAATACCATATGTAACAAACAGTTTTTAATATTGAAAACAAAGACGGATTAATCAGAGAACTTCCATCATTCATAAATATACAACTGAAAATCCTTTTCACATGACATTAACTGCCTTTAACATTTAACTAATATAATCATAACCTTTTCAATGTTTATATGAAAATAACTAGTTTAATGGTTAACTGTTCATTGTATTTATGATCAATTGAAATAATTGGATAAACGATTAACTAAGCATAACTATATTCGCGATCAACTATACTTTTTTCGTACAAATAAATAAATGATTAACAAGGAAAAAGGAGAGGAACATACAAGTATCATTTCGGAGGATCTTTAGCTGGTTGTGCAAGCCTCGGCTTTGGTGAGAGGAGAAGCATTGGCATAGGCTTAACCTCCCAACCTTGGACCATACTTATCTTCACACATTCTATTAAATTAGAAAGGCCCTCCCTACCTCGGGATCGAGTTTGGGATGTTCTTAGTCCAACCGCCTGAGCATCCTGGTGTTTTAGAATGTCCGCTCAATTATGAAATGGACATGCTTACATAATTGGCGCTACTGACATCAAGTGATCATTATATGACAAACATGCCTATAAACTACCTTGGCTAAGGATTTTCGATGGGCTCAACAACCCGATCACCACCATTCGACTTGACAACATGTTTCATTTCAGGGATGAGCATGAGCTATTAAGTATATTTCATTTAGGTTATTCATGTTTGATCTCTCTTTTGTTTTCTTGCAGATTTATTCCACCTCTTCACCATACATGGCTACGCAGCCGGTGATTCCAAGGTGTTTTGAAAGATTTATGAGCACTTTGCCCTTTTACACCTCTTCACCATTTCATGGCTATATTGCCGGTGAATCCCAGATGTTTTGAAAGGTTATGAGCATTTTGCTCTTGATATCTTTTATCAAGAATTGTGACAAAATAAAACTTGTTCTTGAGATCAACAACATTCATACTAGTTCTTAATTACATTTAGAAACTTTTCCTTAAGAGATGCTAATTCAACTTCTCTTATGATGATCCTGAATTCTATGAAAGTATGAAGGAAAATTCCTTATAATTCACAGAGATTATTCAGCAAGATAGATAACATGATCACAATAAAAAAGAAAAGAGATTCCTATGCCTAGCTGGCTGCTATAGAAATTGTATTTAAAAACATTGTAAAGGTAACTCAAGACCTGATAAGAATTTGGTATTGTTTTGAAGAACTTGCAATTTGTTTGGTTCCCTTCAGTTGCCTAAGACATCACGATCAGTGCATATAACCTCTGATCTTTAACCGGAATGTTTGCACGACAAGGAGTAGTAATTCGAACTGCTTGATCAAGGCTTTAGTGAACGGTATTGTAGGTATTGGCGGAAGTAAATAATTTGATATGGAGAAGTCGGGTGTGGAGGCAATGAAGTTTGAAACGCAACAGCAGAAAGAAGTCGGGTGTGGAGGCAATGAAGCTTGAACGCAACAGCAGAAAGAAGTTGGGAAAAGGAATATGGTGCTCGACTCCTCTCACGGCTTCCATATAAAGGAACAAGCGGTGACTTCTTGGCTTCCACCGGTTTAAAAGATTAAATGCCAATTCAATTTTCCAAGTGTTAAATCGATTGTTAAGAAAGGGAAAAATAAAAGGTTGGAAGAAAGAGTTGGAAAAATTATAATTCAACCATTATTATAATATATATTTACATACTTTCGTGTAAGTATATCAATGGGGTGACATCATTTTATTAAATTATTATAATTTAATGGTGCCATTTCATTGTTATATTTATATGTACGTATATACATATATTATAATAGTATGATGAAAGATCAATCAAAATCCCTTGAGGTATGTTTTTATATTTTAAAAAGATGATTTTACGCTCTCTTAGATTATTTTCGTAATAGCTCATGCGGGTCCCACAAATGTATCCTATGTTCAAGTCATTGTGTCCTTTCCAAGGAAGTTTAGGGTTATACCTACCAATCTTGATGACTAAACTAAGTGAGCATTCCATTCCGATGATCTCATTTAGCAATGCTTCCCCCCTCTTCATCTTCTCCTGCAATCACCCAAGAAACACTTTTGCCATAATAACAATTTTATAATAATTTCATATAATTATTTTAAAAAGACTTATATTATTAATCATAATTCAAATCAAGCAACTGCTAATCTTCTAATAACAGTTAATATCCGAGGCGGCTGTAGCATGACTTCACACGGACATGATTGATTGTCTCCCTATGCCAACCTTAGGAGAATCACAGCATAGAAGGAAACCATTCGAATTGCAAAGAAATACATTAAGTCTTTCTGCCAATAGAAATGCTGCTAGCATTGTATCTCACACAAGACATATGGCCTAATGATTTTTCTGTCTCAGTTTTACGATGCAACTACATTTTCACAGCAATACAAAGTTCAAACTACATGAAACAATGATGATAGGAGACTTCAGCCAGCCCAACCTGGAAATCATACAGTTATCATTTATCATATAAGTGAACATCTTGAGGGTAAACGGAACATTGAGACATGAAACTACCAAATTTCAAGCCTCATAGATAGATCAATAGATGCTTAGCATAAAATATAAAAGCAATTTGCTGTTAGGTATTGAGTAACTACAATACTAACTAGATCCTTGGAACAACTTAACCTTGTTGAGAACTATTTTTTCGTTACTTGCAATTTGAATCTACACGGTCATTAAGATTTGTATTTGTGCATTTCCTCAATACCTGCAGTCATTCTCACATTTCCTTGAGGCATTTTGTCAAACACTTCACATGCCTTGTTTTTATGGCCTCATTTCGCATATATGTCTATGACAACATTTCCAGCGCTACTATCTGACCGAAATCCCCTTCTGTTTTGTTATTATAGATATTTGTACCCTGCTCCAAAGTTATGACTTTGGCACAAGCAGGGAGAATGCTCACAAAGGTTTTCCAAGTTGGTTTTTATAGGCTGATCTCATTATTAATGTATAGTGTGTCCCTAAATATTACATTCATAGTCAATTTTATTGGTGCCATTCAGAGCAATGCTATTTGCGTGGATAAGATTGTATCAAGGAAGCTAAAAATAAAACCAATATAAAATTTCCCTAAACAAGGTTGTAATACAAGATTGTCATGTAAAGTCTCAATGATATTTTACAAGCTTATTAGAACTACTTTCATTCCAGCAGAGCCATATCCCTCTCAAACACATTTGCTGGGTTATTTGTCCAACTTTTGTGCAAAATGCAACATCCTATCAGGTCAGAGATGGATTCGTTTGCAACAAGAGGGCAATGGCCCCAGCTCTTGATTGCAGCATCACTCCCATCACCAGATTAAAAATTACAGAATCCAACACCATTTTAATTAGCTCTAAGGACTCAATCTTATTGTGGTTCCCTTCAAAATACAATTACAAGCTAAGTTCATGAACTGCTTTGCATGAACCATGTAAATGCAAATTCATTTGCATGAGATTTATTCATTTCTTTTCATGTACTTTTTACCCTGGTGAGGATCAGGGCTCTGTAATGACCCCATTTTTTAGCCTTCACGTTCTCCAAAGTCTAAGTGGAGCATAAGAGGAAATTAAATTAATTTTTTATGAAGTCATTAAATAAATTAAAATTAAAAATTAAAAGGTGACTTTATATTTAATTAATTTAATTAATTATTGTATTACAAGCGAGAAGCTTTTAGAGTGTGTATTAATTATTGGAAAGGTGGAAGACTTTAGTAATTTAATTTTCTAGAAGCACAATTAATTATTGTATTGCAAGGGAGGAGTTTCTAGAGAGTGCATTAATTATTGGAAGGGGGAAGCTTCTAGCACTTGCTATTAATTAATGTTTTAGTTCCTTCTAGAAGGGTGAAGGAAAAGGATAAATAGGGGTGAAAATCTCATTGTTGAGCATTGGATTTTTGTGAATGACATTTGATAAGAGCTTGGATGTGTGAATCACATATCCTTTCTTGGCATTAGAGGACCTTCATCCTCTCTTGTAACATTCTGGACGTCACTCCCTTGGGGTTTGGCCTTTGGAATACATTGCTTGTACTTGATTTCACCATTTTGAGAATTAATATAATTGTTTCAATTTTTGGGCACTTCTAGGGTGTCCATTACAGTGGTATCAGAGCTTGTTTATCTTACCATCGTAGTGGGTACAAACACAATGAATAGGTGGCGATATGATAGATTGGAGTGTTCAACCTTTAACTCATCACTATAATTTAAGAAGAACTAGGGCTCGTCTAAACACAGGACGAGGAATAGGGAAATCTAGAGGATCATATTGACACAGGCGAACAGGTTATTGGCAATATGGGAGACAGGAATGCTGGGGATCCTGGAGAAGAAAGATTCTTACAGTTATTAGAGACCTTGGCATAGGGACAGTGATTAACAGAACAGAGGACACAGGAACAGAATTAGAGATTGGAGCTTATGATGCAAATGATGGCTCGTCAAATGGGGTTGAATGCTAACATGAGTGCAGGAAATAATCAAAATGGTAATAATCAGAACAGTAATAATTAGGATGGGACACAAAATGGAGGTGAACAAGTTGGGAACAATTTCGGTCATGCACCCCAGCAAGCTAGGACAGTGAGTTCGAGGCTTATGATTCCCACCTTTCCTCCTAGACCTTCGGAGCAGCCGATACCAGAGCCCCAGATCACTGATATATAGGATCAGCTGAGGAGAGATTGGGAAGCTGGAGAACCAGACTTTACTGCTGCAATTACCTTTAGAGAATATATGGATGTGCGGGTGAAACATATGCCACGTGGACATGACAGGAACCAGAACTATGAGCTATAGAAGAAAGTAGGGAAACTTTAGTTACCATATTATGATGGCTCGGGGAAGTCTACAGCAAGAGTTTGGGTTCAAAAGCTTGACACATACTTTCAATTGAATCCTATGCCTGAAGAAGAAGCTATTAAGTACGTAGAAATTCATTTGGATGGGTTAGCACACGAGTGGTGGCATCATGGTATGGTCACTATGCGTCATGCACACATTACCTCATATGTGGAGTTTACGAAGAGACAGTTTTGAGTGATCAGAGAGGGCTCAAGATTGTTTTGACAAGTTCAAGGAGTTGATGAGTTCGTGTCCTGTTTTAGCCATTCCAGATTTCACCAGGCCTTTTGAGCTATAGTGTGATGCCTCGGGAGAAGGCATAGGAGTTGTCCTCATGTAGGACAAACATCCCATCGCATATGAAAGCAAAAAATTATGAGGTGTTGAGAGAACTTATAGCATCTATGACAAAGAAATGCTAGCAATCATGCATGTGCTAGCTAAGTTCAGGCAGTACTTAGTAGGAAGCCGATTCACAATAAAAACATATCATAATAGCTTGAAACATTTCCTTGGACAGAAGGATCTTAATGACAGGCAATAGAAATGGGTGAATAAGTTATAGGCCTATGATTTCGACATAGTCTATGTCAAAGGGAAGAAAAATATTGTCGCAGATGCTTTATCCAGGAGGCCTCATTTGCTTGCTGTTGGGATAGTCATGGATGATTGGAGAGAGATAATATTGGCAGAGTATGCCAGGGATAGTTGGGCATCTAGCGTTATTGAGGGGGCTATTCAGGATAGTTGATATACTATTGTAAATGATTTGATCATTTACAAGGGGAGGATTTATTTGGTACTTGGGTCTGCTATGAAGCAAAAGATCTTGAGAGCATTTCATGATTCACCATTAGCCGAACATCCAAGATTCTTTAAGACATATTGGCAGGTGAGAGAGCACTTCACTTGGAAGGGGCTCAAGTCTGAAGTGCTACAGTTCGTTAGGGAGTGCCCAGTGTGTCAGCAGAACAAATAGGAACATTCCTTTCTAGGTGGATTACTACAGCCCCTACCTATACCAGAGAAGAAGTGGGATAGCATTTCCATGGATTTTATCACAGGCCTTCCAAAGGCATAAGGTCGGGATTGTATTTTTGTTGTGGTAGACAGATTGACGAAATTTGCACATTTCTTTGCAATTTCGTCTACATATTCAGCAGTACAGACAGTAGAGCTATTCTTTCGAGAGGTATTTAGATTACATGGGATGCCACGGAGCATAGTCAGCGACAGAGACAGCACGTTTATGAGCCACTTTTGGCAGGAGTTGTTCAAGTTTTGTGGAACAGAGCTCACTCCGAGTACCAGTTACCACCCCCAAACTGATGGGCGGATAGAGATAGTGAACAAATGGGTTGAGGGGTACCTTCGAAACTACATTGCAGGACAGCAGAAGGCTTGGGTGAAGTGGCTACATCTAGGGGAGTACTGCTCTAACACCTCTTTCCATATGTCTATTCAAATGTCCCCTTTCATGGCATTGTACGGATATGATGCTTCTAATTTCTTGGATTTGTTATTTGGGGACAGTAGGGTGCCTAAGGCCAAGGATTTTTTGCAGGAGTGTCAGGACATTATGCGATCCTTGAAGGAAAATTTGCAAAAGACACAAAATCAGCAGAAGCAATATGGCGATCAGCACAGGATTGAGAGGTCTTTTGAGGTAGGAGACATGGTGTACCTCATGTTACATCCGTATAGATAGTCCTCTCTCAAGAAGAGTGGAGTAGAGAAATTGAAACCACGCTACTATGAACCCATTCAAAGTAATCAAGAGAGTGGGCGAAGTAGCTTATGAGTTGGAGTTCCCTGTAGACAGTAAGGTGCATAATGTGTTCCATGTGTCACGCCTTAAGAAGGCATTGGGGCACAATGTGGTGCCTTCAGTAGTATTGCCACCTCTTGATGATGAGGGTAAGCTTATCTTGGTTCCCGAGGCTATACTTGACTCCAGGGAGAGGGTGCTTCACAGGTGAACTATCAGGGAATACCTAGTGAAGTGGAGGAACCTACCAGTTGAGGATGCGACATGGGAGGCCGAGCAGATTCTTCAGCATCCTGAGTTGAGATTGCTTAGGGACAAGCAATTTCAAGAGGGGTGGACTGTAATGTTCCCCACTTAGCCAGTCTGGATGTATGTTGTCGTTAGCCCCTTTTTTTATGGTCCCGAGGGCTAACCAGGACTTCAAAAGGGATCCGAGGTTAGGCCTAGACAAATTTAATTACATGCCAAATGGAGTTCGTTTGTTGGGTTATCAGAAAGACTTACTATTTTTAGTAAGCCAACGGGGGATGCAGTGCTTTCAATTTTCAATGACAGGATGTGATGCATTTTGTTGAGCCCTTTCCGATGAGCTATTACATGTGGGATTCCGAGTTTATTTGGTATATCATTTTAATGTTTGAAGTTATAACAATAAAGTGACTATTTAAATTAAATATTATAATGTTTCATAAAGTCACTTTATTAAAAATCAATAATCTCCCTTTAGAGCACATACATGGGCTTTTGTAAAAGGGAAAAAAAGTAATATCCCACATTGGCAAGACGAAGCATAGTTCTAGTGAGGAAGGATTAAAAGAAAGAGGATAGCTCTCTTTCGGGGAGGGCTTGGAAATATCAAAGAAATTGGATAATATTCTGGAGGTTATTTCTCAATAGTTTGAAGGACGAAATCCCTTCAAGCTGGAAATCTTGACGCCATTGAAATAGATGGTCTTGAGATTCATTGAATTGGTTTGGGTTAGTGCTTGGTCAGCATCGTTGTGAGGACAACGTTCATTTGCAAATTTGGTACCAAACTGGTGAATTTGCAAGTCTGCCTGGAAGCACATTGGAGGTCATAAGTCCATCATTCCTGGTCCAAATCACCTGCTTCCGACTTTGTTGCATTGCTAAAGCCGGGGTGATTCAGAACAGGTCATTTTCGGCAGCCATTGTTGCAGCAAAAATTAATATATATTTTCCATACAGTGCTGTACTGTACGGCCTGCTCCTGGACAGAGTACGGACCTGCACCAAGGACAGTTCGGGGGTTGCTAAACTGGACATTCATCATCAAATTTCGATCAACAGCAATTGTATCATTTCCAGGTTCTTCTACACCCGATTACCATAGTTAGATGAATGTATGGGTGTCATAATTGTGAAGGGGTTTGCATATTCAGTCACTGTGTAACAGTCATTGCATTATAAATTCAGTCACTTTTTGTACACAGCTATATGAAGTTTGTATATCTTGAATAGAGGATAAGTGTATGTGACATTCATGATCAGTCCACAAGAACTCTTTATATTGCATATTTGTAGTAGTGTTCAAGTGCCAAGATATTTGTTCTTGCTATTCTTCATATCATATTGTCATTTGTTTGGTAGAGAAGCATTTTAACATCTGAACAAGAAACTCAGAAATTTCAAATCAGACTTTGCACACCTACTGTTTGACAAAATGTCGTTGAATCAAAACTGAAAAATTCAAGGCAGAATTAGTAGGGTATGTTACAGGCTCCAACATTAATCCCTGCTTATCAGGATGGCTGAGCTCAAATCTTGTCTATAAAAGTTTTCCTTTCACAGAGGATGGGTGATCCAGGACTTGAGCAAAGCCTACTGGAGAGACTTGCACTTAATCTGAGATGAAGGCAAGCTTCCATTGAACCTGTTTGAGAAAATGGGAAGCCCATAAAGAGTCCTACAACTACACAGATTTTCCAGCAGAGGGCCTTCAAAGGAATTGTCCACAATGTTAATCAGAATAATATATATCAGAATGGGTGCCCAAATTCTGGGGCAGTAGTGTGGTGAGACTGTTGTCGAAATTAGTCAATCTTGTCAGAAATCAAAGTTGATTGATGTCGGGGCCTGTAAGTTGATCTGCATCAGATGCGGAACATCCAGATATCATCCCAGATTGCCTGTCTATAATTGGCTGAAGCTGTGAAGTAGGGCGATCACAATGGGCATCCTCTCTAAAAGGTTATCTGTTGTCTATCCTGCTGAGGTGAACTGTGAATTTCATTCAATTAATTGATTATCATAATTTGTGGGTCAAAATGTGCATCAAGTAAGCTGGATAGACATTACAGTCGGATGCCTCCAGTAAAGTATCTCTGCTTCTTTTCAAGTTCAGTATGTCAGGAAATGACAAAGTTCCTCGCACTATTTGTCAACAATTGCTTTGAAAAGGACGTCCAATTTCAGCCCAACATGCAACTTTCTTTCCCCATTCTTCCCACTGCAGTTTTATTTTCAGCGTTTCCTGACTGGAGGTTGTTTTTGCTGGCATGAGACATGAGGATTCTGATGGCAAGTCTTTCCCAAATAAAATAGCCTATTGGCTAAAAATACATATTTCAGTGATCTTTTAATCTTCCTTGCAATCCACCAATTGTTCTTTCCTGATCTTTGTACCTAAAATAAAATTCCCTCTGAATTGACACTAGATTCTTTACAAGGTGAAGCACCATCAACATTTGCAGCAGCGTCTTGATGTTTTGGTCTTGTTAAACAATCTCTGGCAAAGTGACCACACTTGTCACATCTGAAACATTGAATTTTAGAGAGATCCTTCTTCTTCTTCAATTCAGGAGCTGAATCTGAATTCCTATCTCTACTCTTGAAATTTTCTTCTCTCTTCTCATTCTTTCCATTAAGATGTATGAGCAGCAAGAACACGATCTTCTTCATGATGAGATTTCCATCCATTCCTCTTGCTTCTAATCCAAATTCCTCTTTAATACAATCAGCTCTCAGACGATCAAACTTGTGTTATTCTTCTCTTCCACTAATGTCATGATTAAGATTCCCAAGAATGAGGGGGACCATTCATAGATAACATAACCAGGTCTTTATATTCAATTGAATCTCCAATGGCATTAAACTGATCTTTCAATTCTGTAGTCTTTATGAAGGAGACAACTTATTCTTCTCTAGCTGTTTTTTTATATGAACAAGCTGATGTCTCAAGGCTTGAGCTCTGCTAGTATTGTTAAACACTTCTTTAGCAGATTTCAACTTGAATATAATAGGCACAAGAAGATCCTTTACAGAATCAATCAAAATCTTCCTTCAGAGTAGTTTTCTTACTCCATTGAGCTTTCTCAGTATCATCAGTTGGCTCAGCCACATCCATCTTCACATAGTTCAGAAGATCATTTTCTTCTAGAGCAATGAGGGCTATGAATTTCCATGATGTGAAATTGGATGCATCATCCAGTCTATCATTAACTTTGAGTCCATTCACCATCGGGGAAACCTAAAATAATAAATTTAAAAGAGAAGAAAATAATAGTTCAAATGCTAGAATAATTCCCTGTCAGGAGCTTTACTCAGACATGATCTGATACCATGTTGAATTTATGAACTAGAATAGCATAACCAAATTGCAAATATCTTAAAAAAACTAGAACAGATAAACATGAGATTATCTTGGGAAACCCTCCACTTGAGGGCGAAAAACCCAGCCACACCAAAAATAATCTTTTAATGAAATAGTAATGACAGTCCAGTTACAAGGCTCGAATACTTTAACTGCACACCATGAACTGCAAGAACATTTATGCAAAGTGTTCCCAAGTTCATGACCTTGAGGCACAAACATATCATTTTCAGCTTGATTCGAGCTTGCTTGCATGTCAACTTTTATGACATAACCATCTTGAACCTTGGAAGAAATTTTTTCCTTCCTCGTCTTTTCATCACGGGCCTTCGGAGACTGCATACACCAGATGTGAGAGTCGCCAGCTAAGTCTTCTTCTTTTCCCTAGAAGAGAATAGCAAGATCACTAGCTTCAAATACAAGATGCTTCACTATTGTTTTCGCTAATGGTGCTTCAATTGCAAGCTTCATAGATGGTGAAGCTAACTTTTGTTGATTCCCAACAAGAGAACTATGAGGAAGAGTTGGAAGAGGCCTCCTTGGTACATTTTCATGAGGAAAAAAGAACATGCCTTGAGCTATTTGCTTTTTGAGGGCAAGTATCTCATTTGCTAATCTTTGCACCGCAGGATCCGCTCTTATATTGGAAGAAAATGAATTAGAAGAATAATAACTTTCTTCAAACCCACTTGTGACAATTCTTATCTTCCTAGCAAGAATAAGATCATTTTCAATTTCTATCACCAATGTTTGTGCAGCTGCAAGAGTAGCTGGGGCTTCTCTCCTTAGTAGAAAACTAACTTCAGGAATTTGAGCATTGACAAAGAAACACTTTAGATTGGCAGTTGTAGGTTGAGCAACAGCTGGAATTCTTCGTGTCAATTTGTTGAAATGAGCAACAAATTCACGCATAGACATGTGAAATGATTTCCACAACTGAGCAAGTTGGGCCAATAATGCACGGGCATCTTTAGGAGGCTTGAACCTTTCTTCAAACTTGACTATGAGGGTAGCCCAGTTTGTGATAGTACTTGGTGGTAAATGGTAAAACCAATCAGCAGCCACACCTTGTAGTGTTGCCACGAACAACCTTACAGACACGTCCTCGTATTCAATAGCATGAACACCGCATGCAATGTAGGAAGCAGCAATATGCTCATCAAGATGTTGTTCGTCATCACCAAAAAACTTGGGAAAGTTCTTTTGCGAGCCATCAGGAAGATCATGTAAAGGTGGAGCTAGATTCAACGGTCCAAAAGCATTTCCCCAAGGACCTTGGGCCATTTACATGTCCTTGGTAAATGCATGAAACAATTACAATGAATAATATTACAATGAAAAAGGACATGGGTATGCTTCAAATGAAAGCATGAGGCTCTCAAATGCGTGTCGTATTTCCAGCGGAGTTGCCAAAAAATTGTTGGGTGGATATTTTGCAACTGACAGTTTTGGGTAAAAATCAAGTCGCAAAATAAGATGACTAGCCACAACGTGTGAGACAGAGTCTCTCCTACCTTAAAGGGAAGGCTCCCCCTTCTCACCGTTCCTTGGATCAACTCAAGGTAAGCAAGAAGTTGAGAGATTTTATAAAATAGTTGTTACCAATATCCTTTCTTCTTAACTTTCAAGAAAGAATCCACTTACTTGTGAAGCGAGTAATGGACAGGGTGAATCTCTAACTACAATTCTATCAAGAGCTGAAAATAGTGATATCGATAAACCTTCACTAACTCAAAGGCTAGCTGAAAATGTACTGGTTTGGCTCTAAGTCTGGTCGTACTTCTATATGGAAAAACTTTACAATTAGGGCACAAAGACTCCTAAAAGTAAGAATACTTAGCTGTTTTACGAATTAAGAAGAAAATATAAGCTACAGGCAAAGCTTCTAGCTATATACTTTCACAATTGCTCCTGGTTAGAGCTCTGGCTTCGGTTGCTTCTTAACTCTTTTCTATTCAATTCACGAGATACAATTACCAATAACACAAGATAACATGAATCAAAGACAACTTGGATGAATTATAGACAAAGCTTACAATTTAGACAATAACAATCTCACTTAATCAAAGTTATGTCTTAAATGCTCCTTTGTATTCACTTTCTCTCAAAATAGTGCTTACACAAACAAAGTTCTGTTGGCACAATTTCTCCAGAGCTGTCTTTCATAAAAGATAATGATGATTTTACAATGAAGGGGTACTCCTTTATATAGGCACGGGAGTTGAGAAAAAAGGTGGAGGAAAAAGTGGGAGCAACTCAACCAACTTTGACCTAGTCTAACTACAAAAGAAAATAAAGGGTTACATACAATTACACATGCAACTCACATTACATCCTTTTACATACATGTAACTTGCATTTCATGTAATTACATATGTAAGTCGTGTTACATTCTCTTCAATTACAAACATGGAAGTAGAAGAAAGAAGATGGAAGAGAGTTGAAACAATTCTGAAGGGCCTTGTACTTGATGATGCAATTCTGGATGATCACAGGATCGGAAGTTCCTGTGCTTTGTGCTATTGCATTCACTTTGATAACCATGGTGTTGCGTTTTTTGATAACCTCTGACTTTGATGAATTGTCTATTGTCATTTGAAAACTTGATGTGATCAAACTTTTCTCGTTCAAGTTGTCGTGAATTCTCCTTTGTAGATCAACACAAACTGGATTCTTTGACACTTTGAAAACCTTTTTGATGATGTTCGGATGTATACTTGGAACAACTTTCCATCAACACCTTTAACCTTTTTTGTCTTGTTTGAAGTAAAGTGTTTGGCGCATGGGAATGCTTGCAAATGGAGATTGCTGATTTCCAAAATGTGACTTGGGCTTTTAAGATGTCATTGCACGAAAAATGGATTACATGTAAGTAAATGCAACATACAACAAGGGATGAAGGATGAGATGGAGAGCAAAGGCGAATGGTGGATGAGATTTTACATGTAAATGCAAATGGAAGAGATGCAAAGCATGTAATGACATGGGAAGTGGAAATACATGTATTTGCTCATGGAGGCGCGAATGCATATGGACAGGCAAAAATGAAAAATGAGATTTAATGAAGTTTGAGGGAAAATGAACTTTATAGACGCCTTTGAGGAAAAGTAAGGTCCAAGTACATGGGAAAACATGCACATGACATCTTTTTGACTTTTCAAAAAGTGACTTTTAATCAAAATTGGACCTTTGAGATGCAATTACACGTAAGGCATTTTGTGTAATTGTGTTGTGCGAATGGATGCAGAAAGTGAGATGAGTGAAAATAGAAGCGGAAAATGGGATTACATGCATGAAGTGAAGCAAAAACAAGTTCTTGGGAAAGAACTTGTAACTTCTCCAAAGTGGAGAAAACCGACAAGCAAGCACAAAGCACAAAAACAAGCACAAAACAAACACATGCCTTTGGCAAAAGACTCAAACATGTCAAGATGCAATGCACTTCAAAACTCAAATTCGAAATTGGGACTTGGGAAAGAACCAAAAACATGAAAATGAATAAAAACTTCATATTTAAAGGAGAAATGCACTTTCCATGGCAAAGATTTTCACAAATGGCAACCATCAAGTAATTTCATGCATAAAATCAACAAGATAAGCATGAATTAAATAGCAAGGAGGAAGAAGTCCACTTACATGAAGATTAAGTGCCAAATATGAAGGAAAAAGATGCTCCAATGTTTGAAAAATTCTTCAAAAATGGTAAGACCTTTTCCAACTTTGCAAATTCGAATGGGAGAGGGCAACAAACAAGGAGAAGTTGTTGGAAGATGCCAAAATGTGCCCCAAAAACACTCCATATTCCAACGTTATTGAAGATTTATGCTTGCAACATATTTTTGGCAAAAATCGTTTTTCTTCATGTTGCAAGATCAAAACGTTTTGATCATTAAACCTCAAAATGTGAACTTCATTGCCATGTAATCCCCAAAAAAATGCCAAAACGATTTGGTTGGGAGGGAAAACATGCACTAAAAATTGATTTTTTTGCAAATTTCTTCAAAAACATGATCCATTATGAAAGTTTCAAAAATGTTTTTGCGGTAAATGAATCCATTTTAGAAGCAAGGGAACTCATTGCCATCCAAAAATGTTTCAAATGGAACAAATCCCATAGAAATCCATTGAGAAAAACTCAAGATAGGAGCAAAAATGAAGGTATTTGAAATTTTTCTTCAAAAACGTGCCCTAGGATTGATCTCCAAAAACAATTTTTAGCATGCCAAATCCATTCTTGATGCAAAGAAAATCATTGCCAAGGAAAAAGGTCTTCAATGGAGAAGATTTCATGCAATTTCACTAAGAAAATCTCAAGTTATGAGCAAAATCGGGTTCTTGGAGGCCAAATGCATGCTTTCCTTTCAAAATCGGACTTTTTGAGATGCATAGCATATTTTAAAACATGCTTTCCTTCAAAATCGGACCTTTTCAGGTGCATGACATGTTTTAAAATATGCATCAAGTGAAAATAGGACCTTTTTAGGTGCAATGCATATTTTAAAATATGCTTCCAAGTGAAAATTGAACCTTTTGGAGGGGAATGCATACTTTAAAATGCAACTCACCCTTTAGATGCATAAGCATGAAAACTCCACTTTTCATGTCATAGCATCAAAAAGGTCCACTTATGGTGAACTTTTGATGTAATGACATCAAACATGTCCACCAAAGTAAACTTTATATGCAATGGCATGAAAAAAGTCCACTTTTGATGGATTTTACATGCTTATGCATATAAAATGTCCACTTATGAAGTCTTTAAGTTATTTAATTCACTTAAAATTATAAAAATGTTACAATATGGGTCAAAAACAATATTTATTTATCATATTTGAAATATAACATATAACATCATTTTAAAGTAACATTTAAATAAGCATTTGATTTTTAAAACCAAAAATTAAAATGAAACTATATAGTTATATAGTTATTTTAAGTGAAAATTAAAAAGTAACTCAACTTAAAATTATAACATAAAGTGCACTATAGTCACTTTAAGTTATAAAATTAAAGTACAAGTAATTTAAAAACATAACAAAAAGTGGATGTAATGTTATATTTTTCAAAAAGTGAATGTCAATTTGAAAATATAACATCATATTTTTAATTTGTGCTGTTGCACTTAAAATATCCACTTTTGAGGCACTAAAACAAACATAACTCTTGATTGACAACTTCGATTGACCTCTTGGTTAGATCGAATCGAAGGGAAAAATGAAAGGCATGACATGAGAAACACTAAAGGACTAAAAACTAGCAAACACAAACTCAAAAGCAAAGAACCGACTGTGAAGGCTTCAAAAATCAAGCAAAGGCTCGACAGAAAGCAAAACGAAAAAGACTTGACGAAGGCCTTCAGTAAAAGGATTCATTATATCAATTGTTATTGATTGGTTGATCAATACTAACCAAATAAATAATGAAC
The DNA here is from genome assembly GCA_028749045.1 of Cupressus sempervirens. Lineage (NCBI taxonomy): Eukaryota > Viridiplantae > Streptophyta > Pinopsida > Cupressales > Cupressaceae > Cupressus > Cupressus sempervirens. Next base: position 13,707,575 of record CM053785.1, on the reverse strand, counting down.
TAAACTCAGAGAAATGCGAAACTAAGCTTGAAAAAGTTTTGTATTGTTACCTACATTTTGTGGTGACAAAATGCAGGACAACATATATCAATCCTTTGTGGGTTTGGATCTTTTGGAATGGATCAAAATCTTCCCTTGCAGGATATGTTCCCAACTGATAAAATTGTAGCTCACCACTTGCTGTTCCCGCTGCCTATAATGAAGGGAAAGATTCAAGCATTATTCCCAGAGTGATGGATGAGAGTACCCCTTGTTTGTGCCTTTCCTTCTACATAAGATTGAATTCTGAAAGTTCTTTGACCACATCCAACAAAACTATCATGTTGTTAGGGTACTTTGGGAGCCTATATGGTTCGGAGGAGAATCCCTAGATCCTGATAGAAGTGAAGGTAGGGAATTGGATATACCAATTTCCATATTGCTGAATCAACTCAATTGCCTCCTTGGATAATCTACTATTTGTTTCTCCTTGAAGTATGTGAGTGATGTTCGTACTAAAGATGTCTTTTAGCCTCTTGTAACTCGCTCCATGTAATTACAACTCAGGTTAACAGTCATAGATCTTGAATTGTCCTTTTCCATTCCCAACTTCGCTCTGACATATAAGACCTGGATATTTTATGTTCCTTGCCAATAGGTTGACTATATAAGAACTCATGTAGAATTGCTTTGTATTCCTTAGGTCTCTTAATTGTGCATCTATGTTGTCACTTATCATCTTGGCCCAATTTATCATTACTTCACCTGTAGCAAACTCCTCTATGAAGTAGAACATCAAGGTATCAAAGAAGGCCCCTTGGAGTGATCCCTTAATTCTGTTTAGCATGAATACCATATCATTGTATTCATCCTTGAAATCTTTGCTTACCAACTTTTTTAGTAATTTGGAATGGTGCTTCTTTGACTCATTGACCCATTTCTTATTTTTGATATCCTTGCAAGCATCTACCCTTTCCTCGAATAGCCTCTTGGTCTCCTCCTTAGTCCTGATCCGCATTTCGGAGTGATACGGGATTCCAAAAGTCTCTCTTATTGCCTCCTTGCTTAGGAATGCAAGTACTCTTTCTTGAGCCTTGATCGTCCTAGTGTTTGGATCATAGTTCTTTGCTTATTCGACCATGAGCTTGCTACACTGGATGGCCAGAGGAAATCTAGCTTCCTGGTAAAGTCCATTCTTTACTATATTCACTACTAGCTGTGAAGGTAAGTAATCTCGGTGCCCGTTCATTCTCCTCCTTAACCTCTTCAAATCAAGGTGCTCCATGTTCATGTCTGTGACCTTTCCCCACTTGGATACTATTGAGGGCTCTGGATAAAAGCCTTTGGATAGCCTCTTGACAAACACTGTCCTTGCTGCGAATCCCTTTGGCTCTGCCATCCCTATACAAAGCTCGAAGTTAGTAAAGGTTAAAGAACCAAACACAATCATAAATTTCAGACTTCACAATCCTTGAATCAGTCCATGAATTTAGTGCAAACTATTAAAATAGGATTGATTAATCTGTTTTGTAACTTGTAATAGCACTTGTAGATCTTTTATGTGTTTTCCAAGTTACTATATGAATAAATATATATGTGATATAAAGAGGCATGTTTCTTTTAACCTACATTATTTAAAGTTATATCACAAGTAATATACTCTCAATATATATAATGGTTATATAACAAGATTATATATATATATATACACACACACACACTCTCTTAACATAAGTGAATTATTCCATATATAATACTTGTCATATATTATTTATATATCTCATATATATAATATAATTTATTTGACATAATTATAACATTAACACTCCCTCTTAATGAAGAAGGATAAAACATAGAGATATTACACAATAGGTAATATTTCATGAATAATACATTTAGGTAATCTTTGATCAGACGATTTCCAATATATGATATCATATAAGTATTGGTCTCTTAGAATATCAACACATGATATCAACCAATTACTATTTGATATCATATTAGGTAACATGAGCATTGGCTTATCAAAACATCAATCAAATGATATTCACCAAGTACTCTGAGTAATGGCCTATCATAACATTAATTAAATGATATTCACTAAGTATTCAATGCGGTAATGGCCTATCAAAATATCAAGGCAAACTATTCACCAAGTGCCTATCATAGATCTATGTGAACAACTTATAGATAGTCAACTTAATGACATCTAACACTTGTTGATTTACAAGATAAAGCCTTTCATGATCTATTTCAACATATACATGAAACGTATATCATGATACAAGTTATTGTAAGGTTGTCACCTTTCAATAACTTCTCCAAAAACAAGTGATAATCATTTGGAAGTCCTCACTTCTTCATGATGTACACAGGGGGCAGGCTCATACACACATGCCATGAAAAGTTCACATGAAGTCACCACGGATACTGTCATGTGGTGTTGTCATGACATCCATCATAAAACATATCATAGAATAAGGTTTTAACCTCAAACTTATCTCTCATAGATAAGAATGTATTACAAGGGATTGCACTTGGAACTCCTTCACGAAGAAACATTAACCTTATGATCTCTAATATCAACTTTTCTGACCTCTTAGAACAAAGTTCTCTCCGATGAAGCGTCAAACTCCCTTTGAATATGTTATCATCCTTCTAACCACCTAGCAGCAAGTCATGTCATGCTTCCCTAGTTCAACAGGTATCCTGATAGCATAAAGTCTTATGATTGAAGCATATTTTCTATCTGTTCCCTCTCTTTGTCCAAGGTTGCCTCTAATGAACTATCAAACTCCCTCTCATAATCTCAATCATCAAGGACTTCAAGAGACTCACATTATTCAACCTAATTAGTAGATGATTAACGAATCCTAAATCACAGCTTCTTTGGAGCTGCTATTGTAAGATTGAGTCTGTACAATATTTGGTAGCATGCCTAATGTTCCAATCTTCTTCCCAACTTCCTTGATACAAGTTTCTCCAATCAGAAAATGCCTTCATATGAGCATTTGTCAAACAATGGGAATGGCACATTGGTTAATATTCCCTCACACAATCTAAGATTCCCACTTATATCGAGTTAATCAAAGCTTTCTAGGAATCCTTGAGACCATAATATGCCTGTGAAAAATGTTTGTTAAGATTAAGCATATATTCTAAATGACAAACATAACACTCCATCAATAATTCAAACTATCACAATTTTCCTTATAGTGTTCACATAATAGAGCACTTGTGTCAAGTAAAGGGATCAACAACTAGTAGAATAATGTATGCAGCTTGGTCATAGTAGAAGAAAACACCCAATATGCTCCTTAATTATTATCACATTTTTTTCATACATATATATATTATTGGTATGTTTGCCGTTGCGCCAAAAGCTCTTGCTATCAACAAACACCTCAAACACAAGACCTACCTAGATCCACGAGAGGCAGTTAAGCAATGTCACAAACCCTAAAGGAGGTGCTGACCACCAAATCAACATATATAACCAAAAAATGTGAGAATTTGAACAAAGTCATAAATCATGAAATCCTCTAAAATCACACAACTCTAACTCAAGTGTATATTTGCTCTTCTCAATGAGGTTGAATCCCTTCTACTTATGATTATAATGAACTTCAAGTTTCATCCATGACTTTGCTCCATTAATCAGAAATGGCAAATATATTGTATTTCATGATATCAAGACCCTTCTACATGTTTAGATCCACTTGCAATTATCAAGAATGCAAAGTTATAACAAAACACTTTGTATTAGATCCACAAAAATCTCTTTTGTAAATTTGCATAACCTTATCATGTATGGATCCCTTTCTCATTATTTAGCCTTCTCATATCGTCAATTATGTGTACAGTTCACACTTCCAATTTCCTGTTATAATCTATTTTGTAGACCTTGCATCATTTTGGGATTACAAATGCATACATCCATGAATTTGGAAGTCAATAATAATGTTGTACACTTGTTCTATCTCCTCTTTATCTGTCTTAAGGCTGGAGCATGAGGTTGCTTATAAAGTGTTTGGCTGAATGTTGAAGCTTGAGCAAAGAAGACGTCACGAACTGCAAAGATGGTCCTAACACAGTATACATTTTTGATAAAGAGAAGCAGAATGGGGAGCATAGCTCGGATGCCAACCTCCAATCTTTTCACACCTTGCATACATATCTATATGGCAACCTGAAGCATTTTGAAATTTCCTTACCTACAGGTCCCCTGGTTTCTTTACAAGCTTACACCGCAGTCAAGGACATGATAACTATTAGACACAATGTCACAGCCCCATGCCATCTCTAGGATTGCGAGTATGCACAAGATAGCCTCAAGAAAATGCAATTTATAGGCAAAATGCCAAATGTGGAAAACTTTCTCTTATTCTATCGTCATTTTGAAAAGGTTATGAACATCTATCAATGCACAATATACACAGGAGTTTCACTAAATGTTGTGGTCTAATAGCACCGGTATACATGCTTGCAAAATGTGGAATCAATGGAATTCACTTGACGGAAGGTGGACGCATTAACCCCTCATTCCTCAGTGGACGCTATTCGAACACCGATATTTTCATTTAGCAATCTCCAAAGATACCAAAGTATACTTGTGAGTCGCAGGTGAAGACTGTTGGACATTGCACCATTGAGGTTGATGTGAGCAAATCCCAAGCTTCCTTGTCAATCTAGCTCTTTTGATATTCAAATTCTTGTATGAGCATAGAGTTTTGAGATCCATCTGAGGCGGGTTCACTGCCATTGATCAGCATGGAGAAAAATAGTGGCATAGTAGCTTGCAGTGATCACATTGAGAACCATTTGTGTTGACTCCATCAATATTAAACATATATTCGATGCAATTTTTAAACCCCACTTAAATTTTTTATTCTGCCAATCCTGACGGTTAAGGTAATCTATCTCATCTTCCATTCTCTATCTTAAAGTTATTATGTTCATTCATTAATTTCAACGGCATGGTATATCTCATCATTGATGACTTCATATGTCTCTTCAAACAATTGGATCTACCATGTGATTGGATGAGGATATCACATTGAAAGCCAAAATGGGCAAGCTCTCCCGTCCACCAATTTGAGACTGTCAACGAACCGTGAGAAGCATCTGCACTATCAACCCTACCATGACAGTTAGTGTAAGGGCTCCATATTTGACTTGGACTGTGAAAATACCCTACTTCCCAAGACCAACAATGCGCTAGCTCCTAAGTTACCATCGTCTTGGGCATACCATCGTCTTTCATGGAGAATACCACCAGTGACTTGTTTAATAAATCTGTTGATGGAGGTAATTTGTCCATTTGCATATCAGATCTCATTGCAATACTGCTTTGATACGATGTTAAAATAGGATTGCTTAATTTGTTTTGTAACTTGTAATAGAACTTGTAGATCTTTTATGTGGTTTCCAAGTTAATATATGAATGAATATATATGTGATATAAAGAGGCATGTCTCTTTTTAACCTACATTATTTAAAGTTATATCGCAAGTAATATACTCTCAATATATATATAATGGTTATATAACAAGATTATAAATAAACTCTTAACATAAGTTAATTATTCCATATATAATACTTGTCATATATTATTTATACATCTCATATATATAATATAATTTCTCCAATAGAATTATAACATTAACACAAACTTAGTGATCCTATCCCTTGGAAGGTTGTAATTAAAATAGGCGTATGGATAAGAAAACTAACACAAAGTTTGTTAAAAAAAAATCATGTTTGTGAATCCATTAGTGAATGATCAACCCATTGATTGTGAATTAAAACCATGTTCACCATTCAAGCCAACCTTGAAATGTCTGAGGACATACCTGCAACTGCTTCGTTGTGAATGAATCCAAGCACAAAACTTAGCATTTTGATGCCTAATAACCATCAAGAATACCCAGCAATGTCAAATTGATGAGTTGGAAGGACTGGGAATATATCAGGTATCATAAGGCACAACACTTGGTGAAGGTTTTGCAAATGGGGTTGCAAGCTTTGGGTTTAACAATGGAGGAACCTCCGTAGTTAAGCGCGCTCAGGCTGGAGTAGTACTGGGATGGGTGACCTCCCGGGAAGTCCCGGTGCTTCACCCCTGTGAGCATCACCTAGATCCAATGAGTGCTAAGTGTTCCATTTATTCTCATGAGAGATGGATTCATGTTGAATCACTACTCATGAAACATGGGTCAATGAGTTTGACTCAAAAATCACACAGTTAAATCCTGATAGTAATATCACAATTTGACTTGCTGTGGAAATTATTTCCTACTTATCAACTGGGAATTTATTGCAAACTTCAAAGGGAGTTGCTTGTGTTGTTTAAATCTGCAGACTTGAGTCTGCAACTCAAGGTTTTCAGACTTCAATGTGGCTCAAAATGAGCCTTAGGATGCCACCACAAAGTCTGCAACAAGTTCAAATCAAATGGCCATCACAAAACAAACTCATACCTAGGTGAGGAGATATCAATTTTCAGACCTGGTCTTCAGACATTTGAATGTAGCAGCCCTACCTTAAACCCCAAGTGACTGCAAATGGTTGGAAATGGTCGTTTTGGTGTGGGGATTGATTTGCAAACAAGTTTGAAGTTTGGAATGCTTTGGGGACTTAGTGATTTTATAGGATTTTCTGAAAATTGCCCCTGTTTGAGAATATTCAGACCTTAGGCTTGCAACATAGTTCTATTTCAGACCTCTCATGACTGCAAAATGGTGTTGAGAAAAATGGGAGAGGTTTGCAACAACCTTTGGATAAGGATGCAAACACAAGCAAACCCAGATTTTGAAAGAAAAACTTAGATTTTCAGACCCAGCCCCTAGATTTTTATTCATGGCAGCCTTACCACTGACTTTCACTGTCTGAAAATGGTTTGAAATGATGAGCAATGGGCAGGGGAAGACTCAGCAAACAAGTTTGGACCTGTTGGAAAAAAAGGTAATTTTGGTGATTATTTTTGACAAAATCGCCCTTGTTCATTGAATTTCAGATCTGGGCATGTCTACCCCTGATTTGACCCTCAAATGGTTTCCAAATAGATGCCCAAGGATGGTGAATTGGTCTAGAATGCATGCTTGGCAATCTGGACACCTGAAAAACTATTCATGGGTTTCTAAAAAAAATTACCAAACTCAGAAGTCTGCAGATCTGAACTGTAAATTCTCTGTCCTTGGCCTTCCAATGGCCTTCAATGTCTCAAAAAATACACTCCACAAGTCTTAGACTTTAGCAATGTCAGGCCTCTTCCAATGGCAGCCATCTTCCTACTTCACCTAGACTCCTATCACCAATGTTGGATCGTGCTTCACCTTGCTCGCTTGCTCCAGATTTTCAGCCACTTAGCCTTAGCCTTAGCCTTAGCCTTAGCCTTTATAAATCCTTATATTTTCTTCTCTTAGTTCATGGCCTTTTAAAGGGGTTCAGCTTGTTGATTTGCCTGCCACAAGCAATGTGGGATAAAAATTTGATACCCTTCTAGAGGCTTCTTAATTTATCTTATCAATTTCCCTTTATTTACTTTATTTAATGGTAAAAAGGGGCGTAAAAGGGAAAAACAACCAGGTATGGATTTCCCCCCAAAAAAGGCTAAGTCCACATTTCCCTCTCCAATTGGTCACATCCAAACTCTACCTCCATCCCTGCAAAATTGGAAACTCAATTAGGATTTGGATAGGAAATTCATGTATAGTCCGGATTTTGAGTATTTTTATAAAGAAAAAATGATTTTCTTTAGGACTTTAGTCATTTTAAGTGTGGAAAATCAATTTTTGTAAGGATTTTAAGGCCCTTATGCATGAATTATGCCTTTATATTGAATTTTGGACTAATGGACTAGCATAAATTTAAATACACTTATGATTTTATGTTCAACCCATTATAACATGATCCCAACAGAGTTCCATTTTAACATCCCCACTTCAAAATCCCAACTTGGAAATTTGACCTTTGAGTTAACCCCTCTGTTTTAAAGCTTTCAATTGGACAATGTAATGCCAAAATTTGCCAAACCTAACTACCACGAGCCAAAAAAGGGCCCGGGGGGGGGGGGGGGGGGGGGGTTGTCCCCATTTATAATGGGGTGATGTTGTGAAAAGGTCACAACATGATCCACTTTTTATTTGCCTTTTACTTTTTAGGATCTTTGTACATTGCTCTTTTTTTTCTTCCAATCTTATTTTCTTTTGTTCCTTGATTCATTACTGTTAATCTTTATATAGAAGAGTTTACAAAGTACTTTTTAAGCATTTTCCAAGATGTAGATGTGTAATGTCCCCTTTTTGGGACACTAGAAATTTTAAAGATATATTCATATAATATTAAAATTGACTATGAGAGTGTGAAAGATCAATTTAATATTATGAAGTGGGCTAAAAGTGACAAGGAGGGATAAGATAAAAAGATAGGAAGGCAGTTGAAGAGTCACAACTGTGAGGATTAAAAGGAGAAGAGGCTTATTCATTTGGCATGCTTGGTTTATGATTCAGATTTCAGTCTCTCTTGCGAGAGTTATTCAGAAAGCTTCAACTTTCATCCAGTGTGAGGACATCAACCCTCGTGCTGGTAGACAGTGGACGCAAATCCATTGTCCGTAGAGACGTTACATCCGGTTTCTCACGTGTGCATACAGGTTCTTTGCTTAGTATTCCAATCCGACTGTAAAACTGTTTAAGATTGGACTTTGAATAGTAGTTAATTGTATTGCTGTAGTATAATGCAATAACATTTTTAATGTTTTTTATGAGAATCTACTGGTTTATATTGTTGGTTCATAATGTATCTACCTATGTTTATGTTTTGAAAAATTATCATGAGTTAGAAACCGAGTAAATATCTATTGGGGATATTACAGTGGTATTAGAGCTTCAAACTTGCCATCCTGTTGGGTAGAAGCAAGTTTACCAGAAAGATTATCAATATTCTGAATAGTGTTGAAATCATCCCAGCGTTTCCATGCAAGTCTTGGAAGATTATATTGGAGTGAAGTTTATGCAAAATTATAGGAGTTTTATTAGAGTTAAAATCCTTCCATCATGTGAAGGTGATTTGGAAAATTGTTAGAGACAATTTCACTAGTTTTATATTATATCTTGAAACTGGATTCTAAGTTTATGCATCAAGAGCATCAAGTAACCTTTACTAGTATTACCGTGTGAAGTAATTGCAAAGATACAATATCTACAGGTCATAGTCATTTTCTCTAAGGATTTGGTACAAAGGATTCGAAATTTATTTACACATTCCCATGAGTTGAGACAATGATTTTTGTGGTCTTTAATGTTTCAAATCTTATATCCTTGTTGGAATAGGAGGTGACTACTGTCCATGGTTCAAATTCTTGTTGTGAAGGGTTTTCTAAATGTGGTTGTTCTGGGTGTTAAAAGGGAAAGATTATGCAAAAAATTCAAAAGGCCTACATTGGAGAACTTGCTTCCTATTCGCCTTGATATTGAAATTGATGATGGACAACGTTTAAAGGATGCATCCATATTCCGAGATTGCAGTTTTGCGAGGAGGCTGGTTAAAGATCTGAAATATCCTAGAAGTTTTGTAACACCTATCATTTAATCAATTCAATCGCAATTAGCAAAGTTCCAATCATTTGAAGGACTCCGAAATATTTGATATCATGGGCCTAACTCAAACTTTCGGGAGACTATTTATTTTGCGTGGAAGCAAATATATACTTTGCGGAGAAATATTTTTTAGATTAAGCCCCTATTGGCCATCTATATTCAGTGGGATTAATTTGCAGGTCGAGTAAAATTAATATTCGCAAGCAAATATATAAAATGGCTAGGCGGAACATTCCAAGGACATTAGTTTAAAACTCCTTGAGATGCCGCGTTGTTTTTCTTGCGTTGATGTTGGAGGAGGAATATCGAGTTTGTGTTTGAAGGAGTTGGAAGAATTATGAGCTATCATTTTGGATGGTTGTGCATTCTTTGTGAAGTAATTAATGGATTCTGTCAAACATTGATACACACAAGTTTAGGACTATGACTGCAGGAGAATATCTGATAGGAACATCTTGGTAAGGTGATTTCAGACGGACATTTCATGATTTTTCGTGAGTAGGAATTTTGTTTGGATCGTCGAAAAAGGTGTAAGGAGACAAAAGCACTTACAGGAAAATTAGCGTTGTGGCTCAAAGACATTACCATAGTAGAGTTACACATACCCTTATCTTCAAGTCTGGCAACACACCAGTTTGTAACTCCTGTCTCAGGGTCTAGTATGGTGTGATTCATTCATAAAGTAATGCCTAAGCAATTACTCGTTAGGAATATCCATCATTCCTTCATCAGACCTCTACGCTCAAGATATCCAATCAAGTCAAGGTTGGCATGGTTAAGCAAGGGAATATTATTTGAAACGTTTGTAGCCAGTATATGTTGGCTCACTCAGCACTTTGGAACATTAGAAGTAGTTGCACAATCATCATTGGTTAGTAGCAGAATCCTGAATCAAGGAATTATAACAACAATGATATTTTGATTACCTTTTGACATTGTCGTGGATGACTGCAAGACATTCATGGAAATTGAAGGGAATTGATTTTTGCTGTCACAAGAATATTTGGGCGTGAGTTGTTAGCAGCGGAGACAATTATCTCTAAATTGGTAACCATATTCATAAGATTGAAGCCGTGGAGGAATTGTTGTGACTATCAAACATTTAGGTGGGTAAGAAACGACTTCTCAGGGGTTTATCAAGAGAAATATTTAATTTGCAGGTGTCGGGTCATTGATTGGCTGCTCGAATCAAAGAGTTTGCAATTGTATTGTAGGAGACTTGTTCATCATTGTTTGGTGAAAAGACTGCGGTATATCTTATATGATAACCATATCTGTTAGGTTAGAGTATTGGAAGATATGCAGAGCAGTGACATAGTTGTGATGGATAAATTGGTTTAATTCTAGGTATGTTGAATTCATGGGTGTTTGAAACAAATTTATTTCCTCCTAAAGCATCAAACTTAGTTGTCTACTCTTGTTGCTATTTTGGTGTCTCACGAGCATGTTGCTTGAAGTATTTTCCTAATCGTGCTGAGTGAAGAGACTTTTCTAAAACTCAAAACTGTATCCAAGTCCTCACCAAACTGATTTCCTACATCTGCACATAATCAACATATGTTCAATCTAACTTTACAATTGGATGTTCAGGAATTGCTCACAACCTTGTGCATTTATATTACGTCTGTTCTTTGTTGTCAATACATTTATGTAACCTGAGTCAAATCAGTAACATACACAATCAAAGAGCAGATTAATAAGGGTCAGCCTGTAATTGAAATTGTGCACTCAAAAGTTTTCCTCAAAGGGCATTTCTTGAATGGTGGCTGAAGGGAATTGAATATTAACAATTGCCCAACGACTCTTTTAGTCAATTGGTTGTTTTATAGAGGCTCTTGTAAGATGCAATCTATCTCTGTTGTTTATTGAATAAATCACCACATGGGTGAACAACCTAGTATTTCAATATTGAATTATAGAATACAACATTAGGAAGTTGTACCGCTGCATGGTAACAAATCCCAGTAAACTGTTCCCACATACAGCCAGTCTAATCCTAGCCTACAATCTCCTAGAGGGATTTCAGGCAACTAACTCGGGGTAGTATGCCTACAGTTTGACAAATGCTATGTTCATAATTACCAGGGTATATGGGAATATTTCAACAAGAAGAAGTTTGTAAGGTATTTAAATATGCAAACAGGTGATTTAAGCAGCCATTACAAAAGTTGCAGTTACAGTCATGGAAGATTTGAAAAGCAGTGTTTCTCGGAGGAATTTAACAATACATTCAATGGTCCTCGACTAAGGGACTTGTAGAAAGAGAAAGATTTTGGTTGGTTAAATGCCTTTGGGTTGCAACTAGAACACATGGAATCCTGAAATGATGTTCTCTCCAAATTGGAGGAGATAGAAACTTATTTGACCAATGTAGAGTAGGCAGATTGTAGACTCTTAAATTGGGCTTTACAACCTTTGATGGTGACCTTGGTCTAGCCCAGGTTTATGGAGCATCTAGATAATTGGGTTAATCTTATGGTTGCTTCTTGTCTCAATGAGATCATGCAAATAGCATCTCCTACAACAACCTACAATGATGTGGCAATGAAGAAAGTTTTGTAGCTGATAGTGAAGAACTTGAAGGTTTTACAAGTTAAAGGAATTCCTATGAGACAAGAACAAATTTGCTTGACATTTGAGGACACTAGTACACCCGATCATGTTTTTGAGATTTGTAAATACGAAGAGGAGGCTAAAGAAATTTAGACCAGCATAGGGAAGAATGTAGATAGGATGATTTCAACTGTGGATAAGGAACATACAAGTTTCTACTTGGTGATTTGGAGGTTAGCCTTGACAAACATGTTGATCAGGCTAGTTGTACTCGAAGTAACAACATGTTGGGGTCTTTGTATGATGAACCATATGTTTCTTATACGCATGATATTAACTTCAATGAATGGTCCAAGATGACACTGCAAGATGATGAGTTGTATTGACATGACAATAATGAGATGTATGTCTTAAAGAGCTAGCTAAAGGTTAGTGTTGACATGGTTGTGGCATCTTTGGTACGTTATGCTAGCACCTATGTATATAGGGGTTCTCTAGTTTGATGACAATAGTATGGTATTTGATGTGCCTATGGTGTTGTTTTCAGCTCTTGAGCAGCTTGTTTCTTACAACAACCATTTAGGTCGGGTTGTTACCGTCTATTGGGTTATACATAGCGCCTTGATACATATCTACCTCATCATATCAGCTAGTCATGACAATAGGGTTTGGGATCCAGGTGTTAGCCGTATATATCTATGCCATTTTGAGGGTTTTGTTGTAGTTCTACACACTTTGAGACTGAATGCAATTATGATTAGAAGTGTACAACCTACAAATGCAGTGATACTTCATAGATTAACATGGAATCCAGGGATTGGATTGATGGATGGGTTGTAGTTCGACACCTTGCTTCGTGGTGTGGTAGGATTTGTTTTCAGATTGGGCTACAGAGCTACTTGCAGATTCATATGGAATCCTGGTACTAATTGCTTGGGGACAAGCAATCTTGAGGAGGGAAGATTTGTAATGTCCCCTTTTTGGGACATTAGAAATTTTAAAGACATTCAAATAATATTAAAATTGACTATGAGAGTGTGAAAGATCAATTTAATATTGTGAAGTGGGCTAAAAGTGACTAGGAGGGATAAGACGAAAAGGCAGAAAGGGAGTCGAATAGTCACAACTGTGAGGATTAAAAGGAGAAGAGGCTCATTCATTTGGCATGCTTGGTTTATGATTTAGATTTCGATTTCTCTCTTGCGAGAGTTATTTAGAAAGCTTCAGCTTTCATCCAGCGTGAGGACATCAACCTTCATGCCGGTAGACAGTGGATGCAAACCCATTGTTTGTGGATATGTCACATCAGGTGTCATAGATGTGCTTACAGGTTCTTTTCTTAGTATTCCAATCCGACTGTAAAACTGTGTTTAAGATTAGACTTTGAATAATAGTTATTGTATTGCTATTGCATAATGCAATAACATGTTTTAAGGTCTTTTATGAGAGTCTACTGTATTATATTGTTGGTTCATAATGCATCTGCCTGTGTTTATGTTCTGAAAATTTATCATTAGTTAGAAACTGGGTAAATATCTATTGGGGATATTACAAGCTGTTTATTGTTTATAAAGAAATACAACAGCTACTTTTCTTGGCCCTGAAAAAAAATCTGCTTTAAATCTACTTTTTAATTTTCTTTGAAAATAAAAATTCAGGTTCTGGAAGCATTCCTGCATGATTCTTGTGCTAAAAAAACTGTCAAAAAACTGTAGGTCATGTGCTCAAAAAAACTGTCAAAAAAAATTTTGTGGATCAGTTTGTATGCCAATTATTTTCCAAGCAAATTAAATCTATTCTCAGTAATAGTAGACATGATTTCTCACTAGCTTTACATACTAATTTTACAAGCTGAATTGCAAAAGTTAAAAGTCGATGGTTTAAACTTGTATCAAACAATTTGAAGTTTCCTTTAAATCTAACCATTCATATGAAAGGTGGCTGTGGTTTTTTCCATATTTTTCTTAAGCCATTGTATGCTTTCTTAAAACAATGTTCTAAAATCTCATTATGAGAACAATTTATGTGGTACTTAAGAAACCAAACAGCTAATACTGTTCTTGTTAACTTTCTAAGAACTAAGGCTGGGATGACAGTGGCTGCCGAAAGCATCACACAAGGTCTTCGACGAGCTCGACAAATGATGGTTCAGGTTGTATTGTATTTTTTTGAATATTTTTTATTGTTGTTTGTTACAGGAGTAGCTAGGTATGTAAATTATCGCCGAACATTACCAGTGTTCCTGTCATAATCAAACTTGTTCTTTGAGGTTGTCTATCTTGCTTGGGTGTAGAAATTTGTTATAATGTAAACATTTAATTTTCTTTTATTATTCACTTACCAATTGCTAATTGTGAAATCTGGCACATGTTTCACAGGAGGTTGAGAGGGGTGCAAGTACTCTGGGAACAATAGGTAGGTTTCTATTAACGTAGTCTTCCCTCTTCATTTTCATGATTTAGAACATTTTCAGAGATAATAGTACAACTATTTATGTAATTTATTATTTGTTATCCCAAATTTTGAAAACTTTGTTCTCCTGTTTCACAAGTTAGTTTTCCCCAATTTGGCTCAAAAGCTTTCTTTTTGGGTTTCATTCCTCTAGCTAGGTACCTAGTCGGCCTGACTTGTTAGAAACCCATGCTCAAAACTTCGTTCTCCGGAAGTTCAGTAAACCCTCGACTTCATCAACTATGTTAACTCCTTACCATTGGATGGTTAGGCTAAAAATTGAACCGCCTAAGCTTCACAACAGTTTGGGTTATTGAATGCGCTCCTGATTGTCAAGAATGTAGCTTTCCTTAGATGGTCGGTAGGTCGGGAGGTGATCAAACCTGAGTTTTTCCATTTTGGTAATTAATTCCCATCACCTGCGACTCTGTGACTACATTGTGGTGCATTTTTCTATACATAATCTTTTAAAATCTTGGGAAACTACTAATCTTTAATGGAAAGCGTAATGAAGTGGAATTACTAAGGTGGCAAGACAACTGTAACAGTTAAAGAGCCATTATTATCTGCCGCCAAAATTAAATGAGCTTAAAGTCTCATTACAAGGAAAGGTGGTGGCACTTTTGAGTTCAATTTTCGATTAACCAAAATTCTCTTTTTTTAAAAATGGGACTCCCTACAAGTGAGGAAATGTGGCATGATGAGCCCATTCCTGTCCTACAACCTAACTTGAATTGGCTCAGGGCGGAGCAAGTTGATATTGTCTCCTAGTTGTGCTCGGTTGCGTGGAAGATAAAGACCAACTATTCCGAGTATCGCAAGGTAACTTTTTGTTCTAGGTGGAGAAGAGGAGCGTGCTGAGCTTCACAACCTCTTTATGGAATTGCAGTTAGAAGCAGACAAAGCTGCTGCACCCGGGTAGTTTAATTTTTATAGTTTAGCATGCATGGAATAGTTTTGTAATTAGTAGTAGTAATAGTAATATTTGAGCATTTAAACTATTTTCCATTTCATGGTCCTTTCTTGATACCAGCGCCTTTCAAAGACCTTTATTTTTGGCAATGAATGTTTCATATATATATATATGGACCTTTTGAAAGTTGGGGGGGTGAGAGATAACTCTAAAAGAAGAAAATCTGGCATTTAGCCATTTTTGGTAGTGAAGGTAGTTGAACTTTGTATTGTTTATTTTTGAGAATCTTTAAAATGGAAATATAAGTTGTGCGTTTGTTATATTCTTTCAATATTGTGAATTTAAATTTGTGCTATGACAGTTATCTCATGGTGCTCATCTATCTAATTTGGTTACAAATATTTTGCTTTAGAAGCTTTGTGTTTTGAATCACTTATTCATTTGGGTTAAAATTGTCCAACCCTTTTTCTCCATGTGCTATGTTATGAAATGAACTTTGTGTCATTTTATTTTTCTGTTGCTCTATCTGAAATTATAATTGCACCTCATAGCTGTGTGAGGGTGTTAGTTCCTGCTTTCTAGTTAAAAGCATACCCCAAAAATCAATTACATGATAGGAGAGAGTTGTACCTCTACAATTTAGAAGAAGACCATCCATTTAATGTAGAGATGTCCAATTGTGGGTTGCTAGTTTGTCCTCAATCTTGGGCATAAGGAGTCAATTCTATAATTATCTTTGGAGGACAATCTGCAGCTAATAGATTTTAAGCGACTTCGCTGGTGATAAAATTAAAAGATCAGTGTGCTTTCTTGGTGCCTTCCAAGAAAAGAAGGTTGGCAACTTTGCCTGTTTAGAAAACCCCCAAAAAATGGTTCAATACTAGGCCAAGAAAAGAAATCAATCCCAACCTAAAAGGCAGCCTAGACAGACTTTACAAGAAATATTGTTCGAAAATGATGAATTTCTCTATTCTTGAATGCCTTAAAAGAGAGTATCTGTGAGGCTGAGAAATAGAAGCCGCATTTGTCCAAAAACCATAAATCTGTGCTGTTGTTAAGAGGCATGCATAATTGGTAGTATTTGCTCAAAGATTTTAGAACAGAAGATTCAATAGCTTTAAGCTTCGGTGGCAAGATTGATATTGTTGAAAGAGGAATGTAAAAACCCCTATGTGGTCCCTAATGGCAACGTTGCTGCTCCAGCTGATTTTTTGTATTTTAGACGTTTCTCTGAATTTTGTAAATTTTTTGGGATATTTCATACATCTTTTGTATGACTGAATTGCTCTAACGAGAGGAATAGAAATGAAAACATAGATTCACACAATTAAATTATATTACCAAATAAAGTTGATTGCTTATTTACATAGAGGAAGGAAACTACAAAAATGTCTAGAAACCTGATTATAGTTGCAATGTTCAGCCTGAAGTCCCCCAAATTTACAATCAACCAAGGTTGGCAGCTTGATTTAATCAGCATCATTACAACACAGACCACCTCATATTTGCATTAATCTCCTAAGAAACTGAATGCTGCCTCCCAAGCAGTGGAGCCAACACAAAATCTTCAATCTGCAATCACCGGTTGCTAGTAATGTGATGTTTAATCTCTACAGCAGCAGTTCAAACCATCATACCCCACACAATCAATTTGCAGCCCAGCTATATAAATTGCAGAGAATATGGTTCAGCTGCAGCCAGACAAAGAGAAATGCTTGGGCCATTATGTAATTGCAGGTCACCAACTATATCAGAATTGCAATCAGTCAACCTGCAGGTGCAGGTATGAATGGCATTCAGATTTCCCACCAGATTTCACCAATACTGGACTCCACGCAGCCTCATATACAATCACTGAATTTCTCTATTTCATAAATTGATAATGCTGAATTGGATAGTGTCGGGCCTTTCCCCTCTCCAATCTGACCTTCAGACGCCTGTAGGAAGTGCTCACAGCTTAATCATCCGATTCTGATGAGAAATCACGCTTCCAGAGCAATCTCAGACTTTGCCAAATATTCTCCAAAATGCAGATGTCAAACTCCCAGGCAGACAATCGAACTCTTGCAGTCACAGAACAAATCGAGCTGCTTGATTCGCTACCACAGTCCTGTCAACAATTCAAACCCCAATCTCCAAGACACAGATTAAATCACAGTAGGAGAATGTTGCAAATTGTTTACCGCAGCATAATTTGCAGATCACAATCAGAATTCTCAGTAAACTCTCCAAAACCCTCAGTGAGATAATCAATTAAGAAGATATAATAATTAAGACTATTCTTCTTAGCCACAGATTTACGGTAGGATGTTGGCCAATTGTATAGTTCAACACAATTGCCAAGAACTTCTTAGACTTTACCCTTATACTTCAGCAAGGGCACACAGTTCATAACTCAAGAAAAGCCACAAAAGCAAATATATTTTCAAGCGTGCTTTTCCCAATGAAATGAGCTCTCATTTATAATCTTTCGTTGGCCAAAGTTCCCTAAAAACTTCACTTCAGAAACTGTGGAAATTTCCCAGAAGAACTCAACACTTCAAACTTTCCAACAAACTTTTGAGAAATATCTCGTAAAGTTATTATTATAATAATATAAATATCATTATAATAATGAAACTTAATAACTATTGAATAAATAAGAGCTCATGCAATTATTAACCTTATTTACTGCAGGTGACGACCAATTGCCAAATCCACCCATTGCATTGCCAAAAATAGACTTACTAAAAATAGTAAGTTCACAATTGGGACCCCCCAAAACACCCTGTCAACTCACAAGGGTCGCTATGATGAGCTAACGTCATGAATTGCATAGACTTGCCAAAAATAGGGACATTACAAGGAACCAAAGAGTGAAGGACCGGTGTCTTATAATTCTCTGTCCTTGGTGAACAAGATTTCTTACTGACGTGGGATAAGTCATTTACATGCCATGACATTAATCTGCAATAAGAGAAAGTTTTGTACCAAATGTGTTTTTGGATTGACAGTTCAATGTCATGACATTAATCTTAGTTGTCAATGGTTTCATATGAATGACCTGATGTGTTTTTGGAATGAGGGGCTTCTTGCCCTAGTTGTCTGTAAATAAAATTTTGGGTGTGTTGTAGGTTTAATTGATTTTTGATGTGTTGGGCCTTTGGCTTTGTATAGTTCCCCTTCATCCCCTTTGCAAGCATCTCCTTATTTTCTATTATCCCTTGATTCTGTAGCCTAATGGACAAGACACTAATCTTTGTTCAGAGTCTCGGATTCTCTTTGTCCTTGCAGTCCTAGTCCCTAATCAGAGCCTATTGTTCCCCCAAATTTCAAAGTTCTCAGTCTCTTCCCTTTCCCAAGTTTATTTTCTCCATTTGGCTCAAAAACTTTGTTTTCGGTCTCATCGCTCTTGTGTGGTGCCCAATTGGCCCAGCTTGTTAGAAACCCACACTCAAAACTTTGTTCACCTGAAGTTCAGGAAATCTCTAACTTCACCACTTACTCCTTACAGTCGGATGGTTGGGCTAAAGCCTGAACTACCACCTTTACAACAGTTTGGGGTATTGAATACGCCACCGATTGCCAACAATATAGCTTTCCTCAAATGGTCGGTAAGTCAGGGAAGTGATCAAACCTAAGTTTTACCATTTTGGTAATTTATTCCCATTACTTGCCGACTCTGCTTCTACATTGTGTGGTGTGTTTTTCAAAATGTAATCTTTTGAAATCTTGGGAAAGTACAAATCTTAAAAAAAAAAGTGTATTGAAGTGGATTTATTGAGGTGGCAACGTGGTTTTTAATAACTAAACAACCATTATTATTTGCTGCTGAAATTAAATGATACAAAGAAAGGTGGGGGCCTTTTTGAGTTTAATTTTCCATCAACCGAAATTCTCTTTTCTAGAAAATGGGGATTCCTGCTAGTGATGAAATACGGAATGAAGAGCCCATGCTTGTCATGTCACTTGACCTGAATTGGCCTAAAGTGGAGCACATTGATATCGTCTCTGAGCTGTGCTTGGCTGTGTGGAAGGAAAAGACCAGATATGTTGAATATTGTAGGGTAATTTTTTTTCTCGAGGAAGAACATGCTGAGCTTCACAACCCTTTTATGGAATTGCAGCTAGATGTAGACAGAAACCCTGCAACCAGGGTAGTTTAATTTTCTAGTTTAGCATGCATGGACTCTTTTTGTAATAAGTGGTAGTAACGGTAAATTTTGAGTGATAAAGCTGTTTCTGTTCCAAGGTCCTTTCTTGATATCAGTCACTTTCAAAGATTGTAACTTTTGGAAACGAACAGTTCTTGTCTTGTATATATATGTGTGTGTGTGTCTATATATATATATAGATATAGATATGCTTTTTGAATGCTGGGGGGGTGGGGATAGCTCTAAAAGAAGAATTATTAGGATGTAGCCATTTTTGGTAGTGAAAGTAGTCGAACTTTGTGTTATGTTTTGAGCACCTTTGAAATGGAAATATTTTACAAGTGTGTTTTCCATTGTAGCAATAGATCGACTTGTCAATGCGCAATACAACCACTAGCCTAATAGAATCCATAGGAGGCGGTTAAGCTATGTCACAAACTTGAGTGCTTTGTTGCACAACACAAGGAGACCATGGGCGTACACCTTGCATCCCCCCCCGCAAGAAAGGGGTTTGAATCTGTGACCAAGCTTTGATACCACTTGTTACAAGTGTGATTTCCATTGCACCAAAAGATTGACTTGTCAATGTCCGATACAATCACTAGATTTATAGAATCCATGGGAGGTGGTTAAGTCATGTCATAAATTCAAGTGCTGCATTGCATAACACAAGGAAACTGAGGGAGCACACCTTGCAACAAAATATTTATATTTCAAAACTGTGTCATATTTTTTTGTTACTATGAACTAGACTGTGTCATGACAATTCTTTCATGATGCTTGTCTATCTGATTTGGTTGCAAATGTTTTGCTTTAGAAACTTTGTGTTTTGGAGCTCTTATTCTTTTGGGTTAAAATTATCCAACCCTTTTTCTTTTCCATGTGCTATGTTATAGAATGAACCGTGTCATTTTTTAATTTTTTTATTGCTCTATCTGAAATTATAATTGCACCTGTATCATATCTATGTGCAGGTTTCAGTTTTCCTTTTCTGCTTTCTAGTTAAAAGCTAACCCCAAAAATCATTTACATCATAGGAGGGAGATGTAACTCTAAAACTCAAAGGAAGATCATCCATTTAATGGAGATCTCGCCCACTTTGGGTTGCTAGTTTTGTCGTCAATCTTGGGTATAAGGAGTCAATTATAAAGTTATTTTAGGAGGACAAAAGCTGCAACTACCAGTATTCTAATTTCCAACTATCAGTGTCTCAAAAGTATTTGCTACAATTGTTTTGAGAAATAGTTGGTTGCAAGGTTTTCTTGCATTAATTGATGTTTGTGGGAGATAGTAGAATGTGAAATTGTGGGTTTGTGGGAGATAGTAGAATGCAAAATTGTCAGGCGATAGCTTTACTAATCCATTTTTCAATGTTAGAAATTGTTGTTTGTTGAATTGTTCCTCTAGATGAGTTTTGCAATGTAGAGGTCAGCTTGGAAATTGCTAAATATGTTATACGTTCTTTAGTAATTGATAAATAGCCCTACATGAAGTTTAAATGAAGCAGCAAAATATATGCTTCTATAATTAGAAAGGAAAATTCCTGATACCTAATCTCATTAAACCGAAAAAAGGGATGGCTATGAAAATTCATAATCGACAAATCAGGCTAGACTATACAATGGTGTACAGAAGAAGGTTTAAAACAATTATTGTGTAACCCATGGATGTGATTGGCTGCATTGCTGGGGTGAGAATCAGGGAAAGTGTCCACAAGTCAAGCTCACCGACCATTACAGTGTGGGTGTTTTTTTTGGCTAGCAAGAGTAATTCCAACATTTTTAAGCATAGGAGCTGGCAAAATGAAAAACAGTAAACCTGATGGATGAAATGTATACCAGCCACCTTTGGGACTTAAATACTGCCATCCCCCTGCTTCTGCCTTGTATTTCTTTTCCCATAACATTGGTGTGTGCATTCTGTTTATAAACAATTGACTTTTGATTGAGGTTGAAGTAATTATATGAAATTTGAAGTATTTCTCTTAAGGTGTTGCTTGTTTGGAAGCTTCTGCTTCATATTTTATATGCACTTTCTGCAGATCAATCTCAATATGTTTTTTGAAGATGTAGATTAATCTCATTTTCATCTTGTTTTTAATTGAGGATCAGCAGTGTCAGACCCGACTGGGAAGACACAGAATTGGGAAGGGAATATCTCTAACCTGGGTATCTAACATTCCTTTAAAGCCTCTACTCTGGCAAATAGTGATTGCATGGATTATAGCCATGAAAAAAGTGAAAACTTGTATCGAATGAGTAGCAGTTCTAATTCTGCTGATAGATTTTCTAACATTGTCAGGTAATTCTGTTCATAGGCATTGGATCATGTTTTCACCATTTTTGCAGGAGATTAGACAATGTGAGGTGGGGGGCGTATTCATAGTCTCTCTCTTTCTTGCCTATGAAGGGACGATTGTATAGTTGTGATAGATCTCATTCTGGGCGGGGTCTTGAGTTCTCCATCCATCACTTATTCATGTTTGTTTGTATTTTATCTCTCTTTTGGAGAGAGGTTTTATAATGTCCCCTCTTTGGCCTTGATGAGCATAAAATATATAATTTAATTAATAAAATTATCTTAAAATTAATATTTTAAGCAACTTGCATTTAATTGAATTTTTTCTTGATGGGTAATAGGACAAAGCCAAGATTAATTCTTATGATTTAATGAAATTAAGTATTATTATTTGTTAAGCTCAAGTAGACTTGAATGCAAGACCTTCTAGGTAAGAGGCTCACAATTTACCATTGTGCTGTAGGCTGTAGCCTGCATTTAATTAATTATTATTATGAATATTTTAATGACTTTAGTTGCTGGACAAAAAATAGAAGTCAATTCAAGTCCATTGTCACTTGGAGTCGGGAGTACTTGTCAACTGGTATTAGTATATATATGACTAATTTTCAAAAATAAGAGATCTGGTTATTTGGAGACACCAATCTCTTAATAATATATAATAATTACCAAAAACAATTATGACATGGAACTTTGAAAACAAAAATAGAGAATCTGTCATACAAGGACAGTAAATAGTAAAGTCAATTTCTCTTTAGACCATTGCAATGACAAAAAATCAGTCTATGTTTATGCCCCTCTCAAAAGTCTACGTTGATAGTAGATCTGATCACTAAAGTTTGCATGGATATTTTTATCATCCAAACTATCAGCATGAAACATTATGCAGGCTTATTTTGTTTATTTGCCTTTTTTTTTTGTGTTTTAATGCATTTTCCGAAAGTTTTCTAGTGGAAGGCGTCAATTCTGGTCTGGAGACTTCAGAGATTGCAGCCAAAAGGACCTTGTGCATTGGGATGTTACTAGGGACTTATCTGGTGAAAGATGGGATAGTTGACTTTAGCTATAGTATTCCGGAAAGATAGTGTGGATAATATAAAAAAGAGGATGAAGGGATTCATTATTCATTTTTGTTTTGATATTTTCTTGAAATTCCAATTTGTGTAGTTGAGTAGATTTCTTCCAGCACAGAATGAAAATCCTCAGGTTAAGATTGGTTTCAGTGGTGTAAGTTTTCACTCAGGGTCACGATTGTGTGAAACTTGAGGATTAGTTGTTAGTTCCAGGTTTTGAATTTCGGAGTTCAAATTTATTGAAACTTGTAGGCAATAATAAAATTGTCTTTTTAATATTTGTTAAAGTTTTAAGGAATAACTGCAATACATGCATTCAAGGAAATAGTTAAATAAGGAATGATAAATATTATATTATTCCCAACTGTAGACCTTGGTGTTCCCAAGAGGCCATACCATTTAAAGAGGCATTAAAGACTAATTAAAAAGGGTGATTTATGTTATGAAAGCTTTTTTAGCCTTACGCAAGCTTACCCGCTGCCTATTGTGGAGGAGCCATACCTTCTGTAATCTATACAAACACATTTCCAAGCTTCTGTAAGCTTTGTGAAGGAAGGTTTCAGTCTTGAGGAGGGAGTTGATTCATTTTTTTGATGATATTTGGTTAATCTTATTACAGCTGCCACAGTAGGAAGAATAAACAATTATTTTAATTATTTTTGGACATCTAAATCAACAATGCAAGTAAAAAGGTGTAACGCTCAAAGAAATCCCACCTAGCCTTCATGGGTGGTCAATGCAGCAAAATGAGAGTCAATCTAGTCCAAGATAGCAGTTAGGAAGACAGGCAAAGCTGTTAGGACAGATCATCACTGGTAAAAGAATTATTATACCTTCAACCTACAGTACAGCCTATGAAAGAGTTGAGCTATTGGAAGGAACTGCCATAGGTTTTGAAGATAATTGGGCTTTGGATGGTCATTGATTCAGATGAGTAGAAGTTAAAAGATATATCAATTGATGTTAACTTTAAAGTTTAATATGGGTGCAATGACATATTAATTAGAAAACTCTTCAAAAGGTTGAGCATAAACTGTTTTGATGAAAGGCCTGTACATTGAAAACTGGCATAAATTTGGTATAGAAATCGGAGCAGTTACAAATTTTGTCCCACTGTGTTTTTTCCTTTTTGTTTGTTTGTGAAATATTGCATTTGTCAATGAGTTCCAATATGGCCTAGTAGCTGAGATGACTTATTATTAATTAATGCATCTATGCATTTGTATACTTCTCCCTAAGTTGCCCTTAAGGATGGCACTGTTGTGAATAAGCTATTTAACCTAAGTAGTTCACTGGTACGTCCTACTCACACATTAATTTTATTTAGGTCCTAGGAATCTTTCTAGAAGTACTAGCTGTCTTGATGAGATATTATGTTATCTTTTTTGATTTACTTCTTGCGTCCTTGGTCATTTAATATTTGTCACGTTAGCTGTCTCATTACACAGGTTTATGACACATGTCATGATCTTGTCTAATTTTATCTCTCAACCTTGCCTTGCCTATAAAAGCAAGGCATCATATGTACATTTGGTATGTCCAACATTAATGTAATCCATTGTGCCATTAATCAGAATGTTTTGTTCTTGTTTCTCTCTTAATCAGAATGTTTTTTTTTTGCAGGTGATCTTGGAGGCTTGAGTCCCTTGATAACTCCAACAAATTGTTTATCATTGGTTTGTTGACCATTATATGTCGCCTCTAAAATCCAGGCTAGTTTTAACTCACCCCCATCCCTAAAATTTGGGAAATTTTGAGCTTTCTTGCTCCATCCCCTGCCATTCCTGAAATCTAAGGAATTTTTAGCTGTCCGTGGGACACCATCTGAGTGTCCCAGTAACTCAGAAACACAAAGAGTAGTCAATGATTGTAAAAGCAAACTCTAGGGTTAAACTTTTTTTAGGCTCATTAGCTTTCTATGTGAGGACCTATCTTACCTAAATTTGTGTGAGATTCAATTGTTGATTACACTGGGGCATTAATTTCATTCCTATGTTGGCATACAACTCTTCCTATGAGGATGAGGGTTGCTTTGATTCAAGGCAAATTTATAATATAGCTTTTGGGATGTTAAATAAATGGTTACTGTTTACCTATTTAGATGTAAATATTGATTTTGATATTGCTATCAAGCTGTATAATTTCTGGATTTGATTGTGTAAGATTTTTTTACAATCAACGTTTCGGATCACACTCTGTGATCCATAATCAGGATGTAAAGAGTAGCAGAAGAGAAAGATGACACGAAGCAGACCCAAGAGGAAATATAAAGAAGTGGGAGGAGGGAACAAAGATCGAGAGTTGACCAAGGTCCACTCAGTGAAAAGGCTAGAGAAAACTAGGAACAAGACTAACTAGAAGCAAGAAAGAAATGAACAAAGATGCCAAAGGAAGTACAAGAACCTAACAAATTGAAAAGGAGAAAAAATAATAAATAACAATAATAATAGTATTAACAATAAAAAGAATAATAATAAAAATAATAAGAATAAGAATAAGAACACCAATCACATTAACAATGAAAAATAGTAATAATAATTAAACAACAACAATAAGAAAAAATAATAATAAGCAACACCAGAAATAAAATATCCACTCACAAACTAGAGCAACAAAGATCTGAAGAAACATAATAAAAAACTAAACCACACGACAAAATACAAAAAATTTAAATGACAAGACGAAAAGAAGATACAAATCCCAACCGAATAAAAAGTAAAAACACAACCCCCACAAAAATAGATCAAGGGGGATCAAAACAAATAAGAAAATAAAGGCAAAGGTAAAAAGATTAAAAAGATTAAAAAGGGGGTGTAAACAAATAGGAAAATAAGAACAAAGAAACTAATTAAAGAAACAAATGAACATGAGAGAATGTGTGTGCACATATACTCCCCAAAAATGCAAGTAAATAAATAAAAAAATATCAACACAATACTGAAACAAATGCTCCTACATAGAGAACAAAAGAAGCAACTATATATATATATATATATTCATTTCATTGTGAAACAATATATATAAATAGAAAATATATATGAATGTGTTTGTGTGGCCATGTACACACACACACCCACACCCACAAGCTAGAATTAAGTAAAATATAAAAAATACAACAATTAACAAGAACCACACAATAAAACAAAAAGGAACTCTAACAAAGCAAACCAAGAAGTACAAAAGAATAAGACCGAAAGACAAATGGCTCCAAAAACCTAAAGCGACAAAAAAGGCCTCAGGAGAAGAACAAAAAGAAGGAAAGAATGCGAAGGAAAGAAAATACCAACCACTTATTTATTAATCTTTATACCATTTATTAATCCTCATAGTTGCTTCTTTTGTTCTCTATCATTTGTTTTGGTATTGTGTTGACTTGGTATTTTTTGATTTATTCACTTGCATTTTTAGGTAGTATATGTGCACACACATTCTCTCATGTGTTTATTTATTTCTTTAATTAGTTTCTTTGTTCTTATTTTCCTATTAATTTATACCCTCCTTCTTCCTTTTTTTATCTTTTTATCTTTTCATCTTTGCCTTTATTCTCTTATTTGTTTAGATCCCCCTTGATCAATTTTCATGGGGGTTATGTTTTTACTTTTTATTCGGTTGGGATTTTTATCTTCTTTTTGTCTTGTCGTCGTTTCAATTTTTGTATTTCGTTGTAGTTTTTGATTATGTTTCTTTAGATCTTTGTTGCTCTAGTTTGTGAGTGGGTATTTTATTTCTGGTGTTTACTATTATTATTATTATTATTTTCTTATTGTTGTTGTTTTATTATTATTATTTTTCATTGTTAATGTGATTGTTGTTCTTATTGTTATTGTTATTATTATTATTTTTTCTCCTTTTCAATTTGTTAGGTTGTTGTACTTCCTTTGGTATCTTTGTTCATTTCCTTCTTGCTTCTAGTTTGTCTTGTTCCTATTTTTTCCTAGCTTATTCATTGGGTGGGCCTTGGCCAACTCTCCATCTTTGTGCCCTCCTCCCACTTCTTTATATTTCCTCTTGGGTTTGCTTCCTATCATCTTTATCTTCTGCTACTCTCTTGCATCCTGATGATGAATCATGAAGTGTGATCCGAAATGTTGGTGGTAAAAATCTCTTACACAATTGAAGCCTGAAATTATACAGCATTATTATGGATTGTGGATATCTAATAGTTTTAATTGCTATCAAGATTCAATTGTGCAGTTTTCTAAGTCAAACTCAGGTTTCAAAAGAACCCATATCTCATGAAAATGAGTGGAACACGCAAAACACCATCTGAGTCTCCTAGTAACTTAGAAACACAAAGAATAATCAATGAAAAAACAAAGTCCCCACTTACATGACATATTTGTTGAAGTAAAATTTAGGGTTAAACTTTTATTTAGACTTGGTAGCTTTCTATGTGAGGACCTATCTTACCTAAATTTGTGTGAGATTTCATTGTTCATTAAAATGGGGTACCAATTTCATTCCTCTATTGGCATACAACTCCTCCTATAAGGAAGGACGTTTGCTTTGATTCAAGACAAATTTTAAAATATAGCTTTTGGGATGTTAAATAAATGGTTACTTGCGGCCACCTTTTATGTATTTAGATGTAATTATTTAGATTTTGACATTGCTATCAAGATTCAATTGTGTAGTTTTCCGAGTCAAACTCATTGACTCATGTTTCATAAGTAGTGGTTCACAAGAACCCATATCTCATGATAATGAGTGGAAAACTTAGCACTCATTGTATCTAGGTGATGCTCACAGGGGTGAAGCATTGGGTCTTCCTGGGAGGTCATCCTTTCTAGTATCGCTCCAATTTAGTTGCTCTTTACCACAAAGTTTCCTCCAAAGTTAAGCCTACTTGGCTTGCTACCCCATTTGCAAAACTTTCAGCAAGTGTTGTGCCTTTATGGACCATTCATTCTAGAGCCCCTTTACCTCATCAATTGATAGGTAGGAGATATTTTCCATAGAAATCCAAATTGTGATATTGCTATTAGGATTCAATTGCGTAGTTTTCTAAGTTGAACTCATTGACCCATGTTTAATGAGCAGTGGTTCACAAGAACCCATATCTTATGGGAATGAATGAAATGCTTAGCACTCATTGCATCTACGTGATGCTTACAAGGGTGAAGCATTGGGCCTTTCCAGGAGGCCAACCATCCCAATATTAAACCAACTCAAGTGCACTTAACCACGGAGTTTCCTCCATAGTTGAGTTTACTTAGCTTGCTACCCCATTTGCAAAGCCTTCACCAAGTGTTGTGCCTTGACCATTCATTATAGAACCCCTTCAACTCCTTAAAGTGTAAGTAGCATATATTTTCCACGGCTAGCCAAATTGTAATTGGTATGAGGGTTTAACTTTGTATTATTCTAAGTCAAACTCATTTACCCATGTTTCATTAATAGTGGTTCACAAGAATCCATATCTCATAAGAATGAATGGAACACTGGACACTCATTCCATGTAGGTGGTGCTCATAGGGGTGAAGCATCAAGCCTCCTAATATTGCCCCAGCTCAAGCATGGTTAACCATGGAGTTTCCTCCAAAGTTAAGCCCTCTTAGCTTGCCACCCTATTTGCAAAACCTTCAGCGAGTGTTGTGCCTTTATGGACAATTCATTATTTTGGTTATGCCTCATTTTTTTATGGCAACAGTCTCATTTTTTTTATGGCAAGAGTCATTCAATGTGCTACCTTTATTTCTCTACTTGGATATACAATTTGTTTCAGTGGTTGTGGACCTTAGTGCAAGTCTGTAAACATGAGGTAGCATAATTGTGAACAAAAACGAGGCAGATAAGTTAACACTATCTTGCTGGTTGATTGGCTTTGTAGTTAACTGTAAAATAAATTTGATCTGCTCATGTTTTAAATAATGATAAACTTGGGAGCTAGATAGATTAAAGCATATTGTCGTAGTGTAGGGGATTCCCAGAAAAGATTTGACATTTGCAAGTTATGCAAGTTATATTACATTACAGGAATGTTTTTTTTGTTACTATTCACCTTTGAACTTTTGATGGAGGTCATCCATGAAATCTTTTTAGCTACCTGATATGGGAGCGCGAGCCAATGACTGAAACTCTCGGCTAAGAGCCAAGGACTAAGGGGTGTACATTTGCCAAATTCCTCTGGGGCACGACCCCAGCCTTGTCTCTTTATCAATGTCAGAGCCTTACACTGAGCAAGACCTGATCCCTGGTGGGCCCTTTAAGAACCTTTCAACTTCACCAGTAGACCAAGGGCCCATTGAATTATAGTATTTCTGTAGTGGATATAATTTATGAAGCTTTCTAGTTTTCTGGGTTTACCCATTCCAAAATATTCTTTTTCATAGGTTAAAAACAAATGTTTTACACTATCTCATATTTTGGGACAACTTCAGCATGCTTGTCAAATTAGACTCTTCGATTATTTTCACACAAGAATATAGAATTCTTACAGAGTTCTTCGCCTGATAGTTGGGTTTGAAATTTTTAAGTCTTGCATGATTTAAATGGAATATCAATGCAACTATTGTGATTGCTTTCCATATTGAATTTGTTCTTATGTTGGTTCCTTCCATTGTTGTATATATATTTATATGTAAATTATTGACCAGGTTTTAATATTCTTTTTGTTAATATTGAAAGTTTGATCAGGCATATAGTAAAAGAGTCTTTTAACGTTATTTTGATTTCTATTATTGTACACCTAGATCAATCCACTGGGACTCTCGTTAAAGCTGAATCTGAATATAAAGGACACCGCTCTTTACTGATGAGCACTAGACGCCTACTCACAACTATGCGACGACAGGATATCCTTGACAGGTGGACTCTTCTTCTACCACACTACTCATATTTTGATGTCTTTCTTAACTCTTCTTGTGCTGCTACAATGTCATGAAACCATCAGTTATCTGGATAGGCTATATTGAACATAAATTTCTAAATATCTACTGCTTGATTGGTATTTTATATATTGGCTCCAAAGCATTGTGATTTTTTAAAGTTTTCAAGCCAACCCAAGTTCGTTTTTGAAAAACTGAAGAACATATTTATAAAATGTGATTAGTCAAATTCCCAGCCATATCATTTTTTCAGGTTATGGTACTGTGTTTGCCATAGCAAATCATTTTAAGTCCATTTTCTGACATAATTTTTGCATGACTGACAGGATAATAATGGTTCTTGGATTTGTTTTTTTTTGCTTGGTCGTTTTATATATCTTCACCAAGCGTGTTGGGCTTTTGAAGTTACAGCGTAAAATTGCTGCATCAATGAGATCAGATCATCCAGAAATAAAACTAGCTTCAGACTATCCACAGCATGCTAGCAGTCCATATTTTATAAAAGAGAATATGAAAGTGATTAGTGAAACCTCCGAAAAAACAGTTTCCATGGATGCCAGTTTCTCTGATCAATCAGTTTTGGATAACAGTATACATCAGACCAGCATCTCCAATCCTGTAAATAGTGATGTACATCTAGATGTTGATGATGAAAAGGAAGCCAAAATTCATTTTACTTCCAGTGATCCATCCTTTATTTCAAAGAATTCCATACCGCAAAGTCATGATGAACTTTGAATTGCATTTTCTGACTACAATTATGCTCGTTGGTTTGTTCAGTTTTTAAAACAGTGCTCATGGTTGTAAGATTGGAGTATGTTCACACTACTAGCATCTATCATAATTTGAGTAAATGCAATTGTTAAGTGCTAATTAAAAATTTAATACATGTACAAATCATATTGGTGACTCGCTATAGAAATCCATTAGATATCCTTTCAACACTAATCCAAATGGTTGGAGCCCAAATATTTATTTTGTGGCGAGCTGTTGTTATCTGCATATTTAGCATGAATCTAAAATCAATTGATTCTACAGTAAGATTTGGATTTCTTTGGGTCTAGGTTGAGTGATAAGTCTCGGTTACTGTGAGGAAACTGAGGTTTGAAGTGGGTGAGCTGCTCCTTGCTATGAGCCTATGTTTAGGATGGCAGCTTTAACAAGCTCACTCTTGAGGCTGTAGTTTCTGATCTCAATGTGTTGGGAAGTAAATGTAGTAAAAAAAATTAATTGTTTTACTTCTAGTTGTAAATACAAACTTTTGATCAAAGTTGAAAAATGACAACTTATAAATGTGTCAGTGCCTTGTTTATACAATTCGCAACTTCAGAAGTTAGCATTTGATCTGCACCTCAGTGGATTATTCTAACTAAAAAATTATCTCCTTGTTTGCTTGGCAACAAGTCTTATTAGTAATAATTAATGTGAAATGCATCCCATGAACATAGAACTTAGACACAGGACTTAATAAAACAACAAAAAATGCATCACAAAGATCTTAGTTGATCTCATCTGCATGAATCTGAGAAAAATGAAAAGGACCATTCCACCATCTCGTCGATTTTTTCATCTAAATGAATATCTTTGAAATGTGTTTTGGAACACCTACTAAGCTTAAATTTTATTTTCTTCAAAATTTTGTTTTCAAAAGATACGATATGTTCCTGTTCATTCTGTACTTGTATTATATCAAAAGCATCAAACCTGTTTGCCTGTTTTGTAAATGTCTTACATATTTCAATTTTGAAATCTTAATGCCTGCTTCTTTCCTATACGGATTAAGATTCAAATTAGTTTGCCAAGCTTATTTTAGCAATTTATATTAATAAGCAAATCATTGATAGAAAACTTAATCAGTCACTGGGAGCTGGGAATCATGGCCATCGGGTTGACTTGGTCACTGGGAGCTGGGAATCATGGCCATTGTATTCTTCAGTCATTATCTGATGTTCTGAAGTCATGAATCATATGATGATATTTTTTGTTTAGCTAAAGTTCAATTATTTATATTGCATTGATAGCAGTTTACTGAAGAGGTTACAATATATATATGCATATTGGCCAGCACTAGTTGCAACTATGATGCAATAAAAACAAAACTAACAGTGATGATCTATCTGATATACACGGACTCTACAGGAAATTGCCTGGAATACATACTGTAAATAATCAACTGAACCAAGTTTTTACTTTTAGAAAAATAGAGTATCATAGTGTTGGTAAACAGATTTATCACTAGGAAAAGTATGATTTCGCCCAATGGAAATGAGTGCAGCAAATCAGTTCCTCCAACAGTTGGATAGGCTTTTGGTATATTGCCTTCCTCTGCATTTTGACGGGCAGCTCCCTCGTAAGATGTAATTTTGATTTTAAAGTAAAGATGTATTCAAATTTTAAAAGATATGAAGAAAGCTATGAAAACGAATTACCAAACGACTTTCAAGCCTCCCAAAATCAACTTCAATAGCTAACAAGAATGATCAAGAACTACGCTTAAAGGCTATTATTAGCTCAATGGTGATTTGATGAGTCACTAACATTTGCACAATATCGTGAAAATATTAATTACAAACCGAATCAACACAAATAGTTCAAATTTTGTAGAAAAGAGAACGCAAAATATACTTTCTTTTATTTCTTAGTACCAAGAACATAAGAAAATTGCTGATTACAAGAACAAGAATTGTTCGCACTTTCCAAAAATTGCCTTGCTATCAAAATGTTAAGTGTCCCTTGTCTCTAAATTCAAAAAAGTCCCTTTTTACATTGACAAAGTCCTCTATTTATAGTCTCTAGAAAATAACTACTTAGAAGCTACCCCTTTCGGGTTCGTAACCACGCAAAAAGTTCTGAGAATTCGGAATGTATATTGGGAAAGATGTGTATCGATATGCGCACATCTTCCAGGAAGCTTGAGCTCACCATCTTCAAACTTTTTCAAACTAAAATTGATTGTTAACAAGCCTCTTTCTTTTTAAGATAAAATGTTCATAAGCTGCGCTCCCCCAAGGAACATAGATGCTAATGTAAATAGATCTCCATATCATCATAGTATAAATATGAGGCAATGGAGCTCTCCATAGTCTCCTCATTGACGAAGACTTTCTCTTTAGATCATATCTTCTTGAAATTTTGCCCACCCTTTGACGTAGATTGTAAGCACTCGTGACCTGAACTATTATATTACAGTTTAAACAAGAAACAAAGCCCATGTATCCATTCAATTATTAGATGATAATTCTTTTGTAGATGCATCTTGCCCCTCGTTAAACAATGCAAAGCAGTTTGGGTAATTTTGCCTTGGCTTGAAATCCTTTAGCACATTTTCATAGCAAGCAATTGAAAGAAAAGCCTTTGCATTCATCCACACTCACGTCGTGCTCACAACCTGTTTGAGGTAAGCGTATTGGAACTTGGGAAGTTTTAAGTCTCTTCACAAAACATGTTATGCATATTTCAACAATTATTATATCCCATGCAGTAGCATTGTGTCAGACAAATCCCATGCTTCGTCTATTGGAATGACCAAAGTTTCTTAGGCATTTGGTTAAACAATTGATTGGTACGATTTAACATTCCACATTTTTCATGCAACTTCTCTCATGCTCGGTTCCAATTGCTTAGACTAGATTATTTGAAGGCATGTACATATATCTTCTACCCATGATTTTCTAATTGCCGGAAGGGGACATTTTGTCAAATAGATCGCAGGTGTCCTTTAAAAATACACACTCCTTTGAGATACACAGTTAAAAAATCCTATGCATGCGAATGATGAGCCGACACCAGTACCAACCTCCTCCAATCACAATCGCCTTTGTGAGAGAGTTAGGAACATACAATTTGTCTTTATTGACATGCATGGAAGGCCTGCGCAGAAGAAGCCAAGGAGGCATTTTGTTTAGTAGTTCACGTGCTTTATCTGGTTTGAGATGTCAGAGCAGCTATGCGCCTCTAAGGTATTCTGTCAAATACTTCATATGCATTTGAAATCACAGTTTATGTTCCCTTGATACAGGCGCGTCGTTCCAATTCGGCTATCTTTATGATTCAATGTTCTATCTTCAGATGGGTACATGACTATACAGAGGAGCCATGATCATATTCCACGCTGCCAATGAGAAAGGAGGCTTGATGCAAGATGTAACCAGACCAGCGACTACTTCATATAAGGATTTAGTCAAACAACACGTGCGCTGTGATTGTATTGTTCTCTGACACCAAAAATCCATTGATTTGACATGGTGAAATCACTCAAATTATTCTGTCAAACTGTTATATGCCTTTCCAAAACTATTCTACCGTGTATTTCAAGTCGAAGCTCTACATTTTCTGAGATCGTCAGGCAGTGAACATCTAATGAGAAGTTTCCTTGACTCGGCGTGGAGAGAGTTGAATGTTTGATTGAAGATGACAATCTGTAACTATGAAGAAAACTTTCACATCTACCAATTGCCCTCAGCTGAACAAGCAAACAGAAACTCCAATGGATATTACCCATTTCGTGGCATGATAGCTTGGTTCCTATTCTATCGTCCTCAAAACTTGCTGTACACTTTGGTTCGCTTCAAAATACCATCTTCTTTATACTTTTCGTTACTCCATGTTCTGTATACATTCACAACAAAACACATCTTCTATGGCATTCCCACGAATATTTCATGGAATTGATCTATGCCGATGCAACTTGAATGTTTGTCAAAAATAATTTGCCTGTCATTGGTTTTGAGTATCTTCAATTTGTATTTCAGAGGTAGTTATACAAATTTGGGTTTCGGGTTTAGAAGTTTGAGTTAGGATCAGGACAAAAAAATTTAGTACATGGAGAGAGGTTTTAGTACGTAATGATAGAAAACTTAATTACGTATATGAAGAGAGCAGTTTGCAGACATAAGATTTTAGTAAGGGGAGAGATGTTTTTTGCATTTTAAATTTACTCTCATTTTTAAGCTAAGCTTTCTTTTAACTTCTTCGGTAAATTATCAAGGTAATACAACAAGAACCATTGGGTAATATTATTGCTGTTTTCATTGTACAATACCATAATTACCAATAGGAGCAACACAATTCTAATTGGGCAATGTTCTTGATTGTTCTCCATAATCTTAGATTCCATTCTTGTCTTTTACCTATAGTATCAAAGCTCATGTTTGACCTAATATTACCATAGTTGTTGACAATAAGGTCAAGTAGATTTAAACCACACAACTTTTTCACCCTTATCAATTTTTATTTTGTAAACTACATTTTTCAGTGTTTTTTTAAAACCTCTTGGGTAGGCTAAGGATTCCTTGCGAAGCTATACTAGCCCATGGGGATGACAACCACCATCTGTATGGCACCAACGTTGGGTGATCTGAGGTAGGGGGTCAACTTACCACCACTAGTTGGCTTGTTTCCTTATGCAATCCTTATGGAGTTATCTAGGTTGTTATCCTCAATTGATAATGCCATAGGTAATGCTATGAATGTATGTGAAGGAGTCATACTAGTTGTTATATTGTCATTGTTGTCTCAGTCTTTGTTGGCTAGACATTATGCTAACTCAATAGAGTGTCATATCATTTGATTGATGTAGAAGATTTGAAGAAAGTATGTTGAAGATTGAATTAATAAGTATGGTATTCAATGAGTACTTGAATGTGCTAAACAATGATGATGTAATGTTGGTTTGATTGTTTTACAATCATGAAAATTGTGAAGTATTGAAGATCACAAGCTTAATTGAGTGACAAGGTTAATAAATGGAGACTATATTCATTGAGTGACTACAGTGTTGCTAGAGTGATTGAAATAACAAAAGGGAAATTTAGTATTGCTCGAGTGAGTCTAGTATTAATCGAGTACTATATTACCTGAGTAAATGTTATGTTTACTAAGGACCAATTGGAAGAACAAGTTTGGAAAATTACAATCTAAGGCTGACTTTTTATGGAAATATGGTAAGTTCGAGATGGTGAAAGGCACAAGTCAAAGTTTGTTACAAGATCTACAACTGGAAAAATTCAATAAGGATTTGATGATGGAAATTGATGAAGGATAAGGATGAGCACAAAGTTCTTATTTCTATGTGGTTAAGCACATTGAACATGAGATCGACGATTGTGATTAAGTGACATTAGAAGAAAGAATCTCAAAGCTTAGAGATGACTATTTAAAGAGGAGATCGAGATAGTTTTAGGCTGCTGATCATGTTGTTGGTTGGAAGCCGATTTGATTATTAGTTTGTTATGCTGATAGTGCAAACTATTGAAGAAGGTGAAAGAAGAGAGTTAAGTGAGGGGAACCAAGTAGAGATGGAAGTAAGGAGTGAATAAACCAATTAAGAATAGAGGAAAGAAGTTCAGAAGATAGAGATCGTACAGAGACAAGAACAAAAAGGAGATATGAATAAGGTGCTATACCTAAATAGATCATTTTTACACTGTTACTTTCTAATCATTGTAGCAGAAAAATCTCAGAAAATTGAGTGGTCTTAACGAGTCAGTGCAATCCTATATGGTAACATTGATTAGTGATGTTTGTAAATCCTTTAGAGTAGACCATTCGTTAGACAAGATTAAGGAGTGATAAGGTCTAAATGATCTTTTGGTGAAATCCTCTAAGAAGGTTGTGATACCTACCCCTAGTTTAGTTTTATCTTTCTTGTAGGCTTCCAGGAGTAAGCCCAAGTCTAGGGGGAGTGGATGTAATGCCTACCCCTACTTGACTTTTTTGATTGTATTGTCAAACCAGTTTTTTGATTTCGTTTTATGTTTAGCAGTGTTGGGTTACTGAAATTGATTAATTGTATTTCATATTCAGTTGATATATGTGTTGAGTTATTTTAGTACTAGTTATTTCAGTTATTTCATGATTGTTTTGATGATGATATATATATGTGCATTTAGTGACTTTCAGTTATTTAATGATGTTAGTTAAATAAATGATTTTTATATGGTTTCTATGGATACTTACCCCATATTTGCATGTGTATAGTGTGTGTGTATGTTTTCCTTATGTTTGACGTTTTTGATGTGGTTGAGAAAGGGAGTTGTAGTCACCTGCTAGTCGAGATCTACACAATGCACCACTTCTTGCCATTGCGTGTTTAGTTTAGAATATTGTGTTTGTACATGTGTGGATTTTATGCAGATTGTAGATACTAGGTATTGACTTCCCTGAATTGTCAGGATGAGCGTACCCTATCGCAGTATTTCAATGGTATAAGTGGGGAGATAACTCTTGAGTCCAAATCCTAACCTAAGTCAATTGTCCTAGAAAATAGGATAAGTATTTGAGTTAGTTTCACCTTTCTAAATTTGTCAAGTGATGTGAATTCGTGATTTTGACCCTAGTGTTTGATTTAGTTTTATGTTTTGTATGTTGGGTTTTCGTATTCAATCTTGTGGGGCATGTGGTGATTTTCTGTTATAATTAAATCAAATTAAAAGATAGTTTAATGATTTAATTTAATAAAAATTTTATAAAGAAAATTTAAAATTTAATTATATTTAATTAATTGATAAATTAATTAGATAAAAGAATTAAATTTAAAATATTTAATTAAAGTTCTAATTTTGACGTATTTATGTTTATTTAATTTAATAATTATTATTTAGGAGTTTTATTTTAATAATAAACCCTAAATAGTATTATTAGTTGAGTAACAAATATTTTTTGATTAAAAATAAAATATTAAAATCTATGAATATTTGATTAATTAAAAACTAATTAAACTTATGCTTTAAATAAAAAGTCTAAACTTAGAGGTCTAAAATTAGTCTAAATTTAGAGGTCTAAAAGTAGAAGTCTAAATTTAGAAAATTGGTTAAAGAGAAATTAGAATATGATGTTATTCAATTACATTATTAAATATGTACTTCAGTTTAAAATATTTATTTTAAAAGTCTAATTTAAGAAGTTGAATAAAAATAGAACTAAAATATTAAAAGATTAAAAATTTAATATTGTTTTATTATGATTATTTAATTAATAATTATTAGATTAGAGTTGCATTTAAATAATGAGGTTTAATATTATTATTAATTTAAATAATAAACTATGCTTTAAATAAGTGCTTGCACTACTTAATAAAGTGGAGGCAAAGAAAATATAAAATAATATTTTAATTAAAAAGTTCTTTAAATGTGCATGAAAGAATTACATTTAAAAGGCTATATTCAAGTTTTATTTTTGACGAATTTATGTTTATTTAATTTAATGATAATTATTTAAGAGTTTTATTTTGAAACTATATCTAAATAATGTTATTAATTAAGTTAATAAATATATTAGTAAAAAAAGTCTCGTGGATTTATTTAAATAAAAAAATGAGAATTTAAAGATATAGTTATTGTTCTAATTGTGGTGTAGTTATATTTATTTAATTTAATGATAATTATTTAGGAGTTTTATTTTAATAATAAACTCTAAATAACATTATTAATTAAATTAATAAATATATTATTAAAAACACTTTAAAAATTAATAAAGGAGAGAAAGCTTTAATTTAGTAAAGTTTATTTTAATTAAATTGCATAAAGTGCGTGCATGGAAATTAAAATATAATAATAGAAAACAGAGTTTTTGCATGATTGTATAATCAAAGCCTTGATTTGGGGAAAAAAAACTCTTTATTAAGGAAATCGGAGCTCATTTCTAGATACACAAGTTTGGAGGAGCCAATTTTCGAAAAGAGGGTTTTCGAAGGAAAAGAAGATTTTTGCGTGTTTGTGTGTTCATTGTTTTAGCATCAGATTCAGGTAGGATCTTGTGGGTTTGTGCATTCTTCAAATTCTTATCTTCTCCATGTTTGTTGTGTTTTTTATTTTCAGAATTTCTTTGGGTTGACACACTTGTTTGAGAAAATTGATTTCCATTATAGAAGTGTGTGATTTAATCCAAAAACTTTTAGTAAATATTGAACTTTAGGGTTTTCAAAACCTAATGAATTATGAAATTCACTTTTGTATGCATTTTTTTAGATGTGTGATTTTACTATTGGGTTGACTTAGCTTTGACCAAATTAGTATGTTTACCAAAGGCTTAGGAGTTTTGTCTGTGATGTCATGATGATGCACTGTATACGATCTTTTATACTCAACTATGGTAATGTGTCTTGTATGCTTTATGAGGTGTTTTGATCTATTGATTGTTATTGCTTTCCAGTGTTCTTGTGTGAAATTGAGGTGAATGGTGTGACCTACCTGATATAACATTTGATTCTTCAATCAGTTGTTTTTGGATTGCTTTCTAGTCACTTGTATAAGATTGAGGTGTTTGTATGATTTGTGCTTGGTGATGTCATGTTATGACATGGTTTGGTTTATATATACTTTGTTTTGGAATCAGTCCTATTAGGATGATAGTTTTGGTGGAATCCGTGATTATGATCAGTGATTTTTGGTACTTGTCAGTTGCTTGTTTAAGAACTGATGTATGATATGTGATATTTTGTGATATTTTTATTTTACTGAGCTTAGGGTAGGTTATCTGTATGTCATGTTGGGAAGTGGCTTGCAATGGAGGCTGAGGCCCTAAAGAGGCAATCGGGTAACCCATTATATGTTGTTTAATAAGTGATAACAATTCATTAAATGGGTTTAAAATGAATTAAAAAGAGTCATTGTTTCTTCACCCATGCCTCGAGTGCTAGTACCGGCTAGGATGGGAGTAGAGAGGACGCTTGGTTGCGACCATGCTTCGTTAGTGTGCCTTGTCAGTACAGAAGGATACTAGTGCCGCATAGAGTCACTAGGGGGGCAGAGGATTAAAAGACTAGCCAGGTAACCCTAGAGTTGGTTCATGTGATGACACTTGCTCACATGCATAATAGATTTCCTACGTATCTGTGTTGCCTTTGGGTTTAGTTGATACTTGTGTCTTGGTACCCTTTGAGATAGTTTGCTTTCAAGTGTTTCCTTGAACCTAGCTGTTGGTTTTGACTTTTGAGTTTGCTATCCTGTTTGGGACTTGAGTTTATCTCTTCGGCATGGTGGGAGTGGACCTTTTTGGGTTCCACGAGGTCGGGTGGTAGTGTTTTTTCTTATACCATTGAGATCTGATTGTCGGATGCCGCTGCTGGATGTGTTTGCGCAGATGTTCTGTTAGAATCTGAAAAGATTAATAACCCAGAAAACTAGTGCAAAAAGTAAATATCTAAACTATGAATGCAAATGATACAAAATCAAAATAGCATCATAGAGTTAGTCTCCAAGAGAGTAATGCAAATGTTGGAAGCAAAATAACATTAAGAGGATGCAAAAATAAGAGATACAAATACAAGCCAGGTAGCATGCTTATATAGGCAAGGAAGAGAGAGGAGGTGGCAACACCAACCAATGAGGAGCAACCATCTATCGGACTAAAGATAGCAAAGTATCTTCCCAAGATAGCTAATAGATGCTCACATGTAGGAAGGTGACACCTCACAACCATTCACCTAATAAGACATGCTTTATTAACCTAAGCGAGATTATTAAAAGTGTAGGAAAAACCTAGCAAAATAAGAAAAAATAAAAAACTACACTAACACCCCCCCATAAGCGAAGCTTAGGTGGATGTAGAAATGGGTCCCGGCAACGAGGCCATGTTAGGTACCCAAGCACAATGCAAGAAGATGCAACCTCTGAAAGTGGAGAAAGAGAGAAAACCACAAGGGAAAAACCCTCCCCCAAAAAGAGGTAAGAACTTAGTGAAGAACTGAAGAAGTCTCCCGCTAGGGAAATTGTCTCCTAAAATAGGAACAAGGAGTGATCATGAAGAAGCAGCATCACTGAAGCATGAAGAATCGCAAAACTCTGTCAAAATGCTGATCTGCAACAACAACTAGCATCACTGGAAAGAGCACAGAAAGAGCTTTCCAACGATATAAAGAAGTCCAAAATTGGAGATCGGAAGCTCAAGATACGCCTCCCAGAGTGCAAAATAGAACATCCAGCTTCGACTACCATAACAGGCAACCAAACTGCATCAAAACTCAAAAACACCTATACCAGCATCTCCGTCTCAGAACCAGCTTTCCGGCGCTTCTTTCGGATCGAAAAAATACCTCCGTATGCAAAAGTTATGGCCAAAAAACCACAAGTAGGTCCAAAACCAAATAGAAGGAGAGTGCAAGCAAGGATGATGACACACCGCTGATGTCAGCATTTGAGGGGAAAAAATTTGACGGCCTGTCTGCCGTCGCAGTAAAAAAAGAGGCCCTGTGGCAGCAATGTGGCAGTTCCACGTGGACGCCACGTGGCGGGTAGATGACGTGGCAAGTACGGAAGATGACGTGGCAGGGGCCACGTGGCATGCCTGCCACGTGTCACGCGCAGACTAGCGCTGACGTGGCACCAGTTGACTGTGCCCGGCGGAGCAGCGGGCGCTGAGCTATCATGGGCGGAGCTGGAGCTGAGCGGAGGCGGTCGCAGGGCGGCGGAAGGAGGTTGAACCGCCGGCGGAGGTGGCAGTCGGGCGGCGGCCGGGAGGCGACTGGGCCGCGGCGGAGACCAAGCGGCGCTGCCTGCTGCGGCCACTGCGGGCTGCGCGGCGGTGGCCCCGCGGTGGCGCGACGACGGCACTTCGATTTTTTTTTTTTCGTCCCTGCGTCTGTACGATCCGTACGACAGACCTTGGAGGCTTCAAAAAATCCCCAAAATTGCCCTGTGTCAAAAAACGACAAGCTTTATATGAATCCTGACTGCAAACGGCCTTCCAGATCCAATGGTGATGTCCGTTCGGGCCCAAAGTGCTTCAAAAATTTGCTGATCCCCTGATTTGAAGAAAAATTGCATTCAAATCTGCGATCGCCAATGGAGAGGGGTATGGACGTAGCTTTGCATGCTCAAAAATATACAGCTTGCATGCAAAATCTAAAAGATACCCAGATGGTTTTTCGGGGCTGCGAACAAAACCCAGAAAGTGTTTTTTGTCAAAACTTTTCTGATTCTCAGGATCATC
Source organism: Cupressus sempervirens (assembly GCA_028749045.1). Classification (NCBI taxonomy): domain Eukaryota; kingdom Viridiplantae; phylum Streptophyta; class Pinopsida; order Cupressales; family Cupressaceae; genus Cupressus; species Cupressus sempervirens. The sequence continues at coordinate 13,665,821 of CM053785.1, read as the reverse complement.
CAAAGATGCAAGAGAAGAGCATACTTCGTTTTTCAAAAAACTACAATAAAATTTATTTGCCCCCCCCAAATCTCTCAAATAAGGAAACTAAAATCTACTCTTGCACATAGAAAAGCTCTGATACCATGTTAGAATCTGAAAAGATTAATAACCCAGAAAACTAGTGCAAAAAGTAAATATCTAAACTATGAATGCAAATGATACAAAATCAAAATAACATCATAGATTTAGTCTCCAAGAGAGTAATGCAAATGCTGGAAGCAAAATAGCATTAAGAGGATGCAAAAATAAAAGATACAAATACAAGCCAGGTAGCATGCTTATATAGGCAAGGAAGAGAGAGGAGGTGGCAACACCAACCAATGAGGAGCAACCATCTATCGGACTAAAGATAGCAAAGTATCTTCCCAAGATAGCTAATAGATGCTCACATGTAGGAAGGTGGCACCTCACAACCATTCACCTAATAAGACATGCTTTATTAACCTAAGCGAGATTATTAAAAGTGTAGGAAAAACCTAGCAAAATAGGAAAAAATAAAAAACTACACTAACATGTTCCTTTCTATCTATTCTTGTATTTCTATGATGGATGGTTATACTTAGTGTATTGTATTTGATCTCATAGATCTTATAAGATGATGTAATCTATTTCATGATGTATATTATTTCAGCTTTTCATACCCTGTGACCTGTACAATGGATGATGGTGCATTATGATTATTGCCAAATGGCATTTGAGATGGTTGTATATTATTTAAATGGATTCATACTTGTACATTATTATTTGATGTGAATTTATTATGTATTGGCTTTAATGTTAATTAAATTTAAATGTGATTCATCATCATGGGACCCTTAAGAGTTATATCCTGTTTATGTGTTGTTGATGTATGAGTGTATATTAATTGCTTCCGCTATTTTATAACTGCCGTTTTATCTTTATCTTAAAAAAAAATGTTTGACAAACTTAGTGAAACTTTAGGTTAAAGTTCTTTTGGGTCACATGGTGGGGCGTTACAAAGGTCACATTAACAATGTGTATGCCACCTCTAACAAAGTTCGCTCTTAGTCGAGCTCACTTCAGAAGAGTGAATTTTTTGGGTTGCCGATCCTAGAAGGTTTTTCTCTTTACATGGTTTCCATGTTAAAATCATGGTATCAAATATGTAATTGTTACTTGTATTGCAAGATGTTTTACATGTTTTTCATTTTACTGCAAGGTAACAACTAAGTTTATGGTCAGTGATAACTAAGTTATTTTACTATCACTCGATAATGCAAAGAACAGTAATTTAACAATTTGGAATAAAGTTTGAAAGAGTTAAATGAAGTTGAAATTTTACACCGAGTGATTGCTAATAAAGTTTGTGAAGGTTTATTGGTACTAAAACTGTTTGAAAGGACTGTATGATAACTGGACATAACTAATTCACCCCCCTATCTTATTTAACATAGGCATCATCGAGTTCTTATGTCTAGATTTGCATCATGATTTGATGTTTCTTGAGGAAGTTTTCGTAAGATTGGTTTGGTCCTATTTTGACTTTCCTATTCTAACAACCATGTTGGCGAGATTTATGACTTGCAATGTTCCTTGACACATTGTTCTATATTGTAGTACATTTGATGGACCCTCTTGTATGTTTGCAAGGCACAATGTATTCATATGGGGGCTATTCTTATGATTTGGGTCTAGACTTATATGTTTGTATATACATTTCCTTTGTCTTGGAGATTGTTGATTTGATAAGCTGACTCATGATTGACGATCTTGTATATAAGTGGGCTACGAATCTAGTTTGAGTTGGCTAGGAGTGCTAGATATGCAAGGAAAGATGGAACAAGCTATGGGGTAAAAGTGATAGATTACCATTAGGAATAAGATGGTAGCATTCAAGGACTACTTGTACAAAATGAATCTTGGAGCTGTAGTTGATGATTGGATAATGATGCATTCAATTTGACAAGTTTGATCATAGTTGCATAATGATGTAATGAAGTTTCTTTTAGAAGCTGACCTAATGATAATTTAGTGATACTCTTCCATATTATGTGCTTTGTTCTAAGTTTTTGTGTATTTTTGCTATTGCATTTGATGGGACTCAAAATTGCATTCTCGATTTGAGTGCCATTCCAAACTTTTGAGCCCCGAATTTAGTGCATATGTACCTAGCCATCCTTTTGAGGCCTAAAAGGTGTTTAATGTTTCTAATACCTTACATTTAGTATATCCATGTATCTCATGAAGATAAATTTGCATTCTGAGTCATTCTATGAAGTCTCATTTTGAGCAATGTCCAAATCTGCATTTTTACCATAGTGTCAAACAACAACAGGTAGCCTAGTTTGCATTTGAATATGTCGAACCCAGTAATGTTTCATGACTCGCCACTTTGGGAGTGTTAAATATGAATATCAAAGATCTTATGTTTTAGATATCAAGCTGTTTCAACATGTTTTTAACTAGGTTTTGAATCCCTCAAAGTTGGTTGTTTACTGTTGTCATGCTGATGCTAATTGTTCATAATTATGGGAGGCCTTGCTTGACCAGTTATAACTTTGATCCAATTGACCAAAATGAGAAAATTCCTTTTGCATTTCATTCTAGAGGTTAGACACTTGTTATGTTTCAGATTTGAGCCTATGACAGATCCATTTGATCAGTTTTCGAATGCAATTCCAAAAGTTTTACTGGTGTCATAAAATGCAGTTTGATTAGTACCCCTGTTTAGGATGTCATAATTTCGAATCCATGATAGGTGAGATCAAATGGATTGTAGCATTGTGTTTTGCTCTGAAAATTCTTTAAGTGTTCCAGTTTGCAAGTCTTGATGAATCCGTCTGCACGTTTTCTTAGGTCCATTCCGTTTGAAAAAATTATTTTTCTGTCACCGTTCCCAGTCTTGTAAATCCAAGTAGCCCACTTTGGCTATTCGTCAAATTTTTCCAATTATTTGTCATGAGCTCAAATCCTAGATTTATACTCTCGTCATGATAGTGAACTAATGCCCCAATTTTCGTGCTCCCATGTGTCAGTTTGACTTATTTTCAAAGCCAAAATTGAATGCGATTTATGGTTTTTTGAGATGTTTGCTTGTAGGCAGTTCTGAGAAGGAAACTTTGACAATCAATCTTTTGATCCAGATGTCATCATGAGATGAAATTTGATAGGGTAATAGAATGCAAAATGAAGAACCATCATGTCAGATCTTAAGGCTTAGTTAGGTGTTTTGGTCAATTTTTAAGGCCAGTCAGAGGACCCCTTGTGAAGAAATTGGTATTTCATAGATAAGAGGTGAAATGAGTTGTAAATGATGGTTCAGTGATCAAGTTCAATTTTGATCAGTACTAGATGTTCATCAGATCAATTTGAGATGTTAGTTCAAAAATAAATTTTTTTAGTCAGACCCACTTGGGGGACGATAGATTCCATCAGACTGATGAAAATGCATGTGAATTGAAGATGCTCAAAGGGTTTTAAAATGGCATAATATATAAATGGGAGCTTAAGGACCTCCAAAGCCTCCACTAGCTACAAGCTAAGCATTAAAAGCTTCACTGAAAGACTAAAGACATCGTATGTCTAATGGAAGTGGAACATGAAGGATTTATAGGGCAATTGTGAGATGTTTAATGTAGCCGATGCCAGCACATATTCATAAAATCTCAAGAGTTTTGAGAAGTCTCAAATACATAGGAATCTATATGCCAGCTAAAAACAAAGTTTTTAGCTGCTCCATATAATACAAATGCAAGTGTTCCCGTGGTCATCATAAGATCAAATGATAATTTCATGACATCACAGGTTATTGTTTGACTTATTATATTCAGTGGTAAATTGTGCAACACATGCATTTTCTCTCCAAAATATGTGATTCTTGTATAATCGATCAATAATGATATCAAACACCAACCAAATTAATAGTATGAATAGGGAAGGTGACTAGAATGTAAGGATTTGGTGGTGCAAGAATGTAGAAAATTGATCATGGTGTGGAGAGGTGTATCCCAAGTTTCACTGAATTGTCTGTCAATCCTCTCGCACTAACCATAAAGTTCGAATGAAATTCATTACCACCAATGCATTTCTAATGTATGTTGAGCCATATGATCTAGATCCATGGGTAACATTGGTTGGTCAAGACGGAACTAGTGAATATATGTTTTGACTCCATTGGCTGGCATGGCAACAATAGGGAGAGAGCACGCAGAGGCATGTTCATTTTCATCTCACGTGTTGACTGTGAGGAGAAGATTCCTTTGCTTCCCATCATTCGCCTTTTCAATTTTATGTGTTTTCATTCAAAATGCTAGACCTTGTAACTCGTGGGTAGTGATGTGAGTTTTCTAAATGTGTAGCTTTGTAAGGAGTTGGGCCTCTACATTTCCCTCATCCCCTGCTTCATACTCCATGGTTTTCCTACTTGTCAGGACCAATTGTATATTCTCTCTCCATGAAAGGGAGATGCTAGGTTTGCAAGAGCAACATGACATGGGCTAGCACAGGAAGAGAAGGAGTCCATGGCAGAGGAAATTCCCAAAGGCGTCCACGGTGTTTGGAGAGCAACATCTCTTGCACCTGTTCCATGAAGGAGGAAACATTAAAAAAAGGTTATGTGGAGAAGCATTTTTGTACACAAAACTTGCTTGCTGTTGTTGTTGTTTAACATGCTTCTTCTTTTGTCCCGTATCAGTTGTGTGGGGAAGTATCAAGTTGTTTTTATATGGGGGCACTTGAATGTAAGTTGTCTAAAAGCATGGAGCTTTTGAGACACGCAACACGCGCAAGGGGCTCACCTGGCCAGGTTGGAGGGAAATTTTGAACAACCAAAAAAATTAAGAATGACAACCTGTCTAGTGATGTGGCAGTGAGATGGCATTGAGTTTGACAAACCATACGTTGACACATGGCAAGAGGTAGATGATTCCTAGAGCGACATGTGGCAGTAGTCTTCAAAGAATGGTACAATTATTTAGGTGGTGACATGGCAAAGGGTGACACATGGCGTGATGTCGCTATGTTACTAGTGACGTAGTAGTCATTGACAAGGATAACGACATAGTGACAAGTTGCCACGTGGAGGGGCTGGTGACGTGGTAGGTAGATTGAGATGGTGGCTGTAGGATGAACGTACAGGATTGTGCCACGTGGCACACAATCAACAACTATCACTATGTTGCCAAGGAAAGATGCACATCAGTTAAGTATGGCGACCCAACCAGAGGCTACCACATGGCAGAGGACCTTGTCAGACGTGGTAGAATGAGGAACAATCCAGTGGTGCCACGTGGTGCTCGGGTGGTAGAGGTATTGACAAAACAAGTGACAGTGTAGGAACAGGCAAATCATGGTGTGAGACATGTCAATCTTGGTCAAACCTAGTTTGACCAAGATGGATAATCATAGGGAAAATTCAAAATTAATAAAAAGTAATTTTTTATTCTTTTCCTTCTTAAAACACGTACCAGACAATTTTCAATCAAAATGGTATATATTATAAAGTTTTTAACCTTAGGGAGAAATTAAATATTTGCTAAAAATGCAGTCTTGAGGGTTATGCAATGAGCCTGGTTTTTAAATGAAGATTCTAGGCATCTCTGATGCGCTGACATAGCAGTATCATATACTATTGGAACTGGGAGAGAACAAAATTTCCATATTTGGGGTTTATTTTTGCATGGGAAATAGTTTGTTTGAGTTATTTAGGGTTTTGTCTCAGGTACTCATTCTTTAACCTCATTTGATTAAGGCAATTCAAATTTGATTTTTGGCAAAGTGGCGAACTGGGTGAATGCCAGATACAATATGTATGCAGTTAGAGACATATTTTCTCACCTCCAAGTCAATTTAGTGAAGATTTTATCAGTATTTTAGATGCACACCTAATGTTTTATCAGAGCAAGGGTCTTTCATCATTAGGAAGAGATATCTTTAGTTTGTTGAGATATAATGATGAGATTCCTTTCTAATTTCAGTTGTAGAGAGAAGAGAGATGCTTTGCAATAATAGAGAATGAAGATTCAAGTGGACACATGTCACTTCTAGATCAGATCTAGGATTTCATTCCTTTCCTATATCTCTCTCTTTCTCTCTCATTGTAAGGGTTCTAGTTTTGGATATTTTTCACTACTATGATACTAGGGTTGGTTCCAGTTTGTCTGTGATACCACAAGGTTTGATGTTCGATGTTTCAAGTTTGGCAAAAGCTCAAGATGATAGGATAGCGGGATGGTTCGATGTTGTGCAAGATGCGAAAGCTAAGGGTGGGGTGATAGTGAAAGATATGGATTTGGCAGGATGCATCCAATGATGATGAGAGATTTTGTGACCAAGGATAGCTAGAGGAGCAGGATGATATGGCTGGATAGGATGGTAGATAGCTAGGATTATGATGGATATAAAGAGATGACATTGGGTTTGCATGAGGATAGCCTAGAGCTAGATACCAATGACAAGGGAGGATGGAAAAGATAAGATCTCCAAGGAATATAGTGCCCCCAATCAGAAGATAACATGCAGAAGGAGGTCTTATGATGGATGTGATAGGATTGAAGCTAGGATGGAAAAAGCTGAAGGGGCTAGGGAGATGGATGATAACTAGGATGGTTGGCTGAAGCTGCAGGAGATAAGTGGATGGCGTGAGATGGAAGATGGAGGGTGGAGGATAGGTGGATAGATTGGAAGATGGAGTTGGATGTCAAGAGATGACCAAAAGCATGAGGGTGATAGGCTAAGCTGGGGATGGTGGGATTATGCATGACGCTTGTTTGCCAAGTTTTCATCATGGTACTTGTCCAAGGCACTTGAATTGCCAAGTTTTCACCAGTGGATGCTTTATTTTTCTTTATTTTTTTTTTGACTTTTTGACTTCGGACTTAGCTAGAATGATTTTGGCTTTCTTCAGCTATTTTGGCTTTTTTGGGATTTTTCACTGGCTGTTGGAATGTTCAATTTTGTTGCTAGCTATTGGTACACCAGATTTGTGATTTATGCAATAGATTGGATTAGATGGGATTGATGGTAGGAGATGGAGGGATGAAAAGGTTGGAAAGGAGCATGAGATGGGGATGCTTGCAAGAGCAACATTGGCACATGTTGGGACGGGTGTGAAAAGAGCATATGGGGGATAGATGGTAGATGCGGGCGTGATGGAGGATTTGTGGAAGCGTGCTTGGGGATATAGGCACCCAATATGGAGTTAGGAGATGGGGGACATGAGTCACTGGATCGAGGATTAGCAATGGTGGATGCCATTATGCATTGGGTTTCAACTTTTTTCTTTGGGATCCACATGGTTTTGAATTTTCTTTTCATAGGCTTTTGCATTATTTTGCATTCTTTGATTGGATTTTTCCTTTTTGGAGTATGTCTGTTAGAATAGACATATGATTGCCTAGGATGTGGATTTTTAGCTTTATGCATTTTGAAGTTGGCATTTACATTGCTGTGGTAAGCTTTGGGAAGATGGTTAGGAGAAGCTTTGTGAGATGGAGAGGATATGGGAGAGCGTGTAGGGGGATGATGATGGATGATGTGCCTCGATATGTGCCTTTGCTGATCTTGCATAGGAATGGAGGGAATAGGATTTGAATGATGGCTGATAGGAGGATGGAGGATGGTAGATTTTGGGACATAGGGACCCAAAATGGATTTAGCGGATGAAGGGGGGATATGGTAGGTTGTTTTAGGTTGCAAAGATGGTGGAGTGGGGATGACATAAGATTTCTTGAAGGAGTGATGGGAGGTTGGCATGGGGGGTTTGGAGATAGGCTCAGTTTGGGGGTGTGGTGTACCAACACCTTTAGATGGTGAGCCTTTAGATACATATCCAAGACCATGAAATCCTAGATTTTTTTGTGCAATAATAGGCTTTCTGATTCCTTGCTCTTGTGGTCCTAAACCTTGACCTTGATAATGCCATTGATTGAGCATTTGAACTAGCTGAGGATACTTTTTGCTTGCAAAAAATGGTGGAAGTGCTTTATCAGATGTACTGCAACAGGGAGATACTATTCTTAATTCTTCTGCTGAGAGGAGGCCACTATGGATGAATGTAAGTGAACCAAGAGGGTATATTATAGATGGTGAAATATCTTGGATAGGTAGTAAGATGGAAGCATGGAGTGGAGGAGATGGTAGGATAGGATCTTGATTTAGCTGACGGGATGAAAAGATATCCTGCAGTAGAGGAGATATGGCTTGAGGTTTTGGAGATGGAGGGGATAGTGACTGCACTATGGATGGAAGACATGGTACGATGATATCTTCATTTATGCTTTGGGGGATGTCAACATGCTTTTGAGCAGGATCTTGATAGGATTGGTTTGGAGTGGATGGTGCGATAGGAGGTGAAGGGATGGACTCTTCAAAGGCAGCGGATGGATAGATGGGAGATTCAGTAGTGGAGATGGGTGAGTAGAAGATGGATGCATAAGGGTCATTATGGGAGATTTGGGAAATGCTTGGAGGTGATGTGGATAGGATTTGGAGGGTTTTGACAGATGGTGGGATTTTGGTGTTTGCGGGAAGTGGAAGGATTTTAAGCAATTTGATCGATGGTATGGGGATGATAGCTATGGGAGATGGAGGTGATATTATAGATGGGGAAGCTTCATTACTGACTACTTCACATGGTTGGATTAGATGACATGGCTTATCGACTGCTGGAGGCGACTTTTCTTGTATTTCCTCTAAGAGATTCCTTGGAGACTCATGTGTCGGAGGTGGAGGTGGATTGACAGGAATAGCTAGTGTGATGGGGGTGGAAGATTGGAAGCTTGGTTGGTTGGGTGATGGAGGAGAAGCTGGGATATCAGATGGCATGACTAGATAGTTTGGAAGAATGCATGAATTTTGTGGGATGCTTGGGGGAATGTTTCTAAGGATTTCAATATACCCGTCATAGTCAACAAGATTTTCATCATCATAGGGATAGGAGGTGGCGGGAGCAAGGACAATACGACCAAACACATCATGATAGGTTTGGAATTTCATGTTTTGATGATGAGTCGGATGAGGATGGGGTCTTGCATATGGATGAACACGGAAGCTCATGGTTGGATTTGGATTAAGCACAGATTTTGGATTGGTTGATGAAGGATTTCCTAAGGAGAGTCAAAGCTGTATGACAGACCTAAGGAGGATTGGCTAGAGATTTTTGGCTTTCCTGTGGATGGAAGACTTGAAGGGCATGCTGTCAAAAAGTGAGAGTTTTGCTTTCCTATGCGCTAGATTGGTGGAGATTGTGTCAACTTAAGGATAGACTAATGATCCTATGGGCATGACACGAGATTGACCATTTGTGGATCCCAACCTTTAGCTCAAGGTGATGAGGGATAACAAGTGACAAAGCTAGATTACCCTAGACAAAGCTCTGTCAAAAGGATAACCTTGGTGAGGCTGGTGGATTGGTCGGATTGATTGGATAGCAAATTCTAGCAGACTGAGAACAACTCTCTAAAGGCTTGGGTGTGATTTTGGATTGGGTTGCTAGCTAGCTGGGGGGATGATTTGGATGGACTTTGGATTTGAGATTGTTCTAAAGCAAGGAACTAGATAGATTCGGTTGCAGCGGGGGAGCTTGGATGATTTTCTGATGAGGTAGTGACTACGGTAAGTATGCCTTGAGCTGGGAGATTTTTACTTTTTTGGGATTTTGACCAAAGTTGGCAAACATTCATTCAAAAGCTATGAACAAATAAGCAGACAAAATTTTGGAGCAAGCACGTCAAACACACCAACATCCTAGGAAGCTTTCTACAAGGATGAAATTTGTTATAGCTAGGGAGTCCTCGATATACGCAAGGTACGTGAGGCCCAAATCCATAGATGAAACCAAAAAGATGTCACACAGTCGAGAGGAGTGGTAACCCACTTCTCCTCTTTCACTTCTCAAGGGTATAAAGTTTCTTGAGGCTTAGCCCGAGTGACAAAATCTTGATTCGAAGAGAGGTGTCTTTGGATTCACCTCCCGATTTTTATACTCTGTCGGAATGCTAGAGTTGAGGTCGTCCCAAGGGGTGATGAAATCTCTAAGTAGGCCTCCTAAAAAGTGTAAAACAAGACCACATACATGATCTTGGGCTTTAAAAGACACACATTCATTCCAATTGATGATTTAGATTTTGTAAGCTATGATTGAAGACACTTGTGATTATGGCATACAATGTTCATTCCAATTTGACAGCGTCGTTAGCATAATGAAAGTTGAGAGATCGTCAACATAAGAAATGTGAGCATCATTGAAAATGCATCAAAACCATGAGATGTTCATTGATTGTTAGGTATTCAAGATTGAGTGTGAGTTTGTTTTAAGCCTAAAACAAAGATATGTGAAACTCGATTTGTCAAGCGCGCGCCCAGAGGCCCTCCACGTCAAGAGTTTGTTCAATTTTAATGTCCAAATTAAGTGTTAACGAGCCTAATGTGCATTCAAGGAATTTTCTAAGTTAGAAAAACTAATAAAAACACAAGTAAGTGAAGTTTGATCTTTGTGGAGCACTTAACACCCTCTTAGGTGGACCCATCCCCATAGATGGCGTTGAGATTGCAACCAATGGTTAAATTGATGGGTGATTAAAGAGGGTGAGTCCAACTACAAACTCACTTAAAGCGTCTTTATTTGGTTTTTATAATTTAGGAAGTTCCTAGAATGTAGATTCTTTTTATGCCCCAAAAGATGAAGTGTGAGATATTGTAATGATTAATTGACCTTTTGCATTCAAGATTGGATTTGTTGTTTTAATCATGCATTCATAAAAAAAACAAACTTGATTTTAATCTATGGCACTCAAGAGTGATTTTATCAACATGCATTCAAAGACAAGTGATTAAACATTCAAGTTTTTTCCTTTGAGCATTCAAGATTGAGATTTTGTGTGTTGTTTTAAGAACTTTGAAGTGCTTTGTTTTAACCTTAGATCATTCAAGATTGTTTTGGACTCAAAAGTGAAAATGACTCTTTGGAATTTGCTTTTCATTCAAGATTTTGTGTTCTAGTTTGCATATTTTAGGCCCAAAAATGATATTCCTAGATTGTTTTGATGCATGAAAAACCTAAGAAACATTCACGATTTTGCAACAAGACATTTGTTTGGAACAAATAACAAAGCTTTTAGAAAAAATTTTGGCAACCATTTAGGACTCTTAGTTTTCATGAGATTTTTAAAAGAACTTTAAAATATTTGCAAATGAGGTTCATTTTATCCTTGATTGATGCTTTGAGTTTGATTTAGATTTTAGTGTGCACTTAGTGTTGATTTTGAACCTTTTGAAATGGAAACTTGAAGTTGTTTTTAAATTCCCAAAAAATGAAGTGTTCCTAACTTTGCATGAATGCATCTAAAACCTTGATGTTGCAAGGATGCAAATGATTGGATTGGTTTAGTTTCACTTGTTAAAAGATTTTTTTTTTTTTTGTTGCAAATTTTTAGTTTTTAATGGATTTAAGTATGATTTGGGGGTTCATTTTAAGCACTAAAAAGAAGTGTGTATGATTTTTCTTCCTTAAAAAAAAATGGCCAAGATCTCTCACAAGAAGAAGAAGAAGAAGTAGATGGAATAAGAAGAATATAGACAAGAAGAGGAAAAAGAATTCCAAGTGCTTTGTCCACCTATAAGCTTGAAAAATCTGCAAACACTATGAGATAGACTATGAGTTCCTTTGTCTTCTTCATGCTCATGTGGACCTACAAAACCAATTTATACAATCCTACCAATCACAAAAACAAGCAAAATTAGCCAAAATTAGCAAATGACATACAAAACTTGACTAAAAAAGCTAATGAAGATGACCCATGCGGGGTCCCACCAGGCGTGCCAAAATGTATATGAGCAATGTTAGTATGCTAATAGAAACCAAATTTAAATAAAGCTTCTACAAACTAAAAAAAATTCATAAACTTCAAGATAGACTAAGATGAGCTCTCAATTAAGAATATGAGCCATTAATGGGCTTTCTCAATAAGAAGCTCTCTTGTTGAGTGGCTTTGTCTAAATAGATAGGATGTATGCTCAAGCTTATGCTTCAAAAAGGGCTTCAAATGGAGTTGGAATTTGGGTGTGAGTGTATGGTTTTGATGTAAAATGGCTTCTTAAAATGGCATTATGACTTTACTTCATGGATTGTGTTGTTTTGCAAGGGGGAAGGATTCAATTTATAGGCAAGAGGCTTGAGGGATTGAGGGCTAAGATGCAAGGACGGGAAAAAGCTCATGGAGGGCTCAGATTGCATGAGAGGAGAGCACATGGATTGTGCTTCCTTACAGCCAATTAGGGAGTGACACATGTCACAGGGTGAGAGGATGGAGGAAAGGGGAAGGATGAGTCAACAAAGGAGGATCAAGGGATAAAATCTTCATAAAGACCCTCATAATGGCTTGTAAGAGCAATAAAAGGGCTTGAAAGAGTCATTTATGGCCTAGTGAGCTTCATAAAGTTTTATGGTTGGGATATTTTGAGGGAGATGAGAGAAATTTCGACTTGGGCTTGATTAGGAAGGCTTTAAGCTTGCTTAAGATTGTGCAAATGATTAGAGGATGGATTAGGATGGTTTAGGATTAGCTTAGGGATAGGCAAGTGGATGGCATTTAATGAGGGTGGGTGAAGGAGGAGATATTTGTTAACTTTGGCTTGGGTTAGTAAGTTTTAACCCATGTTTAGAGAATGTGACAAGGTTAGGAGGAGATTAGGATTAGGTTTAAAGACATCTTCTAGAAGAGTCTAGACTTTGGATGAGGATAAAGACTTTCTAGAATAGTGTAGAACTTCCTAGGATGAGGATGAAGACTTTCTAGAAGAGTCTAGAACTTCTTAGGATGAGGATAAATTAGATTTTTAGGAAATAAATAAAGTTTTATTTATTTCAAGGGTTTGGGTTGAGGAGATATTTATTAAAACTTTTTTAATAAACACGAGGATTAATATTTAGTCTTAATTAAATATTTTGAGTTGGGATTAGGGGTAGGAAATAATGGGATTAGCCTTTAATAAAAATTAAAGAAGGATTAGAAGATTTTGGAAGAGGTTAGTGGTCTTAAGGGAATTGGCCAAGTTTTCGGCAAAAAATAAATTTTTTTATTTATTTTGGGTTTTTTGGTCAATTTATTAATTAAATAATTAATAAATAAGGAAATAATGTTTAAATAAGATTTAAACATTTTTGGGAGGGATTTCTTAATTAAATATTTTTAATTAAGATAAAGGGATTTAATGGCATAAAAATAAATAAATTAATTAAATAAATAAATAATTAATAAATGATGATGTCATCAGAAATTTTTCAGAAAATAAAAATACTTTATTTTCTAAAGGTTTTTAGGTGTCTACATGTGGCACTTAGTATCTTTTCTAGTTCAACTTTCACTAAGAGGGAAACATGCAGATGTATCTTTCTCAACTTTTGTTTGATGGGCTTGACACCAGGAGTTAGAGATAGATGATGCATGATAAGTTTAGTGTCAAGACTAGGTATGTCTGCATAAGTCCAAGTGAACTTGATATATTTTTCTCATGGAGGAATTGAGTAAATTGTTCCTTCTCTTTAGATGATAAGGACTAAGCTAAGTGTATGATTCAGGGAGCCTCTTCTATTCCAAGATTAATACGAGATTTAAAGAGGTTTTCACCCTTGGATACTACCAAGCATCTCATCCTAGGGCACCTCAAAAAGGTTTTAATCCTTGGATACATCTTTATTTTTACTATTTTTAGGCTTTGATACTGTTAAAAAGTGGTTTTCACCATTAGAGCGCCTATTCTTTTACATTTTCATTTTTAAATTGTGATAAGGTACTTGATATCTATTTCTATCATGTTGATAGTCGACTCACTGGTGGAAGAGACTACATGGTCAATGGTGTTAAGTTAACAAGTGATCTCAGAATCATTTTGAAATGAAGATAGCTCAAATTGTTGATTTTGTACAGACAAATCAATGAGATTCAGGTGTATGTGTGATAGCAAGGTGGAGGATTCCAAGTTGTTAATGTGAAGGGAGTCATCTCTAGTGACTAGAGAGTTAGAATCTATAAAGAAATCTTCATAGATACTCAAATTGGGTTGATCCCTAAAGAGGACAACGTGGTCCACTAAAGCAAGTTGAGAGTTCAACTTGCCAAACCCTATGGATGACTCATCAAATACATCAACATGGTTAGCATAGGCATGTATACCATCAACCCCTAGTTCATGAGATGTAACCAAAATAGAATCCCACTCATATTCATTAGAGTTAGTGTTAGAAACAATAGTCCACCAAGATAACTGAGAGGGAGGTTGGTGGGGGGGGAGGTGAATAAATTATCTGAAAATTAAAACATTTATCTTCTTTAAACAAATTTAACCATTCAACCAAAGTAAACAACAACCATAATAAGATGCACATAAACAATTACACTAGATATGTTAACTAGGGAAACCCTTGATTAGAGGGAAAACCCAAGTGAGAATGATGCCCACAAGATGATGTACTAATATAAATATTCCTTGTTAGAGGATGGACCCTATTAGGAGTCTATTACAACATTTAGTACATATGAGTCCCTATTAGGAGACTTTGAATCCCTATCATGAGATTCCAACCCAGTTAGGAGTTGTGCCATCCCTGTTAGGAGTTGTAGTACAATGTATGCAAGATGAGCCCACTACCCAAACATGCAATTTCAACTACAAGAAGAGCTCACTACTCAAACTTGCAATTTACTATTATTTTCTTCTTTCCTTACATGTAATATTATGATGAATATATCTTTGTACATGTAATATTATGATGAGTGAACTTAGCCACGTCATCACCAACATATCTTCTTCACACCACCAACCTTGATTCTCAGAATAACAACTTTACTAAGAGATTTAACAAGTTTATCATAACATGCCTCTGTAAACTCTATCTCAGAACAGACATCACCAAAACTTACATAACTTCTTCCAAAATTATCATTTCTTCTCTTAAAGTTAACAATATATACTAGATACTTAGAAGTATCTCCCATAACCTTGGATAGTTAGAATACTCAACTAGCCATCCATACCAACTTGATCTTTCTGCTGTTCTTCTATCAGATACCACAAAAAACTGCTATGTTGACATCAATGACAAACTCAGTCATTAATGTAGCATATCATCATAGTGACATATCTACAATACTCCCCCATAGGAATATCATCAAAATTCATGCTTCCAACAATCTCTCAATAATTCTCCCCTTTGGCATTGATGGCAACATAGATGAAAAACATCTAGTTCCAAGAATACCAACAATAGATTGTTCATCTTTCTTTTCAAATTCTCTTCATCAATAATTCTCCCCCATTGATATACCTCAATGTGCTTCTTCTAAACATGCTATTTTTTCTCATGATCTTCTCATGATGTTTTTTTTTTATGTTGAACTTCTCTCCCATTGACATCAATGTCAAAGGTTTCAACAATCATCAAACTCTGCAACAACTAATTCTTACTAGCTCAGGTGTCCAAAGAGACTATTCAAAATAACATCCAATAAGAGTCCTAGATGACTCTGTCCATCACATATACTCCCCCATATAGGAAGCATCAACATTCAGTCTAGATAAAAATGGTGCTCTATTACACTGGATTGATTCACTCTTGCATCTTCTACTATGATGTAGGAAGGGGCATAACCCCTAACGTACCTCACAAATACTCAAAAGTTTCATTGGGAAGAGACTTAGTGAATATTTCTGCAATCTACTCTTTAGTGCTCACATACTCCAATCTAATTTTCTTTTCTGCAACTTTCTCTCTCAACATATGATACTTAATAGAAATGTGTTTGGTTTTCAAATGCAACACAAGATTCTTAGACATATTTACTGTGCTTGTGTTGTCACCATGATGACAACAAGTTCACTAATTTCTATCCTTATATCCTTTAGCATGTGCTTCATCCAAACAATTTGATTACAATTGTTTGCTACCACAACATATTCTACTTTTGTTGTACTTTGTGATTTACAAGCCTACTTCTTGCTTAGCCAAGAAACCAATCTTCCTCCAAGAAAGAAGGCTCCACCACTGGTGCTCTTTCTGTCATCCATATTGCCTACCCAATAAACATCAGTATAAGCACTTAGAGTAAAATCATTAGATCTATCATACCACAATCTAAACTTAGATGTTCCTTTTAGATATCTAAATATCCTTTTGACTGTTGCATAATGTGCTTCTCTAGGATCAACTTGGAATCTTGCAACAATTCCAACTGCATTTGCTATATCCTTCCTTGTGTGAGTTAGATATTACAATCCTCTAATCATAGATATGTACTTTTTCTACTCAAGAATAGGTGTCTCATCCTTTGTAGATAACTTGTGTCCAGTTACCATAGGTGTTCCAATGGGTTTGCATGTTTTAAAACCAAACCTTTTCAATTAATCTTTCAAGTACTTGGTCTGAGAAATAAAGATTCTTTCTTTATTCTATACAATCTGTAATCTTAGAAAATATTTCATTTCTCCTATCATACTCATCTCAAATTCTTTCTTCATCTCTTTAGCAAACTTTTCACTTTCATCATTATTTCCTCCAAATATGATATCATCAACAAATATTACCAAAATCATCAAACCATCATCAATTTCTTTCTGATATAGATTACTATTTGCCATACCTTTGCTATATCCAAGCTTTGTCAAATGCTTGTCCAACCTTGCATACTAGGTTTTGGGTGCTTGTTTCAGGCCATACAATGCTTTCTTCAGTTTGCATACTATGTCCTTGTCATCTATCAAAGGACAAGCTCTAGGCTGCTCAATGTACACTTCTTCTTCAAGTTCTCCATTCAGAAATGCTAACTTGACATCCATTTGATACACTTTGATTTTTTTTTGTGTTGCATAGGCTAAGAATAATCTTACTTCTTCTGTTCTAGCCATTGGAGCATAGGTCTCATCATAATCTATTCCTTCTTGCTGTGAGCAACCTTTACATACCAATCTTTCCTTGTTCCTTACAACTTCGCCTTGCTCATTCATCTCGTTCCTGTCTACTAGTCTGGGGACCAATGTCTCATTCTTTAGTATCTAATCCAATTCCTCTTTCATAGCTTGCTTCCAATAATCATCTTTACATGCTTCATCTACATTCTTAGGTTCAACTTGAGATATCAAACATATTTCTTCATTGAATCTGCTTCTTTTCATCACACCTTTATCTCTGTTTTTGATGATCTACTCAGATGGGTGATTCTTTATCATATTCTTTCCTGAAGTAGGAGTTGCTATTTGAACTATTAACTCTACTAAAGGTTCAAAGCTTTGTTCCTCCCTTATCTCTCCTTCATTTTGCAAATCATTGTTAGTCTCAAGAAATACTTCATCATTCCTTGGCTAACAACATCGTCATCTAAATTGTAATAAACTATTCTCTCTCATATCCTAAATTTCTCATCAATTCTCACATTTGCACTTTTCATAATAGTCTTTTTTTTTAATTATAACATCTATAAGCCTTTCTTTTCAATGAATATCCAAGAAACATACCTTCATCACTTCTAGCATCAAACTTACCAATATCATCATCTCTTTTGATGTAACACTTACTCTCAAAAATTATGAAATACTTAACTATAGGTGAGTGACCAAACACAGTTCATAAGGTGTATTGTTTGTGTCTTTCCTGACTTGCACTATGTTCATAGTGTAGACTGTTGTATTCACAACTTCTCTCCAAAATGTGTTGGATTTATCATTCTCTACTAACATAGCTCTTGCAGCTTCTGTGATTGACTTGTTCCTTCTCTCTATAATGCCATTCTATTCAAGGGTTCTCAGAGTTGATAACTGTCTTTTGATTCCATTTTTTTCACAAAACATGTTAAATTCATTTGAAGTTAATTCTCCTCCTTTATATAATCTTAAACATTTAATCTTCATACCAGACTCATTCTCAAATCTATTCTTGAATTTCTTAAACTTATCAAATGCCTCAGATTTCTCTTTAAGAAATGTAATCCACATCATTCTAGAAAAGTCATCAACTAGAATCATAAAATACCTTTCACCATAGAATCCTTTAGTCTTCGTAGGACTATTGAGATCTATGTGTACAATCTCCAATTTTTCTATAGTAGTAAACTTCTTGTAGGGAAAAGAAGTTCTGTTAAACTTTGCCAACACACATTCCTTGCAAATTGTGTTAGTAGGCTTTACAATCTTAGGAAAATCTCTAACTGCAAACATACTACTAGTCTTTACAATACTGTCAAAGTTTATATGACAAAATCTCTTATACCATAACCAAATGGCATCTACCTTTGCAACTAAACATGTCATTTCAGTAGGATTCAATTGAAATAAATTAACTCTAGATTTGGTTATTGTTCTAATTACCTTTCCATCTTTGTCTTTGATCATGAATTTCTTCTCTGTGAACTGCAACTGATAACTCTTTCCACTAGTTGTCCAACACTCAAAAGATTGTGCTTCAAACCATCAACAAAATATACATCCTCAGTATTAGTTTTACCATCAAGAGTTATAGATCCAATACCTTTAACTTGGGATGTTGCATTGTTTCCAACTTTGACAATGCCTCCATCCTAACTTTTGAAGTCAGAAAACTTGTTCATATCACTAGTCATATAATGTGACAACCACTATCAATTATCCAATTAGATTTCTTTTCAGCCTATGACGCCAATGCTACTTAATCTACACTTTCTTCTTTAATTGCCACAAATCTTATTTCATCATCACTAGCACTCACTGCTTGTTCATCAGAATCATTTTATTCATTTGCATACAAACACTCTTTGTCTTTTCTAGGTTTGTAATTTCCTTTATATATTTTTCTCTCTTTTAGGACACTTAGATTCATAATGACCATATTTATCACAAGTCCAACATTTAAATATTTTCATACCTCCTTTTTCTCTTCTTATTAGAAGGGCTACTCCTTCTTCAATCTTGCTGTCCTCCTCAGATCTATTGCTGCTAGCAAAATCTCCTCTAACACTTGTGCTCCTTGATAAACTAGGTCGAATATTCAAGGCACTAAAAGTTGTCTCTGTTCTGGTCAATTCTCTGGACTGTCTAAGCTCATTCTCAACTACTTCTAGTCTTCCAAGCAATGTTTTCTTTTTGAAATATTTGGTATAAGATATTGCCAACTATGTCATTTGAACGGTTGGCTTAAATGGTGGTGTTAAGCTCTTCAATATCTTCCATATTACCTCATCATCTTCTTTGGTTCCTCGAGATCTAATACCTATAGTAATTTCTGATATTCTGCCTACAATTGTTCTTATAGATTTATCTTCCACCATTTTAGCATCTTAAAATGCACAAATCCAAATTTGTAGCCTCAGTTTCTTAGAATGTTCATCACCTTCAAAACTATTTTCCAAAGCTTTCCAAATCAAATGAGAAGTAGCAAGTGACTTTACCTGATTGTATTCAATTTTAGGAAATGTAGTCAATAATGCTTCTCTAGCTCTCATGTCACACATAAAAAGGTCTTTTTCTTCCTTGGTACAAGTTTCCAAATCCTTTTCAACAATGATTATCTTCAATGATTTTGTCAAGATCCAATATCTTGGACCCATACACAACAGATGTGTCTTCATCTTTTCCTTCCAACTGTCATAATTTACTCATCGAAGTTCAACTATGTTTCTTGAACATGCTCGCCATGGATCTCCCAAAGTTGTTAAACTTTATCTTCAAGGAACTAATGCTTTGATACCAATTGTTAGAAACAATAGTCCACAAAGAAAATTGAGGGGGAGGGGGGTTGAATCAATTATCTAATAATTAAAATATTTATCTTCTTTAAAAAAAATTAACCATTCAACCAAAGTAAACAACCATAATAAGATGCACATAGACAGTTACACTAGATATGTTAACCAGGGAAACACTTGATCTGAGGAAAAACCCCAATGAGAATGATGCCCGCAAGATGAAGTACTAATATAAATATTCTTTGGTAGAGGATGGATCCTATTAGGAGCTTATTAGAACATTTAGTACATATGAGTCCTTGTTAGGAGACTTTGAATCCTTGTTAGGAGATTCCAACCCTGTTAGGAGTTGTGCCAACCATGTTAGGAGTTGTGCCAACCCTGTTAGGATTTGTAGTACAATGTATGCAGGATGAGCCCACTGCCTAAACATGCAATTTCAACTACAAGAAGAGTTCACTGCTCAAACATGCAATTTACTATTATGTTCTTCTTTCCTTTATTCTATCAACTGAACCAATCACTATTAGACCTTGTAGATTAGGTCATGAACCTTAGATCCAAATATCAAACCTTAGATCATTCAACCAAAGCTCAGCAATGAAGTTTCCTTCACTTTCACTCTGCTCTTCTCAACTTCTCATTCCACTCTCTCTAATGCTTACAATCACTTCACATCAATACAATTCCATAAAATATCATACTCCATGATAAAGGAAAATGTCCTTCCTTTATACTAAGTCCATAAAAAAATTCCTTAAGTTGGTTGTTAGACCTTCTCAATTAATCATTATAGGACCACATTAGGAACACATTACACTTAGCGATAACATTAATCTTCTGCATTGCAACTTGAATATCTTTCCCTATATGTAATATTATGATAAGTGAACTTAGCCATGTCACCATCAACATGTCTTCTTCACATACTCATCCTTGATTCTTAGAATAACAACTCTCCTAAGAGATATAAAAAGTTTACCAGAACATGCCTCTGTAAACTCTATCTCAGAATAGACATCACCAAAACTTACAACTTCTTCTAGACTTATCATTTCTTCTTTTGACATTAAAAACATATACTAGATACTCAAAATTATCTCTCATAACCTCAAGTAGTTAGAATAATCAACTATCCATCCATACCAACTTGATCTTTCTGCTGTTCTTCTATCATTTACCACAAAAAACTATTATGTTGAAATCAATGAAAAAATCAGTCATGAATGTAACATATCTACAATACTCCCCCATAGGATTATCATCAGCATTCATGCTTCCAACAATCTCTCAATAGTTAGTGTTTTAATCATGTTCTATAAGGTGAGTAATGTTCCTTTCAATTTTGTCTCTATTAGGATCCTCTACATTTGACTCATCAAATTCTGGCTATCTAGAAATAGAAGCCTCAACACTATGATCATGAGGTGATTCAACTTCTCTTCAAATAATGGAGGTAGAGGGGAAAAAGTCCTCATCTTTCGGAGTTGTAGTAGCAATAGGTTGAATTTCATCTTTTGAACCACTAGTAGTGAGAGGTTCTTGATCATAGATAGGAAAACCATCATCAACAACATAACCTAAGCCAGTAGTGTCCTTGATTTTGCATCCATTGGTGTGATTCATGGGTTTAGTAAGAGCATATTTATTATCAATCAAAGGACAATGTACCAGATAAACCAACTTTCTAAGGAACTCATTGCTTTTTCCATTTCACTTAGGAGAAATAAGTGTTGTAAGTGTAACCTTGCCACATGTCTCTCCTTCTCTATTGATCCAATCCCTAATAGCTTGAGCTTTTTTTTCATCTTCTAATGGAATTGAAGACTGGACAAAATTACCATAGATAGTTATAGCTAAAGATGAGGGTCTCATGTTTTTAGATGGTTTCCCATAGGAATGAGGGGAAATAGGAAGTGCAACAATAGAGTCAAGAGTGTATTCCCTCATACCAATGTTCATCATCTTTAGATTTCTCTCACAATTAGCAAGTGTAGTTCTAGCTTCATTACCAACCTTATTTTTGGAACCAAGGACTCAATAGAAGTAATTGTGTTGATTGACATAGCATTATCCCCAAGAATATAAATTTGTGTACCATTGAAAGGGAACTTGATACATTGGTGACAAGTAGACGAGATAACCTACATGTCACGTATCGAATTCCTTCCTAGTAGAATATTATATGCAAGAAGGATACCAAGCACCTGAAAAACCACAACTTTCTCATCATGACCAACTTGAATGGGTAACACAATTAGACCTTTGGAGGAGCACTCAAATTCATCATAAGATTTGATAGTAATTTTTCTTCTAGGATCAATAGAAAAATCAAATAGACCTAATTGTTTGACAATATTGAAAGAGAAAATATTCAACCCAACACCATTGTCTATCAGCACTCATCTGAATTAGATATGATAAATTTGAACCTCAATATAGAGTGCAAGGTTATGTGGATGACTAAGTGCTTTATCATCTTCTTCAAAAAATGTTAGGTAATGTGGAGTAGAGATGTGGTTGACAATAGCTACTTATGTGAACGGGATAACTCTAGTAACTCAAAAAAGGAAATTTTATAGGGGTACATTTAAATTGATCCACAAGGTTATGGGTAGATTTAGAAATAGTAGACAATTTCTTGGAAGATGATCCTATTTTCTTAGGATTTGGCTATTTGGAGGTACTCACAAGTTTCAGAAAAACCTTAGGTTGACTCCTAATAATGATATTTAGTCTTTCACCATGAGAAGAAGATGTTGCAACCCTAAGCATGACCATAGGTTTTTTTTCACTAGAAGTTTGAATTTGTGAGGAGCCAATACTCCTCAAGATATCCTTAGGTTTTTTATCATCAGTGCAATGTTAGGCTCCTCCTCATACTTAGGTCTCATCATGTAAATGTTCTCATTAGCAAGGTGAATAACATTGCCAATATTGGTGTAAGTGTAGTTGATCTTGGCATTATTGTTCTTCTTATTCACATTTGAAGTCTCCCCTTTCTTGTATTTAGGGAGAGTATCCTTGAAAGCCTTATGATTAGAGGTCTTAACTAGCACATCCACACAAAGCTTTTCATCCTCAATAAGGTCTTGTATAATGTCCCCGAGTTTGAGGAAGTTGTGAGTATAGTTGCAATATTGACTTTCTTCCACCAAGGAGGTTTAACAACAAGATCACAAGGTCTTAAATTGTTTGGCAATGTGATGATCTTATTAGCAAGCAATCTTTTGAGGATCACATCATAGGAATCAACCAAAGGAGTAAAATTGAACTTAGGTTTAGATGTTTTTGTGAACTTAGGTTTATTGGAATCATTAGTCTTCACAACCTCTTATTGTTTAGTAGCTATAATAGAATTATCCAAGTTGAAGATAGGCTCCTTGGTCTTAGGAATGTCAAGTAACCCATCATTAACAACATACATGTTTTTGTTCCAAGGTTTACCTTTGTCTTTTCCATTTCCATTGCCATTAGGTTTATATTTGTTCAAGGTTATCTCCCCCTTCTTAACAACAACATCCTCTATGTGATATGCACTCTCATCCATGTCATTAAAAGTGAGAAACACTTTTTTCCTTAAGTCATAGTGTAGTTCAAGTACAAGAGTGCTAACAAAGATGTTAACATTTTCATTTTTAGGATTTTGTTGAGGGTATCTAGAATGAAATTGTATCTATCTTTGTAAGTAGGTGACAAAAGGTTCACCTAGTTTTTGTTTGATGTTGCATAAGTCAAGCATAGTAACAAGATGTTGTATGATGTAAGAATAATGTTGTATGAACCTTTGAACAAGTTCATCAAAATATTTTAGAGGAGGTGTGATATTTGTAAACCATTCCATATATTGCCCATTGAAACTCCTTGGGAAGAGTCTCATAAGGTATGTCTCATCATGCATGAAGTCCATACTAAGAGCATAGAATTTCCTAATGTGATCATGTGGATCCCTAGTACTATTATATTTTTCATATTTATGGATCTTAAAATATCATTGAAAATGAATCATGTAGAGACTCTTCTCAAAAGGAAGTGCTCATATAGACTCTATAGAGAATGAAAACTTAGGTTTTTCCTTTTCCTTTTCCATGCATGCAAACTTGTTTTATAAGTCTTGAACTTGTTCCCTCAAAATATCAGTTTCAGTAGGTTCTCTCTTTTGAATAATCCTTTGAAAGTCAAACTCATGGGGTAGTTTCCATCCTCTATAAGTCAAGTATGTGAAGTATTGATCCCCATTTTCCTAAAAATCCTTAAGCATTAGTTTTTGAAAGTAGTCATCTTGTTGAAATTACATCATTGTTTACCCCACTTCCATGTTGTGAGCTATGTGAAGGTTGTCCATGATGGAAATGTCTAGATGGAGACACATCTCCCTCAAGATGAGACCTTGGAGTCCTAGGAGGGGCATTATTTCCATAGTTTGCAAAGTGCTTGCTATGATTAGTGTTGCCATGTAGATCTCTAAAGGTATTAGTTTGATGATTTCCAAATGTATGAGTATTAGCATTGTCCTTAAATTTGTGATTATTAATCTTCTCTAAACACTTTGACATTCATCCTAGCAATCATTTGTCTTTCTTTTTCGAGTCTTGCTTGTTCATCTAAGTGGGCCTTCTTACCTCTTTCTATTTACTCCCATCTATTAGTGAAGAGGTTATCCAAGCGTGGAATTCTCTCTTCCCTATTCACAGTGAAATAAACACTTTTCAGCCCTAGGGGTATCCAAGGAACTACCAAAGTTACCAAGAGGATTGTACCAAGTGGAAAACTCTATAGTTAAGTGCGTTCAAGTTGGAGTAGTACTGGGATGGGTGACCTCTAGGGAAGTCTTGGTGCTTCACCTCTGTGACCATAACCTAGATCCAATGAGTGCTAAGTTTTCCATTTATTCTCAAGAGAGATGGATTTGTGTTGAATCACTACTCATGAAATATAGGTCAATGAGTTTGAATTTAAAACTACACAGTTAAATCCCGATAACAATATCACAATTTGACTTGTTGTGGAAACTATCTCCTACTTATCAATTGATGAGCTTAAGGGGCTTTCTAATAAATGGTTCATAAGGCACAAAAATTGGTGAAGGTTTTGAAAATGAGGTTACAAGAAGAGTGGTTTTAACCATGGAGGAAACTTCATAGTTACGCACGCTCAAGCTGGAGTAGTACTAGGATATGTCACCTCCCGGTAAGTCCTGATGCTTCACCTAGATCCAATGAGTGCTAATTGTTCCATTTATTCTCATGAGAGATGGATTTGTGTTGAATCATTACTCATAAAATATGGGTCAATGAGTTTGACTTAAAAAATACACAGTTAAATCCTGATAGCAATATCACAATTCCTCCACTTTGTCAAAAATAGGTTTAGCCTCAAATGTTGCTTACATGGACACCTAGTTGGAGAGGGTAGTTCTTTAAACTTAAAAGAATGATCAATTCCTTGACCACATTGGAACCTAGTTATAATTGGCATGTAAGGGATAATTTTCATCTAAATAAGATAATATAAGATACTTGGAGTCCAAACTTTAAAAAAAAGTGTTCACTTGTCTAAGAGAGATAGCAATGAGAGAGTGACTTGTCAAGAAAGGTGCCCAAGCAACTTAGGACACCATGTTGGAACCTAGTTATAACTTTCAAGTAAGGGATAATTCTCATTTAAATAAGATAACATAATACACTTGGAGTCTAAAATTAGAAAAGAAAAGTGTTCACTTGTCAAAGAGAGATAGCAATGAGAAAGTGCCTTGTCAAGCAAGGTGCCCAAGAAATTTACAACACCAATGACTTGAGTCAAGAGCTAGGTAAGAAGCCAAATATCCAAGTAGATAGAATAAGCAAGATGACAATTGAACAACCTTCCAAGTCAAGTATGTAACCAAGGAGCCAAGGTGGTTATTTTTAGTCTAAAATAAACCTAAACATGTTGATTTTAGACCAGAGAAGCATTATGTTCAAGTACAAACCTCCCTAAATCAGTTGAGAATAGAGTCATAGTCAAATCAACTAGGTACAAAGACTAGGCAACAAAGTTCAAAAAATAGGATGTTAGTAGGATGACAATAAATTTTGTATGATACTTTCTAGGAAGCAATACGACAATTTTAGGCAATACGGTAGTTTGTGAATGACAATACGACAAAGATCCATATAGTAATACAATAGAGTTTGTAAGCTAAAATAATACTTTCTAGAAATCAAAAGTATCGTAAGATATTTCTTACAGTAGCAATACAATAGTTTACCGATAAAGAGCGTTTTGTGACTTTTTGTGCTTAAAAGACCTAGGTTTTGGCTAAATTTTTGACCAAATGTTACAATGTGACTGTGATAGTAGAGTTTTATTTCTATTTTGACAACAAAGTAGTAAGTTTTGACACCAATTGTGATACAAAAACACATCTTCAAGCAATTGGACAAGGGACAAAGCAACCTTTCCAATACAAACACTTGAGAATTTTGAAGAAAAAAGCCCTATGAGACTACCAATTTGTGTATGTTCAAATAATTTCCTAGCACATTCGAGAACACATTGAAGCAATATCTACCCAAATGACACAACTCAATACTCAATACCTTGTCCCACACTTAATGCTCCCTTGCCTCACACAAAATAGTTGCCCATAATAGATATTGGTTTAGTCATAGATGGATTACCCACATCTAAAGGAACACATATGGTGAGTGTAAAATCTTGGGGTGATATGGGTTGTCCACTAGGATCAATTCTTGCACTAAGATATTGAGGGAAAAAAAAAAACACTTATTTAAAAGATATGTATGAATTCAAACTCAAAGGTCAAAGTCTTGAATTCATGTCACTTGACGAATCTAGAAAGGTAGTCAATACTAGAGTAGAGCATTAATTTAATTTAATTTATTAAATTACCTTTACTCCCTTTTTAAGATTTCACTTTATGCACTTATGCATTCACATTTAATAATTAATTAGTAATTATTAAATGCCCCTTTTTAGGGTTTTGATCTCCTTCTATAAGGATTGATCTTTTGTAATTTTGTCTTATCTTTTTCATTTCTGACAATACAATTTGCATATTTTCAGAGCAAAACCCTTGCCTCTTCTGGTCTTTTTCTTCTCTGTAATAGGTTTTTACATGCACGTATTCTTCAAACTTTGTGGATTTGTATTACTCAAATCCTTCATGGTATTAAAGAAAAAACATTGCCTCTTTTGGTCTTTTTCATCTCTGTGACAGGTTTTTACATGTAGGTATTCTTTGGGCTTTGTAGATTTGTATTGCTCAAATCCTTCATAGTATCAAAGCAAAAACCTTGCATCTTTTGGTCTTTTTCTTCTTTGTGACAAGTTTTTACGATAAGTATTTTTTGGGCTTTTTGGATTTGTATTGTTCAAATCCTTCATATTATCAAAGAAAAACCCTTGCCTCTTTTGGTCTTTTTCTTCTCTATGATAGGTTTTTATATGTAGGTATTCTTCAGGCTTGTGGATTTGTATTACTCAAATCCTTCATGGTATCAAAGAAAAACCCTTGCCTCTTTTCATTTTTTCTTCTCTATGACACATTTTTACATACATGCATTCTTTGGGATTTGTGGATTTGTATTGCTCAAATCCTTCAGTTAACTCAGATACTTGTCCTATATTTTAGGAAAATTGGCTTAGGTATAGGATTTGGAATTCAGAACCACCTCTTCTCTTTTACAATTGAGATATTGTGATAGGGCACACTCATCCTAGAAATTTAGGGAAGTTGATGCATGATACCTACAATATGCATACAAGTCAAACATGTACATGTGCACATATATATATCTAAACTAAATAGGTAATGGCAGATTGTGGTACATCATGTAGATCCTAACTAGCAGGTGACTATGAATCCCTCCCTCAACCACATCATAAATGTCAATCATTAAGTAAAATATACATGTACACCATACATATGCAATGATTGTTGGATACAATTGATAATTGTGTATTGTCTTTGATGTTACAAAAATGTCATATCAGTCATCAGATAGAATCTACCAAGCTCAGATGATTAGAAAAAAAATTTACAATGTCTACCGAATGTTCCTGAACACTACTTAGTAAAGTCAATTCTTACCGAGCTCACTCGGGCATCAAAGGATTTTGTACTAGAAAGTTAGTGTTAACTGAGCTCCCAAGGTTAACAAAGAAAAGTTAATGTTTATTGAGCTCACTCGGGCATCAAAGGATTTTTTAGCAGAAAGTTAGTGTTAACCGAGCTCCCAAGGTTAACAAAGAAAAGTTAATGTTTACCGAGCTCACTTGGGCATCAAAGGATTTTGTAGCATAAAGTTAGTGTTAACCGAGCTCCTAAGGTTAACGAAGAAAATTTAATGTCTACCGAGCTCACTCGGTTATCAAAGGAAATGTGGCAGAGAGTTAGCTTCTACCGAGCTCACAAGGTCAGCAAAGGAAGGTCAGTGCTAACCGAGTTCACTCGATCTCTAAAGAATATTTATAGGGTTTGCAGTGCTTACCCAACCTCACTTGGTTAACACTAGAAAACCATTTTGGACCAGTGGTTACCGAGTTGGGTCAGCCAACGAAAGATTTTATTGTTTTGATATTAAGTTCAATTGTTTCGTGCAGCCGACTGATGTAATGATTTTTCCAGTTGTTGTGACTTAAATTTGAGCTGACTTGATAATCTAAAAGCTATATATTTAGATGTTCAAGTAGTGAATTAAAGTGTGAGTGTGATTATATGGATGAGGAAAGAATAAGCAAATATTGAGCGAATTCTAATGAAGGATTAGATATCCTGCTAGAGCTGCAAAGTTATATTCGATCAGTAAGGATCCAGTAAACCCAAACAAAGATATGCAATCAGCAAAAGATAAGTTGCGTATCATTCAGGTCACCTCATTGTTGCTTTCTAATCATTGTAACAATGAATCTAGAATCTCTTTATAGAGTTGGTTTAATAGCCATTTTGTAAATCCTCTAACAAGGTGACAGTTCAGTTGAATTGTTCTAAAGACCTCTAACCAGGCCACTCCTAACAAGGTGATTAAATCCTCTAACAAGGTCACACCTAACAGTGTGCATTGTAACCTTTAACAGGGTTGGCTCCTAACAGGGCTCACTTCAGAAGAGTGAAAATTGGTGACTAGTTACTTGGTGGTTTTTTCCATATTGGGTTTCCACATTAAATCTGGTGTCTCTTGTGTTCATTTATTTTAATCTTTGCAAGCATATTAATAACTATGAATGCTAGATGATCAGTAATTAGTTAACCTACCGAGTTATAGTATTCCTACACTATTTACCGAGTATCAACAGTAAGTAAGTATTATAGACATCTAAGCAATTTTTTTGAATTATTTTTGTGGTAACTGATTCACCCCTCCCCTCTCAGTTACTTCATCTATATTTCCAACAATTGGTATCAGAGCTTTTGCTGCTTCCAGGACAAGATTTCAAGGATCTAAGCCAAAGATCAGGATTTCTTATAAGAGGGAAATTCTAAGACTTAACAGGGACAACTTCTCAGCATGGCAAGGGTTGATGAGACTTCATCTAGCTTCTATTAGAGATACAAGACTAAAATACCTTGATGAAAAATATGTAGAACCATCTGGTACACTATCTGTCAATGATATTACTAAAAAAAAACCCACAACATCATGATGACAAATATAACATTTTCTCTGAGTTATGAAGAATTTGATGATATCAAGGACTGCAAAGCAGAAAGTCTGAGAGGACAATTTGATCAGATGAGGATTGCTGGAATATTCAAATATGGAAAGAGTACTTATGAGGGGGGGGGGGGGGGGGGGTGGGGGGGGTGAATCATAAGTATCACACTTTGGTCAATAAAAATTCTAACTTAAAGTAAATTGCATACATGTAAATACATCAAGTAAACATGTAACAAAAATCATGCATCAATAACTCATAACACTGGAATTTGGTAACCCAGAAACCCTCCAGGAATAAGAAGGTAAAACTGGGGTGGGGATGATACCCACAAAAATTATTGCAGCAATATTATTCAACCACTTCTGATGGTTTTCCCTGTTAAAGGCCTGCCCTGTTAAAGGCTTTACATTGTGTTAAGAGTGACCTGGTTAGAGGATTTACAAACACTTAACATGAAGTGTCACCCGGTTAAAGGATTTTAATCACCTAATCAAAAGGTTCTTACAAAATAGCTGTAAAGCTAATCTATCACCATAGGATTTTCATTCTAATACAATTGCTAGAGAGTATTAGATACAATAAACCTGATAGATTACAATCCTTGATTGCTGAATACAAGCTCCTTTTCCGCCTTCTCTTGATCTTGATCCTTTACGATCTGATAACTCTTTCTTCTGAAAATAGATTTGCTTATGCACCCTTGTATGTCCTTCCATATATCTCATCTCTCTCTCTTTTACAGTGAAATTTTGTCTTCCTTATAAAGACTTCAAAGACTTAGGGTTTGATTTGGATCTACGATCCATATTGATTCTCAATTTCCCGCTCAATACTTGTCTTTTACTGATTGGTTGCATGCCTTTAGCATTTTTCTTATTGGCTGCATGTGAGTTGCACGAGAAAAATAAAATATTTGATTTTGTCATTAAATCCCTCGAATTTTACCTTTTGTCGGCTGCAAAAACTGTTTGCATCATAGTTTGTGCAATTTCAAACTTTTATGCTGATTTACTGAGTTACTCGGCTCCTAAAGTATTTCTGATACTCGGCACATGCTGTTTCCTGGATAGCTTGGCACATGAACAAAACTGTATTACTCGGTACATGTTGTACTCGGCACTTGTTAACACTCGACACCTATTGCACTCGACACCTATTGCACTCGACACTTGTTATTACTCGGCACCTGTTGCACTCGGCACTTGTTATTGCTCGACACCTATTACACTTGGCACTTGTTATTACTCGGCACCTGTTGCACTTGACACCTGTTGCACTCGGCACTTGTTATTACTCTTGATCTTGGTTAAATGTATTGACACTCAATTGTCAAATTTATTCTTTAAGCTAACAATCTCCCCCTTTGACATGAGTGGAAAAAATACTTAATTGAGATCCATGTGACTTAGTAATTTATCCTACATTCAAAATTTGTTATCTCAAAATTTTCTATCTCTGCTATCTCCCCATTTTATCATACTTATCGTTTCATTTCTGTACTTAACTCTTATTACTTATTCTCCCCCTTTTTAACACTTATGTCAAGGGTCTTTACAATGAAATGCCATACTTAGCCAAAAATGTGCTATTTACTTCAAGGAGTACCTTCAGAGCTGCATCCCATTTTGCTAATGCGACAACCAATGTCTTATGCTGGATGGAAATCTCTGCTGCTAGGTGTACAAGTCCATCAGATGAAGAAAGATTGGGGTCTTTCTTGAGGACTATTTCTGCATTTATCTACTCCTTGTGAAGTAATTCCAAATGAGGAGTAATTGACGATTGAATTTGTATCAATTTGGCTTTTGTGGTTGCCTCCTCTGCTGCTAAGACAACTAACTCTCTTTGTGTGTGAAGCGATTGGACAAAATGCTTCTCACTCTGAGCTGGATCTGTGGGGAGTTGCATGGTAGAAATTTTCAGATTGTTTTCCAAGCTCAGTATTTTTTGGCTAGTGTCCTGTGTGAATGTGGAAAAATCACACAACTTGTTGTACAGGGAAAAGATGTTTCCTAGTACAATTTTAACTGTTTTAATTTTTTTTGCCAGTTCTTCTTTAGACAGTGCTATATCACTAGATATTTTACTATTTACTTTACCTTGGAACTTCTTTTCTGACCATTCAAGCAATCTGGCATTTGTTTCCTGGTCTTCATTAGTCACCTGGTCAACTATATTAGATAGTCGTTCCATAATTTTTCTTGACTCATCTGGAGTTTTTAAGCAAAAAGCTTTTGTGAATATGTCTTTAATTTCATTCAATGTAAGCTTATGCTTGTATTCCTTTCTTAGTGCTTCTTGTTTCCTTCTTTTGTCCAATGCACTCTGAATTTCATTAATCTTTTCTTCAGTAAGAGTGCTAGATTCATAATATGGGATCTTTATTTCTTCATCAAGCTCAGGAACTCCATATTGAAGTCTCCTGACTGCCTTTGATGAGCTCGAGCCTGGTGTTCTGATTTTCAGCTGTAATCCATCTGTGCTCGGCTGCTGAAGAGTTTGTGTTGGAGTACCAAATTTTGGTAATGCAAACAATGTTTGTATTGCAGTCTCCTCCTTTTTCTTTGTCTCTTTTTCTTTAGCTTGAATATCCCTTTTATGAATGATAGGTGGGGTTGAACTTGTTGGCTGTTCAGATGATTCTTTTATTTCCCCTGCTGTTGTACTTGACATTTGGAGTGTATAAGTGACTATACTTGGTGGAGGTGGTGGTGGAAGGAATACAATACCAGTAGTTTGTATGATCGAGGATGGCACTAGTGCTTTTACCTTGAATTTTGGATTCTGTAATTCATCAACACTGACCAGTACAGGATTTGAACTTAATTTTGTTACTAGTGACGATTGGTCAAGGATTTCCAAATCCTCTGCAGTTAATGGATTGATGTTTAGATTTGAAGTGTCTATAACATCCTTTATTTTTATGAAATCTGCAGGTGTGATGGTGGCATGAGGAGAATTAGGAGGAGATACTTGTATGTCTTGCATACTTTGATCTTGTGGCTCAGCTGTATCTTTCTCTTCCTCTTTCTCCTCATTATGTGCCTCTTCTTCCTTTTCTTCTTTACTCTTCTCCACTAGTTCTTTTTCTTTTTCTTTGGTTTCTGATACTTTCTTTTCCTTGTCCTGGCACTTGCCTTTGCCTTATATTCTTCATTATATACATCTTCAATTTTTTGTAAACTATTTTCCACAATCTTGTGGATTTAGTAACTACCTCTTCAATTTTATTCTGCAATATGCTGAATGCTCTATACTTGGGAGTGAATCTGTTATTATGCCTTTTTACGGCATTTATTATTTGATCTTTAGTCAAATCAGGCAACAATCTTGCTAATGTTGACTCCCTTATTTCTTTTTCCATTTGTAAACAAAAATGCCATTTATCCTCTATAATTTTATACAATTCTCTTGGCATAGATTCATCTAATTCTAGAGGTGTGTGCTTATACTTAGCCATCATAGCATACACAGATTCCTCTAATTTATTTTCCTCTTCTTTGGTGAGCTTAGAAAAATTCAGGTTCTTTAGACCTTTAAAATCATTATTTCTAATTTTTGAACATAATTTATCAACAACAGTCTAGGGTTTGTGTCTTACCACTTGAAATTGACTATTGTCCTCTGACTCTGTTTTCTCCTCATCTGTTTCAGGCTGAGGAATAAATTTCCTTTTCTTTGACTCAGTAGCAGTCTTCTTTGAGTCTTTCTTCTTTCCTTTTGCCTCCTCTTGGGCTCTTTGTGTTGCAGCCCTTGTGGTAGGTCTCTTTGGTGTAGGGGCAGCTACTTTCCTCCCCTTGGATTTAGGAGCAGAAGGAGTTGTGGTCTTTTTCTTAACTGGTGCTTCCTTGGCTTCTTCTACCTCAGCACTTTCCTCTTTGTCTTCTCCTGACCCTTGATTCAGACCTTGAAGTTTA
This sequence comes from Cupressus sempervirens, assembly GCA_028749045.1. Classification (NCBI taxonomy): domain Eukaryota; kingdom Viridiplantae; phylum Streptophyta; class Pinopsida; order Cupressales; family Cupressaceae; genus Cupressus; species Cupressus sempervirens. The sequence goes on along the minus strand of CM053785.1, from coordinate 13,632,532 downwards.
TCTCCTTCTTCTTCAATGTCTTCTCCCTCTTCTTTTGCTGTTCCTTCTTCTTCTTCCAAGCCAATTTTTTTTTTGATTTGTCTCACCATTTTCTCTTTCTTCTTTATTGCTGAAGCAGTCTTCAAATCTGTTATTACCTTTGATTTGACAACATCATAGGTTCCAATTTTTTTTGCATTTTTATCAACTTCTTTTGCAAGTAGAGCTATTATTGTTGCAGAGGCTTGATCAACATCAAGTTCATAACCTAGTGGCCTAAGCCATCTTACTCTAGGTATAACTGCTTGTATGTAAGTATAATCTATATCTACAAGAAAACACATATCTTTTTCATATTTCTCAGTCAATAAGACTGGAATTCTCATTCTTTGTTTCATGGACTTTTTGAAGTCCTCAAAATAACCAGTCATTTGGGCATCAAAATTTTCACCCATCTATTCAATGTATCCATTAATTTTTTCAACAATTGTTTTATCTGGATTCCACTTTACTTTACCCTTAGAAGGAAATTCTTTCATCAGATAGAAAAACATACACATCAAAACTGATCCAAATTTGCATTGAGCTCCCTTGCTCTTCCTTATAGCTCCCAAATTTTTATTAATCTGTTGAAACATGAGCTCTTCCAAATCATAAGTGTGATCCCTTTTGATTATCTTGTATGCAACATCAACTGCTATACAAGGTACACTGTTCAACTTGCTTGATTGATAGAATTTGTGTGAAATGATTCTCACAGCAAAATCTAGTAGGGGATCTGTGACAGTGTCGATAGTCATTCCTTTATAGTTCCATTTGGCACCTATATTTTTCTCTATTACTTCCCTTTTGTCACTTCGTAGGGTCTCTGGCTGATCTAGGGTTGGAATACCAGTAACCCTATGAACAGTTTTCTTGGTGAATTTTACTGGCCCTGACTCTAACCAAAAAGCTCCATCATGTATTCGGCTCAAAACTATCCATACCCATTTAGTTTTGAAAACAGTCAAAAATGCTAGGGTTTTGGTTAACCCTTTTCTTTCAATTATTGAAAACTCATTTTTCAGTACTTTATTTTCACATAGTTTATCATATGCATTATGAATTTCTAAGTCTCCTATGGCACCAATTTTGCAATTATAACATCTGCAAACATCTTGGACCATAACAACTTTATCCGAAATAACTAATAATGCACATGCAGGATCATTCTTGTACGCTACTTCTGGAATGGGCTTAAATTCAGGTTGTTTAACTTCATTGCTGACCTACTAAACTTCATGACTCTCTATACCCTTAGTGATTCCTGACCCAGATGCCATTGTTTGCCAAACTAGGGTTTATAATTTGAACAAGTTTATAAGTCCTACGTAACTCGACACTTAAGTAACATACCTTAAATTGATGAAACTTGTCTTGAATCGCTGTTGAAATCTTCACGAATGGCTTCTGAGCTGATCTTGATCTTCTCCACTTTTTTTTTCCGGCTTTGCTTCTTGTTCGAATGGTGGGAAAATGATCAAAAATTGGATTTATGTACCCTTCAAAATAGAGTAATAAATGCTTAGTATGCTGCCAACTGTCTACTTGGTACTTGAAAAGTTTCGTCATGACTCGGCTCCCATTATGTTTTACTTTACTCGGCTCCTATTGATATTTCATAGCTCGGCATCAACTATCAACTCGGTTATTGTTAGCAACTCGGCTCTTGAAGGCAATACTGAAACATGTGGTTTGACTCAACCATATTTTGTAATTCCCTTTAAAATGTGTTCTTATGCAGTTTTGTGGAATATGTCCATATTCTTGACAATAGTGACAGTTGTACCTGGTGTTGTAATCCCAAAATTCATGGTTTGATGTCTTTGCTAGTTGATTTACTGTCCACATAGACTTTGATCTACATTCAAAAGCTCCGTGTCCATACTTTTTGCAATTATAACAATGTCCATCAAATCTTGATGTCTTGATAGTTTGGGTTCTGCATTCATATGCTTGATGACCTTCCTTCTTGCATTTATGACAATGATTTATGCTTTTGGGTTTCTCATGCTGATGGGCATTCTTGCTTCTACAGACATTAGATGTATGTCCTTTCTTTCCACAGAAATGATATGTTGGTTTAACATCTTTACCTTTTTCACTTATTTGTTCTACATTCTTTGATGATTCTCCAACTTCAATGCTATTATATCCAAGCCCTGTTGTATCATGGGTTGATCTTGGAGATTTCAGTATTTGCTCAAAATACTTGATTTCTTCACTTGATTTGTTGAGATTCTCTGCTACCTCTTTTTCTCTGTTCAATTCATTTTGCATTTGTTCATTTTTCATCTTCAAGGTAGAGATCTCAATATCCTTTACATTGAGTTCATGATGAAGGTTCATCATTTGGGCAAGTGTATCCATCTGCATGTTTGAAATCCTTGTCAATTCAGTACATTTTTCTTCAAGTCTATTTACAAGATTCCTTTTATCATTTTTCATCATGACCTTATCATCAACTACTCTTTTCTTTTGTTCAGTAATTTCACATATCATTATAGCCTGTGATTCATGTTCCATCTTGAGAGTTCTTATCTCATCTGCTTGAATTTTATTTTTCTCCATCAGTTCTGCTATTGCTGCATCAAACTCTTTAGTGTCTCCACTGGAAAATATGTTGGTGGTATCAATCTCCTTGTAGTGCATATCATTTTCAGCTATGGCTAGATCCTTCCTCTTTTTTAATGAGCTTCTTAGTTTGTTTTTGAATTCCTCCAAGCTATGCAAAGCAAGTTACACATCTATCACCTGATTTTCAATGATCTTTCCAAGTTTGAAAGCTTCCATCTTTAGATCTTTTCCTCCAAGCTGTTAGGCTTTTCCTTGTGAGAACCTGGATTAAGCTCTGATACCAATTGTTGGAATATTCAAATATGAAAAGAGTACTTATGAGGGGGGGGGGGGGTTGAATCATAAGTATCACACTTTGGTCAATAAAAATTCTAACTTAAAGTAAATTGCATGCATGTAAATACATCAAGTAAACATGTAACAAAACTCATGCATCGATAACTCATAACACTGGAATTTGGTAACCCAGAAACCCTCCAGGAATAAGAAGGTAAAATTGGGGTGGGGATGATACCCACAAAAATTACTGTAGCAATATTGTTCAACCACTTCTGATGGTTTGCCCTGTTAAAGGCTTTACACTGTGTTAATAGTGACCTGGTTAGAGGATTTACAAACACTTAACATGAAGTGTCACCCAGTTAAAGGATTTTAATCACCTAATCAAAAGGTTCTTACAAAATAGCTGTAAAGCTAACCTATCACCATAGGATTTTCATTCTAATACAATTGCTAGAGAGTATTAGATACAATAAACCTGATAGATTACAATCCTTGATTGCTGAATACAAGCTCCTTTTTCGCCTTCTCCTGATGTTGATCCTTTGCGATCTGATAACTTTTGCTTCTGAAAATAGATTTGCTTATGCACCCTTGTATGTCCTTCCATATATCTCATCTCTCTCTCTTTTACAGTGAAATTTTGTCTTTCTTATAAAGACTTCAAAGACTTAGGGTTTGATTTGGATCTATGATCCATATTGATTCTCAATTTCTCGCTCAATACTTTTCTTTTACTGATTGGTTGCATACCTTTAGCATTTTTCTTATTGGCTACATGTGAGTTGCACGGGAAAAATAAAAGATTTGATTTTGTCATTAAATCCCTCGAAGTTTACCTTCTGTCGGCTACAAAAACTGTTTGCATCATAGTTTGTGCAATTTCAAACTTTTATGCTGATTTATTGAGTTACTTGGCTCCTGAAGTATTTTTGATACTCGGCACATGCTATTTCCTAGATAGCTCGGCACATGAACAAAACTGTATTAATCAGTACATGTTGTACTTGGCACTTGTTAACACTCGGCACCTGTTGCACTCGGCACTTATTATTACTCGGCACCTATTGCACTCGGCACTTGTTATTGCTCGGCACGTGTTACACTTGAAACTTGTTATTATTCGGCACCTGTTGCACTCGACACTTGTTATTACTCTTGATCTTGGTTAAGTGTATTGACACTCAGTTGTCAAATTTATTCTTTAAGCTAACAGAGGATGAGAGAGGATGAAAACATTGCAAAATATGTTGAAAGAGTCAAAGCATGTGTCAGTGCAATCAAAGCATCTAGAGAAGATATCAAGGAGGAGACAATAATAAGTAAAGTTCTTAGAACTCTACTTCCCATTTATGCAATCCCAGTTTCTGCAATTCAAGAAAGAAGATGTGAAGCAAATCACAAGATAAATCTAAAAGCCATAGTTGGAAGATTAACTGCATTTGAACTAGACAACTTCGATAACTATGTTCCAGCTTCCAAGAACATTGAATCAGCCTTTGAAGCCAAGCTTTCACCCAAGGAGAAAAGAAAAAAGAAAAAATCTCAGTTAGGAAGTGAAGATGAATCAGACCAAAGTTCAGACAGTGATCTTGAAGTGATTGAAGCTCTACGAGCAAGGAAATATTCTAGAGGCAGAGAAAAATATAAAGGTAAAGTTCCTCTAATCTGCTTTTCATGTGAAGAAGTTGGTCATATTGCTGCTAGGTGCCCAAACAAGTAGAAAAAAGATGAGAAGAAAAGTTACAAGTACAATGGCAAGAAAGACTTCAAATCATTCAAGGATAAAGGTAAAAAAACATGTTTTATGTGTAGAGATTCTAAGGATTCTAATGATGAAGAAGAAGATGAAATTGTCTACATTGCTATGAAAGATGAATCTGATAATGATGAGGAAATGGCACTCATTTCTTATATGAGAAAAAATGATACATGGATCATAGATAGTGGTTGTTCTCATCACATGACTGGTGATAAAACTAAGTTTGAATACTTTGAAGACTATGATGGTGGTTGTGTAAGATTTGGTAACAATGAACCTTGTTGTATAAAAGGAAGAGGAAGAATATCTCTAACCAAAGAACTTATATGTGATAATGCCTATTGGGTAGAAGGACTAAAGCATTATTTTTTGTGTGTGGCACAACTACTCAATAATGGATTCAAAGTAGAATTCATGCATGGAAATATAAGACCATTGGATGACAAAGGAAAGCTGATTGGATCAAGCACTCAAACTAAAGGTAACTTATTTTATCTTGAACTTGGTGAATGTTCATGTTTTATTGCTCAAACTAAAGAAAGTTGGTTATGGCATAAAAGATTGTGTCATGTCAATTTTGATAACTTGGTAAAGATAAGAAAATTCAAGAAAGTAAGAGGCATTCTTAATATAAAGAAACCTGAGGTCGGTCTATGCAAGAATTGTCAGATTGGTAAAATGGGAAAGACTAGTTTTAAAAGTAAAAACTATCAGTCTGAAGATATATTAGAAATTGTGCATACTGATTTATGTGGACCCATTGGAATTGAAAGCTATACTGGAGAAAAATTCTTCATTCTTTTTGTTGATGATTACTCAAGAATGATGACTATCATGTATCTAAGAAACAAATTAGAAGCATTTGAGAAATTCAAATGGTATTTGGCCAGAGTAGAAAAGGAAACAGAGAAAAGATTGAAATGCCTGAGGTTAGACAAAGGTGGAGAATTCATTTCACATGAGCTCAATAACTTTTGCATTGAGAGAGGAATCAAAAGACAATTATTAGCCCCAAGAACTCTTGAGCAAAATGGAATAGCTGAAAGGAGGAACAGATCTATCATGGATTGTGCAAGAACCTTAATGATTGAAAAGAGCATTGCTATCAAATACTGGAAGGAAGCTATCAGCACTGCAGTTCATACCTTAAACCGAGTACAACTAAAAAAGGACTCATTCAAAATTCCCTATGAGCTATGGTATGGCTATAAACGTAATGTAAGTTATCTAAAAGTATTTGGAAGTAAATGTTACATTTTGAAAGAATCTAGAAAAGGACAATTTGATATAAAAGGTGATGAAGGAATATTTTTGGGATACTCTTGCAAAAGTAAAGCATATAGATGTTTGAACTTGTCTACTTACAAAGTCATAGAAAGTGCACATGTGAAAGTTGATGAGTTTGCAGAAAGGACTGAAGAAGAAAGCAAAAGGGAACCAGAAGATTATAGAAGATTTGTTTTTATTGAACCTGATACAATACCAGTCAATTAGGAATCTTCTACTCTCGAGTCATCAGTAACCGAGTTACAGGAAGTTCAAATCGAGCTACAACAACTTGAGTTACATTCAGATGCTACTGAGCAAGTGTCTACCGAGTCTGAAAGACTCGAGCCAATATCTACTGAGCTAGAATAGCCAAAACTTGAAGTTGAAGTACAAGAGGATAACAATGAAATTCTTTTAAGAAGTAAGGAACCTGTATTAGCAAAATATGTCAGAAGACATCATTCAACATATCAGATCATTAGAGACAAATCTGAAGGAAACATGACAAGAAGTAAGTTGAAAGGTACTTGTTTACTTGCTGATTTTGAACCTAGAAATATCAATGATGCATTGGGAAATGATAGTTGGATCGAGGCTATGAATGAAGAGATAGAACATATAGAGAAAAACAAGACATGGACTCTTGTACCCAAGCCTAAAGATAAAAATGTGATTGGAACTAAGTGGGTATTCAAAAACAAGTTGGATGAAGATGGTAAGGTATCAAAAAACAAAGCTAGACTAGTATGCAAAGGATATGCTCAAGAAGAAGGAATAGACTATGGAGAAAATTTTGCTCCTATTACAAGATTGGAAGGAGTCAGAACCTTACTAGCATATGCTGCTCACAAAGGATTCAAATTTTATTAGATGGATGTCAAGTCAACATTCTTCAATGGTATACTGGATGAAGAGGTTTACATTGAACAACCTGAAGTTTTTGTTGATCCAGATAAGAAGAACATGGTCTGCAAATTACACAAGGCATTGTATGGTCTAAAACAAGCCCCTAGAGCATGGTATGAAAGATTCCATAACTATCTTATTCATATTGGTTTTCAAAGAACTAATGATAACAATAGCTGGTATATAAAGGAAGGACCAGATAATAAGATTGTTTTGGCAAAAATATTTGTAGATGATACTATTTTCACAGGGAATGATGATCTTTGTAAAGAATTTTCAAAACAGATGAACAAGGAATTTGAAATGTCTATGTTTGGTGAAATCAAATTCTTTGTTGCTCTTCAAATTTAGTAGAATAAAAATGGTATCTACATCACTCAATACAAATACATCAAGGAGATATTGAAAAAGTTGGTATGAAAGATTGTAAACCAGTCGGGACTCCTATGTGTACTGGATTAAAACTTACCAAGGAAGATGAATCAAAAGAAGTAGATCAAACATTGTAGATCTATGATTGGAAAGTTGTAGTATGTAGTTCATACTAGGCTAGATATTGCCCTTCCAGTTGGTATTGTAGCAAGATTTTCAGCAAAACCAAGAGAAAATCACATGATGGCAATCAAAAGAATAATGAGATATTTGAAAGGAACTAAAGATTATGGTTTATGGTACAAATTTGGAGGTAATCTGGATTTGAAAGTGTTTACTGATGCTGATTGGGCAGAAAACCATGATGACAAAAAAAGTACAAGTGGAGGAGCATTCTTTCTTGGAAAGAGGTTGGTTTCTTGGACAAGCAAAAAGCAAAATTGTACATCTCAATCTATAGCAAAGGCAGAGTATGTTACTGCAGTAGTAAACTGTTCTAATATTGTTTGGTTTAAATAGTTGTTGGGAGGCATGAAGGTGGAAATCAAAGAACCAGTTGTTATGTTCTATGATAATACAAGTGCAATCAACATATCTAAGAATCTAGTGATGCATTCCAAAACCAAGCACATTGCAATAAAATATCATTTTGTCAGAGAATTGGTGCAAGATAAGGAGATCAGATTGGAATATATCCATTCAAAGGAACGAATTGCTGACATATTCAAAAAACCATTACCTAAGGATGCATTCTTGTATCTAAGAAGTAAGTTAGAGGTCACTCCCCTATATGAAGTTCACTAAAATGAAGTTTTAGTGATGCACCAAGTTGAAGATCTATCAGTTGATGCAACATAATCAGGAAATATTGCATATGAATCAGTACTAAAGGTACATTAAAATTCATTTGAGTTGTGTTGTCTTTGGCATGTGTTGTCAAAGAGGGAGAGTTTTACCTATCATATCTTTCTAAAATTTGTTTAAGAAGAAAAGTTTGCTATGAAATTCCTTCATAGAGGGAGAATACTGAAAGAGGGAGAGTTTTTTATCTAATATAAAAAGTTGTTCTGACAGAAAAAGACTTGTTAGACTTATTTTCAAATTTTATCCTGCTATGACATGTTGTGTTGCCATCAATGCCAAAGAAGGAGATTGTTGGATAAAATTGATAATTGTGTATTGTCTTTGATGTTACACAAATGTCATATCAGTCATTAGAAAGAGTCTACCGAGCTCAGATGATCAGCAAAGCAATTTACAGTGTGTACCGAACGTTCCTGAACACTACTCAGTAAAGTCAGTTCTTATTGAGCTCACTCGAGCATCAAAGGATTTTGTAGCAAAAAGTTAGTGTTAACCGAGCTCCCAAGGTTAATAAAGAAAAGTTAATGTTTACCGAGCTCACTCAAGCATCAAAGGAATTTGTAGCAGAAAGTTAGTGTTAACCGAGCTCCTAAGGTTAACAAAGAAAAGTTAATGTCTACCAAGCTCACTCGATTATCAAAGGAAATGTGGTAGAGAGTTAACTTCTACCAAGCTCACAAGGTCAGTGCTAACCGAGTTCACTCAGTCTCCAAAGGATTTTTGCAAGGTTTGCAGTGTTTACCGAACCTCACTTGGTTAACACTAGAAAACCATTCTGGAGTAGTGGTTATCAAGTTGGGTCAGCCAACGAAAGATTTTATTGTTTTGATATTAAGTTCAATTGTTTCGTGCAACCAACTGATGTAATGATTTTTCTAGTTGTTGTAACTTATATTTGAGCCGACTTGATAATCTGAAAGGTATATATTTAGATGTTCAAGTTGTGAATTAAACTGTGAGTGTGAGTATATGGATGAGGAAAGAATAAGCGAATATTGAGCGAATTCTGATGAAGGATTAGATATCCTACCGGAGTTGCAAAGTTGTATTCGATCAGTAAGGATCCAGTGAAGCCAAACAGAGATCTGTAATCAGAAAAAGTTAAGTTGCATATCATTTAGGTCACCTCATTGTTGCTTTCTAATCATTGTAACAGTGAATCCAAAATCTCTTTACAGAGTTGGTTTAATAGCCATTTTGTAAATCCTCTAACAAAGTGACAATTCAGTTGAATTGTTCTAAAGACCTCTAACTAGGCCACTCCTAACAGGGTGATTAAATCCTCTAACAAGGTCACACCTAACAGTGTGCATTGTAACCTTTAATAGGGTTGGCTCCTAACAGGGCTCACTTCAGAAGAGTGAAAATTGGTGACTAGTTACTTGGTGGTTTTTCCCATATTGGGTTTCCACGTTAAATCTGGTGTCTATTGTGTTCATTTATTTTAATCCTTGAAAGCATATTAATAACTATGAATGCTAGATGATTATTAATTAGTTAACCTACTGAATTACAATATTCCTACACTATTTACTGAGTATTAGCAGTAAGTAAGTATTATAGACATCTAAAAAAAAATTGAATTGTTTTTGTGGTAACTGATTCACCCCTCCCCTCTCAGTTACTTCATCTATATTTCCAACAATGATGGGGTAAGTAACCACCATAAAACCATTTTAAATCGTCCATCTAATTACTGTCATCATGAAAATAGCTGAAATCACTAAATGAAACATACAAAGCATAATCATCAAAATAATAACCATGAACACATGAAATAACTGAGTATCAAGTAACTCATCAAATATATAATCTAAGTATGAAATAACATCAATCGAATCAGGTAACCAAGTACCACTAAATCACAATACATAACCATAAAAGTTGGTATAAAAGATGTTGACAATATAACATGAAAAGTAAACTAGGGGTAGGCACTATATCCACCCCCTAGACTTATGCTTACTCCTAGAAGCCTACAAGAAAGATAAAATTCAAGAATTTAATGTGCAGATCCCATTAGACCCTTTCCCTCTGTAGAAGGATAAGACTCCAATGCAAACACCCTATGAGATCTACCCATATTTCCAATCGTGGGTTCTTAAAATAAAAATATCTAATTTGAGAACTGTGGTTCCCATTGGGGACAATGGGACAACTTATGCCGACATTGTTAGCATCAAAAACATTCTCCATAAAAACTCCCCTGCACTCTAGGTGCACTAGATTGCTGAAAGCTACCCGCAGTAGTAAAATAATTAGTACTTTTAGTTGATTGGTCATATTTATTGCACCTATTGCGTTGAGAGTAATGAGAACCCCTAGAGTGTGAACCAGTACCACCACTCTATGTTGGAGGATAAGATCCTCACTACTGTTGATTACCTTCAGATGAAGGAGGTTTCCTATTACTACCCATTCCTTGGTTTTGCGTGCCCCTAGACCAAATGGTGCATGCCCACTAGCAGGCGCATTAACAAAACCATCATATCCTAAAGTGAAATTCTTCTCAACAAGTATAGCTTGATGAACTACATTCTTAAGGGTCTTAGGATAGAAAACCATCACACCCCAATGAAATGGTTGTTCAAACCCTGAATGAAGTTTTATACCATCAGTGGTGAAGTGTCACTAATTCCTACATATGGAATGAGCTCATAGAAATTTCATTTGTACTTCACCATGGTCATGGTATATTGCCTCAAATTATGAAACTCATCCACCCTCTACTGGTGCCACTATTCCTGTAAGAAGCAATCATGAAATTTTTCAAGGAACAACTCTTAGGTAATAGTATTCATGTCTACACTTACCTTCTTTTCCTCAATATTCCATGATGTGTTTGCAAAGATAGCTAAGTGTGTGATGGCATATCTTCCTTTGACATTGGAGTCAATGTCTTGCATCACAAAACATCTATCGAAGGAAATCAACCAATGCTCTACATCATGACTAGTACCTTCCTAGGTAAAGGGTTTAATCTTGGCCCACTGTAGGTCTCTCATCTGTGCAGCCTTGGTCAACCTCTATCTATCAGCATGAGGATCTCCATCTCTCATTTTTTCTAGTGTGATACGATTCCCATTGATCAGTACCCTTCGGAGGGGTAGACGCTCTAGGATAATCTTCATCATTTGCCTCATATTGACCTTCTCTAAATCATCATGATGCTCTCCATTGTTTTCCTCCTTGTTCTCTTCCTAAACATGACTCTCTCTATGAGTCAGAGGAGGGCTATCCTGTCCACCTCTCCCACAACCTGTAATGCCCTGCTTGGGAACCTAGGAGAAATAAACCTAACATGTTACAAAGTTTAGTAAACTATTCTTTAAAAAAGTTTAAACAACATCATGATAACATTAATGCGGAAGCAATATGAACATACACATCAAATAAACATAAGAAATTATAGATACAGTTTCAATTCCTCAAGGGTTCTTTCATGTTGAGTGATGTTAAGAAGTTTATATTAATTAGTTTAAGTCTCAAGTACAATATCTCATGATCATAAAGAAATAATAGATACATAACCGCATAATCAAATGCATAAGTATAACTAATACAATGAAAGTACATCCAATAAATAACATCCACTACACATGTTGTAGGGTATGTGAGAATAGATATAATGCATAAAAATATATGATAACATAAATACATCAAAGGAATAGAGGTCTCCAAGGTAGAAGTAAGAATGATAAAGGTAAAACTGCGTCATCGACCATCCAAAAGCTGGAAATATAAAGGGGATCCAAGTGGTAAGAATACACTACCTCCCAACCGCATGGTTACTTAATTAGGTTTCCACTCCCACCATGTAGGGAAGATAATAAACAATCCACATATAGCTAATCAATCATAAAACATTACTAGGTAAGGAATACCTAATAGCCAAAACTACCTCAAAGGTAACATAGACTACTCAAGAAGAAAAGATAATCCAAAAATAATGAACACTCAATCCAATACCAACACCACATAATGAAACATCATTCATAAACCAAGATAGATAAAATCACCAAAATCATAAGATAAAATCAACAAAATATATTCACCTCAAGTCAAGAACCACATGTCAAAAGTACATCATCTATACATCACCAATCATCATCAATGAAAGTAAATAACCACATTAAATACATCTAACAATAAGTACACCACCAATAACAACACCACTAGAGAGAAATACAAAAACTATGTAGGACACTCAAGATATATTCTAGGGAGTGTCATCACATGGTCAAACTACTTGAGTTACCTTGGACTGATTTCTTAATAGACCTCAGACCCTCAAGCATTGAGTTACCCTAGACTAGTTACTATGAACCTCAGACCCTCAACCTGACACATGTAGAACCATAATACCTTCTCAAGAACATTAGGCAATCCATTCATACCTCTCACTAGGTATCATCCCATTCCCATCCTTAGTCTATACAAGCATTCAATGCATGGATGGGGCAAATATCTCTAACTTATCTTTTTAGTGTGCTTCCCCAAAATATTAATTACTAGATTATCATTTATTACATAACTTACAATAGGTTACCCTAGCATTGATCACTTTGGGTTCTAGACCCCTATTGCAAGCCACTCCCAAAGACATGTACCTAGAAAACCTATCCTAAGCACAGAAAACATAGTCGTTTCCCATACCACAACTCCCATAAAGATCAAACTCGGTTCCTTAACAGGCAACCCAAAAAAAAGTTGGCTCTGAACCCCAAGTAAATATAAATGCTCAACCAAATGCAACTTTTCAATATAAATCACATGAAACATCATGACATCTAGTCAGATAAACATAATACAAAAGCCTCTAGTGCACACCTAACTTGGTCAGTTAAACACTCACAACAGAAAACATATCACAAAATGAAAACCACAAAAGTTCCAAAACAACCATATATATATATATACATCACCTCATGCAACAAGGCATACCAAAGAACCTAAAACATATTTGAATCTAGTTGATTAAAAAAAATAATTTACTAATTGAATATCTTGATTAAATTTTACTAATTTAATACAAATAAATAAATCATGACTCAAATCTCAAATAAATAAATATACATAGTTTTATTGCATAAAATCTTTTAAAAAATTTTTAATAAAGAAACTAACATACATAAATATAATTATACTAAATAATAAATATTACTAATTTAAAAAAAGTGACTAATTAAAACTAAATAATAAGAAAAAAAATTTAAATTATACTAAAATTCAATCTTATTCAATCACAATAAAACAAAACAAGTTAATTTTACTTTCTAACAAAAATGATTTAATCTTAATATAGATAAAGCAACCTCATCTAATAGGATTAACTTTTAGTTTACCACCCAAATAAAATATACATAGAACAATAATGCTCCAAAATAAAAGGAAGTATACTAATTGATGTGTTTGTTAGGGAGGAGATAACTCACATGATTTCCACACACTTACCTTTTTGACTTTATGTTACATGCATAATGCATAATGCATGCGCTATGTAAGCATTTCTTGCTACCTTTTTTTTGTAATTATATTTTTTAATATTATTTTTATTTATTTATTTATAATTTGTTTATTTATTTAATATTGCATATATAATTGATTTCGCTAATTGTATTTCTTTTTTTATTTTTTATTTCCAGTAAGTTATTATTATTATTGTTATTTTTTTTCAAAGTCATTTTGTTTTACAAAAACAATAATAATAATCTTTATCATTATAGATATTATATTTTACATATAGGAATCAAAATTTTTACTTGGATTTCTTTATTAAATATAAGGAGACTAGAAAAGTAAGTTTTCACATTAAAATTTTAATGAAGAAAATTCCAACAACTTATTTTTAATCTCTCTCTCTCTCTTTCTCTCAAAATAAATAAGAAGATTTTTAAAACAAATTGTAAATTTGATTCAATCATATTTCAACCAAACCCTAACTCACAATTTTGTTTTCTCTTTAAATTTTCTTTTCTAAAACAATTTGGAACACAATGAAGATGGCAGACAGGATTTCAACCACCCAATCAAGTACTAAGAAAATAAATCTTTTCCAATTAAAAATGTGTTTATAGGATTTCAAACCCTACCTCATGCTGATGCTAAAATCTGACAGATGGTGAGAATCCTATTACAACATGATCTTTCAAGCCACAAAAATTCCCTTCTTTTCCAAACCCTAGAGTTGCTCTCTAAAACCCATGTGTAGAATAATGATCTAGAAAACCCTCTAATATAGAATTTTAATTACCTTTGAGGGTTTCTATCTCCACCAGTTCTAAATTGCACTTATTTTATTATATTATTCCTTTCATGCATAATTAATCCATTTTTAAATTAAAATATACATTTACTATTATTTATTTATTTCTCAACTTTAATATTCAAAGTAAATTCATAAAAAGACATTTATTTATTATTTAATTAATAAAGATAACTTAAGTGCATTATTTAAATGCCACTAATTTTAAATATTTATTAATATAGTAATAATAATGTTATGTCATAATTAAAGTTTAATATCTAATATTTAATTTTCTTAGTTTTCTAAAATTAGGACTTTTAAACTAAATCTTTTAATTTAACTAAAAATCCATTTAATCAAAATAATTCCAAAAATGCAAGATCGTCTTATTATAACATTTTTCAACTTTTAAATTAAATAACATTTGATAAATCAATATCAACAATCGATCCAATAATCATAAATAACTAGTCTATTAGTCAAATCACCAAGTCAAACCTCAAGAAATGCATAAGGAAAATTAACCAAATAAAGAATCAAACCACATACACACAAAAGACTCACGAGTTTAAAAAGGGTAGACAATCTATTGTGAGTCCTCCTTGTCGGACAAGTATTTAGGCTATATCTGGGATTGGACTTGATAGTTATCTTCCCATTCTCACCATTTGAGTATTTGTAATAGGGCATGCTCATCCTAACAATTTAGGGAAGTCGATGCCCGATACCTTCATCCTACATATAAGATGAACAAGTACATGTATATAAATATATCTAAACTAAACAAGCAATGACAAAGAATGGTACATTGTGTAGATCCTGACTAGCAGGTGACTACAACTCCCTCCCTTGACCACATCAAACATGTCAGACAAAAGATAAAACAAACACACACACCATACACATGCAAGTATGGGGTAAGTATCATAGTAACCACAAGTTAAACATTGAATACTCACGTATAAAAATGCATCATTACAATTATGAAATAGTCATAATTAAAACATCATCTGACATCACCATGGAAGAAATCTCATTTACTAACTATGAATCCTTTAAGCATCATTAGTGCACCAGTAACGATAATCATGAAACAACACGTGAAATATAATCCACAAAGTAATCATCACTAATATATCTATAATCCAAGTCATGAAATAATATCATAAAACTGTAAATCCAGTATCTCTAAAACTAATCAATGCATAAAATCAAACTAAAATAGTTTGGCAATCAGAACATAAAAGCAAACAATGGGTGAGCATTACACGACCTCTACCTCATCTTGCACTATGACCCCTAACTACTAATCTAGTCTCAAACACCATCCTCCTACAAAATCCAAGCAAGAAAAACAAAAATGCCCAAAAGTCAACAATGGCAGACTACCTTAAAACACAATCATAAGAGAACATGTTTTGAAATTCAAATCAAGAGTTATTCAAGTTTTCCTTTTTCTATGTTTAAGTATTCATGCACAAAGTTAAAGTTGTGATAGATACATATAGTTGCTTAAGTTTTGGTTAAGTTGACTAGTTGTCATCTAGTGGCTATCCAATTTACCCAAAGCTCCCAATGTAGAAACTCAGGCTCTGATACCAGATGTAACACCCTGCCAAGGAACCCAAAATAAATAAACCTATTATGTCACTAAGTTTGCTAAACATTTTTTTTTTTCAAAGATTAAAAAAATAAGAGATAACATAGTGGAAGCAATAACTCACATACATACATAAGCAATATAATAACAATTAGATCTCTCAAGGGTTCCATGATGTTGAATCACATACATAAGTTTGATAAGATTGAATTTGATAAGTAAATAAAATCCATATCATAGAATAACCACAAGTATGAAATCAAATGAAATAATATACAAGTATATAAGATGCCACACGACATAAACAAAATGCATGATCATCCCCTCTACAAGTCATAGGGTATGAAATGTTAAAATAATATACACCAAGATAAGATACAACATCTCATAGGATCTCAAATACTCAAAGTGTAGTATATCAGAATATGACCATATAACAAAATTGTAAGATCAAAAGGATAAAACAATTGCACAAATACATCCAGCATCAACATCCAATTGTCACATCTCAATGGTATAAGAAACACTACCACCCAACCTCATGGAACCTAAATGGCTCACTCCTATCATGTTGAGGAGATAATCTCAAGTCAAAAATGGATAACAATCCAAAAGTCATAACAAGAAACAAGGTCAAGGAATTTTGATAGCAATCTATCTCAAAAGTATCAAGTACACAAATAACATATAATCCTAGAGGAAACAAAGATACTTAGGAAACCTAATGTGTAAGTGGGCAAGTGTCATCACATAAGCCAACTCTAAGGTTACATTGACAACCTCCTTGAACTTTGACCCCCTAGTGGATCTATTCAATATCCTTTCTCACAAACAAGGCATACTAATGAGGTAAGGTCACAACTAAGCATCCTCTCTACTACCATCCTAGCCTATACTAGCTCTCAAGGCATGGACGAGGTAATACATTGACTTTTGTTAATTCATTTTAACCCCATTAATGAAATATTTTCACTTATTAATACAATTTACAATGGGTTACCTAGGAAATCTCTTTAGGGCTTCAACCTCCATTCGAAGCCATTTCCCAGCATACACAAAGACTAAGCTCATAATAGAGAGTCTCATACAATCACAATGTCCACATCAACCCTATACACGCAACAAGAAATCAGAATAAATACCGATCAATTCCTTTAAGGTTAAATCCCAGATATCACAACATTACATAACAACATCATAATCAAACACCTCCCAAGCCTCTGGTAATCATTCCTAACTGGCCAACTACTAGGTTCTTCCCAAACCCCATCTCAACATAAAATATAACAATATTACCATGCAAATATAATAAGTGTAAACATTTTTCCATAATAATTTTCTAAGGTTCAGTTTAGGGAAAAAGTGGAGTTTATGTTTGTTAAGATTGTCATTGATAAAGTTTCCAATTCTAGTTGGGACAAAACTAAGTCTCATCTTCATTGTTTAAGGGTCCATATTTTCCTACAAAACTAGGAATTACTCTTTCTATTTGATGATCAAATTTCTAATTTAGAAAATGTCCCTTAAAACAAAAGTCAAAATACAAAGAACCTATTTTATACTATTTTGTTTTCAAATTTAATTATATTAAAGAATCATTATATTTAATTAACCAAATTTAATTAGCATTAAATAATAATTAAAATCTAATCATAATTAAACTTTAAATTAAATACTATCAAAATAAAATAAAATAATTTTTTTACAAACTAAAATTAATTAAATAAACAAAATAATAATTAGCTAAATCTTAATTAAATTTTAATTACTTTAATCAATATGATATATATATATATATATATAATATAGTTTTTTTTTTAAAGAAACAAATCTTTAAAAAAAACTTTTTAAGTTCTTAAAACAAAGGCTTGTGGCCTGCGTTAGCAGACACGACCTACCATTGATAGCCATAGACTGCCATTGGCAGCTGCAGATTGCCTTAGGCAGACGTGGTCTGCCTTTGGCAACTGCATGTGGCCATTGGCCCAAACATGGAGGGTGGGGGCAATGGCCTGTCCTCCAAAAAAAAGTTTTAAAAATTTTTTATTGTTTTTTTTCAAAATGATTATATATATATATATATATATATATATATATATATATATATATATATATATATATATATATATATAGATATATATATATATATATATATATATATATATATATATATATATATATATATATATATATATATATATATAGATATATATATATATATATATATATATTTAAAACAAGATAAATTGGCTCTAAAATTGATTTGCAAAATCCAATCAAACCCTAGTTTTCTCTCCCAATTTCTAGATTTTCCAGATGGTTGTTTAATATCAAGATTTCAACAAGATTTTTTAGAATTGTTCTCACATTTTGTAGAAATAAAAATTATTTGAGAACTTCACATCTCTAAGATAAATAAATCTTTCCTTTAGGGCACAAAGAAGACAAAGGATTTTTGAATGAAATTACCAAAGAGATTATTCAGATTTCTACCTCAATCTGATGCTAACAAATTTGATGAAGCTTTGTGCTCACCAATTCCCCATTTCCAAATCCCACAAGAAAATTCTCTTGCCAAAGCTTTGGTTGCTCCTCCAACCTCATGTGTGGAGAAATGAGCTCTAATCTCCTAATAAAGAATTTCTCAACCTATAGTTTCAGTTTTACGAACATACAAAAAACCTTTTCTTTTATTATTTTAATTTATTTAATTCTTTGTGCACATTTTTTCCTTTTTAATTAGAATAAAATTTATTTAAATTATTCCCACTTTATTTTTATTAAATAATAAGACATATTTATAAAATATATTTATTAATTTAAGTAATAATAATATTTAAAGTTCATTATTAAAATGAAACTTCTAAATTTATTATTATTAAATTAAATAAATATAATTACACCAAATTTGGTCTTTTAATTAAATCCTTCAATTTATTTCCTCTATTTAATTAAATTTTCAATTAATTAAATATAATTTAAAATTGATTTTCTTTATAGATTGTTCGTTTAATTAAAAAAAATTTGGATTTAATTATAACCAAAAAATTACAGTAGACCCATAAACTAAAAAAGGAAAACTTATTTAAAAGACAAGTATGCATTCAAACTCAAAGTCAAAATCTCAAATTCACATCACTTGACGAATCCAAAAAGGTAGTTAGCTCAGATACTTGTCCTATATTTAGGACAATTGGCTTAGCTTTAGGATTTGGACTTGAGAACTATCTCCCCTCTTTTACCATTGAGATACTGCGATAGGGCACGCTCATCCTGGGAATTCAGGGAAGTCAATGCCTAGTACCTATAATCTGCATAAAAAGATGAACATGTGCATTTATACATATATATAAACTAAATAGGTAATGGCGGGGAGTGGTATATTGTGTAGATTTTGCCTAGTAGGTGACTATGACTCCCTCCCTCAACCACATTAGAAACATCAAACATAAAGTAAAATATACATGTACACCATACACATGAAATTATGGGGTAAGTAATTATAAAAATTGTATATAAATCATCCATCTAACTGTCATCATGAAAAAAAATGAAATCACTATATAAAACATACAAAGCATCATCATCGAAATAACAACCATAAACACATGAAATAGATGAGTATCAAGTAGCTCATCAAATATATAATCTAAGTATGAAATAACATCAATCAAATTAGGTAATCAAGTACCACTAAATCATAATACATAACCATAAAAGCTGGTCTAAAATAATTTGATAGTATAACATGAAAAGTAAACTAGGGGTGGGCACTACATCCACCCCCCTAGACTTAGGCTTACTCTTGGAAGCCTACAAGAAATATAAAATTCAATAACTCAATGTGTGGGTCCCATTGGACTCCAATGTAAACACCCTGTGAGATCTACCCATATCTCCAATCGTGGGTTCTTAAAATGAAGGTCTTTAATCCGAGAACTGTGATTCCCATTGGGGACAATGGGACAACTTATGCCCACATTGTTAGTATGAAAAATATTCTCCACAAAAACTTCCCTACACTCTAGGTACACTAGACTATAGAAAGCTACCCCCACTAGCAAAATAATAAGTACCCTGGGCTGGTTGGTCATACTAATTGCACCTATTGCACTGAGAGTAATGAGAATCCCTAGAGTGTGAACCACCTCCCCACTCCATGCTAGAGGATAAGATCCTCGTTGCTCCTACTTTTGTTGATTACCTTCAGATGAATGAGATTTCCTATTACTACCTGTTCCTTGGTTTTGTGTGCCCCTAGACCCAGATGGTGCATGTCCACTAGTAGGTGCACCCACAAAACCACCATGTCCTGAAGCGATGTTCTTCTCAACAAGTATAGCCTGATGAACCACATTCTTAAGGGTCTTAGGTTGGAAAGCCTTCACACCCCCAATGAAACGGTTGTTCAGATCCTAAATGAAGTGTTGTACCATTAGTGGTGAACTATCACTAATTCCTACATATGACATGAGCTCATAGAACTTTCGTGGCCCACCCTCCAAAAAAAATTATTTAATTTTTTATTGTATTTTTTAAATACAATTTAAAAAAAAAAATTTAAAATAATTTGTAGGTACAATCTAGTAGGGAAAAATTTTCTAGTAGGATGTATATATATATATATATATATATAAAGAAGATAAATTGGTTCTAAAACCAATTAGCAAAATCCAATCAAACCCTAGCTAGTTTTCTACAATCAAACCCTAGTTTTCCCTCCTTTGAATTTTTAGATTTTCTAGATGGTTGTTTGATATTAGCACAATCAAGATTTCAACAAGAGTTTTTAGATTTGTTTACACATTTCATGGAAATAAAAATAATTCAAGAACTTCGTAGATTTGGCAGAAACAATCTTTCCTTCTAGGCAGAAAGAAGACAAAGGATTTTTGAATGAAATGAACAAAGAGATTGTTTAAATTCCTACCTCAATCTAATGCTAACAAATTTGATGAAGCCTTGTGCTCACCAATTCCCTTTCTCCAAAGCCCACAAGAAAATTCTCCTACCAAAGTTGTAGCTACTCCTCCAAACTTGTGTGTGGAGAAATGAGCTTTAATCTCCTAATAAATAATTTCTCAACCTAGGGTTTCAATTTTACGAACATGCAAATTTTTATTATTATTATTTTAATTTATTTAATTCTTTGTGCACACTTTTTCCTTTTTAATTAGAATAAAGTTTATTTCAATTATTACCACTTTATTTTTATTAAATATGTATTTAGAAAATATAATTATTAATTTAACTAATAATAATATTTAAAGTTCATAATTAAAATAAAACTTCTAAATTTATTATTATTAAATTAAATAAATATAATTATGCGAAAATTGGTCTTTTAATTAAATCCTTATATTTATTTCCTCTATTTAATTAATTTCCCAACAAATTAAATATAATTAAAAATTATTTTTCCTTTATAATTTTTTTGTTTAATTAAATCATTTAATATATCTTTGTTTGATTTAATTATAACCAAAAATCACAGTAGACCCACAAATTGAAAAAGGAAAACTTATTTAAAAGACAAGTATGAATTCAAACTGAAGGGTCAAAAACTTGAATTCACGTCACTTGATGAATCTGAAAAGGTAGTTAACTCAGATCCTTGCCTTATATTTTAGGACAATTGGCTTAGGTTTAGGATTTTAACTTGAGATCTATCTCTCCTCTTTTACCATTAAGATACTACGATAAGGCATGCTCATCCTGGCAATTTAGGGAAGTTGATGCTCGATACCTACAATATGCATAAAAGCTAAACATGTATGTATGCACATATATATCTAAACTCAATAGGTAATGATGAGGAGTGGTACATCATGTAGATCCCGACTAGGTGACTATGACTCCCTCCCTCAACCACATCAGAAATGTCAAACATAAAGTAAAACATACATGTACACCATACACATGCAAGTATGGGGTAAGTAACCATAAAAACTATATATAAATCATCCATCTATTTGTCATCATGAAAATAACTGGAATTACTATATGAAACATATAAAATGTCATCATCGAATGAATAACCATGAACACATGAAAAAATTGAGTGTCAAGTAGCTCATTAAATATATAGTCTAAGTATGAAATAATATCAATCAAATAAGGTAACCAAGTACCATTAAATCACAATACATAACCATAAAATCCAGCCTAAAAGAATTCAACAATATAACATGAAAAGTAAACTAGGGGTAGGCACTATAGATACGGGTTGAGACAAATTTCTAAATCTCATCTACTATGAGCATTTGCTAAATACATATCATGAACAAATATTTTCTACTTTGAATTTGATAAAGGGACATCACTTACAAGGTTATCCAAAGAAGCTTCCATTATTGTATGCATACCCAATTCTATTGAAAGGAAGTCTTCTAACATCTTTAGTATTAAGTGTGTTTGTCAAGACTCTAATGTATTGATAAACATACTTGTAATTTTCTTATCCATGATTTGTGCAAGGAAGGAATATATTTTATGTTTAGTAATACAACTACACGAACCTTACATATTTGATCAAATACTTTATTTCTTGTGGAAACCAATACAACTAATGTCTTAACAAATAAAATAATATGTGGCCCTTGCTCCATATAATGGGTGCTTAAAATATTTATCATTGTGAATTTGAGGATGAATATCAACACTTTGTAGACTATATGTTGTGAATGTTATAATTTAAATGGTAGACTATCGGTGCCAACATAATAATATTGGGGGAGGTCATGCTTAAGTATTTCTTGATTGAAGCCAAAAGGCTCTCTACTCTTTAATCTTTAGGAGGATTGACCCAATTTCAATTGAAGGCTCTATTTCTCAAAGGGGTTCAAGTATCACCTAGAGGGTATTATCCTTGGACTACAAGATATACATATTTTATGATTTTACCTTTGGATAGAGGAAGGAAGTATTATTCAATTCTATTATTCTGCAAGGAATAATAGAGAGATCAATTGGACAATGGGTTCATTGGTCTTTTCCATAACTCTTAATAGGGTTGGCACAACTCCTAACAGGGACTAATATGTACTAAATATTGTTATAGACTCCTAACAGGGTCCATCCTCTTGTTGGGACTCAAAATTGAAGCTCTGATTTTGAGTACCATTGAAAAATCAAGCCCTTTCAATGCTTTTTGATGCATATGTACCTAGCTGCCCTTTTGAGCCCCATGAGGTGTTTAATGTTTCTAACACCTTGTCTTCAGTGTTTCTATGTGTTCCATGATGATAAATTACCATTATTATCATTCTGAGCTATTCTGTGAAGTCCCATTCTGAGCATTTGTCAAAATCTGCATTTTTGCTTAAGTGTCAAACAATGATAGGAGGCCTTGTTTGCAATTGAATATCTCACAACTAGTAATTTTTCATGACTCACTGCTTTGGGAATGTTTAGTGTCCATACCAAAAATCCTATGTTTCATATTTAGAGTCATTTCAAATCTGTTTGACTAGGTTTTGAATCCCTCAAAGTTGGTCATTTATTGATGTCATGTCGATGCAATTTGTTCTAAATTCTAGGAAGCCTTGTTTGACCTATTATAATTTTTACCCAGTTGACCAAAATGCTAAGATTCCTTTTGCATTTCATTTTAGAGGTCAAACACTTGTTATGTTTTCATTTTGAGCTTATGGCGAATCTGTTTGATTAGTTTTCAAACGCGATTCCAAATGTAATTTCTAACCTTTTACTAGTGTCAAGAAAAGTAGATTTATCAGTACCCCTGTTCGTGATGTTATATCTTAAAATCTGTAATAGATGAGATCAAATGGATTATACCGTTGTGTTCTACTTTGAAAATACTTTAAGTGTGCCAATTTTCAAGGTTTGATGAATCCGTTTGCGCACTTTCCCAGGTCAATTCCATTTTCAAAAAATGCTTTTCTATCGGTGTCTCCAAACTGCAATTCTGAGTAGCTTACTTTGACCATTTGCCAAATGCAGCTTGTTATTCTTCATGAGCCCAAATCATAGATTTATACTCTGCTCGTGATAGTGAACCAACATCCCTATTTTTGGAACCTCAAGTGCCCATTTGCCCAATTTTCAAAGCCAATTCCGAACATGTTTAGTGTTTTCTAACATATTTATGTGCAGGTGATTTTAAGTAAGCCACTTTGATAGTCAATATCTTTTGACTAAGAATTCGTCATGAGACGAGATTCGATAGGGTAAGAGTATGCGGAGCAGAGAATCAATGTGTCTGATTTCAGAGCTTGGTGAGGTGTTTTTGTCAGTTTTTAAGGGTAGTCAAAGGACTTTTTGGCACTAAATGGACATTTTGTAGATTAATGATAAAATGAGTTTTAAATTTGATTGCCTGCAGTCAAATTTGCTTCACATCAGTATCAGAGGTTCATTGGATCAGTTTGGCATATCAGTTGTCTGAAAACAAATTTATTTTTTAGCCGGACCCATTTTGGGGCCTGACTGATTATCATCAGATTACTGAGACAGTATTATGGGAATAGTGTGCTGACAGGATTGAATGGGTAGGATATATGATTTCTAGACTGGGGCATTTCAAGTTCTAATTTCAGTACCGAATGTGGATAGTCAAAGATGAGATGTTAGCAAGATTTGTTGTGGATAGTCATGCCAAGTCCCAACCAAAAGGCTTTAACATGGAGGAGGCATCCACGAGACTTTCTCCATATGACTCCTCAACCATAGGACATGCATCTGACCCAGAGATATTATCTCAAGATACATTGAGGAAGTATGTCACCTATGCTAAGATAAATGTCTTCCCAATATTACATGATGTGGATCTGGAGAAATTAACACATGTATATGTAGATCTAAGGCAAGAATCTTCACACAATCAAGGAGTTCTAATTGTAGTGAGGCATATTGAATCAATGATTAGAATGTCTAAAGCACATGCTAGAATGCATTTGAGAACTTGCGTGGCTAAAGAGGATGTAGATGTGGCCATCAGAGTCCTACTAGACTCCTTTATTTCAACCTAGACATCAGAGTTCAAAAAGCTTTGCAAAAGAGTTTCAAAAAACATTCACGCAACCAAAGATAAGGAAGAAGCCACAAGGAGCTCCACGTTGAAGCAACTTTGATAGTGAAAGGTGGAGTGAAGTCCACGTGTAAGGGGAAAGAAATCCCACAGCACAAAAGGGGGGGTCACAGTCTATTCACAAGGAATGAAGTAGGGTGTTGAAAATAGGGGAGTTGATGTCCATCATTAATAGGCAAGTAGAGAGGAGCAGTCCATGTTTTGAATTGCTATGGAAGGGAGCAACAATGGCATTAAAGGAAAAATCCATGTAGAGGGAGACTGCCTTCGTCTTAATAAATACAAGGGTTCTTTGGATGGAGAGCAAACTTGCACGTTGGAAAGCCAAAGAAGATGCATATGGAACAACGGTAGAAGCACAACACTAGCCGAACAACAAATCCAAGGAAAGACCATGCAAGGAAGCTCACATAGGAGATAATTGAGGGATTAATCCCACATTGCCTAGGTGGGGTTTTCTTAGATGTTTAAATACAAATACACAAAATTTTCATATTATCTTCAAAGACAAGAGCCTTTAATAAGGCAAGCTTACGTGGGGCCCCCGTGGCTAACTTGGACATGAAAGATAGCTGGAGGACCTCAAATTTTGAGCCCAAAAGAAATTTTAAACAAAATGATGAACATGATGACATGGTGGTCTAAAAGGAAAAGGTACAGGATTGCACCACATGACGCATCCTGTGGTTGGCGCATTCCTGCAATAGGAAGTTGCTTAACAGATAAGCAAAGTAGGGAACCAGGGAAGCACTACATTGCAGCAGGCCCACCCAGTGATGACAAGGCATAGTGTTGTGTTAGGCAATGGAGCAGTTGGGCAGCAAATGAGAGGTGGACACATGGCATGCCTGGTCAAAAGGGGTTTGACCTGAGTGGCATAGTGAGGATGAAAATAAAATATTTTTAAAATGTCATTCTCAATGTTTTTTCAAAAATAGCATGTTCAGATTTTATTTTAATAAAAAAGGGGTCATTTTCTAAAGTTTATACTTTAGAAATTTTAATTTTTGAGAAATTCAAAATGCAGACCTAAGCCATGTAGTAGAGGGATGATTTTTGAAATGACTTTCAGGGGGTTTTTCGTAGGCTAAATATGTACTCCAATATACCATCAGAATCGGGAGAAGATGAACTTTCTGATTATGAGGCTAGTTTTTGCACAGGTGCCCATTGGTTTGAGTTATAGGCAAAAACATAAAATTTGGGGCATTCTTAGTGAAATGGGAAAAAAAGTGAAAATACAGTTACAGGCCTTGTAAAACATGGTAAAAATATAGTTGGGGTCAAATTTGGTCACTTTAAGATTAGTTAAACCTCAATTCCTTCAACATCTCATGAGTTTTTTTAGATATTTTGGTTGCAGAATGGTTTTCATCATTGAGCAGAGATATTTACAAGTTCGTTACAAAATAATGATGAAAACCATATTAGATCAGATCCGAGAATTCACTTCTTGTCTATATCTTTCTTTCTTTCATCCATTGTAAGCGTTCTAGTTTTTAGGGAGAAAAACTACTCACTACTGTGATACCATGTTTTGGTTCCAATTTTGATGTATTCCCATCACTGTGACACCACAATTTTCTTCAGCAATTTCTCTTGTATGAATAGTAGTAGGAAAGATAATACAACAAGTTTAGATCTATTAGGTGTTTCTATGTTTTGATTTCATGCATATGAATGTATTATTTCAAGGAAATCAATACAAATAATATCAGGTGTTAAGTTTCATTTTAAATCTTGTCTCCTTTATCAGTAATTTTCAATGTTTTATTATCTTTGAACAAAGAGCCTAGGTTCAGTCTCTTAAGGCTGTATGTTGTTTCATTGTTGCTTATAATTCAAGGAGTTATGTAAATGCTTTAGGGAAATCAATAGGGTTGCAAGTTTATTGAGGAGGATATCAGGTAAGAATGAGATTTAGATTGAACACAGATGTCTATTTACAAGATGAATGGATAGATCAAATATATAAATATATGAATAGGTATCAGGTATCCATATGTATGTGCTTGATTCATGGAATTTCCCAATAGAAAAGGCACTGATCAGCTATAGGATCATTAGTTCTTACTGCTGCATATTAGGGGTTTTGTTGAATTCAACATTATTAATCAAATGCTTTCCCCCTTTTCATGTTGAAGAGCTGAAAAGTC
The DNA here is from genome assembly GCA_028749045.1 of Cupressus sempervirens. NCBI lineage: Eukaryota > Viridiplantae > Streptophyta > Pinopsida > Cupressales > Cupressaceae > Cupressus > Cupressus sempervirens. The sequence goes on along the minus strand of CM053785.1, from coordinate 13,605,433 downwards.
TAACCCTCACTCAGCTTATGAATTGCATTGTTTCACATTTAGCTACTATAGATATATGCCATTACATGAGTTAATAGGAGAATTAAGGGTTAAATCTTCTTAGTAGATTCAAGAATATGTTTTTGTACTGGTACCATATAGATTGAATCTGAGGTCCACCCGCCTAGGTTTTGTAGAGCCTAAAAGTAGAAGAAGGGTCTAGCCTTATAGTTGGCCAGGTGTCTAAAATGGCATGTTAGGGATGGGAGTTAGCTACCCCTAGATGTTTCTTGTTCTCATCGGGGTAATTTGAAACCTGTAGCATTTCAAAACACCAACACCTCTAACAACAAATATTTATATTAGTGTGCCATCTTGTGGGTACCATCCCTAGTGGTGTTGTCCTTCTGAGCAAGGGTTTCCCTAGTTAACATATTTGGGGTTATTGTGTATGAGTATCTTGTTATGTTTTCTAATTATATTGATCATATGGTTAAAGTTTAATAAAGTTTATAATAGTGATATTAGTTGGATAATTGATTCACACCCCCCCAGTTATATTGGTGGACTATATATTCTAGTAGTTGGTATCAGAGCATTAGGTCCTTGAAGAGAAAGCTTAATAACTTAGAGAGATTAGCTGCAAATCATTTTAGAAAGGATAATCCTAAGTTTGATGGAGGAAATTTTGACACCCAAAATATGGAGCTTCTTAGTGAGACATAAAAATTGTGTAAAGAATTGAGTATTGAGTTTCTAGATCTAGAATCCTTTTGTTGTATACAAAAGAATAGAAGCACAAGTAAAGATAGATCTAGATCCAAAGAAGACATGAAGATCAAGGAAGCTATTGATATTCTTATGAAAAAAGAGCCAAAATAATGGGAATCAGATTGAAGAACATAGATTAGAGCCTAGAGTAGAAGAAAGAGTTGAGTTGACAACTCCTAGTAGAAGCATATCAAAGAATCACCCTCTTGAATAGATCATTAGGAGTAGAAACAAAATCAGATATGTGAAGAAGTATGTGAATTATGTTTGATTTATTAAGTTCAACCTAAGAGTGCAGATGAAGCATGTAAAAATGATCATTGGATTCAAGCAATGAAGGAAGAATTAGATTAGATTGGGAAGAATGAAACATGGTTTTAGTTCCTAGACCTAAAGATAGGAATGTGATAGGAACCAAATGGGTATTCAAAAAAAAGATGATTGAGAAAGGAAAATTTGTGAGGAACACAACTAGACTTGTATGCAAAGATTACTCACAACATGAAGGCATAGACTATGACGAGACATATGCACCTATAGCTAGAATGGAAGCAATAAGAATGTTCTTCTCTTATGATGTGAATAAGAAGTTTAAAGTATATCAGATGGATTTTAAGTCAACCTTCCTAAATGGAGAACTTGAAGAGGAATTATATATTGACCAGCTTGAAGGATTCCTTTGACTAAAGAAAAATATATGATGTGCAGACTAAAGAAATATTTGTATGGTTTGAAGCAAGCACCTAGAACCTAGTATGCAAGGTTGGACAACTAGTTGGCAAAACTTGGATTTTTTAAAGGTACGACAGATAGTAACTTGTATTTGAAAGAAATTTAGAATGGTTTTATGATAATATTAATATTTTTTGATGACATTGTATTTGGAGGAAATGATGAAGAAGGTGATGAGTTTGCTGAAGAAATGAAGAATGAGTTTGAAACGAGCATGATAGGAGAAATAAAAAATTTCCTAGGATTGCAAATTGTGTAGAATGGTGATGGTATTTTCATCTCAAAAGCTAAGTACTTGATTTTTTTTTGAAAAGTTTTGGATTGGAAATTTGTAAGCCTATTGGTACACCTATGATAACTAGACACAAGTTATCTAGAAGGGATGAGACACCTACAATTGAGAAAAAGAAGTATAGATTCATGATTGGAGGTTTGCAATATCTAACTCACACCAAACCAAATATAGAAAATGTAGTTGGGATTGTGGCTAGATTTCAAGCTGATCTTGAGGAGTATCATTATGCAACAATAAAGAGGATATTCAGATATTTGAAAGGAACACCTGAGTATGAAATTTGGTATGATAGATTGAGTGATTTCATCCTATGTGCATATACTAATGCAGATTAAGGAGGTAATATGGATGATAGAAGGAGCACCAGTGGTGGAGCATTTTATTTTTGGAAGATGATTGGTTTCTTGGTTGAGCAAGAAACAAGATTGTATTTCTTAGAGTACAACTAAGGTAGAGTATGTTGTAGCAACTAATAATTGCAACCAAGTAATATGGATGAAATAGATGCTAAAGGATATCATAATTGAGTTTACAAAACCTATTATCATTTAGTATGATAACACAAGTATAGTGAGTATGCCTAATAATCCTATATTGCATTCTAAGACTAAGCATATATCTATTAAGTATCATGTGTTGAGAGAGAAATCAACAAAAAAATGAGATCAAATTAGAGTATGTGAATATTAAAGATTAGATTATAGATATCATTACGAAGCCTTTACCTAAAGATACATTTGAGTACTTGAGAGGTATGCTCGGGGTTATGCCTCTACCTACTTCTAAGTAGATGATGTAATAAGTGCATCAGTCCAATGGTAAAGTTTATTATTTTTTGATTGGACTAAATGCTGATGCTTCTTGTATGGGGGAGTATCTACGATGATTTGAGTCATTGAGAACTCTTGGTATTTGGTCTTGAATAATTTCTTTGGACACTTGAGCTGGTTGAAGACTTGGGGTAGGAAATTGACATAACAAGGAATTTTTCATTGATGTCAACTAGGGAGAGAATATGCATGAAAAAAATCTCCTAAGAAATGGGGGAGAAGAAAACATCTCCTAAGTATGAATAGGGGAGATATGTACATGAATGGGGGAGAGATAGTTTTTAGGGAGATTTAGAAAGATTCATGTAAGAAAGAAGGAGGAATATCTCTATGGGGGAGATATGTATTGTGAGATGTTTACTATGAAAAACTCTTTTTGATCCTAAAGAAGAAGAATAATAGAGCAATGTTCTAGAGGATTTAGATCGATAAAGAGGATTTGAGAAGATGAGTACAATAGTAGTAGCAACAAAGTACTATTTTGGTATTTGTGGAACTTAGATATTTTTCATCTATGTTGCCATCAATACCAAAGGGGGAGATTATTAGCATGAATGTTGATGATACTACATTGGGGGAGTATCTTAAGCATTAAAGAGTATTGCCATGTTGAATTCATGACTATGTTTGTCACTGATGTCAACATAGCAGTAAGTCTATAAAGACTAGTATCATAATAGAGAGAGATCTTAGTTGTACGGACAAGGTTTTGCTTGTCTAGTGATGCGCGGTCATGGACATGCTCAATACAATATTCTGATGATGTGGTTCAATGCACAACACATAAGTCAAAGATATACAAAATTTGTACTTGATTTACAAAGAGTAGGTCACAGACATAGTGCTTGGAAAGTAGTTTATGATGTTTGTATTATATCTTTCATCTGAGATGTAATAAAGAGATGCGCGGTCAGCTAGAGACATAGGACAATAAGATGATGACTTCAATAGATATGCAAGCCTAAGTATCACATGTTTGAAGTTTTGTATAGACCGTGAGCCGAAAATGCTATTGTAATTATAATTAATTAATCATCTTATTATAATTAATTATGAAAGCCTCAAGGCCAACTCAAGGAATTATTTTGAAGAAATGGTATAAATGAAAGATATTTTCCTTGTTTGTAAATGTATCTAGTATTGTATGAAGTGTGAATTGTGAAAAGGAGTAGAGTGTTTACTGAAAATGAGTAAGAGATCCAAGGGATTATTGGATGCGATTTTTGTGACCTGGTTACAAGATTAGAAGGAGAAGACATTCGATTGATAGGACAAAGGAAGGAATTACTATTAAATTTTATTATTGTGCAATGAATAATAGAGAGGTCATCTGGATAGTGAGTTCATCGGTCTTTCCCTTGAAGCTATTTGGGAAGTGGGTCTAGCTATCTTTCACAACTCCTAACAATGTTGGCACAACTCCTAATAGGGACTTATATGTAATGAATGTTATTATAGACTCCTAACAGGGTCCATCCTCTAACAAGGAATATTTATATTTGTTGGTGTAAATAAGTATTTACTATTTACACTTACTTAAGCTTACTTAGGTTAATGCATTATTTTATTATTTTGCATTAGGTTGATCAATCTCCACATCTAGCCTTAGATGGCAAGACTCCTTTTGAGGCATGGTGCAGCAGAAAACCTATTGTGACACACTTTAGAGTCTTTGGTTTTCCTACATGGGCAAACACATCTTCCAAGGGATGCAAGGAACAGTCACCTCAGCCTTGTACTTTCATTGGTTATGAAGACAGTGTGAAGGCATATAGACTATTGGATCCAAAGACACATCAAATTTTTGTGGAGAAGGATGTACACTTTGAGGAAAGTTCACCCAGCTTGTCCTCTACTCCTCTTTGCACATCATACCATGTGAAAACTAATAGTAACACCAAAAATAGTGCTTCAACAGATTTAGACATGTGGGGTTCTATTGATAGTTGCACTGAGAGGTCACTACCTCAGTTCAATCCACATGCATACATAGCCACAATGATAGGTCCAACACAATAGGGTACGTTCAATCTTCTAGGTCTAGCTTTAGTGACAGATTTGGGGGACAGTATTGATGATCTGCCTCTTCTTCTTAATGTAGCAACACCTTCTTTAGTTGTCACAAGGGCTCCATTCGACTCTCTTGTTCATTCTTTACATGATTGATCCTCACAGGTTGAAGTGATTGTGGATACTTATGATCAGCAATTGCAGTAGGGTTCTTCATCAGTTTTAGAGACAAACAGTTCTTTGAGACAAGTTCTTTAGCCAATTGAGTAGGTTTCAGAGACATCACTTATCTTTGAGATTCTTTCCATGCACAATGAAAGCGTCTCATCTATACCTTTGGCATTGTTTCTTCCTAAGCGGAGGAACACCACTCTGTAGTCTTGGATCAGCTTCTTCATCAGAGTAGTCACTGGCAAGCATTCTTCTTTGGAGGGGGGGGGGGGAGCCTATTCTATCTCTCTTCCTCTTCTCATCATTCTCTTATGTATACACTGGATTTTATCTCCATCCATCCATACATCATATGTGTTTTTCATCTCTCTTTTTGGGGGAGGGTTTTTCCCATGAGGTTTTCCCTCTTTCTCTGCCTTATGAGAGATTGCATATCATTGTGTACATGGGTACCTAACATGGCCTAGTATTCGGGACCCATTATGCACTTCATCCTAGATTTTGTAAGCTTAAGGGCATTCCCCTAAGTTGCACTTAAGGGGGGGTGTTGGTATAAATACGTATTTACTATTTACACTTACTTAAGTTTACTTAGGTTAATGCATTATTTTATTATTTATTTAGGTGAGACACTTAGGAGTTTGTGTACTCTCACAGAAGTATGCAATTCTAATTTAGCACATGGAGTCTACAACACTAGATTTTGCTTCATTCACTAAGTTGTCATGTTGACAACACAATTATTCACACTCCTCATTTAGCACATGTTGTCTACACCACTGATTTGTGTGCCACACCATTGTAGGCTTATCCTCATATCATCGCACTTAATTCCATGCTTAATGGAGGATAACCCATATCTGGTGGACATGTGCCTAGTTGTATGACTTATCATGATGCTAACTTCTATGCATTCTAGAAGCTCTCCTGAGGCCTTTATATACAGGCACTCCTAGTGTACTCTCATATGGCATATGGCATATTGAATAAATATATCGTCATTTTGATCATACTCTCTCATTGGTCTATTGTTGTGCTTGTGTTTGAGTTCCTTGGTCTTGGATGAATTCTGGGCTAAGCCAAATTCTTAAAATATTAGTACATCATCTTGTGGGTACCATCCCCACTAGGGCTTTCCCCCTGATCAAGGGTTTCCCTAGTTAACATATCCAGTATTATTGTGTATGAGTATCTTTTTATAGTTTTTAACTATATTGATCATATTTTTAAAGTTTAATAAGGTTGATAATAATGATATTAGTTGGATAACTGATTCACCCCCCATCTAATTTATATTGGTGGACTATATATTCTAACAAACTTGAGCCCTACCCATTCATGCACTACTCTGTCATTTGTTTGTATGCTCAATCCATCTAAAGAAAAAAACATTTTTCTACTTCCATTCCTAAACATACTTGATTTAAAATTTCTCCCATTTAACACTACCCTTCTCGCCAACCTCAAAAACAACATCCTACCCCTCCAAACCTCCACCTTCAAAAGTATCTTGCACAAAAAATGTTCCACAAAATTGTGTGTTATCTTCCATAGAAACAATCTCCAATCATTCCCCTCCTAATCTAGACCATGATTCTCTGCGTCTCCACCAATGATGAGGGACATTCCTCTATGGTTCTACAATCAAAATGTTCAATTTTTTCCACCCGTTCCAACTCCTTCACAACTCTCTGCCATGCTTCCTCTTCCTTTCTATACATAGGGGTTTGTTCTACTTGGGATTTCTAATGGAGAAATGACACATACCCAAAGCAACATGTATCATATTCATCTATAAAGTACTCACTTATGTCTTGTCCAATGCCTAGAATCAACCACTCTAGAATTGATTCCAGACCACTCAACATATCCTCAACAAATAAAGTCTGCACACAATTTTCTACTTCATGGGTGCTCTTATTTAGCTCTTTGCCCCCCATGATAAAGATAAAGGTGACATCCAAATTATTTCATCCTTTTTACATCCCTTCTTGAAACTGATCCCCATTAATCCCCATGACTGTCGATATCATCTCCTCTGTCTTAATTTTAAGCATTCCTTTTAGCTTTTCCCATCCTACTAGTCCTCTGAAAGCCTTCATCTGTTTGCTAGAATCCACTGAGAATGAAGCCTCCATTTTTCGCAATTGTCTACTCTTGCAAAGAAAAATAAACTCAATCTCTAAACAAATTTATTGTAAATTTTGGTAATTATAGAAAGTAAACTTGTGCCGCACGCTTCTTCAGTCCAATCAAATTGAATCCTATTTTAAAGATTATAAATTTGCTGCTAAGAAACACCATCCTGCACGATATAATTAGTATCATTAATATTTGTCCATAATTATAAAATCTCATGTGTATCTAACTCCCCCTATGTAATAATGGCGGTGCCAACTTAAATTATTAATTCATGATCAAGGAAATCACTAAAATCCTCAACCACCATGTTGCCAATATTAGAAAAATATGTAGCTATGTTAGCTAATTTATTTGTTGGTGTAAATAAGTATTCACTATTTAGACTTACTTCAAGTTTACTTAGGTTTATGCATTATTTAATTATTTTTCATTATTTTATTAATTTTATTTTTGAGACACTTAGGAGTTTGCGCGCCTTTTTGAGTTGTCATGTAGACAACACAAGAGTATGCAACTCTATTTTAGCACATGGTGTCTACAACACTTATTTACGTGTCACACCCTTGTAGGCTTATCCTTACATCATCACACATACTTTCGTGCTTAATGGAGGATAACGCATATCTAGTGGACATGTGCCTGGTTGTTGACACATCATGGTGTTGATTACGACGCATTCTAGATGTATCTCAGAGGCCTTTATATATAGGCACTCCTAGTATACTCTCATGATGGCATATTGAATATATCATCATTCTGATCATACTCTTTCTCTTGGTCTGCTGTGTGCTTGTGTTTGAGTTCTTAGTTCCTGGGTGAATTTTTCCCTTAGGCAAATTCTTACACTATCCACTTTCAAATTCCCTTCTCTATGTGTATGATGGGTTTTAAAAGTTGTAAACCTATCCAAAATCACAAGTATTCCTTCAATTTGACTTTGTAAATACCAAGTTTGGGATTGTCACTTTTTCAAAGTGTCTAAAATGATCTTTGAGTCTCCCTCTATATGGACATGTTAAAATTATTTAGAATAACTGAGAGGGGGGTTGAATCAGTTATCCAAGGTCTAGATGTAAAAATAAAACTTTTCAATGCTTAGTAGATCCATATCCATAAAACCTTATTATGCATGCAACCATTAGATCATACAATGCTTAAACTTTGTAGGTTACTGTCCTAGGTCAATTTTTTTTTGCAGAAATATAAACATAAACATAACAGATTCCATAATACATTTGACACAAAGATTTTACATGGAAAACCAATTTGGGAAAAACCACCAGTAACATGCTACTAATTCTCACTCTTATGAAGTGGTGCCCTATTAAAGGTTACAATAGGCATTGTTAAATGTGACCTACTTAGAGGATTTCAATCACCCTATTAGGAGTGAGCCTTGTTAGAGGACTTTAGATCATTCACTTGGAATGTCACCAGATTAAAGGATTTACAAATGACTATTAGGTAAATCTTAATTCAAAGGACTTACCCTAGACTGACACAATGATTAGAAAGTAATAGTAAGGCTTATCTGATAACAAATTACAACTCCCTTGTAGATTATAGGTCTCTATTTTAGTCCTTCGTTATACTTGGCTTTCACACACTTCATCTTTGATAGCTTGTTCACCCTTCAAGCATTCATACTCTTAAGCCTTCTTTCTTTGCATGTCATTTGCAATCTCTTCTATTTGACCATTGAATGAAGCAATGCCCTAGATTCCTTGTCTTCCTTAGGCTCTTACACATGAGAACCTTTGCTTCTAACCATCTCTCTCTATAAATAGAGATTTAAGATCTTTTTTCTGTTTAACCATAATCATCCATTTTAGGGTTAGGTAGGATTAGGTAGGATATAATGAATCTACTAACTTTTCTATTTGATTCCTCTAGAAAATTATTCTTCAATATTCCTTAAATCTTCCACAAAATGGCTTACCTTGAATTTTGTGTCACCAACTCATCATAGTTATATTCCACATGCTTCACACAATTCTTAAAAAATAAAACAGTCAGCTCAAATTCATTAAATCTAAGATTTAACATGAATATTGGCACCCTTCAAGTCAGTAGATTCATTATATCCTAGATTCTCACATTATTACTTGATTCTCCTTTGTTGTCTCATATAGTAGGTTCGTCTCTAGATTTCTCACTATCTAGATTAGACTCTGCTCCTATCTCTATTGATCTGCCCTCTCTTGAATTCTTGTTGATGCATGCACTTTTGACTCCCTCAGTTGTGGTTTCTGGTCTTTCTTCTAGTGTTTCCAAGGCAGTTCCTGCTGTGGTACCTTTGTTGGGTGCCACTGTTCTATCTCAAGTCTTTGTTGTCACTTCCTCTTCTTCATCCTTTTCCCTGGCCTTCAAGGTTTTAGGTTCTAGCTGTGATGGTGCTGATTTTTGGTGGTAGAAGGCTACTGGTTTGGTGGAGGATGGATGGACTAGAGTAAAAGGAAAAAAGGTAAAGCCACCCACTCCCTCTTTTGACATGGCATTGAGGTCTAACAAGAAGGGCTCAAAAGGGAAAGTCTGACTCTCTTGGCTTTTGGCCAGTTGTCCCCTAGATCTTTTGGCCTTTTTCTCTTGGCAGTGTGTTTCATTTTGTGGTTTTAGGAGTCTGATAAAAGCCTATTTTAATGGCTATTATTGTCTTGTTTTATTTTTTGCCACTATAGTCACCTTTTGTTCGGTGACTTGATTCTCCTGTGTTGTCTCATATAGGGTTTTAGGCACCCTTCAAAACCTGATTGTGTGGGTGATGTGTATTGTTTTATTTGTGATGCCACTCTAGTCACTTTTGTTTTGTGACCCATTCTTCCTTAGGACTATAGTTTTGTTTGGTTTGGGCTTCATTGAAAATTCTTGATTTGTAAAGGGTTTCAGGGTCCCTTCAAAGCCTGTTTATCTTATCAAAAACATGAATACTGGCACTCGAAATCAATATATTGTCACTTGGCTTCCATACTATTCTTCCACTCATCTTCAACTAGTTCACTTGGTAGACACCAAAGTTTACTGATGCTAGACATCAACTAAACTTTACTCATCTTACACTAAACTCACTCGACATACACTAAATCTTTAGTTTTCTTAGCTCCATCTAATTTTTTGCTCGACTTGCACTAACTTTTCTCAACACCTACTATGCACTCAATCAAGCTTGCCAAACACAATTCTTCTTACTTGTTCTTCTAGACTTAATTAGTGTATCCAACCTTTGTAATCTTAAGTAGATAAATAATACACTATATGATCACTATCTTAACTGATATTTTTATTCCTTTTTCATACCATAACTCAACCTTTCCCCTAGGTTCTCTTATTATCTCATTTGATCAAAACCTCTTCATCAATCAAATAAATGATAGTAATCAAATCAACTAAGCAGTTGTCTTACCAGAAAGTAGTAGGTTTCACATCAATGAAAAAATAATGGTTCTTCCATTATAGATTCTTCACTTCAAAACAATCTCATATCAACAATCTCCCTCTTTGGCATTGATGGCAAACTAATACCAACAAAAATACCAATATTAAAAGCATATTAAAGATTCTTCACTTCAAAATATTGTTGTTCCTTGTCATTGGTCTAGCATCTTCATCTCCAATAATTTGTTCAATAGGATGGTGTCTTTCGACATATTTTGACAATCTTGGTTCTGCTCTATTTTCCTCATTAGATCTATCAACTTTTGAATCACTATGTACTTCTCTATTAGGTAATTCAACATCTCTTTAATGTACACTAATCTCAGAATCTTAGCTTTAGTCTGCAACTTGGTTCCTGATTGTAGGTTGGTTTCTAAATACAACTCAACATTCATTGTATGTGACTCAGTAGTCACTGAAACTTGTTGTTGATTTGCAACTTGGTTTACAACATCTTCATTAGCAGACATACCTTCATAAATGTATACAAAATATTTGTATTCTTCTAGTCCCTTCATAGGTTCAGCCTCATTTACCTCTGTATATTCAAAAAACCTCACATTTGCACTTTCCACAACTTTATTAGTATTAGTATTTAAACACTTATAGCTTTACTTCTTGTGGAATAACCAAGGAATATACCTTCCTACTTTTAGCATCATAGCACTTTCTTATAAATACCTTAAAATATTTTACATTAGGTGAGTATCCATACCACAATTAAAAAGGTTTTGAATGAGTACCTTCCTTGAAGGTAGAGACAATTGTTCATATAGCCTCTCTCTAGTATTTAAAAGCCACATTTTTATCCATCATGAGTTTCCTAGCACAATTCATTACATATGTTGGCTCCTAATTTAATAGTTTTTGAAATAACCAAGAAATCAGACCAATACATCTAAGGTTAGCAAATTCCTATGATGGATGCACTTGACTGCAGTCTTGGACCAACTATAAGGATAAATCCTTCTTCTTCTTTAGGCTCTATTAGACCTAGGCGGGTGGACCTTAGACTATTTATATGGTACCAATGTAAAGGCATACAACTAAATCTAGAAAATAGATAAAATCCCTTAATCTTCTATGTTTATGCAAGTATTCATGGATGGAATAGCTAATAACAGAGCACATGAACTTGATAAACCAAGTGAGGGAAAACTCTTTTAATTCTTAAACACAAAAGGAAAGATATTCGATTAAGATTTATATCTCAACATCATCAGGGTATGCAACAACAGAGAACATGTATCCTTCAAGCTAACCAGTCCCTTATCCATTTGGGCATCAACTAAACCTTAACATGCAGATGGATACCTAAAGTATACTCATATATTTAAGCATATGATCTATCTATTTGACTTGCAAATAAACATCAATCTTCACTCAAACTCTTGTGCTTATAATGAAATCCTTCTAGTGTAACTTGCAATTCTATCAGCACAAACAAGGATTTACTTGGATCTTTGTTCCAATAGCAAATCTATTCTGATATACAAACTTAAGGGATTGCAACTAAATTCAAGAGCTTGGTTCTTAAGCACAAAACATTGCAAGTAATAGAAGAAGGAGATGAGAATCCAAATGAAACTAAGCAAGGTGAAACTCTTGTATTAATTTCCTTGAAAACAATACATCATCTGCATATCAAAACTTAGAAAATACACAAAGAATGACTATGTAATATAACAAATGCCTCAAAATAAATACAATATGATGCTCATAACAAAAGAACACTGAGAAAAATGGTATCACAACTATGAGAAAATCTTAGGAAATTGGAACTAGACTGGTCTCACAATCCTCCTAAAATCTTCAAAGAATTGGAACCTTTACAATAAGCAGAAAAGGAAGATATATAGGAGAGAAAATCTTTCTGGGTCTCTAACCTAAATTTGACGTCTCCCACTAAAAGAGTTTTCAATCTAGAGTTGTTGAAACTGAACTTCCTCATCTACCTGCACTTTGAAAACCATAAATGATGCAAAAATATCTAATATATCCCCACTTAAGATATGCAAATATCTCATGAAGGAATATCAAGAAATCATCATAATCTGTACTGAGGCTCCAAAAATCTAATCTCAACATGCCACATTTGCTTTGCCGTGAAATTCAACATTGTGCAGTTGCCAGAAAAAACAATTGCTTCAACCACCTCCAAAAACATTCAATTCATCCTTACAATTGTTGGAGAAGTCAAATTAGATGAAAATATATCTAAATCTGATTGCAATTTCATCTGCAACATTAAATTTGCACCTCTTCTCTGTATAATTCCTGTTGCAACTCTTTAGATCATTGGATAAAATTTGTGTGCCCTGGCTCTGAAACTTCTTTATGGTCTGTTAATTTCTTGCAATTCTACAATTCAAATAATGGCAAGATCGCAGATTATATTCGACCATTGAAATCACATGAATGAGCTCCACACCATATTTAATTCTCAGTAACTATTACCTCCAAATTGCAATCAACTTTAAATTTTATCCATAGATTTTCACCACATCGAGCGGTTCTAATTCAAAAAGCAATGAACGTTATGGAAAAAAAATGGTCACGTGCATTACCACTTACCTGCATTCCTTAAATTTCTTGAACTTTGAAATTGCGGGTAAGCAATATTTGTTGATCTTTGAAAACTCCTATGATCACGGAATGAAAATTGGGTTGATTCACATTTCCTCTTAACACATTTCCTCTTAACACGTTGGCAGTCAACCTAATAAAATAACTTCATTTGTACGTTTCCTCTAATGTTGGCATTTCAAACTGGGCCCATACATGACTGAGGACATGTGTCATCAATTCGCTACCTCACTATACATAACTTTCGAGCACCTTTCTATAGCGAGCTAGCGATAACCATTGATTTTACTTTGATCCTATGGTAGACATTTGATACAACCCTTAAGAGAACAATGGTGGGTCCCTCACTCACTACCTCTCTATACATAAATTTCTCACATCTTTCCATAGCGAGTTAGTGAGTATTGTCAATTTAAGCTGATTTGATGATCGAGATTTCTTATATGCTTTATGAATGGGACGTGGGTCTGGGGCACTAATGATGCAAGAAATTTTTGCACTGTTGGCATCCAACAAGACCTTACTTTTAATCCTAGTCACCCTTCCACATTTCTTGAGGTCCCACTAGCTATTCTATTCATGACACCTTGCTACTTTGCTAACGACAAGATGCTTAGTTTTTTTGATAGCGAGGTAGCGAGCTCTAGTGATTTTAATAAAACTTGGCGCCGAAAGAATAAAAACCCATTAAATCACCATCGCTCCTACTAACTGCTTCTAACAATAGTAGTTATTACTCATCATGCCACCTAGACAAACTACGGTTATCGAAAAACTTAGAGGCCATCGTGTCTTTGATTTCACAGCTCCTTGCTACTTCTCTTTTAGCAAGATGCTTAGTTTTTTCGATAGCAAGGTAGCAAGGCATCAAAACGACCTTTATTTCAGCACCGACTTCTGGCTGCTTCTTCTGGGTCCCCTTTCCTATTCTGACGGTACTTACAAGGTGCATGTGACTGAAAAGTAGGCCAAAAAACAAATCCCCGACCACCGTACCTTCATTTTATGGTCCCATTTTATAAAAATTTTGACACTCGCTACCTCGCTATGTATAAAAAGTGCTCATCCTTTTATAGCGAAGTAGCAACAATGGTAGATTTATTCAAATCAGATGGTGAGGAACCTAAGAAGAAAGGTTACTTGAGGGCACGGGAAAATTTTAAAAGAAAATAGAATATTTGCCCAATTTTTTTAAAAAGGGTTTTGCGCCCAACAATTACAAAAGGAATGAGATAAAGGGTTTTAACGATTTTTTTCAAAGGTTAACAAATCTGGATGACCAAAGACCATAAACCCTATTCACCATTAATGGATGCATTATGAATTTTTATACCTGGACAAAGGAATTTTATCATGCAAAAATTCAAACCAATAGTGGCTCTATCTGGGGACATTGAATTCTCTGAATTCAAATGAGGGCTCAGAATTTCTTGGGGAAGTAGACCAACTAAGCTCCCTACAAACCAACCACTACTAAGAGAACAACACACATAGGGAAAATATGCATAGGAAACTATACAAAGACAAAAGGATTTACACATATGTACAAGAAACCCTAAACTACTGTTCATGGAAAAATAAGTATTTCAGCAAAAATACCTCTTCAAGAACTTTCCATGAACTGGCAGTTCAAGAATATTGTCCGATAAATATTTAAGAATATAGGAGTCTTCTCCCCATGAATTTACAATTAGATAAGAACCTAACTAGATAGGATCAAATTTACCATGTTTTCCTTTATCCTCCATTCTGGCAGTCCACATTAAGACAAGTTCTCCATCTTCAAGCTTTCTGCTTATTGTCCTTTTATCATAGAGTGTCTTAACTTGTAGTTGCAACCTTTGGTTATGGAGAGATGCTTCCTTTCTATTTTCTACTAATCCTACAAGTTCATCCAACCTTTCTTGCATGTCATCAGTAATATCTTCATCATATAAATGAATGTGATTGTAGAGTCCTACCAAGTTGTTCTGAGGTATCCTGGCCTAAATTCCATATACCAGATCAAATGGTGCCACACCAATAGCCTTTTTAATAGTCACCCTATCAGCCCATATGGCTAATTGCAATTTAGAATCCTAGGCTTTCTTATTATCATCCAATGTCCTTTTTATTATTTTCAACAAACTCTTATTTGTGGACCCAGCTTGTCCATTTCCTTGTGGATGATATGGGGAAGATGTTGATCTAGTGATTCCATATTTGTCACAGAATTTCTTGAATTCTTCAGACCTAAAGCACATTGCATTATCTTTTACAATCTTCTAAGGACAACCAAATCTAGAAATAATGTTATTCAGCATGAAATTGTTGACAACTTTACTTGTTGCATTCCTTGTGGGGATAGCTTCTACCCACTTTGTAAAATAGTCAGTAGCAACTAAGATCCAAGAATAGCCAGTGCTAGATTTGGGAGAAATTTCACTTATGAAATCCATACCCTAGTGTTGAAAAGGTGCTTGCACTTCAACTGGTCTTAATGGAAAATTCCCAAAAAAATTTAACTTTCCACTAAAACTTTGACAAGCATCAAAAACTTTTACAAACTCATGAGTATCTCTGAAGAGTGTAGGCCACCAAAAACCAGCCCTAAGAATTTTATGAGCAGTAGTTTTAGCCATATAATGACCACCACATACACCTTCATGCATTTCTTTTAGGATCCTTTTAGATTTATTTTCATCTACACACTTCAAAAGTACCCCTTCCATATTCCTCCACCATAATTGACCTTACACTATAACATACCTTATAGCCTAGAACTTGAGGGATCTTTTTTTGTTATCTATCAACTCTGATGGAGATTTCATGTTTTGCAAATAAAAAATTATGTCTTTATACTGGTCAAAGATATCCATATCACAAAGATTGTCTTTGCAACTATCATCAACTTGATTAATTTTGTTTGCCTCTAGATTAGCTTCTGTCATCAACTTAGCCAAACCTTGACCCTTAACTAGTTTAGTAATCTACATATCAATGTTAAACTCTTGTATCCTATTAATCCATCTACACGTCCTACCAGATACCTTCTGTTGTGAAAAGATGTCCTTCACAACAGTAGTAGGAACAAAAGCAATGACAGTAGCTCCCATTAAGTAACATCTAAAAGCCTTAAATCCTTTCACTAGTGCATATGTCTATTTTTCATTGATGTCATACTTAAGCTTTGCTGCTTGCAAAGACTTGCTAAAGAATGCAATAGGCTGCTCATAACCTTCTTCATTTTTCTGTAACAAAATTGCAGCAACAGTGTGAAATGAGGCAAAAGAAAATGTGTGCATTGGTTTGTCATAATCTAGAGCATTGAGAATAGGGGCATCTTTAATAGCTTGTTTAATTTTCTAAAATGCAATACTAGGTTCACCATCCCATTTTATCTCAGATCTCCTCTTTAGCATTCTTGATATAGGCCTAGTAATTTCTGCAAAATTTGTCACAAATCTCCTAAGAAAATTGATGTGTCCAAAGAATGATTGGATGCCTTAACACTCTTGGGTTTCTAAATCTTATCTATTTCTTCTACCCTTTTAGGGCCAATCCTTACTCCATGCTTGCCAACTAGATGTCCTAACAATTTTCCTTCAGTGACACCAAAGTTAAATTTCCTTGGATTTAAAGATATTCCATATTTAAGGGCTCTAATAAATACCTTTTTCTAGGTGCATCCAATGATCATTTTCATCCTTGGAGTAAGTGGTAAGGTCATCCTGATACATAGCCATAAATTTGTCAATAATATTAGCAAAAGCCACATCCATAGCCCTTTAAAAAGTAGCTCCAACATTGGTAAGCCCAAATGGCATCTTGACATAAACATAAGTACCCCATGGAGTAGTGAAAGCAGTTTTAAACTATTCTGATTCTTTAACAACTACTTGATTATAACCTAAAAACATCCATCATTGACATAAGCTTTGAACCAGTGACCCTTTGCAACATGGCTTCCATATTTGGCAATCCATAATTATCTTTTAAGGAAGATATATTGAGATCCCTGAAGTCAACACATAACCTTATGTCTCCATTTTTCTTCCTAACAGGACCTAAATTGGATACCCAAGAAGAATGTTTGATAGGCTTTATGATCCCAACATCTCTTAACTTAATCAATTCTTCTTGCATTTTGGGAGCCAAGGTTAGGTTTATTAGCCTTTGTTTTTGTCTGAAAGGGTTAGCATATGGTTTCAAAGGGACTTCATGTTGAAAAAGATCTTCCCTATAGGCCTTCAGATCATCATATGACCATGCAAACACATGTCTATATTTCCTTAGTAGGTTTATTAAATCTTTCCTAATTTTAGGAGGCAATTTCTTACCAACATATACCTTTTTAGGTGTTTCCTGAGTTCCCAAGTTCACCTCCTCCAAATCCTTGGCACTAAATCCATTAGTGTCCATTTGTGACCTATCTTGGTTGTTAAAAATGGTTTCTAAAACAACCAAACCCTTTGGAATTTTATTTGTCTTCAATTGCACAACTACCTGCCCAAAAATTGTATCTTTTCCATCTACATTTTCTACATAAGCTGCACAATCAATTTCTTGTCCTAACAACATATGCTCACAATTCAAAAATCTTAGAATATCCTTATCATCTTCAAACACTTGCCAATTCTGAACATTATAGGGACAAAAGGTCTAGTTTGAATCTCAATTTTAGACACACTAGCAAATGTGATATCATCAAGTTTTATTGCTATATTTGGTAGTAAATCTGCCATTTTATTATTTGTCCTATCCTTCCAAATTATTCCAAATGCATCAAAAAATTCAACCATGTCCCACACTACATTTCTATACTATTTCAATCTTTTATTCTTTGACACATAAGCATTTCTTACTTGGGATACCACCAATTCAGAATCTCCTACAACATGTAAACACTTTATCTCATGCTTATGCTACAACATGTAAACACTTTATCCCATGCTTATGAGCTAATATAAGGCCTACCAACAAAGCCTCATATTCTGCAATATTGTTAGTACAAGGGAAACTTAAAGTAAAGGAAAATTTATATGTTACCCTTGTTGGAGATATCAGCAAAATGCCTGCACCAGATCCCTCTTTGCAACATGCACCATCAAAAAACATAGTCCATAGATCACCCTTGTCTGCTTTTGTGTCAACTTCCACTTCTAACTAAGACTTATGCTTAGACTTGCTCAAATTTAGGATCTCAGCCAGGAATGCATTGGCATCTGTGTCCACAAAATTTGTCATGTTGTCATCTTCCTCTATCATGTATATACTCTTAGGCTCCCTATTTACTTTTATTAGGTTTCCCTCAATATTAAAAGTAGCAAATGACAAATCACACTATAGACTCCCACCCATAGCAGCACTCCACTTTCTTGATAATAACATGTCATACTGAGGTGGAATGTCAACAACCAATACACTCATAGTAAGCTCTTTGTCAGGGCAGGCTGTTAATCTATATGGCAAAGAGTTTATAATGCCTATGACTATCACTTCTCTTTTATCCATAGCACAACATCTTCCTTGAGTTGTATCCACCTTTAAACCTAATTCCTTTATTATTTCAAACGGCATCACAGTGTTGGAAGCACCAGAATCAATCATGCAATTTTTTAATGTTTTACCATTTACTAAAATGCTTAAGAAAAATGGTTCAACATTTCCCAAACACTAATTTACAGAATTATCTAAAAACATTTGAGGAATTTGAGAGACAACTCCTTCAGCTTCATTATTCCTTACTTCCTCTTTACTGCTTTCTTTGGAACTGTGATTTTCATTACAATCCTGACTTACCTTTATATCAGTATTTCCCAACCATGCTATAGCTTTATTTTCGTGTTCAGGCATTCTTAGCAATTTAGACAATGGAACCTTAATAGTAATCTGAGACAAAATAGCAAGCATATCTCTGGAAGAACCAAGAGGATCATCATTAGTCACATTCCTTTTCTCATCTTGTTTATCCAAAGTGTTCAGAGCATTTTGATGATTCTTATCATGTTTTGTGATGATCTTTGATACCTTCTCATCTGCTTTTCTGGGGACATTATTTGAAAACTCCATATCCTTAGGATTTCCTCCTTTCTTTCGTTCCCACCTTCTATTAGTAATTTTAACCTTCACAATAGGAGCCTCTTTAGGTTTCACAATTTCCCCCTTCTTAGGACCAGCCCCTTTTATGAAGATACTAGCTACCTTATTACTTTCATCTCTCTGAGCCATATTTTTAGTCCGAACTTGAGCTATCATATTAGTAGTAATTTGATCAATATCTTCCTTAGAAGTTTTTCTTAGTGTTACTTCTTCCTTTGCATTTACCATGTTACACACATTGTCTTCCAGATCACTCTCATCAGAAAATACTTGTTGTTGTATGACATTCTGAAACTATCTTTGGTCATACACATCTCTGTCATAATCTTCACAGTTAGAATAATGTGATTCAAACATATTGTATCCTACATCATCCTTATTTTCTCCCTGCTCATGACAGTTTTCTATTACAGCTTGATTTCCTGGGAATGACAATGCTACTGCACAAGATTCAGGAGAATGGGGTAATTGACATGCAAAGCACCATGTAGGTTCAACAACAAACTCAAGATCATCTACCAAATTTATAGAATTTTTTGACAAAGGATCAGGGGTCACGTTATTGTTGTTGTTCTTGGGAAGAGGGATACTAGGTTGACCATCCTTCCAAGTAGTGTTATAAGGGAAATTTTGTAGCCTATTTTGTCTATTGAAATTTGATTGATAGGGGGCCCTATTATCAGTAGGGTTACTATCATTCTTTACTTGAGGAATATTTAGACCTTTTATAGCATTTAAAATTTGACTCATTTCACTAGGCTCTTGCCTTTTTCCTCCTATGACCTTATTTTATTCCTTTCTATTTCCCTTATTCCCAAATAACCTAGGATCATCTCTTTTGCTTTCTAATTTCCATGAAATCCTCAAATTATTTTCTATATTAATGGAAATCCTAAAAGCATCTCTTAAGGTCCTAGGCTCTTTATCCCTAAGTTGGTATGCCATTTTACCATTAAAAGCATTCAGATAAGTGATTAGAAAGACCTTATCATCAATTTGCATGGCTTGCATTAGCTTGTACATCCTTTTCTGAAATCTAGTATTTAATTCAGTAATAGATTCATTGGGAAACCTCTTGATATTATTGAATTCACTCAAAATATAGCTTTGATTTTTCATGTCACCATATTGCTCTTTGAAACAATATTCAATATCTCTCCAATCAACAATAGACAATTCAAGAAGTCTCTTGAACCACTCTCTATCATCTTCAATTAATAACTGCAAAACCAACTTCATAATGACATCTTTAGCTTCAACCTCATAATCACTCATCATATCAAGAAAACTCCTTAAATGGTCTTCACAAGAGATAGCATTATTTCCATCACATTGAGGCAATATTTTCCTAATTTCTTGTGGGATAGGATTTGGAAAACTAGGGATTCCATCAAAACATATTTTCCTATAGCCTTCTAATTGAACAGGTCTTCTTTGTAAATCAATCTTGAGGTGATTACCATTGTTTTTCTTAGTATTATTCATAGTATTACTAGTGCTAGCATCACCAAATGATTTGTTAAGATCTACGTTTAGTGAAGATGAAGACAAAAAAGAAATATGTACCTTAGTAGTATTCTAATTTACATCATTAGATCCATCATCATCTTTAGGCATAGCTATCGACTGCTTCTTGGTAATTTCCAGGAACTTGATCTTATTGTCCATCTCAGCTATAGTAGCCTCATTTTTTGCAATCTCCAATCTCTTGGCTAAAGCATCCCTTTATTTCCTTCTATTTTCCAAATCAATATCAAAGACTAACATAGAATCATGGATCTGAACTATCTTCACTCGCTGATTGATCTTAATACCAATCTCCTTTTGTTTTCCTTTGTCCTTAGCCCCTACAATAGGTTCCACATTTTTTACTCTATTGTTATCAACTTCTAGAGAAATATAGTTCCTAATTTTTTGTATTATAGGTCCCTCTCAATTCATTTTATGAGTTTCCAACAAATTTTGCTCTTGCCTCTTAAGTTGTTCAACTTGTCCCACAATCTCAAGCTGCCAGGCACTAGCTGTTATCTCATTTTTCTTCTTTAGAGCAGCGATTCACCAAAGTGATTCCTGCTTTTCTTCATAAGCCTTCGTGATCTTTTCTTCCCTTTCCTTTTGAAATCTCCTATTTATAGCTTCTTGCTCAGCAAGTTGTGCTTTCAAAATTTCATTCTCATTAGGATTAGGGATAGTGAATTTAGACCTAGAGGTTTTCTTATCATTAAAACTTTCAGATTCTAAGTGTCTAGGTCTGACCTTTTCAGGGGAATAATCTAACATGAAAGGGTTTGTGCTACACTAGAAAAGATTGTTACTAGTCCTATCCTCAAGACTAAATACATGTGGTTGCACAACCTTTTCCTGACATATTATTTCAGGGGTATTATAGAAATCATCATCAAACAAAATTGGGTGAGATTTCGGACCTTTGGAGAAAGGCACCTTTTCAATAGCAGAATGGTGAATGTTATCTTTCCCTACTAGTTGCTCCTATGAATAGCTCCCTTTTTGCATCTGGTTTCCCTTCACAACCCAATTCTATCTTCCTCTAGGAGGGAGATCAATTTGTAATTTGATTCCCAAGTTTTTCCTCACATTTTCTTGTGTATTTTTCTTATTTTCCATGATATTGAGACAAAAAACTTTTAAATAATGACACTAGTTATAACCTTGTGAGTCACCACCGACCCTATTAGAATGGGAAAAAGAACTAGAAAAATGACAAATCCTTTAGTGACAGTCTCGGGCAAAATGTATACAAATTCCAAATCCATAGGAAATCTCAGCATGAAATGCTTACTTCAAACTCTACCCAAGGTAAACACAGATCTTAAATGATATACTGGTTTATGACAACATAGAGTGTGATCCCCAGCAGAGTCGCCATTTTGTTGGCTCCTGATTTAATAGTTTTGAAAATAACCAAGAAACCAGACCAATACATCTAAGGTTAGCAAATTCCTATGATGGATGCATTTGACTACAGTCTTTGGCCAACTATAAGGATAAATCCTTCTTCTTCTTTAGGCTTTATTAGACCTAGGCGGGTGGACCTCAAACTCTTTATATGGTACCAATGTAAAGGCATACAACTAAATCTAGAAAATAGATAAAATCCCTTAATCTTCTATGTTTATGCAAGCATTCATGGATTAAATAGCTAATAATAGAGCACATGAAATTGATAAATCGAGTGAGGGAAAACTCTTTTAATTCTTAAACACAAAAGGAAAGATATTCGATTAAGATTTATATCTCAACATCATTTGGATATTTAACAACAGAGAACATGTATCCTTCAAGCTAACTAGTCCCTTATCCATTTGGGCATCAACTAAACCTTAACATGCAGATGGATACCTAAATTATACTCATATATTTAGGCATATGATCTATCTATTTGACTTGCAAATAAACATCAGTCTTCACTCAAACACTCATGCTTATAATGAAATCCTTCTGGTGTAACCTGCAATCCTATCAGCACAAACAAACATTTACTTGGATCTTTGTTCCAATAGAAAATCTATTCTGATATACAACCTTAAGGGATTGCAACTGGATTCAAGACCTTGGTTCTTAAGCACAAAACATTGCAAGTAACAAAAGAAGGAGATGAGAATCAGAATGAAACTAAGAAAGGTGAAACTCTTGTATTAATTTCCTTGAAAACAATATATCATCTGCATATCAAAACTTAGAAAATACACAAAGAATGACTGTGTAATATAACAAATGCCTCAAAATAAATACAATATGTTGCTCATAACAAAAGAACACTGAGAAAAATGGTATCAAAACTATGAGAAAATCTTAGGAAATTGGAACTAGACTGGTCTCACAATCCTCCTAAAATATTGAAAGAATTGGAACCCTTACAATAAGCAGAAAAGGAAGATATATAGAAGAGAAAATCTTTCTAGGTCTCTAATATGAATTTTTACATGTATCCCACTAAAAGAGTCTTCAATCTGGAGTTGTTGAAACTAAACTTCCTCATCCACCTGCACTTTGAAAACCATAAATGATGCCAAAATATCTGATATATCCCCACTTAAAATATGCAAATATCTCATGAAGGAATATCAAGAAATCATCACAATCTATACCGAGGCTCCAAAAATCTGATCTCAACATGCCACATTTGCTTTGCCATGAAATTCAAGATTGTGGAGTTGCTAGAAAAAATGATTGCTTCAACCACCTCCAAAAACATTCAATTCATCCTTAAAATTGCTGGAGAAGTCAAATCAAATGAAAATATATCTAAATCTAATTGCAATTTCATCTACAACATTAAATTTGCACCTCTTCTTTGTATAATTCCCACTACAACTCTCCAGGTCACTAGATAAAATTACTGTGCCCTGGCTCTGAAACTTCTTTATGGTCTATTAATTTCTTGCAATTCTATAGTTCAAACAATGGTGAGATCCCAAATTATATTCGAGCATTGAAATCACACAAATGAGCTCTGTGCCATATTTAACTCTCAGTAACTGTTACCTCCAAATTGCAATCAGCTTTAAATTTTATCTGTAGATTTTCACACATCAAGCGGTTCTAATTCAAAAAGCAATGAACTTTATGGAAAAAAAAATGGTCAAATGCATTACCACTTACCTGCATTCCTTAAATTTCTTTCACTTTGAAATTGCGGGTAAGCAACATTCGTTGATCTTCAAAAATTCCTACGATCACGAAATGAAAACTGGGATGACTCACATTTCCTCTTAACACGTTGGCAGTCAATCCAATAAAATTCCATTTGTACCTTTCCTCTAATGCTGGCATTTCAAACTGGGCCCATGGATGACTGAGGACATGTATCATCAACTCGCTAGCTCGCTATACATAACTTTCGAGCACCTTTCTATAGCGAGCTAGCGATAACCATTGATTTTGCTTTGATCCTATGGTAGACATTTGATACAACCCTTAAGAGAACAATGGTGGGTCCATCACTCCCTACCTTCCTATACATAACTTTCGCAC
Organism: Cupressus sempervirens; assembly: GCA_028749045.1. NCBI lineage: Eukaryota > Viridiplantae > Streptophyta > Pinopsida > Cupressales > Cupressaceae > Cupressus > Cupressus sempervirens. The sequence goes on along the minus strand of CM053785.1, from coordinate 13,581,409 downwards.
ATCTTTCCATAGTGAGTTAGCGAGTATCGTCAATTTAAGTTGATCTGACGATCAAGATCCCTTATATTCTTTATGAATGGGACGTGGGTCTGAGGCACTGATGATGCAGGAAATTTTTGCACTGCTAGCATCCAATAAGACCTTAATTTTAATCCTAGTCACCCTTCCACATTGCTTGAGGTTCCACCGGCTATTCTTTTCATGGTGCCTCACTACTTTGCTAACAACAAGATGCTTAATTTTTCTAATAACGAGGTAGCAAGCTCCAGTGACTTTAATAAAACTTGGCACTAGAAGAATAAAAATCCATCAAATCACCATCACTCCTACTAACTACTTCTAACAATAGCAGTTATTACTCGTCATGCCACCTGGACAAACTATGGTTACCGAGAAACTTGGAGGCCACCATGTCTTTGATTTCACAGCACCTCGTTACTTCGCTAAGGGCAAGATGCTTAGTTTTTTCAATAGCGAGGTAGCAAGGCATTAGAAAGACCTTTATTTTGGTGCCGACTTCTTGTTGCTTCTATTGGGTCCCTTTTCGCATTTTGACAGTACTTACCAAGGTGCACATGACTAAAAAGTAGGCCAAAAAACAAATCCCTGATTGTCGTACCTTTATTTTATGGTTCCGTTTTATAAAATTGTTGACACTCGCTACCTCGCTATGTATAAAAAGTGCTCATCCTTTTATAGTGAGGTAGCAACAACGGTAGATCTATTCAAATTAGACAGTGAGGAACCTGAGAAGAAAGGTTACTTGAGGGCGCGGGAATTTTTTAAAAGAAAATAGAATATTTGCCCAATTTTTTTAAAAAGGGTTTTGCGACTGAAAATTACAAAAGGAATGAGACAAAGGGTTTTAATGAATTTTTTCAAAGGTTAACAAATCTAGATGACCAAAGACCATAAACCCTATTCACCATTAATGGATGCAGTCTAAATTTTTATACCTAGACAAAGGAATTTTATCATGCAAAAATTTAGACCAACAACATATATGTTCCTCTTTTCAACAATTCTATTTTGTGGAGGGGTTCTAGGTGCAGATGTTTTTATTTTGATTCCTCTGTCATTACAAAAAATCTCAAACTCATTTGATGTAAATTCTCCACCTCTGTCAGATCTCAGACATTTTAGTTCTCAACTCTTGCTGAGTACCACTTAAACATTTGGAAAGCATTGGATTTCTATTTCAAAAACATAACTATCACCATCCTAGAATAATCATCAACAAATAGGATAATGTACTTGTCACCCTTGTAGATTTGCACACTAATTGGTCCACACAAGTCAGTATGAAAAATCTCAAGAATTTCTTTAGAGGTGTGAGTTTTACTTTTAAAAATAGATTTTTTTCATCTTGCCTAACGCAAATTATATTGTCATGTTTCTTCAATTTAGGAAAACTTGTGACTCTTCTCATGTTACTGATACTCACTAAGTTATCAAAGTTAAGATGACATAACCTCTTGTGACATAACCACACATCATCAAATTCTACAACAAGACAAGTAACATCATTCATATCAAGGTAAAATAGATCACCTCTTGTTTGATCACCTTTCCCAATTAGTTTCCCATCAGTGTCATATATCTTAGTTATGTTGTTCTCAAACTCAACCTTGCAACCTGAACCATTCAGTCTTGACACACTCAACAAATTATAGTTAAGTCCTTCAACATAATAAGCATTATCACACAAAATATTTTCTATGAGTTTGATAGAAAGTTTTCCTTTTATTAGACATGGTGCATCATTACCAAACCTTACACTATTTCCATCATAATAATTTAGGGTAATGAACTTACTTTTATCTCTAGTCATGTGATGTGAACACCCATAATTAATGATCCATCTATCACTCTTGTTCACATAAGATATCAGTGCAATTGCCTCATCTTCATCAGATTCATCCTTTATTGAAACATACACCACTTCATAATCATGGTCGTTAGATACATATTTGGTTTCCTCTTTTGTAATGTATCAAGACTTCTTGGCTTTGTCTTTGTTGTCCTCATCTCTTCTACTTCTGTATTTGTCTCCACTTCTATTTTTCTTCTTCTCTTGACATCTAGCAGTAATATGACCAACCTCATTGCAATTAAAACACATGATAGGTAACTTACCTTTGAATTTTCCTTTTCCTTTATGAAATTGCCTTGCTAGTAGTGCTTCAAGCTAATCTATATCACTATCACTAGAAACATATTTGACCTTTTTCTTCTTCTCTTTAGGTTCCTTCAATGACATCTTAGCTTTGAAAGTAGATTCAACATTGTTAGGTTTGAAATTATCAAAAAGAGAGAGCTCAAAGGAAGTGAGCCTACCTACCAAACCTTCCAAAGTCAAATTAGAACCTAGTATACATCTTAATTCTTGTATGGCATAAATTCTAATAGAATAGATGGGAAATAATGTTCTTAGTACTTTTATTAATAAAATATCATCATCTATCTTACCAGTAGCTCCTCTTATAGCATTAACAACATCTTTAATTCTAGAGTAATATTGAGAAACATTCTCACCTTCTTCTATTCTCATGTCATCGAATTTACCTCTAAGACTTTCAGATTTGGCTCTCAGAACATTTGTGTCTCCTCCATAAATGTTGTGAAGAGCATCCCATATCTTCTTTGCAAAATCACAACCCTTGATGTCATCGAGCTCATAATAACTTAGGGTAGAGACAATCTCCAACATTGCCTGATTATGTTATTTCTTCTTTTTCAGATCATTAGTAGTTAGGGCTCCAACAAGATTGACATGCTCAGTGATAATGGTAGATTATTCATGGTCTCCAATACCTCCTAGGTGTAGCCTCATCAGACTTTTCCATGCAGGGATTTTGTACTTATTAATCTTGGGTACCTCTCTTTTTGACATCCTGATCTTTTACTTCTAGTGCCTTCAAGTTAGTCCTTTTAAGCAAATGGTTCTAATAGCAATTGTTAGAATTATTTAGAATAATTGAGGGTGAGGGGGTGAATAAATTATCCAAGGTTCAAATGTACAAATAAAATGTTTCAATGCTTAGTAGTCCCATATCCATAAAACCTTATTATGCATGCATCCATTAGATCATATAATCCTTAAACTTTGTAGGTTCTTGTCCTAGGTCAAAACAACTTTGCGAAAATGTAAACATGAAACATAATAGATCCAATAACACATTTGACACAAGGATTTTACATGGAAACCCAATTTGGGAAAAACAACCAATAATGTTCTACGAATTCCCAGTCTTCTAAAGTGATGCCCTAGAAAAGGCATACCCTATTAAAGGTTATAATACATACTATTAAATGTGACCTAGTTAGAGGATTTGAATCACCCTTTTAGGAATGAGCCTTGTTAGAGGACTTCAGATCATTCACTTGGAATGTCACCCAGTTAAAGGATATACAAATGACTGTTAGGTCAAACTTAATCCAAAGGATTTACCTTAGATTGATATAGTGATTAAGGCTTGATCTGATAATAAATTACAACTCACTTGTAGATTATAGATCTCTATTTTAGTACTCCATTCTACTTGGCCTTCACACACTTCAACTCCAATAGCTTCTTCACCCTTCAAGAATTCATACTCTTAAGCCTTCTTCCTTTGCATGCCATTTGTAGTCTCTTCGATTTGGCCACTGAATGAAGCAATACCCTAGAATCCTTATCTTCCTCAAGTTCTCTAAGATGACCAAGTTGGAAAATTTTTGCTGACATGACCAATTTAAGACAACTAAAGCACGCAATCTCATTCAACCATCTATTTTAATTCCCTTTGTTAGTTTGTTTGATGTCCACTTAGATTTGGATCTACATTCATAAGCCTTGTGTCTATTTTTCTAAAAATTGTAACAATAAACTTCAAATCACTGAGTGTCGGTGGCCTTTGTCCTACATTCATGTGCCTGTTGTCCTTGCTTGTTGTAGTTGCAACAATGTCCCTTGAATTTCTACTCAGGAGTTTGATTTCCAATGTTGCTCCTATAGAAATTTGTTATGTAGCCTAATTTTCCATAGTGATGACAAGTTGGTTTGTTATATTTCCTTTATTATTCCTTTGTTCACCACTCCTAGATGATTCTCCTTGCTCAGTAGTAGAATATCCCAAACCACCAGTGTCATTCTTTAGCCTTGGTGCTTCCATCAGTTTGTCAAAGTACTTGATAGATTCACTAGGATTTTTAATATTTTCCTTCTTATCCTTTAATTAATTCTATAATAGGATATTATATGTTTCCAAAGTTATAAACTTAATGTCTTTTGTATTTAGTTCTTGATTTGCAATCATTAGTTGATTCATTATATCCAATTGCATGTTTGCAAGCTTTTGTACATCTGATGTCTTCTCCTCAAGTCTATTATCTAGAAGTATTTGATCTTCCTCAATCATGGCCCTTTCTTATTCAGATTTATTTCTTAGTTTAGTTATCTCACATAGTAGTATTGATTGAGCTTCTTGTTCTATTTTTAGGTTCTTGACTTCTTCACTCAGGGCATTGTTCTTTTCCATCAAATATGTAATTATTGCATCAAACTCCTTTGAATTCCTAACCTCAAATAATCTAGTAGTGCCTTCTTCTTGATATTGAGTATCATTTTGTTGAATATTTATTTCCTTTCTTCTCTTTAATGAATGTTGTAGTTCATCTCTTACCTCCTTGAGTTGATGTAGGACAAGTTGTATTTCAATCTTCTAGTTCTCAACAGTCTTTCCCAACTTGTAGACTTCCATCTTCAAGATCTTACCTCTAAAGCTATCAAAATTTCCTTATTAGAGAAAAAATCTCTGATACCAATTTTTGGAAATTCTAATGGGAAAGTAAGTTCTTAGAAGGGGGGGGGGAGCAGGGGAGGTGAATCAACACTTTAAAACTTTAACCTTAAAAGAAATTGACCATACACCTCATAACTTTGCATGTAAACTGAAATAACTAACCATACCTCACATCCATAGAATAAAGTAAATCAACACATAAAACATAAGATTTGGTTACCCAGAAACCCTCCAAGGAGAAGGTAAAACTAGGGTGGGGATGACACCCACAAATCTTCACTACCACAATTGTAAAGTGCGGCCAATTATGGCTACAATGTTTTAACCATAAAATATGATCTATCCTGTGAGGGGTTTGACCTATCAAAGGCTTACAAGACTATTAGGTCTCGTCTTGATTAAAGGATTTCAACCTCACAATTAAGTAAACACTCAGTTAAGATATTTACAATAGCCTATTGGGACTACTCAGTTAAGATATTTACTTTGTATCACTTGTTAGAATGATTCGTCACCTAATCTTTGGTTATCACCTTTCTTCTTGATGTTAGATCTCCTCTTTGTTTCTTGTTTCTTGATCCTTTTGATTAGATCTATCCTTTCTAAACCTCTAACTACTTGTCTCTATTAGTCTTAGACTGATTTTTTTTTGCATAACTCTATCATAGCTATCATAGCCACCATGAATGCCTTATAAACTCTTAGAATTTGTCTCCTCACACATAGATAAACTTCTTAGAGTTTAATTTTCTTAAATAAGCATTGGTGGAGATGGATTAGGTTAGAATCAATGGTTGTGGTTGATCCTTATTGTAGCCTAATGCTTCCCTTAATCTAATTGGTTGCATGCATTTCATAGGGATGTGTAATATGACTCCATAATTATCTCTTATAATCATAAATTCATGATTATGTCATCCAAAGATGGTTTACATAAAATTTTATGCCATAACAAACATCTATGCCAAAAAATGTTCACTTGACATCAATAGGCTCTGATGCTTGGTCTTTACCGTGCTCTAAATATTGTTACTCTTCTCCTGTATAACTGGACTCTTACTATTATTCAACACTTGAATCACTTGGCATGTATAGACTACTTAGAACTTGAGTGACTCAACACATACTATCTGCTCATCATTGACTAGTTATATTACTCGACATGCTTTGTCTAGAGGCTTATGCTTAGCATGCTTTGATCACTCAGCTCACTCTTATCACTCAACATGCACTATGTACTAGGCTTGACGTATTATTTTCTAAATAATGACTAAGTATTTTGTCACTATAATGTCAAAACTAAAATTAGATCCACTAACAAGTTCCATCCTCTAACAAGGAACTTATATATTAGTACATTATTTTGTGGGTACCATTTCCACTGGGGTTTTCCCTTTGATCAAGTGTTTCCCTAGTTAACACATTTTTTATTATTGTGTATGGTGATATTTCTATGGTTGTTGCATATATTATTTACATATTTTGGAATTAATAAGGATAATGCATTTTGCAATCCACAACATAAGAAAAATATTGAGAAACTTTTAATAATTCTTGACAAGTTATATGTATAGAATAAGTATTGGAAGGGATTAATGAAAAGGACCTTCAGGGTACTCAATGTATACCTCTTCTTCAAGTTCTCCATTTTGGAAAATTGACTTAACATCCATCTAATATACTTTGAACTTCTTATTTTTTGCATAAGCCAAGAATATTCTTATTGCTTCCATTCTGGCTACAAGGGCATATCTCTCCTCATAGTCTATGCCTTCTTACTGTGAGTAACCTTTGCATACAAGTTTGGCCTTTTTTTCTCACAAATTCACCTTGTTCCTTCATCTTATTTTTGAATACCCATTTGATTCTTATCACATTCTTGTCTTTAGGTCTAGGAACTAACTCCCATGTTTCATTCTTCACAATCTGATCCAGTTCTTTTTCATTGCTTTAATCCAATGACTATCTTGACATGCTTCATTTGTAATTTTAGGTTCAACTTCAAAATACAGACATAATTTCTCATTAACTCTATTACTTGTCATCACACCTTTGTCTTTACTTCCAATTATCTTCTTTGGAGGGTGATTCTTTGTCATGTTCCTGTTAGAGGTAGGAGTTGATATCTAAACTCTTATCTCATTTCTAGGTTTAGACCATTTTTCTCCATTTTGCTCAACAATTTGCACATCATTCTATAGATCATTGTTAGTCTTAAAGGAAACTTTAATATTTTTTCTAACAATTCTAGAATTATCTACTTCTTCATCAGAATTATAATCCAACATCCTTTTCTTAGTTCCAAAATTTTCATCAATCTTTACATTTACACACTCAATTATTGTCTTGTTTTTGTGATTAAAACATTTATATACCTTACTTTTCAATGAATAGCCAAGAAACATACCTTCATCACTTCTTGGATCAAACTTACTAATATCATCATCTCTCTTAATATAACACTTGCTTCAAATATTTTGAAATACTTAACTGATGGTGAATGACCAAACCATAATTCAAAAGGGGTCTTGCTCATACCTTTTCTAATTTGTACTCTATTCATAGCATACACTATTGTATTGATTGCTTCTATCCAAAATGTCAAGGATACATTATTCTTAAACAAAATTGGTCTTGCTGCCTTTGAAACTAATCTATTCCTTCTTTCTACAATCCCATTTTGCTCATGAGTCTTGTGTGAAGATAATTGTCTTTTTATTCCATTCTCTTTGCAATATAATTATATTCACCAATTAAACTTCCACAATATAATATGATCTAATTGCATGCATGAAAGAATAAAAGCAATAAAACATTCATAACACTTGACATAATATTTGGCAACCTAGAAACCTTGCAAATAGAAAGTAAAACTACGGTGGGGATGATAGCCACAAGCTTTAGTACTATAGCATAAAGTTAGCCTATTAAAGCTTACAATTGATAAATTCTGCTGATCTACCCTATTAGGAGCAATAAAGACTATTAGGTCCATCTTATGAAAGGATTTACAACATACAATGAAGTATGTACTCGGTTAAAAGATTTGGAAAGAACTATTAAGTCCACCGTGTTAGAAGATTTGACTGATGCACCTCTTAGGATGAACTAGTGGTTGATCTCTAATTTGCAACTTAGTTTTCAAAATGAGATTTTTTTGAAATACAATGATCTCCTTGCTTTGATATATAAGTCTTTTCTTTTCCTTATACTACTTGTAGCGTTCTTCTAATTCATACTCATGCTTCTTCTTGCTTGTTACTCTTCGATGATGCATTGGATATTGTAATGCCCCACCTGGAGATCCTTGGAACAAGGATAAATAAAAGCAAAGATATTATTTCTTAAACAAATATGGATGAACATGAAACTCAACATATGAAGATCTCAAAGATGGAAATGGAAGACTTTACCACAACCCCTACCACCAACAAATCTCCAAATGGCACTACCAAACTGACACACTCAAATAGAGAAACAAAGACCAAAGATGACAACAAAACAAAGAATCACAGATCTATCAAAGCATGGAAAATTAAGAAAATCCAAAGCATACTTAAAACATCAAATTGCATTCTCCAAAAACCAATGGGGATGCCCCCTATTTTTCACATGAGGACAATAGCTGAAAAAATTTTGCATGAGGAAGTATAACATGCCACACAAGAATCTACCTTTCATGCAAGGAAATGCACCAAACGGTGCGAGGAAGTGCTTGGCATAGTAGCCACTACACCCTTAACTAGTGTGGAGTTTTGCAAGAGGAAGTACTAAGAATTGAGCAAGAAAACTCAGCACACCATGCAAACTTTTGCACTCTCGCATGAGAGAGTACAATTTTGCACAAGGATCCAAATCAACAAGCTAGAAAATAATAAGATAAAAAGATAAGAAATGAATTTCCTCCACACTGGGGAGTATTGGATCCACAAATTGAGGCATAGACACTCAAAAACTATAACTGCAATATGAAACTACATCTAACCATCTGAGACATAGCAATAAAGAACATACTGAAAGCAACATCACAATGTACAGAAACAACATCACAATGTACAAGAATAACAAAACTCATGCGTGATTCCTCCAACCATAATAGCCTCATGAGACCTCAAAGGTCCTAGCCATCCCCCACGCATAACATCCCAAATGTAGTGCCTCTCCCATTTGACTTTTGTAAGTCATCCTGATGGATGCAACCTTGCTAATCTTTTGTTGTGATGGGATCATGATAGTGACCCTAAGTGGTCTACACCATTGAGGTGATTGAATTTATGTTTCTTTATCAATTGTTTTGTTTATGCTTTGACTAATTTATGAGATTATGATGTGATTTATGGTTCACTAAGGTTTGTACCAGTGGTTACTAGGATCGATGTGGTATCATGAGGTTGTTTCGTGATTACCTTGAGATGTGTGCAAAGATTGCACTGTGTACTTTTTACCATGCTACACTGGACTAGGTTCCTGTAGTAGTGGGTAGTCGTGTTTATGACTGTGGTTGCTTATATGTTTTAAGTTCTTTTTTGTTGATTCTTTAATCAATCATTATTTAATGCTTATGTAATTAGAAATGGACTGTTCATGTTGGATTATTTGGTTCTGTGCTGCAGACATTTACCTTGTTATATTTTGATCTATGAGATATCTATTACTTATGTGATGTTTTACATTTGAGACGACTCGAGGGTTAGGTGTTATACTTTGATTTTAGTATCTTAGATATTAGACTACTATGTTGTTTAGTTGATCATATTGCATGATGATGCCATTTTGAGATGACAATGTGTTTTATGATGATATCTAGTTATCTGGTATTTGGACATACCTCTGATTATGTTATGTGATGGATTTAATGCTATGGTTATTTACTTCATTCCTATGTTGTATGCATTATGCGAACGTGAGTGATGTAAATAGATTATTTTTATATAAATTAATAAATGGTCAAATTAGGTGATTTAATGCATTTATTGCTTCAACTAAGTTATTAGATGCAATTGCACTTGATCGTGTTGTTTAGTGTGCATGATTTATATCCCTAGCAGTGGCACATGGAGTTAGTGATTTAGTCGGTCATATTTTACCAATGTTGTCCTTGTATGGTCGACATATCCTTAATTAAATGTTTAAATTAAACCTTTCAGTGATTATTAAATCTGAACTCATTTGCATTATGTGATTTAGACCAGTGAGCATGTCTGTGCATTTAGAGTTTCGCATTGTCAAGAAAGTTGTTGAAGAATTTCTATGTTTTTGGGTTTTGGGATTTTTAATTGATTTATTTTAATTTCTGGTAGCTTTTCCATAGATGAATTCCTATTTATAAGAATAGCCTATTTTCGTTTGGGTCAATTCGGGTTCTAACTAGGTTGGCTAGTTATTTGCCCTAATCGATTTTTCACTCAAAAAGTGAATAAGTATCCAAAAAGGAATTTAATTCCTCACTTCTCACTTTCGAATTGGAAAGTTGGAGAGTAAAACCCAAAATCCTCTTCATGAGGATTTATTGTTTTGTTCGTTGTGGGAGCTATGGGTGTGGGATCGTCACGAGGTTGAGCTCGTTGGATCTAGCTTAGGGAAACCTTGGATTGTTGCAATTTTTAGCTACTTTTGCGAGATATTTATTTTATGGTTCAGTTTCTCATTTTGCCCTTTCGGTTGAGGTAGGGCTTTCCTGTTTTATTGTTTCTACTCTGTTTCTGCTTATGTTTTTTGTAGTCGTATGTTTGGAGGCTGCGAACTAGTGTTCCCCTCCATTTCTATATGTTAGTTCTACCCAGTTGGGTGGGTACAAACATTTCCCTATTTTTCAGGATGAGGGTTTGGGTTTTTGGGCCGTTATGTTGGCCATTTTTGCAGACAATGTCTGATTCCTTTTATTTTTTGGATTTTTGGGGTTTTTGAACCCAAAGGCCAAATGGGTTTTAATTTTGGAATTTTTCTAAATTTGGAGTTTTTACCTCATTTTGCATGCTGCCCTATTTTCTCGAGTTTTCTTGGCACAATGTGGGTCATGGACCTTGATGATCCGTTTGGATATCAGTCAGACCACTATTGCACTTTTATGTTGCATTGGGATGCGTGTTGCATCCGTACTCCCAACTTTTCCGGTTGAGTGATTTTATACCTGTTGTTATGGTTTCTTCTGAACCTTTGCTTTTGTTTCATGAGCACTAGGATTCGTGTAGAATCCATACTCTCAGATTGAGGCTGATTGAGTGATTTTATGATGTATGGTTTTATTGGCTTTGGAATTTGTGTAGAATCCATCCTCTTGAGTTGCTTTTGGTTGGTTGTTTTGTTTTGCATTGTGTTCTCATCCTATCCTTGTGTTGTGATCTTCGTGATGGTGGTGCACCACACACGAGTATGTGCACGTACATTTTTTGGGTGACTTACGAGGCTCGATCTTTTGTGGTACTTCTAGAAGTTATGATCATTGGGGTTGGAATGGGAGTATGCATGCCCACGAGCACTTGTCGTAGGATGAGCATGGGTAGGGTAGGGTAGGATATGGAGGGGGCTTCTATCTTGCAGCATGGTGACCTCAGTCCCATAGGGTTGGCAAAGGAAGTTTTAAATAAGTGATAATTAAATAAAATGTGTGACTAGTAATAAAACTCAAGATAATAAAATGTGTGTGTGGGGCCCTCCATTGAGGAGTTGAAACGCACGATCCGAGCTTGGGCTTGTCGATGCCAAGTGACTCTCCATGATGTCAGCCCCTACTTAGTAGCCTATTGAGTGTCCATCCAGGACATTTACTCCTTGCATTGTCTTAGGTTCTTGGTTCAACCATCATACTGTCTGGCGTGAGTGTTAGCCATGGATGTTATTCTTGTGCATTTGTGGTTGAATCATTATCTCCATCAGCATGGCGGGTGTGGACCTGTAGGTACCATGTGGTTGGGAGGCATAGCTGCCTTCACCACTACTAGGGATCAGTGTACAGAGACGATCTTTTATCCTAGTGCAACCGTTGCTGGATATTTTCACTTGATGCTTCGAGTTCCGAAGTATGCTTTCTTGTGATTTATGCTTTCATTGGAATGCTTGGATATCATGTTTAGATGATGTTAGTTTACTTGATGCATTCCCATACTATGATATTTAACATATGATTAGATGATGTGAATTGTTGTAGTAGCATATCTATTGCTTATTGGTGTTTAACATCTGATAGGTGATGTTATCTACTAAGGATTATCTTATGCTCTTCTACTAGGATGTTAGATTTCCTTATGCTTATATTTTTGCATGTTTTAGTAGTAACATCCCTATTATGACAGCACTGACAATTTGGTCAATGGCTTGGGATGTTATGCGTGGGGGATGGCTAGGATCCATGATGGTCTTACGATGCTATTGACGGTTGGGAGGAACCGCGTACTTAGTTTGGTTGTATTGTTTTTGTGTTGCCTTTTCTATTCACTGCGATGTTGCATTCAGTGTGTTCATTTTTGTTATGGTTTATATGGATAGTTGTTCCTCTTCTATTGTTGATTATGCTCTTGAGTGTTCATTCCTCAATTTATGTGGATCTGGTACTCCTCAGTGTGGAGGTTTCCATGTTTTTATGTTTTTATTTACGTTTTGTTTTCACGTTATTTTGTTTTCTCGCGTGAAAATGCATGTCCTCACACGAGACCATGCAAGTCCTCACGCAGTGCGTAGGGAATCCTTGTGTGAGAGTGAAAGCCCTCGTGCAATGCTCAAGAGTCCTCGCGTGAAGCTATGAACTTTCTCACGTGCAATGGTGCTAGATCTCGCACGAAACTTGAGACCAATGTACTTTCTTGCACAAGAAATAGGGACTATCTAGGCTTGTCGGATGGAAGTTTGAAAGTTGGTTTTGGACACCCTTTTGGGTTTTACACCTTCCTAGTTCAAAATAGATTTCCTAAGGGGTTTAAAATATATCATTTAAGTATTCCTTATAATTAAGATATATTTTAATATATGCGATGAATCTTTTGAGATAGGTTTCAGACGTCCCCGAGATAAGATAAAGATTCTAGGAAATTTTAGAGCTTCAGAAATCCAGACTTAGCCAATTTTCAGGGGCTTCAAGATTTCAAGCTTAGCCAAATTTCAAGATTTTGCATCTATCTTCCTGCATGGTGTTTCGTTGATGAGTGGTGGTTTCTTTGAGCCCTCATCCTGTGCATGGCCTTTGTGGACCTCTTTTGTGTTTCTTTGTTGGTTGTGGCGTTCGAAGATCTGTTGGTTGCTGGGATTGTGGTGAAGTCTTCCATTGTGATCTTTGTGATCCTTGTATGATGTTGTCATGTGCATTCATACTTGTTAAAAAAAAAAAATTTGGCTTGTATTCATCCTTGTTTCCAAGGATCTCCGAGCGGGGCATTACACCAAACTACCAACCAAATCGTCAAAGTTGTCTTATGAGAATGTCACTATTAAAATATACTACATCATAAGAACAAAGAAATATAACATGCTAAAAAGTAAACCGTTAGATATTCCAACCAATCAAATCACATCATCTAAATCCTATGCTAAACTTCATGGCAATGTGTCAAATAACCAACATCATCTAAACATGATATTCAAGCATTTCAATGAAAGAATAAATCACAAGAAGGCATACTCTAGAACCCAAAGTGTCAAGTGAAAACATCAAGCAACGGTCACACTAGAAATATAGACCATCTCTGTACAACGGTCCCCAGTAATGGTGAAGGTGGCTATGCCTCCCAACCACATAGAACCCATAGGTCCACTCCCATTATGTTGATGGAGATAAAGATCCAACTACAAAAAAAACCCAAGAAAACAACCATGGCTATCACTCATGCCAAATAGTAATAATGACTAAAACCAAGAGCATGAGATAATGCAAGTACTACATGTCTTAGTTAGACACTCAAAGGGTTACTATCTAGGGGTTGACATCATGGAGAGTTGCTTGGCATTAGAAAATCCAAGCTAGTATTGGCAGCTCACACTTCTTAATAGAAGGAGCACTTCCAAAATCCTTTTCATTATCTTTGTTTTATTACCACCAAGTATTTTATTTAGTTATCACTTGATTAAAAATTCAGCAAGCTAACCCATGAGAAATAGTCACCAGGTTGCTGAGATAGAAGCCCTCTCCATATACTACCCTACCCTACCCATGCTCATCTAATGATGAGTGCTCGTAGGCATGCATATTCCCAACCCAACTCCAAATGATCATAACTCCCATGAAATACAAATGGGAGATTGGGCCTCACAAGTCACCCAAAAATGTATGTGCACATACTCATGTGTGGTGCACCACCATCATGAAAATCATAGCACAAGGACTGGATGAGAACACAAGCAAAATATCACTCAATTGAAAACAAGCTCAAGAGGACAGATGCAACACACATCCCAATGCAACTAAAAAGTGCAAAAATGATCTAATTGGCATTCCAACAGATGATCCAAGTCCACAACCAACCTCATGCCAAGAAAACCTGAGAAAATTGGGCGGCACACAAAATAAGGTAAAAACCCCAAAAATTGGAAAACTTCAAAATCAAAACCCATTTGGTCTTGGGGCAAAAAAGCCATGAAAAACCAATAAAAATTGGGTTCAGACACCGTATGTGAAAATGACCAGCATAATGGTGCAAAACCCCAAACCCTCATCCTGAAAATAGGGAAAATATTCATACCCAACCAACTGAGCATAACCAACAAAAAAAAATAGAGGGGAACACTAGTTCTTAGCCTCCCAACCAATAGCTACCAAAAACAGAAGTATAAACTAAGCTAAAACATAAAAATGAGAGAGCTCTACCCAACATCAAAAGAGGCAAAAACAAGAAACAACCCAATAAAATAAATAACCCCCAAAAGCTGCTAGAAATCATCAAAAAGCAAGGTATCCCTGAGCTGGATCCAATGAGACTGACCTTATGAAGATCCCACACCCGTAGCTCTCAGAAAAACAAAAAATTGATCCTCCAAAAGAGGATTTTGGAAAAAGGCTCTCAAATTTGTGATTTACAAAAGTGAGAAGTGAGGAATTATTTTCCTCTTTCAATACTTATTCACTTTTCGAATGAATAATCAATTAGGAAAAATAACCAGTTAAACTAGTTAGAGTTAGAATCAACCCAAATGAAAATAGATTATTCCAAGTAATTGGAATTCATCTATGGCAAAGCTACCAGAAAATAAATTTAACAAAATTTAAAGCTTGAAAACCCAAAATCATAGAAATTTTCTAAACAACCTTTGCAATAATGCGAACCTCTAAATGCACAAACACATTCACAGTCTAGTCACATAATGCAAATGATTTCAGATTTAAATCACTGAAAGTGTTTAATTAAATTATTAAAATAAGGATATATCCACCATACAAGGGTGACATTGGTAAATATGAATAGATAAATCACTAAATCCATGTGCCACTACCAAGGATATAAATCCTACATGCTAAAACACATGATCAAGTGCAATTGCATATCATAACATAGTTGAAGCAATAAATGCATTAAATAACTGAATTTAACAATTTATTCAATTATACTAAAATAATCCATTTACATCACTCACATTCACATAAATCATAATGAAGCAATAATGAAATAAATAACCATAACCATAAATCCACATATAACCAAATCAGAGATCTATCCAAATACCAGATAACCACATATCATCAGAAAACATATTGTCATCTCAAAATTGCATCATCATGCAAATATGATCAACTGAACATCATAGAAATCAAACATCAATGATACTAGAAATCAAAGTATAACATATGACCATAAGGTAATCTCAAAATACAAATAACATGATTACAAGTATCTCTCAAATCAAAATAGAAGGTATAGACTACAAACATGAGAGGCACTATAGATATGATAAGATGTATCGCATATATACCAATCCAATAAATTACCTTTTCGAGTCAACTACAATACCAAATTCAATAATCTTCACTAAGTCGACTCATTGTTGGAACTCGGGTGTAGAAGACCACTCAAGTGATATCCTAACACTTGGGAACTCTTTCAACTTGGCAAGCTCTAACATTCATTTGATATTGGTGCATGGTCCACATTGATCACTCTGGAGTAGTTCAAACTCGATTAGCACTTGGTAACTTGGTGAATATTGAAGAACTTGGTAGATACTGAAATGCTTAGTTAACACTATAGCTCGATCAACACCACCTTCATTTTGCTTCGTTAACAGTGCTAGCTTGGTAGTCACTAATGAGGTTGACTAACTCTATAGAGCTCAGTTAACACTACTTCCTCCATGGTGTGCACCAATAAGCTTTATAGACTTTGCAAAGCTCGATAGACTTTGGGAAGCTCGATTGCAACTGAAATGCTTGGTATACACTATTAGTTGTATAAGAAGCTCGATAGCAACTATAGAGCTTGGTAGCAATGTAGACAATCAATCTGATTAAGTTTTTAGTCATTAATTGACAGATGATTTTACCATAAGTTCAAAAATCTCCCCCTTTGGCATTGGTGACAAACACACTTATCATACCAAAATCTGAATACTCAAAAATATAAGTCAAAACTCCCCTATCAACATGTTTGGGTCTCCAACTTGGTTTTGACTATTGTCTACTACTTGGTAAACTCTGATTCTATTTCTTTTTTAATTTTTCAAAAAAATTGTGTACATATTTTCTCCTTGTATATACATCTTTCTTTTTGTATATATATTCTTCCCAGTATATTTATCTTTTATATGATATAACCTACTTTCCCCTTTTTTTGAAAAAAAAATCCAAAAAAGCATAATTACAAGGTGTTAGTGAACAAATTGTCTTCAAAAGAAATACATACAAATTGACCCTAAAACACCCAGATAGGAAGACTCAATAAGAAAAAATACTTGGGTTACTTTGCTATTGGAATGTGCAAGTGCCCTCTAAATTATCTGGGTACAACTCCCTGTGAAAGAATTCCAATGAATCCACTACACTATAATTGATAATGCTTTTAACCTAAAAGCAAGAAAGGTTTACAAACATCTATCCATAAACATGGAGTAGATGTGGAAAAAAAAACAAATAATTAAAGATAATAGATAAAAGACACAAAGTCCATTTATTAAGATTCTACATTACAGAGAAAAGATTATCATTCTTTCAAAATACATGAATAATCGAGATTCAAAGATCTAGTGATAAATATATATGTAGTTAAATGAGACATAATTTGTTTCAAAGAGAATCAAGATAATTCAAAGATTGATCCTGATAAAAGATATGCATACAAATTCAAAGCCTTAGTACTTACGTCTCTGTTCTCAAAAAAGACAAAAAGATATCAAAGATCTTATTGCTTCTCTCACAAATCACTATTTGGAAGTATGATGTCCTTTCCCTTACATTGCAAATAAAAATAGTAATGAAAAATTGTCTCTTCCTATAGCACAAAGTCTGTAGGAGAAGAATCCCTTTTTTAGAGCATAAAGTCTCTTGGAAAAAGAAGAACTCAACCCCTTCTATGTCTCTTTGATTACAATAAACAGCATTATTGTTAAGTTGTTTGTTATGTAACAAATTCTTAAAAATATTACCCATTTAAATTATCTTATATCTCTTCCTTTCCTTTGATGACTTTATCTCTTAATCTCCACATACTTTATAATTTTTTAAATGGAAAATTTGGAAATATAACTCTCTAAGGTCCCAAATAATCTAATTAAGTTTGGATAGGTGGCACTTTGCTGGAGATAAAGTGTTGACAACATTTGTTACTGTCATTGACATTCTTGACAATGCTGCACTCAAAAACCCATAACTTTTGATCCATAACTAATATGGAAAACCTATTTAGGGAGGATTTAGAAAACTAGGATTTCTAAAACATATCTAAAAATAAAGTCAATCTAAGGGTTTGATTAAAATTTATGGCCCCAAAAATAGGATCTATTTTTCTAGCATCATTTCTGGGTGTCATGGATGATTTTGACAGTACCGCATTAGAACATGTATAACTTTCTATCCATTAGGAATATTTTCAAACCATTTGATGAGGATCTATAGAATTAGGTTTTTAAAAACATATCTAAAAATAATCATAATTCAAAGGTTAGATTGGGATTTATACCCCCTACACTGAGACTAATTCTCAAGCTTCCTACAAATCCATGGTCATAGAAATTACAACAGCTTCTTGAATTCCTCTTTCCATACAGCATGAAAAAACTTTTTTTTTGTTTGTTTGTAGATTGTTTAAGTTGTTCATTAATAACTAAGATGGATTTTGATCTTCTCTACTTCCATTATTCTTTTTGACTTTTTGAGCGATTATGATTGACACTCACCCATTTGAAAATTTTAATCCTTGCTAGCACATATTGCATGTTCTGCTTCCTCCAAGCTCAATGTTGAATGTTTGGATTTTGCTTCCATAGTCAACTCATTGACCCCATTGAGAATTTGAATAATACGAAAGAGAATGTAGATAATCCCAAAATGTGAAAGGAAATCACTATGTACCTTCAAAATTATGGACATGATTTTGTCCCAATTCTCTTTCAAAACTTTTGAAGTGTGCAATGTTATATGCACTTCAATTAGTAGTTCCATCATGTGATGTTTTATGAAGTTTTCTCCAATGTGCCCACACTCAGCACAATAGTGACATCTAAACCATGTGTTGTAATCTCAACCAAATATAGATTTGAAAATTTGTTCTACCGGGTTCCATTTTTTGGTCTTGTATTTTGAATATTTATGTCCTTGTTTGTTGCAATTAGAACACTTTCCTTCAAACTTAAGTTTCTTTGTGCACTCACTTGCTCTATGTCTTGGCTTGTTATAACTGTAACACTTTCCATTGAATCTTGGTTTCTCATTGCTCCAACTCTTGTTTTATGTATTCCATTTTTTTCCACAATGATTATATGTAGGTCTTTTGTTCTTTTGAGCTCCTTGCTGAGATGATTCACATTCTTCTTTGTATCCTAATCTAGATTTTCCTTTGTGCCTAAATTAATTTTTCTTGTCCAATTGATTTATGCTTTCTTGAGATTTCATTATCCTCTCATTGGTTTGCTTCTCTATGTTGAGGTCATTCTAGAATTTTTCATTCTCCGCACTCAAGTTGATAAGCTCTTGCTTTTCATCATTGAGTTGATCAATCAGATCTGCTTGCTGAAGAGATAGTTGATGAATTTAATTGTCCTTTTCTTCTATCTTTTTAGATATCAATATTTTCTTGTCTTTGACTTTTTCCTTTTGTTTAATGTCTTCACACATGTTGTTTTAGTGTGGTGCTTGATCAGTTCCCACGTGGGAGATTGTTAGATTGTGGTGACTGATCAGGGAAGTATTGTAATTATTATTTCTATCTAAGGTTGATCCTAATAACACATTATGATTGATTGAATTTCTTGTTCTCTTTTCAAGTAGATCTTTGATTGTTATTGTATATGAGCAATGTTAGTATGCTAATAGAAACCAAATTTAAATAAAGCTTCTACAAACTAAACAAAATTCATAAACTTCAAGATAGACTAAGATGAGCTCTCAATTGAGAATATGAGCCATTAATGGTCTCTCTCAATGAGAAGCTCTCTTGTTGAGTAGCTTTTTCTAAATAGATAAGATGTATGCTCAAGCTTTATGCTTCAAAAAGGGCTTCAAATAGAGTTGGAATTTGGGTGTGAGTGTATGGTTTTGATGTAAAATGGCTTCTTAAAATGGCATTATGACTTTACTTCATGGATTGTGTTGTTTTGCAAAGGGGAAGGATCCAATATATAGGCAAGAGGCTTGAGGGTTTGAGGGCTAAGATGCAAGGATGGGAAAAAGCTCATGGAGGGCTCAGATTGCATGAGAGGAGAGCACATGGATTGTGCTTCCTTACAACCAATTAGGGAGTGACACATGTCACAGGGTGAGAGGATGGAGGAAAGGGGAAGGATGAGTCAACAAAGGAGGCTCAAGGGATAAAATCTTCATAAAGACCCTCATAATGGCTTGTAAGAGAAATAAAAGGGCTTGGAAGAGTCATTTATGGCCTAGTGGGCTTCATAAAGTTTTATGGTTGGGATATTTTGAAGGAGATGAGAGGAATTTCGCTTTGGGCTTGATTAGGAAGGTTTTAAGCTTGCTTAGGATTGTGCAAATGAGTAGAGGATGGATTAGGATGGTTTAGGATTAGCTTAGGGATAGGCAAGTGGATGGCATTTAATGAGGGTGGGTGAAGGAGGAGATATTTTTTAACTTTGGCTTGGGTTAGTAAGTTTTAACCCATTTTTAGGGAATGTGACAAGGTTAGGAGGGGATTAGGATTAGGTTTAAAGACATCTTCTAGAAGAGTCTAGACTTTGGATGAGGATAAAGACTTTCTAGAATAGTCTAGAACTTCTTAGGATGAGGATAAATTAGATTTTTAGGAAATAAATAAAGTTTTATTTATTTCAAGGGTTTGGGTTGAGGAGATATTTATTAAAACTTTTTTAATAAACATGAGGATTAATATTTAATCTTAATTAAATATTTTGAGTTGGGATTAGGGGTAGGAAATGATGGGATTAGCCTTTAATCAAAATTAAAGAAGGATTAGAAGATTTTGGAAGAGGTTAGTGGTCTTAAGGAAATTGGCCAAGTTTTGGGCAAAAAATAAATTTTTTATTTATTTTGAGTTTTTTGGTCAATTTATTAATTAAATAATTAATAAATAAGGAAATAATGTTTAAATAAGATTTAAACATTTTTGGGATGGATTCCTTAATTAAATATTTTTAATTAAGATAAAGGGATTTAATGGCATAAAAATAAATTAATTAATTAAATAATTAATTAATTAATAAATGATGATGTCATCAGGAATTTTTCAGAAAATAAAAATACTTTATTTTCTAAAGGTTTTTAGGTGTCTACAGTTGCATCAACTTCATCTAAACTTCTATCATGGTAAATGTATTCAATTCTTTCTTCAATATAGAGATTGTCATTCATTTGTGTTGCAAGATCTTTTCTTGTTTTCAAGGATTAAGAGAGTTGCTCATTCATTTTCTTGAATTGTTTTGTTAACCAATTTTTTCCCCCTTCCTTAATTTCAAATATCGAGGGTGACAACCATGTTCACATCTATTATATTATTCATTAATTTCCATGCAAACCCAAAGTGGATACATGAGACTTTGAGTTTTCTTTGTATCCCTAGACCTATAATTCTCATATCGAAGAAGACATTTCAAGTCGTGACGATGCGAAACCCCTTTTCACTTAGTCATAGGTTGTTAGGGGTTAACTATGAAGAGATTTGTGAAGGTGCAATGTAGTCAAATTCATAGCCAATCATGTGTTTTTTGACATTTTCAAGATTCGACAAATTTGAGTTACAACCACGTGAAAACTAACCACATTAGTTTAGATTATGTGCCTTCACACCATCGTAGAGGGTCAAGGTTAACTTGAGGTCAAAGTGGTGATGCTATGAAATACTCTTGATTGTAGAAGGTTAAGTGTAACTTAGGGTTAATCCTCTGAAGCAGAAAAACAATTTGGTCATGACTTCGTAGAGTTAAATAACAGGTAGCTATTTCTGGTTGTGATTGGGTGATCAATGGTTAAGATGCATTCTTCGCGATTTTGCTGTAGTTTATGATGTAGTTGAAAATTGTCTTATGACCTGACAATATAGTCAATTTGATGACTTCACATAGTCACAACAGTTAGCAAAGGTGTATAGTCTATGGTTAAAAAATGGTGACAAGGGCATAATGAATGGTTTCGTACCATTGTAGGGACAAGAAATGTTAGATCCATAACCGTGGCAATGGTGTGAAAGGTCAATTTGATGTTGAGTTATAGGTTGCAATAGTTAAAGGACTAAAGTGAAAACTAGTCATGAAGCTACAAATAGATAGCAATCAATAGGTCAACATAAAGATAGAAAATTGGGTGAAGTGGCAGAATGCTTCGATGATATTCGGCCACATGGTGAGTTTGATGGTTGAATTGTTGAGATATTTGATCTGGTGCATCGAAACCATGAACCAAAAACTCTTTAATGGTGAACTAATTCCTAGATCATCTACAACCACCCTTTGATGTTCTCCATGCCTGTTTGATGCAAAGGAAATTCCATTGCTGCCTTTAGTTATCTATTTACTCAATTATGCAGTTATGATCACCATTTTTGTCTCTTCGAGGTTAGAATTGTATGAAAGATATGATTTTCTACATATGGGCACACACTTGATCAAATCTTCCTTGGATCAACAGTTATTTTTCTCTAGGAATTTAATTGTGTTAGTTGAACTTTGACTTTAGGTAGAAGATTTCCTAGTTATGCTTGAATTATAAAAGAAATTTTTGTAATCCTTCCAAGGGTTAGTCTTTTATTTGATTCTATAGTAGTTGTGTTCTATGCTTTGTTACTGTAATTTTTTTTTGCCTTTGAATGAATATACTTCTCTACTATATCTCTTCTTCATTAATATATCATACAATATTTTCTTGTCTTATGTTAATGGATTGCCTCTACTCTTCAATTGTATGATTGTATCTATTTACCCTTTGAAGCCCTTTCATCACAACATTCTTTTGGTCTTTGATCTATATAGGGTTGTTGAGTTGAGCAAGGATTGAATTGTGTATTTTGAGAGTATATTGATGAATGGTGAATTTCTAGGTAGAGATAAGATTGAACATACTATTCTGTGTATCATTGCCTCTAGATTAGAATGGGTAGTTTGATTTTGATGCATCTCCTTCTCCCTATTTCTCTCAAGAATTAGTTAGGTGCACCCTAATAGCAAGGAAGCCAACCTTCTCTAGAGACTCAATCTCTGATTGCAAATTCCCACAATTTTGAAATTGTTTCCATGTTACATGAGGTTACCTTTAGGTCAAAATTTTAGGGAAGGGTGCATAATTTTGTGTCAATAGTTTTTGGCACACCCAGTAGGATAGAAATTGAAGTATTTCTTAAGTCTAGTGGTTCACTAATGTCAAAGAAAAGAACTTCAACTTATGTTGAGGAGATAGTGCTGCTCTTAGCATTTCAAGCCTTCAAGAGGCTAATTTTCAAGCACTTGGTGACTCCACTTCTATATCTCAGTTTCTAGACCAGAATTGCTCTGAGTCATTCCCAAAGCTCAAACAAGGGCATCTTCTAGAGGTAATTTCCAATATATTGAGCTTTCATTTTAAAAACCTAGAAGGAAAAGAAATATATTCTCTCTATCACTAGTTAGGAGTCTGACAGTAACACATACACCTGCTAGATCTCTTTCTATTGCTCTAGTTGATAGATCTTAGCCTAGGTTGCCATCCTTTCATTTAAATAGATCACTATTTCATATGGACCTCCCTAGAAATTAGGTTTTGTGCCACCTTTGTTTTATCTCAAAGACATGATATCCCAGTATCTTCCCTTAAAAGCCTACCTAATTTTATTAGTGAAACTTCTATCTCACCTATAGAGCATATTTAGGAAGTTTCAAATATCTGTAATATATGTATGCTATTACAAAGGACGGTGTTTCTGTTAGACCTTTTGCCTCATCATTAAAGGGAAAAGTTTTATAGTGGTATAGGGGATTACCACATAATTCCATCACTAACTGGGATGAGTTAGCTAAAGGAGTATGCAAGCATTTTTAGGACAAGAGTGATCACCTATCATGTTTGGAGTAGCTAACTACCACTTAAAGAGCACCCCATGAATGTATGAAAAATTTTAATTATAGATTCCAAAAAACATGGGATAGAATACTTGTTGTAGTAAAGCCTTCTCCAAGTAATGCTTTCTTATATTACCTAAGAGCTTTCAATAGTGATATTGCCACTACGTTGCAAGCCATGGGAGGGGATACTTTACCAACCACCTATGAAATTTCTATAAGAATGGAAAATAAATTGATACAAGGATGAAAATTAGCTCCAAGGCCTCCAATGCCTTTCTTCCCATACATCCCTATAGATCAACCTACAGTAGCCCCTATTCCTACCACATCCACAAGCCAACCTCTTTCTATAGCCCCAATAGTCTCTACTTCCTCCAATGAGTTAAGAGAGTTAAAGGACATGATGTAGGCCCTGATGCAAAATATAGACAAGAATTACAGGATCAGGAAAAGAAGCTACAAGAAAACTTCTCAGTGATTCAAAAGATGAGCAACAATGTGGCGACCTTGGAAAGGCAACAAGCTGAAAACAGTGTGCTTTTATAGCCTCATTACCAAAACCCCACTTATAGGCCACCAAATCAAGGTCAAGGTTATTCTTCATACAATCAAAATAGATCTATGGGCAATACCCCAACTGCAAATACAAGCACAAATCTAGTAAGGACATTAGTTCCTCAAAAAAACCTTGCTCAAGAGTAGGATTTGTGTCCTTCTTGCAACTATTCCTATGGATATTGTATGTGCCATAGGGAAGAATCATCTCAAGCACTAACCACACAAGATCACATAGTAGGACAACAATGTAATGCCAGCCAATCTATTGATGGTCTCCATCTACAACAATAGGGTGACTTTTCTTTTATGAACCACCAGCCAGAAGAATACTACCATGCTAATCATGATAACTATGATTCCATTACTCATAACACCATAAGAAAAAATAGAGCTATTGAAAATGTTACACCTTCTCCATCAAACCAAGCTTCAAATTTAGCTATTTCATCTTCTACTCTAGTAACAAGTGCACAACCAAACATTTCTCCCCAATAGAAGCAAGATATGAGCAACAAGAAGCCTATTGAATCTTAGACTGCTCAATGTCAGTCATCAATCCCTTTAGCTCCCAAGGCTCTAGTCAAGATAGTTGGTACTTCTCCTAATGTATTAGATCATATGAAGAAGTATACTGCTAATATCTCCTTGTGTGATGTTGCTACTATGCCATCAGAGAAGAAACTACTTGGTGCAGGAGCACCTAGGTAGGCTAAGGGTAGACCTAGGGATTCTTTGTTGATTATGTCTTGTAGTGATCCTATCCACATCACTAGAGTAATAAGAGGAAAAAATTGGTACTAATATGAGGTTTGATAGGTTAGAAGAGCCATACAATGCAATATTGCTCCTAATTGTTCAAAAGGTGCTCATTTGAATCAATAGAGCATTTTTGGGTTTTGAGGCCTAAATAGGGGGTAAAAGTGTTTTAAGGTCCTTATTAGGTGTTTTTGATCCATCTTACACCTTTTTTAAAGTTAGATATCAAGTGGAGCAAGTTTGAGTAGACAATTTGCAAATTTGCAAAAATTGCTCATTTCTTGCAAAGTTGTCATTGACAACTTTTGCAACTTTTATGCAAAAAAGAGAAAATTATTTTTGGGATTTCTTCAACCACTTAAGGTAGTTGTGTTCATTCATGAAAATTATATATAATACCAAATCCACCTTGTTCCAAGGGTTGGAGGAAGTAGAATTGATAGTGTACGGTTTGTGTTCAACATTTTTAATACAATAGTTTTCTTATTTTGTGTTTTTATGCTCTGTATAGATTAAATGTAGTTATTTTGGAATTGGAATTGGAAGTGGATTTTTTTTAGTACTGTAAGTTTTTTTTTTCATTCTATAGGGTTTGGTGTGTTTAAATAAATTGTTTTGTCTTCCAACAGTCTGTGGTCTGAACAAAACTATGAGTACAAAATGGAGTGCTAGGGCCACTCCCCTCCGTATGCATTGTATGAACTCTTGGTATTTGGATCTACACTTCATGTATTCCATGTAACATAATGGATCAACCATGGGAATCATAGTTGTGGCTTGCAAGATGATGCCCTAGGAAAGCAAACCATGTTTGTTTAGGGATCACATATCTGAAAAGGAGCATTTGCAGTGGATTAAGAGTATAAAGACATCAATCCAAGCATGTGATGAGTAAGGAGATGGTAAGGGATGACCCCAATCCCAAGGAGGAGTCTTGATAAGGACTTTTTAGATTTTTTTAAGCCAAACACCACCAAAACCCTTGAAACCCTCAAAACAAGCCTAGATTTGTGCTTGTGTTGTATAGATAAGTTGGAGGCTTAAGAATTCCAAAATTTTCAAGTATTTTGAAAAGGATATCCCAAAGGTTTTTTTTTGGCCATTATTAAGGGTTTTTTCAAAATATCTCATTTTTAGTGTGTTTGAAGGGCTAATCCTTGTAGACTTTTACAATCAATTGAGTGCAAATTGACCTGAGGATTGCAACTTGATTAGGATTTGGTCCTTGTTTTGGGTTGCGTATATTGATGAATGAACTAGGGTGTATCTAAGTGTCCATCTCATCATTTTGAGATTCAATCAGCATTGGAGTTATGTTTGTTGTTTGCAAAGATTATGAGCAAGCTTGTACTAATAAATTTATGTGTACCAGTTCAAGAAGTAGGATCTCTTTGATATAATTAATAGAGGCATATGGTGTGAGAGAAACCCTATTTGGTTAGATGGAAGACCTAAGAAGAGCTTAGAGAGCTTAGGGTTTTTGAGAAAGATAGGTTGTCACATCAGAGTGTTATTAGAGCAAGTTGAAGATTTGGGAATAGGTGGTGGATTTCTATAGAAATTGGAGAGTTAGTAGGTAAAACCAAAATGGTGACTAATGAAAAACTATCTAAAGAAGTTTATTAACAAAGGGAGAAGAATATATTTCTTGAAGAATCCATAGCAGAGGTAAAGGTACATCTGGACGCATTTACTGAAGCAGCTAGGAGGAAGGAAGAAGAGGAGTATGAGAAGGGTAACGAGGTAGTAGAGGAGGATATAGTCACTAAACCTGACCCTGTCTTGAATGAAGAGCCCTTCTTAAAGGATATCAAAGCCCTAGGAGGAAAGGCTTTAGAATGTGTACCCCTTTTTAGTGGAAAGATGGACATAGATGCAGTCATGGACTAGATAGCTGGCATGGAGAACCATTTTGAGTGTGAGGGGGTATCAGAGATACAAAAGGTTAAGGTCGCTAAGTCAAGGCTCATAGGGTCAACATTGACATGGTGGAAAAACCTAAATGATGAAAGAATTGACATGGGTAAGACACCCATAGTAAATTGGAAGGCTATGGTCAATAAGTGAATGAGAACTTCCTACCTAAAGACTTTGAGATCCAGCTCCAAAGGAGAAGGCAAGGACTGAAGCAAAAAGACCTAGATGTGACCTCTTATAGTGAGAAATTTTAGATGTTATGTCTAAGAGCTAAATAACAAGAAGATAAGCCAATCAAGGTGGCAAGTTATCTAGGTGGTTTGAAGTGGAATATCTAAGAGGAGCTTAGTTTGTGGGCACTTACCATAGTTCAAAGATGCCACCAACTAGCTCTAACGATGGAAGAAAAGAACAAAAGGAAAGGAGATTCTAACTTCAAGGATAGAGGTAAGGGAAGAATAAAAGAGGATAAAGGAGATGCTACCAAGGTAGAGGAAGTGAGAAAAATAAATAGGGAGAGAGCAAGCTTACAAAGAAAACTAGTGACAACTCTTCAAGAGGTGGTTACAATAGAGGGAGAGAAAACGAAGGAAGATCTAATAGGGGGAGTGGATCATAAATATCCAACTCATACTTTGCAAGTATGAAATGTTATAACTATGGACAGTTGGGTCATCTAACCTATAAATGCCTAGACAAGCCTTCTTCCTCAAACCAACACAAAAGGATGGAATATGTGCAAGAGGATTGTAGCAAAGAATCAGACATGAACCAAATTGAATCTAAAAAAGGTGATAATCTAATGTTTAGGAGAGTGTTGATCAAACAACTAACTCTTGATGAACCTAAACATAGAAGGGCATTGTTTACAATAAAATGCAAAATCCTAGGAAAAGTGTGCAAACTGGTAGTGGATTCAAGTTCTACTAATAATGTAATATCAAAGGAGGTTGTTAATAAAATGAAATTGTAGAATTTACCTCATGAAAACCCTTAAAAGGTTACTTGTATTAACAAGGGATAGAGCATTGTGGTGAATGAGAAAGCTTGGGTGGATTTTTCTATATCAGGATACAAAGACAGATTGTTGTGTGATGTATTGCCTATGGACACTTGTCATCTTTTTCTAGGTAGGTCTAAGCAATTTGATAGAGAAGTTGTGTATGATGATAGAGCTAATGCCATAACTTTTAAGAAGGGAGGTAAGACCTTCAAAATTTAATCATTGCTAGAAGGGGAAGAATATTAGCCCAAAGTACCTAGTGTGTTATTTTGTAGTGGAAAAGAGTTTGTGAAAGACCTCAAGGATGAGCAATGTCATAGTTTTTCAATAGTGCTGAAGTTTGAAGGAAAAAAAATGCATCCAAGGAACCCTTACTAGTTGAAGTCCAAAAATTTCTTGAAAATTACAAGGACATAGTGAGTGATGGTACTCTAGCTACCCTACCTCCTATGAGAGTTATAAGTCATCAAACTGACTTTTTTCCAGGTGCTTCCTTACCTAATAAAGAAATAGAAAAGCTCACTCTAGATCAAAACTTAGAAGCGGCAAGAGAAGTCCAAGAATTGATGGATAAAGGTTTGATACAAAAGAGCATAAGCCCATGTGTAGTTTCTATTGTGTCGATATCTAAGAAAGGGGGAAAATGGAGATTATGTATGGACTCAAGAGCCATAAATAAGATTATAATCAGGTATAGGATTCCTATACCTAGGATTGAGGATCTCATAGATTTCCTTGGAGGGGATAAATATTTCACTAAGTTGGACTTGAAGAGTGGTTATTGCCAAATAAGGATAAAGAAGGGAGATGAATGTAAAACAACATTTAAGACTACTAATAGTTTTTATGAGTGGCCTGTGATGCCATTTGGTCTTTCCAATGCTCCTAAAACATTCATGAGGCTCATGAATGAAGTGCTTAAGGACTTCATAGGAAGAATTATAGTTGTATACCTAGATGATATACTTATCTTTACCAAGAGTAGATAAGAGCATATCAAGCACGTTGAGGCATTTTTGAAAAGACTTCATGCATATAAGCTAGCCATCAACCTTGAGAAGTGTAATTTCTTCAAGGAGGAACTTGTGTACCTAGGCTTTGTGGTGTCTCAAGGCACATTAAATATGGACAAGGAGAAGGTTTCTACTATACTAGATTGGCTCACACCTACCACATCTACCAAGGTAAGAAGTTTCCATGGTTTGTCTCAATTCTATAGGAAATTCATTAGGAATTTTAGTGGCATTTGTGCACCTTTGTTGGATACTATAAAGGGTGGAGTCAAGTCTAAGTTAAGGGGACTTTAGAAGTTGAAGAGTTATTTGAAATGTTGAAGAAACAAGTAGCTACTCAACCTATCCTACAATTGCCTAGTTTTGAGAAATTGTTTAGCCTAGAATTTGATGCAAGAGGCCTAGTAGTAGGTGGGGTTTTTAGTGAAGAAGGTAGGCTAGTATCCTTTTATAGTGAGAAAATTAATGAGGCCAAGAATAATTATTCATCCTATGACTTAGAGATCTATGTTGTAGTTCTGTGTCTTAGGAAGTGGAGACATTATTTGTTGCCCAAATATTTTATTGTGTTTATAGGTAATCAAGCTCTTAGCTACATCAACACTCAAGAGAAGTTGAGCAACAAACACTTGAAGTGGATGGAGTACTTTTGGGCCTTTACCTTCACAATCAAGCATAAGAAGGGGAAATTAAACAAAGTGACATATGCACTAAGTAGAAGGATTAGACAATCAAAGAGATTCATCTTCAAAGCATTGGAATAGAGAGTTTTAGAATCTTTACAAAGAAGATGAGGACTTTCCTGAAGCCTACAAGGTATGCATGGATTTTGACAATCGTTTTCATAGCAAATTTTTAGAATATACTTTGTAAAATGGGTTGCTATTCCAAGGTAATCAATTTTGTGTACCAAGGGGTTCCATGAGAAAGAACCTAATACAAGAGAAGCATAATGCAACCTAAGTGGTCATTTTGGTGTCAGAAAAACTATAGAACTAGTGCAAAGGTTCTATTATTAGCCAAAGTTAGCAATGGATGTAACCAAGTATGTGAACAAATGCATGGTATGCAATAAAGCCAAAGGAGGAATGAGCAATGCAAGTCTATATTAGCCTTTACCAATTCCAAATAGGCCATGGGATTGTGTAAGTATGGATCTTGTTGTTGGTTTATCAAAAACTAAGCAAGGATATGATAGCATTTATGTTGTTGTTCATAGATTCAACAAAATGGGTCATTTCATTCCATGTAGGACAACTAATGATGCAAGTCATATTGCCCATATATTTTTTAATTAGGTTGTATGGATTCATAGAATCCCATTAAGTATTGTATCCAATAGGGATGTTAAATTTATGAGTCATTTTTGGAAAACCTTATGGAAAAACCTCAATACAAATGTCTTTTGCTTTAGCTTACCATCCCCACACTAACAATAAAAATAAAGTAGTTAATATGACCTTAACTAACCTTCTAAGGTTCCTTACTAAAAAATATGGTTGACATTTGGATGTTATCATTTCACAAGTAGAATATGCCTATAATGATAGCAGGAATATGACCACCGGAAAGAGTCCTTTTGAGATAGTTTATGGAATGCATTCAAGGGGTGTATGTGAACTAAGCTATCTTGCTGATATCAATTAGAGAAGTAGTCAAGTTGAAGACTTTGTTCAAACCATGAAGGAGATTAAAGAGCAAGTCAAGAAGACCATCCAAGATAACACTCAAAAACTCAAAACCAAAGTGGATGAAAAGAGGAAGGATATTCAAATTTTTATGTTGGGCACTATGTAATGGTCCATTTCAATAAAGAAAGGATTCAAAAAGGTATTCCTACCAAGCTACAGATGAAGAGGGTAACCATTGCAAACTTTTGGCTAAGTATGGAGAAAATGCCTACAAGGTAGATTTACCACAAAATCTAGGCATATCCCTTATTTTTAATGTACAAGACTTGGTGGCTTTCAAGGAAACATTAACTTAAATCAGTCTAGGTGTTCAACAAGACATTTAACCTACCACAACACCTTAGGTCAACAAGTTAGAGGCAAAGAAGGTGTTAGGTTCTAGGGTGAAGAAGTCTACAAGGCACAACGTGTATATGGAGCATCTCCTCTAATGAAAGGGAAAGAAAATTTTAAAGGCTACTTGGGTTTTTGAGATAAAGTTCAAGAAGTTTGGAATACCCCTAGACATGTTTCCATTAGGCGTGACTTAGTTTTTTTGATGGGGGGAGTATGGTACAAGAGCACCTAGGTAGGCTAACCGTAGACCTAGGGCATCCTTGTTGATTTTGTCTTGTAGTGATACTAGGCACATCACTAGAGTAATAAGAGGATCAACTTGGTCCTAAGATGAGGTTAGATAGTTTAGAAGAGCCCCACAATGCAATATTGCTCCTAATTGCTCAAAAAGTGCTCATTTGGTTGTGTTGGTGTAAATAAGTATTTACTTATTACACTTACTTAAGTTTACTTAGGTTAATGCATTATTTAATTATTTTGCATTATTTTATTATTTTTATTTGTGAGACACTTAGGATTTTGTGCACCTTTTTGAGTTGTCATGTAGACAACACAGGAGTACGCAACTCTATTTTAGCACATGGTGTCTACAACATTGTTTTGCATGTCACACCCTTGTAGGCTTATCCTCACATCATCGCACATACTTTCATGCTTAATGGAGGATAACCCATATCTAGTGGACATGTGCTTGGTTGTATTACACATCATGGTGTTGATTATGAGGCATTCCAGATGTATCTCAGAGGCCTTTATATACAGGAACTCCTAGTGTACTTTTACATGACATTGTATTGCATGACATATTGAATAAATTGTCATTCTAATCATACTCTCTCGCTCTTTGGTCTACTGTGTGCTTTTGTTTGAGTTCTTAGTTCCTGGGTGAATTTTTCCCTTAGGAAAATTCTTACATGGTATCACAACAACTTGGATACTTTCTCATCACATAGCCATTCCAGACCACGCTTGCTTCATCATCGGAGTGCTGCAAAAATTGGAAGCGTCTAGAGCTAGATCTGACCTCGCCATTGCGTCCGAAATGTTGAACCAGTGAAAATTGACTACAAATTTGCCTACCTTGGCCCAAAGTCGATTGTGAGGCAAAACAAATTTTGCAAATCAGAACTCGAAGGCTCCGATTTGCAATTGGGGTATGGTATTTTTTTAGATCTGTAATTTAATTTTCGGATCTATTTTTTTTCTCTATTTTTTTTTCTTTCAGTATTTTCGAAACCCACCAAAGAAATTTTTTTTAACAGACCCAAGTAGAGATACCCCAGATCTACCATTTGTGGAGAGTTTATTTTATTATTAGTCGCAAGTCATATGATTGTTGTGGGCTAATAATTACTTTTCAAGCCGCAGCAGGCCATACTACACAATTTCGACGGCCCAACCCTCACATCCGACGGCCACATTGAAAGAGGAGCTAGCTTTTTGTTTAAAAAGTTGTGGTTTTTTCTTTTTAAAATGCCTGTAGGCTTCCCACACTACCAATGTGGGATTATTAAATCTCGACCCCGGCTCTCTGTGTGATTTCTCAGCTGGTCGATGTTTCCCGACATCTCATCTGCAATTTTTGGCAAGGTATTAAAATGTCGATCTTGTGTACTCAAATTTTGGAAAAATAACCCACATTCTAGCTTGACACTAAGGAATCTGATTATCGGCGACAGTTATTTAAATCTGGCATCACTTTCCTACCTTTCGACAAATACCTCATCGGTGCTCGCATTTTTACAACGTACACTACACATATTTTGATGTCGACTTTTTAGAATCTGGCATATATCTGTGGATCCTGACAAAAACTCCCACCTGCACATTTGGAAAACCCTCGGCCACACATTTCGTGCCCCGCAGCGCATTCTGCTAAACTTCGGCCCACGCAACAGATTTGGCGCCATGTGTCTACACCTCACTTGCCATGTAGACTCGGAGACTCTGCAGCAATAGTCAGCACTATCATCCAATCAGAGACTGCCATGTCACCAGTGGAAACTAGACTCTTTGCCATGTTAGAATGCTGACTGTACTTGACACATCACCCACCACATGTCATTCTGTATAGTACAGACAAATAGATCAGCCGCCACGTCACCATAAGGACTGTATTTTTTGCTGATGTCATATGTTTGCTATCTTAATTTTGATGACCATCTAACCATCATTTATGGTCATTTTACAACTAAAGTGACAGTTGTTTGACCGTCAAATTTAGACTCCCAATTTTCCTTCCAGACCCCTCTTCATATTGCTTTTCAATTTGGCAGCCTGACTTTGCGAGCCCATAACTCGGACATCTAGACTTTGATTCAAGTGCAATTCTTTTCGAAATCGGGTAAAATTTCTTGAATTTTTTAGTGGTGGTGTTGTTTTCTAGTTTTGGTACACAAATTTTGCAAAAATTGCATCTTTTGGTGACTGTACCTACATAATCCTACATTTTGCAACTTCAAAATCTCTGTACGGGCACATCTGGTCACTTTTTTAGGTTCCATTTTTTTTGAAAGTGCATATTTTTTTGTCTACTTTCCAAATCTGAAGTCAAATTCTAGAGTTTTGTGGACAAATTTCTCACTTTTAGAATTAGGCCTTCTTTGGCATTGTAAAGCTTTCATTCTTTTTCAGAATTGTTATAAATCTGAGCTACAGTGCTTAAGTGATAGATTTTAGCCTCATAAGGCAATTGTAAGGGAAAAATTAGAAAGTCCACTTTGTTCATTTTGACAAGTGGCCCATTGTAAACGCACTACTTATAAAGTGCCAAAGAATCTATTTTGGGGGATCTTTTGATTGAGTGAAAAGGGGGGGTGTATACTGTATTTTTTGTGTCTCTCTATTGTGCTCTATTCATTTTTGTATCTTGGATTTTAAATGTCCTCCTTTAACTTCATGCAACTATTCTACATGGAAAGATATTGCATGGAGTAGATTAATGGAAAAAGCATATAGTCTTTATGTTGATAGTACAATTACCCAACCTACTGATGCTAAAGAACTCATTGATTGGAAAAAATAAGACCAACAAGCTTTAGGTGTTATCAGGAGTTGTGTACATGGGGATCTTCTCTTTCACATTAAAAATTGTTCAGAATCTAAAGAAGCTTGGGATAAACTTGAATAGTTGTATGGTAAAGTGGATGAAGAAAAAGGATTTCAGATTGAAGATGATCTACTTATCTTGGATCCTAAGAATTATGACACAATTCAGGATTACATCATCAAAGTCAATGAGTATAGGGCACTTCTTAAAGATTGTGGAAATCCCATGAAGGGTGACAGGTTGATTCATCACATCCTGAAGAGGCTACC
Organism: Cupressus sempervirens; assembly: GCA_028749045.1. Taxonomy (NCBI): domain Eukaryota; kingdom Viridiplantae; phylum Streptophyta; class Pinopsida; order Cupressales; family Cupressaceae; genus Cupressus; species Cupressus sempervirens. The sequence goes on along the minus strand of CM053785.1, from coordinate 13,547,403 downwards.
TTCTAAGTACGCTAACTTTGTTTTGAGTTTTAATACTCATAGGTTAACCATGGGATCTACTTACCAGAAGCCTTCCTTTGATAGATTTGCAGACATGTTGATTGTTGAACAGCCTCACTTGGTGGATTTTGGACTTCTCAAGTCATCAAAGACCAAAGCCTTCGCTACTAGTGCTAATCCCAAATCAAGTCAAGGGGGGAAAAGCAACAACAACAAGAAGCAGTGGAAGCAGAAAACACAATCTAAGACACAACAATCCTCCTCTCAACAAGGTAGTTCTTCTTCAAACAAGAAGGGAAGTAATGAAAAGAAGGACAAACTCTTTTGTGCATACTGTAAAAAGCCAAATCATGACAAGCATCATTGCAAGAAAAAAAGAATCGATGAGTTAGAAAATCTACTCAAGAAGAATAAGATTCAAGTGCCAGGTACTTCCAAGGATTCAACTCCTACCTCCTCAAATGGTAAAGGTCAAGCAATTATGGAAAACTCAAATTCTTCTTCGGAATGAATACTTGACTCAGGTGCCTCTTACCACATGGGTTCTTCAAAGGGAGACTTTTCTTCATTGAAGTAGTCAAAGGTACCACACATCTTCATGGGAGATGAGACTAAAATCAAAGTTGAAGGGAAAGGACATGTTGAAATGGAAGATGGGGAATTCAAAGATGTTCTCTACATTCTAAATCTAAGCTCCAATATCCTATTAGTTTTCCAAATCACTCACCTTGGAGATGGTCATAAGGTTGAGTTCCTTCCAGATTCAATGATGGTGCGAAGTCTCAAAGATGATGCCTTGGTAGCAGTGGGGAAAGTCAATGATGACAAGAGGCTTTATTCCTTCTCCCACTTTGTGCCTAAGAGTCCTTCCTAAGCCTTGTTAACTCACTCTACTTCAAACATCAACTTATGGCATGAGCGGTTTGGTCACCTTGACTTCCACTCTCTTCAGCAACTTTGCTCAAAACATATGGTCAAAGGTCTACCCAATATCAGCTTTTCTAAGGCAGAATGTTCATCTTGTTCAATGGATATGAATCTTAAGGATAAGTATGATAAAGGGAAGTCTTCTAGAGCTCTAGTTGTTCTTCAGCTAGTTCACATGGTATTAGCAGGACCCTTTGCAGTGACTTTAGTCAGCCAAGGCTGCTACATACTCACATTTGTTGATGACTTTTCAAGATTCACTTGGGTCTTCTTCCTTCATCATAAGAATGAATTGGTTCATAAGCTTCAAGACTTTAAGACTCATGTTGAAAACAAGTCAAGGAAATCCATCAAGGTACTAAGGGTGGACAATGAGAACAAATATGTTGATAGAAGACTTAAGAACTTTTGTAGAACTGAGGGGATTGATCTTCAGAACTCACCAGCATTCAGTCCGCACAAGATAGATGTTGTAGCTATGAGGATAAGGACTCTCAAGACCATGGCAATTTGCATGATTAAGGCCAAGTCTCTTGATCCTACACTTTAAGTTGAAGCTATTAGCAATGCTACTCACATACTTAATAGGTCTCCTCATCTAGCCTTAGATGGAAAGACTCCTTTTGAGCCATGGTGCAGTAGAAAACCAATTGTGAGTCACCTTAAAGTCTTTAGTTGTCCAGCATGGGCAAAACTATCTTCCAAGAGTTGCGAGGCACCAGCACCTAGGCCTTGTACCTTCATTGGCTATGAAGACAATGTGAAGGCTTACAGACTTATGGATCCAGAGACTCATGAGATCTTTTTGGAGAAGGATGTTCACTTTGAGGAAAGTTCACCCAGCTTATCTTCTACTCCTCTCCGCACATCATAGACAGTGGAAACTGATAGTGACACTAGCGATAGTGCTTCAACAGGTTCAGACACGTGCAGTTCTATCGACAGTTACAGTGAGAGGTCACATTAGTCTAGTCCACATGCTTATATTGTCACAATGAAAGGTCCAACACAACATGGTACATCTTGTCTTCAAGCTCCACCTTCAATTGACTTGGGAGGTAGACTTGAGGACTTACATCTTCTCATTGATGATGATTCTTCTACATTTTTTGTGAGGGATCACTTTGACCCTCATGTCCATTCTCTACATGATCAATCTTCACAGGTTGGTGTGATTATGGATCCTTATGAACAGAAATTAGTGGAGGTCTCTTTGTCAGTAAAGGAGACAGATGGTTCAGTGGAATAGGTTCAACAGACATCCTTCCCAGATTTGCATTCATTCTTTTCAGCGCAATTGGAAGGGTTGAACTTCAGCATCAGTATAGGGATACTTGAGCAGGTTTCAAGGCCACCATACATCTTCAAGAGTGTACCGTTGGCATTGTTTCTTCCTAAGGGGAGGAACACCATTCTGCATTCATGGACCAGCTTCTTCATCGAAACAGCTTTCACTTGTCGGCATTCTTCTTTTGGGGGGGAGCCTATTTTGTCTCTCTTCCTTATTTCATTCTATTATGTATATACTGGATGTATGTCATAATGGGGGGGTTTTGATTACTCCATCCATTGATGCATCCTTATTTATCTCTCTTTTTGGGGGAGGGTTTTTCCCATGAAGTTTTTCGTCTTTCCCCGCTTTATGGAAGATTTGCATCTTCATTATGTAAATGGGTACCTAACATGGCCTAGTAGTCGAGACTCATTATGCATCTTCATCCTAGTTCGTAAGCTTAAGAGCATTCCCCTAAGTTGCACTTAAGGGGGGGTGTTGGTGTAAATAAGTATTTACTTATTACACTTACTTAAGTTTACTTAGGTTAATGCATTATTTAATTATTTTGCATTATTTTATTATTTTTATTTGTGAGACACTTAGGAGTTTGCGCACCTTTTTGAGTTGTCATGTAGACAACACAGGAGTACGCAACTCTATTTTAGCACATGGTGTCTACAACACTATTTTGTGTGTCACACCCTTGTAGGCTTATCCTCACATCATCGCACATACTTTCGTGCTTAATGGAGGATAACCCATATCTGGTGGACATGTGCTTGGTTGTATTACACATCATGGTGTTGATTGTGAGGCATTCTAGATGTATCTCAGAGGCCTTTATATACAGGCACTCCTAGTGTACTTTTACATGACATTATATTGCATGACATATTGAATACATTGTCATTTTGATCATACTCTCTCGCTCTTTGGTCTACTGTGTGCTTGTGTTTGAGTTCTTAGTTCTTGGGTGAATTTTGCCCTTAGGCAAATTCTTACAGGTTCAATAGAGCATTTTTGGGTTTTGAGGGCTAAATAGGGAAAAAAAGTTTTTTAAGGTCCTTATTAAGTGTTTTGGATCCATATTAGGCCTTTTGGAAATTTTGATAGAAAGTGGAGCAAGTTTGAGCAGACAATTTGGAAAATTGTGAAAATTGCTCATTTCTTGCAAAGTTGTCATTGACAACTTTTGCAACTTTTATGCAAAAAAGAGAAAATTCTTTGTTGGAGTTCTTCAACCACTTAAGATAGTTGTGGCCATTCATGAAAATTCTACATATGAACAAATCCAACTTGTTCCAAGGGTTGAAGGAGGTAGAACTAATAGTGTACGGACTGTGTTCAACATTTTTAATACAATAGTTTTCTTGTTTCATGTTTTTATGCTCTGTACAAATTTTGCAGTAGTTTTGGTATTGGAAGTGGAAGTGTTTTTTTTTTAAAGTACTATATATATTTTAATCATTCTATAGGGTTTGATGTGTTCAAATAAATTGTTTTGTCTTCCACTAGTGTGCTAGTCTAAACAAAACTATGAGTGTGAAATGCTCCCTCCATATGCATTGTACAACATCTTTGGATTTGGACCTAGACTCGATATAATACATGTATCATAATGGAGAAACCATGGGAAGCATAGTTGTGGCTTTTGACGTGATGCCCTAGGCAAGCAAACTATGTTTGGTTAGGGATCATAGATCTAAAAAAGAGCATTTGGAGTGAATTGAGAGTAAAAAAACATCAATCCAAGCATGTGATGAGTGAGGAGATGGTGAGGTCTGACCCCAACCCAAAGGAGGAGTATTTATAAGTATTTTTAAAAGGTTTTTAATCTAAACAACACTAAAACCCTTGAAACCCTCAAAATTAACCTAAATTTGTGTTTGTGCTATACAAATAAGTTTGGGGCTTAAGAATTCCAAAATATTCAAGAACTCTAAAAACGGTATCTAGAAAGGTTTTTGTTTTGCCATTGTTAAGGGTTTTTGTAAAATATCTCTATTTTAGTGTGTTTGGAGGGCTAATCAGTATAGCCTTTTTCCAAGCACTTGAGTGCAAATTGACCTGAGGATTGCAACTTGATTAGGGTTTGGTCCTTGTTTTGGGTTAGGTATCTTGATGAATGACCTAGGGTGTATCTAAGTGTCCATCTCATCATTTGGAGATCCAATCAACATTGGAGTTATGTTTGTTGTTTGTGAAGAATATGAGCAAGCTTGTACTAACCAATTGATATGCACCAATTGAAGAACTAGGATCTCTTTGATAGGATCCTCAGAAGTATAAGGTGTGAGAGAAACTCTATTTGGTTAGGTGGAAGACCTAAGAAGACCCTAGATTATTAGGGTTTATGAGAAATATTGGTTGTCACATCACTATTGTAGCACAAGTTAGAAAGCATAGGGGTGGGAAGTTAGTCCATCAACTTGGATGATGCAACAAGTCTGGTGCAACCAACAAAAGAGGGAGATATAATTAAGAAAAATAGGCATCCTCGTTTTAATATCTATTTGATCATAGGTGACAATCTAGTTCATAATTGCATGATAGATTCAAGGGCTAGTAGTTCTATAATGCCTAGATGTATTGTTGACTTCCTTGGTATTAAATATGAGCTAATGCTTAGGGATGTGCTCCATTTAGATGGCAGCTCTCTCAAAATAGTAGGAATCTTAAAAAATGTGGAAATGGCATTACATGTATGTCATGGTTGTATTGTCACACAAGACATATCAATAGCTGAGGTGAAGCCACATTTTGCCATTTGTCTTTCTAGGAACTTCTTTGCACAAATAGGTGACTATATTGCATCTGACTAGTCCTACATGTTTTTAGAACAAGATGTGGAACAAAATCTTCTAAAAGGGCAAAACCTCTAGCTCTCAATTACATAGAGATTTATACGCCTAGTCCCATAAACATGAATTATACAATTCATGAGATAGATGATGATGGCACGAGCCATGAACTTGCCACTTCTTTAGCAGAGTTTCTTGATTATCTTTTTGATGAGTGGGTTGTTTCTTATCAATTTGATCTAGTTTAGGAAGCTCTAGAAATAGATCTTGAAACATATTTTATATTGGAGGAGGATTCTCCTATTCCTAATATCATGAAAACAAAACAAGATACTAGTGGATTGTTGAATATGTTCTTTGATGGCTCAAGGAATAAGAATAGTTCGGGTGCTAATGTAATGTTGGTTTCACCTAAATTGGAGAAATAGTATTTCTCTTATAAACTCCAATTCAACTGGACTAATAATCTAGCAGATTATGAAGCCCTAATCCAAGGTCTCCAACTTGCACAAGGGAGAGGCATTAGGCTCTTGAAAGTATTTGGGGATAGCGAGTTAGTTGTCAATCAAATTAGAAATCAAAATGTCATGAAGAGCAACCTTCTCAAGTCATACAAGAATAGAGTCTAGGATCTACTTGAAGGCTTCCAAGCATTCAACATTGAGAGTGTCCCTAGGAATAAGAATAAACACACTGATAGGCTTACAAAAATTAGTGCTCATTATGACATACTAGAGCACGTTGCTGATTTAAAGGAGCAATAGATCAAACTTGTTGTAAGGCCGATTGTCCCAGATAATTGCACAAACTGGCAAGTATTTAATTCTAATTTTCAAATTATTAATTTCTTACAAAATGAAGCAGATTTCTCTACTAAAAATTAGTCCAAACTAAAAATTTAGTATGGGGACCAAATTATGAATCTTAAATCCAATAAATTGCCTAAAGGTCTAGTCATTTTGGAAGGCATATTCAACTTTGATGATCAAGTAAGGAGCAAAGGTTCAAACTTGACTACAAGAAAGGATGGTTGCACACTTGTCACCATTGTTGATGGAAAGACTCTCAACTTGGGAATGGTATGCACTAAGATTGAACAAGAAGATTTCATTAATTTATATCAATAATTTAGTGATGTTATTGCTTGGACATATTAAGACTTAAAGGGTTTTTCCCCAAGCTTATTTTATCATACTATAGATTTAAGTCATTATACAAAGAATGTTAGGTAGAAGCAAAGGCTAGTTAACCCTAAGATTGGACCATTAATGAGGAAAGAACTATCAAAGCTCATAGAGGCTAACATCATTTTCCCTATCCAGAAATCCTCATGGGTAGCTGGTCTTGTTCATGTTAGGAAGAAGAATAGAGAAATTAGGTTATGTGTAGATTTTAGGGACCTGAATAAGGCTTCTCTTAAAGATCACCATCCCCTCCCTTCTATGGAATAGATTCTGTCCAAGGTTAATGGTTTAGAGAGGTTTTCTTTTTTAGATGGTTTTTAAGGCTATAATTAGGTGTTTGTCCAAGAGTCAGATTGATATAAGACAACTTTCACTACCAAATGGGGTACCAATACATACTATAAAATGCCATTTGGACTAACCAATGCAAGTGCTACAATTCAAAAGGCAATGGAGATGGCCTTCAAGGGTATGCTAGAAAAATTTGCGCTGGCATATCTTGATGATATTACTATCTTTCCAAAACATGCAACAGATCACTTTGATCATTTGAGGTAGGTATTCAATAGATGCAAAGAGTATGGTGTGTCTCTAAACCGTAAGAAGTGTGTGTTTCCCACTAATCAAGGAAAGCTCGTGGGATACATTGTATCAAGAGATGGGCTAGCCATAGATCTAGAGAGTAGAATTTTTTTCTCTGTCCTACTTCCTAGCCATAAGAAATAATTACAAAGCTTTCTTGGTAGGATAAACTTTGTAAGGAGCTTCATCCCTGATATTGCTTCAATGGTGAAACCTCTCACAACTATGTTAAAGAAGAATCTGATGTTCACTTGGACCAAGGAGGGGAAGGCCAGTTTTGAGGAGATTAAGAAATCAATTGCATCAGCTCCCACTATTGTCAACCCCAATTTTTCCGGAGATTTTATCCTTTATTCTCTTAGAGGAGAGTCAAGTATATCAGCTATTCTAACATAGTTAAATGATGAGAATTTAGAGCAGCCCATTTCTTTCTTCAGTGAAGGGCTTAAATATTATGAGAGTAGATAAAACTATGTAGAGAAGCAAGTCCTTGCATTCATAAGGGCTCTAAAAAAGTTTAGACATCTTTTATTTCAAAACAAGGTCTAGCTCTTGGTTCCACATGTAAGTGTGAAGGAGTTCCTTCTAAACAAGGATATCAATTAAAAGAGAGTTGGATGGGTCACCAAAGTCATCGAGTATGACATTGATATTAAGATCACTAGGATTGTAAGAGGCAAGGGACTGTGTGAGCAAATGACTTCATCTTTTGAGACACATGAAGAGGCTTCTCTCTTAATATAAGGTGAGAAACTAGTAGAAAATGAAAATTAGAATAATTTGTTGTATGACATGACTACTTTCTTGATAGGAGGAAGATATCCCCAAGGCCTAGAAAGAGCCAAGAGAAGACAATTAAAATTATAGTCTATCCCTTATGTCTTGATGGATAGAATATTGTTTAGAAAGGATTCTAATGGAGTCCTATTGAAGTGTACTCTAATTAATCATAGCAACAAGTTATTGAAAGAGTTTCATGATGGCCATGTTGGTGGTCATTTCTTAGCCAGGATTACAACAATGAAGATAATGAGGGTTGCTTATTATTGGCCAACCCTATTCAATGACTGTCACAAGTGGGTGATGAAATGTGAGAAATGTGCATGCTTCTTAGGAAAGTAAAGATTGGTTGTCCTTCCTCTCCATCCTATTCAAGTTGACCAACCCTTTGCTCAATGGGGTTTGGATTTTGTTGGTCCAATAAATCCACCCTCTAGTTCTAGTCATAAGTGGATCGTGACAGCCATAGATTATTTCACAAGATGGATAGAGGTAGTACCTTTGAGAGATGCAACAAAGGCTTCAATGGTTGAGTTCCTTGATGAAAAGTGACCAGATTTGGTGTTCCTTCAACTATCATATCATATAACACCAAATATTTTGTTAGAACTCATATATGCTCTTGGGCTTTTGAACATGGAATATATTTTATCATTTCCTCAAATTATTATCCCCAAGGGAATAGCCTAGCTAAATATTCCAACAAGAATCTCATCAACATCATTAGGGTGACAATTGAAGATAATCAGAGGTGTTGGCATACCAATTTGAGAACTTCCCTTTGGGCCAACAAAATTACACCCAAGAGAGAAATTGGGAATTCATCTTTTATGCTGGTATATAGATGGGAAGCTAGGCTTCCTATTTTACTTGAGTTCCCCTCTCTTGAGCTTGCTCATCAATTGGAGCTAGTTGAGAATGATGTTATGATAGTTAGGTTGGTAGAGCCGATTGAATTAGAAGAGAAGAGACAACAAGCTATGTAAACACTTGAGGAACATCAAAAATAGGTCAAAAAAACTTTTGACAAGAAGGCTACAGCCAAAGTTTTCAAAGAAGGATACCTTGTTCTCAAGTGGGATACAGATAGAGATAAACCAGGCAGACACTCCAAATTTGATACTATTTCGAGTAGGCCATATGTTATTACCATTTGTAAGGAGGCCAACAATTTTTAGTTATCCAGGCTTAATGGTGATATTCTAAAAATTCAAGTTAATGGAATTCACCTTAAACCTTGCTTCTAGAGAAGGGTAAGGTTTTTTGAATATATTAGAATAGTTTTCCTACTTTTGAATATGTTCATGGGCATAGGTTTTCTCTGGGAGATAGTAGAGTTTAAAATTCTTGCAGTTGCAAAACAGAAAGAGTTTTGTGAGGATACAAACAGAGATTCAGGATTCATTTTTGTGACTCCAGCCTAATGAATTTTTCAAGGCCACTAGTCCATGCTTAGTAGGCAAGCATCCCCTTTGAGTCACAAGAAATATTAACCAATTTTTCCCCCCTTCCTAAATTTCAAATATCCAGGGTGATAGCCGTGTTCACATTTATTATATTATTCTTAATTTCCATGCAAACCTAAAGGGGATAAATAAGAATTTGAATTTTCTTTGTATCCCTAAACCTTATAATTTGCATATAAAATGATGCATTTCAAATCATAATAATGTGAAGCCCCTTTTCACTCAATCCCAAGCCGTTAGGGCTTAACTGTCAAGAGAGCTATGAAGGTGTGATGCAATCAAATTAACAACCAATCATGTGTTTGCCAACATTTTCAACCTTTAGTAAATTCAAGTTTCAACCATGTAAAAATTAACCACATTATTTTGTATTATGTGCCTTCACACCATCCCAAAGGGTCAAGGCTAACCTAAGGTTAGAGCGGCGATGCTACAAAATACTCTTGATCTCTTGGTCATAGAAGGTTAAGTATAACTTAAGGTAAATGTTGTGAAGTAGAAAACACTTTGGTTTTGACTTTATAGAGTTAAATTATAGGTAGCTATTTGTGGTTACAACTGGGTGATCAAAAGTTATAATGTGGTCCTTGTGGTTTCACAATGATTTATGATGTAGTTGAGGATTGTGCTATGACCTAATGATACAATCAATTTTGTGACTTTGCATAGTCAAAATGGTTAGGAAAGGTGTGTAGTCTACGATTATGAAGTGGTGACAAGGGCATAATGAATGGTTTCGCACCAAAATGGGGACAAGAAATGTTAGATGCATAACTGTGGTGATGGTGTGAAAGGTCACTTTCATATTGAGCACAAGGCTGCAATAGTTGAAGAAATAAAGTGAAAACTAACCATGAAGCTATGAACACATAGTAGTCAGTAGGTCAACATAAGATGGAAGACTCAGTGAGGTGGTGGAATGCTTTGATGATATTAGGCCATGTGGTGAGTTTGATGGTTGAATTGATGACATATCTAATTTGGTGCATTGAAAACATGAACCAATAGCTCTTTAATGGTGATCTAATTCCTAGATCATCTATAGCAACCTTTTGATGTTCTCCATGCCTATTTGATGCATAGGACATTTCATCGCCACCTTGAGTTATCCATTTACTCAACTATGTAGTTATGACCACCATTTCTGGCTCTTCAAGGTCAAAATTGTATGAAAGATAAGATTTTCTGCATATGGGCATGCACTTGATCAAATTTTCTTTGGATCAGCAGTGATTTTTCTCTGGTAATTTAATGGTAGTAGTTGAACTTTGACTTCATGTAGAAGTTTTCTTAGTTGTGTTGAACTATAAAAGCAAGTTTTGTAATCCTTCCAAGGGCCTTTCTTTTCTTTGATTCAATTGTAGTTCTATTCTATGCTCTGCTACTGTAATTTCCTTTTACCTTTGAATGAATATACTTCTCTACTATATCTCTTCTTCATTAATATATTTTGCAATATTTTCTTGTCTTAGTTAATATATTGCCTCTACTCTTTAGTTGTATGATTGTATCTATTTACCCTTTCATTGATATAGAGTGAAGCCCTTTCCTCATAATATCCTTTTGGTTTCTTATCTATATAGGGCTGTTGAGTTGAGCAAGGATTGAATTGTTTATTTTGAGAGTATATTGATGAATGGTGCATTTCTAAGTAGAGATAAGATTGAACATACTATTTGGTGTATCACCACATCTAGATTAGAATAGGTAATTTGATTTTCATGCATCTTCTTCTCCCTTTTCTTCTCAAGAATTAGTTAAGTGCGCCCTAATAGTGAGGAAGTTGGCCTTCTCTAGATACTCAATCTCTAATTACAAAGTCTTATGGTTTCGATATAATTTCCATGTTACATGAGGTTTCCTTTAGGTCAAAACTTTAGGCAAGGGTACAGAGTTTCCTGTCAACATGTTCCATGGCCAATTGTAGATCCAACTTTTCATTTTCTATAGCTTTCTCTAGTCTATATACTTCCATTGCCTTTGATCTTTTCTCAACTTGCTAAACTTCTAATGTGAGAACCCATAGCTCTGATACCACTTGTTGGAAATGTAGTAGAGACTAGGTGACTGAGAGTGAGGAGGTGGTGGTGGGTGAATCAAGAACCAATAAAACTTATAATTTGATTCACTAATTAAACCTTCACAATATAATCTGATCTAATTGCATGCATGAAAGACTTAAAGCAATAAAACATTCATAACACTTGACACAATATTTGGTAACCCAAAAACCTTCCAAATAGAAAGTAAAATTGGGATGAGGATGATACCCACAAGCTTTAGTATTGTAGTATAAAGTTATCATATTAAAACTTACAATTGATCACTTTTGATGATCTACTTTATTAGGAGAAATAAGGACTATTAGGTCCACCTTGTGAAAGAATTTCCAACATAAAATGAAGTATTCACTCGAACACCTTGTTAGAGGATTTGATTGATGCACTTATTAGGATGAGTCAATGGATAATCTTTGATCTATATTTTAGTTTTTTTAATGAGATTCCTTTTAAATATAATGATCACCTTGCTATGATAGATAAGTTTATCATTTTCCTTATACTTGTAGTATGTAAAATGCTACAAAGAAGAAGCATAAGAAACTATACTACTTCCTACATCATTACATACACCTCAAAATATGGAAGATAAACATGCAAACAAGGAAGACATGAAATCACAAGAATTTAATCTACTCAAAATAACACTAATGTAAACCTCATTAAATCACCAAGTGGTGATGATTTCATTGTTGTGGGATGTGGTTTCTCACAAATCCTATAGCATAAAAATGAGGTAGATAGTGCTTGTAGAAATGAGGAGAGAGATCTCCTTTTATAGGAAAAGACATGCAACAGGTGGTTGAGATTCAATGCAAGATGAAGGGCTAGGATCTCTCAGGATCGATGAGGTGTCCATGAGGTGGAGACCAAGTAGACTCCATGTGGATTAGGGTTTTGAACATTCAAAGGGGGAAAGATGCTCACACATGTGTGAGAAACCTTTGATGTGACAAGTCAATGAAAAGTGTAAGAGGTGTGAGACACCTTGATTCTCATGCAAGAGGACAAGTGTGCAAGAGGTGTGAAAAGCATGAGGGGTGTGGGAAGTGTGAGTGTTCCTCACACATGTGTGAGGATTCCTCACACTTAGGATAATAAGGAGATTAGCTAGGTGATTAGGAAAAGTAAGCGAGATTAAGGAAGTGGGTAGGTTTAGAAAGATGGGTTAGTTAAGATAGTGAAGTTAGGTGAGGGTTAAAGTTAGGAGCCATGTGATCGAATAGGATTAAATTTAATATTTAATTCCAAGTGGGATTAGCAAAGGATTAATTAAGTAAACAAATTACTTTACTTAATTAAAGGGAATGGGTTAGGATGCAAGTGGGAAGGCTAGGATTTAAATAAACCTTAGTTTATTTAAATCAAGGAAAGGCAAATTTAATTAAATAAATGTAAATTTATTTAATTAAAGGTAAGGTAATTAAATAAATAATAAATATTTATTTAATTGGTCATGAAATGGGTATTTGGACAATTTTAGGTGTCTACATTTTGCCCCTCTTTGATATAGCATTAGTAATGTTATATCAAAGAAGAATAAAATATAGTGGATGGGAGGATAAGACTAGTAGCATGATGCCCTAGTCATGGAAGGATGAGGAAGGATGATGAGGGTGAAAGGGTATGCCCCCTCAAGAGTACATGCGCGTTAGGAGAACACGAATGTTCTCTCGAAATGGATGGGAGTATAGAAGGAAGTGAGAAAATGATAAGACTAATAAATTTATGCTGCAATGGTGTGAATAACCTAAGTTTGATATTGTATTCAACACTATGCACCAAGATATGAGGAACCAAGATGACAATGTGTCAAGTACATGAAAATAGGGGTCTAATACAACCATATGCCTTATGAAACCATGATATGGGAGACCATGATGCCTGGGGACAATGGGATGCAAAGACCATGATAAATGCAGAAAATACTAGTGCATGCAAGTAACAAGCAATCATGCACAATAAACCAAAAGCAAACCAACATTTTGCCCCTAGTCAAGCTGAAAACCAATTAATGGATTGATTGATGATGATTGATTAAGGATGAAAAAGCTAATGATAAGCGTAATGCACATCCAAGGATTGCGAAGGATTCATCCCATGATAATTTTTGAATATGGTAAATGGATTAACAACTGATTGGGTCAAATTGATGAATTGATTAAGGATTGATGTACAAGATTGCAAGATTAGATTGATTGGGTTAGTATTGATTGCATAGTGAGATTTTTTTGATTTTTTTGATTTTATGGAGATTTGGATGAATAGATGAAATTAAAATGCAAGTAGAAGAATGAACGTGCATGAGATTGGAAGAATGATGTTGATAGGATGAAGAATGATGAGATTAGAATTGATTTGATGTGAAGGGATTAGAAGGGAAAATTGATTGAGAGAGAGGATAGATGAATTTGATTGAAGTGAGTGGAAGAAGGAGATTGAATGTGATATGAACAAACATGGGATAGAATGGATTGGGACCAATGACAAGGGAGAACCAAGGCATGGTAAATGGAGGAAAAGCAACGTGAGTCAGTGGATGAAAGGAATGGTGAAAGGATATGAGGGGCTAAATGATATGGTATCGGAAAATGCAAAGCCAAGGACCATGTTTCAAAGGAGTTCAAATGCCCCATACCAAGGATAGGAAAATGGAAGAAAATATGGTGGGAAAGGATGCATGGAAATAGAAAGGTAGGATGAAGGCTACCGTATGGAGGAAGAGAAGGCATGTTCTCTTCCAAAGCATGTGTGAACATTTTTTTGTTGTGCCTCTAGTACCGATCATGAACATGGGTATGAAAGTGGAATGAAGAAGGGATATGTGAGGGAGGATATGAAAAAGGGATAATGATATGGATAAAATGTGGGATATGAAGTGGATGAAATGGAAGGGATAACCAAGATCAAGGACATATGGAAGAAGGATGGAAGTATATAGGTGTATGGATGGAAAATGGATGAAATGAACATGACAAGGACTATGGGATGAAAGATATGGATAACATGTCAAGATCAAAGATATGAAAGGATTATGGAAGTATGTAGGAAAATGTATGGATAGTGCGCAAGAGATATGGAAAGTGCATATGAATAGATGAAAGGAAAGTCAAAGTCAAGACCAAAGATGGAAAAGGATAATGAATGGTAGATGGAAGTATGGAAGATATGTATGGAAGTGTGGTATGGATGGAGCTTGCCTCTAGTGTAGATTGCAAGTGGAAGAGGAAAAATGAATGAAGGGATAAGTGGAAGTGGAAGACATGATAGGAAAGTGAAGGGAGGACTCAAGCATCAAGATATATGGATGGTATCCCTTGATATTGTTTTCTTTTTTTCTTTCTTATTTTCAAGGAATTTTTACTATTTTCTCATAGATGTTGATAGGATAGGGAATGGAGGACAATGACTTATGAAAAGGTTTGGATTAAGGGGGTGGAGTGGGTGGTAGGAAGACATTGTTGATGGATGCTACGGTATGAAAAAGATGATATGGATAAGATGTGGGATATGAAGTGGATGAAATGGAAGAGATAACCAAGACCAAGGAAATATGGAAGAAGGATGGAAGTATATAGGTGTATGGATGGAAAATGGATGAAATGAACATGACAAGGACTATGGGATGCAAGATATGGATAACATGTCAAGATCAAAGATATGAAAGGATTATGGAAGTATGTAGGAAAATGTATGGATAATGTGCAAGGGATATGGAGAGTGCATATGAATAGATGAAAGGAAAGTTAAAGTCAAGACCAAAGATGGAAAAGGATAATGAACAGTAGATGGAAGTATGGAAGATATGTATGGAAGTGTGGTATGGATGGAGCTTGCCCCCATTGTAGATTGCAAGTGGAAGAGGAAAAGTGAATGGATGGATAAGTGGAAAAGGAAGACATGATAGGAAAGTGAAGGGAGGACTCAAGCATCAAGATATATGGATGGTATCCCTTGATATTGTTTTCTTTTTTTCTTTGTTATTTGCAAGGAATTTCTAATAATTTCTCATAGATGTTGATAGGATAGGGAACAGAGGACAATGACTTATGAAAAGGTTTGGATTAAGGGGGTGGAGTGGGTGGTAGGAAGACATTGTTGATGGATGCTAGGTTGGAAGACTTGTGAATGGGTGGATGAAGCAGGTGGAAAGATCGTCATTGGCACACACATTGAAGGGTGATGGAAAGGAGGGAATTGTTGAGGATATGTAGGAGAAAGTTTGAATTTTGGGATATAGGGACCCACAATGGGTGAAGGAGATGCTAGATGAAGGATGGTGGATTTTGGGGCATAAGGACCCAAAATGGAGATGGAATATGGAAGCTTGGATGGTTTATGAATGAGGGAAGCCTTTGGATTAGCAAAATTGGATGTCATTTTGAATCTTTCTTTGAGATCCATTGCTACATTGAGTAGCTTTTGGATCCACAAATTTTTTGCATTTTTTATTTTTAGCCTTTGTGGCCTTTGAGCTCTATTTTGGATCGTATTTTTCTTATCTTGGACATGTCTTTTAGAGGTGACATGTTGATCCTTGGATTTTTGTGGATTTTTGGCTTTATTTTGTTTTTCTTTGGCATCTAGTTTGCTTCAATTGGCCATAGTAAGGGTGCATGAAGATAAATGGGGTGGAGAGCATATGTATGGTGAACATTGTAAGGAATTCAAGGATGTGTGCCTTTGTTGATCTTGATTAGGAGCATGACGGGATGACGTGGAAGAATTGGATATTATGGATGGAGGTACGTAAGGACCCAAAATGGATGGAAGGGATAAAGGGTTTGGCTATGGAACATAGGGACCTAAAATGGATGGAAGGGATGAAGGGTTGGTAATATGGATATAAGGGTCCAAAATGGACTTGGAAGATGGATGATGGGAACATTTGGGTTTGGATGGAGTAATTTTGGAATTGGGAAGAGTGGAAGGCATACCAACATCTTGAGCCATTATTTCTTCAATGGGATACTTATTATTTTCGACACAAGATGTGAGTCCATGCATATGGGGTTCATGAGTAGATTGGATAGGTGTGGTAGGATCATGTGAGGGATTAGGATCACAAGGGGGATTATGAGGGATAATAGGATCTTGAGATGGAGTGGGATCATGAAAGTCAAATGAAGGGGTGCTTTGATCTTAACTTAAAAGAGGATCATGTGGTGGACTGAGTGGATCATGAAATGGAATAGGATCATGAGATGGAGTGGAGGGAATGAGACCATGATATGGAGTGATTTGATATTGACATGGAGGATTATTAGCAAATGGAGTGGAAGGAATCTCTTCATGAAGTGGAGGATCTATGAATTCTAACTCTTGAGATGGAGTGGAATCGGTAAGGTGTGTGGTACATGGAATGTCTTGATCTTGATTAGGAAGAGGACCATGAGATGGACTAGGAGGGATAAATGGATCTTGAGGGATAGGGGAATGATGGGATGGAGAAATGCTTGTATCTAGAGGAGAAGAGGAATCTATAATGTCATGCTTTGGAACAAGGTCTTGAGATGGAACTGGGGGTATGACTTTGGGTGATTGGATCACTTTATTTTGAATTTTGTACTTAGACAAGAATTTGGGTGAGAAAAACCTATTACGAAGTGGGGATGATGTTTTTGGAGGATTAGGATTGTGTGAAGGTGGAACTATGGGTAGGGGATTGGGATGATGGTTTGTGACATTAAGCTCAAAGTATGGGGAATTGCATGAAGGATTGGGTTGGATGGGACATGAGGACTATGATCTTTGAAACATGGGGGAGGAGGACACATGGTACAGAAGGGGGACTTTTTCTATTGATTTGCTAGGTTCAAGATAGAATTCTTTAGTTCCTCAATTTCTTTGGCCATGACATGTCTAATTGAGGCATTATGTGGGCTATGAATGGAATCGTATGTGTTTGAAGGATAATGAGGTGGATTTCCCTTGTCAAAGGTAGAAGAATAGAAAATGTAAGATGGATTAGAATTGGATATGAAGTTATGAGGATGGTATTGATATTGTTGGTGTAAATAAGTATTTACTTATTACACTTACTTAAGTTTTACCTAGGTTAATGCATTATTTAATTACTTGCATTATTTTATTATTATTTTAGGTGAGACACTTACGAGTTTGTGAACTCTCATTGAGTTACACAATTCTAATTATGCACATGGTGTCTACAACACAGGAGTATGCATCATTCACTAAGTTGTCTTGATGACAACACAGTTATCAGCACTCCTCATTTAGCACATGTTGTCTACTCCACTGATTTGCGTGCTACACCATTTTAAGCTTATCCTCACATCATCACACTCAATCCCATGCTTAATGGAGGATAATCAATATCTGGTGGACATGTGCCTAGTTGTATGACATATCATGATGTTGTTGACTTCTATGCATTCTAGAAGCTCTCCTGAGGCCTTTATATTCAGGCACTCCTAGTGTACTCTTGAATGAAGTTATTGAATGAATATCGTCATTTTGATCATACTCTGTCTATTTTGGTCTACTATGTGCTTGTGTTGAGTTCTTTAGTTCTTGGGTGAATTCTGGCCTAAGCCAAATTCTTACATGGTATCAGAGTTGAGGAGGATTCTCATCATGTAACCGTTCGAGACTGTTCATGCTTCAACACCTCGACACGATTTTGGAGGATCCGTAGAAATTGGGAGTGTCTAGAGCCAGATCTGACCTCTCCGTTGCATTCAGAGCATTGATTCGGTGAAGATCGACTATAAATTTGCCTATATTGGATGAAATTTAATCATGAGGCAAAAAAATTTTGCAAACCAGCACCACCGATTTGCAATTGGGTTTGATTGTTTTATTTGATCTGATCATTAATTTTTGGATCTAAATTCTCTGCATTTCTTTGAAAATTTTTGAAATTATTATTTTTCAAATCTATTCCTGTCAGAGAAAAACTTTTTTGCAGTATCAGGCTGTTAAATCCCGTACTTCAAATTTGGTTGGAAAATTACCTTTCATTTTTGTAGGGTATTATCATTAATTCTGCAGACCCCTGCTAAATCTGGCAAACAAAAAATTTTGACCATAATACAGGATGCTCTCCTAACAGCCCGGCACAAGCTATGAAACTGGCGGTAACAAATTCCCACCTCTCCCACCGGTGATCCCACTTTGCTCTTTTTTGTGAGTGCTCTCTCTTTTAGCAAACACGCTCACTCAAAAACCCATGAATGTGGGACTAATCAACAATCTCCTGCATTAGAAAATAGGAAATTCGGCAGCATCCTGCAGATTTTGGGGAATCGAAGAGGAATCCGGTGGTGATAGTGATACCAGCGAGTTTGTGACTGCCATGTGGATTGCGCCTTCCTAGCCTTGTTGACATGTGGACCCAGTAAGCAAGCACCATGCGGCATATAAATCAACTGCCACCTATGTAGGTCTCAGCTCTGCCACACAGACAGCCACGTGGACAAATCCACATCAGCTCACCTACCCAGTACATCTCAGACCTAGTCATCACATGCAGTGGTATAGTCAACAGACCATACACCTATTTGGAGGCCACATATTTTTTTGTACATTTCATATAGTACGAAATACACGTCAGCTACCACATCATCAGAGGGTCAAATTTTGTGCTAACGTCATCATTTTGTGACCTCAAAATTGATGGCCATTTGGACATCATTCTTGGTCAAATTACAACTGTTGCAATGACTGTATGACCATCAAATTTAACCTCACATTTTGCTGATGCAACCCCTCACCAAATTGATTTTGGTTTTTGCAGTCCAACTTCAAGAGGCCATAACTCACACATCCGGACTCCAAATCAAGTGCAATTTTTTTTGAAATTTGGTAACATTTTCTAAATTTTTCAGTGGTGTAGCTATTTTTTGGTTTTGGTGTACGGATTGTTCAGAAATTGCATTTTTTGGTGACTATACCTGGATAATCCTGCATTTTGCAACTTCAAAAGCTCCATACAAGCACATCTGGAGTCGAAAAAATGTTCTATTTTTTTTGAAAGTACGTATTTTTTTGTCTACTTTCCAGATCTGGCATCAGATTTTAGTGTTGTGTAGACAAAATTGTCACTTTCAGCAATAGGGCCTTTCTTTGCTTTGTAATGCTTCAGTATTGTAGCATTTTGTAAAGTTCCAGATTTGTACTCTATTAAGAGGTTGTAACAAGAAAAATCAAAAGTCCATGAAGGCCAAACTTGGTAGTGGCCCATTGTAATCGCACTACTGATAAAGTGCCCAAAGCATCTATTTTGGGGGCATTTCTTGATTTAGTGAAAAAGGGGGGGTGTTCTTGGTGTTGTGTTCTCTCTTTTCTACAATTTTCTTTCATTTTTTGCATTATGGGAAACTTTAAGTTTCCTAAATTAACTCCTCATAACTATGCTTCATGGTCAATCAAAATGTTGTATCACTTAATGCATGATCGAGTATCACAATATGTAGATGGTACTCTTTCTAAACCAGCAAGTGATAATGTATCAACAAGTGAAATTTTAGATTTGGTAGCCATGGATAGGAAAGCCCTAGGTGATATATGTTTGGGGGTAGATGATGAGATCATGTATCAAATCAAGAAATATACTACATCCAAGGAAGCTTGGGATACCCTCGAAAGCCTTTTTGGTAAAGTGTCTAAAGAGGATGTGTTCAAAATAGAAGATGAGCTTGTTTCCTTAGATCCTAAGTCGTATGACTCAATACAAGACTTCATCATCAAGGTGAATGAATTAAGGACAAAGCTTACTAATTGTGGGAGTTCTATCAAAGATGACAGACTAGTCTATCTCATTCATAACAAGTTGCCATCGAAATATTCCACATTTGTATCTTCTTTTAACACCTCAAAGACTACCTTAGGGTCTACCTACAAGAAAGACACTTTTGATGAATATGCAAAACTATTGGATGATGAAGAAAAGAAGTTGAAATCAATGGGGATTCTCAAATCACCTTATTCCAAAGCATTGGTGGCCAACAATGAGGGTTCTCAACATTCAGCTACACAATCTTCAAACAAAGGAAAGGGTAAGAAGAAATGGAAGGGTAAATCTGAGGATGTAGAAAAGAAAACACCATAATCTAATCAACAAGGCAAGTCCTCGAATTCTAACAACAAAGGGGACAACAATAAGGAGAAGAAGAAGTGTGCTTATTGCATGAAATCGGGTCATGAAGAGCATAACTGTTATCTCAAAAAGATTGATGAGTTAACCAACATCATGAAGAAACATAATGTTCCATTGCCTAATGCTTATAAGGATAAAGGGTCTTCTTTAGATTCAAAGGGAAAAGGGCAAGCATTCATGGCTAATGCAAACTCTTCAAAGGAATGGATATTTGACTCAGGTGCTTCATATCATATGGGTTCTTCAGAGGAGGATTTTTTCTTCATTGAAACACTCAAAGGTACTGCACATCTTCATGGGGAATGATAGTAAAACGGAAGTTGAAGGAAAAGGAAACATGGAGATGGAAAATGGAGAGTTTCAAGAGGTTCTCTATGTTCCAAACCTAAGTTCAAATCTCCTTTCAATCTACCAAGTCACTCACTTTGGAGATGGACATAGAGTTGAGTTCCTTCCTGACTCAGTTCAAGTGGACAATCTTAAAGATGATTCCTTGGTTGCAATAGGGAAAGTGAATGATCACAAGAGGTTGTACTCTTTCTTGCATTTTGTGCCCAAGTCTCCTTCAAAATCCTTGTTAACTCAATCCAATTCAAACATGCAATTATGGCATGAGTGGTATGGTCATCTTGACTACCGCTATATTCAACAACTTTGCACATACCAAATGGTCAAAGGTCTACCTCAAATCAACTTTTCTAAGGGTGAGTGTTCAACAAATTTAGTGGATATGCATCTAGAAGGGAAGGTACATAGAGGGAAGTCTTCAAGAGCAACAAGTTTTCTTCAAATGGTTTACATGGTATTAGTAGGTCCTTTTCATTCAGCTAGGGTTGCTACATACTTACCTTTGTTGATGACTTTTCAAGGTTCACTTAGGTCTACTTTCTGCATAGTAAGAATGAAGTGTTGGACACATTTCTAGACTTCAAGACTCATGTAGAACAAAAATCTAGGAAAGCCATCAACATACTTTGAATGGACTATGGAAACATGGATGTGAACAGAAGACTTAAGGACTTTTGCAAACATGAGGGTATTGATCTTCAAACTCCACCAGCATTCAGTCTGCATAAGACAGATGTTGCAGCTTTGAGGATTCGCATTCTTAAGTCTAGGGCAAGTTGCATGATACAAGCCAAGTCTCTAGATCCATCATTAGAAGTCAAAGCAATCTCCAGTGCCACTCACATTCTTAATCATTCTCCTCACCTAGCCTTAGATGGAAAAACTCCTTTTGAGGCATGGTGTGGCAGAAAACCTATTGTGACACACTTCAAAGTCTTCGGTTGTCCTGCATGGGCAAATAGATATTCTAGGAGATGCAAGGCACAGTCATCTTGGCCTTGTACTTTCATTGGTTATGAAGATGGTGTGAAGGCATACAGACTTCTAGATCCTGAGACTCATCAAATATTTGTGGAGAAGGATGTACATTTTGAGGAAAGTTCTCCAAGCTTGTCCTCTACTCCTCTTCACAAATCATATAGTGTGGATACTGATAGTGATTCCAATGATAGTGCTTCAATAGCTCCAGACATATGGGATTCTATTGATAGTTACAGTGAGAGGTCACTTCATTAGTTCAATCCACATGCATACATCGCCAAAGTGATAGGTCCAGAACAACAGGGTACTTCCAATCTTCCAGATATAGGTTCAGTGGTAGATTTGGGGGATAGTATTCATGATCTACCTCTTCTTCTTGATGCAGAATTACCTTCTTTAGTTTTCACAAGGGTTCCAGACTCTCTTGTTCATTCTCTACATGATCAATCATCACAGGTTGAAGTGATTGTGGATACTTATGATCAGAAGTTGCAGTAAGGTTCTTCTTTAGTTACAGAGATAGACAGTTCTTTGGGATAGGTTCTTCAGCCAATTGAGCAGGTTTTAGAGACATCACTTATCCATGGGATTCTTTCCACACACAGGGGAAGCATTTCATATGTACCTTTGGCATTGTTTCTTCCTAAGGGGAGGAACACCATTCTGCAGTCTTGGATCAGCTTCTTCATTGGAGCAGTCACTGTTAGGCATTCTTCTTTGGAGGGGAGGAGCCCATCCTGTCTCTCTTTGTCTTCTCATCATTCTCTTATGTATATACTGGATGTATGTCATAATGGGGGGGTCTTGATTACTCCATCCATCCATGCATCCTCATTTATCTCTCTTTTTGGGGGAGGGTTTTTCCCATGAGGTTTTCCCTCTTTCCCCACTTTATGGGAGATTGCATATCATTATGTACATGGGTACCTAACATGGCCTAGTAGTTGGGACCCATTCTGCATTGCATCCTAGATTTCGTAAGCTTAAGGGCATTCCCCTAAGTTGCACTTAAGGGGGGGTGTTGGTGTAAATAAGTATTTACTTATTACACTTACTTAATTTTTACTTAGGTTAATGCATTATTTAATTATTTGCATTATTTTATTATTATTTTAGTGAGACACTTAGGATTTTGTGAAATCTCATTGAGCTACGCAACTCTAATTATGTACATGGTGTCTACAACACAGGAGTATGCATCATTCACTGAGTTGTCATGATGACAACACAATTATCAGCACTCCTCATTTAGCACATGTTGTCTACTCTATTGATTTGCGTGCTACACCATTTTAGGCTTATCCTCACATCATCGCACTTAATGCCATGCTTAATGGAGGATAATCCATATCTGGTGGACATGTGCCTAGTTGTATGACATATCATGATGCTGACTTCTATGCATTCTAGAAGCTCTCTTGAGGCCTTTATATTTAGGCAATCCTAGTGTACTCTTGAATGAAGTTATTGAATGAATATTGTCATTTTGATCATACTCTGTCTATTTTGGTCTACTGTGTGCTTGTGTTGAGTTCTTTAGTTCTTGGGTGAATTCTGGCCTGAGCCAAATTTTTACAGATATGTAGGTTGAATGGGAGGTATAACTCCATATTGTCTTTGAAGATCGTCAACCATTTGATTAAGTCAATTCTGATCCACAGATGTTAGATGAAAAGTGATGAAAGATTTGATGATGGATGGAATATGAACTTGGGACTAGGAGGAATTTTGGACTTTTGTGTTGACTTGATTTGAATTGGATTTGACTTGATATTGATTGGACTTGATTTGATTTGATATTGATTGGATTTGATTTGATTTGATGTGATATTGAATTAAATTGGCTTAGGGTTTGATTTGATGTGATAAAAACCCTATGATATTGCAAACAAGTTAATGTGGGATTTGAACGAGATTCCAATGTTCATAACAATGCTCCTATGTCCAAAGTAGAAGATGTGATGCAAAGTTGAATTAGAAGAAGACCTTAATGGAATTAGAAAGATTGATTATGGATGAAGATGTAAATGGATCAAATTAAGAATTGATTAGAAATGATTGAATTTGACAAGGAATTGGATTAGAAGGATGATGATGTGAAGGATTGAATTAAGGACAAGTTATGAGATTGGCCAAGGAGATGAAATCTAGATGATGATGAATCATGACTAGGATGAAGATTATAGATTAGATTGAATGATTAGGAAGATGAGGAAATGATTTGGACAAATATAGATGATTAAGACGCTAAGGAATGGTTTGGATGATGAATACAAGAGATGTATGAGGGTGATGATTTTGATGATGTGGAATTTATGTGGACAGCTTGACTAAGAGGACCTAAACCAAGACATGTTTTTGTTGTTTTTGAGAATTTTTTCATTTTTTTGAATTTTTTAAGTTTTATGATTTTTTTTTTTTGGAATTTTATGTTTTATGATGTTTTTGTATTTTTCAAATTTGAGACACAAAATCAACCAAGGAAATATATACAAGGCAAGTGTGTTTCAAACACTCAAGAAAGCCAAACACACCAACAATCCTATGAAGTTTCAACTAGGATGTACAAGGATCAACTAGAGGGCATCCTCAATATACACAAGGTACGTGAGGCCCAAATTTGTAGATGAATGAAAATAATGCCACACAGCTAGGGGGAGACAGTAACTCAAATCTTCTCCTTCACTTCCCAAAGGTATGAAGTTCTTTGGCGCTTAATCAAGAGTGACAAGATTTTACTTCCAAGAGAGGTGTCTTTCGATTCACCTCTCAATATTTATACTTCACCAGAATACTAGATTTGAGGTCGTCCCAAGGGGTGATGAAATCCCCAAGTAGGCCTCCTAAAAAAAGAAAAACAAGACCACTTATTTCTTGTGCACCCAAGATCACCCAAAGGCACGAGGGTAGAGAATACGTAAGTGGCCTCGAGGTTTAAAAGACATGCATTCTTTCCCAATGAAACTTTAGGTTTTCTATCTACTTTGAAGACACACATTTTTATAGCATACAATGTTCTTTCCAACCTGACAACGTCATAAAAATCAAGAGTTTGCCAACATAAGCAAAATGAGCGTCATCCACATAAGCAAATTCAATAAGGAAAGAATCAATTATGTTATGCATTCAAGATTGAGTGGTTGTTTGTTTTACGCACCAAAATAAAATGTGCATTGCAATGTTCATTGATCCTTAGACATGAAAGATTGTGCTATCATTCATTCCAAAGCAAAAGTGTTCAATTTCCTTATAGCATGCAAGATTGAATTCAATTTTTTTAGCGTTTAACCATGCATTCAAAGATGAGTGTTTAAGCATACAAGTTCATTCCAAAAAAAATTAAGGCAAAAACCTACAAACAATATGGTTAGTGAGAAAATATCCCTGCAAGACCACAAATTAGGGCAGCGAAAATGTAGGACAAACGTGAAACAACCCTAAAATGAAAGTGTTAAGAAAAAGTTCAGCATTTGATAGAAAAAATAGAGATCTAAACTGCATCAAAATCTCATGAAACCAACACCATCACGATGAGCTCAGAATCAGCTTTCCAGCGATATCTTATTTTTCAAAAATGGAGTTCATATGCTCAAGTTATGAGCAAAAAACAAAAGGTTGCTCCTTATGGCTTAGAAGGGCATGTGGAATGTTGATGCATTGATGACATCAGCAACCTGCGAGGTTAAATTTGACAATTACAGGCACATCAGGCAATTTTTTTTTTTGTTTTTTGATGTTTTTAAAAAAAAAAAAAAAAGTGAAATCCCCTTGTTTAATTAAAAAGATGAATTTTAGTTTTTGAAAATAAACATGAAAATAAAAGCAACAGTTAATAAATTTAATCTAAAAATAAATAAAATATTTTTGTTTTAAAAAAAACAAGAGAAAGGGGGTGGAGGAGATGAGCGGCAGTGCAGTGATGGTAGAGCGGGTGGAGTGAGGTGGAGGATTTGGTGAACAAAGCCAAGGGTAGGCAAAGCAGAGAGGGGGAGGTGGAGATATAGAGTGGTGGAGGTGAGTGGTTGCGACGATGAGGGAAGTCCACAATGAGCAGAGGTGGTGGAAGGGAGGTTGCACAGGGGATGAGTTTGCAGTGAGCAGAGTGAAGCGACATAGCCATGACACAAAGGTGGGCTACGAGTGAGGAAGAGGGGAGTGGATGATGAGTTAGGGTTGCCACATAGAGGGAGTTAGGGTTTCTGCGATGAGGGGAGTTTCAACGATGGCAAAGGCCGCAGTTGACGCAGCTGAATCTCTACTGATTAGAGCCAACAGGTGGAAGAAAAGAATTTTTCTTTGGTTTTGTAGGCCTTTAAAAGGCTTTGCCTCAAAGGAGAGGAGGTGGTGTGGAAGGAAAAGTGGGGAGAAGGTAGCAATGGTGAGTGGGGAGAATGTTGGGAGCAGTGGAGGCGGGGTTGGCGCTCGTGATCACCACCAATGGTGGCACCTGCAGGTGCCAACCTACAATAAAATAGTCAAGATCAAATCACTCCATCTCATGATCCTATTCCATCTGATGATCCACTCATTCCACTACATGATCCCCTTTTAAGTCAAGATCAAAGCACCCCTTCATCCATCTTTCATGATCCCTCTCCATCTCAAGATCCTATTACCCCTCATAATCCTTGTTGCAATCCTAATCCTCTACATGATCCAATCACACCTGTCCAATCCACTCATGAACCCCATATACATGGACTCGCATCCTGTGTTTAAAATAATAAGTATCCCATTGAAGAAACAATGTCTCAAGATGTTGATACACCTTCCACTCCTTCGAAATTCAAAATTCCTCCATCCAAACCCAACTGTTCCCATCCTTCATATTCCAAGTCCATTTTAGGTTCTATATCCATATTCCCATTCCTTCCTTGCTTCCATCCATTTTGGGTCCTTATGTTCCAAAGCCAAACCCTTCATCCTTTCCATCCATTTTGGGTCCTTACATACATCCATCCATCATATCCATGTTTTCCACTTCATCCCCTCATAGTCCTAGTAAAGATCAACAAAGTCACACATCCTTGAATTCCTTCCCATGTTAACCATCCATAACTTCACCCATAAGCTCTCCATCCCATTTATCTTCATGCACCCATACCATGGCCAATGGAAGCAAATTGGATGCCAAAGAAAAAGAGAATAAAGCCAAAAAACCACATAAATCCAAGGATCAACATGTCCCCTCTAAAAGACATGTCCAAGAAAAGAAAAATCTGATCCAAAACAAAATTAGAAGGCCACAAAGTCTCAAAACTAAAAAATGCAAAAAATTTGTGGATTCCAAAGCTACTCAATGAAGCAATGAATCTCAAAGAAAGATTCCAAATGACATCCTATTCTGCTAATCCAAAGGCTTCCCTCATTCATAAATCATCCAATCTTCCATCTTCTAAATCCATTTTGGGTCCTTATATACCCAAATCCACCATCCTACATCCATCATCTCCTTCATCCATTTTGGGTCCCTATATCCCAAAATCCAAACTTTCTCCTATATATCCTCCACAATTTCCACCTTTCCATCACCCTTAGAGATGTGTGCTAATGACAATCTTTTAGCATCCTTCATCCACTCATTCACAAGTCTTCCAACCTAGCGTCCATCAACCATGTCTTCCTCCCACCCACTCCACCCCCTTAATCCAACCTTTTTCATAGGTCATTATCCTCCATTCCCCAATCCACTTCATCCTTCTTTTCACTATCCTACCAACATCTATGAGCAACTAGTACAAAAATATCAAGGGATACCATCCATATATATAGATGCTTGAGTCCTCCCTTCATTTTCCTATCATGTATCCATTTTCTTCCACTTCCACTTATCCATTCACTTTTCCTCTTCCACTTGCACTATATACTGGGGGCAAGCTCCATCCATTCCACTCTTCCTTACTTATCTTCCATACTTCCATTTACTATTCATCATCCTTTTCCATCTTTAATCTTGACTTTCACTTTCATTTCATCCATCCATATGCACTTTCCATGTCCCTTTCACGTTATCCATCATTATCCCACATATTTCCATCCAGTTTCACATATTTGGTCTTGACATCCTATCCATATCTTGCATCCCCTTGTCTGTGTCATGTTCATTTCCTCCATCCTCCATCCATACTTCTACATAATTCCATGCGCCTTTCATATGTCTTTGATCTTGGTTATCCCATCCATTTCATCCACTTCATATCCCACATTTTATCCATATCATTACCCCTTTTCCCATATCCTCCCTCCCATATCCCTTCTTCATTCCACTTTCATACCCATGCTCGTGATCAGTATTAGAGGCACAATACCAAAATGTTCATACATGCTTTCGAAGAGCACATGCCTTCTCTTCTTCTATCCTCTAGCCTTCGTACGACCTTTCCATTTTTCATACATCCTTTCCCACCATATTTCCATCCATTTTCTTATCCTTGGAATGGGGCATTTGGACTCCTTTGAAACATGGTCCTTGGCTCCACCTTTTTCGATCCCATATCATCTGGCCCCTCATATCCTTTCACCATTCCTTTCATCCACTTACTCACATTGCTTTTCCTCCATTTACCATGCCTTGACTCTCCCTTTTCATTGCTCCCCATCCATTCTATCCCACATTCATTCCTATCACATTCAATCTACTTCATCCAATCCATTCAATCGATTCATTTTTCCTCTAATCTAATCATATTCCCTTCTTCCACTTATTTCCGACAAATCAATATACATCTTATCTAAGTCTCCTTTTTCTTCTCATCAACATCATTCAACTCATTCAATCTAATTCTTCCACTCAATTCAATCAAATTCATTTATTCTCTACTTCCATCAATTTTCCCTTCTTCTAATCCCATCAAATCAATCAATTCTACTCTAATCATTCTTCCAATCTCATCCAAGTTCATTCTTCCAATTTCATTTCAATTCAATCTATCCATCAAACTCTCCACAAAATCAAAAAAAAAAATCTCACTATGCAGTCAATACTAATCCAATCAATCTAATCTTGTGATCTTGTACATCAATCCTTAATCAATTCATCAATTTGACCCAGTCAGCTGATCAACTATTAACCATATTCAAACATTATAATGGGATGAATCCTTCCCAATCCTCGGATGTTCAGTATGCTTATCATTAGCTTTGCCATCCTTAATCAATCATCATTATTCAATCCATTAATTGGTTTTAAGCTTGACTAGGGGCAAAATTTTGGTTTGCTTTTGGTTTATTGTGCATGATTTCTTGTTACTCGTATGCATTAGTATTTTTTGCATTTATCATGGTCTTTTCATCCTATTGTCCCCAAGAATCATGGTCTTCCATATCATGGTTTCATAAGGCATACGGTTGTATTAGAACCTTGTTTTCACATACTTGACACATTGTCATCTTGGTTCCTCATACCTTGGTGCATAGTTTTAAATACAATATCAAACTTAGCTTGTTCACACCATTGCAGCATAACTTTATCAATCTTATCATTTCCCACTCCTTTCCATACTCCTATCCATTTCAAGAGAACATCTATGTTCTCCTAACCTACATGTCCTCTCGAGGGGGCATACCATTCCACCCTCGTCATCCTTCCATGACTGGAGCATCATGCTACTAGTCTTATCCTCCCAACCACTATATTTTATTTTTCCTTGATATAACATTAATAATGCTATATCAAAGAGGGGCAAAATGCAGACACCTAAAATTGTCCAAATCCCCTTTTAATGAGCACTTAAATAAATATTTATTATTTATTTAATTACCTTACCTTTAATTAATTAAATTTGCATTTATTTAATTATATTCACCTTACCTTGATTTAAATAAACTAAGGTTTATTTAAATCCTAGCCTTTCCACTTGCATCCTAACCCATTCACTTTAATTAAGTAAATTACTTCATTTACTTGACTAATCCCTTTTAGCCCACTCGAAATTAAATATTAAATTTAATCCTATTTGAGCACATGGCTCCTAACTTTAACCCTCATCTAACCTCACTTTCCTAACGTAACCCATCCTTCTAACCTTACCCACTACCTAATCCTGCTTACCTTTTCCTAATCACCTAGCTAATACACTTTTAATCCTAAGTGTGTTCTCACACATGTGTAAGGAATCACACTCACACTTCCCACACTCCTCATGCTTCTCACACCTCTTGCACTAGTCATTGACCTATCACATCAAAGGTTTCTCATACATGTGTGAGCATACTTCCCCCTTTGGACAGTCAAAAACCCTAATCCACATGGAGTCTACTTGGCCTCCACCTCATTGACACCTCATTGATCCTGAGAGATCCTAGCCCTGCATCTTGCATTGAATCTCAACCGTCTGTTTCATCTCATTTCCTATAAAAGGAGATCCCTCTCCTCATTTTCAAAACATCTACTATGTAGCCCATTGTTATGTTGCAAAAATTGTGAGCAACCACATCCCAATGACAATGAAATCATCATCCACTTGGTGATTTCATGAGGTTTGCATTAGTAGATTAAGCTCTTGTTATTTCATGTCATCCTTATTTGCATGTTTACTTCCATATTTTGAGGTGTATGTAATGATGTAGGAATTAGTATACTTGCTTATGCTTCTTCTTTGTAGCATTTTACATACTACATTTTTGAAGCATGGCTTCTCACACATGTGTGAGATAACTTGACTCTCATGTGAAGGGGGCAAACATGTAAGAGGCATGGAAGGCATGAGGGGTGTAAAAAGTGTGAGTGTCTCTCACACATGTGTGAGGATTCCTCATAGTGAGCACACACTTAGGATTAAAAGTGGATTAGCAAGGTGATTAGGAAAAGTAAGTGTGATTAGGAAGTGGGTAGTTTTAGAATGATGGGTTAGGTTAGGAAAGTGGGGTTAGGTGAGGGTTAAAGTTAGGAGCCATGTGCTCAAATATAATTAAATGTAATATTTAATTCCAAGTGGGATTAGGAAAGGATTAATTAAGTAAATGAAGTACTTTACTTAATTAAAGTGAATGGGATAGAATGCAACTGGAATAGGTTAGGATTTAAATAAACCTTAGTTTATTTAAATCAAGGAAAGGTGAATATAATTAAACAAATGTAAATTTATTTAATTAAAGGTAAGGTAATTGCATAAATAATAAATATTTATTCAATTGGTCAGGATAAGGGTATTTGGACAATTTTAGGTGTCTACAATACTACTTGTAGCATTCTTCTAATTTTCACTCATGCTTCTTCTTTCTTGTTACTCTTTGATGATGCACTGGATATGATAAGATGTATCACATATATACCAATCTAATAAATTACCTTCTGGACTCAGATACAATACCAAATTTGATAATCTCCACTAAGTCAGCTCATTGCTAGAACTCAGGTTTAGAAGACCACTCGAGTGATATCCTGACACTCGACAACACTATTGTTGGTGAACAAATTTGTCTTTAAATAAACAAAAATGAAAGAAAAATTCTATGCCCAAATCCACAAGACAAATACAATTTCCCAATAGTTGAGGAATTTCAACTTCTTCAATTCCTCTCTGAATTTTGGTAAGGTTGGCTTCCTTATTATATCTTCAATCAAAACTACCTTTAAAATGAGAATTATATTTAACTAGAAAGTATTAAGGCTTCTTGTCCATTATTAGATAGGGGGATAATCTGATAAACAACAATTAAAAAAATAAGAATACATACAAAGGAGAGAACACACCATTTCTTCAATTACTTCTTGAAAAATGATCAAAATTAATACTCATCTTACATGAAAAGAATTATCCAGCATCAAACAAACTTCAACGATTCAGTACTAAATCAATAACAAGTAAATTCAAAACATAATATCTTTGAACATTTCTTTTCCAAAAGAATAATATTGTTCAAATACAATATTGGAAACTTTAAAAATTTCAATAGTTATAAACTTGGATAAAAATGGTAATAGTATGATAACCATCAAAAACTGCCAACCCTAAATGCTACTGAGTTTCAAACATAAATAGAGAGCTATTTGAGAATCTCCTTGAAAACCCAATTCTCAAATAATTAAAAGTAGTTATAAAAACCAACATAAGGGTACATAGACCCAGATTTTAACTTTAAAAAATAAAAACTAAAAGTCTTGAAAGCATTTTAAAAGAAAACATTAATCATCTACCAATTGGTCAAGTGGTTCTTCTTCGTCCTCATCTTTAGCATGCCATCTGCCATGTCCTAAACGTGTTGATGAATTCGGTCATGGTAGTTATATTAGGGTTCTTGATGCTCTATAGTTGGTTTTTCTAGATGTCTTTGTCCAACTTCATCTTATTCACGGTATCCAGGTAACTGGGGAGTCATAGAGTGCACATATCTGACATTACTTCACTTTTAGCCACCTTGGAGGATTTCAATGATGTGAGATTAGTTTGATCTTTCATAGATTTCATGTGTTCTTCATATTGTTGGCAATCAAATCCTGGCCCCTGCAGGTGGAATATTCTTCACATTCTAGCATATTCTAATTTTAAACCAGTGGGTGCATTATACAAATCTGGCCACTTAATATTTGGTGGGTAACACATTTCTGGCACATACTAGCACCCAAAGACCCTAATCAATGAACTACACTCATCGATTCCAGTGAGCACCAACCATAGTTTGTGGCTTTTCTTTGATTTATATTATTCGACGTTTCTTTTTAAACATCTTATAATTAGCCCATTGCGTGAATGTGGGACTAACAACCCACAGTTTTGGTGACGTGTTTTGCCATTCTAGCACCACTATTTGGAGATATGGCTGGTAGGTCTAATACAATACTGGCTCTGACAATGATTTCACATCTTTTCATTGCATTATAGATTTTGGCAATAGCACCGGCAACTGCACATTCTTTGGTAGCAACCTCACCACGTGGCATTCTTCGAGCCTACCAAATCAAACCCCCTTCAGCTACCTAGCAGTCCACCCATCAAACTACCAACAAGCCATGTGTAGACTCTACCACCTCAACATCTTGGTCAACACAACAAACACATCAACAACCACATCAGCAATGTACGGTGACACATGTTTTTTCCATACTATTTGTACTCTGTACGAATGCTGACATTAGCATAATGTCACTAAAGGGGGTCGAGTTTGTCGACATCATCCTTTTGCTGGCCTAAATTTTGCGATCGTATGATCATCATTTTTAGGCAAATTAGAACTGCTACAATAGTCGTTTGACCATCAAATTTAGCCCCGTGTTTTTCTGATTAGACTCCTCTCCAGATTTAGTTTTGATTTGATAATCCAAATTTGGGAGGCCATAATTTCATCATTTAGACTCCAAATTTGGTGCAATGTTTTTTTATTTTGGCTAGAATTTTCTAAAAAAATTAGTGGCACAGTTTTTTTCTGGTTTTGGTGCAAGGATTTGTTAGAAATTATAATCTTTGGCGATTGTACCTATCCAATCCTCTATTTTACAATTTCAATTGCTCCATATAGGATCATCTAGACTCAAAATTAGATTTCATTTTTTTGAAAGTGCGTTATTTTTTGTCTACTTTCTACATCTATAATCAAATTATAGGCTTGTGTGGACAAAAATATCACTTTCAAAAATAGGTACTTTCTTTGCTTTGTATTGCTTCAAATTGTTGTACATTGTAAAGTTCTAGATTTATACTCTAAAAGGAGGTTGTAAAAAAGGCAAGAATAGAAGTCCACTAAGGCCAAAATTGGCAAGTGGCTATTGTAAATGCACTAAGTATAAAGTGCCAAAAGAATCTTTTTGGGGGGGTTTCTTGATTGAGTGAAAAGAGGGGGTGTTTCTTGGTGTTGTATTCCTCTTTTCCAGTTGTTTTCTTTCATTTCTTGCATCATGGGAAATTTTAAGTTTCTAAAATTAACACCACATAACCATGCTAGATGGTCTATTAAAATGTAGTGTCAATTAATGCATAACGAAGTTTCTCAATATGTAGATGGTACCTTTCTTAAACCAATAGGTGATCAAATATCTAAAAGTGAAATCTTTGCTTGGGAATTGACAGATAGGAAAGCTCTAGGTGATATTATGTTGGGGGTTGAAGAAAAAATCCTCTATCAAATCGAGAAGTATAAGACATCTAAGGATGCTTGGGATGCCCTCAAAAACCTGTATGGTAAAGTGTCTGAGGAGGATCTTTACAAAATTGAAGATGAGCTTGTCTCTCTAGATCCTAAGACATTTGATTCTATATAGGATTTCATCATTAAGGTGAATGAATTAGGAATGAAGCTTGATGATAGTGGTAGTCCTATAAAAGATGACAGGTTAATCTATCTCATTCATAATAAGCTACCATCTAAGTACTCCACATTTGTTTCTTCTTACAACACCACAAAGCCCACATTAGGGGATGCCTATTAGAAAGTCACTTTTGATTTTTATGCTCAACAATTGGATGATGAAGAAAAGAAGTTTCAATCAATGGGGATTCTTAATTCATCCAAGTCTAAGGTATTGGTGGCCAATAATGAAGGTTCTCAAACTTCAATTAGAGGAAAGGGCAAGAAGAAGAAGGGGAAAAATAACACACAAGAGGATACAGAAAAGATAACACCACCATCAAATCAACAAGGCAAGTCTTCCTCGAATTCAACCAAGAAGGGGATAACTAATAAGGAGAAGAAAAAGTGTGCCTATTGCAAGAAATTAGGTCATGATGAACATGAGTGTTATCATAAAAATATTGATGAGTTGACGGCCATCATGAAGAAACACAATGTTCCATTGCCTAATGCTTATAAGGAGAAAGGATCTTCATCTTCAAATTCAAAGGGCAAAGGGCAAGCACTTATGGAAAACTCAATTTCTTCAGTGGAATGGATTCTTGACTCAGCTGCCTCATATCATATGGGTTCTTCAAAAGGAGGACTTTTCTTCATTGAAGTAGTCTGAGGTACCACACATCTTTTTATGAGATAATACAAAAATAGAATTTGAAGGGAAAGGACATGTGGAGATGGAAAATGTGGAATTCAAATACATTCTCTATGTTCCTAAACTTAGGTCTAATCTTCTCTCAATTTACCAAATCACTCACTATGGAGATGGCAATAAAGTTGAGTTTCTTCCAGATTCAGTAATGGTGCGCACACTAAAAGATGATTCATTGGTTGCAATGGGGAAAGTTAATCATGACACAAGGTTGTATTATTTCTCCCACTTTGTGCCTAAGTCTCCTTCGCATGCCTTGTTGACTCAATCTCATTCACAAAGTACATTATGGCATGAGTAGTATGGCCATCTTGCCTTCCTCTATCTTCATCAACTTTGCTCAAACAATACAGTCAAAGGTCTACCTACAATCAACTTTTCTAAGGGTGAATGTTCAACATGTTAAGTGGATATGCATCTAGAGGAGAAGTTTGATAAAGGGAAGTCTTCAAGAGCACCAGTTGTTCTTCAATCGGTTCACATGGTACTAGCAGGTCCTTTTGTAGTGACATCAGTTAGCTAGGGTCGCTATATACTCACTTTCATTGATGACTTTTCATGCTACACATGGGTCTACTTTCTTCATCAAAAGAATGAAGCGTTGGACAAGTTTCTAGCCTTCAAGAGTCATGTTGAAACTTAATCAAGGAAAGCCATCAAAATTATTTGGATGCACAATAAAATTAGATATGTGAACACAAGACTTAAAGACTTTTGCAAACTTTAGGGTATTGATCTTCAGAATCCACCAGCATTTAGTTTGCACAAGACAGATGTTGCAGCATTGAGGTTACACAATCTTAAGTCTATGGCAAGTTGCATGATACAATCCAAGTTTCTTGATCCTACACTTGAAGTTGAAGCTATAAGCAGTGTCAATCACATACCTAATAGGTCTCCTCATGATGTCGTAGATGGAAAGACTTCTTTTGAGGCATGGTACAGCAGAAAACTAGTTGTGAAACACTTTAGAGTCTTTAATTGTCTAGCATAGGCAAACATATCTTCTAGGTGATGCAAGGCACCACCACCTAGGCCTTGTACTTTCATCAGATATGAAGAGCATGTTAAGACATATAGACTTATGGATCTTGAGACACATGAGATTTTGATAGAGAGGAATGTTCACTTTGAGGAAATTTCACCTAGCTTGTCCTCTACTCTTCTTCACACTTTATACATTGTTGAAACTGATAGTGACACCAGCAGTAGTGATTCAATAGATTTAGATATGTGGGATCCTATTGAAAATTGTAATCCGCAATCACATCATCAACACATTCTACATGCAATAATAGCCACATTGATAGGTTCAATCTAGCAGGGTACACCTAGTCTTCCAACTCCAGCATTAGTGGATGACTTCTTGATAGATATTTTAGGTTTGTTTGTTAAATCACACATAGTATAGTTGGGAAACATCATTGATGATATACATCTTCTCTTTGATGAAGAAGATCCTTCTTTAGTTGTTGTGAGGGCTCACTCTGACCCTCCTGTCCATTCTCTGCATGATTAGCCTTTACAGGTTGATATGATTGTCGATCCTTATGTACAATAGTTGTAGGAGGTCTCTTTATCATTTGAGGAGACAGTAGGTACTTTGGGATAGTTTCTACATCCAGCCTTGCTAGATATGTACTCGTTCTTTTCAGCAACATTGGAAGGGGTGACAGTCAGTATCGACACAAGGATAGTTGAGCAAGTTTTAGAGGCATCATTGATCTTCAAGATTCTTTCTACACATAGGGGAAGCATCTCATATGTACCTATGATATTGTTTCTTCCAAAGGGGAGGAACATTATTCAGCAATCATGGATCAACTTCTACATTGGAGCAACTATCACTGATTGACATTCTACATTTGGGGCAGACTAACGTGTCTCCTTTCTTGCTCTCTTTCATTGGGGGGACTTTTTCCTCTTATGAGGTTTTGTCCTTCTCTTTTGTATATACTTGATGTATGTCGTAATTGGGGGGTCTTGAATACTCCATCCGTCCATGCATCTTGATTTTTCATCTCTCTTTTTGGGGGAGGGTTTTTTCCATGAGGTTTTCCCTCTTTCTTTGCTTTATGAGAGATTGCATTTCATTATGTACATGGGTACATAACATGGCCTAGTAGCCAAGACCCATCTTGCATTTCATCCTAGCTTTCGTAAGCTTAAGTGCATTCCCCTAAGTTGCACTTAAGGGGGGTTGTTGGTGTAAATACATATTTATTATTTACACTTTACTTAATTTTACTTAGGTCAATGCATTATTTTATTATTTCTTAGGTGAGACACTTAGGAGTTTGCATACTCTTATGAGTTGTCATGTTGAAAACATTGAAGTAAGCAACTCTAATTCAGCACATGGTGTCTACAACATTGGATTTTGCATAATTAAATAAGTTGTCATGTAGAAAAAATAGTTATTAGCACTCCTAATTAAGCACATGGTGTCTACAACATAATTTTGCATGCTACACCTTTGTAGGCTTATCCTCTCACCATCACACTTACTCTTGTGCTTAATGGAGGATAATCCACTCCTGGTGGACATGTGCTTGGTTGTAAGACTTATCAATATGCCAATTCCTAGGCATTCTAGAAGCATTCCAAAGGCCTTTATATATAGGCACTCCTAGTGTACTTTCATATGGAATTGAATATCATATCGTCATTCTGATCATACTCTTTTGGTCTATTGTTGTGCTTGTTCTTGAGTTCCTTGATCTTGGGTGACTTTTCCCTAAGACAAATTCTTACAAGTTCAATCATCTGAGCTACTTTCTTGAATGGTGGTGTTAAAGTTTTCAAATCTTTCATACCACTTCATCTTCTTCCTTGGTTCCACCATATGACTTGATTCTTACAACAATTTTTGGTACCCTACCAATATAGCTTCTTACAAATTCATCTTCCAATATTTTAGCATCTGAAAATGCACATATCTAATTGTGTAATCTTACTCTTTTTGTATGTGTATCACCTTCAAAAACATATTCTAAAGTTATCCAAATCTTACGAGATCTTTGAAATGACTTTACCTTACTATATTCATTCTCTAAAGGAGCTGATAGTAAAGATTCTCTATCTCTCATGTTGTACATGAACATATGTCTCTCTGCTTCATTGCATTCTTCAAGTTTCCCTTCTTCTATAATTTCCTTTTCTCTCTTTGTCAAGAGCCAATAACATGAATCCATGCATAACAGACGAGTCTTCATATTCTCCTTCAACTATCATAGTTGGCCCCATCAAATCTAGGACTATCCTTTTTGAAAAGATTTTCCATCGATCTCCCAAAGCTATTAAGATTATCCTTCAAGGACCTAATGCTTTGATACTAATTTTTAGACTATATATTCCACCAATATAACTGAGAGGGGGGGTGAATTAGTTATATTATTAATATCAAAATTATCAACCTTATTAAACATTACCATATGAGTAATATAACCAGAAACCACAACAAGATACTCATGCACAATAACACTAGATATTATAACTAGTGAAACCCTTGATCAAAGGGAAAGCCTTGGTGGGGATCATACCCACAAGATGATGTACTAATATAAATATTCCTTGTTAGAGGATGGAACCTGTTAGGAGTCAATAATAACATTCAGTACATATCAGTCCATGTTCATTTTATATTCACTTTATGGTTATGCATTAAGAGAATTTCTATTGATTTAAGTTAAATTCTTATCATGAGGACTAGAGGAAGGTCTCCTTCTCAAAACATGGGTGAGATTGTTTCAAATGCCTTCTATTCCTATTTTACAATTTCTAATCTATAAGTGATCAATGCTTCATAATCAACTTGGATTTAATTTTTCTAATATGTGATATGATTCTGATATTTATTCTTAACTCGTTCATTCCATAGCTCTATGATAATTTATCCTAAGATTTGGAATTTATTCTATAAATGGAAACATTTTTCTCATAAGCTTAGCAACAAACCATAGTATTCCTAAAGTTCTCACTGTCCTCTGGTGCTTTCTCTATGTTTCATTCCAATCATATCGAGTTCCCTATTTTTTCCAAAGTTCCATTCATTTCTCAACACAACATTCTATCGCAATTTATAGACCTCCTATTTCTTCTGGTTACCTACCTCATCAACTATCACTCCATAGGTCTCCTATCACACTTAAGCCTCCTATCACAAATTGGATTTAACCCAAACTATCATCATTATTTTAGAGTAGTTTGATTTCAATGTGAATATTTTGATGTGTGGCTTTCATAATTACAATAATTTTGTATTAATTAAATATATTTGGCTTTTATGATTATAATGACATTATTAATATAGTTGGCTTTCATAATCATAATGATGTTGTGTTAATCAAATGCTAGTTAAGGCGAGTTGGATAGATTTATTTATGCAAGTGTGGATTTCGTTGAATTTGAATTACACTTACATGCTTTTAAATTACACATGAAATACGTTGCATTCATTATCACTTGGCTTTTTATTTTCACCCCTTGAGAAAACAACCATTATATCTTTTTTTAGTTTATGAATCCTAGATTGACACTCTTAGGGTATTTCGGTTCAATTATATCCATAAATAATCCATAAAGTTAGACCCCAACTTTGCCCTACAACTGGTAAAGTATTGACTGGGGACAAACTCATGATGTTTGGATTTTTTAGAGCCTTGAGATATGTGTTATGCGAGAAAAAAAAAAGGAAACCTTTGATCATCTTTCCCTCTATTGTGAGTTTTCTCGGGAAGCATGTAGATTTGGTTTGAGCAAACTTTGTTGGAGCAGTCCATTTCTAGAATCTTTAAAAAGTTGGCTAGACTCCTAGTATATCCCAAAAACAACATCACCATTTTCAAACATATCACACATCCTATCATCCACAACCAAGTGGGAAATATGGAAGGAACACAACAACAAGATCTTCTAGGACAAAGGAGTTCCCTTCACTAGATTCAGTCTAAGATTGGAGAAAGCAATTTCAGAACTGGTATCAAATGCAACATCTTATATGAACACATAAATTCCCTTTCAATAAGTTTGATTTATCCATCTAGAAGTAGTTTTAGGAATGTTAATGG
The DNA here is from genome assembly GCA_028749045.1 of Cupressus sempervirens. Taxonomy (NCBI): domain Eukaryota; kingdom Viridiplantae; phylum Streptophyta; class Pinopsida; order Cupressales; family Cupressaceae; genus Cupressus; species Cupressus sempervirens. The sequence goes on along the minus strand of CM053785.1, from coordinate 13,507,874 downwards.
GCTTAAGAGGGTTGATCCTCTTCACGGTGATAGAACAAAGGCAACTTGGCATCCACACAAAAATGGTTGGATCAAGGTCAAGTTTTATGGTGCCTCTAGGGGAAATCTAGGGAAATCAAGCACATGATTTCTAGCCAATAATGAGGATGGAAATTTTTTGGCAATTGGAGTTGAAATCCTCCCAACAAGGGAAAATAATGAAGTTGAATGCTTGGTTGCAACATGATCAGTTCTCCTTGCCAAAAAGCTTGGAATTCAGAAACTCCACTTGGAAGGGGATTCCCAACTCATGGTAAATGGAATTGTGAAAGGACACATGGACACATGGTAAAACAAGCATATCAGACAAATCATAGTACTACTAGAGGAATTTGAAGACTTTAAGGTTCTCTTTTCTTTCGAGAAGCAAATTAATTAGTAGATAAGCTCTTGAACATAGGAGAAAATGGGTCTTCAAAGGACAAATTTGAACTTTTTGAAGATCTCAGGTAATTATTGCACCTGGATTTTTCCAATTGTACAAACACCTTATGATTGACAATTCCCATCACCTGAAGGACAAGGTGAGGTGAGTTTTTAGTGAAATGGAAACACAGAAGGGACAACCTTTATTCCTAAAAAGGAGGTACCATAATGACATAGACACTTGTAGATATGAGTGATTTTGAGAGCTAGATGAGCTAGTGAGAAGTCACTTCCCACACTGAACTTAGTTATTAAAGGAAAACCTTTCCTTTAAGAAGTGGATGAAGCCAAGCTTCCACTTCATCCTTGCATTTGGAGATAGCAATTTTTGGGTTGTGCGCATACACATGATTTTCAGTGTGTATTATGGTTGAAGCTGATAGATTGAGACCAACTTTTCACTCTAGACAAAGGGCCAAGCCCCAACTTTCAAGAGCCTGGCGTCAATTATCCACATGAGACACATTTTCAAGTTGGATGATATCAAATTCTGGAAGGTTATAGTGGAGATTTTTGGGGATGATTTCCTCAACAAAGAGCTCATACCAAGAACAAACATGGACATCTCTTCCCTTTTTTGGGTCTTGTTCTCATGGTGAGTACTTCTCAAGAAGAGGTTCAGTGTGTGGCTCACACTTTCCTTGAAACTAAATGGGCAGATAGGTTGGATGACATTGTGATGTAGGTTGTAGTGGGTGTTTCCCTTTGCATGAACTATGGCATGTGGAGATTGATTGGTGGAGTGGACGATGTCTACAACCACTCATGATTTAGACTTCTACTTGTAGGCCTAAGAATCACATGACATAACTTTGCAATGGTCTGAGGAATCTTCTCATTCTTAGATGGAAGGGAATCACACAAAGCATGGAAGATGGTTGATAAGGATCACCAAAAGGTGATTCTAGTCAAATCCATAGCTCCTAGAATTGAAACTAGATACACTCTCCCTCATAACCAGATACAAAGGGGGCACAAGCAAGGTGGAGTGAAAGGAACAGAGTCTCTTTCGGTTGGGTTGTTGGGTTTGAGCTCTAGCCCTAGTGTTGGATGGGATAAGGTTCATTTTGTGGGAGGTTCTATTGTTGTTGTTCAACAACATGGTTAGGCCATTCATTCTAAGCATGTTATTCTAAATTTTCCAAAGGATAAGGTTGCTCGTTGGTTTGAGTAGGGATTAGCAATCAAAACCCTATGTATCCTATTTTCCTTGTTAAGGGCTATTTTTTTTTCTATCTTTGTTCTTGTACACAGTTGGGTCAGTTGATGGACTAATCTCAAATGGTCAATCTACCTATGTGAAGCCTTTTTGTTTCTGGGTGTTTGGGTGTGCCATAGGATGGCTTTCATATGTAATGACCTTTTTCTAAATCAAGGATAATCAATTATTTTCGATCAAAAATAAATATAAGTAATAATTATTCTATTTTGTAAAATAATTAAAAACACCAATGTTAATGACTTATATATAAATTATTTTTATTTATTTATAATTGTCTACAATATAAAAAATATTAATAATTTATATAAATTATTTGTACTCATAATAAAATAAATAATTTTGGGAAAAGGGGTAAAACATTTATTCAAGAAAGGCCTAAGCCAAAGAATTACAAATTTTTATCAATGACCAAGAGATTATCTAAGATAGTAATATAATCCGAAGGGAGCTCATCACTCCCCTTAATGCCTCATTCTCCTACATTTTCATAAGCCCACATGTATAGGCAATCATTAACTCCATTCCACTATCTAGGCATAAGATGAAAAGAGGAAAACTCCAAGCTTTACATATTTGAAGAATCTACTCGCCCACAGAGGCTAAAATCCAACTAACTCCGTCAAAGTTATTTATTGTTTAACATATCCACTAGAATTTGAGAGTCAAATTCCACCATATATTTTCTTCCATCCTAAGGAACACCCACACTCAATATCTTCTTTAATAGAAAGGGCCTTCATTAAGTTATTGAAATGGTGCCCTTTGTAAGTAGAGAATAGGAAAATAACATGCACATTTTCATCTCTCCCTATCCCACCAATACGAGCATGACCAGGATTGCCCCACCAAGAACCATCAGTATTAAATTTCAAAACGGCTACGAGGGGAGGCATCCACCTTCCCATTATATTAACACACTACTTTTCCTTGAAAAATCTATAGTTCCTAGTCCTCCCCACATCCAAATGAGAAAGCAGCAAGTTCCAAACAAAGATTATTTCCCTAGGAGAATTTTTTTTAGACAAATCATATTTTGTAGTGAAAGTCTCTTGAAGCTTGTGAATGATCCTCTGCCATAATTGAAGGCTGCCAAGATGGGAAGCACAAAAAACCTTCATGTTCCTCTCAAGCCAGAGATTCCAATTAATAAGGTAATGCCCAATAGACCAAGACACCTAAATGAAAGAATTCCTCCTTGGGGGCTGCCCTTGACTCTCTCAGAACTCAGTAAGGGAGGAGGCATGAGTGCAAGCTTGTTGCCAAACCTCCCACCATCTGTGTTAGATCTCCTTGAAAAAGGGAATTAAAACAACAAGTGGGATTGATGCAAGGAATCATCTTAACACTTTTCAAGAACTTCCAAATCTACCATAGATTTCAATGATCAACATAATCTCTTCGACATGATAGAGGCATTAACACATGTGAAATAAACTCTATCCTGGTCATGAAAATACAGTCATAAACAATCATGAATAACTCTTAAAATATTGAAAATCACACCAATCTCACCATTCATATTTTAGAATAGGTAATTATGTATCATTGATCCAATTTATATCAAGATCCAATGGTGCAATAAATAGTTATGAATATATTCCCAAAACTGGTCACCATGAATAAGAGTTTTGGGCAGTTACAAACGGTTTTCACCAAAACTTTAATAACTTCCTCAATAGTGCATGAAATCATCTCAAACCAAAAGAAATGGAAATTTTATTCAATTTACTAAACTACCATAATATAAGTACACTTGTTTTCATGTTCTACATGGTTGTACACAACCTGAAAACAAGAGGCTTTCAAGACAACAAAACAATAGATTTTAAAAATGAAAATATGATATCAAAATGCTTCCAATGCTTTCCAATGCTTATCCCACTTTACATCCTACCTATGAAAGACCATTACAAGGTTTTAATAGACTTTACAACTTCATGTGGAATTTATAACTATTCAACTTCCTCTTATGACCATCCAACTTTCCATTTTGTGTTTTCACAACTTTTGAAAAGTTGCATTTCACAACTTCTACAATATTTGACTCAAATGACTTTAAAAACTTTACAAGAACATTCCAAACAGATTAGAATGGAATAATAATTTCATTTATTATTATTTACCACTTCATAGTTTTTTATACAAATTTTATCAAATAACCAATTCAAGGCCATAATAAGAGAAAATTAAATCTTTGTTGGTGCCCCTGCACCAGGGACCCACATTTCTCACTCTTCAAATATAAATGGAAAACATCAGGGCCATGAAATCCCCTCTTACAAAGATTATCCCAAGTGAGATACTTCTTCTGAACCACTAATGATAGGAAAAATTTACACTTGGGCCATGAGAAATTGTTTCATACCTTCTTCCACCAAGGGACAATAATCTCACCATTCACTTATCTATTCAACTTAGCATAACCATCTACAATAGTGAATTTACCTTTTGGATTATGATCCCAAGCCAACACATATTGCCTATTAAGGGATCTACAAGACAGGTTCCTTAAGATAGAATTCAACATGTCTTGATCCTCCTCTGATCCACTGGGGGGCATTATACAGGATCCTTCTAGCTTGACACCTAGATCTGGCCAATACATCTAGTAGTTTTAAAATCTTCTAATTCTTTGCAACTAACCTCCGTGAAGGTGTTGCAAAGATATTGGAGTTGTGGATAATCTAAGATTATAGGAGGATGACCATCCCAAGAATCCACCCAAAAAAATGCTTCAGATCCCCCATTGCACATCCAAAACAGTCCCTCCCTAATGATTTGAGAATGCTTTTTCAAAGTGTCCCAAACACAAGAGCCATAACCAACCAAATCATAATCGAGTACCTCCAAACTAGGAGCACTAGGAAAGTACTTAAGGGAAAGGAACCTTGGCCCAATCATGCTCATAGGATAGATGCCATCTCCAATACAACTTAGCAGCCAAGGCTTGGTAAACCAAGGAGAAGGAATGTATCCCAAACCCTCTCATACTTTGTGGTCTATAGATAGAATCCTATTTGAAAAAACTCCACTTGGATGTATGAATGTTGCCAGACCAAAGAAACTATCAAGAAATAGCATCAAATTCCCAGACAAAACTTGAGGGAGGAATATGCACAAAGCATCTGTAAAAAGGCAAGGCTTGAACCAGAGTCTTCAAAAGCATCACCCTGTTGACAATAGATAACCACCTAATGAACCAATGATTGGCCCCACTCTTTAGCTTATCCAATATATCTAGCCAAAAACATTTATGTTGGGAGCCCAAGCACAAGGGCACTCCAAGGTATTTTAGGGGAAGATAGTTGATTTGGAACCAAAGAATCTTGGTAATTTGATTATGAATAAGACAAGGATTATTAAACATATAGATAGAAGACTTGTCCTCATTAATCTGTTGGCCTGAGGCCCTCAAGTAGATATCCAAAGCCCTCCTAAAATGTGTAGCTTCATTGATCCTAGCCCTTCCCATTAAGCTAGTATCATCCACAAACTAAGGACGTGAATAAGAGGGCAAGTCATCTCCCCAAGTACATCCTTGAATTAGCCCTTGACTTCATTGGGAAGTGAGGAATCTACCTAACCCCTCGACCATGATAATAAACAAGCAGGGGGATAAGGGATACCCTTGCCTCAGGCCCCAAGAAGCACCAAATAAATCTAAGGACTCACCATTAATGAGAACATAGAAGGACGAGGAGGTCACACAACTGAAAACCCAGTTCACCCACTCTTCAACAAAGCCAAGTGACAAAAGGATTCTTCGTAAGAATTCCTAACCCATCCTACCATACACTTTGGCCATGTCAAGTTTGATAAACATAGCCTTCCCCTTAGACTTTTCCATTGAACGAATCACTTCCATAGCTATAACTATACCATCCAAAGATTTGATAACCATTGACAAAGCCACCATGTTTCTTTGGATATTAGAGTGCTCAAGAAAGGTTTCATAAAATAAATAATTTTATCAATATGAATAATTTATATATTTATATATAAATTATTTGTACTCATAACTATTAATGATTCTATTTTATAATTAAAAAAAACTAATGCTAATAATTTATATCTAAGTTATTTCTACTAATTTATAAATTGTTTACCAAAATTAAAATTAAAATTAGTTGTTATATTTGCAACTAACAATTACTAGCCACTAGCAAAACTTTTTTTAAATATATCAATTTTTTAAATATGTTTCTAAACATAGAATATCAAATATTACATTATAAATTATTGATATATTTTATCAAAACAATTAATGTTGATTTGTACAATTACATAAATGGTGGAATTAGATGGTGTGAGTGTGTTAATGTTAACATTTACCTTTTTAGGCTAAATTTGACAACCATCTACATGTCAAATTCTTAATATTAATTATAAATAAAGTATATTTAAACAAATAAAAAAATACTACATAAAATATTCTCTAAAGTTATAAACTTTGGAGATATAAATAATCATTCTAAAAAATAAAATTAAAAACTTAAGTGAATGCAAAAAATAAATAGAGATACAAAGAAATATAAATATTTTTTATATAGTAAATTGAATTTTAATCATTTTATAATCAATATATATATATATATATATATATATATATATATATATATATATATATATATATATATATATATATATATATGCATTTCTTTAGATAGATTTATTAAAGACATGTACACTAGTTTAATCTTTTAACTAATATTCTCAAAAAATTAAAGATTCATGTTAGATTTAGAATTAAACTTCCATAAACTTTTTTTTATCCATAATTGAAAATAATATCTTTACAATAGATTTTTAATGTATACAAAACTTAATTTTAATTTATTATATATTAAATTTAAATTATATACTTAAATTTCAATCATATATAAATTTTCCAATAATCATAACCTTATTAAATTGTTCATTCATGTCTAAATTCACATACTCATAGTGTATTTTTTAATATTAATGGTTGATTTATTTAAAATCCAACAAAAAGTTATTTTTTATAAACATTTTAAAACACAAAATAATTTACATCTCATAATTAATAATATTCCTTAATAAAAAAATTTCCAGTTCAAGAGTTTTTTTATTCAAGATAAAAAGTATCTTTTGCACTCTATATAAAGAAGTGGTTTTAAAAAAATAGTTCTTATGATTAGAAAATAGAAAGGCATGTATTAAAATACTTCTTCTTTACTCTATCTTCATTAGACTAAATCTAGGCATCTAGAATCTAGTAAATGTTTTGAGTTTCGAGAAGCCACTTTGCTTTTGTTAGAAAGTTGGGCCATTACATGAAGTACCTTGGAAGGAATTAACAAATGACAAAATCATGTAGTTTGGACATTGTGATGTGGTTTGTTTGTATTAATAAAAGGTGAATTGAGATTGATAGCAACAAAGATATGGAGGAGGGCCATGAATGTTGTGGAACATACGCCTATCTTCATTTCTTTATGATATCAAAGGATTAATGAGGTCCACTTGTGATGGGCGTTACCCTTTCAAGTCACACATGGTGGCTCTCATATGACCTCATGCTAAAGAGTAACAAATTTGAGTCTTTATGGCACATGTACTTCTTTTTGTGAAGTGGGTATTCTCTAACATTTACAATAAGATTTTATACTTGGAATCATGAGTTTAAGGCATAATGATAGTCCAAGGTATTATGTTTTTATAATAATGTCATCAATCATAAAATGGTTGGAGGTGACCCTTTCATTAGTTATAAAAATGAATAATCGTGTTGATGCATCTACATTCATCTACAACAATTAATTGTATATTGAATATCAATTATATTAGTTAAAAGTTTATCATAATATGTGATGTTTAGGTAAGAAGTTGTATTGAGACTCAATTTAGATGGTGACTAGAGTATTGAATTTTTAGAAATTATTTAACACATAATATATTAAAGGAAATATTATTAACACCATGAGACACTATGACTAATTACTTGTTTTACTCTTAATCTTATTAGGACCTTTTACATCTCTTATAAGCAATTATTTTCAAATAACATGGTCATTGTTTGTTGAAGTGAAAGATACAACTATAGTCATTATATCCGCTAGAAAATAGACTTGAAGTTAAAAAAAAATATTGATCATGCATGTGCACTTAAGGAAAGTGATATAACTCCCATCCAAATGGCCACTGAAATAGTACACATGTTTGTGGATTTTAGATGATATGCTTTCAAGTAATTGACTATATGTTTACAGTAAGTAGAACTAAAGGTTTCATCAAATCCTTGTAAATATTGAGATGTACACATGACAATACATAGTCTAGAGATTAATGAATGCTTAGTTACATCTAGTCATCATATTAGAATTTGATGCAAAATATTCATAATTTCACAATAATTAATAGTAATGAAGAATATAAAATTGACCCAAATGTTATATGTAGCACTACATCACTTCAGCATTTGTTGCATTTAATTACATTTTCATCAAATCTTGAATAGTAATCCCCCAATACCATCTTAGACACATCAGTGTCACTTATATATTTTTTGGGTTATATCCCAACTCTTTCTAACACCATCTAGGGCATTATTATAAGGAGAAGAATCTTTTTAGCAAGCTCTCAAAATTTTATGAACAATGCTAAACATTCCCTTCATAAGATAAGTATGAGATAATTTCCACAAGTCAAATTGTGATATTGCTATTGGGATTTAACTATGTAGTTTTTGATCAAACTCATTAACCTATGTTTCGTGAGTAGCGATTCAACATGAATCTATCTCTTGTGAGAATAAATGTAACACTTGGCACTCATTGGATCTAGGTTACGCTCACAAAGGTAAAGCACCGAGACTTCCCAGGAGGTCACCCATCTGTTAAGTGCGCTCAAGCTAGAGTAGTATTGCGATGGGTGACCTCCTAAGAAGTCTCGGTCCTAGTGCCTCACCTCTGTGAGCATCACCTAGATCCAATGAGTGCTAAGTGTTCCATTTATTCTCATGAGAGATGGATTTGTGTTGAATCACTACTCATGAAACACGGGTCAATGAGTTTGACTTAAAAACTACACAATTAAATATTGACAGCAATATCACAATTCCCTTCATATTTAAGAATCAATGCACAAATCTCTATTTATAGGTATAAAAGGTTGCACTCTTTGAGATGTGTTGATGTTTAAGAAGATTAAAATAGATTAGGGATGATTCCATTATTACAAGATAAAAATTCACATATGCAAAGCATAATCAAAGTTTGTAAACAAATTCAAAATTTATGAAAACACTCATCTAAACTTACTCATTACGAATTGAATTTCTAGCCCAAATAAAAATCATATATCATTCAAATCCATCTCCTTTTATCAAAATCAAAGTACATATTTTTGCCTATCATATTGGCTTTTCAAGCCTACTAATATATATAATGTATCCCAAATTTTCAACTTAATCTAAATTATTTTTTAATATGTAATCCATAAGTATGATTTATTCCATTATAAGCCCACATTTTTACCTATCATATTGTCTTTTCAAGCCTACTAATATATATATATAATGTATCCCAACTTTTCAACTTAATCTAAAGTATTTAATATGTAATCTAGGTATGATTTATTCCATTATAAGCCCACATCTCTTACATTTTTTTCAAAAACAAATTTAAAATATCTTAACTAATTGTCAATGATTATTGTTTATAAAAGAAATCTCTTTCACACCCTTGTAGTTAGACCCGCTCAAAGGTGATTTGCCAAAGAGCAAGCATGTTTATAAAGTAGCCCAAATAGCTAATGATTCGCATAGACTTAGAGAAATGGTACTTGTGGAGAAGTGAAGTTATAGGAAGGCCCATGATTGGCAACTTTTTCTTGTTTAATTATAAGCCGTCACCATCCTTACAAGTGTCTTGCAAGGCATTGACAAACTAGATATAAGTTACTAGCTAAATATTATACAATGCCCATGTGAAGTACGAACAAAGATTTTGATAGCCAAACAATGAATTAATTTTTTTGGTAGGACTTCTCTTCAAAATTAGAAAAGCTACCATGATTCTTTTTGGTAGGACTTCTTTTCAAAATTAGAAAAGCTACCATCAAAATTAGATTAGATTATATTAAAACGTGGGTAAGGCTTACGTAAGGCAGATGCTCCCATTCTCAAGGCTTTAGTATTAAACTTTGAGCCTCATAATCAATGTTTTCTCAAGTACATATTAACAATGGTTGGCCAAGCATGATGAGCCATGAGTTGGAAAGGGAGAATGGGCCTGTTTTCGGTGAAAAGGAACTGCCTTGGCGTTTCATTTAGACCAATGCCTATGAGGAGGTTTCCCTTTTTGGTATAGTAATCATATCTTACAAGGGAAATCCATGTGCTAATGGCTTCTTTATATTAGGATTTAAAGTATCACTCGTATAATGTTTTATGAATATGCAAATAAATAAATAACTTGGAACAAATAATCTTGTGTAAAAAATTTATAATTAGATATAGTTTAAAAAGTTAATTAAAAATGCTTTAGTTTCGAGAATTGTGACAAATGATTAAATGTTTTAGTGTAATGTATAATTTGATTGTTTGATGCTAATATTTTTAATAATTTGATAAATTTATTGGGTTATTTGTAATTCTAGAAATGAATGATATTGAATTTGAGTTTCTTAAGGTCAAATTTAATCATGTAAAAATCATCTAAGGTGTTAGATATATTTATATCTTGTGGGTTATTTTAGCAAATGTATGCTTTTGATACTTATATTTCCTTAATCTTTAATGTTCACATTGCATTTCAAGACAACAATATTTAGAAATATCCTTGAGGAAATTGGTTGTACATTGAAAAGGTAAAGTTTTCCTTTGTGTCCCCTTCTTGGATTGATATGGTCAAGTTCTCCTTGCCCTCCCAACTTATAAGATCAACTTCAAAAAAAACACAAGAGTCATTGGTTCATTCTTTGAATTCAAAGCATTTTTAGAGAAATAATCTAGAAAATCTATCAAAATTTTGTGTTTAAATAACCGGGGGAGTATGCCAACAAAAAATTTGAGCAATTTTGTGTCTCAAAGGTATCAAATTGTAGCATACAATGCTCTATAGTCCTTTTTTGAATAGAGTTGTGGGATGAAAGAGTTGGTCCTTAGCATAAGTGTCCAAGTGTAAGATACACTTTAAATTTTAAACATAGTTGTACTAGGAAAAATATATTAAACATGTGTGTTATATCCAAAATCATGTTCGTTATGAATTTGTTTAGTGGATAAGTCCATTTGAATCTTGGACTAGTCAGAATCCCCCAATTAAACAATTTTGAGTGTTTGGTTCTCGTGCATGGCCTCTATTCTAGTAGAAAAATATAAGCACATAGATCCATAAAGTAAGCCTTGCATATTCATTGGATACCCATATGATGTTAAAGGTTAAAAAATCCTAATACTACCACTCATAAGTTGTTCACTAAGAGGCGTGCTTATTTTTAAGAGAGTTGTGATAGCCTTCTTCTACCGCTTATCCATCCACTATCAAATTGGACACATTGCATCATGATAAGAGTTCTTTTAAGGATCTCAATCTTCCTACTTTTAATTAGGAGACTTCTCTACTACTTCATATGGTGACAATGAAATGATCTAAAAGCATGTTGGGTTTTTTTGGCAATCTTGCAACAACCAAAAACAATTCTTGTTTTATATTCTAGTTAGGTGTTCGTGAGGAAGCCCTTGATCTTTGTTTTATTTCTTTTTGTGCAGTTGTTGCTTGATGTGGACCATTATATATTATTCTCCTATGTTCATAGAACTTAATTCCATCTCCTTGAAGATTTATCCTTCTCCTTACTTGAGGCGTGCTCATTTCCTAGCATATCGAGTAGCAAAAGGTGATTAATTCTGAAACATTTTTGTGATTTCAAGGATTTCCACAACCTTGGGGACATATTCTTGCATCATGTGTGGACATATCTTGTTGTCTGTCGATGCTAGATTTCTAAATTGTTTGGTTGTCAATTTCCCCTTTGAGGCTAGACCCATATTACGTAATAAAAGTAATTGAAAAGATGACTTGTAGTCTTGATGGCTATATATTTTACATCTAGGATGAGGTTGAGTAGAGAATTAGATTGGTAAGAAGAAAGACAACCATTTTATCTCTATAAGCCTGAGCTTTTAAGCTTGTTGATTGAATTATGTTGTATATGGCTACAACTAGGTAGGCCTATGCCTAGCACATTGTATAAAAATTATCTCACCACATCTACATTAGAATTGATATAATTTGTTGTTTCTTTGCTATTTGTGTTGGCTTTCATGTTGATACTCTAGTAGAGTGGTTGATGAGTGTTCCCATGGTTCACTTTACTCTTCTTGCCTTGCACCAGGTGGTATCAAAGTGATGGTTTCCTTCCTTGTGAAGTCTTGGGATTGTGGAGAACCATGCCCAGATTGGTTTGCTGATCTAATTTATGAGTTGCAACTTGTAGAGGGTTACAATTCTTGCAAGAACTATTGTAAAAATGGTTTGAGGTAAAGGAAATGCAAAAAATTCTATTATGGACATGTTGAGACAAATTAAAGAAAGAATTTAAGTTGTTGAGACATCCAAGAGAAGAGGACTGCATCTTGATGACATTAATGATGAAGAAGAGGTAGTTGCACCTAATCTTGAACCTAAAGTGGAACAAGATAATAAAGACACTTGAGAGCTTTGACTAGAGAAAATTATAGACCTAACTTTGATCCTTCAAATTATTATGGAAATATTGATACCCATGCTTTGTTTGATTGGATCTTTTAGGTGGAAAATTACTTTGATAATGAAAGTACCCCTGATGATATAAAAGTGAGGATAAAATCCACTAAATTGAGAACACATGCTTCTATTTGGTGGGAACACTTGTAAATTGATAGACAAAGAAACAAAAAGGAAAAGATCAAGACTTGGGCAAAAATGGTGTTGAAAATAGATTGATACAAGTATGATAAATGTGTTTCAACCATTGTTTTGTCATTGATGTCAAACCTAGTATTTGTTGGTAAGACAATTGCTTATATGTTTTAAGTACTATCACTTGTTTGATTGATGAAGAGGATTTCATCAAAATTATGTAACAATAGCACCTAGAGGAAAGGCTGAGCTATGATATGAAAAGGAGTACAAGAATCAGCTAAGACATGATATCATAATGCATTGATAATCTACTTAAGGTTGCAAAGGTTGGTTACAGTTTGTGAATTTTAGAAGAACAAATTAAACAAAGTTTGTCTTCCAAGCTTGACCGAGTGGATAGTAGGTGCTACGAAAAGTTAGTGCAAGCCGAGCAGAAAATCAATTGGAGCCGAGAAAAGTCAATTTTAGTGAAAACCAAGTAAAACAGTTGATGTTGAGCACCAGTAAACTTTAGTTCATGCCGAGTGATTTTATAGTGGATGTCGAGCAACACAGTATGTGTCGAGCATCATAAGGTAGTTAATGTTGAGTATTAGCATTATTAGAAGGATTGTGAATTTACTGGATCTAAGCTAACAAGTTTGTTCTCTTGGACTATGTGAACCATGTGGAAGATAAGATTGATGAGCTGGTGGCACAAAATTTATGATAGACTATTTTGAGGAGAATTCAAAGAGGATTGAAGGAGAATTTTCTCAAAGGGAATGAAATGAAATAAGGGGTAGATTCATTGAATCCTACCTAATCTGTCCTAACCCTAAATTGGACAATGGAGAATGAACGACAAAATATCTTAATTCTCTATTTCTAGAGATGGTTGGTTAGAAGAAAAGGTTGTCATGTGAAAGAATCTAAGGAAGAAAAGGAGTCTAGGGTATTACTTCATTAAGTGACCTAAGTGAAGAGTCTGCATTGGAAAGTTAAGCAAGAAGGCTTAAGGGTATGGATGCTTGAAGGGTGAACAAGCTATCAAAACTTAAGTGTGTGAAAGCCAAGTAGAATGGAGGATTGAAATAGAGATCAGTGATATGCAAATGAAGTTGTAAGTTGTTGTCAAATCAAGCCTTACTATTACTCTCTAATAATTGTATCAATCTAGGGTAAGTCCTTTGGATTAAGGTTGACCTACTAGTCATTTGTAAATCTTTTAATCAGGTGACATTCCAAGTGAATGATCTAAAGTCCTCTAACAAGGCTCACTCCTAACAAGGTGATTAAAATCCTTTAACAGGGTCGCATTTAATAGTGTGCATTGTAACCTTTAATAGGGTTGGCCTTTCATAGGGCATCACTTCAAAAGAGTGAGAATGAGTAGCATGTTACTGGTGGTTTTTCCCAAATTGGGTTTCCATGCTAAATAATTGTGTCAAGTGTGTTATTGAATCTATTATGTTTCATGTTTACATTTATGCAAATTGATTTGATAGTAACCTACAAGTTTTATGTGATTGCATAATCTTATGGATGCATGCATGATGATAAATATTTTATGGGTTCACTAAACTGTGAAAAGTTTTAATTGTACATCTGGACCTTGGATAATTGATTCACCCACCCCCCCCCCCCCCTCTCAGTTATTCTAAAGAATTCCAACAAATAGTTTGTAATTTGAGAAAGAAATTTCTTCCTACTAATTACCAGATTAATTTTCTAAGGAGAATGCAAAATTCCAGACAAAAAGACATGATTATAAAGGATTACACTAAGGATTTCTATAAGTTGGACATTAGATATGGACATGTTGATGATGAGGTTGAAAAGGTTGTTAGATACCTAAATAAACTGAGAACTTCAATTGATCTCTGAAAGATGCTTTTGGTCATAGTTGTATAAGGATATTCAAAATAGGGCAAAGAGTTACAAATTTGTCAAATAGCTAAGAGAACTAGTCAGGTATCTAGAACCTAGAGAAGCGATTGTTCTATTTTGTTAGTAGTTAGATTTCTTAAATTGGTACATTTCATTCCTTATGAGAAGACATCAGATGCAGTACACATAGTAGATCTATCTTTCAAAGAGATTGTAAGATTACATGGAATACCAAAAATAATTGTTTCAAATAGAGATACTAACTTTACTGATTAGTTTTGGAGGACACTTTAGAAGAAGTTGAATAGTGAGCTTAAGTTTAGTTCTACATTCCCTCCACAGACAGATGGACAAAGTGAAGTTGTGAGTAGAAGTTTGGGTAACTTGTTAAGATGCTTGATTGGAGATAAACTTTCTAATTGGGATTTGATTTTTCATAAGAAGAGTTTCCATATAAAAATTCAGTAAACACAAGTACAGTGAAGACACCTTTTGAGATAGTGAATGGATTGCATCCTAGAGGGGCTATTAAGTTGAGGAACTTGAATATTGAAGTGAAGAATAGTGTTGAAGCAGAATAATTTGTGGACTTTATGAAGGATTCACATGAAGAAGTGAAAATTAATCTAGATAACAATAATCAAGGATATAAGGAGAGAAAGGATGAGAAGACATAAAACTTTTGAGGTTGGAGATAAATTAATGGTATGCCTAAAGAAAAATAGATTTCTAGTTGGTAAATATAGCAAGTTGAAGATTAAGAAATTTGGAACTTGTAAGATCTTAAGGAAGCATGACAATGGAAATGATTTTGAAGTTGAATTACCTTAGGACATGGATATTTCACCTATATTAAACATTTTAGACATCCATGAGTATTTGGAATCTAATAAAGAGACAAATGATAATCCTGGTTATGCTAAAAAGAAGACAGAGTGAATTGAAAGAATTTTGGATAAAAGATTAAGAAAAATTTAGGCCAAAGGAAAAAACTATAAGGAATACCTAGTTTAGTGGCAGAATAAACTAGTTGAAGATAGTTCTTCAATATCTCAAGGTGAGTTAGATCTTTATGATTCTTCTCAAAATATTAGGTTTTTTTATTTATATTCTAGTCTTCTATTTGTGGGGCATCCCTTATTGTTCGTTTTATTTCTTTCTATGCAATTGGTTACTTAATGTGGACCTATTATGGATTATTCTCCTATATTCATAGAACTTAATTCCATCTTGTCAAAGAGTTATCCTTCTCATTTCTTGAGGTGCATTCATTTCCTGGCATATCAAGTAGTGTGTGGTAATTGACGTCTACAAGTTTTTTGTGATTTCAAGGCTTTTCGCAGCCTTGGGAACATTTTCTTAGATCACATATGGACCTATCTTGGTGCCTGTAGATGATAGTTTTTAAAATTGTGTATTCATCAATTTCTCCTTTGCGGCAGGAACTATATTTGGTATACTCGACTTGCAGTCTTGATGGCTATATATTTAAGATCTAGGATAAGGTTGAGTAGAGAATTAGATTAGTAAGAAGAAAGTAAAAAAGCATTTTAGCTATGTAAGCTTGATCTTCAAACCTTGTTGATTGAATTCTGTTGTATATGGCTACAACCAGCTAGCCCTTATACCTAGAAGATTTTAAGAAAATTGTCTCACCAAGTTTGCATTGGAATCAATATAAGTTATTTTTTCTTCCATATTTGTGTTATCTTTTATGCATATACTCTAGCAAGGTGATTGGTGAGTGTTTCCTAATGTTATGATTAACCACATTTAGAAATAACAATTACATGCAAATATAAAGAATATTAGAAAATAATAAATTGTACAGAAGAGAAAACAAGACACAGATTTAATGCAGTTCACCCAATCCCTATAGGCTACGTCCACCAACAATAAGTCCAATATTATTATTATCATGTTATGACAATCCACAATCCCTTATAGCTTGATACCACCACAAGAAGATATAATCTCATCATACATTATGAAATCCCTAACCCTAAGTCATTTTATACAAGCTTTTTTATACTTATAATAGTAGGGCTAGAATAAATCATCCAATAGAAAAAATAGAAATCGACACCTTTTACAATAATAAAGTTCATTGAGCTTTCGAGGGTGTTTCCCCTCGGCCCCACCCTGTACTTTGATGTTGGTCATAGAATAAGTTTTGACATTTGAGTGTCAACACACTTAACCACTTTCTACATTGAAGCTGAGTACACTATGTATGCCAAGCCACAGTATGTGCCAAGTCAAATGTCTAACATATGTCGAGTGACTTCAGGTGTCAAGCATTATATAGGTGTTGAGTGACATATAGGTGTCGTGTCACAGTTGATGCTGAGCAAGTCAGAATGCTACATATGTCGAGTGACCGAGAACTATATATGTGTCGAGCAAGATAAAATGCAATAGGTGCCGAGAAAACCAGGATAGTATATGTGTCGAGCACTAATAGTTCAGTATGTGCCGAGTAACACAATATCAACATATGAGTTTGTGCCCTCACAAACTCATATGTAAACTATTTTTGGAGCCAACATAGAGGGATTTCGAAGGATAACAAGGATAAGGACAAATCTTTTACATTTCCTATGCAATCAGCATGTAGCCAATCAGAAAAATGGAGAAGGCATGTAACCAATGAGAAAAATGCAAGGAATGAGTGGGAACTTAAGATTCAATATGGATCATAGATCCATACCGAACCCTAAGTCTTCACAATCTTTAAAAGGAGGATGAAAACCCCATTGTATGTATGGAAGAGAACAGTGTATGGGTAAACTATAGCAAAATTCAATGTGAAGTGTGAAAGACTTAGAGGAATAGAGCAGCAATTACACATCCAGTTGATCAGAATAGTACAAGGGACACAATTAGATATCAAATCTCAAATGATCAAGATCAGAGTGAGTAGATCAAGTGCTTGAAATCAGCAATTGAAGATTGTAAGCAATCAGGTCAAAGGTTTTTAATACTCTCTAGCCATTGTATTAGATAGTGAAAATCTTATGTTGATAGGTTAGCTTAACAACTATTTTGTAGATCCTTTGAAGAGGTGACTAAATCCTTTAATAGGGTGACACTTCATGTAAAGTGTTTGTAAATCCTCTAACCAGGTCACTATTGACATAGTGTAAAGCCTTTAACAGGGCAGGCCTTTCATAGGGCAAACCATTAGAAGTGGTCAAACAATTATTGCTATAGTGATTTTGTGGGTATCATCCCCACCCCAATTTTACCTTTTTATTCCTAAAGGGTTTATGTGTTACCAAATTTGGTGTTATGTGTGTTGATGCATGTGTTTATTTTATGTTCATTTACTATGTTTACATGCATGCAGTTTACTTTCAGTGAATTATCTTAAAATTGTTGAAAAGGTGAAAGTGTGGTAATATTGATTCACCCCCCTCTCAGAAGTACTCTTCCCATTTTGAACATTCCAACAATTGGTATCAAAGCACTAGGTTCTCACAAGGAGAAGCTTAACAACTTGGAGAAAAGGTCTGAAAATGGAAGTCTTCAAACTTGGGAAGATCATAGACAATTAGGTGATTGATGTGCACCTCACTCTACATAGATTGGAAGAAGCCAGAGAGGAATTCAGAAAGTCCTTGAAAAGAAGGAAGGAGATAGACATGGCTGAAAATGACATACATTACAAGGAGATTGATACCACACAAGTATTTTCCAATGGAGATTCCAAGGAGTTTGATGCAGCAATAACATAACTGATGGAGAAAAATAGAGCACAAACTAAAGAAATCATATTACTCAAGCTTGAACAAGAGTCACAAGCCATAATGCTTTGTGAAGTGATTGAACAAAAGAAGAGAACCCTCGAAGACAAGGTCATGATAGAAGATGACAAGAGAAATCTTACCAATAGACTGGAGGAGAAGACAATTGAGTTTGAAAGAATCTCAAACATGTAGCTAGACACCTTAAGCCAGATGATGAATGCTCATCATGAACTGAATATGAAGGATATTGAGATTTCCACCTTGAGAATGCAAAATGAGCAATTGCAGAATGAACTAAAAAGAGAGAAGGAGTTAGTAGAAAGCTTCAACAAACCCAATGAGGCTATCAAGTACTTTGAGCAACTACTAAAATCACCAAGGGCTACTATGACACTTCAGGACTTGGTTACACTAGTACTGAACAAGGAGACATACCTCTAATGTATGTAGGAGCAAGAACAATCATCAACATGACAAGCCTACAAATGCAAGCTTTTGTCACAAGTGCAAAAAACAAGGACATCAAGCATATGAATGTAGAACCAAGACCATAAGGACACCAAGATTTGAAGGTCAAGGTCACTACTACAACTGCAAAAAGTATGGGCATAGAGAATTTGAATGCAGATCAAAGCCTATGTGGACACCTAATCAGCCTGCAAAAGGAAACAACCATGGTCATCACTACAACTGGGATTACAACACCAGGTATAGTTGTCACTATTGTCAAAAGTATGGACACATTCCTAAAAATTGCATAAGGACACATTTTAGAGGAAATTATGGTAGATGGTTAAGTCAAACTACATGTTGCAGTTGCTTGAAAACTAGGCATATTAGCAGGAATTGCCTAACCAAGTCAAAAGCACCCAAGATAGAAGTCAATAAAGGAAAAGAGAAGGTTGATGTGGAACAAATCAGAGGACAAATGAACAAGACTTGGAAGAAGAAAGATTAGTGCAACACATCAAATGGAGAGATCGCTTCACCCAAAAGGTCAAGTGATCACATTTCATCTAACTAAGCAAGAATAGGTACACAAAGTCATAGCATACATCAGTTCCAAGATAAAGAAGTATTGCAAGGAAGAAATCTACATGAGCAAAGATGCCAAGACAAAATTTGAATTTTTTGCAAATACTACCAAACTATCCTCAAATGCCGAGTAAAGCTCCAATGGATGTCGAGTTTCTAGTAGTGACCGAGTTGATAGCTGAAGCTGAGTGAAGATGAGAACTAATGGAAGTCGAGTAAACAAAATACAATGGGAGCCGACTCATGTTGAAACCTTCAAGTGTTGAATTTACAGCTATATGTACTAAGCATTTAATGCTAGGTTTTGATAGGTATAAGGTCAAATTTTGATCATTTTCACACCATTCAAACATAGAGCAAAGATGAGAAAAGAGTAGGAGTGATCATACAAAAACTTTGATGCCATTTGCATCTATCTCAATAGCAATTTAGCGTACATTTCAACAATCTAAGGTATTTATCAAGTGTCGAGCTACGCAGAGTTAAAGTTTTTAATACATTTAAACGCTAGTTTGGTATAATGGCTTCTAGTTCAAGAAATCCCAAAGGAAAGGAAGGTCATGAGGTTCAGTTAGTTAGTAATGAGGTCAAACAACCTGAGTTTAGGCCAATCCCTGAAGTCGCCTACAAAAATGACCCAGCTGGCGCATTATCCATTATCCCACCAAAAGTTATCATGGTGCAAGATATGAGGAAGTGTTATAACTAGAAGATAGGTGTAGTAGGTGATCTAGAGATATTCCAAGCCTATGATAAATTGTGTGAGAACAAGATTCTGAAGGATGAATTCTAGATTGTTGAGAAGAAGGGTTTGACCAATGCCCTAGTTTACTCTACTAGTCTCAAAATTGAATGGATACGGATTGTCCTCAACAGAATTCAAAAATGAATGTTTGTGGTTGGAAATAGGACCAGTAAAGATTACTAAAAGGATAGTGCATGGGGTTACGGGCTTCCCAACCCTAGATCAGCCTAAGACCTTGCATAGTGATTCCAAAGAGATCATTGAAAGAAACAAAGGAACCAAATGGAATAAGAGGGGTATGACTATCGACACTGTAACTGATGCTCTTCTAGATTTTTCTGTGAGAGTGATTTCTCACAAATTCTACCAATCTAGTAGATTGAACAGTGTGCCATGTATAGCTGTTGATGTAGCCTACAAACTAGTAAAGAAAGATCACACATATGATCTATCAGAACTAATGTTGCAACAAATAAATGAAAACCTAGGAGCAATAAGGAGATCAAAAGGTGCTCAATGAAAATTTAGTTCAGTTCTTATGTGTATATTCTTTTATGTTATGGAAGAATTTCCTTCTATTAGAAAGGTGAATTGGAACCCTAACAAAACTGCAATTACACAAATCAATGAGTTCATTGATCAGATGGGTGACAATTTTGAGGCCCAAATGACAAGTTATTTTGAGGATTTTAAGAAATCCATGAAGCAAAGGATGAGGATACCAGTTTCCCTAGTGGAAAAACACATGAATGACATATGCTTTTTGGTTGACATTGATTATACCTACATCCAGGCAACAATACCAAGAGTAAGATCGCTAAGGCCATTGGAATATGAGCTTGATATAGATAAAGCCTTAGTAGCAATCACAACATTGCTTGCAGAAGAAATAGATAAGGCAGCTCCTCACTTTGGAACATATGATGTTGTCAAATCCAAAGTTGAAATTGAATTGAAGATAACCTTTGTTATCAAGAAGAAAGATAAATTAGTAAAGAAGATAAAGAAGAAATGTGGAGCAAGTATTGAAGGAGAAGTAAGTGGTGAAGAAGAAGAAGAATAAGTAGAAGGAGAAAGTGAAGAAGAAGAGCAAGGGCAAGGCCCAATAGAGTTGACCCAAGGCTTAGGAGAAGGTAAGGAGGAAGGTGTCGAGGAAGAAGAAGCCAAGGAAGCACCTACATCAACCAAGCAAAAGAAAAGAAAGACAAAAACATAGCCTCTAGCTCAGCCCAAGCCTAAGAAGGTGACTAAGCTTGCACAAGCCAAGCCAGCTCCAACAACAAGAGCAACTACAAGGGCATCCACACAAAAGGATAAGGAACAATCAAAAGAGAAGAAGAAGGCTAGTGAACAGACTAAAGAAGAGAAGAAAGTATGTGGCACAGCCAAATATTGATGATGAAGAAAGAACAGAATCAGAGGATATCAGCGAATTTAGAGTGGTAAGTCATCCTCCCAAATCTACTATAGACAAAATTTGTGAAAATGTTAGGAATGCAGATTTGAATGACTTGAAAAACATTGAATTCAATAAGCTAAGTAGAGAAGAACAAAATAAAATAGAGGAATCTGTGTATTTCATGATGGTTGAATTCAAAAGCACACCTCTAGAGCTAGACAATACCATGCCTAAGGAGCTATATGAGATATTTGAAAATAAATGGCATTATTGTTTGAAAATGGAAAAGGAGATTAGATAATTTACCTTAGCTCAAGTAAAGCTTGACATGAAAAAAGGTCAAATAAAAAAGGCAAATAAGAAACATGGTGGCAAATTTGCACTTAAGTATAGAGCCTTCAGCATCCTACAAAACAAGATTGAGGATGTAGTGAATAAATCCACACAATTGTGGAAAATAATTTATAAGATAACTGATGACAAAGGAGAGGAAGCAAATAAGGCAGAAGCCAGTACCAAGGAGAAGGTAGAGGCAAAGGAAATAGAGAAGCATGAAGAAAAAAAGAGAGAGGAGGAAAAGAAAGGTGAGGAAGAAAAAGGAGAGGAAGAGAATAAAGAGAAAGAAGAGGAGTAATCAGCTAAGGGAGAAGACATGGAAACAGCTGAACAAAAAGAGTACCAAGAGGAACAAAGTGTGCAAGACACACAAATGCCACCTCCTAGTCCTCCTCATGTAGCCATTACACCCACAGAAACAATAACTATCAAGGATGTTACTGATAAATCAACTCAGAACATCAATCCCTTAACTGTAGAGGATCTCTCCAAGATCCTTTGCCAATCCACTCTACAGGCACAGTTATGCACAAACCCTATATTGGTGAGTGTAGATGAGCTACAGAAGGCAGTAGCAGCACCACAAAGAGAAAAGG
Source organism: Cupressus sempervirens (assembly GCA_028749045.1). Classification (NCBI taxonomy): domain Eukaryota; kingdom Viridiplantae; phylum Streptophyta; class Pinopsida; order Cupressales; family Cupressaceae; genus Cupressus; species Cupressus sempervirens. The sequence continues at coordinate 13,485,590 of CM053785.1, read as the reverse complement.
TGAAACCACAAGAACCACCTTTCACCTGCACAACTACTAGGACTAAAATTTTGATGCTTCCACCACCTATAATAGTAAGTGACAACACACAAATGCTGAGTGTAGTAGAAGGGAAATCTGATGAGAAGGAGGATACATCAAAAGAAAAGGAGCAGGCCACTATACAGACATTGGTAGAACTACCAACGACAAGCACTCCTACAAAGACCCTTCAGAAGCCGAGCATTGAAGTCGTGCCTTTGCAAATCTCAACTCCAGGCTCGAGCTCAACTAGAGTGGCCAAGGTACTTCACTATGGAGACCCTAAATTAGATGAAGACATAGTAATACCTACCTATGACTCCAAGACCATCACCATGGCTCAGATCATAGAAATGCAAGTTGCTTTAGACAGAAGGAAGAGGAAGGAAATACTCAAAAAATAGTACAAACATAAGCAAGCATTTCATGAGATCAAGGACATCTTTATGGATGCCTTCAGCTCGTAGTCACTAGATGAATCAAAGCCCATAATGGAGCAACTATTAGATATAGTTAACCAGGTGACCAATGAAGACCAGGATACAAATGTTAAACTTATGGAATTGTCTAAGAGAAAATTTCAAGGGAAAGTAAATGAGAAGATATCAAGTGGTATAGCACTTGAATGGGTAAAGTTGGCCAAGAAAATTGACAAGGTCAAAGCTGTAATTGAAAACATTTTCTCATTGTACAAGAAACTGTGTGATCTTTCCAACTTCACACAAGAAACAAATCAAAGGATATTGAGCTTGGAAAGAAATTTGAAGATTTCTAGCATGTAATTGCCAAAGGATCCATCTCAAAGTGAGAAGCATTTTTTACAATCACTTCACACTCAAAGGGAGTTAGTTGTACTCACAGCAGAGGAAGCCAATATAAAGGCTAAATTGATGCAAATTCAATCCTCTATCACCCCACATTTGGAAGTGCTCTACAAGGAGCAAGTATATGCAGAAACAGTTCTAAAGAAAGATCCTAATCTTTCTACACTTGATGGACTCCTACACCTTGCTGCAAAGACTGCCATCCAACACAAGTCACTAGACATTGCTTTGGAGAATTGGGATGTAGCTCTGAAAATAATAATGGAGGTAAACAACACATTTTTGGCAAAGTATGGTATTACTCCTTAGAGCCCTTTGACATAAGTGTCAAAAAGGGGAGGAATAATAGTAAGAAAGATATATCTAAGGGGGAGTATACTAAATTTTGATTACATTCTTTCATGGGGGAGAAATAATGCTTAAATATATGAATAAATTAGCACACGTACAGATTACAGAAATAGGGCAAAGGCACACAGAATTTGGTTGCAAAGAATGTCAAGGCACAATCAGCTCAGGGGGAGTAACAAGGTATATTGAACAAATTTTGAAATTTTGCATATATGCCAAGCAAAATGAAAAATGTACTCGTAAGGTCAATTCAATAATGCATAATTAAGTGTTTTTGACACTCATGTCAAAGGGGGAGATTGTTGGTCTTAGAATAAGTTTTGACATTTGAGTGTCAACACACTTAACCACTTTCTACATTGAAGCTGAGTGCACTATGTATGTCGAGCCACAGTATGTGCCGAGTCAGATTTCTAACATATGCCGAGTGACTTCAGGTGCCGAGCATTATACAAGTGTTGTATGACATATAGGTGTTGAGTCATAGTTGATGTCAAGGAAGTTTGAATGCTACATATGCCAAATGAGCCAGAACTATATATGTGTCGAGCAAGATAGAATGCAATAGTTGCTGAGCAACCCAGGATAGTATATGTGCCAAGCACCAGTAGTTCAGTATGTGTCGAGTAACACAGAATCAACATATGAGTCTGTGCCCTCAAAAACTTAGATGTAAACCATTTTTGGAGCTAACATAGAAGGATTTCGAAGGATAACAAGGATAAGGATGAATCTTTTACATTTCCTATGCAATTAACATGCAGCCAATTAGAAAAATGGGCAAGGCATGCAACCAATGAGAAAAATGCAAGGAATGAGCGGGAACTTAAGATTCACTATGGATCGTAGATACATACCTAACCCTAAGTCTTCATAATCTTTAAAAGGAGGACGAAAACCCCATTGTAGGTATGGAAGAGAACAATGTATGGGTAAACTATAGCGAAATTTAGTGTGAAGTGTGAAAGACTTAGAGGAACAGAGTAGCAATTACACATCCAATTAATTAAAAAAGTACAAGGGACATGATCAGATATTAGATCTCAGAGGATCAAGATTAGAGTGAGCAGATCAAGTGCCTAAAATCAGCAATTGAAGATTGTAAGCAATCAGGTCAAAGGTTTCTAATACTCTCTAGCCATTATATTAGATAGTGAAAATCCTATGTTGATAGGTTAGCTTACTAGCTATTTTGTAGATCCTTTGAAGAGGTGACTAAATCCTTTAACAGGGTGACACTTCATGTAAAGTGTTTGTAAATCCTCTAACTAGGTCACTATTGACACAGTGTAAAGCCTTTAATAGGGCAGTTCTTTCACAGGGCAGACCATCATAAGTGGTCAAACAATTATTGTTGCAGTGATTTTGTGGGTATCATCCCCACCCCAGTTTTACCTTCTTATTCCTGGAGGGTTTCTAGGTTACCAAATCTGGTGTTATGTGTTGATGCATGTTTTTATTTTATGTTCATTTAATATGTTTACATGCATGTAGTTTACTTTTAGTGAATTATCTTAAAATTTTTGAAAAGGTTAAAGTGTGGTACTTTTGATTCACCCCCGCCCCCCCTCTCAAAAGTACTCTTCCCATTTTGAACATTCCAACACTTTGATAGGGAGCACACTTGGGGATCTTTCCAAGGAACCTGCAAGCGGTGCTACCCCCAAATCCCCATAGTAAAATTTGTGGAGAAACTGCACCAAATAAAGTGGGCAAAAAATTAACCTCCAAGTCAAATTAGGCTCCACATCACAATACCTTACTTCACTTAAACCTTCCTACATTGCAATCGTTCCATAGTTATTAATGACCTCAATGTTAGCATGCATAATGAGAGTAGAGTTGAAATATGTTTTCTCTCTTGAAAAGTGGAATAATAAACTTTAAGTGTCTAAGAGGTTGGTTCTCGTACGTGTGGATAGGTTAGTAGGAATGGTGTATTTATTCATGAGAGACCTTTGTGTTGGTGTAAGATATAAATACTAATCAATAGACTTAGTTATTAAAGGCATTGCCATTATTGGAAATATGTGTGAAGGGATGACTAGTAGAAAGACACAACTAACAAGGCATGACAATGTTTGGCCCTAACTCATAAGGGTATACTAACCTGTGGTTTTGTTGGTAAATCAAAGATGTAGTTGGGTTCCATTAAATGTAACTTCCTTTCAATGTAGCAACTTTCTTTTCAGAATTTTGAAGATGAAACCTACAACAAATAGATCTGGAAATGAAACAATTGTCTCACCTAAACTAATTTTTGTTTCAAAAATAAATCACAAAAGAGTTAAGGTAATGTGATAAATGAAAAAAAAAATGTCAACTACTTAAACAATGATCAATCAAATGAAAACTCGTTCTTTTGCATGGTTAGATTATATCATAAAAATTTGTGAAAATGTGGATAAAAAATTCACAACTCACATCAACATAGTATAATTGTGAATAAAAACTAAAGCTAGTTAATGATTTCTGATAATTTATGATATTACACAGTCATTTCCCATACGCACATGTGAGATGGGTCATTCTTAACTCTCACAAAAAATGATCCAATAAATCGATCACAAAAAGAATACACATGAAGATAAATATCATCTACCAAATTGATTGAAAACTCGTCAACACAAAAATGACTCTAAAATTGACTTTATTTCAAATTCTCAAATTTGACGTCAATACACAATGAGATTGAAGAAAAAAATACTAAGTGTAGAATTAGTAAGACTTCCTTGAATCTTAACACTTATATCAATTAACAAATCACATGTGTAGTAGGGTGGGGCAAGTCATGATCTTTCTTGCTATCTAGATAGCCTACAAATATGAAAGATTTGGATTGTGGTTCTATTGTCATATTATTATGTGGTCATATATATGTCATAGCTAGATATCTTAAGACCCTTAAGTGCTCAACTAATGGTTTCCTACTCAACCAAGCTTCAAAGGGAGTGATCGTCTTCAAGATGTGAGGAACCATGTGTTGAGTGTAAGAAGAACAATTGATTTCTTCTACCCATTATTCTATGTAAGGCCCTTAGAATTTACCATACAATTTGCCACATAATATAAGGATTTATTCTTATATTCTACAAAATTGTTATGTTAGGCAGTATAAGGAACTATTCATTACAAGTTTTTCCCCTCTGATGTATGAAATTACTCAAATCTCATGTTGATATAATTCCCCCTATTATATTTCTAAATAATCTTGATAACTTTCCCTAATTATTTTCCAACGAAAACCTTGAAATCTTGATATTTTTTAAATAATTCAAATAAAATAGAGCCATGTTTACTTGGAGAAGACATCCACTAAAAGGATAGTATACATATCCTTAGTAAAGGGTGGATAAAGAAAAGTCCCTAATATGTCATTGTGAAGATGCTCTAAAATATGTGTAGTCATCTGTCTTTTGTCTTTGTCAAATTTCTCTTACCAATGCACCCCAAGGGTACAACCCTGGCATAGAGAATCAAACTCTAGGAAACCATGTGACCATATCCTACAATCTAAGTTTCTTAAGGTAGTGGTACTAAGGTGGTCAAACCACTCATAACATTATTTTCTAACTCAATCTACACGAGAGAACAATATCATGAGAAAAACATTATGTACAAAGTGGGAGAATGTGTACAATGTAGCTTGGTAATTTTCCCTTCCCAATGCTACCAAATTATTTCTATGCTAATCTCTAATCTCAACTAAGTTTGGAGAAAAGTGATCTTCCATTCCTTTTCCTATGTGAGTAATTTAATATACTAAATGGAGATTAGCAAAAATTGAAGATACACTTGGAATATGTGTTAATGTTCCAACTTCAATTTCAATAGACCCTCTCCATACAACTATTATTGGAGTGTTACCACCCAAAGTGCAAATGCATAGTCTGAGTCTTTAAAGAATTGAAATTAGCCTAAGAAGAACACATGTAATGTGAGTTACTTGACTCACTCATTCAAGAGATCCAACTTATAACATTTGATCATATAGCAACTAGAGCCATCCCTTAGATTTTTGTATTCATTTTTCGTTGCCTTAGTAAATTCTTTAGATGGTGAGAATGGTTTGATATATTCAAATACCCTTATGTTGTTTTTTCCAAGAAGATACGAGAAGTGCCCAATATGTTTTTTCATACATTTGTGCTCAACATGCCAAGTTTCTTACACTAAGAACACCTAACTTTTTTCATAGGTTCCCTTATGAGAAGAAGTTTTAATGTTGGTTTTCGACGATTTCATCGTCTATTAGTTCTTAGCCTAATTGCCTTTTACCTTTTTGTCTTCCCCTTGTTTGGATTTTGTTTTTTTCCAATTCTAACAATGTGTGCTTGTAGATTTAAAGATATTAATGTGCCCATCTCTATTAACTTATATTGCTCCCTAATAAAGTCTACATTGAAGTTATCTAAAGATGGCATCTTCCACAGTGTCTCAAGGACCCTTTTGGTAGAGTAGAAGGTCGAGATAAACACATGCTAGTCATGGCCTAGTTTGGAGAGCATAGAAAGAACTAGTGGACCCTCTTGTTTTCTATTCCACATTCATTTTATTGCAGCCTAACTAATTTGAACTTAGTGAATAAACCTTGTAGGTTGTCAAAAGAATTAAGGCTCAAATTTATGAGCTAATTCTCTATCTCGAGACCTTTCATTTAATCTACTTTTCCAAAGATTTTTTTCTAATGCAAGTCAAATTTCATTGGGCGTAATCAACGATTATATATGAAAGAGGATCTTAAAAGACACATTCATCATAGAAATCCAAAGGATTGACAATTTGTTAAACCATTTGAATATTGCGTCTTTAACAAAAGATTATTTTTCAATATCCACTTTAAACATATACGAACTTTTGTTCTTCAAAATAAGTTAAAACTTTGTTTTTTCAACCATGATAGTTAAACTGTGTCAATGACATAGCAACATGATTATAAGATACATGCTTTAGAATTTGAAATGTTTTTGATAAAAAACAGCCAAAAACTAAGTGACTGACCCTTTAGAATTTGAAATTTTGATAAAATGAAAATATAAAAATAAAAAAAGAGACACACGGCACAAAATTTCTAAGTCGGCGACTGGCCTACTTAATTTCACTTCCAAACATTCTTAATGCTTTTCCAAAAGAATACTTTGCGGTCGTGCAAGAAAATCCTGTGCAACCTCCAATGGCAATTGGCAAATGACAAAACATTGGGAAGTCATCGACCTCGTCGAGATAAAGAAAATCACGCCCCTTCCAACTCATGACTTTGTAAGAAGAAAAAGAGCACGCCACCTATGGACAAACTCTCGTGCAACAAAAACATTCACGCCACCTCGGTTTTTAAAACACATTGTACCCTCCCACCTCTACGATGGGTCGCCCCAAGAAATGGTCTTTTAATTGCCTTTGGCACTCTCCTTGCACACAGAACACATGACGAAACCCAACCAAAAATAAATTAAAATCTTATTATGAGAGAAAATATTACGGTTGATATGAATTATGCAAATCTATTAGACTTTCAATTGAATAGTAACGTTTTACATTGTGTGAGAACCAAGATCAACTAGAAACTTGATAGTACTTAATCAAGTTGAGAAACAAATGAATCATGTGTTTTGCAAGAGTTGAAAAATAAGAGTATGGAAAAAAAAAAAAGGAGATGAAAGCAATAGTTCAAAATTGATGAATTAACTTATAATATGAAGTACATATCTAGATCAATACTTGTCTAGAAGTGTAGAGCCAAAATAGCCATGCTTATCTGTTAAGATTGACTAATAAGAATGTGATAAAAAATAGTACGAGACTAGAGATGGGCTCATACTCAACTAGTATTTCTTACCAAACTTAACTCTTATTTGTAGTTATCTATGTGTGTATAAATGTAAAAGATAGCATATATTAATATTTACAACCTAATCTAGGATGATACAAGTGCATGTGAAGGTATGCATATAAAGTGGAAATATAACAAGCATTCCTACACTAACCCTATGAGGAAATACTTGAAGTTATTAGATGTCAAATAATTTCATCAACATACACATTAGCATTCAGAAACAAGAATGAAATAGAAAAACACAAAATAAGAGTAACACATAAACATCAAGTGGGAAAACCTTATGGGAACATGCATAGTATGTTGGTATGTAGGCAATAAGTCAAATTGTCAAGCTTAAATTTTGATGACTTTGTAATTTCCTTCCTCACCACTCCTGCCCAACAACACACCCCCCCCCCCCCCCCCCCCCCGCCTCGCCTCCCAAATTAATTACATAGACAAGTGCATGTGTTGGGCCCCTCTTATGAGGCCTAGGGGGTTGTCCCCTTAGTAGGGATCCAAGGGTAGAGTCTATGGTAGGGTTTGAGGCAATGCTCCCAATAAAGGCTACTAGGGATAGTGCCCTCAAAGAAAAGAAAAATGTGCAATATAGTAAAGGAGTAAAGTGTTATTTTGGTATGTAAATTGGCCTTTGTAAACTACCAAAAAAGCTTAATAAATAAATGGTTGTGGAATGTGAAAAGCATTAGATTGTAATTTATTCTTCATTAGAAGGAAAGTAGATGATTGTTTCTCTATGGACATAGCCTACATTGGGTGAGCCATGTTAAATTTGTGTGTTATTGTAATTCAAATTTTTTGTCTTTTTTGTTCTACATTATTTTTCATATTGTTTATTTCTCTATTATTAAATCCTAATACACTCCAAAGCACCAAACCAATGCATTCTAATTCCAATAGTCAAAATACAATATCTAGATTAAAACATTAAAGTGGAGATTGATAACTTACTCATTCACATTATCATTTGGCAACATATATTTTATAACAATATATTTTCTCTCATATCTAAAGCACCTTATATATGCCTAGAACAATAACTAGAAACCAACATTTTATAAACTATGTGCTAAAATTGGTACCCAAACCCTATGTAAATCTCAAATTTCAATAGGCAAGACAACTAAAAATTAATAGGGAACTTCTTCTTCCAACTTGAACTCTTCATTTTTGTCTTATATGCCTTCTTGGTAACTTGTTGTGGAGAACTAAGCATCTTCCTTTGTCTTCTCCAAATGTTGACTCACCTCCACCTTTTCAATTTTTCATGCTCTTTCTAATCTACCAACTCTTAGGGGAAATGACCCAGTAGCCGCCCGGGCTAACTTCACGCACCTACAATTCCTAATTTGTATGTCAAAATTTGTCAATTTTTTTGGTGAACCTTTGTAGGTGAGTGAAGTGCTTAAAGATAATATTTCATCTTTCCTACATTTACGAAGCTCTCTGTAGAACTCGTAGAGTGCGAGGTGATCTAAAATTGTCATTTTAAAACATTCACTCAAAACCTGCCACTAAGACCCCCCAATAGTCGCTCACCCAAAAAAAAGTACTTTTTGCACAAATGGACCAATCAACAACTAAGAAAACTAAATAATGAACAAAAGAAAATGACTATTTGTGTTCATGGTGATTTATTTTGGCATGTTTGTATGGTATTGGGGTTTGTTTGGGTGGTAATTGGGGGGGAAGGTAACAATTAACATGGCAGCATTACGTACATAGGCAACAATTGGCTCATTTCCCCTATGTAACGTATAATTTGTCATAGTTCTAAACTCATGTCCACGTGCAATTCCTAGTGAGATTTATACTTACATTTAAGAAAATGTTCCCCTTCACATTTTTTATTATGCGAATGTTCAAATGTAATATTTTTTCTTTCTAATTTATAAAAAGTATTTTCCATACGAATAAATTTAAGAATACAAATGTAAACATTTTTTAAATTATTTTTTCAATATTAATTTTTTTTATATAAATTGTTTGTATCCAAATATTTTTTTGTTATGTGAATCAATTATTTTTGCTATAATCTAATCATAATATTTATTTATTTATTTATTTATTTATTACAAAAAATAGAAATTAATTTGTAAAAATAGAGGGCAAAATGTTTGAGATGGCAGATGATGTTTTTGGTCATATGCAACCACTCTTATTTACACCCCATATAAAATACTCATATATTGATTTCAAATGATATTTAAATAAAAATGAGAATTGACATTTACAAAAAATTATTTTATATTTCAAGATATAAACTAAATTTTGAAATATGTATACATGAGTTATTGTTGTAATATGTCTTATGTATTTTGTTCATTGTTGGATCGTTTCAGTGAGTCTTTAAATGTTTGTAGGGTTGCTCTCTACTTTTAATTTCCTTGTATTATTTTTTACATTTTTCAATAAAAATATATTTTATATTTTTTCATATTATTTGTATGATTAGAATAAAATATTAAATATTGTTACATCTAAAAATTTTGTTAGTATATTCACAACATCTCATTGTGATTATGTTTTTCCATTAATAATTATATTTACTTCTAAACTTTTTTCTAAACATTAAACAAATACTATGAGGAGCAAACCATACTCCAAGCCAAACTCTTCTACTTGTAAACTTTATTAATTATTTGTAAAATAATAAGAAATAACTTCAAGGGGATGACCTCGCACTGTGACAGTAAGTCACAAGCCTTGTTGATAGGGTAATCATTGGTTTGAAACCCACCTTCGCCAGGCCTGATTGACGTTAAGAAAGAGGAATGTCGCCTAGCATGAAGTGCAATGCTCGTGTGATTTGTGTGTATCAATTGTTCCCCATGTGGTTTGCACTTGATTCATTCATGCAGATGTGGCCCACCTTTGTACCCACATTGATGCTAGTCTCACGTCATTGTTGTTGTGTGCCTGCACCCGTTATAGATTAGTCTGTCTTGTTGTGTAACCCATACATGCCAATCAATGTTGTCTGTAGTCATTAACTGCGTAGTAGGAGATATAAGGATAAGGAGAATGGAAAGATAAGTAGAATGGGGTGATAAGTGATTGGAGAGATAAGGAGAATTGAGGGATAAGGGATTGTGGTTGATGTTCTAGGGGGAGTGTTTGGTTAGGTGTGAATATTGAACGGAATAGTTTTAACCAAGGGGCGTTAATGCTTGAGTATATTGGAAGTGTAATGATCTACCAAGGGGATCAAGTCCCCCACATGTGACCCCACTGGTTCAGAGCTCCAATTAAAAAGCGATTACCGATAATAAAAATAAAATAAGAATGAACTTCAACATTTAAAACTAAATATTTGTCAATAGACCATTTGTCTAGTGGTGAAGTTGAATGGTTATAATGGACATAGCAAGATCAAGTTTTGTTGAATCTTTGGCTCTTAGCTAAACAAGGTCTCCAAACCTTCTAATATATGTATGTATATATGTATGTATAGCTCATAATAAGAACTAGGTCATATCTAAAAGCACGCACTTAAAGACAAATTCAGCACAATAGATACTTCCTAACAATGGAATTGCTTAAAATGACTTTAAAGAATAAAAAGCCTATCATAAAATAATAATTATTATAAATATAAAATATAATCTTCAACATTGGAAATATATACTCATTTCGTCCATTAAACATACCCACAAAGTTCTATTCTATTTTATTACAAAATTGTATTCTATTTTATCATACAGCTAATATATAAAAAAATGTATCTCAATCTATTCCGCATGGTAAGGCGAGAGTTCCTCGACTCCGAGAGTAGAGGGAGAACGCATTTAAGCCTAAACTCACGCATTTCCACGCGTATTTACCAAATTATCTCGGATTACGCTGAGCCAAACCTTAGAAAATTTGGCCACACGAACTACCTAAAGTTTCAACACTTGAAAAAACTGAAAAAAACAAAATCAACACTTCTTGTTTACGAATTTGTCCTTTTTCTTTGGGTTGTCCTTCCTTTGTTTCCGTAGAACTTTCGAACAAGACTTCCAAGGATTCATGGAGGACATGTTTTTTACTGATTAATTGCCTCGCTTTCTTCAGCTTGGACGTTGATATGAACGCCCTCGGGAGCTAAAAAAGCACAAGAAACTGTGTCTTTAATTGGTTTGTATTAATCCCAAATACACTGTACAAACCGATATGAGACAGTGGAACATCGCTCTCTTGTTGCAGAGTGGAAGCTTACCGTGCACATTGACAAGGATGTTTTTTTGGAATAAGGTTTATGGGCATGCCATGTTTTTGACCTATGTAAGAATGCCTTTGACCTATAGTAGGGAAAAACAAACATTAAAACCGGATATTGATTTTAGTACTGACATTTTTTTGGTTGTGGGGGGAGGGGGGGGGAAAGTTCTGAGGTAAAAGGCATGTTTTGTGTTTTATGTGCATGATGATCTATTTAGCCTCAATGCAACCCATTTTTACTTGGGGTTTCTTAAGATGTGCATTATATGGTAATTTGTGTTCAACAATTTCCTAACAACACTCTTATTATCAAGTTGGACTTCAATAAAGTCTATGGTTGAATTTGGTGGCCCTTCATTCTTAACATATTGCACTAGTTTGGGTTTAGGGTTAGGATTTAGGGTTTAACATGTTATCCTAAACTCTAAACTCTAAAATTTGTGATCACATCAAGTTGTTGTGCATAGCTGCTAATGCTAGACTTGCAGTTAAGGAATACCTCTCTATAATTCCCTCTCTAAAGATCTATCTGTCAAGGTTGTCTTCTTGCCCCTTTCTTGTATATCCTTGTTATAGACGTCCTTGGCTATATACTTCATCACTCAAAGACCAACCAACTTATTCGTGGCATCTCCTTAATAATTCCACTACCCTCAACTCACTTTGTTGATGATAGTTTACTTTTTTATCCAAGCTTATGTTGAATGCCTTGACCTATTTTGTATCATATCTAGATCCAAATTGGTCATGCATAAGACCCAATTTATTATGTCTCATCCTCATTCTTGGCCACTATGGATTCCTCCAAAATGGAAACAAATAAAATATGGCATAATCCTCAAATATCTAGGAATCCCATTTGGAATTGGAATCTCTTTCAAAGATTTGTGGATTTAGTTTACGAACAAAATCCTAGCAAAACTTTTGATTTGGACCAACTTGTTCCTTTCTATGGTTGATTGTGTCCAAGTGGATAACAAAACTTGCTTTCTAGGTATGTTTATATATCTTCATGTTGGTTGCCTTCTAAAAATTGCTACAAGCAAATCAATCCTATACCTACAAAGGTTAATCCAGTGTGACTTCTTTTCAAAGTTTTGTAACTCCTCTCGGTGTCTTATACTCAATTCTCTATCTCCTCTTGTCAAGATGTTGGAAAACATACCTTCAAACATCCCTAAACTTAATCCATTTTCACTAATGAATCAAACCTAATATTTATTGCATCTAACTTAAAATTCATTTTTTGTGTGGATATTCCAATGTCAATACATTTATTACATGTTCTTAAGAATGACTACACTTTCAAGATGACAAAGGTTAATTGACACGATTGTAAATTTTGAGGCATGATTGTTTCTATTTGTGTTGTTAAAAGATTGGGCATGATCATATTTGAATATATTTAGGATATCTAATGGTTTGGTTTAATTAATTAGGGTGTCTTATTTTTTATAGTTGAATAACATAGATAACTTTCTTATAAATATCGACCAATGGTCAATTATTTATATAGTTTTATGTGTATATTTCCTTGTAACCTTCTCATTAGGTTAAGAGTCACAATGTCATGGAAGTTGTAGTAAACTATGTTATTTGAGGGACTTATGCATTTTCAAAATAAGAACACACTAAGATGGATGGGATTGGAAAGAATGATAGAGATTGTAGCTCAGTCCAAAATAACACACAATCAACATTGGGATGCAAAGTTGACCTCCACAAAAGGGAAACTAAAAGGCATTTTTTTATTTTGGTTTGTCATCTACTTTTTTAGCCCTTTGTTTAGTGTCATGAAGTTATAGTCAACAAACTATGCACCCTCCATTGCAATTTTGATTTCTAGTTCTTCTAATCTATTAGCATTAGGTGGACAATACCATTATATTATTAGCATTCTCTTGGTGGATCATATAAGAACTCTATTAGGATAATGGAGGTGATGCAATTTTAATATTTTCCTCAATGCTCGAGATTAAAGAGAGACTCCTCTTGATAAATCAACTTGGATTGAAGAACTCTCGTGTCCACCTATTAGCAGTACCAACTATCTAGGCTCTTTAGGGTATTGCATTGTTGTTGTTTATGATTTGCGCTACAACCATTCTATGAATGTCCCTCACCATGTTATGTTTATCGCTGACAAATGACATTGGAAGGCTTACAATGACAGTAACTAAGAATGGAAGGAATGAGAAAAAATATGACAATTTTTAGATAGTGCTTCTCAAATTGAACACGACATACTACCAGTTTGTTATGATTGATATTTGTATTGTAATTTTGTTTATCTAATTATGACATTGACTAATATAAGTATCACAATTTTTTTACATATTGTCCAGGTGATGATTGTTGTTATTTTCATTGTACTAATAATAAATTAATCAATGTGGTCTTCTACTATATTGTCACTTTTATCCACACATGCTTTGTACCAATTACTATATTGCGACTAAGACTTTCCTGAGTGGGTGAAGGTGATTATCCATTTCTCAGTTTTTATTATTACAACATAACTCAAATGTATAATGTAGCACTCTAATTTTCTTATGTGTGCACTACTTTTAATCTCTATTATTCTCCTTCCACTTTGTCATTAAATCTAGAGTATAAATGGAAAGTTAGATGCAAGACCATTTCATGCATGATTCATTGTCGGTTACTCCTTGCAATTCATTTAACCCCAAAAAAGTAGATTTAAGTTTCCACTCCGTAGAAAAATGTCGGACTAAAATAGCTATTTTTGAATTTCAACTTGTACTCACCTCACAACATTGTTCACATAATCTTGCCAACTCTTCCAACCAATTGATTAAATTATTGTCATTATTATTTACAATATAGATTATATCAACTAGTCATTACCCACCCACAAAAGTACAATATACATTTAAATTGAATTAATACCTAATTTTATTTAATTATAATTATAAAAGGAAAGTAAAGATTACCACATTATGACAAGTTCAAAACTTATTTGGTTACCCAATTCTATCTTCCTCAATTATGTATTAAAGTGTGTTTCATCTACTTCATAAGCTCCGATCCAATTGATTCGATCGATTGTTCTTGCTTGGACCCCTAAAAGGACATTTCAATTACCCTCAACAGATTCTAGGTATTTGTTCTTTGTTTTATAAAAGATTTAAAAAAAACAATGAATGTGGGAGCAATTATCCAAGGACATCTAGACACTTGTACAAACTTATTATACTGAAAAAGAAGTCATCGTACGTTTCCGCGTTCCGAAACCAGCGAGGGATTAAAGTAGATGCAATTAAAGGTGAGAGATTGTGGAGGTCAACTACTAATCCACACGAACTTTTAATGGTCAATTTTGGCAGAAAATCGGTAAAATTGTTTTATTTTATTTATGGCGTTTGCGTAATTATATTTGTTTGGTCAACCTCCGCCATTTCTATAGGGAGTGAATGTCTGTCGTAGACCTCCACGCACACTTGATTTTCATTTAGTTATGATCCTTCAAATGTATGTTTATTACTTTTTATTGGAAAATTCTACTTGTTATCTAGAATTATGTTAAACCTCTCAATGATAGTTTAATAGACTTTGACCGCACAATAACTAAGTTTAGTATATATAGGTTATGATAGATTATGATATTTAAATAGAATTTGACTTACAACAAGAATTAGGATTTAGGTTATGGGATTATTAGTTTCTATTAGAGTAGGACTTCTTATGCATTCATTAAGATGTTATCATGTTATTAGTTTAATTAACAAAAGTCAAGAATTTTCTTAATTCTATAGTCTATTGCATTAATTATTATTTTTTACACATTTAAAAAAATACAAAATGACTATTTATTTAAACTTTGGTAGTTCTAAAAAAATGCCAAGCAAAAAAAATATTTTCTAGAAGCTAAAATTAGAAAGAAATTAACACAAACAATTGTACACCAATAATTTTTGCACAACTATCAAATTTTTTTATAAAAAAAGTCCCTTTTCTTTTATTTGCATCATTCTTTGTTGCCAAATGTCCATTACTTATATGTCTTTTCATCTCACTGCCTCACCTTCACTTACGATCATATTTTAAGTTCACATCTTCAAATCGGATGAGATTGTTGGATTTTGATAGCAACATATATAACTTTATGTAACTATATATTTTGATATTATATTGATTATTAATTAAAAAATTATTGGTTAAGGTGCAAGCAAACCAACAAAGGAGGGGGAAAACGGCCATAAACTTGTTATTCTAATACGCTTCTAGATTCAGATTGTGTATATTCTTTTGAGTCAACATTTTGGGTCACACTTTGTGAACCATCATCAAGGCAAGAGTAAGGAGATGCAAAATTATACAGGTTCAAGAGTGTGACCCGAAATGTTGGCTCAAAAGAATATACACAATCCGAATCCAGAAGCAAAAAATTAATACTATGAATTGTGGAAACACATTTGCAATTAGAATACAAGTTATCATAAAAATGAATTAGTTTATTTTCTTATCATTCAAATATTGATTTTAGGTAGAATTGCAATTAAAAATTAAAATAGTTGCAACAAAATCTAATGAGAAAGGATAAGAACATAGACTCTCTAATGATTAACATTTCATATTACATTTCAATAAAAAAATTATATATTCAATTAATTTTTAATATAACAATCATAAATTAAATTTAAAAAATATATGCTATATTAAAAATTAAAAATATATAATTAATATAATATAAAAATAAGATTATAATATATATATATATATATATATCTTAATATAAAATTAAGTTATATATACATAAACACATACATGCATACATGCATACATATATATATACATACACGCGCGCCATTAGATTTTAGATTTCAAGTGAATAAAAATAACAATGTTAAATTTAAATTAAACATAAATATATAATAAATTGATTACTAGTACAATTTTTTAATTATAAAATTAATTAAACCATTACATATAATATGTTTAAATTATTAACTAAACTTTGTAATATCGGTAATTTATATAATATTCTATAATCTTTCTTATAATAAATTGAATCAAGGCTTCGGCCATTTACTGAATAAAAATAAATAATAAATAAATAATAATAATAATATTGAAATATATAATATAATGTAAATAATTAATGTAGTATAAAAATTGTATAGTATAGAAATCTATATTTAAAAAATACCACACCGTACATATCAAATTACACACACACACACACACACACACACACACACACACACACACACACACACACACACACACACTTCAAAAAATATCAAACTGCAAATAGTTTTTGACAATCTTAGAGGTACTTCGTATTGACAGCAAACATATTCAGCGAGAGAGTTGATGCGAAAAACCCTCATGCTTTTGATGCATTACATTCCTAACATTTCTTAATGGATATAATCATTTTAAAATTCATTCTCATAACTAATACAAAAAAATTTTACAATCTGTTTAATATTTTTGATGTACTTGAAGTTTGATTAAGGAAAGTCATGGCAAAACAGAAAATTATGAGTTGATTTTGTGTTTTTAGGTGGGTTATTTTCCTTGTCTGGATGCTTCCTGTGGAAAATAACTATTGCTATCACTGATTATTAATCTCCTATCTTGAAAGATTATTTAACTATCAAAAACTAATTCACAACCAAATATTGAATAACAACACAATTGCAACTTCACAAATATTCTGCGGAAAGAAATTTGAACACGATGACACAATATTTTCGGACAAAATTGTCCCTAGAAAAATCGCTAAGGGAAAACAAGTTCTTCATGTGGAAAATATATTAATCTTTAGCAATATAAGAGTTACAAAAGAATTCCTTGCCTCTTACTGGCAGAACTCTGACAAACTCCCAATATCTCCTGTTGATACCCCCAACTGCTATCCCAATGCCAAGATTGTGCCCTTGCTCCCACTACAAGATTATTCACTTTCACTGCGAATACATTTGCTATCACTGCAAATGATTTCACAAAACTTGATGATTACAAATGCCCCCTAGCCCCCCTTTTATACTACTTTCACTGAAAAGAAAAAAATGATCGACATTGGCTGAGATAAAATAAATCTTAACAACCATAATTAAATTTGTTGTAAGCATTTAATAATTAAATAATTATCTAATTAACCAAGGTTCTTGATAAAAACAAATAATTATTTAATTAGGGTTGGACAACTTTCTCGCTACAAAAATTAACGCTCCCTCTTAGTGAGGAAGTTGTTCTACATGACACCCAACTTATTGCTGAAGAAGATGAATTTAGCCTTCCCTGGTGCCTTAGTCAGAATGTCTGCTACCTGCTCATCTATAGATATGTACTATAGCTAAACAACCCCTCTCTATACACAATCTCTAATGAAGTGATATCTGATGTCTATATGTTTAGACCTATCATGAAATACTGGATTCTTAGACAACTTGATGTAACTTTGATTGTCACAATGTATCATGTTCAACTCTCTGACCAAACAAGGATACTAGCAACTTCCAAAGCCATATAGCTTCACATGTCTCCATGCTAGCTTATATGTATTTTTCTTTTGTTGAACTCGAAACTGCAAACTTCTGCTTCCTACTAAACCAAGAAACAAATCCTGATCCGAAACTAAAACAACACCCTGAAGTGCTCCTTTTGTTTGTTGTATTGCTTGCCTAATTTGCATCAGTATAGCCCATTGACCTGATACCTTCACCTCGAACATATTTGATCCCATCAATTGTGCCACACAAGTAACGCAACACATGATTAGTCACTATCCAATGCACTCTCTTTGGTTCAACCATGAATTGACTAAGAGAGTTCACTACAAAAGCAAAATGTGTTGATCTAGGCACTACCTCCCACACATTATTATGCATTATTGAGGAATATTCCTCAACCATAGCATCTCTCCATACCTAATGTTGTCTAGCCTCTTGATAGCTGGAAGGCTCATTGTCTATCAACTAACTAACTAATGCCACATAGTCATTGAACTTGGCTAGTTGTCTTCGTTGTCTAGTACTCTTCCTAGGAGATCCCACAAACTCCTAAGTATCCCTCTATGTCTCTTGAACCTCATGGTTTCTGCTGCCAAATGTAGAGGATGAAATATCAAACTCTAAGTCTTCTAGATGCATTTCTTGTTGCACCTGTTGCTCCATACTTTGTGAATCTTCACCACCTAAGTCTATGCTAGTACTAGTAACTGTACTTGAGCTTTGATGCCCTTGACTAGGTCTTGCAGCTTATGTTGGTTGCTCACTCTGATCATCTTTGCTAGCAATATCTTGACCTTCTAAATGTCTTATCCTCCATGAACTTAATATCACGTCTGACTATAATTCTTTTGATCCCTAGAATAAAAATCCTAAATGCCTTTGAGGTTTCATTGTACTTAACAAAGTACCCACTCTCTACAGTCTGATCTAGGTTGGTACGTATATCACCTAGAATATGATAATATGCCAAACTCCCAAAGTGACCAACATTTGGTTTCTTTCCTGTGAAAGCTTCCTTTGGTGTCATCTTTCCTAGCACCTTATGTGGAACCCTATTTTGAATGTAAACTATTGTACTACACACCTCTTCCCATAAGTAATGAGGCATGTCTTGCTCATGTAGCATAACTCTTGTTGCCTTTGATATAGAATGATTCTTCCTCTTAGCAAGTTCATTCTATTTTGGATTGTAAGGAACAGTCCACTCTCTCTTGATTCCTTCCCTAATATAGAACTCCTAGAAGATGTTTCCTTTGCACTCGTCGTCATTGTCTAACTGAAGAACCTTTATCTTCCTTCCTATTGCATTCTGCACAAGAGCCTTGAACTCTTGGAATTGACTAAAAATATCATCCTTGGTCTTCAAGAAGTATATTCAGGTCTTCCTAGAGAAATCGTCAATAAAAATAACATAGTACTCATATCCTCTAAGAGACTTTGTCGACAATGGTCCACATACATCTAAATGTACTAGATCAAGAACACCCTTGAATTTGGTATCACTCCTTGGAAGAGATGTTTTCACAAACTTCCCCAACACACATCCCTTGCATACATCATCATGCTCTGTGCTCACCTCTGGAACACCTATAACTGTCTCACAAAGAAATTTAAGTGCTCCATGATGAATATGGCCCATCCTCTTATGACATAGCTCTCTAAGATCTCTAGGATTACTGTTGCTTATGAATGCCTTAGGAATATCAAATTGTAACCTATAAAGGTGAGCATTCCTAATTCCAATAGTTATGGGTGATTTCTAATCCTTATGCTTAATCAAAACATGAGTCCCTCTAAAGAGTACATTATACCCCTTATCCTAAAGAATAGATACATAAATCAAATTCATACCTAAACCTAGCACATGCAACACATCATGAGGTAGAATTATCTTTCCATTCTCCCTTTGAAACTGAACAATCCCTTTCCCAACTAGGTTGAGTGTGGACAAGTTTTCCATTAAAATTTGGATACTGGTGTTCTCCTCCTTATAACTAGAGAAGTACTGTCTAACTCATGTCAAATGAAATGGTGCCCCACTATCTATATACCAAACACACTATGAGGTTGAGCTAGCCATACAAGCTATGAGTGTAAACTCATCTTCCATTCTACTGGAGAGTTCTTCTGCACTTGCTGAAGTTGCTACCTGCTTCTTTGCCTTCTTCCTTTCTGGGAAATCACTAACATAGTGACCATACTCATAACAACCAAAGCACTTGACCTTAGAAAGGTCCTTCTTCTTCTTCTCACTTTGTGAAATTGATCCTTTGCTAGACCCCTTCTTTGATTTCCCTTTTCTCGCTAGGGCAACATTTTCCTATTCCAACTCATTTTTCTAACTCTTTTTGGCCCCATTGACAAGACATAGTCTAAATGCCTCCTGAGTGAAATCAATCCATATTTGATCCCAACTCGATAAGGTCTCTTGTCCACTAACAACTTAAACAAAGACACTCTACTGCTTAGTAAACCCATTTAGGACTATTCTCACTAGCTCGTCATCACTAGGGCTATATCCAACAACTGCTAACTCATCCTTGACAAGTCTAAGCCTAGTGAGGTAACTTGTGTTGTCTTCTCCTTGTTCATTTGAGTATTCTTCAACTTCTCTCTAAGAATCATCTACTTGTTGGTGGTAGCATTCTGGTACAGATTCAAAATGGCATCCCACATCTTCTTCGTTGTATCTAGCTCCAAGATATGTGGAATAATATGATCCTTAACACCATCAATGATTATCCTCTTCGTCTTGGAATCATCCTTCTTGTATGTTACAAGTTGTGTTGTATTTGTAGGTATAGCTACAACACTGGTAACATAATCCTCAATACCATTCTCTTCCAACAATAAAGAAAGTCTAGCCTTCTAGACACCAAAACTTGAGGCACCATCCAAGCTGTCTTGATCTCTCAAACCAGCTAAAGTCATCTCAAGGGATTAAAGAAATAAAAAATCTAAAGAAATTAAACTAGGTTTTAATAAACCCTAAGGCACAACTTATTTACCCTCAACACTACTTTGATACGATGTGAAAAATAACTATTTCAATCACTGATTATTAATCTCCTATCTTGAAAGATTATTTAACTATCAAAAACTAATTCACATCCAAATATTGAATAACAACACTATTGCAAATTCACAAATATTCTGCGGAAAGAAATTTTAACACAATGACACAATATTTTCGAACAAAATTGTCCTTGGAAAAACCTGCAAGGGAAACCCAATTCCTCTGATGAAAAATATATTAATCTTCAGCAATATAAGAGTTACAAAAGAATTATTTGCCTCTCACTGACAAACTCCCAAAATCTCCCGTTGATATCCCCCACTACTATCCCAACCCTAGCACTCTACCCTCACTCCCACTGCAAGATTATTTACTTTCACTGTGAATACATTTGTTATCTCTGCAAATAATTTCACAAAACTTGATGATTACAAATGTCCCCTAATCTCCCCGTTATACTGCTATCATTGAAAACAAAACAATGACCAACATTGGCTGAGATAAAATAAATCTTAACAACCATAATTAAATTGGTTGTAAGCATTTAATAATTAAAAAATTATTTAATCAACTAAGGTTCTCGGTAATATAAATAATTATTTAATTAAGGTTGGACAACTTTCTCACTACAAAAATTAACACTTCCTCTGTCTTTTGTTGTATCTATCAACAACCTAAAAGCAATGGTTTTGCAATTTGAACCTATTTTGTCCTATGTAGATGTTAATGTGTTTAAACATCCATTTTTCCCTTGTTTATAGAAGGTCATTTTGGATATTGTTGTTTAATTGTAGTAGTCGAAATGACTAGGGATGTTCATAAATTTTAATATTTATCTGTTAAAAATTATACAATATGTTATTGTCATAATCATATTTTTTCTATTTTCTTATTTAAAATTTATATTTTAGAACATAAATATTTATGCTTTTTCAAAATATAACATTTATTTTTAGATTGTCTTTCTATCTCTCTCTATTATTATTTATCTTTAGTTTTATATTTATTTTTGTCTGCTACATATCTTTTTATATTTCTCTACATTTTTTTCTCTCTAACTAGTGGCTAGAAATTTGATGCATTGCATCTTTTGTTGTATATTTGTCATACCTTATATATTATTGTAACAGTTTTACTAACTTGTCAGTCACTACAATTCCTAGTGGCATCCTACAATTAATTTTTACAGTCACAACTAGTGAACTTCTAAAGTTGAAAAATCTTTTATTTTATTTTTAAAATCAATAATTCCTAATTTCTAATTGGCTAATAGAAATTTTGTTAGGGGTTAATTATTATTTTTTAACTAAGAAAAAACACAAAAATTCATGACTAGGTTATAGATGTTTCTAATAGCTTTTGTCTATCCATTCCATGGTCTTAGCATTGGATGTTTCTGGATCTTTCTATAGCTGGTTGTTGGCAAAACAAGATTCACTCTCATGCCAAAGCATCCTCTAGAAAGAGCTAAGAGCGAGTGAAATCCCATGGTGGTAGATCGATCCACCTTCCATGGCAGAAAGGGTAGAGAAAATGACATAAACAATTATCAAATCCTTGTATTTACTTAGTATTTATGGCACACCCTTCATGAATGAGTGCTTGTCAAAAAATATTGAATCCTATCTTTTGGTGGGCCCTACTTCTCCAATGTGTATTCATACACTAGTTCATGAAAAAAAACCATCTTTGTTTGTGTGGCTGAGGAAATGAAGAAAATTTCTAGATTTTTTCACTGGAGATTAATTCGCAATCGACCATCTTCGTCACTCATTGGAGTTTTTGTTTGAAATTTATTTGCAAAGCTTTCTATGTTTAGGGTTTATCTAGATGAGGTTGTCTCTGTTTGAGCTAACCTCATGAAATCAAGGATTGTGTGATTCTAGCTTTATCCTTTAACTAATCACATTGTTAGCATCTTCTGAAAAAAAATTCTTCAGAGCAATGCTTTTGCACTTTAAATTCTCATGATTATGTATTTCTCTATATCACAATTTGAGAAGTTCTAGCCCTTTGATTGTTAGAGCTTAGAATCCTTTACTTTCCTCTAAAATCTTGTCAGTGTTGCTAGAAACATGCTTCCACCCACTGCTTCCCCTAAAGAGAGAAAGGGTGAGATAAAATTCCCCTTCTTTCTTCATCGGCCTTTTATCTTTCCCATCTAATGCTACTAAAGGATTTGGAACTACTATGTGGTCACATGTGTTTGCCCATATCTTTGTTGCTCTTGGGTATGGGTCTTCTCTTGGGTATGGATCAACAAAATTAGAATCAACAGGATCTACTGAATGAACAACTTCGTGAAGGGTGGTGGATTGCTACCTTTACTTCTACCCATGCTAAAGATGTGGCTATCCAACTAGTTTTTATGCAATTTTTTGGTCCTATAGGCCCAAAGGAACTTGAACCTAGGGCTCCGAGTGTTTTTATCACAGTAGCATAAATCAAAATGTTGCAAGAGTGCATGTTATTTTCAAGAGTCTAGACAATATCCCATATTTCTAGGTAACATTCCTACTTAGATTTCATAGGCTTTACAAATTGTCAAAATTGTCAAAACTATGGGGTAGTGATGATAGCTCAATTCTTATCCTCATGTATATTATTGGAAACCAACCACTCGCTCACCATTCATCTATATCTCTACAAAAGAGTGACTTCCAACATATGATTTCACTTTGTGGGCATTAAAAATAGAGGCTAATATATATTTTCCAATTTGGAGTTTGATAAAATGGCGGTGTTTGACAACACACTTGGTTATTGTAATTGCAGGTGGGGGATTGACATGTTTGGCTCTTGCCCTTTCCCTTAAACACATGTCTATTGAATCATGTGTCTTTGAATGTCACCTATATTTCAAATCTAATACAGACACTATAATAGGCATCAATCCTAATTAGGTTACTTCTCTTGAAATAATTATGGTTGCTTGAGCTCCATCATCTCCCAAGAAGGAACTTATACAAATTTAATCATATTTAATTTTTTAAGAAATGGGAAGGGAGATCTGCCTAGAGTTATAAACATGTCACCCAAGGAATATATCAATGCTAGGTGAAAATTTATTAAGGAAACATTGGCATGTTTTCTTAATAACAACATAATAGAGTTTTGTTATAATCTCATAAGTTACTTCCCTTCTAATGTATATGTCTCTGGTTTCAGCTCGATTGATTATTTAAGGGCCAAAAATGTCTGATATCTTATTTTATACCAAAAATAATTTCCAATTACAAGACAATGTGGAGGTCTATTTTAGATGTCAAAATGATCTGGATATAATTAAAATTGTGTGGGCTATAATCTCTAGTTTTTGTGTGCTTCACAAGGAGATCATTCCACAAAACTTTGAAGCTCAATTGATAGTTGTGGAGCTTGAACTGGGTCACTAGATAGAAACCACTCATAAAAATCCTTCCTAGTCATATAACTAAATCATTCATTCTTCTTTACACTCTATAATCTTGTTTCTATTTCATTTTTTTGAAGGGATAGCCTTTGAAAATCCTTTAAGTTTAATGAAGAAAATTTCAAGATAGCAAACAAAATAGTTGTATAGAAGAACAAGGGACTACTCACATAGTGTAGACAATTGTGAAAAAGTTCTTGAAGCTATGGACACTCAAAAAACTCAAATTCAAGGAGAGACTTGATAGTCATTCACAAAAAGTTTAAATGATTCTAACTAAGTAATGTAGATTGACTTGTCGAAGTAGTTATGAGTTACAATCTGTACATCTGAAATGACTCTTTGATGAGTTGCAACGTTTACATTTGAGACAACTCTTTGATTATCTTTTATGAGATATTGATGCATTTTTATTTTATTTTTTAAAGTCAAAAATAGTTATATAAAATTAATTGAAAGCAAAAACTATGAGCATGAGGGTGAGATTAAATAGAAAAATTAAGCTTAAACTATGAAAGTTGAAGAGAGAATAAGTTAAATTAATTGAACTTCAAGCACATGATTAGGAAATTAAATTGATATTTTTTAACGCAAATGATGAGACAAAAGATTTGATAGATTTTTTTCTCCAAAGATTGCATATTAAATGTGAACTATCAATGATTGAAATACATCTTTATCACATATATTAAAATAAATAAATATATAAAGTTAACTTTTTTCCATTTTAAAAATAAATATACTATATATATAGACACACAAACACACAACTTTTTATTCTTATCTACAACTAAACTAAAATAAAAAATATAAATATGAATAAAAAATTATTACATACTTAAACATAAGATTAGGTTTTAAATAAAGATAATATTGTTCCGTCAAAATAATCATGGCCAAAATGAATATGATGTTATGTGTGTGTGTGTGTGTGTGTGTGTGTGTGTGTGTGTGTGTGTGTGTGTGTGTGTGTGTGTGTGTGTGTGTGCGTGCGTGTGTGTGTGTGTGTGTGTGATGAAGTTAGGTCCAAAAGTAAATCACTTGTTCAAATTAGATTGACAATGACATTGATGTGATCCCTATCTGTAGCTAGTAACCTAGCAACAACAAGGCATAGGGTTTCTAAACCTAAAATATTATAGAATAATGTCATTTCACTAAAGAAAAAAAGACAAGTATGATTAAAAATAATTTAAAAAACCAAATGCAAATTGGGCACAGGTTATCTAGCCACAAATTAGAATGTGGCTAGATGCATGCCCCCATCACCATGCCCCTATTACCATGTTGTACCATAGCTGCCAACTCCGATCATAGCTGCCAAATATTATCTAAACATGCTACGAGCATGAAAGTTTACTTGCTAAAAAATAAATATATTACATCTGCAGTCTACTAATTTAGTATGGTAATTAGACATGTAGATTGCTTTTTTTATGAAGTAGAACATGGGGAAGATGTAAAGCTCAAAATACTTATAATTACAATTTAAAAATCTATTAAATTTTGACATGTAGTCATAGTTTATATCACCAATATCTTCAATTTTCATTACAACAATCTTCACTCTTTTGTTTTTAAGAGAATATCCTCATATATTTGTTTTCCTTATCATAAACTATAATATATCAACCAGTTATAACTAAGATTTTTTTTTCATTTTTAAATTTGATTATAATTGTACTTTAAAGTATACATGCAAAAGGTTTAAGTCACAAAATAATAAAGATTATTTTTCATGATGTTGATTGGCTAAAACCTTTTGGGTCTTATACACTAATTTTACGGAAGCAGTACTATATCCCTTCCAAATTTTTAGGCAATTTTTTAGGAAATATTAGTAAACTTCATAATTTAACTTAACTTGCATAATTTATTGAAGCAAAACATAATGAACTGTATTTTTGTAAATATAATAAAACAATTGAAATATATATTCATTTAACTCCATAAGAATGTAGAAAACATTTTACTTTAAATTTAATAATCGTTTACATATTAAAATATTAATTGAGAATAATTATATCAAATAATTATTAAATATATATTTTATTTATATTTTTAAAAATATCATCAATAGAAATTAATGATTACAATGCTTAGCTCAAAATCTATATATCTTTTAATAATGAATTTAAATAACTAAAAATCGTGTATGTATGTATGTACGTACACACACACACACACAGATAGATAGCATAAAATAAATATTGCATAAAAAGTTAAAGTAAACGTATTTGAAATGTAGAAAAATAATTATAATTAAAGTGATAAGAAAATTTGAAAGTTCAACATAAACAAGTATGCAAACTCAATGGTCTTCTATTTTACCTTCTGAACTACATTTTCCTTGAAGTAAAAATTATTTTTTAATTTTGACAAATTGTAACTTTCAAATTATTTTTAATCTAAAAATGACATTTAATGAAAATTAATAATGTTCAAGAAGTTTCAAGGATAGGGATGAAATTAGTTATGAGATCAATAGTTGGAGAAATCCAAAGAAGATCTAGTGGAGAAGATTTATCAATTTAAAATTGAGCACAAAGTTCAAGGTGGAAGTCTATTTCTCAAATGTCTAAATTCAACAAATCTAAACCTGATGAAGATCTAATGATTATGATTGAGTAGAAAAATCTGGAAGATTATAGAGGAATGACGAAAAAAAATCTTTTTAAGGGATGAAACTTGATGTTTATTATTGCTAATTGATGTTATTAGTGTTGTTGATTGAAATTGATCAAATTGATCAAAGAATAAGGTGAACCGAGGAGAATAGTATTGTGAAGATCAAAAAAAGGAAGTGTTGAGTTGAAGTGTGAATTGTGAATCAGCCAAAAAGGGATCAAAAGAAATAGATTGAGCAAAGAAAAGATCTAAACAAGAAAGGTTTAGTGTTAAAACCTAACAGATCATTTCACTATTACTTTCTTACTAAATTGTAGAAGAAAAATCTCTTAACCGAGTGGACCTAACAGTCTACATGGTAGCATTCTTTGAATGTTTTGTAAGTCATTTAGAGAAGGCCACTCTTTACAAATATCAAGGAGTGATAAGGTCTAGATGATCTTTGGTGTAAATCTTCTAACAAGGTCACATTAATAATGTACATGTAATATTTAACAAGGTCAAATCCTCACATAGCTCACTTCATAAAACCTGGGTTGGCTGGGTGTGGAGGAGTGATAAGGAATAATTATAGTTATTTTTTGGCAGCAGTGGTACTCCCCTTGGAAATCCATACTAACAACTTCGCTGAGGCCATGGTCACTCTTCATATTACAAAGTTAGCTAAGGATCAAGGGGTTTCTTATCTTTGGTTGGAGGGAGACTCAATGAATATTTTTAATTACCTAAATGGTGTCTCTAGTCCCTCCTAGAATATTTAGAATATTATAAAGGAAAAAATTAACACACTTAATTTAATAGAGAACTTTTTCATTTCTCATGTATATCATAAATCAAACATGGTGGCTGACTCTATTGCCAATCTGGTGGTAAGGTGTGATGAGAGGATGACATGGAAAGGTAATAATGGCTTACTAATGGTTGTCAAGTCATGTGTTAATTATGACATCATTATTAGAAAAGAGGGAGTTATTATTAACAATAATGGATGCACTTAGAGGTGATGGAGTACTAATTTTGAGACATGAGAAAGAGAGAAAAAAGGACATATGTGTTTATGAGTATATTCTTTCAAACTCTTTTTGGTTCTTCTTGAGAGATTTTGTTTGTATTTAGTATTTGCAAATTTTTGTGAAGTCTTTCTTCAATTTCTCTTTGTTCACTAAGAACCATTACAAAGCCATTGGAGGCTAGCACAGACGTCGTAAACATTCTAGTTTGTGAGAAATGGAAACAGTATACAAAAGCCTACAAAATTTTGGAGAGTGGTGGCCTTACCACTTTTATGGAGAGGCTCCATGGAGGAAGTCTGAATGTCACTCAGTGCTTTTTAAGAAGGTGCAATGAGGGCACTCTGTAGGCTAGAGGAAGAAGCATTACTATTATAGAGGAGCTTATTTCTAGGGTGACATGCATAACAATATTTGGAAGGAAATTCTATAGAGATCAAAAAAAATTGGATGTTTTCATCCAGGAGTTTCCCAAGGATCCTAGTGAGAGTGAGGCTCTTGTAAAGTAGGAAGGTAAGACCTACTTTCATTCAGACTACATAAAAAAACTTTGGCACTTTGTATTGTGTGCAATTGTGTACTACATAACTGTAGATGGGAGATTTTCTAGAGTTTGTTTGTATCAGTTTATTTTATTGAATCACTTTAGACATGGAATTAAGATCTCCATTACAATTTATGTCTAGTCTTCCATGAATGCAAGCATCAATGGTGTGAGGGAGAAATTTGTCACTAACCCTCCTCTCCATTATGGTTTATTGCTAGTCATTTACGAGTATATAGAAGCTCATTATGTGGATAAATTCCTTGAGGTGAAAGGTATGGAGGATGTTGAGGAGGAAATCTTAGATGACACTCAAAGTCTCTCTAAGACTTAGAAAGTGAAGGGATGCACTCAAAGGATGAGGTGGATATGACTAAAAATAAGGGAAAGGCTAAGGGCTTTATTTTTAAAATGCATGTGGAAGCTTCTTTGAAAACCCCAAAGAAAAAGGTTAGTGCTCCTCCAAGTAGGAAGCAAACTAAGAGGATGGTGGATTCACATGAGGACTTCTTCAAGGAGGATTATTTTATGGTCATTGAAACTAAGGATGTAGGTACAAGAAGAGGAAACAAGCGAAGGGGATGGACAAAGGAAAGAGGAAAATATTGACCTTGAAGATTGAAAAATTCCTTGTGCCCAAAAAATAGGCCAGAGTTGTTATCTCATCTGACGACTCTAAGGATAATGGAGATGAAATGGAAGATGATGTAGATGAGGAGGGTAATAGTAAGGCCACCATGTCTTTTAGGAGGAACCAAAAAGAAAAGAAAGTTTATCGAAAAGGTAGCAAGGACTTGGACTCCCCATTGGATCTTATCAAGGACCATTATGGGAATGATTCTTCTAACGTGAAACTTGACCCAAATGTTGCTCCCTCCTAGGATGTTCAAATAAAGGTTGTTGGTGATACCACAACCCCTTTCAAGGGGAGGAAATCGGTATGGAAGAATATGAGGATGAATACAGTAAGGTTGGGAATAGCTAGGGAAAATATTGAGCTCAAAGTTAGTGATGTGGAGTGGAACTCTAGGAGTTAATTGATCCTTTTATGATAATTCTTAGTGATTACAACAAGGAGGAGAATATAGACTTGCTTAACAATTCTAGACATAGTCTTTTGGACAACTTTAGGTCCATTAAATGGTTATTTCACCAAGTCATGGAATAAAGATAGAATGGGATCATTGGAGGGAAGGATTGATGGACATAACACTCATACTAATGTTGAAAGGGAGGATCCTACAGTGGGTTCTTTGGTTGATATGGTGGCTTTCTACATGCTAGAGGCTAAGGTGTTGGAGCTAGACAACAAGATTAATAGCATTGAGAGAATACTCAGAATTATTGTTGATCAAAGCTATAGAATCCTGAAAATCTCCAGTGATCATGTCAAAATCTTGATTAGTAAGTTGGAAGGAAGCCCTAGGGAGAAATCCACTGTCACTGCCTCTGAGGATCAAGGTGCTACCATAGACAGTAAGAAAGGGACTGGGAGGAGGACTAGAACCATTACAAAGAAATTGGAAGTGGGGGCCTCTTCGGGCTTTGCTCAGATTAAGGAAGCTACAAAGAAGATGGACCAGTTGGAGGAGCAGGTTGTGGAGTTGATAAAGAAAATGGGTTAACTCCCATATGTTTCCTTTCTATCTCTGGTTTTTTATCTATGTTTTGTCTATTTTTGGTTAGTAGTTAGTGATTGGTGTGTTGTCCTTTATTGTTGGCTCTTCTCTTTCTTACTCTATTTTGTCTCTCAAGCTTTATGTCATATCTTTAATGTTATATGTACAGTGTTTCAAGAGCCCTTCAAAACTTATTTTCCTAATAAAATATAGAGCTCACTTCATATGAGTGAAAATATTTGGGTTGTCAATTCCCAAGTGGTTTTTCCCTTTACATGTTTTCATGTTAAATAGTTGTGTCAAAATGTGTGAATGTGTATATATCAAAATGTTTTTCCCTTTACAGGGTTTTCATGTCTATATCAATTAGAATTATGATGCTATATTTGATTACTGAGTTAATGATATGAAAGTTTAAAAATTTTGAGTTGGTGAGATGTATTTTTAGGCTTGTAGGATAGTTGATTATAATTTATTTATTTACACCCCCCCCCCACCACTCTTAGTTATCTAACAATTGGTATCAAAGTTTAGTTCTTGAAGGAAGAAGTTTGAGGGAACTTAAGCTAAAGATTTGAAGATGTATAAGAGAGATGTACCAAAGTTGAACAAGGAGAACTTCTCCTCATGGAAAATCATGATGAGGATTTATCTATCTAGGATAGACAATGTTATATGTTATGTAGACAACTAGTACATCACTCCAAACCCTCCTATGATAGTTGATGAGATGAACCAGAAGAAAGAACATAATAGTCTTATCAATGAGATTACTTCTACACTAAATAATGTTGAGTTTGATGATGTCAACGATAGTGCTATTGCCAAAGAAATAAGGGTCAAGTTGATACATGTGCATTTTGAAGATCACAATGTATTAGGAGCCAAAGCATAAAGTATTAGAGGAAAATATGATGAGATGAAGATGAAAGAAGGGGAAAAGTATATTTCAGTATGTGAAGTGAATCAAAGAAGTTGTGAGTGGTATCAAATTTTCTGCAGGAATCATCAGTAATGAATAATTTGTAAGTAAAGTTAGCAGAACACTACTACCTATTTATGTTATAAGAGTATATTTTATTCAATAATTATGAGCTATGATGGTAATAATCTTACTCTTGGTGGTTTAGTTGGTTTTTTGACTGTATCCGAATTAAGTAACTTTGATAATAGTATGCCTAAGATTGATAATGCTTTCAATTTATCAGTAACCATTGGAAGTTTAAAGAAAGAAAAGATTAGTATGGATGAAACAGATTTAGATTTAAAGGAAGATACAGATTGTTGGCATATGATTGAAATGATCATTTGAGTAGAAAGATTGTTATTGTTGAAGAAGTGTTTTCAATCATTGTTTTGTCACTGATGTCAAACCTACTATATGTTGGTAAGACAATTGCTTATATGTTTCAAGCACTATCACTTAATTGATTAATGAAGAGGATTTGATCAACAAGATGTAACAAAAGTACCTAGAGGAAAGGTTGAGTTATGATTATGTATTGAAGTGTAAGAATCAGTTAAGACAGTGATAACATAATGTATTGATGATCTACTAGGGGTTACAAAATGATTGGCTACACTTAGAAAGTTCAGATGAAAAAGGTTGGACAAAGTTCATTTGCTAAGCTTGACCAAGTTGATAGAAGGTGTCGAGTAAAGTTAGTGCAAGCCGAGCAAAAAGTCAGTTGGAGTTGAGTGAAAGCAATTTCTAGTGGATGTTGAGCAAACTGATAGGTGCCGAGCACTAGTAAAATTCAGTTGATGCCAAGTAATTTTATAGTAGATGCTGAGTAACATAGTATGTGCCAAGCATCAGTAAATTGATAATGTTGAGCTGTTGCATTATGAAAAAGATCAACGATTCACCAAATAAAAGCTAACAAGTTTATTTTCTTGGAACTTGTGAATCATGAGGAAGATAAGATTGATGAGCTGGAGGCACAGAATCTTATGTAAACTATTTTGGAGGCGAATTCAAATGGATTCTAGGAGAAATTTCTAGAGAAGACAAGATATGGGGTAGATACATTGTATCCTACCTAATCCATCAAAAACCCTAATTTTTGAGATGGATGTTGAGCGAGAAAAAGAGTTCTAATTACCTATATCTAGGGATGCCTAGTCATGAAGAAAAGGTTGAGAGGTTAGAGAATTTTTTTTTTGGGATGCAAAAATCTGACAAGGTGAAGGAAGAGGATTTGCTTCATCAAGTGACCCAAGAGGAGAAGTTTTTAATGGAGAGCTAAGCAAGAAGGCTAGACAAGGATGAATGCTTGAAGGGTGAACAAATTGTTAGAACTGCAAAGATTGGAAGCCAAGTAGAGTTGAAGACTGAATAGTGATCTGTAATATGCAAGTAAGGTTGTAAGTTGTATCAGATCAAACTCTACTATTACTCTCTAACAATTGTATCAAATTAGGGTAAATCCTTTGGAGAAAGGTTGATTTAATAGTCATTGGAAAATCCTTTAACAAGGTGGCATTCCAAGTAAATGGCCTAAAATCCTCTAACAAGGCTCAATTTTAATAGGGTGATTAAAATCCCTTAACCGGGTCACATTTAGCAATGTGTGTTGTAACCTTTAACAGGGTTGGCCTTTAATAGGGCATCACTTCAAAAGAGTGAGAAAGGAGTAGCATGTTACTGGTGGTTTTTCTGAATTTGGGTTTCCATGTTAAATCATTGTGTCAAGTGTACTAATGGATGTGTTGTGTTTTATGATTTACATTTCTGCATGATAGTTTAACAGTAACATATTAGTTTTGGTTAACACACAATGAATGCATGCATGGTTAAGAATGTAATATGGGTTCACTGAATTGTGAAAAAGTTTTATTTGGACATCTGGACCTTGAATAATTGATTCACACCCCCCCCCCCCCCCCCCCTCTTAGTTATTCCAAAGAATTCCAACAATTGGTATTAGAGCGTAGTTGTTAAGAGGATTAGTTTCAAGGTACTAAAAGCATAAAGATCAAGATGTCAAAGAGAGAGGTACCCAAGTTGAACAGATATAAATTTCATGCATGCCAAATTTTGATGAAGCTACACCTTAGAGGACTTGGAGATTGTGCACAAACTTGCATTATAGCATAACATGTTGACCCAATAGGAGCCCTAATTGTTGAAGATTTGAAAAAAAAGAAGGAGCACAATCAGGCTATGTTGGAGATTGCCTCTGCCCTAAGCTATGCTGAGTTTGATGATTTCAAACACCTCAAAAGTAAAAAGTAGATGTGAGATTCCCTAAACGTCATCTATGAATGAGACAAAAATGTTCAAAGAGCCAAGTCAGAGAGCCTCAGAGGTAAGTTTGATGACATGGGAATGGAAGAAGGTGAAAACATTTCTCAATATGTTGCTAGAATAAAAGAGGTTGTTAGTGCTATAAAAGGTGCAACTGGTAAAATAGATGATGAAATTGTGATCAATAAAGTCTTGAGAACATTGTTGCCTATGTATGCCATTAAAGTATCTGCAATTCAAGAGTGAAGATGTATACCATGAAATGATCTAAACCTTGAAGGTATAGTGGGTAGATTCACTACTTTTGAGTTATCTAATTTTGACAACTATAGACCAGAGAGTATTGAATCAACTTTCAAAGAAAAATTGTTACTGAAGGATTAGGAGGAGGTAAAGCCAAACAAGAAGAAAAGAAAGATAAAGTATGCATCTAGTGACAACAGTACAGATGAAGAAGACATTGAACAATTGGAAGCATTATTGGCCAGAAGATTCCACAAAGGAAAAGGTAAATTCAAAGGAAAGTTGCCTATCATTTGTTTTAATAGCAATGAAGTTGGCCATATTGTAGCAAGATATACACAAAAGAAGAACTTTAGAGAAGGAAACAAGTACAAAAATAGAAGAGAAGATGATGGAAGAGACTACAGAGATAAAGGAAAGAAGTCATGTTACATTGTTAATGAAAAAAACTTTGATAAAAATGATGATGAAGTAGTATATGTTGCAACGAAAGATAAATCAGATGAAGATGAAGCTACTGCACTTCTGACTTATGTGAACAAGAATGAAAAATTGATCATTGATAGTGGATGCTCACATCACTTGATTGGAGACAAAAGTAAGTTCATTACCTTAACTTCTTATGATGGAAATACTGTAAGATTTGGTAATGATGCACCATGTTCAATAAAAGGAAAAGGGTCTATCAAGATTACATACAAGATCTCATGTGACAATGCTTATTATGTTGAAGGATTGAATTATAACTTGTCAAGTGTGTCACAATTGAATAATCTAGGGTGCAAAGTTGAGTTTGAAAACAAATCAACCAAGATATATGATACAAATGGAAATCTGATTGGAAAAGGTGATCAAACTAGGAGTAATCTATTCTATTTAGATATAGAAGATACTACTCATCTTATTGCAAAATTTGATGATGTATGGCTTCGGCACAAGAGATTATGTCATGTTATCTTTGATAATTTGATTAGTATAAGTAACATGAAAAGAGTTAGAGGTTTGCCTAAGTTGAAGAAACCAGAAAACATAATGTGCAAACAATGTCAGCTAGGCAAGATGACAAAGTCAAGCTTTAAAAGTAAAGCTTATACCTCTAAGGAAATACTTGAAATTGTTCATACTGGCTTGTGTGGACCTATTGAAGTGCAAAGCTACAAAGGAGATAGGTATATAATGTTGCTTGTTGATGATTACTCTAGGATGAAGATGTCATATTTCTAAAACAAAAATCAAATGCTTTTCAAATGTTTAAATGGTACTTGGCAAGAGTTGAGAAAGAAATAGGTAAGAGCTTAAAATGCTTGAGATCAAATAGAGGAGGTGAATTCAATTCACATGAATTTGAAGTGTTCTGCAATGACAGAGGAATTAAAAGATAGACATCAGCACCAAGGACTCCCCCACAAAATGGAATTTCTAAAAGAAGAAATAGAATTGTAATGGACTGTGACATAACACTCATGATGGAGAAAAATGTTGCCCTGAAATACTGGAGAGAAGTTGTAAGTACTATAGTATACACTCTAAACCATGTACAAGTAAAGAAAGGTACTCACTCAACACCTTTTGAACTATGGTATGGTCATCCACCTAATGTAAAATATTTTAAGGTATCTGGAAGCAAATGCTATATTCTCAAAGATGTTAGGAGTGGAAAGTTTGATGCAAATAGCAAAGAAGGTATATTCCTTGGTTAACCCACAAAAAGTAAAGCTTATAAGTGTTTAATTACTAACACTAAAAAAATTGTGGAAAGTGCAAATGTGAATTTTGATGAGTTTATAGAAGCACATGAAGCTGAACCTGCAAAAGAACCAGAAGACTACAAGACATTTGCATACTGCTATGAAGGAATGCCTACTAAATAAGATGCTACAAATCATGCAGCAAAACAATAGCAAGTTTCAACAACTGCGAAGTCACATCCTGTGAATGTTGAGTTGCATTTAGATGTCGATTTGCAAAATGAGGAGAATGCACAATCTGACTCTGAGATTGGACACATGAAAGAGATGCTAATATACTTGACAAAGATGCACATAGTGATACTGAAGCTGAGAGACATAATGTAGCCACAAGAACTGAGCCTATACTATCAAAATATGTCAAAAGACACATTCCTGTAGATCAAATCATTGGAGACAAAGATGCAAGGCCAATGACAAGGAATAGGTTGAGAAGTGAATCATGTTTGCTAAGCATGAAGCAACCTAAGACAGTGAGAGATGCATTGGAAGATTATGATTGCTACAAGGCTATGGAAGAAGAAATTCAACAGATAGAAAAGAACAAGATTTGGAGCCTAGTTCCTAGACCAGAAGACAAGAATGTCATTGGCACAAAATGGGTATTCAGGAACAAGCTAGATGAGAATGGTGAAGTAACAAGAAATAAAGAAAGACTAGTTTGCAAAGGGTATGCACAAGAAGAAGGAATTGACTATGGTGAAACATTTTCCCCTATTGCAAGAATAGAAGGAGTAAGAATTCTGCTAGCTTATGCTACTTATAAAGGTTTCAAAGTTTACCAGATGGATGTCAAGTCTACATTTCTGAATGGAATATTAGAAGAGGAGGTCTACATAGAACACCAAAAGGATTTGTAGATAAAAATAATAAGAACATGGTATTTAGACTACACAAAGCCCTGTATGGATTGAAACAAGCACCAAGAGCATGGTATGAAAGACTTCATACTTATCTTGTTAAGATTGGATTTGAAAGAATAGATGATATGAGTAATTTGTACATGAAAATGGACAAAGAAAAAGGTATACTATTGTCTAAAATTTTTGTTGATGACATTATATTTGGAGGACAAGATGCTTTGTGTAAAGATTTTGCAAATCAGATGAAGCAAGAGCTTAAGATGTCAATGTTTGGTGAGATCAAATTCTTTGTGGGACTACAAGTACATCAAATGAAGTATGGTGTATATATTACTCAGTCAAAATATGTCAAGGAGATTTTGAAGAAATTTGGAGTTGAGGACTCAAAACCAATAAGTACACCTATGGTAACAACACTCAAGCTATCAAAGAATGATGAATCAGCTGAGGTCAATCAAACATTGTACAGATCCATGATTGGCAAATTACAATATGTAGTACATAATAGACCTGATATTGCATTAGCTGTGGGGATAGTTGCTAGATTCTCTGCTAACCCTAGAGAGAATCACTTGATGGTAGTGAAGAGGATAATGAGATACTTAAAATGAACAAAAGAGTATGGCTTATACTACAATAAGAATGAAAAGTTTGAACTGAAAGCCTACACCGATGCTAATTGGGCTGGAAATATTGATGACAAGAAGAGCACCAGTGGAGGAGCATTCTTCTTAGGTAGAAGACTTGTTACATGGACAAGCAAGAAGCAGAGTTGTTCTTCCCAATCCACTACTGAAGCAGAGTATGTTGTTGTTGCTATCAATTGCACAAACATTGTATGGATCAAACAACTGCTAAAAGGAATGAAGGAAGAAATCAATAAACTAGTAACACTTTATTGTGATAATACAAGTGCTATAAACATATCAAAGAATCCTGTTATGCATACACGTACACAGCACATTGCAATATAGTATCATTATGTAGGGGAATTGGTTCAAGACAAAGAGGTGAAGATGGAATATATCAACACAAAGGAGCAAATTACTGATATCTTTACCAAAGCATTACCTAAGGATGCTTATGAGTATCTAAGAGGTAAATTAGGGGTGATCCCCTATCAAAGGCTATGTAAAAGACAAAGGGAGTACCTTGCATCAAACAAGCTAACATTCATTTCATACAAATTGATGCAATGGATCTTACTTTAGGAAATTGCCTAAAGTAATTGCAGAACTAAAACTTCAAATCAGTCACAAGCAAGATGACAAAGGGAGAAAATTTAAGATCCTACAAAAACTTATATCTGCATATAACCAAGATGACAAGTGTTGAGTATATGTCTTTGGCATTGTTGTCAAAGAGGGAGAATGTTCAGTAAACTAATCAAGTACATATTAATCAAAGAGGGAGATGATCAAAGCAAAAAATCAAGTTAGAAGGAGAAAGTACATTAGATAAAAGTACAGTACACAAGAGGAGCAATGAAGTGAGAATACATCATCAGAAGATTAGAAGACTAAAAGAAAGAAAGAGGGAGAAAGCAATAAAACAAGAGAGGGAGATATTCTGATATTATGCTGATTCATGACAAAAGAGAATTAGATAAGTGAGATTTTGTAACCTAAGAAGGAGTTGCTAATAGAGGGAGAAGTGTTATTCACAAGCTTTATTTTTTATATTGCCTTACTATTTGCCTTGTTGTTTTAACCTAGTTAGTTTATTATTTGATTGACTAGTTGATCAATTTGGTTTTCCATCAATGCCAAAGAGGCAGATTGTTGGCATATGATTGAAAAGATAATTTGAGTAGAAAGATTGTTATTTTTGAAGAAGTGTTTTCAATCATTTTTTTGTCATTGATGTCAAACCTGTTATATGTTGGTAAGAAAATTGCTTATATGTTTCAAGCACTATCACTTAGTTGATTGATGAAGAGGATTTGATCAAAAAGATGTAACAAAAGTACCTAGAGGAAAGGTTGAGTTATGATTATGTATTGAAGTGTAAGAATTAGTTAAAATAGTGATAACATAATATATTGATGATCTACTTGGGGTTACAAAATGATTGGCTACACTTAGAAAGTTCAGATGAAAAAGGTTGGAAAAAGTTCATTTGCTAAGCTTGACCGAGTTGATAGGAGGTGCTAACTAAAGTTAGTGCAAGCTAAGCAAAAAGTTAGA
This sequence comes from Cupressus sempervirens, assembly GCA_028749045.1. Lineage (NCBI taxonomy): Eukaryota > Viridiplantae > Streptophyta > Pinopsida > Cupressales > Cupressaceae > Cupressus > Cupressus sempervirens. Next base: position 13,447,354 of record CM053785.1, on the reverse strand, counting down.
TGGAGCCGAGTGAAAGCAATTTCTAGTGGATGCCAAAAAAATTCATAGGTGCCAAGAAAGTTAGTAGATGTCGAGTGATTTTCAATATGTGTCGAGCACCAGTAAAATTCAATTGATGACGAGTGATTTTATAGTAGATGCCGAGTAACACAGTATGTGCCAAGCATCAATAGATTGATAATTCCAAGCTGTTGCATTATGAAAAAGATTGAAGATTCGCCAAATAAAAACCAACAAGTTTATTTTCTTGGAACTTGTGAATCATGAGGAAGATAAGATTGATGAGCTTTATGTAAACCATTTTGGAGGCAAATTCAAATGGGTTCTAGGAGAAGTTTCTAGAGAAGACAAGATATGGGGTAGATACATTGTATCCTACCTAATCCATCGAAAACCCTAATTTTTGAGATGGATATTAAGTGGGAAAAAGAGTTCTAATTCCCTATATCTAGGGATGCCTGGTCATGAAGAAAAGGTTGAGAGGTCAGAGAATTTTTTTTTTGGATGCAAAAATCTGACAAGGTGAAGGAAAAGGATTTGCTTCATTGAGTGACCCAAGAGGAGAAGTCTGCAATGGCGAGCTAAGCAAGAAGGCTAGAGAAGGATGACTACTTTAAGGGTGAAAGGGTGAACAAGTTCTTAGAACTGTAAAGATTGGAAGCCAAGCAGAATTGAGGACTGAATAGTGATATGTAATCTGCAAGTAAGGTTGTAAGTTGTATCAGATCAAACTCTACTGTTGCTCTTTAACAATTGTATCAGATTAGGGTAAATCCTTTGAAGAAAGGTTGACTTACTAGTCATTGGAAAATCCTTTAATAGGGTGGTATTCCAAGTGAATGGCCTAAAGTCCTCTAACAAGGCTCACTTTTAATAGGGTGATTGAAATCCCTTAACCGGGTGATATTTAATAGTGTGCGTTGTAACCTCTAACACAGTTGGCCTTTAACAGGGCATCACTTTAGAAGAGTGAGAAAGGAGTAGCATGTTACTGGTGGTTTTTCCAAAATTGGGTTTCCACATTAAATCATTGTGTCAAGTGTACTGATGGATGTGTTGTGTTTTATGATTTACATTTCTGCATGATAGTTTAACAGTAACATATCAATTTTAGTTAACACAAAATGAATGCATGCATGGTTAAGAATGTAATATGGGCTCACTGAATTGTGAAAAATCTTTATTTGGACATCTAGATCTTGAATAATTGATTCACACCCCCCCCCCCCTCGATTATTCTAAAGAATTCCAACAATAGATGAGATTAAAGCACTTCTTGCAAGGAGGCTACGCAAAGGTAAAGGAAAGTTCAAAGGTGAGTTGTCTCTGATATGTTATAAATGTAATGAAGTTGGTCATATTACTGCTAGATGTCCTAATAAGAACACAAGTGACAAAAAATGATAAGAATGAGCACATATACAAAAAGAACAAGGACTACAAGGAGAAAGGAAAGAAGTCATGCTATATTTTTGAGGAAGAGCACATTGAGTCAGATATTGGTGATGAGAAGGAAGGAAGATAAGTTGTGTATTTTATTGTTAAAGAATATCCAAATGAGAAAATGTATAAGGAAGAAGAATCCCTTATTTTTAATGTTAGTAAAAGTGATACATGGATTATTGATAGGGAATGTTCGCATCACATGACTAGTGATATTAATAAGATTGATAAGCTATATGAGTATAAAGGTGGAACTATTAAACTTGGAAATAATATTCCATGTCCTATGAAAGGTAGAGGTTCATTGATGATAAATGATGGAATTAGATGCGAGGATGCATATTGGGTTCAATGACTAAAGTATAATCTATTGAGAGTTGCACAATTGAATAATACAAGTCACAAGCTGGATGTTTAGAATAGAAAAGTAAAAACCTATGATGATAATGGAAATTGATTGGTACTAGAGTGTAAACAAGAGGTAATCTATTTTACCTAGACCCTGTTATTAGTACATGTTTTTTTCCAAAAATTGAAGATGTATGGTTGTAGCATAAGAAATGGTGTCATGTTAACTTTGAGAATATGGTAAAAGTAAGTAGAAAGAAGAAAGTGAGAGGCTTACCAAATTTGCATAAACCTAAGAATGCTATGTGTAAGAAATGTCAACTCAGTAACATGACTAAGTCTAGTTTTTCAAGAAAAACACATTCAACTAATGAGATTTTGAAGTTATTTCATACTCATTTGTGTGGTTCAATGAGAGTTGAGAGGTGTTGTGAAGATAGCTATGTATTTGTTGATGATTATTCTAGAATGATGACAACATTGTTTTTGAAGTTGAAATATGATGCTTTTCAAATGTTCAAATGGCATGAAGATAGAGTTCAAAATGAAACTAGTATATAATTAAAATTTTTGAGATCTAATAGAGGTGGCAATTTTATGTCTAATGAACACACTAAATTTTGTGTTGATAATGGAATTAAGAAACAACTATCTGCATCAAGGACACTATAGAATAATGGAATTGCAAAAAGAAGAAATGAGTTGATTGTTTATTGTGTTAGAACACTGCTAATTCAAAGGAAGTTACACAAATGTTTTAGAGAGAATCTATAAGCACTATTGTATACACTCTCAACCCAATTTAGTTAAAGGAACAAGAAAGACACCATATGAACTCTAGTATAGTCATACACCATATGTGAGTTATTCAAAATATTTGGAAGTAGCTGTTACATTTATAAAGATGCAAGGAATAGGAAGGTTGATACAAAAGAGAGTTTTGTGAAGAGTGGGAAGGAAAAGAAAGATAAGAAATTAGAATTTGTGCATACAAATGTATGGGGACCATCTCAAGTATCTTCCTTTGGTGGCTCTCATTATTATGTTACATTTATTGATGATGCAACTAGAAAAATGTGGGTTTATTTCTTTAGACATAAATATGATGTATTTCAAAATTTTAAGAAATGGAAATACTTGGTTGAAAATGAGACTGGTAAAAGATTAAAATGTCTCATATCTGATAATGGTAGTGAGTATTGCAACAAATAATTTAAAGATTATTGTTCCACTAATAGTATTCATAGACAAAAATCTACTCCAAGGACTCCACAAGAATATGGAGTGGTTGAACACATGAACATGACAATAATGGAGTGCGCAAGGAATATGAGGTTGCATGTTGGGATGGCCTTAAACATGTGGGATGAGGCATGAGACTGACAATACTATTGTATACTTGATCAATAGAGGTTCCTCTACACCTTTGGGTCGTGGTATTCCAAAGGAAGCATGGACTGGTAAGAAGGTGAGTTATTCTTTTATGAGAACCTTTTGTTGTGAAGCATTTGCACATATATATTAAAAATATAGAACCAAGTTGGAAGAAAAATCAAAGAAATGTGTATTTTTTGGATATATCATTAATGAATTTGGTTATAGGCTTTGGAATTTTGAAAATCTTAAAATTGCAAGAAGCAAGGATGTCATAATCATTGATAAAGTGTTGTACAAAGACACCTTGCAACAACATAAGAAGAAGAAAAATGATAATGTAGTGATGGATGATACTCAAAAGGATGATGTTCCAACATTCCCTGATGCTCTACAACAACCACAACAACAAATACTAAACACCACAATGAATGTTAGACGATCAACAAGGCTAAGTAGACCTCTTGAAAAAAATTCTCCCTCTTTTTATTTTATTTTATTAGTAGATGTTGGTGAACCTAAATATTATGATGAAGTTGTGTAGGTAGATACAAAGATTCAGTGGGAGTCTGCAATGATAGAAGAAATGGACTCCTTTCTCAAAAATCAGACTTGGGATTTATGCAAGTTTCCTGCAACTAAAAGGGCTCTACAGAATAAATGGGTTTACAAGTTGAAAGAAGATAATGGAGGTAATAAAATATTTAAATCCATGTTAGTTGTAAAAGGATTTGCACAAAAAAAGGGCATTTATTTTGATGATATATTTTCTCCTATTGTTAAAATGATTTCTATTTGCACTATTTCAAGTATTGTGGCTACTGGAGATTTGCATTTGGAGCATCTTAGTGTTAAAACAACTTTACTTCATGGTGATTTGGATGAAGAAATATATAGCATAGCCATAGGGATTTGATTTCAAAGGTAAGGTGTGTAGATTGAAGAAAAGTTTATATGGCTTGAAGTAAGCACCTTGACAATGATATCTTAAATTTGACAATTTTATGCATGAGCATGGCTACATTAGGTGGCATTCATATCATTGTGTTTATTTTAAGTGGTTGAATGATGATAGCTACATTATTGTATGTTTATATGTTGATTATATGCTTGTAGTTGGGTCTAACATGGATCACATTAAGGGGTTAAAAGAGCAATTTGCACATTCATTTTCTATGAAGGATTTGGCGGCAGCAAAGCAAATCCTTGGTATAAAAATTTGTAGAGATAAGAAGAATAGAAAACTAACATTATCTCAAGTTGATTATATTGAGAATGTGTTGCAACATTTCTCTATGGAGAAGGCCAAAGCTGTCAGCACATCTTTTCTTGGTCATTTAAAATTGACTAAGGAAATGTGTCCAAAGACATAAGAAGAGCCTCGTACCTAATGCTTCACCTATAGGGAGCTTAATGTATGCTATGTGTTGGTTAATAGTTTGTCTTCCTTGGATTTTGGTTGATACCTTAACTTCTAATATGTCCAGTGTAGTAGAAAATAAGACGGTTAATGACATAAAGGGTCAATATTGTAATCTATCAAAGACCCCTAAATTGAAAGGTACAACTCCCTTGTAGTGTAGAGATTTGCAATGATTTTTTTTTAGTATATTAGTCGGTTTGAGGGTTATGCTCTTAACCAAAGAGCAAGAGAGGTGCATCTAGATTGACTTAACACTTCAAGTAATCTAGGCCAATTTTAAATGACAACTTGCAACCTCCATAAACATGAATGTGCATGAGTAATTTTTAAGCTCATATAACATCTATCATGCAATCTATTCTATCCTTTGAATGCAAGAAACTACAATGTTGAACTATCTACCAATGTACACTACATAAGAAGGGAAAGTATGATCAACTTGACAATACCTGAATTGCCAAAGTAATTGAGATTTGACAATACTTGGATTGCCTGAGTGATTGAGATTTGACAATACTCGGATTACTTCCTACTCAATCACTTTCATTAACCAAATCTCAAACTTCTCACCTAGCAATGGAATGCGAATAAACTAACTTGTATAGAATGGGGGAAATAAGAAATATTGTAACAAAGGGAGTAAAGCTTACAACCACTAAAAAGAAAGAAACAAAACCAAGTTTATTTGCAATCTCTCAGCTTTCATTAATATCATATCTCATCACAAGCACCATACAAAACTTAAATGAATCACATGATTAAGATGCAGACATAGATTCTCACACAATAGTACTAGCTATAGGGGTTTTCCCATATAATAATTTATCAATCTAATCCTCAAAAAGTTTCATTTATAGGCCTTTATAGGAATGGCCAGTTGCATTAATGATTACACTATAGAGTATCTTTGAATCAATCTAATAATAGGACTGACAGGAGGGTCATCCATTACAAAACTTTAGCCTTTGAGAAGAATGCCAAAATGGCTACAATATTAGAAATTGAGAAAGAGAAAAGGTAACACTTGTCAAAGAGAGTGTCAGAGCATCAATTTTTCTTTGGGGTCATAGCCTTAACCCTATATTCTTTCATTGCATTAGTTACACTATTGAGTTCCTTGACACCTAGGATGAGAATGTTATCAACTTGAATAATCTAGTAATCATGCATTTCTACCAATTCTTCAACTCTGGACATCTTTGATTAGAGATTCCCTGATGCATGCCTCAAAACATAATCTATTGTTGAAAGCTCTGAGATCTTTGACATCTAGAAGCTTAATGGATCAATAGCTTCTTCCATGAATGCCATAAATTTAGCTTTCATTCATTCAATATATATCAATTGACCATTATTGGTGAAATATGATACTGTATGCAACACTTGACCTATTTTGAGAATCCCATGGGTCATGGTAACATTAATTTTTATATCAATTACCTCCTGCAAAAAGGCTAACTTCTTTGTCAGACAATCTAATGCCTTGTGCATTAAGGTGTGATGATTGGACACTGCTTCTCTCAATTTCTCAGTATCTAGCAGTAGGTTCCCAAGGTTCTCAATGAGAAGAGGACCTTGGGCCTTCATTCAATCAATCCAGGCATGACCAATTTGACCAAATTGTCTCTCCTATTGTGGCTTTAGTAGTAGATTCTTGTTCTCCTCTGCACTTGGGTCAAATGTGCTTGTAGAGGTGCTTCCAAGTGCAGCCTTGGTGTACTCCATCAATTCCTTATTTAAGGCTTTCGGTACCTCTTTATCTACCCTTAGTTCTTCCAATCTATCCTTGATCTTCTCATTTGTTGATTTCCATATGTTGACCATATAACCATGCATTGGAATGCCTATGTCAACAATTCTAATCTGGAAATCACTTGTAGTTAGCTCATGAAACTTTCCCTCCTTCTGAGGTTCTGCAATCTCTACTAGTATATGACCAATAGAAGAATTAGTGGCCAAATTCGTTATAGTGTTCTGCTTCTTTTCCTTCTTTCATGTTGGCTAAAATGAGTTTGCTTACACAATGGGGTCCTTGGATGGGGAAACTTCTTCACATCTTCGCTTCTTCCAATCAATAGTTTCTTCAAACCATGACTTAGTTGAAAGGACATTGATTGTTGATTGTAGGGTTGTAGCATCAAAGAACTTCCATGCCACTGGGGGTGTCTCCTTGCTCTGGGTGTTAGTAGGAAAAGCAATTACCTTGGTGACTAAGAGGGCTAGAGTATCACTTTGCTAAGATGCCTCTTGTTCTTGACTATCTAGGGGATTATTGTCACCATCCAAGTCGATGACTTGCACAGGGGAGGAGGGCTTAGCCACTGACTTATCTTGTTCCTTCTCTTTGTTCTTCTCATCATCACCAACCTTTCTTGTGTCTGGCAGAGATCATCCTCCATAGGTTGGAGTAAATTTGAATATTCTTTTCAGGAGGTTGGTCTCCTCCTCCACCGATAGACTATGTTGGACCAATTGATGTTGAAGTAGTAGCAGTCGTGGATGTAGTAGTAGTTGATTGAGTTATTCTGAAAGCTACTCCTCTAGTAGAACTTGCACTTCCATTTCTTTTCTTTCACACTCTGGTCCATTCCACCCACTTGTCCATCCTTTTGATGATTCCATGCATCAGGACTTCCATTGTGTTGAGAAGAGGACCTTCAGGTAGAGTTGACACAATGGGAGTCTTCTTGACTTGCTCATAGGTTGAGGGATGCATGTAGGAGCCATCATTTGCAATATCAGAAACATCAACAATACCATTATACAACTTAATTTGATCTAATATTAGCCTGGACCAATATCTCTCCTTGGTTTGGTATTCATCATAACATCCGACCTAGTAGTCTTCAATATCTAGGACATGCCTGTGAGCATATCCAAGCTTCAAATGATCTCTCACAAATTTCACCAGATAATACGAGGCCTTATTACCTCATAATCAATCAATCTAATCTCACTATCAAAGATTTTGACTGGATCCTAGGCATCAGATCTAGAAGCATAGGAATAAGGTCCTACCACTATTGGGAAGGAAATCTCGGCTATCTTCTTTGCATTGGAACAACCTTGTCCTTGGGATAACCAGGAAGCCTTTTTGGGAAACCATCAAATGCATCGATCCTTAGGTAGGAGAAAGACATGAATTGGATGAAACAACATCCGAATTGGCCCACAACTAATATAGCCTCAAGTGAAAATTTGTGCTCAGGGTAACCTTGTGATTCTCGACACAACCTCATTATAAAGGCATCATTAACCTTTACATATCCTTCAAAACTCCTCTGCAACTGTAGGTGGGGATATAACTCATACACATTCCTATTTTCATCATAATCTTTGATATTAGGAAGGCCTGACTAGAGATGATGTGTGGCTAAGGCATATATCAAGTATGAAGATATATAGAATTGCCTGAATGCCTTAGCTAAACCTAGCCAAGAAACAAGCTCTTCACATATGATCTGAGCCCAATTGATCTATATTCCATCAACACATATGGCATGTACCAAAAAATTAATGTTCAATAAAATCTAATATTTCCTTCCTTTCTTTCAATCTTAGCAAGAGTGTTAGGATGTCCACAATCTCTCTTTTTAAATTAGTTCTAAAATAGTCTTTGGCATTTTATTCTTTTTGGAACGAGGTGTCTGGAACCAAGTTCTCTACATGTCTTCTCTTCTTAGGGTCTTATTTTCATTGAAAATCAATGCAGAGGATGAGAAGTCAATGTCACGGTATTCCTCTTTTACTCGAATGCCAAATGCAGATTGCATCAATGCTTTGTTTATAGACAACATAATAGACTAATTAGGTAGCAATATTTTCTATCTCTAGATTTTTTTTTTTGATACATTCCTTTGCTAGTTTCGGTGCTTGCATGGCCATGGGGAATTCGATAGCTTCAATTAATCTACTTTCCTTCAATGTTTGGGTTATTGGGTGAATCGGCTAAGAGTTGAACCTTTTCTGCAAATTGCCTAAATCGTAAAATTTGAATGAGGTATTTGAGAAGCTCTTCAATTCACTTTCCAAACCAATCAAATGATCATACCTTGTTGCTCTAATTTTCATTAGCTAACAATTTCATAAAGGGGGATAACTACTCAATAAATAGTTTTTAAAACAATGAAAAACTATGTTTGGGAAAAATCCAATCATATAGATATGGGAATCCAAACGTTGGCACCACATGAATGAAATAAATCACAACCAACGTTCGTAAGGGTAGGATTTATAATAAATTTGATGGTTAATGACTATTTAAAACTTTCCACTTCCACCCATATGAAGATTCATAAATCTAATGATCATATCATTCACTTAAATCCCATATAGTAGCAATATTAGCCACTTACTAAATCAATTGAATTTGGCCTAATGGAAACTCCCTTCTTTTCTTTAGAATCTAGAACAAGGATTCTTATCACAACTTCCTATGTGCAAGTAGGATATCTTAGACTTATCTTTCCACAAGCTTGCCTTTTCCTTTGGTTCAGATCGCAATGTGAGAAATACTCCTTTGGCACCTTGGGCACTTTATTTCATTCTTTTCTGCACAAAGGGCTTTCTTTTTCAATTTCACAACTTAATTTTGGGAAAGTCATAGAATGTATTCTCTACCTATACTTGATTTCCTTTGTATTAGGGGCAGACTCTTGCAACTGACTTCACCAAACGCATCTTTCTAGCATCTCTGCAGAATATCCTCATATGTAGTTCTTAGAATTATTTTCCTCCTAGTCCTCTAGAAAGGAAACCTTGAATGTTTTAATTAGATGGAAAGGCACCATTGAGACCTTCTTTTTCCGAAGAGAGAAGTATTTTGACACATTTGCCTCTACCTTGGCCAATTTTTTTATATATATCCTCAAAATGAATTGTTGATTGTGGATTCATCATTTAGTGATGTGTACCAAGGGCTCAGATTAACTTCTTTATAACACTGCGCCTGGGTCCCACTACACATATAAAATCTTCTGAATAGAGCATGAGTCATCTTAGCTTTGGAAACACATTAGGAAATGTTTTCTTCTAGAGGATGAGCAACTGAAAACATGAAGTTTCATCTCTTTGCATATAGTTGAATTCTGACTTCAGATCTTTGATCTAAGAGTTTCTTAGCTTTATATATTTGCTTGTCTTGGTCTTTATCATGAATCAACTAGACATATATTTGTAGATGCCATTGTTACTCTGTTCTTCAGAATCTTTCTTAATAAAGTTTGCCAAAGACGAATAGCCAATAGAATGGGTTGGAATCCATAGGAAACATAGTTACTTTGGTGCAGTGGCACCCATGAAATTTGGAATTTCCCATATCATTATTGCCTAAACTATTATGCAAAATGTAAGGACATCAAATCTGTAGTGATAAGCCAAGTGGGCCTTTGTAACCGATAATAAAATGGGATATCATGATAGACAATGTTCTTTGTAACTGCCACAACTAGCTATTAATAAATAAATCATTGAGAAATAGTTACAACTAGCCATTACAACCTACCACAAATATCTAAAGAGATACAAATACAATCATGTATAAAAAGGCAGATAGAGAATCGATAGGGAGATATATAGAAGATAGTTTGGAAGAGGCATCGAGAGGGCTCTCTGGCGACAGCCAGGGAGCCATCCATTTTTGTTTTTGTAATTTGTAGATCAGTTTGTAATGAAGGAGAATTGTTTGTGATAATGTCTTAGTCTAGTTGAGTTTTTCTTCTTAACGGTTCTCTGTCATTCCTTTTATGCAATCAGTTTTGATTCTTTGTGGAAGAAGATAATAGTAATTGGTTTCAAGAATTCGTATTCAATATTTTTATGAAGTTGGCTGTGTGAAGTTTGATGTTGTATCATTACTGTTGGGAACGATTCTTTTTTTTATCAATCTCGATTGAGATGATGGAGGGTGAACTTGAGTTATAAAATCTCTTGTCAACTCTATAGTTTTCTACCGCTTTGCTATTGCCTTTGCTGTCTTGGGGATTTGGAGCAACTGCATCTACACCAGATGGATACTTTTTTGTTTACTTCTGAGTCCGTAACGAGGGGCACCCAGATAAGCTGTGCGATCAAACTTTTGATACAGTCTTGGATGCGTGCCTGGAGCAGGATCCTGAAAGCTTACCAAGGTCAGAAAGAATAGTACTTGCCCCTGGTTGAGGCCTGACGAAAAAACTTAGGTCACCATTGAATACAGTAATGAAGGAGGTGCCATGGTTCCTGAGCGTGTGCACACTGTTCTCATATCCACTCAGCATGATGAGACAGTTACCAATGATCAAATTGCTAATGATCTCAAGGAGCAGGTCATTAAACCCGTGATACTGGAGAAATACCTTGATGAGAACACCATCTTCCACTTGAACCCATCAAGGAGGTTTGTAATTGGAGGCCCCCATGGAGATGCAGGACTTACTGGCAAGAAGATTATCATTAACACGTATGGAGGGCAGTGAACCTGTTATAGAGGAGCGTTGGTTGATATCCTAAAGTCGGAGACTTCTTATAGAACCTTGAGTTGAACTCTAGTTCCTTGAAGGGATTCCAAGACATTGTCGAATCCTCGAGTTGAATAGGGTTCCTTAAGGGGATATTAGAAGCCTCTGCATCAAATTGGTATCAGAGCTCAGAAGATTCTGGTGTGTAGAAGGCAATCTATACCAGGCAGAGTTGGGTATATGATTTTTGTTAGTGAAGTTTTTGTGGTTGTAGGTGCTAGTTCACTCACTGCAGATGGGTGGAGGTCTACTAGGTGAAGGCCATAGGAGATGGTCTAGGGCCAGAGAAGATGGTCCTTTGTGTGTCGCCAAAAGTCTTGGGGAGAGAGGCAAGAGGGACTCCCAAGTGAGGGACAAAGTGTTGGTGTTTGTGAGAAGCATGGAGGAGTGGACAATGGACTGGGAGAAGCACCTTGATGGCAACCAGTTGAACTCCATTGATGGGAGTCAGTCTGAAGAGTCACAGTCAAAAGTGATAAAGAATGGAAGCAGCAGAGGCATCGATCAAGTGAAGACATTTCCATAGGGACATGGAAATTTCAAAGTTGGGGAGTATGGTGCAGTAGCACTCATGAAATTTGGAATTTCCCATATCATTATTGCCTAAACTATTATGCAAAATGTAAGGACATCAAATCTGTAGTGATAAGCCAAGTGGGCCTTTGTAACCGATAAGAAAATGGGATATCATGATAGACAATGTTCTTTGTAACTGCCACAACTAGCTATTGTTGAGATAATGGGTGTTGCACACATTGCATAATATTGTTATTTTATTATTTTATTTTATTACGTAATGTTGTACCTAGATGGACGTGCAACATGTAAAGATTTCCATGGAATATTGTTGATGAGTTGTATTGTAACATTGTGATAATATTTTATGTAATTATTTAATATTGGGGAAAAAAAGAATTAAATGCCCAATATTAAATGTGGGGTCAGTGGGTTAGGTAGCACATGGTTTTAGCACATGGTTTATGTAATACCACTTGGTGGTTTTGTGGGACTTGCTACTATATAAGCAGCCACAAAGGGTAGTTGTTGTAGAGAGAGAAAGAGTGAGAAAGGCAAGAGTCGAGCGGGACAAGGCTTGACAGGTTAGCCAAGGGAGCATTTGTGAAGGTTGGAAGCATGGCATGGGATGTGTGGATTCATGCTTGTTCACATAGTTTGCTCAGTTGTGGCTATGGCCATGAAGGCTTCCATGGTTGTATGGCAATGGTATTTTTTGTTGAATAATACATGGTGATGGATGCTTTTGGAGGCTGGGTTTTTCCCTCAATGAGGGTTTCCTAGGGTATATCTTGTGTCACAATTTTGTGGGTATGTTGTTTATTCTCTTGCATGTGGATTTTAATTTTGTGTTTATTTTAGATTTATTATGGGTTATGTGGAAACGGTTATATTCTTTGTTGCCAAGTTTCCTTACAAGTGGTATCAGAGCCTGGTTTTGGCCTGGTCATGGGTTTAAATCTCCCTGGTGCCTTCCCGACCCACGTAAGCACCTGGTATGCACGTCGAGGGGGAGATTTTTGGGTGATGCGACGTGCTCTCCTGCCCACAGGTGGTTAATTATGTGGTGTTCCATGTTCACTAACAGTCATGGCTTTTGGTGCAATGGCAAATGGGCCCTACAATTGGTATCAGAGCTATGGTTTTATTATTGTAACCCTAGATTGAATCCATGGGAATGCATGAGAGGATAAAAGAAAAGGGCAAGATATAGGAATAATTATTGCAGATCTAAGGGTTTTGGGTTTGCTGTTATGATGGGATGTTAAAATATTTGGGCATGTGAAATTGTTGGAGAAAAGAATTTTTTCGGATGTTTCATTTAAATGAGGGTTTTGAGGGGTAGCTTGCAAAAATGACCTCCTGGGTAAAAACAGACCTCACCATTGGATCCGGGTCAACATTTTCATAAAATTTGATATATAATATGCCCTAGTTTGGCCATGTTCAGAGGAAATGAAAGAATTTTTTAGTTTCAGCTCATGATGGCCATCAAATTTAATCCCGTCGAAATTTTCGTCACTGAAAAAAAAAAAAAAATGAAAAATCGTACTGAAAATGGTAAAAAGACTATCTTAGTAAAATGGCCATAACTTTCTCTCAGAATATCGGATTTCAGAGTTCTTATAGGCGTTGGAAAGCTAATTTAGAGCACTACAACTTGGCATAGGTTTGGTTCTGTGATTTTAAAATTTTGTCAGGTTTTCAAAGCCCTAAAGTTAGATATTGTTTATTTTGAGCACGGATTAGGGCATAACTTGGGCATACGGAGTCGGATTTTGGACTTCGAGTAGTCACGGAAAGCTCTTGGGGAGCTCTACACATTGGTTCAGATTTGGTGCAAGTTTGACATGATTTATTTGTTGATATATTGATCTGAACAGTTTATAGGTATATTTTGACTATGGTAACATTATGAGTTTATGGCATTAGAGATTTAAGATTTGATGTCATTGTATACTCAGATCATATTTTAGATTGGTCTCATGATGATATGGTTATCAATGTTTGGTTTGGATATGCATAATGACTTGTTGGGTCTACAAGTTGTGTAGTGTTGTAAGCGGTCTATACTTACAGGTTGCATTTATGGCTTGGTTATGGGTTGTCTTTGCCCATTGATCTTTCATTATTGATGCATATTCAGATTGGTGGTTTGGATTTGGGTTGTCTATGCCCTAAGTCACATGATTTACTATTTTCTTCATGTAGAAGGGATGAGATGTTGTTACCAGGTACAGTCATGGTGGAGGATTGTGGTTGACTATGTTGACAGGTTGGACATATTGAGAGTCAGATGCTCAGTTCATGGATGTGATCATGGTGTCATGAATTTTGGCATGACATGATTGGTTATACAGGTACATCTTTGATGTTCATTAGCTTGGATTTTCTGATTTGGTTATGGTGGTATATCTTCTTGGTTGAGGATCATGGTTATTTGGTTTCTTTTGAGGAACTCATGATGTGCACTTTGAGTTCTTTGATGGTTTGATGCCTTGGTTGATTCTCATGGTTAGAGGATGGTTTTTCATCATTATTTCATGGATAGCTTGGATACACGCTTTAGTGGGAGCTTGTGACAGTGATGGGGTGACAGTGCAGGATTAGTTCCTGGTTTGGTTTGGATCTTCAAGTAGGAGATGTATTTTATGATGTCATAGATGACTTGGTACCACAATTGAGTGGGAGTTGTTGGCATTGATATATTTATTGAGTGTTTGTAGATGTTGGAGGTTTGTCTTAGATCCTGTTGCTGCAGAAGCATCTTTAACATTTGCATGGTGCACTTGTTATCTTCATGGTGTGTGAAGATGGTTAGATCTTGAGGACTCATGGAGTTCTTGGTTATCTTCATGGTATGTGGAGATGGTTCTTCCTAGTATGTGGAGATGGTTTTCTTCATGGTGTGTGGAGATGGTTGCATCTTGAGGACTCACAGGGTTCTTGGCAAAGGTGTGGTTTATGCTTTTATTTGGCATGTTATCCTTGGTGTGAGGATGGTTTCATTATTATGTCATGGTATACTCTTGATACGCGTTTAGAGTTGTGACATGTTATAGTGTGTTCATATGGAGCATGTTATCTCTTTAGTTGAGATGGTAAGATCATGTTGTCATAATTATGTTCCTGAGGCCATGGTTGGAACTTTGACATTGATCTTGGTTTAGTTTCTTGGTATTGAGTACACTGATCATAAGCTGGATACTTCATGATATTGCTATGTTGCATTTGGAGTTGGCATGGATTGATTGGTTACAGGTGCTCATGGATACTTAGAGATGGTGGTGATGTTGATTTCTCTTGGATTAGAGAAGTATTTGTTGGGACGGTTGATGGTTTCAGCAGGAAGTCCGAGGGGGCAGTCACCTGATATGGACTTGAGAGGAGATTTTTCTTAGATGAGTCTTGGTTGGAGACTTGGGTATCTTGATGAGCATTCTCATTCCCCACTCTTGGTCTACTCGGCGGTTTGCTACTTGAGAGGTATAGCCCATTTTTTTCTCTCAGTTGCATTATATTTATGCTTGTCTTTCATGGATATGGATCTTGAGCTATGGTACATGAGTTAGTTCTGGAGGGTTCATTTGAGAGATGGTTTTAGCATTGGTTATCTCCATGTGCATATGTTGTTATGCTGGTTGAGTTTGGGAGATGGTTTTATATTGGGCATTTTCCTTGGATTAGGAATGGTTATTCCATGGTTTAGGAATGGGTTTATGAGTTTGATCTTCTTGTGAGAGGCTTACATCCATGATGAGTTATATGGTATGGTTTGGGTGTTGTTGAGGCTTCTTGTTGGGGTTTTATGGAGGAGATCATACTTGCACAGTTTACATCTAGAGGTGTGTGTAGAAGGACATGATACAGGTTATGATTTGCATGGTTTCTCTGGTCTTGGTAATCTTCTTGGATGTTCAGTTTTTCCTACATTGGATTTGAGATTGGTTAGAGATTGTGATCACTGGTTTGTGCTCATGTATGTCATGTGAGAGATGACATGGTTATTTCTTTATCTCTTTTCTCTGTTGGTTGTGGAGAATTTGGGAGACTATTGGAGACTTGTTATGAGAGTTGTTTTTGCAGGATATTGGATTATGTATTGTGGATGTCCTTGATACTACATGGATTCACTTCTTTTAGATGTGTTGAGTGGATTGGTTATAGATTTGACATTATCTTTTGCAGTGGGATCTTCTTGGTATATATGTGGCAGGTATTGCTCTTGAGGCTTGTGATTGCAGGTTATAGATTGGATATGTCGGTGATATGAGATTCACTTGTTATACCTTTTTTGGAGGTATGGATAGTTGGATGGGTTTGGCACTTGCTGTGGGTGCTATTTCAGCTATGGATATTTTGACAACTACGGATACATGTGATTACCTTTGGATCAGGTTTTTGTGCTTGTAATTTTAGTTGGTACAGGATTTTATGATCTTCTAATGCGACAGGTTGGGTGGTTTTCTCTTTGGATGGCTTCTATGTATGTCCAGTGGGAGTGGCATAATAGGAGGTGAGATCATTCATGTTTGAGATGCTGGATACTTTGATTTTGTCGCGGGTACCAAGATGGAGCACTTGGTGTATTTTGATCCATGATGGTGGATGTGCTAGGAGGGATTGTTCCCTTGTTCGTTTATGTGGCTACGGATTGACCCTATGCAATGTATACAACAAGTGGGAGATTGTTGAGATAATGGGTGTTGCACACATTGCATAATATTGTTATTTTATTATTTTTATTTTATTATGTAATGTTGTACCTAGATGGACGTGCAACATGTAAAGATTCCCATGGAATATTGTTGATGAGTTCTATTGTAACATTGTGATAATATTTTATGTAATTATTTAATATTGGAGAAAAAAAGAATTAAATGCCCAATATTAAATTTGAGGTCAGTGGGTTAGGTAGCACATGGTTTATGTAATACCACTTGGTGGTTTTGTGGGACTTGCTACTATATAAGCAGCCACAAAGGGTAGTTTTTGTAGAGAGAGAAAGAGTGAGAAAGACAAGAGTCGAGCGGGACAAGGCTTGACAGGTTAGCCAAGGGAGCATTTGTGAAGGTTGGAAGCATGGCATGGGATGTGTGGATTCATGCTTGTTCACATAGTTTGCTCGGTTGTGGCTATGGCCATGAAGGCTTCCATGGTTGTATGGCAATGGTATTTTTTGCTGAATAATACATGGTGATGGATGCTTTTGGAGGCTGGGTTTTTCCCTCAATGAGGGTTTCCCAGGGTATATCTTGTGTCACAATTTTGTGGGTATGTTGTCTATTCTCTTGCATGTGGATTTTAATTCTGTGTTTATTTTAGATTTATTATGGGTTATGTGGAAACGGTTATATTCTTTGTTGCCAAGTTTCCTTACAGCTATTAATAAATAAATCATTGAGAAACGGTTACAACTAGCCGTTACAACCTACCACGAATATCTAAAGAGATACGAATACAATCATGTATAAAAAGGCAGATAGAGAATTGATAGGGAGATATATAGAAGATAGTTTGGAAGAGGCATCGAGAGGGCTCTCTGGCGACAGCCAGGGAGCCATCCATTTTTGTTTTTGTAATTTGTAGATCAGTTTGTAATGAAGGAGAATTGTTTGTGATAATGTCTTAGTCTAGTTGAGTTTTTCTTCTTAACGGTTCTCTGTCATTCCTTTTATGCAGTCAGTTTTGATTCTTTGTGGAAGAAGATAATAGTAATCTGTTTCAAGAATTCATATTCAATATTTTTATGAAGTCGGTTGTGTGAAGTTTGATGTTGTATCATTACTGTTGGGGACGATTCTTTTTTTTATCAATCTCGATTGAGATGATGGAGGGTGAACTTGAGTTATAAAATCTCTTGTCGACTCTGTAGTTTTCTCCCGCTTTGCTATTGCCTTTGCTGTCTTGGGGATTTGGAGCAACTGCATCTGCACCAGATGGATACTTTTTTGTTTACTTCTGAGTCCGTAACGAGGGGCACCCAGATAAGCTATGCGATCAAACTTCCGATACAGTCTTGGATGCGTGCCTAGAGCAGGATCCTGAAAGCTTACCGAGGTCAGAAAGAATGGTAATTGCCCCTAGTTGAGGCCTCACGGAAAAACTCAGGTCACCATTGAATACAGTAATGAAGGAGGCGCCATGGTTCCTGAGCGTGTGCACACTGTTCTCATATCCACTCAGCATGATGAGACAATTACCAATGATCAAATTGCTGATGATCTCAAGGAGCAGGTCATTAAACCCGTGATACCGGAGAAATACCTTGATGAGAACACCATCTTCCACTTGAACCCATCAGGAAGGTTTGTAATTGGAGGCCCCCATGGAGATGCAGGACTTACTGGCAGGAAGATTATCATTAACACGTATGGAGGGCAGTGAACCTGTTATAGAGGAGCGTTGGTTGATATCCTAAAGTTGAAGACTTCTTATAGAACCTTGAGTTGAACTCTAGTTCCTTGAAGGGATTCCAAGACATTGTCGAATCCTCGAGTTGAATAGGGTTCCTTAAGGGGATATTAGAAGCCTCTGCATCAAATTGGTATCAGAGCTCAGAAGATTCTGAGTGTGTAGAAGGCAATCTACACCAGGCAGAGTTGGGTATATGATTTTTTTTAGTGAAGTTTTTGTGGTTGCAGGTGCTAGTTCACTCGCTGTAGATGGGTGGAGGTCTACTAGGTGAAGGCCATAGGAGATGGTCTAGGGCCAGAGAAGATGGTCCTTTGTGTGTCGCCAAAAGTCTTGGTGAGAGAGGCAAGAGGGACTCCCAAGTGAGGGACAAAGTGTTGGTGTTTGTGAGAAGCATGGAGGAGTGGACAATGGACTGGGAGAAGCACCTTGCTGGCAACCAGTTGAACTCCATTGATGGGAGTCAGTCTAAAGAGTCACAGTCGAAAGTGATAAAGAATGGAAGTAGCAGAGGCATCGATCAAGTGAAGACATTTCCATAGGGACATGGAAATTTCAAAGTTGGGGACTATGGTGCAGTGGCACCCATGAAATTTGGAATTTCCCATATCATTATTGCCTAAACTATTATGCAAAATGTAAGGACATCAAATCTTTAGTGATAAGCCAAGTGGGCCTTTGTAACCGATAAGAAAATGGGATATCATGATAGAAAATGTTCTTTGTAACTGCCACAACTAGCTATTAATAAATAAATCATTGAGAAACGGTTACAACTAGCCATTACAACCTACCACGAATATCTAAAGAGATACGAATACAATCATGTATAAAAAGGCAGATAGAGAATCGATAGGGAGATATATAGAAGATAGGTTGGAAGAGGCATCGAGAGGGCTCTCTGGCGACAGCCAGGGAGCCATCCATTTTTGTTTTTGTAATTTGTAGATCAGTTTGTAATGAAGGAGAATTGTTTGTGATAATGTCTTAGTCTAGTTGAGTTTTTCTCCTTAACAATTCTCTGTCATTCCTTTTATGTAGTCAGTTTTGATTCTTTGTGGAAGAAGATAATAGTAATCGGTTTCAAGAATTCGTATTCAATATTTTGATGAAGTCGGCTGTGTGAAGTTTGATGTTGTATCATTACTGTTGGGGACGATTCTTTTTTTTATCAATCTCGATTGAGATGATGGAGGGTGAACTTGAGTTATAAAATCTCTTGTCGACTCTGTAGTTTTCTCCCGCTTTGCTATTGCCTTTGCTATCTTGGGGATTTGGAGCAACTGCATTTGCACCAGATGGATACTTTTTTGTTTACTTTTGAGTCCGTAACGAGGGGCACCCAGATAAGCTGTGCGATCAAACTTTTGATATATTCTTGGATGTGTGCCTGGAGCAGGATCCTGAAAGCTTACCGAGGTCAGAAAGAATGGTACTTGCCCTTGGTTGAGGCCTGACGGAAAAACTCAGGTCACCATTGAATACAGTAATGAAGGAGGCGCCATGGTTCCTGAGTGTGTGCACACTGTTCTCATATCCACTCAGCATGATGAGACAGTTACCAATGATCAAATTGCTGATGATCTCAAGGAGCAGGTCATAAAACCCGTGATACCGGAGAAATACCTTGATGAGAACACGATCTTCCACTTGAACCCATCAGGGAGGTTTGTAATTGGAGGCCCCCATGGAGATGCAGGACTTACTGGCAGGAAGATTATCATTAACACGTATGGAGGGCAGTGAACCTGTTATAGAGGAGCGTTGGTTGATATCCTAAAGTCGGAGACTTCTTATAGAACCTTGAGTTGAACTCTAGTTCCTTGAAGGGATTCCAAGACATTGTCGAATCCTCGAGTTGAATAGGGTTCCTTAAGGGGTTATTAGAAGCCTCTGCATCATACTTTAGGTAGCAAAAAAGTTGTAAAACAAATAAGACTTTCTTCTCATCAGGAAGACATTCAGACAACAACCTACTTAAACCTAGATCACCTAAGACCTTAATGCAGTAGAACAACAAGAATCCTGCATGGAGGTATAAGGGGAAGTGGAGTGGGAAAACCTCGAAAAAGAAACAAAGGTAAAGCCTTAGGATGCTTGATGAGAAGAAAGCCACCTAGGGATTATCTAGATAAGAAACTAAATATAATTGCAATGAAAACATATCAAGCTAGAAGCTCAAAAGGGATGGATTGAAAGTTTGAAAACACTATGGTATCTACTAGCTCAGATATTGCACATGTTTTAGGAGTTGTTAGGAGGTATATGAGTCATATAGGGATTGAGCAATGGAATGCAATCAAATGGATTCTCACATATTTGAGAGAAGCATCCAATAAGTGTTTTACATTTCGGCGGCTCTTCTACTAATTTACAGGGCTATGTTGTCTCAAATTTGGTAGGAAATCTTCATACCAAACATAGTACAATAGGTTATGTATTTATTATTGGTGGGACAACAACGAGTTATATTTCTCAGTTGTAGAAGTTTAACACTTTATCCATTACAAAGGCAAAGTATGTTGTTGTTACAGAGACTACCAAGGAGATGATATGGCTTTAGTTCTTAATGGAAGAATTGGGACATCCATATAGGGGTAATTACTTGTTTACAGATAGTCAAAGTGTCACTCATCTTGCAAATAATTATGCTCTACATTCAAAGACAAAGCACATATAGTTGCGGTACCATTTCATTTGGTTAGTTTTAGATGATAGACAATTAAATTTAGAGAAGATACATACAAGTGATAATCCAACAAATATGCTTACCAAGGTAGTAAGAAGGGAGAAATTGAACTCCTCTTCAACTTCAGTTGGTCTTCTAGAATGAACATAATAAAAGAACAACATAGTTCAGGGTGGTTTTTTATTTTAGTGGGAGCTACAGGTTTGATAGTGCTATGATCAGTCTCCTAGTGGGAGGTTATTATTGTGAAGTCTGATCAGTCTCCAAGTGGGAGATTGTTATGATGTGGAGCCTAATCAAACTTGAAGGTTAATTTCTCTCTTTATTCGGTGTGGTTCCCCCCTGGATCATTACTATGGGGGTTTGGGAGCAACGCCCCAAAATGGGGACAAGGGGTAGCACCCAAAGATGGAATCAAGGGGCAACATCCCTTGTGGGGACTCGGGGCAGAGTTCCAAGTGCGCTCCTTATCGCCATATAGGGTGGGGTCAAGGGGTAATGCCCCCGCAAGGGTTTTTTAGGGGCGGTGCCACTGAAGCCAAAAATGAATTTACTATTGCAAAAAATGTCAGCTGCTATTTTTCTATTGGACAAATTATTCTAGCCCTAATTTTGTAAGCAACAAAAAGCTTGTATAAAATGACTCATGGTTAGGGATTTCATAATATATGATAAGATTATAGCTTCTTGTGGCGGTATTAATCTATAAGGGATTATTGATCGTAATCATTGTATATTAATAATATTAGACTTCTTGTTGGTGGACGCAACCAAGGATTGAGTGAACCACATTGAATCTTTGTGTCTTGTATTCTCTTCTGTGTAATTTATTATTTTTTGATATTGGTTATGTTTGCATGTAGTTGTTATTTATGTCACATATATCCTAACATGAGAACTTTGAATAATCCAAAGAAATTTTCTTTGGACTAGTATTAAAGAAACAAATAGAATAAGCTCAGTGAATTGGGACATAGTGTGCAAGCCCAAGGATAAAGATGGGTTGGGTGTTAGAAAGGTCCCTGACCTTAACTAAGCCCAAATATCTAAAATTGGGTGGCACTTGGATATGAATCAATCTAGATGAGGAGATATTACGAAGGTACAATATCTTAGTAACACCCACTTTGCATATTTCCTAATAGAGAAGGATTGGCCCTCATGTTCTAAATTTGGAATAATTTGATTAAAAATAAAAGTCTTCTCTGGGAGGGTCTTAGATGGTTGGTTGGGAGAGAGAACATAGTGCTATTCTAGGAAGATAACTGGCTTGGAGGCAAACCAATAATAATGAGTAAATTTGGTCACCTCAAGGATTTACTAAAATTAAACTACGTAGGGAAAGTTAGTGATTATGTCACTAGTGGAAGAAGATATTGGAAAGGTGGGAACCTTGAATCACTTGTGGAACTTCTTGACATTCTTGAGACTAACAAAATTATGTAATTTTTAAAGGAGGATAAAATTGTATGGGAAATTTATTGTTAAATCAAAACACCCCCTCCTTTTGAAAAATGACCTAACCCCCCAATTTTGGAGAATTTTTGGGAATAACTACTGGACTTAGATTTATGGAAATATTTTGACTATTAACAGTCTAAGAAGGGGCTTTCTAAACCCTAACAAGTGCTATATTTGCAAGGCTGAGGAGGAAGATATTCTTCACACTATTCTTCTTTGCCCCTTTTCTAGAGAGATCTAGTTTATGGTCCTCCAAAAAAATTCTATGATGTTTTTTTTTTTAATGACTTACAATAATCCCCTCAACTAGTAGTGCCCCTTTAACCACCCTCTGGTCAGATTACTATGGAAAATGATCCCTCTTGCTGGAGGATATGGAAAGACAGGAGGAGCATCCAATTGAAGTGGTGACTACTACCATTTACAGAGTTGTAAAGAAAAATATCAACTATAGTAAGTGGAGGGCTCCCCCTAACCCCTAATCTATTGGCAATCATAATGTGGCTTTAAATTGGAATCTTCTAGAAGCTTTCAAGGTTTATGACAACTCCAAATCTACTATAAGAAAAAAATACTAAATGGGAACCTCCCACCCAACCAATCATGAAATTGAATTTTGATGGTGTTGTGAGATATGAATGTGTTGCAAGTAGGGGAGTGGTTAGAAACTCCCTTGGCTATCAGTTGATGACTTATTTGGGGAACTTTGGCAGCATATCCAACAATATGGCGAAGGCTATAACGTTGTAATCAGACTTGAGACTTGTTGTTAGTCTGGCATGGAAACACCTTTGTATTGAATGAGACTCAAGGATTATTGTGGAAATTGTCAAAGGGAATATGGAGCCATTTTAGTCTATCTTTGGTATTATTAGAGACATATGGATCCTCCTTACTAGCATGGAAAGGTATAACATACAACACATTTATAGGGAAGGGAATTCTACTATAGATGTGTTGGGTAGCCTTGGGCTACAAGCCCAAGGAATAAGATGCTGGAGGCAAATGCCATGTTTACCTACAACTATTCAATCCCTTATTGAAAGGGAACAAATGCATATACATAGGGAATGATGGTCACTGTTTGGACAAGGGTACCTTATTAGTTCCTAAAAGTGTTTTTTTTTTTTTAAAATCGGAATACGGCTTTGAATTCAAATTTAAACTTGGATGTGAGAGGAAGGAATAATTTAAAAGTAACTTGTTGTTTGTTTTATGAAGTCATTATGATAATTTATGTAAGGGTTATAGAAATGATTAAAAGAGATTTTGTCAGAAGGAAATTGAATCAAAATATTTATTACCCTCACAGTAAGCTTTTGGATTGGATTAGTGAACACATTTTTTTACAAAGGCGAGTAAAGTTGATGATTGATAGTAAGAAAGTTTGTACACATGGCTTCATCAGCAATGGGTTCAATAATTCCCCACCATTATGAGTAATAATTATAGCATCTTAAAACACTTCTATATCAAAATTTTTGGCTTTGTGGGTAATCTGCAAGTGATATTTCTCTAAGGTTGGGTTTCTAGAGTAAAGGTTTAATTAATATTTTCAATCTGAAGTTGTCATATGATTTTGAATAGGGGACGAAGATGAGTGGTGATATGGTGAGAATTAAACCATCAAAAATTAATTACCATGTGAGAAGACTTTGTACCTAGATGACGTTGAAGGAAGGGGGTCCAGATTCATTCATGAAGGCTACGGTGAGACATGATGACAACTGCTCATCTTTGTTTGTTAACTCTTCTCCACTAACGAGAGAGTCAGGTGTATTACTTTCTAGGTGAACAAGGAAATCATAATGATGGCTACTAGTTTTTCATGGAGGGTAAAAAACCTTGAAAGTTTTTTCAACATGGATGAAGAGTCGATTAAGCATAGAGGTGGATTTAGTTATGAGGACCTTCAAAAACCTTGGGACGAGGTATGTCTTGTGACTATGAAATATCTAATGCTAGAAGGTAGATTTGGTATGTGCTAATTTTATCACTTTCCTTTACTGAACCATTTTAGGTATCATGATGAGATTTCTATCCCTTCTTTTCTTCTTCACAACCTGGAAGCTACCATGATGGAAGTGAGGGATAGAGAGATGAAGGATAAGAAGTTCACTATTCTCCATCAAGGGCTCATTCTCCATCATTATAACTTTCATTTTTCCCTTTGTCCACCCTATTGTATTGCTCTGCAAGATGCCCCAGGCTTGTGAAATCCACCAATGATTTTTGGTGGTGGATGTTTTGCAGCCACCACTCCTTAGCCATGTCCACCACCCACACCTCTGGAAACTCTAAAAAATTAAAAAAACAATTTGGACAAAGCCTAAATTAGTGTTAAGAAGCCTAAAATTGAACACACTATTGAGGTTGAACTGGTTGATTTCAAAGAAGATAATGATGGAGGTCGTAGGAGGTTAGGTAAACTGACCAAGAGTCATGTGAGGAGGAAACAAATGGCTAGTAGAGAGTTGGAGGCTAGTGAGGAGGAGTTGGGGTTAGGGGATAGTGAAAAAAAGAAGCCAAGAAGGAGGGAGAAAGTGGTTAGGAATAGAATTGTTGAGGAGGAGGAAGAAGATGATGTTACAAAAGAGGATACCTTAAAATCGGTGTTGGGATAAGATAAAACGAAGATGGAGGCCAATCATAACTCTACCCATTTGTCTTCTAGTTTTACAATGAGCTTAGTTGGTTTTATCTCCTTTGCCCATCCTATCACTCAAACCATCAATAACGCCTCCCCAGTCACTATCGCCTCCTCGATGAAGACTGGGAAAAGTGAAAAAGATAAGATTTTAGCTAACCCCAATGTATTATAGTTTTAGGATGCGGTGACACCTACAATCAAATGTGTAGGTTGCAAATAACTAGGAGGTACCTTAAAGAATACCAACAATGATATTGAAGCACTTAAGGTAAAATTTACTACTCTGGATGAGTGCTTTAAGGCCTTATTGAGATTTTCAGTGAAGGTGATGAATGTGGCTTCGAGACCCTATCAAGATTTGTAGTGAACGTGATGCATGCGACATCTACTACATTGCAATTGCTCCAATAGGAGAAGGTGGATGAAGATCTTGACATGGAGGACTGTAAGAAGCTTTGTAGTTTCTTGGATGATGATTGGGCAAAGGTCTAGCTGGAAAGGAAGGAGAAGAGAAAGACCAAAATTTATGTCTTTTTTGTTTTGTGTTTTCTTTACTATGCTCTAGTTCTACTGGGATGTTTTAGCTAGTGATATTATGGACTAGTTGTTTATGGCCTTATTGGACTTCAATTTTATTTTTTAAGTAGTTTTAGATCATATGTTTATATTATTGTTATTAGGATGGACAATACTTTAGTGACTAGTAATATGGTTATTATTATGTTAGATAAGAAATTGATCTAGTTGTGCAAGTTCCGTAGGGATACATTTTTGATATGGGTATGTGCAGGATCATGGTATGCCAAAAAGTGGTGATGTGAAAAAAATAGAGTTTGAACACCTCTAAAAGCACTTCAAAATCCGCTCTAACTTTTTTCCACCTATCCAGGTACCAAGCCTGGAAGGAAAAGCCGAGCCTTATCGGATATCCGATATAATATTGGATATCCGATAATCTATCGGATATCCGATAATCATATGACATTATTATTATAATATTACAATAATATAAAAACATTATATTATAATAGTATAATATATTATTTAATATTATATAATATAATATTATAATGTATTATATTATAATAATATAATATAATATTTAATATTATAATATATAGTAATGTAATATAATATAATATATTATATTATAATATATATTAATGTAATATAATATATATATATAATATAATATATTATAATATTTCAAAGCTATATGTTATATGTTATATATAAAATATAAGATATGCAGGTGATCGAATATCCGATTCAATATCGAATATCCGATATCTGTAACATTACATATTAAAAAAAGACCAAACCCGCGGGCCCTTATTTCTTACATTTTGGGGGCCAGTATTAGCGCGCGACCAGATATCAGATATAGGATCGGATATCAGATACTAAGGTATTTTTTTATTTTTAAAAAACTATTTTTAATCTAAATTCGATAGATTTTAGCATGATTTTGTTTGTTTTAGTTGAATCTAGGGTTTTTTTGAAAAAAAAGGTTAAAATTAAGATTTTTTAAAAATATATATTATGTTTTGCAATTCAATAGGAATGGCTGATCAGAAACTAAGGTAGGGAATAATATTCCTCGTAACCCCCACCAAACGATCTAGTACCCCCGCAAAATCGTCCACCAAATGATCCTCTACCCCCTCAAAACCCTCCTCGAATCAAGGATTTGATAAATGAAAATCTCATCAAGTTGAGAGGTTTGCATAGAACATACAATAATGTACCCGCATTGGCTCCTATGTTATCCACGTTAAACACCATAGTGGATAACATTGAAACCCTTACAAACCAACAAAATGCCGCTCTTCATTTGCGTGATCAAATGCACGAGATGTTTGATGATGGTTTGGATTATGATGAGGTTGCAGCCCTCAACATAAGCAAAGATAATTTGGCCAGCCTTTTTGCAAACCCAAAAATGGGTTTACTAGTTGACCCAAAAAAATCCAAACTATTGATTAAATGGTGCACAAATGACACCATACGTGTAAACTTTTGGGATCGTTGGTGGATGGTCTTTGATATCCCTCCACATGGCAATTTAGACATACCATTTTATTTCCTTAGAAAATTATATGCTGAATTTGTGTTGAAACTTAAAGTGAACTATTGGAGCATGAAGCCCAACATGGGCTTAGGACTAGGAGCTCCTCGGGATAGACCCTCTTCCCAGTGGAACAAAGTTGGCACTTTTGTCCCCCCCACTGATATCTCCCCTCCTCCTCGAGTGCAGCATCCAGATATTATGATAGAGGCTAGCTCTCAGACTATCAGAGCCATTCATAGGCTAAGTAGCCTAATGATATCTTAGGCTAGGTCAATCCTGCCTCCTCGTGTTGATGATGTTGGTGCCAGTTCATCATCAGCTAGCTCATCACACGTTTGTGTGCCTCACACTTGCATTACGTGCAAGAATATTTGCTTGGGTCCCATAGGTGATCTTCCTGAGTATCATTTTGTATTAGACGAGGATACACTAGACACACACACAGAGGCTACAGACCCTGATGCGAGAGAGGAGGGGAATGCAGAGGCATGGACTCCTTTGGTGTCGGTACATGTATATATTTTTTTGTTATGACATATGTGATTTAAAGTTAATTTTTATAATAGAGTAATTTTAATTTTTAAGCCATATTGACTTTTATATGTATGTGATCTTCATTCACGTTTAGTTGATGATCGAGGAGGAGCTCAAAAAAATTGATGATGCCATGCTCTCGGCCATTTGATTTGGCCTTGAGACATCTGAACCATCTCACAATAGGTGTTCCATAGTCATGCGCTAGGCCTAGCTTAGGAATAATCTATTCAAGATAAGGACTACTTTTCCCCTACCATGAGGTGCATTTAGATTGTCAACCCAAGGACGTATACTTGAAATGGTCGGCACAGTATGTGCACTAGGTACCTTGATGAGTCATTATGCTTATGCTGCAGGAAAGTAAAAATGAAAAGGAAGGAAACTACACTACTATTGTGGAAAGGAAACTACTGAATCTATGAATGTTGAAAATACAATGACAAGATAACAAAGATTCCATCTTGACTCATCCACTAGACTGTTCTCTCAGATGTTGCAGGAACATTCATGAAGTGTGATGCTACAGGAAGGAATTAATTAGCTACATCTTACTTAAAATACTGCTAATGCTAGTAAAATGAATCTATTCTATCCTAATCTAATCCACCTTCCAAGTGGGCCCTCTTGGTTGGCTTCTCTAATCTACCAACACAGGATAGAAGCTAAAGAGAACTAATTCATTTCATTAATCAGTCATTACATGATTCAGAATTGTAAAACACAACTGCAACAAACTGTGAATCAGTGTTCTCTCTTACTCAATAAAACTTATCTAAAACCAAAAACTAAAAACTTCAAAAAAAAACTTCACACACAAGAATCGATCCTGACATATATAGGGAATCTACTCTTTATTACATAACAAAAAAGTAACTATCCTAAGTTAAGTCTGCAGGAGAGAATATAGGAGAACAACTGAAAGCGAAAAGGAAGGATAACGGAATTGAGGAGGGAGCAATGAAATCTCAGCATCCGCTTGTTACAACATAAATGCAGAGAAGGTAATGGCTCGTAAAAACTCCTCCTTATTCGCTGCCATGTTTCCTGGAGTGGTTATAACTTTCTTTTCGTGGTTGTTTCTTGATGCTCGTTTCTCCTTGAATGCTATCGGCAACCAACTTCTGGATTCTTCTGCTCATCCTTTAATCCTTATCATCAGGTTAGTTATGATATAAGACATATTTGCAAATAAACATTCATCAAACTAAATTCAAGCATAAGAACGCACATTTGGATATTTATATGAAATACTGCATATTAGATATAATTTAGGCAAAAGATGACATAGTTTTTCTACCCCATAAATCATCAAAGGTTTATCAAACATAGGCTTATAAGTGTTAAAACAAAGATAAATGGAGTATCACAAAGTATCTTAAACATAACAAAATAAAGGCATTTTCTAGACTCATCATCTGCCCCCTGCTAAACTAATGCTTGTCCTCAAGCATTACACTTCTTTGTCAAAGATCTGAGCTCCCCCACTTCTGTCTTTCCCTTTCTGCTACTCTTGAAGGTGTAATAGAATCCTCTGGTCCTTTCCCATACTTCTCGCCTATGGTCTTCCTGTAACTTATCAAGTTTGTCAACATCAATATCATACAGGGGCCATAAAAGCATTGGAGGTTGCATGGTTAAAGGACACCATAGCTCTGGCCTTAGTTGCTTTCCCAGTTCTAAATATTTTGGAACTCTATATAGTGTTGCTTCCAAATTAATAGGACTGTGTGGCTCTGATTTCTTGAGAGAATCGGGTAACCGTGCCCATCTACCTCTTACTTCGATCATAGCTCTCTGGAACGCAAAGTAGGGCAAGTTTTCATATTCGGCATACACTTTGGCTCTAGCAGCAAATACCTTCTTTCTAACTTCTGGATTACTCTTCCCATAGGTTAATGTAAACTAGTCTCGAAGCATTTCTTTTGGTTGTTTACTTTCTGCCCTCAAGGGTAAAGGTTTTGTTCTCTCCTCATCTCTGTAATTAACCAGTTGTCTGTCATAATTTGCCTCATTAGACATCCATGACATTAAAGCTTTCAAATGCACATCTCCTATATAGAGCAAAGGATTCCACTCAGTTTCTACAGGAATAACAAAATTATGAATATACAACTCACATAATAGATTTTGCTGCCATGGTGGTAAGGTTTGATACAACCCATAAAACTCTTGTGCGGTTTTGAATTCTGCATTTACATTTATGAGGGTTAACATCAACTGAAACAAAAGATATTGTTCTTCCAAAAAAAAAGCATATACTCAAGGAGGTGGTCTACAAGCAAGAGCTTGATCAGCTAATTTAAGTACATGTTCCATGCGCTGTTTCTATCTTTTTAGCTGTTCTTTCAATTCTTCAATCTCCTCATTTTGTGATGTTATGATCTTACTCATTCTTTTCTTCTCCTCTTTCCATAGTGCTTCAGCAAATAAATGCTATCCATATAATTGGAAAATGAGTTTTTGCAAGGTGACGACACTATTATCCTCTTCATAATCCTTTTTCTTTTTCTGTTCCCGCCATAGATGTTCCGCCAAACTATTGATCCATGTTGACTTATATGGGACTAAGGCAGTATTCAAATCATGACATTCAAGAACTACTCCATTCTCATGGCTTGAAATACCTGGTAAATCCATAAAGGTTTTGTTAATTTCTTGCTCACATGCTGCAGGAGGATTACCAGAAGCTTCTGTCATCTCAGTGTGAAGGGGAGAATGGTCAGAAATTATCTACAAAGGAGACTCTAGAGCAGGTGCTTTAGACAATATAGGATTTTTAAAAATCTGCCCTCTCATTCTAGGGCTTCTCTGCAAAGGAGTCTCTTCTTGTACTACTGTCTTTTGCCTACATTTCTGTTTCGGTATCACTGCTGCAGGAACCTTCTTTGTTTTCTTCTGTTGTTTAACTGCAGGACTAGGTTTTTGTTGAGCAGTGATTTCTTCTGGTGACTTCTGTTTCCTTTTAGCTTGACTAGTAGTGGGTTTGGGGATGTCCTGTTCAGGTGGAGGCACATTCTCTTGAGTGAAAGCAAATTTTGGTTCAATCCCTTGTGCGTTTTCTGTTTCAGCTCCCTCAATATTTTGTTTTGTAGGCTCACTACTGGGAACTACATTTTCCTCACCCTGTTGTTCACTAGGGTCAACTTGGGGTTGTAGGGTTTTAAATTTCACAAAGTCATCCCATGTCAAAGGGGATACATCCCTAAGAGACCTTTCTATTAAAAACTTAATCAAGGCATGGTGAATGACAGAATTATCTTTCCCTTTTTGAGTCTCTTCCACACTAATACAGAGCATATTATATAGAAAATATGAAAGATTCACGGCAATATTGTGCCTTATACAACTAAGCAACTTAAAACGGTGTGCATGTAAGTGAGAAAATCTACCTTCACAAGTAAAATACCTGATGACATGCATTGCTAGGTCAGGGTATGGAGGCGGCAAAGACAATCACTTGCACCCCTGCTTTGTAACATCCAATGGAGGGTCATGTGGGGTAGTGAACTGGGCCCTTGCTGACCTAGCGTCATGCGAGCTCGAATAATGCTCTCCAACAAGAGGTAACCCTGTTACTTCTGCAATTCGTTCTTCTGTTGCAATTACTGTCAAACCCCACACAGAAGCTTCAAATTCATCAAATGTCCTGGTGAATTCTACAGCCACTTCTTCATCATATGCTGTTAAATTCAAACAATAACCTAACCACCCACATGCATTGAATCTTCTTACTACTTCTACGTCAGACAGCAACAAAATGTGCTCAATCGGCTCTTTTCTCTGTAAACCTCCTCCCATTTCTTGATACTTCTTCTGCTACTCTGTTTCTCTCTCCCTTTCTAAATGCAAACTTCAAAACTCTGCGTTATTTCTCAGACGCTTCATCGCTTCTTTTTGGGAACATTAATTGCCATAACCAATTGTTATGTGGCATAATTAAACTTTAGGTAAAAGTAAATCATGAATTTGCATGAAAATCATCCGAAAACATGGTTCAAATGCCAAAATTTTAAAAATAGGTCATATCATGGCTTAGCATGAAAAATTTGGCACGAACAAGGAAAATTCATTCAGAAAGTGGGAGTACAACACTTGACATGGCATACTTATGGCAAAAAGTTCTCATTAACTAAAGAGTAATGCCAAGATTTTAGAAAATCATCACAGTTAATCAAACATATCATTGGATAGTACGACACTCCCCTGCCCCCTGCTAAATTTACAACAAGTGTCCTCACTTGTCAGACTAGTATGGGTGAGGGACTGGAATACGCCGTAATTATAAAGACTATGCAGTATTATATATAATTAACAAAATCTGCAAACTTATAAATGAATAATAGATTGAAAACGTTTATACCTGCCAAGTGGATTGTCACATGCTCCAAAAAAAGGTGGCAAAAATAATGTAAACGACAGCATCCATCAGCATGTGCAGATTTGATTGAAAACACAAAAACTTAAGTATGTAGAAAGTGAGTGGATGGAAGATTAAGAAATGGAGTGGGATGGGTGGATGGAAGATTAAGATATGAATGGAAATAAATATCATGAAAAGAAAATGGACTTTATGCGAACATAAAGTTATTATTATGGACATACAAATTAGAATTAATGTTGAAGAGGAGCAGGCTGAAGGTTTTCACCTTCTGCTGTAGGAAGAGATACTTGAGTTGTTGTTGGATCCGGTTGTTCGAACTGTTGCATGAATTCGACTTTTGTTTGAGGCTGTTTGTAAAGCTTAAGTCAATGACCGTTGATCAACATTTTGAAAGGCACATCATCAATTGTGGTTAGTTGAATTGTTCCATTGTCAAAGACATGGATGATTTGATATGGTCCTAATCATCGTGTCTGCAGCTTCCCTGGCATATCCTTAAAGCGAGAATCATACAATAATGCCCAGTCACCAGCTTTGAATTGTTTGTTGAGGATATGAGAATCATGCCAGTGTTTTCTCTATTTTTACGCTAGTTCAGTGTGTTCTAAAGCGGTCTTGCGCATTTCATCCAAAGAATTAAGATGCAAGAGGCATTCTCTTTGTGCTGCAGGAAGATCAATATCTAAGGTCAAGGCTGTTCTTAAAGTCTTGTGTTCAAATTCAATTGGAAGCATTGCCACTTTCCCATACAAAAGCTCAAATGGTGTGAATCCGGTAGTGGTTTTCCAAGTTGTTCTATAAGCCTAAACAGCTTCTTATAAATGGCTAGTCCAATCCCGACGATGCAAATGGATTTTTTTAGTTAGAATATTTTCCAGCTCACGGTTGGTAACTTCTGCTTGTCCATTGGCTTATGGATGATAAGGACTAGATCTGCGATGCCTGATGTTATACTATTTCATCAATTCTGAAATTAGGTTGGAAGTAAATTGTGTGCCTTGATCAGTAACCAATTCTTTAGGAACTCCATAGCGTGTAAAAATCTCTTCATACAGGAATTCGACAACTTTTTCATCACGGGCATGCTTCATAGCCTTAACCTCAACCCATTTGGTTAGGTAGTCAGTACAAACCAGAATATAAGAATTCCCATTAGATGGAGGATCAATAGGACCGATGAAGTCCATTCCCCATTTGTCAAATGGTGTTAACACCACTTGAGGATTCAGAGGCATTTCATCTGTTTTGGTTGGGCGACCCATTCTTTGGCATTGGTCACACTTCCTTGTATAATTGATTGCATCTTTATGAAGGGTAGGCCAATAGTAACCAGTGGCTAAGATTTCGAAAGCTATTCTTTTGGCTGCAAAATGTCCTCCGCAGGGCTCATTATGACATGCATGCAAAATATCATATGTCTCATCTTCTCTTACACATCTGCGCATAACTTGATCAGGTCTAGTATAGAACAGAAAATTGTCTATCCATGAGAAATGGAAGCTTCTCTATATGAGCAGCTTTCTCTCCTTATAAGAAAAATGCATTGGTGTCTTATTAGCTGCAATATAGTTAGCAATATCTACATACCATGGAACTTTAACAACAATATGAAACAAATTTTCATCTAGAAATGCATCATCTACTAGAGTAGTGTCAGTATCATGATGATTGATTCTTGACAAATAATTAGCTACGACATTTTTTTTTCTAGGCTTATCCACTATGGTTATGTCAAATTCCTATAACAATAGTAACCATCTTGCTAACCTACCAGCTATAGCAGGTTTGTTCATGAGATATTTGATTGATGCATGATCAGTATGAACATAGATAGGATAACCTGTGATGTAATGCCAAAATTTATTTAGAGCATAGACTATTGCTAACAATTCTTTTTCAGTCACCGTGTAATTCAGTTCTGGACCATGAAGACTCTTACTGATATAATAAATGGCATTCTCAAGATTTGAGTGTTTCTGTGCTAAAACTGTACCTATGGCATAATCAGAAGCATTTGTATATATGTGAAAAGGTAGGTTCCAATCAGGGCCTTGTAAAATTGGGGTTGTGGTCAAAAGTTGCTTAAGCTGCAGGAAAGCTTTATCACACTCAAGTGTCCAATTGAATTCAACTTCTTTTGTGAGCAACTTGTACAAGGGACTGGTTATTTTACTGAAGTCTTTTATAAAATGCCTATAATATCCAGCATGTCCTAGAAAAGATCTGATATCTTTTAATTTAGTGGGTATGGGTAATGTTTGAATTACCTCAATTTTAGCTGGGTCTACTTGTATACCTACAGTAGATATGAAATGACTGAGTACCACACCCTCTTGCATGAGCATGAAACACTTTTCACCATTTAGTGCCAAATTATGTTCTTGACATCTTACCAAAACTTTTTCAAGATTTATCATTGCTTCTTCAAAAGTAACTCCAAATGTTGTAAAGTCATCCATATAGATTTCCATACAATCATGTGATATATCAGCAAAAATACTAATTACAGCCCATTGAAACGTTGCAGGAGCGTTACAAAGATCAAATGGTAAAACACAGTATGCAAAAGTACCTCATGGACAGGTAAATGTAGTTTTGTCTTGGTCTTCAGGAGCAATACTGATTTGATTATAGCCACTGTATCCATCTAAAAAGGAGAAGTACTTCTTTATAGCTAGTGTATCCAAAACTTGATCTATGAAGGGTAAAGGAAAATGATCCTTTTTAGTAGCCTTATTCGACTCCCTATAATCTACACAAATTCTCCATTTTTCTCCTTTCTTAGGTACTATAACCAGCGGTGATACCCATTTACTATCAGATATAGGATAGATAAAGCCAACATTAAGTAGTTTCTGCAATTTTGTTTTGACTATTTCTCTAAGGCTTGGATTTATCCTCCTCTAAGGTTGATGAAGTGGTAGACAACCTTCATTAATGTATATCCTATGGGTACACAGTGTATGGCTTAATCCTTTCATATCACCATAATCCCAAGCAAAAGTCTTCTCATGCTTCTGAAGAAATTCTTTTAATTGTTCCATCTGTACAGATGTCAATTTGGGGTTAACATGCAGTTTATGGCCTTTACTCAGTTCAACAGGAATAGTGGATTCTACCATAGCAATTTCAGAGATTGGGCTTCCTTCTAATTCATAGGGAAGTAGTGAACAAAGATTTTCAAGTTCCTTAAGTAAAGTACAATTTGTATCACACTCCTCATATGTAATCAATTCTAATACAGAGCTTTCAGACACATCTTTTCCTACCACACAAGTGTTGGTAAGGATGCTCTGGATTACTAAATCTTCTTCTTGCAACTTTAGAAAAGATTGCCTATGTAACATCATAAGTTGTACTATGGAATTTATCTCTTCTTCTTCATCTCCTAAATCTGGCCAAAAAGATGTACTCAAATCTGGTAATGGTTGTGCAGGAGGATATAGATCAAATTGTTTAGTTGCTTGGCCATTTGATATGGTCATATTCCCTGATCTGCAATTTATGTTTGCATCAGCTGTGGCCAACCATGGTCTACCTAGAATGACAGGATAGCCAGATAGGTTTACTTTAGGGGACAAAATCATGAAGTTCACAGGATATTCTAGGGAATCTAAGGTCACAACAATATTTTCTATCATTCCATCAGAAATGACAGTGGAACTATCTGCAAGCTGCAGAATAGTTGGTGTGGGCCTTAATCCTTCTATTTGTAACTTCTTCATGGTTTCTTTAGTCATCACATTTATAGCAACTCCCAAATCTATTAAGGCATTTTTAACAAATTGACCATTTATGCTGACACTTATTACTGGACTCCCTGGGTCAGAATATTTTGGTGAAATCACTCTTCCTAACATGATATTAGCTAAATGTCCAACAACATGAACTGTGGTAGGATCCTTCTTCTTCCTTCCAGGTTTCTTTAGACAAGCTTCCCTTATAGCTTTTCCATAAGCAGGAATGTCCTTAATAGCTTGAAACAAAGGTATTTGGACATGCATATTCTTCAACTGATTAACAATGTCAAAGGGTTGTTCCTTGCTTTGTTCAGGTTCCTTTTGTATTAGTTGGTCTGGAAAAGGAGGCTCTACTGCTGGTTGAACTGGTATTGGTATGGTAACATTAATTGGGTCAACAGGTTCATCAACCAAAGGTTCTGATGCTGCAGGAGAGTCTGATACTTCAGTTATAAGAGGTGGCTTTG
This sequence comes from Cupressus sempervirens, assembly GCA_028749045.1. Lineage (NCBI taxonomy): Eukaryota > Viridiplantae > Streptophyta > Pinopsida > Cupressales > Cupressaceae > Cupressus > Cupressus sempervirens. The sequence goes on along the minus strand of CM053785.1, from coordinate 13,411,343 downwards.
GTGTTGGTAAGGTCGTTCCAGATCTTAAATGTATATCTGCGACATCTAGGGCATAAGTAGGGTACTGTTGGGTATCAACACTATACATGGGCTGCTGTGGTTTGCTATTTGGATTTGGCTAAGGTTGTGCAGGTAGCTATGTTTGCTTTTGAGGTCCACTATTTGCAGGTGGTGGCATTAAAGTTGGTTGTTGAGCTGGAGGGGGTAATTGTGGAGCACCAGTATTTTGGTTAGGCCATTGTTGAGATCCCTTCCATTGGTTTGGAGATTGCCAATTCCATTGGTTTGGAGATTGCCAATTCCCTTGGGGTGGTTGCCATTGGTTCTACTGGTTCTGGGGCCATTGGTTATTCTACTGGTTAGGCCAAGGTTGTTGGAAATTTTGAGACCATTGAGACTATTGTGGGTTATTTTGCCCAGCATTATTCCAATTAGGTTGGTTTTGTGGAGGACCTTGGGTATTGCGGTTTTTCCATTGATTACCATATGAATTTGAATTTTGCAAGGGGTCTTGAGGCATACCTTAACGTTCAGCCCATGGTCAGCGTTGAGCAACAAAGAATACTTGCTCATCATCCCCACCTATCTTTAAATATTCAGTTGGAAGATGTTGGTTCTCCATGCTTGCAACCAATTTACAGTGGCAATCCTTCTTTTGCTTCTTCTTTGCAGTCATTGTATCCAACTGTGTAGTGACATCAGTACTGATGTCTTGTTTGAAATCTGACAACAAATTGGATATTTCAAGTTTTGAAATACCTTGACTAATTCCTTTTGTAACCGTTGAACGGGGTCCTTGACCTTTCTTCATGGTTGACCTTGAGTAGTTCTGACATATCTTTTTGAGGTCATCCCATTGAGCTTGATATACATCTCCACCGGCCATCAGGTCTAATGCTTCCAAACAGTCTTCATTCACTCCTCTTAGAAAGACTAGTTTTTGGGAATCTTCAGACAATGTGTGCTGAGGATTCTTTTGTAGTGTATATAAAAATCGAGAAACATAGTCTTCTAATGTCTCTTCCTCCTTCTGTGATATCCTAAAGATATCATCTCCTCTTGTGCCAGATGCTTTGCAATATTCTTTATATTTTTCCAAAAACAAGGCTTGCATTTCATCCCAATTCACAGCTGCATTGGCTCCTAAGCCCATCAACCATCGTAAAGCTGATTCTTTCAATGTGGTTGGCAATAATTTAATCTTATGGGCATCAGTGTTGTAGTCGAAACTACGACAAAGGATGTTGAACTCAAACAAGAAGGTATCAAGGTCTTCAGTTGCAAGGCCATAGAACTTCAGAAGAGCAGTGGGGGGTATATTCTTAAGATTGGCATTGGTTATGAGACTTGGAAGTGGAAATGGAAAAGTGGGTTGTGCCATGACTGGTGTGATTGGATTATGAAGTTGCTGCTGAAAAAGAATGTTAGGCACTGGATGATTAACAACTGGTGGATTCGAGGTAGTGTTATCAAGAAGATTGGTCAATATTTCAGTGAAAGGTTGGAGACCAGATATATCTAGGGATTCAGCTCTTGATGATGATACTGTGGGGAAAACAAGACTTGCGTCTTCAAAGGGCAACTCAACTTCTTCTTCAACTTCTTCATTCAAATTAACAAATTCTTGTGGAAGAAATCTTCCATATTCATCTCGTCGTCTTCCTCTTCAATGCATGCAACTAAAATTTTCACACTAGTAAAAAGAACTTAATCTAAAAACTATGACTCAAAAATGCTCCTAGCTTGACACCATCCCCGACAATGGTGCCAAAAATGAACCGCCTCACAATAGGTGTTCCATAGTCATGCACTAGGCCTGGCTTAGGAATAATCTATTCAAGATAAGGACTACTTTTCCCCTACCATGAGGTGCATTTAGATTGTCAACCAAAGGACATATACTTGAAATGGTTGGCACAGTATGTGCACTAGGTACCTTGATGAGTCATTATGCTTATGCTGCAGGAAAGTAAAAATGCAAAGGAAGGAAACTACACTACTGTTGTGGAAAGGAAACTACTGAATCTATGAATGTTGAAAATACAATGAAAAGATAACAGAGATTCCATCTTGACTCATCCACTAGACTGTTCTCTCAAATGTTGTAGGAACGTTCACGAAGTGTGATGCTACAGGAAGGAATTAATTAGCTACGTCTTACTTAAACTACTACTAATGCTAGTAAAATGAATCTATTCTATCCTAATCTAATCCACCTTCCAAGTGGGCCCCCTTGGTTGGCTTCTCTAATCTACCAACACAGGATAGAAGCTAAAGAGAACTAATTCATTTCATTAATCAGTCATTACATGATTCAGAATTGTAAAACACAACTGCAACAAACTGTGAATCAGTGTTCTCTCTTACTCAATAAAACTTATCTAAAACCAAAAACTTAAAACTTAAAAAAAAACTTCACACACAAGAGTCGATCCTGACATATATAGGGAATCTACTCTTTATTACATAACAGAAAAGTAACTATCCTAAGTTAAGTTCGCAGGAGAGAATATAGGAGAACAACTGAAAGCGAAAAGGAAGGATAACGGAATTGAGGAGGGAGCCATGAAATCTCGGCATTCGCTTGTTACAACGTAAATGCAGAGAAGGTAATGGCTCGTAAAAACTCCTCCTTATTCACTGCCATGTTTCCTGGAGTGGTTATAACTTCCTTTTCGTGATTGTTCCTTGATGCTCGTTTCTCCTTGAATGCTGTCGGCAACCAACTTCTGGATTCTTCCACTCATCCTTTAATCCTTATCATCAGGTTAGTTATGATATAAGACATATTTGCAAATAAACATTCATCAAACTAAATTCAAGCATAAGAATGCACATTTGGATATTTATATGAAATACTGCATATTAGATATAATTTAGGCAAAAGATGACATAGTTTTTCTACCCCATAAATCATCAAAGGTTTATCAAACATAGGCTTATAAGTGTTAAAACAAAGATAAATGGAGTATCACAAAGTATCTTAAACATAACAAAATAAAGGCATTTTCTAGACTCATCAATAGACCCTGATGCGAGAGAGGAGGGGAATGCAGAGGCATGGACTCCTTTGGTGTCGGTACATGTATATATATTTTTTGTTATGACATATGTGATTTAAAGTTAATTTTTATAATAGAGTAATTTTAATTTTTAAGCCATATTGACTTTTATATGTATGTGATCTTCATTCACGTTTAGTTGATGATCAAGGAGGAGCTCAGACAGATTGATGATGCCATGCTCTCGGCTATTTGATTTGGCCTTGAGACATCTACGGTACATTATGTTGTGTTCACATTTTTTTTTCTATTTTATATTGTAGCATATATGGTTGCTAATCTTTCTTTTATCTTGCAAGTAGCACCTGTCCCAGAGGGACAAAGTGCGGAGGCTGAGCCAGCACGCATTGACAAAGGAAAGGTAATTAGGCGCTTTCTATTTGATTAAATATCGATGCATTCTTGTAAAATGTTTGTCGTAATCCCATTTAATTACATTCTTTATTGTATATAGGGCATCACTACTGGTGATGAGCCTGTATAGATTTCGAGTCGTAAACCATCAGGGATTTCCATTCGCACTGAGAGCCCCATTGTATGTATAAGTATCATTTATTTTTTATTATCCTTATCTTCATAAATAAATTCAAAACTGATTTCCGTGATATTAACAACTACTATTTTGTATCTCATAGGAGACTCCTAGTGCACATGAGGTCCGACAGGGGAGTTATGTAGATTTGGTGACACGACCACTCACTCCTGAGGAGGAGCCTACAATAGTAAGTTGTAGTTTGAATTCATGATTAAATATGTTATAAATTTAGCATGCTATGAATTATAATTTTATAGTTTAAATTGTAAATTCATCTGACAAAGGTATTTGAACATATACAGCCCACAATCACAGAGGTACTAGCATTGCCGAGGGCATACAAGAGGACTCCTAACCGGCACAGGAGGTCGACGAGAGAGGTATTTATTATGAAATTTTGATAGTATTAAGCTCCATTACAAAAAAGATCATTATGCATTTGAGTAATTCAATGTTAGCTACATAGAATCATATAAATTTAGTAGTCTAACTTTGGGTTTTCCTTTTTTGTTTATGTAGAAGGCATCCAATCCATCTAGTGCAGCAAAGAGGTTGCATTTTGATCATCCAACAGCACCCTAGGATAGTATAGTTTCCGTAGGATGCATCATGAGACATTTTGAGATGGCATATGCCACATTGTATGCAGAAACATTGATATTATACACATTTTGATGGCATGATCAACCACATTTTGTATATGGATTTATGTATTTTGATATATATTTGAGTACTTTGTCTATGGATACATGATCTTTGATATATATTTGTGTACAATTTTGTCTATGGATACATGTATTTTGATATATATATTTTTGTCATTTATGTGCACAATGATATACATATTAATTTAGTATCTAGTATTGTTCAATTTATCGTGGATCATGTGTATTGTTCATGTTTATGAAATATCATTAATTTTGATTATGTTTGAAATATTCGATTCAAATGCAATAATTTTTTAATAACATTTTAACAACCTTTATTATCAAATTTGGATGCAATGTATAATTTGAAGTGCTATCATTACATAAACACACTTGTTAATCTCCTACACAAGGTTCAGATAACCCCAAATCTTATTTTAAACTCCACTTTCAACCTTGAAACTAACTCTTGGCTTCAAATCTAATCTCAACATAGTTAAGGACTCCACTCCTCAACCATGGATTCTATCCCCAACCACCAAGTCATTCATAGATTCATAATCTTTGATAACTAGCACTTCACTTTGTTATTATCCTTATACTACAACTTTTCAATTTCAACATAACTTCAAAATATCTCAACTTAAGAGACTTGATTGGACAAGTCATCAATAGCCCTCATGAGCTCTGAGTTATTTTAAGCCTTAGCATCATCGTCCTGTAGCATTCAACGGTTCATTGATAGCCCTCACGAGCTCTGAGTTATGACCCTCAAAATATTGACCTCAAAATGCACTTAGAGCACCTTGGAGACTCCTCGGTATGGGGTGGCCGCGGATGATGGATGGTCTCCGTGGCTAGAACAAGGGTGTCACTAAGGTTCACCCACCCACCTGGAGCTAATGGCACTGACAATTCGATGCCAAGATTAGCGATTTCAAAGTTACGTTGTGGTGTACCTATGAACTGGGCACACTGCCAATTTTGGCATTGAGTAAGATCGTTGTGCTGAATCCAAATGGAATGTGATCTCTCAAAAATGAGATCTCAGCATCACTGTCTTGTAGCATTTGACAGTTCATCGATAGCCCTCACAAGGTCCAAGTTATGACCATCAAAAGATCGACCTCAAAATGCACTTAAAGCACATTGGAGACTCCTTGGTACGGGGTGGCCGCAAATGATGGATGGTCTTCGTGGCTAGAACAAGGGTGTGACTAGGGTTCACTCACCCATCTGGAGCTAATGGCACTGACAATTTGATGCCAATATCAATGGTTTCAAAGTTACGCTGTGGTGCACCTATGAACTGAGGCACACTGCGAGTTTTGGCATCGAGCGAGATCGTTGTGCCGAATCCAAACGGAATGTGATCTCTTGAAAATGAGATAGGTTATTTTAGGTCTCAACATCAGCGTCCTTTAGCATTTGACAGTTCATCAACAGTGTTCACGAGGTCCGAGTTATGACCCTCGAAATGCACTTAGAGCACCTTGGAGACTCCTTCGTACGGGGTGGCCGCAAATGATGGATGGTCTCTGTGGCCGGAACAAGGCTGTGACTAGGGTTCACCTGCCCATTCAGAGCTAATGGCATTGATAATTCGATGCCAATATCAATGATTTCAAAGTTACATTGTGGTGCACCTATGAACTGAGATACACTGCAAGTTTTGGCATCGAGCAAGATCGTTGTGCTGAATCCAAACGGAATGTAATCTCTTGAAAATGAGATAGGTTATTTTAGGCCTCAATATCACCGTCTTGTAGCATTTGACAATTCATCAATAGCCCTCACGAGCTTCGAGTTATGACCCTCGAAAGATCGACCTCGAAATGCACTTAGAGCACCTTGGAGACTCCTCGGTAAGGGGTGGCCGCAAATGATGGATGGTCTTCGTGGCCGAAAAAAGGGTGTGACTAGGGTTCACCCACCCATCTGAAGCTAATGGCATTGACGATTCGATGCCAAAATTAGCGGTTTCAAAGTTACGCTATGGTGCACCTATGAACTGAGGCACACTGCGAGTGGTGGCATCGAGCGAGATCGTTGTGCCAAATTCAAACAGAATGTGATATCTCAAAAATGAGATAGGTTATTTTAGGCCTTAGTATCACTGTCATGTAGCATTTGATAGTTCATTGATAGCCCTCACGAGCTTCGAGTTATGACCCTCGAAAGATCGACCTCAAAATGCACTTAGAGCACCTTGGAGACTCCTTGGTACGGGGTGGCCACAAATGATGGATGGTCTCTGTGGTTGGAACAAGGGTGTACTAGGGTTCACCCACCCATCCGGAGCTAATGGCACTGACGATTTGATGCCAACATCAACGGTTTCAAAGTTACGTTGTGGTGCACCTATGAACTGAGGCACACTACGAGTTTTGGCATCGAGTGAGATCATTGTGCCGAATCCAAAAGGAATGTGATCTCTCAAAAATGAGATAGACTATTTTAGGCCTCAGTATCACTATCCTGTAGCATTTGATAGTTCATCGATAGCCCTCACGAGCTTCGAGTTATGACCCTCGAAAGATCGACCTCGAAATGCACTTAGAGCACCTTGGAGACTCCTCGGTACGGGGTGGCCACAAATGATGGATGGTCTCCGTGGTCAGAACAAGGGTAAAACTAGGGTTCACCCGCCCATCCGGAGCTAATGGCACTGATGATTTGGTGCCATGATCAGCGGTTTCAAAGTTACGCTGTGGTGCACCTATGAACTGAGACACACTACAAGTTTTGGCATCGAGCGAGATCGCTGTGCCGAATCTAAACAGAATGTGATCTCTTGAAAATGAGATAGGTTATTTTAGGCCTCAACATCACTGTCCTATAGCATTCAATAGTTTATCGATCGCCCTCACGAGCTCTGAGGTATGACCCTTAGAAGATCGACCTCAAAATGCACTTAGAGAACCTTGGGAACTCCTTGGTACGGGGTGGCCACGGACGATAAAGGGTCTCTGTGGCTGGAACAAGGGTGTCACTAGGGTTCACCCACCCACTTGGAGCTAATGGCACTGAAAATTCAAATAGTTCTAGCCGTTAGGAGTTAGATTTTGAAAAGTTGTCAAGAAAATTGCAAAAGTTGCTAAGCAACTTTTTGCAATTTTTGTGCTAAGACAAGTTTTATTGCAAATAGACTCTACAAACTCCTAGGGACGCTAATAATGTTCTAAACATCTGGACTTAACTAAAAAATATGGAATTTACCAAAAATCCACTTTATTGGACCAATTGATGGCCAAGGCTTATAGTTGCACCATGGGGTCTTGTGCCCATTACAAATGTGGATGATCACAGGGAGATCATTAGATCTATCCGTAGACCTTATTACATCAAGAAAATAAAAATGATTAGGTGCTTTGCACTAGTGTTTCCTGTATTTCATAAAATTTAAACTATGGAGTTTCCTTCCAAAATGCTCATGTAGCCGTTACATTCAAGATTTGAATTTTCTAAAGCAATAAGCTAAATTTTAAGTGACTTATTGAATGTTTCAACTTATGAAATGACTTGAGATTATTATGAGACCTTATTAGGACCTATCTAATGACTCGTTTACCCTATGCAAACCTAGACATTACTAAAGTTCAAATCTCATGGTCCCTTACAACTTTTCAATATGAAAGTCTTTCAAAACATTATACAATATTATGACTCTTTATGCTTTCAAATGCCATGATTGGTTGCAAAATGGAAGAGATCAAGTATTCTAATTGTTCATCCGTACATTCTAGATTTTTCTTATTTGATTAGTTTGATAAAATAGTTTTAATAATCATAATGTCAGCTTTATGTCAAATAAGGAAAAAACCAAATTTGTAATAAGATATCCGCAAACAATTATCTTTCATATAGTTATAAATGCTCTTAGAATTATCCTTATAGCCTTGTATCAAATGCAAATATGATTTGCAAGAACTTGTTCAATATCTTCCTCTTATAATTCCTTACAAAGAACCTACCAAAATACAAATTAGAATGTGAAACTAATTTAACCTGTCTTTTTCATTATTACAAAAGCCATATACAAAAAAAGTTCACATTTTACATCATAATACATCATAAATCTTAAGAATTCTCCCCAATACCACACCCCCCCCCCCCCACAACTCTTCATGATGTACCTACATTCCAATATCATAAAAAAATTAGTAACTTATTGTATTAAACAAGATAATCATCAGTTCATTGAATCATTATGAAGAAAATAACATAAGAAGTAAATATACCTAGTCGAGTGTTCCAATAGGGTCCTCTCTCTGTTTTAGGGTCTCCAATAGGGTTTCATGATCAACATTAGCAATAGTAAAAAGTTCTTTTACTTTTGGTCTTCCTTGATGCTTCAACAACTTTACATTTGTTGCTCTAATAAGATGCGAATTTATGAGAATTATTTTGTGCTTCTGATAGTCTTCGAATGCAGGAATTCCATTCCTTCTAAGCATGTATGTCCGCAGCCATGTTCCAATGACAACCATTGAACCAGTAGGATATGTGAATCCATCATCATCTGTGATTGGTTGTGCAAGTTTTTGTTTACCTCTTACACAACGTGCTAACCAATAATCAGATTTCTCATCATTCCCTTGTGGTGCAACCAATCCAAAGACATGTCCTGGCTGAAATAGATATGATAGATGGTTATGCTCAAGTGAACTTTCCATGTCATCATTTCTGATAGAGGGTATGATAGACAATGGAGTAAGATAATGTGGAGCCCATGTGTCCACCCACTCACTTGACTCACAGTGATCCCAATCACACTGAAAACAACTAGGACAAAAGCAAGCTAGCTGTCATGTCCAAATGGTCCATGTATTAGAATCAGAGTTCCAGAATGAATGCATTTTTTATGGATCTCTCACTGTAACACAATCTAATCTATCAGCTACAGACCCTTCCTCAACCAACCAAAAGAACCTGTGTACCACTGAATCAAGAGTCCCCCCCTGTGATAATGCTAAACTACACCAATCAACAATGCTACGAGCATCACGAAGCTCTGTTGCTGAAATCTTCAGTTGCTCCTTGATTAAAGCTCTCTTCACACATGCCCCCGCTCCATCATGTTCCCCTTTTCCATGGCCGGACTCAAAAAAACTCCAAATATGAGGCACCCCTCTCTCTACGTGCATCCTACACAACCAATAAAACATGCGAGCATTCTTGAATTGACTTGTATAGTTATCCGACCAAATGATATGTCTATCCATAGCAATTGCATGCTCATGTAAGAAATCAAAATAATTCTCAAAACAATGTTGCACAAACTTGTGAGTGAGATCTATCATCACTCATATAAAAATGATACTCTCTAATAATCTTCCAATTATCTTCCGCACTATCAGGGGCATGCCTGTATGTTATGTGAACAAAAATAGCAATCTGAATAGAGTTGTAATACTAAGATTGTGTCTCATTTTGAGGTTGCAATGTGTAGTTCTCAGCAAAATCAACAACTGATATAATAGTGCCAATGGGAAAAGTCTCCTTGCACATTCTAAATTGCTCATCCAACCACTGAGACCTGTGACTATGTCTTGCATACTTGTAAAAAAGATTTTCCTTGAAATCTGAAACAAAACTAGCCACATTGATATCTTTTCCAACCAATTCACATCTATGGCTCTCACCTCCACTCTTCAATGTGTATTTCACCATTTCATATACTTTTTTTTTCACTATTTTCTTTCCAAGATCTTGTTCGCACCCCACATGGAAACATGTGTCAAACTTGGATAAGCCACACATTCTGAACACTTCTCATTTAAGCAAGCATTTCTATAAAAGAAACAACCATCAACTCTATGACATAAAAGTTGATCTAGCAAGTCTCTTGATGATTTTGGAAGCTCACTAGCACCACAATCCTTCAACATTTCTTTACTATGCAAAGTAGAACGGATGGAGCGTAATAATTTATAGTGCACAGAAAACTCAACATGATATTTGCAACAACATGTATTTCGAATTTTGAGTGGCACACAATAAAATGGCTTCAAAGATTCAAAAGCCCTTTGTGATATATGAAGACTTGGATGACTCTCTCTAAATTGTTTGAACAACATAGTTTGACTTACCTCCAAACAGTGTTTAGGATGGGGCGTGCGGTCTCTGATGCCAATTCTCAACTTTAACACATCTTTAGCATTGGGTGATACTTGTAAGTTAGAGTGCCAAAATTGTGTAATTTCTTCCTTCACATCATCGAATAGCTTCTTATCAAAACGTGGAAGTCTACCACCAAATGCCCATGTTTCATTTTGAAGAGGATCATCAATTTTCTCTCGTCGACTAAGTGCTCTTCTCAAAGTAGTACGATTTAGATTCAAATCAATACAAATTTGTCTCATATATCTACCCTTTCTCAAATGATGACTTACCAAAGAGGTTGTAATAACCCTACGAGCAACTCTGTTATCTTTCTCCCTGTTATTTTTTCCAATGCTATTGAGAGCACTGAAAAGATTCTTCATAATAATGGCATTTCTTTCCAACTTTTTATTGACACGAATCTTCAATTTGGAAAGCATAGGTCTCATCTTTTGCATCTTTAATAAGTGCATGAAAAGCTAACATTGCTCTACAACTGTCTTGTTGCCAAAAAACATCTGATATAGTCTTGAAGCCCATAACCGAATGGTTCTTTCTGATTTTTTCCCTTCCAAACTAGTAATAATCATTTCATCAATTTCAATTATCCATTTTGGTGTTTTAGAACCTTCATGTCGATTATAATTAGGAGATATGTAACGTTCTTGTGCATTAGGTTCCTCTGTATTGTCATTTTTGACATGGTCAATTATGCAATTTGGATTATGACTTGGTAGCATTTCATCTTCAAAATTTTCATTCTCTAAATTTTCAATTTCGGCATTATCGTTTTCAATAGGTACATTTTCATTCCCCAACTGTACATATTCATTATTTGACTCTATGATTTCACCTTCAACTAATTCATTGTCAACTTGACTGATATTTAGCATACCTTGTCTTTTTCTTCGGTGTTCCATTTTGTCTCTTTCCCTATATGTCTCAATGTCTTAATTGGATATCTTCCTTTTGTGTTTATCCTTTCGACGACTGCTACTCCCCATTTAGATGACAAATTCGAACACCTAAGGTTATATTTTCAAATTTTTTTCGATTGGTTGGCCCCCAAAATGCACTTTTTTGCAAAACCCGTGAATTTTTTTTTGAAAAAGTGATGTTATTGAGTCTACAAGGACATGGATATGTTGAAAATTAGTGCCAGGAAAAATCCAATATCGGATATCCGATTTGAAATCAAATATCCGATTTTCTCCAATGACATTTGGAGGGAAAACAACCTTTGCTATAATAGTATTAATATTATAATAATTATTGGAGGGAAACTGACTTTGGTTTATTAGTATTAATATATAGTACTAGAGCTATAAGAGTATATATATATATATTATTATAGCTATAGTATTAATATATAGTATCAATAATATTATTATACCTATAATAGTATTATTATTATTACTATAGATATAATAGTATTAATATTTAGTGTTTATTTATATTATTATTATTATGCTACAATAGTATTAATATATATATTAATACTATGCCATAATAGTATTAATATATATATTATTATTATAGCTATAATAGTATTATTATTATTACTGTAGATATAATAGTATTAATATTTAGTGTTTATTTATATTATTATTATTATTATGCTACAATAGTATTAATAGTATATAAATATGTCATCATTTAATGGGTCAAAGGAGGTCATAAGAATGATTCTAATATGTTTCTAGGGGTCCTAGGACCCCTAGGAACATATGTCATCATTTAATGGGTCAAAGGGGGTCATAGGGTGAACCTATGACCCCTTTTGACCCATATGAACAATTCTAATATGTTCTTAGGGGTCTTAGGACCCCTAGGGACATATGTCGTCATTTAATGGGTTAGAGGGGGTCATAGGTCACCCTATGACCCCCTTTGACCCATATGAACAATTCTAATATGTCCCTAGGGGTCCAAGGACCCCTAGGGACATATGTCGTCATTTAATGGGTCAAAGGGGGTCATAGATCACCCTATGACCCCCTTTGACCCATATGAACAATTCTAATATGTTGTCATTTAATGGGTCAGAGGGGGTCATAGGTCACCCTGTGACCCCCTTTGACCCATATGAACGATTCTAATATGTCTTTAGGGGTCCTTGGACCCCTAGGGACATATGTCGTCATTTAATGGGTCAAAGGGAGCCATGGGTCACCCTATGACCCCCTTTAACCCATATGAACAATTCGAATATGTCCCTAGGGGTTCTAGGACCCCTAGGGACATATTTCATTATTTAATGGGTCACCTATGACCCCCTGTGACCCATATGAACAATTCTAATATGTCCTTAGGGGTCCTAAGACCTAGGACCCCTAGGGATATATGTCGTCATTTAATAGGTCAAAGGGGGTCATAGGTCACCCTATGACCCCCTGTGACCCATATGAACAACTCTAATATGTCCGTAGGGGTCCTAGGACCCCTAGGGACATATGTCATCATTTAATGGGTTAGAGTGGGCCATAGGTCAACCTATGACCCCCTTTGACCCATATGAACAATTCTAATATGTCTCTAGGGGTCCTTGGACCCCTAGGGACATATGTCATCATTTAATGGGTCAAAGGGGGCCATAGGTCACCCTATCACCCCCTTTGACCCATATGAACAATTCTAATATGTCCCTAGGGGTCCTAGGACCCCTAGGGACATATGTCATCATTTAATGGGTCAAAGGGGGTCATAGGTCACCCTATGACCCCCTTTGACCCATATGAACAATTCTAATATGTCCTTAGGGGTCCTAGGACATATGTCATCATTTAATGGGTCAAAGAGGGTCATAGGTCAACCTATGACCCCCTTCGACCCATAAGAATGATTCTAATATGTCATCATTTAATGGGTCAAAGGGGGTCATAGGTGACCCATATTAACCATTCTAATATGTCCCTAGGGGTTCGAGGACGTTGGACCCCTAGGGACATATGTCGTCATTTAATGGGTCAACGGGGGTCATAGGTCATCCTATGACCCCCTTTGACCCATATGAACAATTCTAATATGTCCCTAGGGCTCCTTGGACCCCTAGGGACATATGTCGTCATTTAATGGGTCAAAGGGTGACCTATGACCCCCTTTGACCCATATTAACCATTCTAATATGTCCCCTAGGACCCTTAGGGACATATGTCTTCATTTAATGGGTTAAAGAGGGTCATAGGGCTTTGACTCATATGAACAATTCTAATATGTCCCTAGGGGTCCTAGGACCCTTAGGGACATATGTCGTCATTTAATGGGTCAAAGGGGGTCATAGGGTGAACCTATGACCCCCTTTAACCATATGAACAATTCTAATATGTCCGGACATATGTTGTCATTTCATGGGTCAAAGGAGGTCATAGGTCACCTTATGACCCCCTTTGACCCATATGAACAATTCTAATATGTCCCTAGGGGTCCTAGGACCTAAATGAATCATAGATGACATATGTCCCTAGGAGTCCTAAGACCCCTAGGGACATATTAGAATTGTTCATATGGGTCAAAAGGGGTCATAGGTTGACCTATCACCCCCTTTGACCCATTACATGATGACATATGTCCCTAGGACCCCTAGGGACATATGAGAATCACTCTTATGGGTCATAGGGGGTCATAGGTTGACCTATGACTCCCTTTGACATATTACATGATGACATATGTCCCTAGAGATCATATATCGTTCTTATGGGTCAAAGCGCTTCGACCCATTAAATGACGACATATGTCCCTAGGGGTCCTAGGATATATTAGAATTGTTAATATGGGTCAAAGGGGGTCATAAGGTGACTTATGACCCCCCACGACCCATTAAATGATGACATATGTCCCTAGGGGTCCTAGGACCACCCTAGGGACATATTAAAATTGTTCATATGGGTCAAAGGGGGTCATAGGTTGACCTATCACCCCCTTTGACCCATTACATGATGACATATGTCCCTAGGACCCCTAAGGACATATGAGAATCACTCTTATTATAAATATTAATATGTATGTTATTAATATATATATATAATAACGTAATATTTTCATTAAATATAATATGTATTATATATTATTATATTAAAATGTATAATAATATAATATATGTATAATAACGTAACATGTTATATATATATATATATATATATATATATATATATATATATATATATATATATATATATATATATATATATATATATATATATATATATATATATATATATATATATATATATATATATAAAATGTATTATATATTATTATATTAATATGTATGTTATTAATATATATAATAATGTAATATTTTTATTAAATATAATAACGTAATATATATATATATATATGTTATTAATATATATTATTATATTAATATGTATGTTATTAAGATATATGTATATTATTAATATATACGAGTCAAAGGGGGTCATAGGTTGACCTATGACCCCCTTTGACCCATTAAATGACGACATATGTCCCTTGGGGTCCTAGGACCTCTAGAGACATATTAGAATCGTTCTTATGGGTCGAAGGGGGTCATAGGTTGACCTATGAACCCCTTCAACCCATTACATGTCGACGTATGTCCCTAGGGGTCCATCTAATATGTGCTTAGGGGTCCTAGGACCCCTAGCAACATATGTTGTCATGTAATGGGTCGAAGGGGTTCATAGGTCAACCTACGACCCCCTTTGACCCATACAAACGATTCTAATATGTCCCTAGGGGCCCCTAGGAACATATGTGGTCATGTAATGGGTCGAAGGGGGTCATAGGTCAACCTATGACCCCCTTCGACCTATAAGAATGATTCTAATATGTCTCTAAGGGTCCTAGGACCCCTAGGGACATATTTTGTCATTTAATGGGTGAAAGGGGGTCATAGGGGTCATAGGTCAACTTATGACCCCCTTTGACTCATATATATATTAATAACATACATATTAATATAATTTTATATATATATATATATATATATATATATATATATATATATATATATATATATATATATATATATATATATATATATATATATATATATATATATATATATATATATTACGTTATTATATTTAATAAAAATATTACGTTATTATGTATATTAATAACATACATATTAATATAATAATATATAATACATACATACATACATACATACATACATATTACGTTATTATATTTAGTAAAAATAATAATAATATAAATTATATTTATAGATTATAATAAGAATAACGTAATATATTATTATATATTAATAGATTATATCTTATATCTTTACATTACGTTAGTATATATATATATATATATATATATATATATATATATATATATATATATATATATATATATATACATCTTTACATAGTAATATAACTGAAATAATTTATAAATCATAAGCTATAACTCTTAAACCCGATTTTCCCTCCAAAATGGGTTGGATTTCAAAATTTTCAGCAAAATTCACCGAGCCATATCGGATATCCGATTAGGCTTGGTATTTACCAACCCTTCCCGGTCAACCCAAAAGATGTGTTTGAAGAGGGTTTTAGTGATACTCAGACTTCGGGTAGCCGTCTAACAATGTTATTTTGATCGAAATTGAATGAAACGAAAAGGGTTCTTTAATATCGCTCTTGAGATTCCATCAATATAATTTTTGTCAAATTCTGAGTTCGATAAGTATTTATTAGTTGATTATCGATGAAGATTATTGTAAAGTGCTGATTGACATACTGATTGAAAAATAGCTATAACTTTCAAACGGTATAACATTTTTTAAATCTAAAAGTTGCGTCACATTCTATGCTTCGCTCAGTATAAGAAAAAAAAAAAAAAATTAAATTTGGTAAAATTTTCTATTAGTTAAGGTGGTCAGACACGGGACTTCTTTTTTTTCAAAATTATTTTGGTAGAAAATTCATATTTAATTATTTATTTGGAATAAAAATATCGAAAAATATGCATCATATCCGGGCATGAGTCTACTTTTCATATCTATAATTATATTAAAAAAATATTATCATTTGATTTTGATTAAGGTGGTCAAACATACACCTACTCTTTATTTTTGCCCTGAAATTTTTGTAGTACTGCATTAAAATTCAAACTTTTTACCAATCAATTATTTTTTTCTCCTGATAAGGCCTAGTAGTTTAGAAACTACATTCAATTTCCTATAGATTATTTTCTTAAAACTTTTTGATATAAAGTCCATAACCACTTTAAAATTATGTGTCAAGTTGACATAACCCTGATTTGTTGGTTTTTCACTGCCACTTAAGGCCATAGTTTGGTTGACCATGATCCTGCACATACCCATATTAAGGGACGGGGTTGTGAATATCCTGGTTATTTAGATGCTGGCAATATGTTATGAATGGTTTATCCATTGCTTTTTTTAATATATTAAAGCAACCAAAAAATAAGGGGGATGACCCTTAAGAGCAAAACAATGGTAAAATTGTTCACAACCCCATCTTTTAATATCAAAAACCTCTCCCCACCAAACTTGCACATCCAAACGAAGTTCATTTCTAACACAATAATGACCATAATACTATTCACTAAAACATTGTCCATTCTAACAACAATAATATAAACACAAGATCTAAAATTACTTGAAAAGTTCTTAAAGTCCCATAAGGCCATAGACGACTAGTTTAGAATATTAGTAGCTGGAACATCCCAACAAAACCAGATCATATTAAAGAAAACACAAAATAACAAAGGCCTAATTTTTGGCCTTATCCTTCTCCTTCCTTGCCAGCAATACCATAGCCCAATAATCAACCAAGAAACAATAAAACTTCTTAGAGTTTTTCATGCCAAGACCTTCATCCACCTTCTCTTGCTGGAGCAGTTATAACGTAGTAGTTGCCGCATGTGTCCCCTTCACTACAAATCTTGAGAAGGTCTTGAAGCACTTGTCCAAAGCATTAAATTGGACCTCAAGTGCTTCAATATCATAGCTGGTATTCTCCAAGGTACATTCTAGATCCTGACAACCTGCACATTGCCCTTAGGTTGCAATGCATCACAAGCCTACAAAACATTGGGGTTAGGTAAAATCTTATTTTTTCCAATTTTCCAAGTCCTCACCAAGGAGGTAGTAGTTGTCGGGGAGGTGTTATCGGTGGTCTCAGTGATAGGGTGGGTAGAGGAAGTGAAATCAACAATGTTCATAGTGAAACTCACAAACACATGGGTTGAGTCCCAACCGACATCTATCTTCTTTTTATCCTCCCCCACCACCAAGTTCAATTTCTCCTCTTTTGTGCCATCATCTTCTTCCTCCTCCTCCTTGACATATTTATTCCTAATTGCCTTCTCCTTCCTTCTTGACTTCTTTTTCTCACTGGTCCTTGACTCCAAATGCTCCTTACCAACCTACAGATCTACAAGCCATCTGTTTCTGCCTCACATGACTATTGGACAGTTTACTCGATCACTTGTGACCTCTCTCATTATCTTCTTTAGAATCAACTAGCTCAAGCTCAACATTATGTTCAATTTTGGGCTTTTTGGTAGTAATTTGGGTTTTGTTCAAGTTGCTTTTTGTTTTCATGAGTTTCCAAAGGGTGTGAAGGATGGGGACGACTAAGGAGTGGGGGCCATAGAACAACCGCCACAACAAGCCTTGGTGGATTTTGTGGGTCAAAGGCATCCTGCAAAGCAATACTACGGGGAGGACAAAGGGCAAGGTGAAAGTTATAATGATGGAGAATGAGCCCTTGGTCGAGCATAGTGAATTTCTTCCCCTTCTTCATTCTATCCCTCACTTCCATCACCGTAGCTTCTAGATCATGAAGAAGGAAAAAATGGATATAAATCTCATTACGATGACTTAAATAGTTTTGTTCTTAAGAACCAATGCCCTTTTGTTTTTTAGTTGCTTTAATATCAAAAATATTCAAGAATAGGACAACTATAACATTCATATAACTCATCTTTTCTAATTTAAGATGGATAAAATTTCATAAAAAATAAAACAAAAAAATATTTAGAGGAACTAGAGTTTCAAATAAAATCTAAATACTCTATAGCCCAAGCAATAAAAAAATATTGAAATTATAGGTACTCTCTTAATTTCATTACGATGACTTAAATGGTTTTGTTCTTAAGAACCAACGCCCTTTTGTTTTTTGGTTGCTTTAATATAAAAAATATTCAAGAATAGAACAACTATAACATTCATATAACTCATCTTTTCTAATTTAAGATGGATAAAATTTCATAAAAAATAAAACAAAAAAATATTTAGAAGAACTAGAGTTTCAAATAAAATCTAAATACTCTCTAGCCCAAGCAATAAAAAAATATTGAAATTATAGCTACTCTCGTAACATTATAGGTACTCTCTTGACATTATTATGTTGGTTTTCTATTTTTCCAAATGGAAAATATTTATACGCTGGTATATTTCTCAGATTTTGTTTTATCTATAAAAACATACATTAAAATACAGAGGCAAATTTTTATTAACTCGTTTCAAGTCGTGGGCGAGGCTTGGAAGGATTTGGCAATGTGCTTGGGATGAAGGAGCGATGAAATCACAGATGGATCCAAATGCAACTTGTTGTGGAACAATGTACAAAAATGCACAGTTTTCGCAATGTGGACTGAGTGTAAAAATCTTAAAAAATGGATGTTAAATTGTAAGATGTTTGGCCTGTTGCAAAAATTTACTCTGTAGTGCGTTTGAAAAAAAATTAAAATAATCTAACGAGTGCTAGCTAATCCAGTAGAAATTTGCGTGGAAAAGGGTTTTGCTTAACGGATCTGCGTGTTTACGAATCGTTTGGCCAGAAGTAGATCTGATACCGACTCAAAATTTGCTGGAAAGGAGAACGGATTGTGCAAGAATGCCCGAGTAGTTTAATCCGCATTCTTTTGGCTAAGTTTGAGCTAAGAACGTCCTTAATCTCAGGTTAGGACGATTCGGATATCAGATCAAGTGTTTGAACCTTTTTCCTTTACGAGCTCGCAACTGGTTTAAAACCCTTGTCACCGACAATTTGTCCATATTTTTGCTGTTTCAACAACTCGGATATCAATTGAAGATTTTCATGGACAAGCAAGCCCCTTAGAATCTACACCAGTTTCGGCTTATCTTTGATCGCAAGCGAACAAATTGAGGTCTCCCCACGATTCAACACCATTTCCAGGAAAGTCGTTTCAGATTAAATGCGCGCCAATTACTGCATATTCTTCTAGTTAAACCCCTTCCCGCGCTAAATACTGCATTTTCTTCTGTTTAAATCCCTTCACACGGCCTTCTATTCTTTTTCAGAGAATTTCGAGTCATTCTTAACACAAATTAAGGGAAAAAAATGTACATTCCTCTACATTAAAGCTCTTCCCGTAGTCCTCTATCGTTTTTGAGTGAACTTTGAGCAGCTCTTCGCTCAAATTCGAGCCAAACAAAGGTGCACATTCTTCAATGTAAGCTCTTTTGGTTAGCTAAAACTTATCCCAAACAAGCAGATTTGTTTTCTGAACTTTTTATGCCGTCTAAACCGGTTTTGGCCGTTCTTAACCCAAATTCGACAATAATATGCACATACTTCAGTTGAAAGCCATTCGCAGAGACCTAATCTAGCTTTTAGCACATTTTTTCGCTCCTAAACTAATCTGAAATTGGATCTACATACAACAGATTAATTTGTTTTAGAAGAACAGTTCAGAGCTGTTGGAAGACCGAATATGGGAAAAATGGAGGGTTTTGTGCTGGTTTCGAGCTCCGGAGGCTTTTGAAAATTGAAAGAAAAGATGAAAATGCGTAATCTGAGATTATTCAGCACGGTATTGGAAAGTCAGCTGTTTTTCTTTTTCTGGATAAATTTTCGACCAAAATAGGATCAAAATATCCTCTAAAAACTGTTTAATCTGACAAATGTTGGGATAGAGAGCTGTCTTTAACAGATTGAATGTACGTTTAGAGATATTGTAGCAGATTTGTTTGACATTCCAAAAAGTCGAAAATGTTTATATCTTCAGAGTTGGAGTCAATGGTGGAAATTTCGCCCTTTCACGTAGTGTAGCTTGTCACGAAAATGAAGGAAAAACCTTTGGTAGATTGGTTGGAATTTTCGACAAGGTTTTGGAAATTTAAAGAATAATCATTGGTAGATTCGACGGATTCTTCGAGCAAACTTTTAGAGGCCCTATCAGGTAAACGAGTTTGGTAGATTCCCCAGAATTTTCCGTCTAGGGGGTAGTTGCTAAACAAAATTCGTCAAAACTTTGTTTTAAAGGTTATACCTAATACAGGGGACAAATGGTTATGGAGCAGTAAAATGTCAAATTTTACTTGTTACTTCTTCTGAAGGCTTAATAAGGTATATAAGTAGAACACTGCTTTCATTGAGGACGATATTTTTTTTGGGTCTTTAACTTTTCGGTTGGAGTGATGTTAACGGCATGACAGAACATAAGTGAGCGTTGTCCAATGGCCGTGGACTTATAAAAAGGAAAGCCTCAAACCTATTCGTGAAGCTTAAGTAAGCAAATAATTAAAGGGTACGTTTATAAATAAATAAATAAATAAATGCAAGGGTACGTTTATAAATAAATGTATTTTTTTGATTGAATCCACGATATTCAACCGTTTTGGGGGACCTTAACGACCAGGACTTTTTTCTGTGATTAAGGAAACCTTTTTATTAAGGATATAGAAAATGTCATTTTCTTAAACGGGCAGAGTACTTCGAAGGAATCCTTCGCCTTTTCCCTCTTTCGGCGGAGTGTTTAAATACCCTTTGCAGAAATTTGCCGTTGTCGGATGCCCGGCTCATGATTCAGAGTATGATAATGATATATAACCACGATTCTAAAGTCTACTAGCCCAGCGCAATAGATCCTTTAACAGCCAATGAATCTCTTTGTGTTCTATCTCCTACATCCGATCATTTTACAGCGAGACACAGGGTCGCAATTCCAAAAATCAACATGAAAACAGCGAGCAGTCTGCAAGTTAAGCTAAATATTATTCAAAAACCCAAAAGAAATGTAATTTTTTTTCGCAGATCAGTAAAGTGAAGCATCGCTACGCAAAAACACAAAACAAGATCTTACAGGTTAAAGAATGATTCCCATTAATGAGTAGTTTTTCTCCTCGTTTGTTTTCTTTCAACCGTCCAAACATGAAATAATTTCCCATAAAATCCATTCGCAAGATAAATATGAATTAATCTAAATCACACTTGTATTTTACACACCACTCTATTAACACAAATCTTTCCTACATCTCAGCTTTGTGTGAATTCCCAGTCTCAACTAATTTCTGCCCTCAAAATAGGCCTCTTAAGTTTGTGTCCACAAAAGTAGTAGAGGGAAGAAAAGGGACCATCGCCATCCACCAGGCCTCTAGGCCCACGGCATTTGATGTTAGAATTTTATATGCGGTTCTCAGCAGAGGTCTCTGCTCCCCACGTGCATTGCGGTGCCTCGCCTCCATTATTCGGTAATAGGCTTCAAACTTGAATATTTTAGATTTGCCATGCCTTTGGGTTTGTTCGTTATTATTAAATCATTTAGATATATATTTTAGATTTACCCTGCCTGTTGGTTCGTTTGTTGTCGATTATTTGAATAAAAAAATTGGGTTTTGTTTTGTTTTGGTTTTTGATCATATTGAAAGAGCATAAATGCACTGTGGAGCCTTGGGCCCGCCTGAGAGCTTAGACCCACAACAGAACCCCACACACCCACCTCGATTTTACTGCTAGAAAAACCGGGATCTGGGTTGCTCCCATCTCGGGACGAATTTGCAGCGGGATTCCCGTTTACGGGAACACTGTTCAAAGCACCCCTTGTGCATTACTATCAAAAGTTTTACTGTTCATCTTAGCAGTAAAAATAGGTCAGTCCAAAGTGAGGCCCAGTTAGGCCAATCTCTTGTTTGGTCAGAACTCTGCAGCCTGGACACATTATAGTCCCGTGAATGTCTTTTATTTCTCGTTTAACAAAGAAAAGGCTTGTTTACCCACATCCCCCATTCCCACATCCCCCATTCGCAACATAGAAGTCTCGTATTATTAATCCCTTTGGCTTTGTTTCTTTGCTTCCTTGTCATGTGCGTCGCATCCTTTACATTTGGGTTACTCTGCTTTGCTTTTTCTTTCGGACCGCATCTTAACTGGGCTTCAATTGCACTCTACCTTTATTCTAACGGCTTTTCAGGGTTCCTCTATTTCTATCTCTGTTTGCTCCTGTTCTCAGTGCTAGGCACCACCTGGATCTTAGTTTTAACAGGTGAAAATTCATTGCATCGGTGTCTTCCATTGCCTCTCAAAATGCTGGTTCAGGCAGTCGCTGTTGTCATGCGCGTATGATTGGGAATGCCCAATTTGTCAGGTCCCTGATCCAAATTATATTATTTTGCTCTTTACGGATTTAATTTCTGTGCGTATAATTTTTAATGTTAAGACCGTGCTTGGAGATTTGGGAGTTACGGAGATACATGTTTTATAGCTGGGTAGATGTTTTATGCCGTTAAGGATTAGCTTAGGCAGCTCTGAGACACCATTTGTGGATTTGGGCATTTTGGAAATATGCTTGATGCCTATTTTTTCTGTTTTTGATGCCCACAGATATGTTTTTACCCACGTTGTTCAAAGTTTATATTTACGGTCCCATTGACCTAAATATAATTTCGTTATGTCTTTGCGGATGCAGGTTCGACGACATTGGAAACCTTAAGATCATTCGGAATTGAATTGCAGGTGGTCTGATGAGGGTTTGACAGGATAAAGATAATGATCTGTGATGTGAGGGGTAGGTAGTAATGCGGCCAGGAGGAGCATGGTTTGACAGTTGATCATGGTAGCGGCATATTCCGCTGCGGCTTCTGAGGTTCAGCAGCAACATCAACAACATAAATTGGAGGAGAATGGGCGAGCCCCATTAGCCTTGTCCGAGAAAAATAATGGTATTCCTCGCAAGCCCAAGAACAGGGAAGTGACATCCCGGTACAAGACCGCCACAACCTCTTACTCTGCGGTTCCTCCAGCTTCTTCCAGAAGATGCCCATCTCCCTCACCCACTTTAGGTCGGAGCATTACAACACCAGAAGCTACTTCTTCTTTAAAAAGAGCGCAGTCAGCTGAGAGAAGACGGCCATCTCCATTTCCCACTTCAGACTCCAGAGCAGCCAATGGACTCGTTGAAGCAGCCAAGCGCACACCAGGGCGGGGTCCAGAGGGCCTCCTCTGGCCTTCAACTCGAAGTTTATCAGTATCCATGCAGAGGGATTCGATCTCTACTAGGGATCATACGCTAAAGTCCGCTGCAAATGTTGTTCAAAAAACAGGGGATTCGGTTACAAATTTACAAAGAAAGGGGACGCCCGAGAGGAAGGGGACTCCCGAGAGGAAGGGGACTCCTGAGAGGAAGAAAACCCCCCGCAGACCCAGCAGGGAAACTGAAAATGCTAGGCCTGTGGATAATTCACATTCAAAACCAGATCAGCAGCGCTGGCCAGGGAAAAGCACTTCAAAGGTGATAAATGCTATGACTAGAAGTGTGGATCTTACAGATAGAACAAGTAGAGCTTCTTCTCTCTTAGTTCAGGGCCAGTCTACATTGGGTACAACAAGAACTCCCAGGTCTGCTGCTGTAAATAGGGCTTTTCAGCGGTCTATAAATGAGGGTCCTGTTGAGAGTGGGGCATCCACAGCTTCCAGGCGGGTTTCTTTCGATGGAAGACTCAGGAGTCCATCAAAGGGAATTGATCACCGTTTCACAGAGACTTCAGATTCAGGTAAATCAGATGAATCTAATCAAACGGTACAACCATCTCAAGAAGTGGAACTGTCACCTTCTTCTGTTTGCACTTCTACTACAATGCCACCGTGTGACATTACCTCTGATGACACTGAGAGTGTCTCCTCTGGGGGAAATTCTTTAGTTCAAGAAGCTGTTGGTTCTAATCATAGAAGTGGTTCTGGGGGCAATGTTAGCACAAGAAGAGGTACTACTGTCCCTGCTCGGTTTTGGCAGGAGACCAATAATCGATTACATAGATCTTCAGGACTGCGCTCATCGTTGCCAGATTCTGATTTAACATCTGGGTTCCTGAAGTCAGCAGCACGCTTAAAAGTTATACCATCAACTGGTTCAGTTATCAATGGACCAGAAAGGGCAACGGCATCCCCACGGTTTGCAAATCGATCGCAGGTGTCATCACCATTTACTGGAACACAGCATCCAAGCTCTCCAGGTAAGATCATAAATTCAACATATTCTCCTACTATGATGCATCGAGAAACTGCAAGATGCTAGAGTTAAAACAACCTGAGGAGCATTCCAATTCTTCAAAGACAGAATATTTCCTAAATGCTCCTTGATTAATTGAACAATACATTGATCTGTTTTAACTTTTAACCATATAACATTTCAACCTCACTATTTAAAAACTCAACTTTGGGCAACACTATGAAAATAATGGTATCATTAGGGATGCTGTTTATTGCGTTACTCTTCTTATCTACATCCTTGTTCTTTCTCCTCAATTTGAAAGCCACATTGACAAGTTTCTTCTCCTGAAGAGACTCACATGCTACCCAACGACACTTCCTTAGTATCAGCCAACCTGCCACCTTTTCTGTTGATGCTATTTTATGTCATTGACTCTTATTTGTGTTCTTATGTTTGTTGGTGGTTTTATATATTTTTCTTTTCATTTTTTCTTGTCAATCTCGATTGTTAGTTCTGGATCATCTACAGCTTGACCTTGATTTTACAGTCCTCAGACTTCAATAATATTGCTCTTGCCTTCCGCTTCATCATCTTTAATTTCACGACCTCTGATAACTTTAGTTAGCTTAGAATTGAGAAGCTTCTTATCTACTTGTAACAAGAACTTGTTTTATTATGTTACACTCTCTCTTTTCTTTATCGCCATCTAATTAGAGGAGCTTCTTAGGTACTTGTAACAAGAACTTGTTTTCATTGTGTATCTTTTCTTTATTACCATCCAATCCTAATAAAGTTTTCGCTCAAGGTATTTTATCTGTGTTAAAGCATTTTTTTTCAATTGTCCAATTACGGGGTCAATCTTTTTGCTCCCCATCCCTCTTTACTTTTGAAATTGCTGCCAAATGATTGTTCATTCCCTCTGAACTTGTCATTTATATTCTTCACCATTTTGCTCCATATTTGGATCTTCCACCATCCCTGATTAATTATCTTCTGTTTCAACTGTTTTCTTATTTATGGAATTCTTTGTGAAAGTGGTGTCTGTAAATTTTCACATTGTAGAACTGTCGTATTTATCCTACTATTCTGAATAACATTCCGGCATCCATTTTCTTAATATACCTAGATGGAAAAAACAGAAGGGGTTGTTCTCATTAGATGGTGACACACCCCATAAAGTGGAATGTCCACGGATTCCCTGCTATCGTGATTATCCTAGGGGTGATTAGGGATCCTTGGATGCGTTATATTTGAATATAAAATACAGTAAAAAAACATCTAGAAAGAAAATGTTTGTGCAAATATTGTATTAAAAAACTGAGTCGATGAATGTTTTCCCTCTCTTATCTTTGTGCCGACCAAGTTTTGATGTTGACTTTTCCGAGTTACTTCCTGATTCGGCTCAGTAAGCTGACTTGGCCTAGCTAAGCCATTATCTTCAAAATTTGCAAATGCTCCAAATACAAGGAGAATACTATTTATATGGTCATCTCCAAAGAAACTGATGCAATTGGAGCGGGAGAAATTATTACAGATGCTATAGCAGCAATCTCAGTTGACTCACACATCATTCCCTTTGCAACACTTAAAGGAGCTTGACCATGTTAGCATTTGAGATTGTTTAAGTTTTCTTTCTTATGAACTATTGTTTTCAAGATTTCATGAAATAGTAGAAAGTAAAAACTGAATGCCTGATGCTAAAGATGTATGCAAAGTTGATAAGTAGGAGATATTTTCCACAGCAAGTCAGTTAAACGTTGTAGTTATCAAGTTGATCTCATTGACCCATGTTGCATTAGTGTTCGCAAGAACCCATCTCTTATGAGAATGAACACAACATTTAGCATCCGTATGCAATGGGCCTTCCGGGGAGGTCACCCATCCTAATACAACTCCAACTCAGGCGTGCTTGACCATGGAATTTCCTCCAGGGCAAACCAACTTAGCTCATTTTGCAAAACCTTCAGCAAGTTTTGTGCCTTAAGAATCACTTATTGAGAGCCCGTTTAGCCCATTAAATGCTAAGTAGGAGATATTTTCCACAGGAAGTCAATTCAACTGTGTAATTTTCGAGGCAAACTCTAACCCATGTTTCATGATAAGTAGGAGAAATTTCCCACAGCAAGTCAACTCAACTGTGTAATTTCTGAGGCAAACTCATTAATCCATGTTTTATGATAAGTAGGAGATATTTTCCACAGCAAGTCAATTCAACTGTGTAATTTTTGAGTTAAACTCATTAATCCATGTTTCACTAGTATCACAAGAACTCATCTCTCATGAGAATGAATGTAATGGTTAACAGTCATTGAAAATTATAAATTCAATTGACTATCATTTCATGCTATCAAAGCCCGTAGATTAGTTTTTGGGTGAATTTAAAAAATTTGTAGTTTTATACTTGGAATTCATTTGTAGGAGTTTTTTTAATCATGAGATATCCTAGAATTTTTTTAGAAGGTTTTTAACCAATTTATTTTTTAAAATCAAAGTTTTACAGGCCAAGGGTTTTGTTGAACTTGACACTGTTCTTTGCCTGCAAATTACGTTTTTGTCTGCAAAATTCTAGGTCAAAGATTCCTTTGCAAATTAGTCTCCTTTGCAATTATAATAAATTCAATCATTTATCATTTCATGGTATCAGAGCCGGTAGGTTGGTTTTTGGGTTAATTTAAAAAATTTATAGTTTCACAATTGGAATTTATTTCCAGAAGTTTTTAACCATGAGATATCGTCCTTCAAATTTTTAGAATTTTTACAAGGTCTTTTAACCAATTTTTTTCTTTTAAAGAAAAAATCAAAGTTTTCCAGACTAAGTGTTTTGTTGACACTGTTTTTGCCTGCAAATTGCATTTTTGTCTGCAAAATCGCAGGTCTAATTTTTCTCCCGAGAATTGCATCAGGGGTCAACCTTGGGTTTCTGTGAAAGGTTTTGCAGCAGATCTCGGGCATTTGAATAAGGCTCATTTCTGCACTCCAAGAAGAAACTGCAGCCGGTTCATAGGAGACTTTGCAGAAGACTTGTACTACATTTTTTATTTAAAAGATATCTAAAGCGGGTGCCTAACTGGAACTGCTCAGAAACTTATTTGAGATACATATTCTAACACCACCTCTTATCAAGGAAAGTATTCCTATCACACCAATTTGTTCTCTAACTATCCCAAACCTCACTTCAAAAGAGGGTTATTCAAGGTATCAACAACTTGTTGATCTGTTGGAATGCATTGCAGAATCACTGCTCCTTTTTCACCATGTCTTTCACGAAGGTGTATCTAATCTCATTATGCTTCGAGTGATCATGAAATACTGGGTTTTCAGAGTGTCTTATACTGTCATATTATATCATGCTAGTGTTTAACATTAAACTTAAAGTATGATCTGTCATCTAAGGGCTAGTAACTTCTGAAGCTAGATGGCTTCACAACTAGCAGAGCTAGCTTCCATACATTTTGCTTCTGTTTAAATGAGTGCTGTAGAAATCTTTGCCAGGAAACTATTCCTAAAGATAAATTAAAGTAACACTCTAAAGTGCTCTTTCTATCAATAGTAAGACCTACCCAATCAAAACCTTAAAAGCCATATAGCGGTCTTCATCAACATCATAGCTTAGTCCAAAATGCATTTTGCCTTTAAAATACCAAAGGACATGTTCTGCTAACTGAATTAACTTGTCTAGGCTACACCGTATTTGGCTGAAGATGTGGACCACAAAACAAATGCCAGGCTTGGTTTTTATCAATCATATTACAGTGCTTATCAATTGTTTATATGCAAGTGAATCCATCTAATCTGAATGAGAGTCAACAAATGATGTCAAATTTGCTACTGTATGAGTAGTAATGGGATGTTAGTCCATATTCTAAAATCACTTCAGATTTCAAGTGCATATTTTCAGCATATCAATCCAATTTCCTTCATATCAAAGTCTACTAGTAATGGGATGTTATTCCATATACTAAAATCACTTCAGAATTTCAAGTGCATATTTTCAGCATATCAAACCAATTTCCTTCATATCAAAGTCTTATGCAAACTTTGTCTTCCACCATTTTATGCATTTCCTTAAATTTCCTTAAATTTCTTGAAAGTATCAGATATTCAACAAGCAGGACTGAAACAAGCAATTTAGAATGATCAAACAAATAGTAAAGATATGGATCTGCATGTCTCACTGAAACCCAAATCTGAAAAATATTCATCAATCCTAGAGTACCATGCACAAGGTACCTGTTTCAGACCATAAAGTGCCTTCTTTAATCTGCAACATGAGTCTCACGCTCATGCACCTCAAAGCTCCTTGGTTGATTTATATACACTTATCCTCAATCAATCCATCGAGAAATGTTTTCACATCCATTTGATATGATTACCAATCAAGGATTGCTGCTAAAGACATTCAATCTGACAAGGATATACCTGGCAACTGGGGCAAGAGTAACCACTTGGTCAACTCCATCTCTCTTGTAAAACTATCTAGCCAAGAATCAAGCTTCATGTTATTCTAAGCTGCCATCTGTTGCATGGTTGATCTTCAATAACTACTTAGAGTCAATCACCAACTTTTCTCCTGGTTGAGGTATCATTTCCCATACATCTTTCTTTATTATGGAATTGTATTCCTCCATCATGGCATCCTGCTGAACTTGTTAACCCGCTGCCTCCTTAAAACTAGAATGTCTCACATTAATGATAGATGACATTCATCCCACATAAGTTTCGAATTTCTTGAGAGATGGCTTATTTGAGTTGAAGATAGGAGTTCCAACTTCCTTTGTGTCATCTGTAGTATCTGGGTGTATCACTTAGGCTTTCTAGCTGAACTGGATGGAAAAGAGGCACCCTCGACACCTTTGGAAGCTTGCTGAATTTAACCTAATTTTTCTGATTTCAGCAGATCAATTTCTGAGCAGCAAGCTCTTTTACATCTTCAATCACCATTGGAGGTACTTGAGATTTAGAGGAACATGTATCTTATCAAATTTGTCACTTCTGCTTGCAACTATCTTCTACTGGGATGGAATTTAGATATTGCAAGCTTTCAAGGTTTTGCTAAATCTTACAAAGATACCCTTCAAACGACAAGGTTCCAACTTTGTCCCTTTCGCATCAGGAATACGACTATAAGCTGAAAACATGAAGATGAGCTTTTTGATGTTTGTTACTTGTGAATACTTCTTTTGGTGTCTTGTCCTTTGTTACTGTGTGAGGACACCTGTTTAGGATATGGACAGTTGTTAGGCATGCATCTTCCCAGAGATACATCAGTGAATCTAGATCATGAATCACGGATTTAGCTATCTCAATGATGAACCTACTCTTTGCAACTCCAGTTTATAGAAGATTGTAGGGTACTGCCAACTCCATCTTAAATCCTACTCCCTTGCAAAAACTGTTGAGCTCTTTGGATGTA
Source organism: Cupressus sempervirens (assembly GCA_028749045.1). Classification (NCBI taxonomy): domain Eukaryota; kingdom Viridiplantae; phylum Streptophyta; class Pinopsida; order Cupressales; family Cupressaceae; genus Cupressus; species Cupressus sempervirens. The sequence goes on along the minus strand of CM053785.1, from coordinate 13,381,391 downwards.
TTTCTCTTTTGTCAAACCTTGATATTCCCTTTTTCTTTTTTGTCTGATTTTCTATGAGGGCCCTTGAAACTTCATGAAGACCTCATCCTTATTCTTCATGAAGTAAATCCAGGATTGCCTTGAAGATTGTCAATAAAAGATACATAGTAAATGTAACATAATATGAAATCTGACGACATGGGTCTACATACATCTGAATGGATTAGATCAAGCATCATCCTTGATCAATGCTCATTGCTAGGAAAAGTATCCTTCTCGTGCTTGCCAAGTGCACAATTGTCAATGTTGATGCTAGGCAATCCCTGCACCACGTTCTTAAAGTTTGGGAATGCTACATGGTACATATAAAACTATAATTGTTTTAAATCTGCTAAATCTTATATTTCATTGTATTTATATACTTGTATCTATATTTGTTTTTCAACTGTTAAATATAGATATAATGAAATATACTTAAATCTTGTATTTATAGAGATATTTAATAGTTAAATCTTATATTTATATTTCATTGTATCTATATTTGGTTTTTAACTGTGTTATGATTGTTTTTGTTTTTTAACCGTGTTAGGATTTTTATACTTTTATGTAGAAAATTTGATTTTTTTTATTGCTCCAATCAATTGAAAATATGGAAATTCATATTTTTTAATTATTAAAAATGAATATCAATAATTAACTTCAAAGTTTCAGTTCAATACAATTAAATACTATATTGCTATTGGATGGTCAAATTAGTCAAATAAAAAATATGGAACTAAGCGATTGCATAAGTTTCCTGCCATAGGCAGGAACTAATAACACATCAGATATATGAGTATCATGAAATGCATACACAATTCATGCAATATGAAATCTATGGCATCAAAAGTTCCAAACAAATATCAAAACCAAAGTTAAAAGTCTATGGGTATGAGGAGCCTACATCACCTGGCCTTCTTGTTTGGCTATTGAAGATGGTCTTGGATGAGGATATAGCCATGACATTTTGCCCATGTCTCAGTTATTTTCAGATGAACATTGAAGGTGTCTACTATTGCTTTTAACTCTTTTGCCATGCCTACTGCCTCTGCCTCTCTATCCATTTGGCCAACCCAATTGAGGCCGTCATCTCTAAAGATAGGATTCTTAGCCTCAATGACACAATCAGATTGTGAATCAATCTCCTGTAGTGTGATGAGTGATAAGGCAGTGCCCAATATCTGTTTATGGTGAAGGCGAATATTATGAGGAACATAGATGAGATCATTCAACCTGTACATTGACAACCTATTGTGCCTCTTGTAGTGTATGTGCTCAAATATACTCCAATTGTACTCACAACCCAAATTACTACATGGTTGGCTCAATACTTGAACTGCAATCCTCCAAAGATTTGGTATCTTAGCACCAAATCTTTCCCACCATGAATCTAAGATGAGAAAAAAGGAAAACATCAATTTTTTATCCAACTTAAGTTTTATTGTTTAATAATAATAAAAATAGGAAAACACTTTAAAAAAATTAAGTTATGCCCTTAAAAGATATTTAGTTAGCTGCAATGCCAATTGAGTTGCCTTTCCTATATCTCATGCAAAAACATTTCCTTGTGCAACTCTAAAGCTCTTAATCTTAGTGACTATTGGCATTTCGGTACTAGAATCAAGCATCATTTGCTCTGTGACTATGTAGAGCCCACTCTAAACCTCATCATCTGCCTTGAAATCAAGCAGAACTAGAATGCCAAATGGAGGAAATAAGTGTTTGCATGTAGAGGCTTGTGAAGTTGGGGGTGGCATTGCCTATCAATGATTTCTCAATGGGGCAATACTTAACAACCCTTGCATAAATGGATCAAATTGCCTCCTCAGCTATATCCATTCTCTTATATATGTAGCCCATTCTGAGCTTCTCCCTTAGTAGAACCACCAAAGGCTCCATGAATTGCAATTATTGAACAGGCATATAAAAAAATATATGAATAGAGATATTATGTAGTATTAGATTTATATATGTGTATGTCCGCAAGTGATACTCAAAAGCCTTGCTCATCAAAAATCAAATCTGCCACATCAACCTCTACATTAGTCTTAGCATATGATGATGAAGTCCACTTTTCACTAACTAGCATGCATCTCAAAGCTCCCCTTGCTTGAAGCACAGATTGTAATATGATGAAATTGGTTGCAAACCAAGTTATTCTAAACCAGGTTATGCTGTTATGAAGCGACACTTTAAAGCAGTGATAATATTTGCCTTGAAATGGCACATTAACAGTAGTTACTGTTTGTCATGAAATGATTAATTGAACCTACAGCAGTGACAGGGCATGTCTGATGTAGAGACATGTGCCTATGTGGTCTAAGGCCACATTGAGACATGTCTCTACATCAGACATGCCTCTATGTTTTATATATATATATATATATATATATATTTATTGTGATCTGCAAAACACCTGGAACACACAGAAATTATCAGTGTTGTTACAAGTTGCAGCAGTCACTGTCACTTATAGATTTGCATCTCCATTTAAATCAAGCTTTCATACTTACAGTTCGATAGCACAGATCTCTTACATAAATCTGCAAGGTGAATTCACATCAGCACAAAGGAGATTCAAGAGATATTTTAGTTACCATGTACCAAGGTAACATTTTTTTTATCTCTATCAATAATCTGATATTGTTACTTTAAAATGGTATCAGAGCAGGCATAAGAAAGAAGATCCAAATCAGATTGAATTGATAAGAGAATTTAAATCATGCGTATAAAGTCCATATAAACAAAATGGTGAATGGAGTAAGATTCAAAGACAGACTCGAGGGAACCTTGATTTTTTTGCGTCATGGAAATTCAGAGTAATCATGACACTAAGAGAAAAAGAGTTAAACTCATTTGTAGAGAAGGCAATACCTATACCTGATGACAAAAATGAGAAAATTCAATGGACAAGGAACAACAATATGGTAATGAAAATCCTAGTGAATGCAGTGAAAGACCACATAGTTCCAATGATATCTAAATTAGAGACAGCATACCAAATCTTTGTAACTTTTGAGAACATGTATGAAAGAAATAATACAAGTAGGGCCCTAGGCCCCTAGCCCTGAAACAACAATTCCACCATGTCAAGATGAATAAAGGAGAAACCATCATGCCCTACTTTACGAGAATAACGGAACCGAGGGATCAATAGCAACTATTGTTCACAACCCAAGAAAATACATCTAAATAATGCGTTTTCTTGGGTGTTCTTCTATCCATCACAACCCAAGGAAATAATGTGTTTTGTTGCTACTAGCATTGATAAAGAAATATCAATGCTGGCTCTAAATGGATTGCCATCATCTTGGGAAGCATTTATTCAAGGGATAAGTGCTGGATCCAAACTTCCTGTGGATTATCATCATCTTGCGAAGCATTTATTCAAAGAATTATTATGTGAATGTGTGAACTTGGGAAAATACATCTAGTAGCAACAAATCACATTATGAGATTTCTATGTGGTACTATTGGATTGGGATTAAAATATGATAATGTAGATATTCAGACTCAGAATGGGCTGGAAGTGTTGATCGGAAAAGTACCTTAGGGTGCTGTTTCAGTTTAGGATCAGCCATGATATCATGGATTAGTAGAAAGCAATCCTCAGTTGTATGGAGCTTTACTGAAGCCGAGTACATTGCAACATCCATGGTAGCTCCAGTGTAACATATACTTTTCTCATGTCCTAATTAACAACTATCATATTAAAGAAATACAATTACTACTTCATTTTCATAGGAAGACAGTTATATCAGTTATGTTCAATTGAATGAGATTAACGGTTACAATCAGTTAAACGGAGATTTCATAACTAACAATTGAAAACACCATCAATGAATTTACTTTGGAAATTAAAATCTACATACCATGGAATTCGAAACCGAAATCAATCTAGGAATGCTTTTGCAAACACCCAGGTTAATCCACAAATACCACTTAAGGATCAAATGATGATTACGATCCAATACCACTATATCGATATCAAATGATGATTACCATCAATTACCACTATATCAATTAGGGCATCACATACTGTTGTATCAATTTGGGCATCTATTAGCATTGGATCATTTAGGTTATCACATACCACTATGTTAATTAGGGCATCAATTACCGTTGGATCATTTAGGGCATTAGATACCACTATATCACTTGGGGTGTTTGATACCACCGTATCATTTCGGGCATCAAAAACCACTGTATTGTTTAGGACATCAGATATCACTGTATCATTCAGGGCGTTAGATAACTTTGTTTCATTCCTTTTCTTCCTATTACTAATTGTGGCAATAGCATACGATTAGAAGATAGGCTCATAATCATTATTCTTATAAATGAAAGACTGAAATAACAATCCTATAGATATATTCCATATTCAGTTAGAAGGTCAACCAATCTAAATGGTTACCAATTATATTGACAAGAAAGGTTGCTTTTATTAAAGGAAATAACAGAATTCAATGATATAAATTAATCCATCATATCTTCTACTTATATAAATATCATAAAAGTAAAAATACCTATTACCAATAAATGTTTGAATGCTCAACTTATCTTTATCCGATGCACGTCTTGACATCTCGTGGAAAGGGGAAACATTGTCAGGGGCTTAACCTCCCAACCATAGACCTTAAACTTATCCCCACACTTTCTCTAACTAGAAAGGCTCTCCCTATCTGGAATAGACATGGAACACCTGGTTAGCCATTGAGCAATCTGGTTCTTAATCACACCATTCGACTTGACAACAAAAAATGTATTGGACATGCATGAGCTATCAAATGATTCCTTTTAAAATAATATAATTGTTATGTCACATTTGATTCTATTTTCATGTTAATTTAGATTCCTCTCTCTCACCTCTTCACCCTTTTTCTTGACTATACAGTCAGGTGAGTCCCAAGTGATTGAATCTCAGAGCAACCAACTCTTTCTGTTGATCCTCAACTGATATAAGAGTATTATATGTTTCCAACTTATAACAATCTGTGATTCTGAGAAATGTAATCTTAAAGACTTGCAAAAAAATATCATTTGATTCTGACTTTTAGCGGCATAAATAAAATATGATAGCATGTCATGGATACTTGTCCTTTATTTATCATAAACAACTCTATCTTAGAAATGGTCTATTAGACAATGTTTTAAGCAAATGATTTGCATCATGATACAAGAGTGTATCTTACTGCTATAGTAAATTGGAAAGCAGTGATATCTGATAATAAAATATATTGTAAAGCTTGGAACATAAACACCCCATAACCTGGTTAAATCTAGAAATAGAATGGTGTCTTGCTGGACACTATTAATCAGCCCCACCCTTCATGGAAGAAATGCAAACTCTAGTGTGATTAACAATCACATCTTTAGTAAATCATTAATGGCAATTTGTGGAAGAAATATACAATGAATAACAATGATAAATTTCAGAGATCTCGTACTGTATCTGCAGAGGTATCCAAAATATAGGAAGAAGACAGGTGCCAAGAAGAGGAAGTCGGATGGTATGGAGAAGAAATCAAGTGCCATAAAAAGAAGTTGGGTGATGAGTTATATGTTGTCTTCCTGCTCACTTGGCTCCATAATATAAGAGGTATTCAGAAGTCTCTTTGGCTTCCAAGAAGTCGTAACCTACCAAGAAGAGACTTGGCTCTTGATTGCCAATAAAATATGCCAAATGTTCCTTTTTCGTTTTAGCAAGAAGAAATGAATAAATGTGGAAAAAGATTTGAAGTTTTTAAATCGAGGATAATTATAGTTTATATCTATCTACTTGCACGTAGATATACTTATGAGGTGGCATCATATTATTTATAAAAATAATATTATGTTGTCACTTTATTCCTATATCTATGTGTATGTACATAGGTATACATTATAATGATGTGGAGGAAAGGTCAATCAAAAACCTTTTGAGGTACGTATTATTTTTAATTAAATTAATTTATGTTTTAAATGTTTATTTAATAACTCATGCGTCTCTAATGTGTGTATCCTGTTATGCAATCACTGGGTCCTCGACCATGGTGGTTCACGATTAATATCCATTTGCCCAGTGATGGTGATGCTTCTATGCCCAATTCTTTTCTGACAATGCTTCCACCCCTTTGACATGCTCCCTACAAGGAAGTTCTCCACAGTTAAATCATATTACCATAACAAGTTATTAATCATAAATAATCATAACGCCTAACCGCCTTTTCAATTCCATAAATTCATGATAAATAATCATCTTGCATGTTATCTTTATTATGAAATTATAACGACTAACTATCTTACCATTTCGTGGGATTATAACAAATTTAACTGTCAACTGACTTCATGTGAATCTCAATGGTTATATGAACATTTTAAATTGGGTCTAAAATTGGGATGTAACATCGAGAAGCAGTATGGATGAGAAAACTATTGGTAGGGTTGTTTGGACAATCCATGGATCACACAATGAAACACTATGACAACAAGAGTTGTATAAAGCTGTCAGTGAATCCAGTATTTCATAATAGATCAAAACACATTGATATCCCCTATCATTATATTAGGGACATGGTGGAGGGAAATGTCATATAATTGAGATACATTAGGATCGATGACGAAATTGTTGATATTTTAACTAAGCCTTGTAAAGTTTCTGAAAATTCTGTGCTTTTGATCAGACTTGTAATCTATTCTTTATTACTGAAAATGAACTTCTTAGAACTCTGATATATGAAGTAATTGTCAAACTTTATTCTGATCTGAAAATAGTTTTATCTCTGCAATAAATCGATTGGATATTGTTGCTTGAGGGAGCAGACTTGAATGTATTTTGTGTCCTCAAAACTACAACAATACCCTCCTAAATATCATGACTAAAGTGCATGTCCCTCAAAGGGACATGTCCCTCTTCCTAAGTCAGCACATATAACCTCTCCCAGAAATTGGTGATTCACAAATATGGTTAACATTTAATCAGCCACTAACATAATTGTTAAGTTAGCATAAAATATTAATCACTCTTTAGAAGTCGTTGCCTATCACAAGAGGTTTATAGGAGTATATTAAATGTTATTCATATGATATTTAGATGGAGAAGATTAAGTGTGGTCTGCACATTTAGACTAGTAGATTATCTGATTACAAACTTAACACTCCCTCTTAACTTGATCATACAGAGAGATATCATATCTAGCAACATCAATAAAGATGAACAAGCAAGGATTGATACTTTATATCTGTTTGAATCTTTTTAGCATGTGGTATCATAGAACACATGATACCATGTCATATTACTAAACCTGTGATATGACAAATTATTGCTACTAGTGATAAGATACAGGATAAATCTGAAGAACAATTTATGTTCTTCATTTATCCAAGTTGTGACTCATAGATATTGGTATTTTTATATCACAACATGATCCTAAGTTAAGATCTACCAGAACACAGGATAAACCCTGGAGAATAATAAAATTCTTCCTTAATCCAGATTGTGACTTATAGACATAGCAATGTCTACATCACAATATGATCTTGAACTCATCTAGATCTTACAGTAGAACTCTACTATTTAGCACATTATCTAAGAAATTGTCATCTCTCATAATGTCTTTTATACAAGTGTTCATTATCTCAGAGATCGTCACCTCTTAAATAATGAATACAAATGGTGGAGCCCATAACAGTCAATAGCCTGACAAATAAAATTATTTTATTAATAATTTAAAGAATACAAATGGATATCGTGCCAAGTCTTCTCTTGAAGTGGTCTATCTTCACTCTAGATAGAGGTTTGGTGAATATGTTTGCTGGCTGATTTGCAGTGGAAATGTATTCTACTTTTATAGAATTCCTGTCTACCATGTCTCTTACATAATGGTAAGGAATTTCAATATGCTTGGACCTCTCATGAAAAATTGGATTCATCGAAAGCTTGATGGAACTCTGATTATCACAATGAATAATACTAGGATTCATGGCTTGCTCAAATAATCCCACAAGTAACTTCCTTAGCCAAACTGCTTCTCGAGAGGCCATTGCTGTTGCAATGTATTCAGCTTCTGTGGAGCTTTGAGCTACTGAAGACTGCTTTCTGCATATCCAAGAAATCATTGCTGATCCTAAACTGGAACAACATCCTGAAGTACTTTTCTTGTCTTCAACAATCCACCCCAATCTGAGTTAGTGAATCCATTTGAATCTAAGCCAACCTTCTCATATTTGAGTCCAAAATTAAGAGTGCCTTGTAAGTATCTCATAAACAGCAATGTATTCAGCTTCTGTGGAGCTTTGAGCTACTGAAGACTGCTTTCTGCATATCCAAGAAATCATTGCTGATCCTAAACTGGAACAACATCCTGAAGTACTTTTCTTGTCTTCAACAATCCACCCCAATCTGAGTTAGTGAATCCATTTGAATCTAAGCCAACCTTCTCATATTTGAGTCCAAAATTAAGAGTGCCTTGTAAGTATCTCATAATGTGCTTAACCGCAACTAGGTGAATCTCCTTTGGCTCACACATAAATTGGCTTAAGGCATAACAACATAACAAATATCAAATCTCGTATTTACTAAGTACATAAGGGACCCAATCATCTGTCTGTAGAGAGTAGAATCTATGAAAGGTGATTCCGCTGTTGCTTCTTTAAGTTTATGTAGATTAGTCTCCATTGGAGAAGACATAGACTTGCAATTCCACATTCCAAATCTTTTCAAAATGTCTGATGTATACTTCCCTTGATTAAGTATGATACTGTCAAAATTTTGCCATACTTCCAATCCTAGGAAGTAACGAAGGAGTTCCAGGTCTTTCATCTCGAATTCTCTAGTTAGATCTTTCTTGCATTGATCTATAAGATGATCATCACCTGTTATTAGTAAATCATCAACATATAGTATCAGAATTACCATATCATCTTTATCTCTTTTGTAATACAAATTTGGATCGGCTTCATTCTTGGAGAATCCTAAGCCGGTGAGATACTCATCAATCCTTTCATACTAGGCCTAGGGAGCCAGCTTAAGCCCATAGAAAGCTTTCTTGAGCCTACAAACAAAAACGTTAGGATCATGAGTTTCAAATCCTTTAGGTTGCTCCAGATATACTTCTTCTGTAATTTTTCCATTTATGAATGCTTTTTTTACATCCATCTGATGTACTTTCCATCCCTTTGATGCTGCAATTGCTAGGACTGCTCTTACTTAGGTATATCTGGCAACATGAGCAAAGGTTTTTTCATAATCAATCCTTTCTTTCTGAGAAAATCCTCTAGTTGCAAATCTAGCTTTATACTTCTCAATGCTACTGTCAGCAGCATGCTTTATTTTAAATATCCACTTGGAAGAAATGACAGATTTTCCTTTAGGTCTTGGAACAATTTTCCAAACATCATTCTTCATAATAGATTGGTATTTTTCTGTCATCGCTTCTTTCCAAGCTATATGTTTAATAGCATTAGAATGATTGGTTGCTTTTGTTTTGGATAAATCAATCATGTTTGCTTTATAACTAGAAAATCTTTTAGGTCTTTTGCTTTCTTTGACTGTTCCAAAAGGTGCAACAAAGTCTTGTGCTTCCTCTAGTGTTTTAATGGCCCAAAGTGGTCTTTTCTTTGAATTTTGAGTTAGATTTTGAATTTCGTCTTCAATTTCTTTTAAGTTCTCTCTCTGAGACTCAGACTCACTATTTCTTTCAGATTTAAGCAAAGGAGAAGGTTCTTCAGAACTTAGTGCTTTTCTGAATGCTAGATTTTCTTCAAAAATTACATCCCTACTATGTTCAATACTTTTTTGTCTAGGTATGAAAATCCTGTATGCTTTAGATATTTCACTATACCCTACAAAAATACCTTTCTTCCTAGAGGGTTCTAGTTTAGTTCTCTTTTCTTTTGGAACATGGATATATACATAACACCCAAAAATCCTAAGATGACTTGTATTAGTTTTGACCTTAGTAAATACTTCTTCAGGAGTTTTATCTCTAAGGTAAGAATACGGGCTTTTGTTTTGAATATAGACGGCAGTACAAGAGGCTTTTGCCCAAAGATAATAGTCTAGATTTTGATCAAATATCATAGCTCTAGCAATTTCTATAATTGTTCTATTCTTTCTTTTTGCTACCGCGTTTTGTTCCAAATTATAAGGAACGGTGTACTCCCTCTTAATTTCTGATTCTTTAGAAAACCTTTTAAACAAATCTGAGGTGTATTCCCCTCCGTTGTCAATTCTAAGTGTTTTAATTTTATGTCCTGATAAGTTCTAAGTTAATGTTTTGAATTCTTTAAATGTCTTTAGGATTTCTTTTGATTCTTTGCATTTTAAGAAGTAAATCCATGTTTTCCTAGAGAAGTCATCTATGAACAAAATATAGTACTAGAATCCTTCAAGAGAAGGAACAGACATAGGTCCACATAAATTTGAATGAATTAATTCTAAAACATTATTTGTTTTTCTAGTGCTATCATGAAATGGACTTTTGGTGTTCTTACCTATTGCGCCCCTTGCATATGCTTGAGTGTTCTTTATTGAGTTTAGGTAAACCAGTAACCATCTTCTCCATAGTTGATAAGGTTTTGAAGTTTAGATGCCCTAATCTTCTGTGCCAAATTTCATTTATGTCTTTAGCTTCATGAATTAAGGCTCGAATAGGTCGACTAGATTTTGAATTCAATTCATACAAATATCCTTTTCTCTGACTAATCAATTTTTGCTTTCTTGATTGAGGAGTTCTTTGCCCAATTTATTACTTTGCCGTCCACAAATGCACCATTATGCCTATCATCTTCAAGTGCTGTAATTGAAAATAGATTTCTTTTAATTCCTGGTACGTAGAGTACACCTTTGAGAAGAAGAGAATTTCCAGATTTTAGTTTCAAGGTACAATTTCCAATTCCTTTGATGGGATGTGCTGAATTATCCCCAATGGTAACTTTGCCATTGATTTTTTCTGACATAGAGTCTAGTGCTTCTTTGAATTCTTTTATATGTCTAGAAGATCCACTATCAATTACCCATGCTTTACTTGAGATTTCATTTGGTAGTGATGAGTGTAATACACGATTCTCAGGATCATAGGTATCTTCTTCCCTAGTAACATTTGTACAATTTGCTTGCTGTTTAGAATTCTCAGGACAATTAGATCTGTAATGTCCAAACTTTTCACATCTGAAACATTTTATCTTGGATAGATCTTTCTTGGGTTTCCCATTCTTTTGATTTCCCTTTTTCTTCTTGAAATGCTTCTTCTTGCTCGTATAGGAGCTTGTATTAAGAACATGAAGTTCTTCATCTTTTGTTTTTAGTTTCCCTCATTTCGTTAGTTTTTTGGATTCTTCTTGAAGACAATTGTTCTTAAGTCTGTTGAAGTCAGGAAGATTATCTCTGGCACTTATTCCTTGTGCAAAAGTCTCCCACGAATTTGGTAATCAATCTATAGCCATTAGTGTTAATTCTGTCACTAATAATGGTTCCTATACTTGACAGTTCATCTCTAATGCTGACAATCCTTAGGAAGTAAGAATTCATTGATTCTCCTTACTTTATTTGAGTGTGATTTAGTTGCCTTTTCAATGCGAGAACCCTAGTTGCATTGTTGACCTCATATGCATTTCGTAATGCATTCATCATATCAAATGTAGTTTGATGTTTTGTAAGCATGGGTATGATATCATTTTTTACTCCATCTAATATGATTTGAATTGCTTTCCTATTTCTTTGCTCCAGATGGATTTATGAGGTTCAATTGGTGGTTGTTTGGATGCTTTATCAACAAATTGTTTTACATCATTCTCTTCAAGAATCATCATGATTCTGAATTTCCAAGTATCAAAGTGTTCTTTCCCATCAAACCTGTCCTCGGGTCTGATTGTATATGCCATTGAAGATAGGAGGTAGTCGTTATATATATATATATATATATATATATATATATATATATATATATGAAGTTTGATTATTGAATTTTGCAAAGCCTAGGTTTGACTACCAGAGCTTTGATACCATGTAAAGTTTCTGAAAATTCTGTGCCTTTGATCAAACTTGTAATCTATCCTTTATTGCTGAAAATAAACTTATTAGAACTTCGATATATGAAGTAATTGTCAAACTTTATTCTGATCTGAAAATAGTTTTATCTTTGCAATAAATCGATTGGATATTGTTGCTTGAGGGAGCAGACTTGAATGTATTTGTGTGTCCTCAAAACTACAACAATACCCTCCTAAATATCATGAATAAAGGGCATGTCCCTCAAAGGGACATGTCCCTTCCTAAGTCGGCACATATAACCTCTCCCAGAAATTGGCGATTTACAAAAATGGTTAACACTTAATCAGCCACTAACATAATTGTTAAGTTAGCATAAAATATTAATCACTCTTTAGAAGTCACTGCCTATCACAAGAGGTTTATAGGAATATATTAAATGCTATTCATATGATATTTAGATGGAGAAGATTAAGTGCAGTCTGCACATTTAGACCTGTAGATTATCTGGTTACAAACTTAACAAACCTCTCTCCAAAATAAAATTGAATCACTTTAGAGGTAAGCTTGGTATGGTAAAAATATAATTATATTTTGAGGTTGAGTCTTAATAAATTTTAATGTTAAAGATGTTTTATGTTTAAACTCTTTGTTTATCATGTGAGTTACTACATGATTTTGTAGGAACATCATGAAAGGTGACGATCTTTCAAGGATGTTTTACTGTGGTTACTATTGTAAGTTGACAACCTTAACAATAGTTTAATCTTCTATCATGATGAATGTCATATGGGTGATGTATATGGGAGATCATGATAGTTCATTTCTTTTATGTAATTAACTAAGTGGTGTGCAACTACAATAAGTTATATTACTGAGATATATCTTGGTGGATACTATGAAACATAGTATCCATGATTATGCTATGAGCAGATATCTTCTTTGGTAGGCATCACGAGATGTGATGCTAGTGCACATACCAAAGAAGATATTAAGTATGGTTAAATATCATATGTTTGATATTCATGAATGTACCATACTTTTGATGATATCGTAACATCTAAAATGGTGGATAAATTTTGTTATCCTTAAGTACACCATTGCCTCAAATATCATGTTGAGATGATATTCCTCCAACAATACGTGAATATAATGTTTTGTTTATACAAACTATCCCCCCTAGCTAAGACAGAGTGTTAATGTTGTAGCTTTGGTTAGATAAGTTTGATCAATGAGATAAATTGGCTAAACAATATATTGGCCTTGAACTCATTATGTTTATTCAATGAACATTATTATTACTGATTAATGTTTATTAGATTTTACATACATACATACATTATACATACATTCATTATTACTGAACAATGTTTATTAGATTATACATACATACATACAGACATACATAAATATCTATCTATCTATATATATTAGATAAGGATGAATGATATCTAATAAACGTTAATCATAATGCTACTATCTTTATATTGAATATCGATTTAAAAGTATCGATATATAAACTGTGTGAAATGTTAATTGAACATGATAACATATATTTCCATATGATGACTGTTTATGTTGGCCGTAACGGACAGTCATAGAAGCATTGTAATGCTGTTATGAAGTGACACTTTAAAGCACTGATGATGTTTGCCTTGAAACGGCACATTAACAGTAGTTACAGTTTGTCATGAAACAACATTGAACCTACAGCAGTGACGGGGCATGTTTGATGTAGAGACATGTCCCTACGTGGACTAAAGGCCACATAGAGACATGTCTTTGCATCAGATATGCCTCTATGTTTCATATAAGTATTGTGATCTGCCCAAACACTTGGAATACACATTAGTGTTTTTACAAGTTGCAGCAGTCACTAACACTTAAACATTTGCATCTCCATCCAAATCAAGCATTCATACTTAAAGTTCACTAACCCAGATCTATTACATAAATTTGCAAGGAGAATTCACATCAGCACAAAGGAGATTCAAGAGATATTTCAGTTACCATATACCAAGGAAATAATTTTTTTTCTCTATCAATAATCTGATATTATTACTTAAACATTGTTTACCGGCAGCAACATAATTTGCCGCATTCTCTGTAACCACTAGCACCACATTCTCTTCAACCACCTCAACCAAGACTTCCTTCCAAGCTTTGCAAAGAATTTAGCATTTTTGTGTTTTGCAATGCATCAATAGATATGATGAATGCTGTGCCACTTGAGAAAAAAACCAAGGTCACCGAGAGACGGGGAGACTTTGAGGTCTCTGGTACTGGTACTGGTACCGGTACGGCAATTTTTCAAATAGGAGACGGGGGTACTTGGAGACGGAATTTTTTTTTTTTAATAGTTTAAACTTAAAGAGTCTAATACTTAAAGTAAATACAAAATTTCAAAATTTCAAAATAGTAATACCGTAAGACTAAAAGACTAAAGTAAATAATAAATTAATAATACTAGTGTTGTCACATTAAAAATTAAAATAGATTCATAGAGTCAAACTGTCAAAGATTATAATAATAATAAGCGGTCAGATACAGAAGTACATTACTGAAATAGATTTTAAAACCTAACAAATTGGCATTGCTACAAAAAATTTGTGAAAATTATTGAATTATTCAACATCGATGCATGCACAGAGACACACTTAGGATTTCTATTTTCTAACTAAGAGTTGGGATTGCTTAGTTTAAAAGGGAGTAAATCATTTTGTAATAGTGTTTTTTTTCCAGTTACACAGATTCAACTAACAAAGATTCTTATATTGGTACTAGGATATTGCCAACAGCAGATAAACAGGTACGAATAACAAATACGACTTATACATCAAACTGAAACATGATATCCTCTTGAAAAAACAGAAATATGGGACCAAATACATTCATGTTAACATACATAAAACCTCTAGTCTATCACTGTTATCACTAAGTCTTTATCAGCAAATAGATGCTTGGTTTTCATGAGGAATAATACTATTATCAAGCATTTGCATATCAAATTTCTGTAACATACGTAATACTATCTTCTAATGCACTAACAACAGTTTTTGCACCCTAATTCCTCAGCCGCATAAACTTATGTGATTTGGGATCTTTACTGCAATCCTGTACAGCTTCCAATATGTTGTCTTAGACTTGTATCGTGTTCCTGTAGGTGACGTACATCACCAAGCAGTTGTTACGGAATTCATATAGTACCTTAGATTTTTGCATTAAAAACATTTAAATGAGGGCTAAAATATATAAAATTATTTAATATTATATTTTACATTTATATTTTATCAGGAGACTTCGGGGAGACTTCACTTTTTGGATTAGGAGACGGGGAGACTTCAGGAGACTTCGTCATGAAGTCTCCAACCTTTTTTGAGGTCTTTGGAGACGCGAAAAGTCTCCGAGATGCGTCTCGGTCTCCGAGACGCATCTTTTAGGGGGGAGACGGGTCTCCTGGTAACCATGAAAAAAACCAAATCAATGATTCAATTAAGCACAAAGTAGAAATATTAATGACTAAATCAGTTCAATTTTGGAAGGACAATCACCTAAGGAAAAAGGAAAGATCCTTTTATAAGGAAAGGTCCTTTTATACTCCCTAATATCAGCCATGTGTTTTTGGGTTTACATACGGTGACAACAATATGGGACTATCTTGTACTCCTTGTGGGAGGCACTTACTTGTGCTACAAACAAGGCGTACATACCCTACACCCTTGTGGGATTTGAACTTGTGATCCCTCTTCCAAGAATACAATTTCTCCACCACTTAGCCGACACAGGAAGAAATAAGAAACTTTAGCAATCTTCTATTACTTTTTCTATCCAGCTATTAGCCATGATGGTGCAAATTTTCTTTGTCCACATCTTTTTTTGCTTCTTTGTTGTGGCTTTCACATCAGCCACCTTTCGAGATAAAATGAGGCCCTTTATTATAAATAGTAATGCCTTTAACCATGTTTTGCCAATAAGAAGGCCTAACACTAATAAAATAAGTATTGTACATTGGAGTTCAAATTTAGATATGATATACCTCTCAATATGAAAATTCAAGAGACAAAGGATCAAGCTATATATTTTTAAACAAATAAAAAAATGATTTACGTGGTTGCATGGAAGGGAATTTGCAATAGAACCAAAATTCTCGAATTGCACTTTAAGTGCACCATGTTTATCTTTGTTCCAACCCAAGCTCTCAAGTGACAATTGGAAACCTCAAACAGTGCTCGGAGAAATATACAAATCTAAACTAGATGCATGAACTTTAAGTCCTATGCTTCCATTGCTACTTCTAGTGGCACTGGCTCCAGCACCAGCATTTATGAGCACCTGAAGATGGGCAAAATGGAGGAATTGTAACATCCCGATTTCTTGGGTCTTAATTAACAACTAACACATTCATAGAAAATCAGTTATTACTTCGTTTCATAGGAAGACAGTTATATCATTCATGGTCACGTAAATAAGATTTACTGTTAAAATCAGTTAGACAAAATTTCTTAACTAAAAATTTGAAATACCATCAAATGAAATTACTACAGAAATTATAAACCACATACCTCGGAAAACTGAGATCGAAATCAAATTAGGGATGCTTCTGCAACCACCTGGGTTCGTTCACAAATACACTATAGCAATTTCACAAGACGACTATCATCTAAAAACTGCTATCTCATAATCAAATGATGATTACAATTAAATACCGCTATATATTAAAATTAGGGCATCACTTACCACTGTATCAATTAGGGCATCATTTACCATCGGTTCATTTTGGGCTTCTGATATCACTATATATCACTTAGGGCTTTTGCTACCACGGATTCAATTATGGCTTTTGATATTGCTGTATCATTTAGGGTTTTCGCTACCACGGATTCAATTAGGGCATTTGATACCGCTGTATCGTTTAGGGTTCTAGCTATCACTTAATCAATTAGGGCTTCAAATTCCTTTTCTTCCGATTACTTAATTATGACAGTAACTCAAGATTAGAAAATATACTTATATTCGTTATTCATTTAAATGAAAACATTCCTTAAATCTATTTCTTGCATCTAGATGTAAAATAACGGTAACAATGAAATAATTCAATTTAATCTTACCTCCTAAATAAAAGTGATAATACCTATTTCCGACAACCAATTGAATGTATGACTTATCTTTGTTCGATGCACATTTGGTAACTTATGGAGAGGTTAAACATTGTCAGGGGCTTAACCACCCAACCTCGGACCACAACCTATCCCCACACGATCTCTAACGAGAAAGGCCCTCCCTACCTGGAATAGATAGGGGACATCTTGCCATCCACTGGGCTTTCTGGTAATTAACTCACCATACGACTTGGCAACAAGAGATCGCAATAACAAGAATATGCATGAGCTATTAATTTATTCATATTAGAAATGATAAACATTGTTATGTCATAGCTGATACTAATTCATATTATTACAGATTCCTCTCTTTTGCCTCATCACCCCTTTCCTTAGTTACACAACCGGGTGAGTCCCAGGTGTTCAGAATCCTTAGAACAACTGATTCTGTTAATTATACAAGAGGATTACATGCATCTGGCATTTCTCAATTTGTGATTACATGATTATGTTCTTTAAAGATTCCAAAATTGAATGTTTAAATTAATTTAATCATAATTGAATTCTCTTCCACATTCTTGTAGATTATCTCCACCTCTTCACCATTTCATGGCTTCTCTACCGGTGAATTCCTTGGTGTTAATATTATTCTAGATTTGTTCGGAAGATTGTGATAGCATGTGCATTGATGTTGATTCACTTAAACAATTAGGTTTTAAAACACTACTATTTGAATTCATAAACGATGCATTCTCAAGGATACTTGAAGATTGATCTCTTATGTACTTCAGGAAACCAACAACTAGAATATATATAGTTCTCAACTATTATGTCTATCCGGTTAAGGATGGATATCCAATCAGAAAAGAGAAGAGTTGGAACATAATTGATTCATTCTCTGACCTATAATTATGTATTGATTGAAAATAGATATTATACTCAGTGACAAAAAATAAAAAATTACAATGCTTTACTTGGTGTTGGAAATCGTAACATAACAAAAACTGATGCACTCATATGTAAAAGACATGGAACAATAAAAATTAGCATTGTTCTGTCATGAACTATCATTAAGGTAAATGTTAAAGCAGAGCACTAACATTTGGGACAACAATGAGAAATGAGAGTAAAGAAAGATTAAACAAGCATCAGATTGGACTTAGCAAGAATCATGTGAATTGTTTGTGCAGACTCTATACACCTCCTCACCATTTTAGACTACCATGCCAGTGATTCCCAGGTGCTCATGAGTTTATATCCACTATATTGTTTAACACCTCTTCACTTACATTGGCATCATTGCCTGGTGAATTCCTTGGTGTTTGGATTTCATGATATTGTTTTCACCTCTGTGTTTATGCATGACTGATACACTATCATGGCTAAGAAACATCAATAATATTTTTGGTAGATTCCATGCTTTTAAATCTATTTAATAACTCCTTGAATTTGAATCAATCAATAAATACACACACACACACACACACACACATAGAGTAGTGTCATGGTTACTATGTGTTATTGATACAAAGGAAATACGACTGATGTTTAAATGGGAAAAAGGAAACACGAAATGAAATATTGCATATTGAAAGTGGTATTCTGTACTTATACTACAGACACAGCGTAAGGAACAAATACAAGGAAAATCATGATTAACAGAGGTCTTATGTGACACCTCTACTTCAAACCAGGTTGCTCTATTGTCGAGCAAATGATTTCTCCTTCTATCTTGTGACCCGCAGTAGAGATTATGATGGAATATTGGGGACGTAAGAGCAGTAATGTATATCGAATTCAAACTTAGTCGTCTTGAGAGCTTCTGTTAGCAACAAATGATATGGAAAAAGAATGGATTGATATGATTATGAGACTCTAATAAAAAGAAAGAGCTTGACTCTTCGGTTCCCTTCAGTTACAAGAAGACTTCGAATGCATCATAAATACAATAATATATGAAAAAGAAATAAAGAGGGAAAAGATTAAGGAGTTGAAGAGGAGTTGGAAAGACAATTCGAATTGCCGAAAATAAAATCAATTAACCATGCCAAGTGTCTAATCAGTTATAAACAAAGATTATTAAAATGAAAAGAATAAAATAATGGAAAGAGAGTTGGAAGGTTGTAATTCAAAAATTATAATAATTCAATTGTTTTTATAATTTGAATATTATTATAATCTTATATGAACATGAAAGCATCACTCTATTAAATTATTAAAATATAAAGATGCCAAATCATTTTTATATTTAAATGCACGTATATAAATAATTATTAAAAACAATATGACAAAAGATAAATTAAAATCCTTTAAGATACGTTTTATATTTTAACTCAATTATTTTAATAAAATTATTTATTAAATAACTCATGTGGGTCCCGCAGATGTATTCTGTTCCAAGTCGCTAGGTCCTCTACCCATCTGCTCAGTGATGGTGATGCTCCTGCCTAATTCTTTTTTGACAATGCTTCCACCCCATTGACATGCTCCCTACAAGGAAATTCTCCACCGTTAAATTATATTATCATCATAATAAATTATTTAAATAATCACAACGGTTAACCATCTTCTTAATTCCATGAATTCGTGATTAATGGTCAACTAACATGTCATCTTCACTTGAATACATAACGACTAACTTTCTTACCATTTTGCCAGATTATAACAAATTAAATTGCCACCTGACTTCATGCAAACCTCAACGGCTATATTTCAAGTTAGGTCAAAAATTGGGATGTAACAGGAATGCAAGAGGACGTCAGCTCCACAAATGATTGCCATCTCCTCTTTTTGTCTCATTTTTTTTTTTTTGCTGCTCAAACTTTTCTAATTGAACTTGCACTTGACTCTTAATCTGAATAGGCACATGTTTTCATGGATTAGCACGGTATATGTGCAAGGTGGTATTTCAATTTCTTAATGCATCCCCCCTTAAAAGTTTTCTTGCAATGAAAACAATTTACCTCTCCTTTAAATTAACATAATGTGAGCTCCAGAATGTCAATAAAAATATATTAATTATACATATCAATTAATAAATTAAACAGTTTGAAAATATCATTATTAAGAAAATGTTTGAAGAAATAATAATTATATTCTTATTATTCTGAAGCAACTCTCAATTAGTAAGCTAATTAATATATGAATTAAATAATATTTTTTCTACAGTCAACTACAGCTATAAAAATATGCTCATAACCATTAGGTAACGTAGTCTTGGCATATATGGACAACAGCATAGTCAGATGCCATGCCATCAAGAATTCCTGTCATTATAGCTGGACATAGGACTAATGATAATCGGGTTGAGAGACAATAACAAAAACAAGTGACTTGAAAAGGCATGATAACAGGCAAACCACTAACTCATACGCACGTAGGATCATCCACGCAAGCAACCGCCAATATCACAGTAAAGAAATCATTAAAATCAAGGTTGCACGGGGATGGGGGTACTTAGGGTACCAGTACGGGTGCGGGTACAACTATTTTTCATAATAGGGGACGGGGGTACTTGGGTATGCCAAACTCTATTTTTAATTATACTTTTATATTTATAGAAAATCTGAAATTCCGAGTCATGACAATGGTTTTTCAAAAAAAGAACAGTGATAAAGTGTGCAAATGTAATGTATTGTTTTCAGTTTCAGATTTGCTATATGTTTATAATAATAATGTATGATAAATGTTTAGATGCATAACAAGAACAGTGATAAAGTTTGCAAATGTAATGCATTGTTTTCAGTTTCAGATTTGCTATATGTTTGTAATAATAATATATGATCAATGTTTACATGCATGATAGAGAAGGCAGACTAGGCAGACTTTAAACATGAGCAAGAAGATCATAAATCATATGACAATGACATATTGCAAATGATAAGTTTTTGACTTGAACAGTGATAAAGTTTATTGTTAATCAATATTGTATCAAAGTTTCAAACTGATTAGGTATTGAATTAAGCTTGATAAACAACAAGCTGATACGCAAACAAAAAACTTAAAAAAAAAATAAAAAAAAATCTTAATCAAAGTCCTTAGCTATGATGCTCTCCACTGAGTACCTGGTACTTGGGTACGAGTACTAGCGGTGTGGGTACAATTACCAGGGGTGTGGGTACGAGTACCTTGCAACCTTGATTAAAATAAATGAATAATTAACTATTAATAGTTGTAATGAATGGTTGTGCTGGAAGGGTATGACAGAAAGATATGCCTCAAGATTAGCATCCTGTTGCTCTAATTGGGAGGTATAAGAGACAAATCAAAACACTTCTGGATTTACCTGAAGCATCTCTACAGCACACTCCACAAAGCAGTGGCATCGTGGAAGGAATATAAGAAAATAAGTTACTTACACATTATTTGCAACTGTACATTAAATATGGCCAGATCTCTTACATAGTCATTTTCACTGAGCAAGGAAGGAAGACATTCAGATCATAGGGCAGAGCTTCATGTATCTCTGAGAGTGGTATGAACCATATTGTCAATTTTAGTTATACATAATAATAAAAAATATAAAAGAGGTGTTGTCGGTAAAATGTATAATGTAGCCGACGGGTAGAGTAGTATCCGAACGGGCGCGTGACGCTTGAGTCACCCTTTCGGAAAGGTATATGTACACGTCCGAGATGGACTTTGGAATCATGAGTTATAATCGATTGATCATTGTAGTCATTGTAATCGGATTGTAATTTGCAAGTGCATACATGAATAAAGTATCTATTCTAAATTGAATCGTGTTATACATGTGTTAAACTTCTTACCCTATGCGATAAACATTTGGCGCCATTGCTAGACATACCTGGAACGAACGAATGATATAAAGATTAATGTCGAATTTGCCAAACAAAGATCGGAATAAGGTGAAAGATAAGAATGAACTAAGTACAACAAAAGAAATATTAATTTTAACACAGCAAGCAGAACGGAGACAGAGACTACAGCAGATTGTCGAAGGGCACCGAAGGGGTGAAGAGGCACAAACGAAGGGAGTGCACTCACCTAGTAGGTTGAGGAGTGCCGAGGAATTGCTGGAAGAAACTCGACAACGCTTGAATTTGGTGGAGGAAACACGGGAAGAATTCCTTAACCTGTATACGCTGAGGGGAGAGTGTCCGAACGGAAGGGAAGCAACTCGCACGGCTCGGAGTGCCGAGGGAGCACGAGCGTGGAGGGATCTCTTCGTTTCCGATACACCGGATGAACGAATACAGGCAGCGAATAGAACGTCACTTGAAGACATTTCACCAGACAATGCAGTTGTTGGAAACATGACTGTTGTCCAGAATAGTGCAGAAGTCCAGAACAGCGCAGGAACACAGAACAACGTGGGAACACAGAACAACGCGAGAGTCTAGAACAGCGCGAGAACACAGAACCGCGCAGGAGTTCAGAACAGTGCGGGAACACAGAACAGCGCGGGAATTTAGAACAGCGCAGGAACACAAAACAGCGCGGGAGTCCAGAACAGTGCGAGAGCATAGAACAGCGCGGGAGTTCAGAACAGGGCGGGTACACAAGTACCTCAAAACCCAAGAGAAGTAACAATGGCTGGCCCTAAAGAAAAGTTACCCAAGTTTCACGGTGATGGTTCAACAGACCCTATCAGACATTGTAAAACATGTGAAACCATATGAACGGCAAATGGTGTGATAGATGAGGATGATTGTGTAAGACAATTTCCAGCGATCCTACGGGGTGTGGCGATAGATTGGTTTTTTGACACTAGTCCTCAAAAACTTAATACATGGGAGAATGTTAAAAAAGAATTTATAGCAGAATTCAGATTACTCCGAGATGATAATGAAATAGTGGCAGAAATCTACAGCACCAAACAAGGAAAGAATGAGACAGTCCGAACCTATGCCAGACGACTGAAAGAATTGATCGGAAAGATGGAGAGTCAACCAGTGGATGGGTTGAAAAAACGGTGGTTCGTGGAGGGGCTACGACCGGCTCTTAAAAAGAAAATGAAGATTGTACCACCGTCATCGTACACCGATGCATATACTCGTGCCATGGATTTGGAAAGCGAACAGAAGACGAGTAAGAAGAAGAAACATAAGTCCTTTGATTCGGATGATGCATCCTCGGAGAGTAGTAGTGATGAGTAATCGAACAAGAAGGTGAAAGCGCTACAGAAAGACATGTTGCAGATGATGAAAGAATTCAAAAATTTGAAAAAGAATCTGGATACAGTAAAAGGAGAACTGTGGTGCACAGATTGCAAGGAGGATGGCCATACAAAGGGCTCATGCCCGAAGAAGCAGTTTTGCGACATTTGCCAAGTGGCGGGGCATTCACTGAAAGAGTGCCCGTTTAACTTGAAAACAAAAGGACAACAGCAGGTGTTACTAATGCAGGAAGCGTCGAACAGTAGCAACAACGTGGGCAATGATGCAATTTCAGGTGGATATCGAAATAACAATAGACGCGGAAGGGGTGGAAACAATAACAATAACAATGGAGGCCAGAGTAGAATACAATATGATGCGAGTGGATGGCCGATGATATAGTGCCGGGCATGTAATCTTTGGGGTCACTTCGTGAGGGAATGTACTACGAAGGAGGCGCCGCAGCTACTGTGCAGATGGTGTGGTCCAGGGGACCATGAAGATTCAAAATGTCCAAAGAAAAGCGTAAATTTATTAAGTATTAAAACAAGTAATGAGAACGTGTTGGCAATCACGCGGGAGCAGGCGAGGAAGGCAAAATATCCGAATGCGGAAGAAGAGAAGGAGAGGTTACAAAAAGCCCGAACAGAGATAGAGAAGCAAATGAGAGCGGAGAAGTCACAAGTAAAAGACACTGCTGAAACTTCGAAAAGAAACTTGGCGGAACAAGACATGGTGAAATAGATAATGCAAACGGAAGTACCAATTAAATTAAATGATCTTCTCACCATGCCACAGTTGCGTACGACTATCATAAATATGACACCATCCTTGAGAGTGACAGAGGAAGCAAAGGATAGTAAGGAAACAGCCACGGCAGCAGCAACAGATCCGATGTTACTAGCACTTACGACAGGTAGACATCCAACAGCGGTGGAGATGGGCATTCTGGGTATGGTGCTAACAGATACAATAGTAGATGGAGGATCGGGAGTGAATGTGATGCCGGAAGATATTTGAAAAAAAATTGGACAACCAACACTATGGCCACCCACCTTTCAGTTACTTACAACAGATCAACATGGGATAAAACCCTTGGGCACTCTAATGGCGCAGCTGGTAACAATTGGGACATAACCATTTTTACTGGATTTTGTAGTTATTCCATTAAAGAGAAGAGGGTATGACGCCAACCTAGGACGGGGGTGGCTGGTGCAAGCTAGGATAAAGCATGATTGGAAAAGGAACACCCTATCAATGGAGAAGGGAGGTTGGAGATTTATAATCAATTTGCATACACAGATGGTAGGAGAAGAAGCCGCGTCGTCGGACTCAGAAGGTGGTGGCAAGAGTGATAACGAAGGGAAAAAGAGGATGGAACCAGATGATTAAGGGGTGCTGAGAATAGAAGGAGGGTCAACTGATGATGACCTAGATTCAGTAAACGGATTGCTACATTGGCAAATGGAAGATTATGAGGTCTTTCCGAGCTGCAATATTTTGAGTATCGAGGAAGGAAAAGAAGGCCATGAGTTTCCGAGGGAGTATAGTGAACTGAAGGAGGGAGAAGCGCAAGTGGATGAAACACCTGCCCATACGTTCAGTAAAGATAAACCAATTAAGTATAAAGAGCCGACAGTGAAAGCAATGAACTTGGGTGATGAGGAAAATCCGAAGAACATTTTTGTAGGAGACAATTGGAACCCAGTATTAAAGGCAGCAGCATTCAGAATATTTATGGAGTACAAGGATGTTTTTGCTTGGATGTATAAGGACTTAAACGGAGTACCACCAGAGCTATGTGTCCACCGGATACCATTAACTGAAGGTGCGGTACTCGTACGAAAGCGGCCGTACTTAAGGAATAAGAACTATGCAGCATGGGCCATGGAAGTTGCACAAAACAGGTGGAAGGTATGGCATTAGAAGCGTTTAAAATTAAACAGATTTCAACTTGGTCAGTTAGTATTAAAGTATAATGGACGAAATGAAATAAGGCTTGGAAAATTTAAAGTTAAATGGGTTGGACCGTACAAGATACGGGAAGTTGGGTATAACGAAGCAATTAAATTGTGGACACTAGACGGAAAAGAAATACCAGATGCCGTAAATGGATCAAAGTTGAAAATATATAGAGAAAGAAAGGATCCTTCGCCAAAGGATCCTTCGCCGACAAACAGTTGAACGAAGAAAAGATGTTTGTAAATAATGTATATATGTAGGGAGTGTATATTTTGAAACGAAGTTAGGATAGTTTAATTTATTAAAAAATTAAAAAAATAATAAACATAATAAAAAGCTAAGCAAGCAAAGTGAGGAAATAAGAACAAAGTAAGAGTTTTGATGACTGTACGACCCCCCTAGATGATCGTACGACCTTATTGAACGACTGTACGGCCTCAAACGGAGTTATGTTGGAAATAATAATAAAGCAAGCTTAAAATTTAACATGACTGTACGGCCCTAGATGCCAGTACGGACCCAAGACTTATGTGATGGAAAAAAATGAAAATGAAGTAGAAGAAAGGACCGTATGACCATATCTCGTACGGACTGATAATGAAGTAGAAGAAAGGACCATATGGCCCTATCCCGTACGGACTTGGAGAGCAATGGAAACAAGCCGTACGGCCTTAAGAAGAGTTGAGAAGAAGTTTACATGACCGTACGGTCTCAAACAAGTAGAAGCAGATTTCGCCATACAGATTGTGGCCAGGAAGCAGGAGGAGCAAGCCGTACATAAGAGCTAAACAGAAAGCCGTACTAAGTAGGGAAAGTTACAGCTAAAGCCGTACCATCACTTGGGAGGCTGAATCCAATAAAGCCGTACCATAGAAATTGCTCACAGGATTTGTAGAAGCCGTACAGTACAGAAGTCGGCAAAATTTGTGAACAGTAATTGCCATAACAATGTGACATTTATTCGCAAAATTACAAAAGGGCAACAGTATGCAGGAAAGAGGAAGTGGAAGAGCAAAAAAAAAAAAGAACCGACGACAGATTGAAACAGTTCGGAATGAGTAATGCATGATGCCAAAGGGAAGGGTAGACATAAGCAGTTGCCAGAAAGAGTGTGGAATCGAAAGAAAATGATAGAAATAGTGTGTTCGATGCAATTTTGTGTGTAGACATAAGCAGCTGCCCCTCGACCCCGTTAGGGGCGTTGCCCCCTAGACCCCCAGTCGTTGCGGATATTAGTCATGGAAAGTGTGACTAGTTGATGAGACCTAGAGCTGCTGCTGTAGGCATGAGTGTTTGTGTGTCAGAGGAGGCACTTGGAGTAGGTGTTGGGCATGAGGTGGATGCGTAGAGAGCTCGAGAGGAGCTGATCATCCAATTGAAGGCAGTATGGCGACACTTGGCTCAATGTAACCAGGAGTTGGAAACAGAGAAAGCAACACGAGTGGCTATCAAGGTCAGCTAAGGAGATAGTATTGTGTTAGCAGAGGCTATAGATGCAATGTGGTTTGGAGACCAGTTTGGTGCAGGCATGGGATGAATGTGAAAGTGATGCGACAGAAACAGATCTATCTTGTTGCAGTTAGTCAATCAATGTATTTTGTTGCTAATTTGTCTCAGATATTTTGTAATTGTCATTCGGAGACGACCTTTCTTTTTGGGGGGGATGATGTTGTCGGTAAAATGTATAATGTAGCTGACAGGTGGAGTAGTATCCGAACGGGCGCGTGACCCTTGAGTCACCCCTTCAGAAAGGTATATACATGTCCGAGATGGACTTTGGAATCATGAGTTATAATCGATTGATCATTGTAGTCATTGTAATCGGATTGTAATCTGCAAGTGCATACATGAATAAAGTATTTGTTCTGAATTCAATCGTGTTATACATGTGTTAAACTTCTTACCCTATGCGATAAACAAGAGGAAGATCAAATCATTCACCTTAAGTAACATCCATGCTCAAACTAGTTATTATTTTTAAGCTAGAGAAGAAGAGCAGGAATGCAATGAGGGAGAGGCCTGTGTAAATCCAGCCAACAGGTCATTCCCAAGATAGGATAGGGATCAGCGTCCCCGAGCACGTTGTGCACACGTACAAGAAAGGCTTAAGGGCATGGATCCCTAAAACCTTAAGGAAAGCTGTTAAGTGTCTAAGCAACCTATTGCATCTCAGCATTCTCTTAGACTGGAATAATAACTGGAATAGCATGATCTTCTCAATTTACGTATAGCTTATTTAGTAATTTACCTATAGTTGCTATCTTTATGGTATGAATTAAGTTAATCCAATTACAGTAAACATAGATTCATTTATGCATAACTAGTTGAACTTACTTGGGGAGATTACACATAAGAAACTGTAGGGTTTGCAATTATATAATTAGATCTTTTATTACAAAAACACATAGGGTTTGCTCAGCAAAAAAAACAAACACAACCATGGTTTGTTCTTTGGTCCACTAAAACAAAATAGAATAAAAGAAAAAAAGAAATGTGCAAGAAAACTCAATTTTTTGTTACAAGAAATAAAAACCCTTCAAAATACAATCCAATTTTGGCTCAATACTCTCTCTTTTCCTTGTTCTTTCGTGTGCTGATAGGGTGTACGGGACAAATATAAGACACAAATGTTTTTAGGTAGTTCTTTTAAATGCCTTTTTTGCCTTATGTCAAACAGCACTGTGACTGTGTCTTCCAGTCAGGATTCCCCTACACTTGACAAGTTTGGTGAGTACTTGGTTGCTTTGTCTCCCAGACTCACTGTGTGTAGACAAGTCTCAACATCTCTTGTAACTCTGAGATGGAGTCATACCATAGGCTCTCAAACTTAGGAAGCTTATTCTAGGCAAAAATCTCACAAACAAAAGGTTGCCAAGAAGAAGAGAACTCATTAATTTGATTGCAAAGCTCAGTAATCTTTATTTAGTAGGCATCTATTGTATCTGTCTTCCTCATCTGCATGCTCTTAGCTTATATTGTAATAAAATTTCTTGAGCGATATTCATACTTTGATGACTAGAGCATCAAACATTATTTATTACTGGTATTTTCAGTGATTTGAGTGATTGAATGATTAAGAATTATTTGTTAAGGGTTTTCCAGATGTTGACAAAACTAAATGAACCTTGACTGTTTACATACCAGTCCCAAGACATTTCATACTCAGAACTGGCCTTATTTTCTAGCAATTTGATATCTTAGGACGCATGTGAGTTTGTTGCAAATTAAGTTGCAGTACCTACTGATTCGATAGCCATCTTCTTTATGAGCACCAATTAATGTGATATTGGTAAATGCTGCAACTTAATTTGCAACTAAGTGACATATATCCTAAGTTATTGAATTGTTAGTAAAGGGTGATATGTTTTTACTTTGAAGATCGTCTTCTTATGAGCAGCAAATAATGTGGAATTGGTAGGTGCTGCAATTTTGATTTGCCACAAAGTCAGATAGGTCCTAAGTTACTGAATTCCTAGAAAATAAGGCCGATTCAGGGAATGAAATGTCTTGGAATTTGAGTCAGTGTGGAATTCGTAAGGTTAGTTTTCTTGACCTCTGGAAAACCCTTAACAAGTAATTCTTCACACCTGAAACAACAAAAAATTAAAAACCCTTAACGGATTGCTTTGCATTATTAATAAGAACCACAGTTTTTCTTGATAGAATCTGCTATGAGAATCTGAATAAGCGATGCAAAATCAGAATAATAGTCACTTTGATAGGCGAAGGGCCAGGAGGAGCAATCCATGGATTTTGTCGCTAATAAGAGTAGCATGCACTTTGCCAAGGGAAGGGGCGAACAATAGAGTTCATAAATAAAATTAATTAATATTTAACATATTAATATATATTTTACACTATTTTTATTGATGAATAATTAATAATAAAATTATTAATTAAAAATATTTTTTTAACTTTGTTATTTAATTTTAATATATAATCAATGTGTTTAATTTAAAATATATATTTATGATTTTTAAATTTAGTGTATTTTTGTACAGTCATATCCAAATATACCGTCTCCCAATTTTTTTCACTGTACTAGCATACTGTACCCACATTCCTGATTCTAATTCTGTTTTCACAACTTAGAATAGATCTTGTTCCAACAACATCATCTATGCCCAACACTTACATGGGACAAAGATAGAGGAATCTTCCATTATGTTTTCATATCTGAGACTGAAAGTAGTTATACTGTAGTGCTGGAATGTTTTGCCAAACTATGATCAGCAACCTAACAAAGATTTTATATATTACCACAGGTCCATTGTGCCTTTCTCAAGCACAGAGCATGGGCATCTCACCTCTGAAACCTTCCAGCTCCTTCTGATGGGTAGCAGCTCTACTATCCATTCAAGGGTTTCTTTTCCTTACTGAAGGGTTCAGTGAACTCGTCTGATATCATGATAAAGTTTTTAATTCAGGGGAAGTAGATTTTGCATTTTAATCCAATTCCTACAAAATAACACTGAATTATTAAAACAACTAATTTAGGTTGATGCTAGAATCTATTTATACAGAATAAAAATCAATGAATTACTGCTAAAACTTTTATCTCTGATTTCATTAGATCTTAACTGAAGTCAACTACTGAAAAATAAAATAGAAGACTTCTCTGTGAATTGTACTTCCGCCCTCAATTTACAGATCTGAGATAGGGCATACATGGGAGTTATCAACAGTCAGAATCAGCTTCTAAATCATTATGAACAGTCAGAGTAAACTTATAAACTCTGCTTGAACAGATGATTGAATGCATTCAAGAGACTATTCAGCTGCTCTTGGACTTTGAACTCTATATCACAGTTTAACTTAACAAAAGGAAGACCAAATTGAAGGTTTGATTTTACAAAAACTCAATGCTCAAAATAGAACCGAATCTTTTCCTAAAATTTCTAATTCAAGACTTGAACTTCAGTCTTAAGTAATTTCAGCATCTGATGAAGACTACTCCCGTGCACTAAGAATACTTAGTCAACTGCCGCCAGTGCATAGGAGACTTTGCACAGGACTTCAAACAAAGTCATTACTTAAAAGATACCTAAAGATGGTGACTAACTAGAAGGGCTGAGAAACTTATAGTTATTCTAAATATATATTCTAACAAGAACATGCCTGCTCTGATATTGGTAAAGCTGTAGGAAGCAATAATAAACTAGAAGTGAAAAAATATTCAGGAAAATTTTAGTGTAATAGATAAATGGTATTTCAGATTCTATGTTCATATGCCTCTTCATTAATTTTAAAACTGAATAGCATGTCAGAATATATCATTAAATGTCTATTAGTTTCAAAATTCAAAGATTCTTTTGATTATGGCAGAAATTACATGCTTTCAAAGATAATTTTCCCTAAGAACAAATCTATTTGATCTGTTGTGTGAAACACCTTCAATGAAGCTCATTTTCCTTCTTTCTAAAGATAAATCTACTTAAGCTACTTTCATTATTTTATAAAAAAAATGACAAAACTAACCACATAACATTCCACCTCATCTCCCAGGTAAGGTGATTGCTTCAATGTCATCTCCAGCAAGAAGCCAACCCAGTCCAACAAGAATGCGTTTACCGCCATCACTGCCTTCGGCAAATTCTCTGCACACCCGTTCCCACAACTCCTCATCTATGCTCAGCTTTGGCCTTGACACACGCAAGGGCAAGAAGGGGACAGGACAGTTGGAAGAAGCCCACAATTTGCGCATACTTCACAATAGACTGTTACAATGGAGATTTGTCAATGGAAAAGCAGAAGCTGCCATGAATGCACAAAGAGTTACTGCAGAGGTCTGCTTCTATACCCATTTTTAATATCTTAGAAATTTAGCAGTTTCAAGTTTGTTATTTTAATAATCTTAAGCTGTCCTAGTTGTAATGCATTTTTCTTTCTTGGGTAGATGAATTTCACAGTAAAGCTTTTTACTTAATATTGAAATATCGTAATCACTACAAGTAACTAAAAAGTGTATTTGTAGGGCAGGAAACGGCTTTTTAATGCTCTTTGTACTGTTCCTTTTTGTTCGTCAATGATTACTGTAACTTTCTCATACTATACATATGATAATTAACTTTTATTGTTCTGTTCTTTTATATAGTCTACTCATTGTTGAACAATGCTAATAGTTTCTTAGCTCATCATTGGTTCTTTCTGACCCACCATTTTTAATCCTTTTCTGTTGGAAGAAACTGTTTGATTCTTGTTCTATTTAGTCACTTATCATCTCCAAATGTTGATCATTATAATCTGATCTGTCTACGTGTTGTCTGTCTCACTCATTTCTGGCAAATTTATTAATGTTGTGCGCTTCTATATGCATTCTGCAACGATCCTTTATCATTGTCACTTTATCCTCAGAGTCTAAGATCAGTGTTTTGAAGCTTTACTTTTGTGGTCAAAGGGCTGTGTGGATTAATTCTACTTTCCTTCCAAAGAAATGCAGAATTTCTGGGCTTTTAATGTGCGGTCCAAGGTCACAAGAATGCTGACTTAGTCAATACATTGCTGGTGTCCTTACAGGCCATTCATAAAATATTGCTGCCAAAATGATGAAGTGCAAGGCAGGAGAATCCCCAAAGGAGATGTCCTAACCCCCAGCAAGTAATCACACAATGGAGACACAACAACAATGCAAGATTTGATACCAAATCACAACTCCTTATTCATAAAATATCTGATTACATGCAATGTGCTGGGCTGTAAGGCCTTCCTAGTTACGGCCAAATACAAAGCAAGTAATAGTTCTACAAGATCCCTCGAGATTCAATCCAAACCCCTAGCTAGTCCAGATCCACACTTTGGTAGAAAACCTCCAAGGAAGATCTAAACTTGTGCTTGCAAGCCCACCAAGCAATCTCCTTGTTTCCCAAGCCTCAGCTATTAGCTCCTCTCAAAGTTTCCTCCTCTATCACCTCCTCTTCTCCAAGATGGATGAATAATCACAATCCTACTGTAAACTGCCTCACATTTGGCGCTTTGTCCACAGACTCAGGAAAAAACTCGCTCTTCAGCTATTCCCCATACTCACTCCTCCAAATGAGTGAATAATGACTAAAGACTTCACCACACTCCCTACTTATACCCAACTAAGCCACAAGTCAGCCCAATAAGCTACAAACTAAATATCCCTTACATTAAATACTTGAAGAGCCACAAGTCGGCCTCCAACAGAAATTAAATACCAAATGCCTTTAAAGGCTTACAATACTTATTAAATACATCAAAATTAATTACCCAAGACCCAAATAGGTCCACTCAACCCCACCAAGTCCCTTAATCATGCAGGATAGCCAACTACCCCAAGATGCTCCTACATCACAAAAAGTTTAAACCTCCATGGTCTTGCTTAAGCTCTGAATTTCACCAATTCGAAAACTAATGTGGTAGTTTTCATTGAATTTGTCGAGAGTTTGGTTCATCTCTTCTTGTCTCTTGTTCTCCCTTTGCTATTTTTATACTTATTATTATTCCATGGCTGCTTCCGTTTGCCAGTGTTAAATTTTACTTATTATTATTCCATGGCTGCTTCTGTTTGCCAGTGTACGGTCGCATCCCTTTTCCAGTCATTTATTGACTTGTAGAATACTTTCTCTAAACCTACTCCATGGTGCTCTTACATATTTGACCTACATTCTGTTGTCATATACTATGTATATACTAAACTCTTTTATTAATTAGTCTTCCATGGCTGCATCCATTTGCCAGTCTACAGTTGCTTCCATTTTCCAGTCATTTATTGACTTGTAGAATACTTTCTCTAAACCTCCTCCCTGGTGCTCTTAAATATATGGCCTACATTCGTTTGTCATATACTATGTATATACTACAGATGCTCTGCACTCATACTCTAGTAATAATATTTAGGAGAAGCATTAACTTTTATAGTAGCATGTCTATGATTATTTAAAAGATTTCGCAATGATTTGGAGGTTTAAGGTTGGGAAAGACAACATTCAGTCAGCAGCATGCCAGCTGTCTGCATATTCAGTTTTTTTTTCCCCCAATCATTGCTATGAAATGCTGCAAGTTTTATGATCATAATTAAAGGGCATATATTTATTGATGGATGGGTCCACACAGTAGTGTTTATGATGTTTCTTTATATGAAGCAGAAAAATCTCTTTTCAAATTGCTTGCAAACCAAACAATGACTTTTTCTTAATTAATTGGAATTTAATTAGGTGAAAATTGAGTTAGGATGCACTGTGTTTTTCAACCTTTTTGCTGAAATCACTGTTGTAAATACAAAACAAATGGGCATTAAAATGAGCAGGATTGACTGAAATGCAGGTTTTATATACAAATATAAATGATTTAATCATGATTTTTTTTGAAATTCATCGAAGCTTTTGATTTGTGAAAAAGTCACGATTTAATTGGGGATCAGTTGTGATTGAGTCATGCTTTTCTTAACAAAAAAGTTGGGTTGACTGATTAATTGAAAAAACTAGAGGTTTTTTCTTGGAAAATTTGGTGTAGGGTGGTAATTAATTGGAATAAATCACATTTTAAAAATGTTTCTTTAAGTATTGTTTTTACTATGTTGTCCCTAAGCCTTTACAATAGTTTGGGGGTTGATGAATAAGAAAGAGAATTTTCAGCCAGTGCAAAGTCTGTAACATACTAATTTTCTGAAAACTATTTAACCATTAAAATAGAAGAAACAACATCACAATCTTAACCAACTGAAAAGTGTTACAGTTATATCAGTTATTGTACTCTTTCACATGAAAGGGACAATAGTAGATAACAATAAATTATATTTCCAAATAACTAGGAACTAACGATCTTTTCAACTATCAGGTTCACATGATATTCAGTTAAAAACTACCATTTCACTTGCAATTCATGTATCTAATTTCTTGACATCTAGAAAGAAGAAATACATATTTTAAAATACATCATGATATTATGTACATCAATTAAATATACGAAAACATGAAATAGATACCAGAGAATAAGCAGATGTTGATGTACTTGTGTTTTGCAAGCGTTGGCATTGGGAAGAGAGGAGAAGAATTGCCTTGGGCTTAATCTCTTAATCGTGGACCTTAAGTATCCCAACCATAAATGAGTTAAGCTTTCATTCTGATTATTTCCTTATCATATAGAGTAGCACCCCATCTCAGAGATATATTGACCATATCTCTGTATGAGTTAGCACTCTTTGACAGAAAAACACACGTTCTTTCACATACAAAACGCTATCACAGGCAAGGTCTTTCGACAACCAGATAGTTCATTTCTTATACCAAGTTTTTAATAGAAAGAAGAATACTCAAGCTGAAACATCCCGATTTTGGATTCCAAGGAGAAACAAATACAGAAGCCTTCTCTCTGAGGCAAGGTGGCAAGTTCAAAATGCATGACGTAAGCATGATAAACAATATATAAAATGTAATGCATGACTTAAGCACGATAAACAATATATAAAATGTATTGCATGACTTGAGATCGGTAAGTGCGATTTGGAAATATGAATGTGATGGCATTAGGTATATGCCTCTCGCTTGTGTTACCAAAGCTTTCAATTCCATCCAGTATAAGGAATGCTGGAATATCTCACAAGCTTGGCTAATTCAGAGACAGTCGCTGATTATGGTCACACTCTTGCTTGGAAAGAGCAGAGAAAACATGGCATGAACAAAAATGAATTACTGTGAAAGAAAAATGCATGGAAGATGTCATGCCCAAACTACGAGGGCAAAAACACACATTAATTAATTAATTAATTTAAAAAAAAAAAATTAAAAAAAAAATGCACAAAGATGATAAGGTTATGCTCACAGTTTTAGGTATAGGTTCTTAACATTGTTAAATTACTACTCTCGTTATTAAGTTGATATAGACAAAAGTTTATGATATTACATTAACTTATAATGATATGCGAAATTTACTTAAATAACAATGTATACGAAAAGAAAATTAATTAAACAAATTCCCCATTTAAAACTAATTTCAAAAAGACAAACAACCCTTCTATACTTAGATTAAATTAACATTAATGATAAAACTAACTAAATTACATTAAATTTAACTAATTCAAAAGTAATAACAATTTAATCAATAACATAATGTAACGATAAAACATAATATATACTACTAACTAAAATAATTTTAATAAATTAAAACCTATTTGTAACTAACATGCTAACTCATACTATCTCAAAATTTTAAAAAAATTTAACTAACTACTAATAACAACTTAGTTACATTATGAAACTAACTAACTAACTTCACTTAAAATAAAACTATATTAATTTAAAAAAAATTAAACAAAACCTATGACAACTAACTAAAAACTAATGACAAGGTAAAAACTAACATACATTATAATACAAAACTATATCTAAATGACAACTATCTAAATCATAACAAAACATATTGCTAAAACTTAAACTAATTTAATTTGAAAAAAAAAAAACTAAACTAAACACTATAACACGCAACTTACTCTTAATCTAACTAAATTTATTAACAAATAAACTAATCTAAAACTAAACTAACATATTACTAACCTAAACTACAACTAAAAACTAATACTAAAATTAATACTACCTAACAACTAACCTCTAACTCTACCCCTTTCCCAAACTACCCACCCCCAACCTTACACAAGCTACAACCAAACTCCAGCGCATTCCCAAAATGGCGCACTGCCCAATACTGCGCTGACCAAGGTGGGAGCGATCCAAGGACAAGGTTTCCAAAATTAACAGATAGAGATCAGTTCTATTCCTCCGTAGGGTTTCTCGGCTAAAATATCTGCACACTCATTGCACACATCAGTAGTCCCGTAAAATCACATGTACATATATGTATACGTATCAGAAATTCACATAAATTAAAACATACATCTATAAATTAGTCAGGTTTTCTCTCAATTCTCAACTATTAAAATCTCTTAATCCAAGTGTTAATCCTACGTTCTAATTAATTCATCAACATTCATAAACATAAAACATTAAATGACGGACATCAACTATTTGAAAATAACATCACACAGCATGAAATAATATAATATGTTCTAAGCATCAGATAATGTCTCGATATCTCGAGTCGTGAGTAACAAAAAGATAAAGTAACAACTAAGGCTACGTAGGGTCGGGGCGAGGCCTCACAGAAGAACCACCCGAGAGGGGTGAGAGGCAACGTATATAATGCATCCTTAATGAGGCGAGCAAGATAAGCAAAGAGACACTTGTGTGCATGCTCAGTTACGCAAGAATGATTGAGGTGGAAAAGCGTTTGCATGGGCCTTCTAATTCAAAAAGAAGAAGAAATGGAACATATAGCTTGATGCCATAAAAGAGATATGAAAAAGGTGCCCGCTAAAGGCAAATAAATAAATAAATAAACCATTGCCAAGGTTCGAAATGAAAGAATAACGGTGGCAACAAATATCTTCATTCATGCCATAATATATTAATTTTGCCTCTTTATATTCATGCTTGTTTCAGTAGCCTTAACATATATATATATATATATATATATATATATATATATATATATATATATGTGTGTGTGTGTGTGTGTGTGTGTGTGTGTGTGTGTGTGTGTACATATTATATACCCACACAAGTATGACTATAGACACGATATTATTATACTAAGACATGATAGAATTTGCAAGATATACTGAGATCATCCACATAATGAAGGTAATATTTCTTATGTGAGTTTTTATAATTTTATAATTTAATAGGTTAGCTCATGGTCATCCTTTGCACATTCTTGCTTGTCTAGCCATTTCATCCTTGATCGAGGTGGTTAGATTTCATACCTGATGGTTTGATTGTGGATTTGGGTTTTCCATTCCTAACTCCCATTTTGGCAACTCTCCTCCCCTTCATTGTGCTCCTGCAAAAAGGAAATGGTTCTTGAGTAATAACATATTTCCATAATTTGAAATATAAATAAAATATCACATAATCATTTCAATTTCTAAGATATACATTTTTCAATTTCCATTGTAATGGCTAACTAACATGTCACATGAAATAATATCTAATAACCGAAGTTCCATTTCACATGAATCAAATATCTCAACAACTTTACTGATAAATCAATTTTACATGAATCAATTATCTAACTAACTTTTTCGATTAAGTAGCTTCACATGAAGTCTCAACGGCTAGAAGATTAATTTAAATTAAGCAAAAATTTAGGATGTAACAAAGTCATTAGCTACATGTTTGATTTGCATTTTTTTCAATTTATATCATGTAATGCAGCAGCTTCTATGACTAGCAGAGTCACAGAATAGCTGAAAAACATATCTATTATTTGGAATAAATCACATTTTTAAGGATTTCTGTAAGAATCGTTTTTTACTATGTTGTCCCTAAGCCTTTTCAATAGTCTGGGGGTTGATGAACAAGAAAGAGAATGTTCAACCAGTGCTGAGTCATTAGAGTCACAGAATAGCTGAAAAGCATATCTATTATTTGGAATAAATCACATTTTTAAAGATTTCTGTAAGAATTGTTTTTTACTATTTTGTCCCTAAGCCTTTTCAATAGTCTGGGGGTTGATGAACAAGAAAGAGAATGTTCAGCCAGTGCCAAGTCATTAGCAGCCAGTGCTGAGTCAATCTATGTCATGTAATGCAGCAGCTTCCATGTCTGGCACAGTCACAGAATAATTGAAAAACATATCTATTATTTATGAGTGAATCAACATAATCTGTGTGAAATTTCCCTCTTTAGTATTTGCTATTTACTGTGTTGCTGAATTACTGGTTCTGGGATCGGTCTTGGATTGGTTTAGTGGATATTGCAAAATTTTTACTGGGTTGGGTTTCTTTTGGATTCATGCATACAAAAAACATGTTAAAGTGAGACACACTATAATATTTGTAACCTAAAATCTGAAATAAAGTTTAGAATGCTACAATAACATCATATAATCAACAAAATCACCATAAACTCTATTGCCCTATAAAACATAAATGATTATACTAGAAAATATTCGTAGTTTAAACTTCAAGTTCAAAATTCAAATAATAATATCATTTTCAACTCATCATCATCAACATCAAATCATGTAGGAACATCTGAAGAACCACAAGCAGTGCTACTGCCACTTGCTCTAAAAGGGTACCCACTTTTCGACTTCTCAAGTGCAACATGTTGGAAAGTGGAAGCGTTTAAGTCAATTTTCCCTGCCTCCATATCCCACAACTTCAAGGAGATCTAGAGTCAGTTCTCCCATCAAGGTTGAGGGGCAGCATGTCATATTCATAATTTTTGAACAGCAAAGTCAATGTTTTAAAATTAACAAAAAAATAAAGATATAGAAGGGCAGAAAAATTGACAGGTTCATTTTGGGTTTGGCTGGGGCAACTTGGATCCTCCCTAGGTTTTTCCTGGATATGCCCTATACAAATCCACCTCCCCAAGCCCATGCCTTGTACATATCAGCGGGTGGACCAAACTTGATTGTGGATCTAGTATGTGCCCTGGCAGATCTGGTAACATAGCTTTGTCATTTTTTAGAACTTGGCAAGAGTATGGACATGTTGTACAAGAAAGAAATTTGTCTGTCAGTACCAAGCCATTTCATGTGATGAAATGCAGCAAGTTCCATAAAATGGTCAGCCATAGAGCTATTAAGGGGCATGCATTTTATTTTGAAATGGGTGCAGACAATCTTTCTATAACGTCTGGTTTTACTCTGGTATTTGTATGAACTTTGATATGCTGTGGAGGTTGCAAAGAAGTAAGATAATTTTACCAAGTACCAAGCCAATTGTCAACACATTTTGTTTGTTTCAAGTTTTTCTTTAATCTATGTTATGAAATGCAGAAAGTGACAAGAAGGCTTTTTATAAATTTATTGTGTGCTTAACTTTGTACAGTTCATTGGGAGTACAACTAGCCACACTAGTTTAACTTTGCCAAAAAGGGTTTTGTTGTTGGTGATGTGCTTGAAAGATTAAGAATTCCAATTGCTTAGAATGGGAAAAACACCAAATGTTGGCTGGTTTTGAGTTTTCCATTTGAAACTTTTCTCCACCATGGACATGCTATAATTATCTTGATATTTCCAAACCACCTTGACGTTTCTGAAGCAACCAGTGTGATGTATTTTGTGATTCCATCAGTGTAAAATCCTTTCTAACTCTGCCTATTCTGAAGTGTCTTGAAGTGAGGGAGTTTGATGATTCTGTTTATGGATTTTTATGGATCAACAATTTGTGTAAGATAAAGAGTATGTATGGAGAAAGCTGAATCTGGCATTTAGTTTATGTTAAAGCATTCAATACTTTTGTATACTTTGTAATTGGTTAGAGAAAGTATGGTTTTAGCAATTCTAATTTGATTGCAACCATCTTGAGGAGCTGACTCTTTCTTGCTTATCTCAGAAATTACTTTCAAATGTGTGGTTCACTACTTCGGAGCTGGCAGATTCCGTAACAATGAAGAATATCCAATTGCAACAATTAAGGCTGGAGAACAAGCTTGCTTCCATTCTTAAAGGACAAGTAAGATTCAACGCACTATATATATTTTTGTAGTAAGCATTTGAGCATGCACGCTTTTAAATTTTTCTGTAGGCTTGTTCAATCCTGTTTTCCCTTTTTAATAGCCTTTCAAATCTTGGCACTAAAGTATGCAGAAAGCCAGTGTATATTTTTCTTGCAAGCCCTATATATTTGCCTTCCTAACATGTTTGATCACTCGTTGCAATGAAGATTTGATCTAGTTCAGATCTCATTTTTATTTGTCATTTGATTAGTTCAATGTAAATTCTCAGTAGCTTGTCATTTCATTAATGCAAGAATATAAACCTTGATTTTGGATAGAGTTAAGGTGAATTAAAGTGCTTGTATTCTGAAAAGTTATAATGTAAGGAAATGTGAATAGGTAAAAGGACCCAGCAGTTGTGCACCCCAGTGTTGTTCCTTTCAAAATCATACATGTCAATTTCTAATGACTCAATGTTTTTGTATAGCAGCTTATTTGGCAACTACTTAAACCCAGGTTTCAGATCCTCATCTTCTAATATGATGCCACATCAGTATTCTTCTATTGAGGTATCATAAAAGACCGCCAATACCAAAAAGGTTAGACCTATAGTTGTGCAGGCAGTCATGTTTTGATGGTGCTCTCATTTGGCATAAAATAATATTTTATAGATAGTACATTTCAATCAATCATAGTAATAGTGGTAAACAATAACGATGTCATACTATTAAAACTACTTGTCTTTAAGGCTATCAATACTATTTTAGCTATTGGATGTGATGTCCCCTTCCTAGTCTGTCCTCAAATTTTCCCTAAAAATCATAATGGCAACAAATTATGAAACTTCGTAAATTGCTTGATTAATTGATGAAATGAACGAGGTACATATAGCAATTTACAAGAGCTTTAAATTGGAGCTAAAGTCTCTTAAATTAGAAGCCTTAAACACAATAATAAATAAAACACCTACAATGACCATTAATAAAAGATTCTATAGAGCCCGAAGGGGTGGCATAGTTGGCTAAGGACTTAGGGTTCGTCCCATGTAGTTCACCAAGTTGATTCTCTCCGCCTTGATTAAACTGGTCATTTGGTATGTTTGGGCCCCCATCGATCAACTTGCCCTCCTGTACCCCAACTTGGCAATAAAAAAAGCCCAAGTTAAGGTGCTAGTGGAAATGCTGGGTGAAGTCTCAACTATGCTAAGTGCAGTGAGGATACCTTTGGATATCAACAAAGTAAAAGATTCTACAAAGCTAGCTAAAAATAGCAAGATACTAAAATAGTAAACAAAATTTAAAATATTCTAATAAATTAGCCTTAAGGTTAGGTTTACATCTTACCAAGTTAAATATCTCTTCAAGTAGTGCAATTGTTGATTTGAATACTGCAATCATAGCATAAGAACCATGTTTGTTGAACCACCTTATCCTATATGGTAGATTTACCTACTTCCTGTGATGTATGTAAGTTTTCTTGCCTACAATAGTACCATTCAAATTTAACCTTAATGTGGTTGTGCCAAGTAGATTTCAAATCTCATCCTCTCCCTCCCTTGCCCCCTCCTCCCTCCCTTTCTATAGTGATATATTAGTTTTGTTAACCATAGCAATTGGTTTATGGAAGGTAATCAACTACATGTTCTCTCTTTTAATACTTTAGGCCTCTATCCTTCTTGTAATAAAATTGCTCTTGCCTTGTGGTTTATACCTTTATTTCTGACACATTTTTGGAAATTTTGAAGTGTAAGCCTCATCTTTTTGCCATTGTTGATTTTTTTAAAGTCCAATGGTCTTTATTTCACTCAATCCTAGATATTGCTTGAGTGTAATTGTTGATGGTTTCTCTATTTTGCATCAGTATGATATGAATTATTTTAGCCAAATTTATGTTTGAATCTGGTGTTAAAAGTAAGCATGAAGATAAGATTGAAACGTTTCCCAAACAGGTACCATAGGCCTTTTGTGAATCAAGAAAGGTTTGTTAGCATGGGAGTAGATGACTTATCACGGGCTTTGTCCTGCTCATTTGTTTTACATTGAGATCTAATTTGGGAAATTTTTCCATTGAACATGTCTAGATTCAAGTTATTTGGGAAAATGGATGATGAATAGTTAGTGTGAATGCATATGTCATGACTAATTCCGGACCCATTTTGTGTGTTGAGATTAAAGCTAGCAAAGAGGCAAGATTGCAATGGCTTAACAAGTACTAGTGTGATTATGACAATGGAGATGAATTGGTGTACATAATTGAATATTTGAAAATATATGATGAACATGTTTGTAATGTCCCTTTCTAGATTATTTCTTTATTTTTGCCTTGAAACACTG
The DNA here is from genome assembly GCA_028749045.1 of Cupressus sempervirens. Taxonomy (NCBI): domain Eukaryota; kingdom Viridiplantae; phylum Streptophyta; class Pinopsida; order Cupressales; family Cupressaceae; genus Cupressus; species Cupressus sempervirens. The sequence continues at coordinate 13,339,427 of CM053785.1, read as the reverse complement.
TTTTTGATTCTATATTGATAATTGCTTTTGTAATGCCCTGCCATGGAACCCCTAGATCAAAGGGTCAAACATGCACTAATACTTTCTTTTTTTGTTAATAAGAATGCCATCAAAGACATTAAGTGCATCATCTAAACATCATAGCAATGCAATTAAGGACACACACAATATGATCGGTACATGATTGAACACAAGTGGAAGTCTTACAAGTACTGCCAAGGTTTCCTAAACCACTAGAAACACCCAACCAGAATAGCATGATGATGCTCCATGGTTACATCCAAGAGGCTGTACTACTTGCCATGAACTTCGAGGAATCAAGCTGGCAAACATTGCCCGACTACGCAAAAGGAGACAATCAATCCTCGACAACCAACTGCACTAGGTTCATTTTAAGCCCAAATGAGAAGTGAGCTAAACCAGGTCAAATGAAGACAAAAAACAAGAAGTGAATATACCAAAATGTTCCCAAGAACACAAGGGAACCAAATATAACATTCATCTTCACCCAGACTCATGGGAACAACAATCTGTTTTAAATGCGCAGAAACATAGTACCGAAATATAGTTACTAGTAATGAATGTGTGGGAGATTTGAACATATGCCCAGAAAGGTAGAATTCGCAAAATACAAGTGCTGAGACCAACATATGGCCTAATAAATGATTCCTCCACACTGGGGAGAACCTGATTCACTATATTGTGGTCAATCACACTCTATTACACTTATAAACATCATATAAATGAAATACAGTAATTGGAAGTAAAACATGAGCATATAAGTACAAAAGGAAAGAGTAAAGGGATAGAGAAGCATTCCATGATGCACGGCATCTCTTGATCCTGATCATTGCTTGTATGTCAGTCCCCAAGGCTGGTCATGGCACCCGACCATGTTGAACCCTCAAGCCCACCACACTGTGCTAGGAGGTAGTCACACAACCCAAACAAGGAAGCAAGCCTACAAGGAAATATAGGTTTACACTGATGCCAACCAATGCATACAAATGTAGACAATCAGTAGCACATGGAGATCACTCAACATGCAGATGAACATCTGTAATAAATTGCCAATGCAACACAACCACAGTACACCAGGTTTCTATTCACTGCTACTGGACCTATATGCTAGAGTACCAAGCATAGAGGGTCTATACCCACACTGGGCAATTCTGCCATCCAGGGATCCAAGTACCATCTACCACTCATAATCGTGACATCCAAGGATTCGATGGTTTGCAGTACCTGTATAGGTCAGTAATGGAATAATCTCCCATGTATATCTTATTTTTTTTAGAAGAGTCAACCTTTCTCACGCAACTGCTTCTCTTTGGTAAATTATAGTCTAGTTTTAATTTAGTTCTTCATTAAACTAACATCACTTTTTCGTTAAGGATTATCTCCATAAACTAAATGATAATAGCCCCACTTCTGGTGACTTTCTTATTTGTTAATGATGGCAGATTACCATTGTCTAATGGCAGGGAAATTCTCTGACACCTGCAGTCTATCTTTCTGTGAAGCACATTCGTAATGTAACTCCAAGCCATAAAGCTGCTGCTTTCAAACTTCAGAGAATGGGATTTATTGCCCGTGTCATCCAATCCATCCAAAAGCTATCACAAGGATTGCAATGTTTCCCCCTTGAATGTGCTGAATGTGATGCAGATGGAAATTGTTGGGTATAAGAGTACTGTATGGTATTTTGTTTGAAATTGGGTCAGTACACTCCACTCTGCTCAAGATTGCTTGTCCTCAAACAATCACAAGCCAGGATACACTTGAAGTTACCAGCATTCCAAATCAACTTTGTAAAATTGTAATCTTTAGAAATTGGATCCCCTTTCAGTGTAATTAGCTTCTTCTGTGACACATTGGCGTATCAGGAATTGAAAAATTAATACCATGTAACGCTTCTTGTTTCTGACTTTGTACTACAATGGTGTTCTTAGAGAACTGTTGTTACAATACTTTCTTCAACCAAGCTACTAATGTAGGCATTTAATTTGATATTGTTGATACCTTCATCTGAAGTGCCAGGACAATTTGTTGTCCAGTACTCTTTGGATTTATTTGCAGTTATTTTCCATTAACTCAACAACAAAACCAAGAATTGGAAATCAGCAAGGTCCGTCATTTGAAATAAGTTTTATCTCCTGCTTAGAGAGAAGCAACACAAATGCACCTTGCAATTTTAACATGTTTGAAACCAAGTAGAAGAATCATTAATCTGAAAATCAGTTCCCCTTTTTGTGACAACTGTGCATTCAAAGATCTGATTTGATTGGCCCAAAATGTGCATGATGCCATGGCTATCTCTTTGTTTCAAAGCAAAATGGTGAGCTTCCCATATGTGAAGATGCAAGTTAGAAGCATGACACACATCTATGACCTTACATGTGATTTTATATTCTTCTGGTTCAGTTTCGAGGTTCATACATGCTGAAAATATTCTAATTAGAGAGTTAGAAATATCACAGTTCTTATCTCATTTCATTTTGACCTTGTATGTTTAGTAACAAGTACACACTTTTTGATTGTCATTGTTAACATCTAAACTGATAGCAACCACCATCATGATGAATTGTGGTAGTGTTGTGAAAACTAGGATCCCACTTTTTGTGCAAAGCTGATTTTAAGGTATGTAGGTGTCCACTAATTTTTTTTTTTTTTTTTACTTCAATTATCATTAAACTCCCTGGGTTGATTATATCCATTTTAACCTCAAATGTCATGGCATGATGGCATGGTGAATATGTCCATTGTTCTTCTATGGTCATGCTGGTCTCAAGAGAGTTCAAATATCACCTGGGTCAACTTCCATGTAGTTTTCTTGATAAACTTGCAATTCCTCTTTATGGGGGTCAATCTTGGACAAATCATTCCTCACAACAGCATAATTAATATCTTGCACATACTCAGCACATAGTCCAATTGTTTCCGTACCTTGCAAATCATTTTTGCATGGATCAATTACATTGCTATTTGAAAATTGATGGATGTTTCTTGGACACCATTTGCAATTATTGACACATCTGCAACACACATTATTGGCTCTTCTTCTTTGGTTCTAGCAATTTCTTATGATTTTGATTCTACCTCTCTTTTGCTGCAATTACTAATTAACAATTTTCATTGATATTGCTCTTTAATCTCCTCGGCTATTTTTCATATATATTGATGTAGACCTCTTTTGCTGGGAACTAGTACTCTAGTGCCTCCAAGTGGACATCAAAGGAACAATTTTTTTTGTATGATTTAACAATCTTAGATATTGATTAATGATTTTAGGGGCCCCAAGTTTGTACAATTATTCTTTCATAAGATCCATGTTTTCTTCCATTTGTAGACTTTCAACTCTTTGATTGGAATGCATCCAACATTTTAGCTTTACCTCATAGGCTGGAAGGATCAACACTCTAATACCATTTGTGATGTCCCTTTCTAGTACATTTCTTATTTTTGCCTTAAAACTATATTTTTAATAATAAAATGATTATTGCATTTGCATTTTTAAGTACAACTCAAATCGAAATCATGAACTTTATTTAACATTCAGATTTTTCACCGTAACAGTATTTTGAAAATAATCTTATCTTGATTTTCTGGTATTTTTCTGCTCCCAATTTTGCAGTTTTTTTTCTGTAAATGCTTGTCCTTGATATGTAGACAAGTTATGGCTTTTTGTACCGAGGAGAAGTTAAGGGGTTCTGTCCTCAGATCTCTTAATTTTTCCATTGGAGGGTTTGCATGCTCTCTGACTGTAATATTTACCAGCAAAATCATAAATATTTCTTCCAATTGATTGATCTCCTCATGGAATGATCTCCATTATATATTTAGTTTTAGAAAGAATAACAACCTTTTTCAGACAACTGCTGGCCTTTGGGTTAATTAGGGTTTAATTTTTAATTAAATTCTTCTTTGTTCCCAATTGCTAGCATGAAACTAGTGTAACTTTTTCCTTATCTCCATAGACTTAAGTGATACTGGTGCCACTTCAAGTGATTTCCCTATTTGTTTATTTAGGCAAATTATCATTGTCTAATGCTGGGGATTCTGACCGCAGCTGCTTTTGTTGGTACGAGGATAGCATCAAATGTGGTCGCCAGATCCCACTTATGGGCAGCCTTATCCTTACACAATGGCCTATAGCCTGAAGTATGCCTGGTTCCTTTCATTGGCTTGACTGGCAGTCTTTATCTCTTTGTGTAGAGAAATTCATGTTGTAATTCCAAGACATAAAGCTTCTGCTTCCAAACATTATATAATAGGGTTTATTGCTTCTGAATCGTCCAAACTATCCAAAGTCTACTGCAAGGATTGCAATGTTGCCCACTCTAATGCATTGAATATGATGCAGATTGGAATTACTGGGTATAGGAGTATTGGATGCTATTGTGTTTGAAAATGGATTATTACGATGTTAGTCTGTATCCCATTGATTGGGAGTTAAAGGTATTGTATTGAGTATTGTGGATGGTATACATAGTATGTATATTGATTTGATTATTTTGATCCTATATGTTAGTTTTATGATCAGAAATGTAACCGAGCAGAGATAAAACATACACATCAAATTATCCTAGGAAAACCATCCTACATGAGGGACAAAAATCGAGTCAAATATATCTCTTCTATATATATAATCAGATGAATAAATTCAGAATACAAGTGAGGAGATACTGCTTCTTTTGGATAAAACATAAATTGATAATGCTAAAGCTGAAATACAAACTGCTGCTGAAGATTGAACTCCCCTCTGCTAGCGTACTATATATTGTACTGATTGAATGAATGCTGAGTGAGAAAATCACATCGTTTATATATATGCTGTTGGTTGACTTCTTAACTAGGTTGGCCAGCAAAGTAGAGGTGGCCAACATGAGAAATATCTCTTGTAGCTACCACAAAATAACACTCCCTCTTAGCTAAGGAGATATTTCTCAGATTATATAGTCATGGAGTCTCTCAACATGATGTCCATAATGGCATTCCCATGAATGGAGAGCACATCTTAATCTCAGAGATGTCAAAGAGTCAGTCAACGTGATGTCCACAATGGCTTTGTGGAAGGAAACATATTGTCATGGAGTCTCTCCACATGACATCCATAATGGCTACTCCTATGTATGGAGAACACATCTCAGTCTCAGAGATGTCGGAGCACCCATTTGTGGAAGGAAACATATTGTCATGGAGTCTTTCAACATGACATCCATAATGTCTACTTCCATGTATGGAGAACACATCTCAGTCTCAGAGATGTCAAAGAGTTCATCACGGAGTCACTCAACATGATGTCCACAATGACTGCACTCTATTGTGGAGGGAAATGTATTGTCATGGAGTCTCACAACATGACATTAAAAAGTATACCAAACTATATTTCTGTTTCAGAGATGTGCAAGCATATTTCTCTTTCTCAGAAAAATGCCAAATCTCACTGACACTGAGTTTTCTTTTGAGCAAGGGCAATGTTTTCTACAACCCCAAGCTTGTCTCGGATATATGCAGACTTCACTTTGGAGAGAGGGCTGTTGAGGATATTATCCATTTGCTCATCAATGCAAATGTACTCGTGAATTGCTTTCCTTTGCACCATGGCTTGTTGAATTGTTTTCCTTTGCACCATTAAGAAATACAGTCTGTGATATCCCCATCAAAATAAGAATCATTTAATTAAATGTAGTTAAATTATAAATCAATAAAATTGCAATAATATTAATAATGATATAGTTAATGAACATTGTATAATATATTAAACTAAATATTATTATTAATATATAAAGTAAATATACCCCAGAAAATAATATAAAGTAAATTTGTTATGCAATAATATTATTAATATAATATAATACTTATTTATGAAAGGACATGACACTAAGAGTTAAAGAAACTATATATATATGTATGTATGTATAGAGAGAAAAATTAACATTGAGAAATAATCATTCAGAAATGGAGAAATATGGAGATATATGAAATTTATCTGCCAAAAAAGAAATATATAATAGAGAAAATATTTAAGGTCCCAGTAGGGGACATTACAGAGTCTTTACATCCATTTGATGTAACTTCCAGCCCTTAGCAGTTGCAATAGCAATGCCTGATCTAATAGAAGTGATTGTGCAACGGGAGAAAAAGTTAACTCGTAGTCTATTGCCTCCTTTTTTGAGAGAATCCTCTTGCCATAAATCTTGGCTTGTATTTCTCAATGCTACCATCAGCTGCATGCTTGATTTTGTGGAGCCAATTGGAAGATGCTAGAAATTTTCCTGCGGGTCTAGGAACAAGATCCCATACATCATAATGATTGAATGATATTCTTTTGTCATTGCATCTCTCCATACCTGCTGGTTTGATGCCTCCTCATAACTCGAAGGTTTAGAGTCAATGATGTGACTCATTATGCCATATAAACTAGAAACTTCTGAGGTCTCTTGCATTCTCTAATAGTGCCTCGAGGAGCTGCAAAATTTTCTGCAGGACTAGGAACAAGATCCCATACATCATAATGATTGAATGATTCTTTTGTCATTGCATCTCTGCGTACCTGCTGGTTTGATGCCTCCTCATAATTGGAAGGTTTAGAGCAAGGTTACCAGGAGACTGGGGTACTTGGAGACCTTGGAGACTGGTACTGGTACTGGTACGGCTAATTTTCAAAAATAGGAGACGGGGGTACTTGGAGACGTTAATTGTTGTTTAATAAAGAAATAATTATACATCATTGACAAGTCTTTCTAGAGGCAATTAAGCAAATTGATTGGAAAACTATAGTGGCTATCATTATAATTACTAACATATATGATATAAGTAATAACAAATTTTTAAGGGGTGATGATAGAGGATAAGATTTAGGAGTTTTATGACGCCTTATGCTCAATATTTTTGGTGGGAGACATCAATTGTTGGTTGGGGGACTTTGGAGATGGCAACCAAAACCTCGTGCATCCAAACTTTTTTGGGGACGTCTCCAGTACCTAGAGACGTGTCTCCGGTACTGGGAGTCTTGGAGACGGGTCTCCAGGTGTAGGAGACGGGTTTCCTGGTAACCATGGTTTAGAGCCAATGATGTGACTCATTAATGCCATATAAATTACGAACTTCTGAGGTCTCTTGCATTTTCTAATAGTGCCTCAAGGAGCTACAAAATTTTCTGCCTCCTTCATAGTTCGTTGAGACCAGAAGGCCTTTTCTGACCTGCAACAAAATTTTCAACTGCATCAGTTGGTCCTATAGGATCAACTCGATCAGTAGATTTGAATGGTACGTCAAACTCCCTTTGAATGTTAAAACTAGTATCATCAGGAAATATGTTCATATCTTGAGGAGCCTTCTGATCCTCACAGTCAGTAATTTCCTTGGATCTTTTGAAGGCAACTTTCTATTCAAAAGAATCATACCTTATGATCTCAGTCTGTTTCTGTTGTGGAATATAAATTTTGTAGGCCTTTGAAGGTTTCCTATATCCTACGAATATACCTTTCTTGCCTGAAGGATCCTTTGATCTTTTATCCTTCGGTACGTGAATATAGACAATAGAGCCAAATATTCTTAAGTGGCTAATCTCTGGTTTCATACGTGTGAAAACCTCTTCAGGAGTCATGTTTCCCAATATCCAATGAGGGCTCCTGTCCTGAACATTTACAACTGTTTTGGATGCTTCTGCCCATAAGGATTTTGGAAATCTTGATCATGAATAATCTCCTTGACTGCCTCGACTATATATGTGGTCCTCCTTTCGGCGACACCATTTTGCTGAGGATTGTAAGGACCACAAAAGTACCTCTTGATACTTGCTTTCGAAATAACTTATAAATTACTATGGAGGTGTATTCCCCCTCATTATCTGATCTCAGAACTTTCTTTTCTCTGAACTGTTTTCAGCTTGGGCCTTGAATTCTTTGAATCTTTCAAGGACTTCTGGAGACATCTTAGATTTAAAAAAAAAAATCCAAGTCCTCTGAGAGTAATCATCAATAAAGGTTACATAATACCAAAATTCACTTAAGGGGGTCACAAATATTGGTCCACATAAATTAGAATGAATAAGATCTAAAATTCCTTTCGATCTACTGTCAGTATTATGGAAGGGACTCTTGATGTTCTTACTAAGCGCACAGCCTTTGCATATGCCATCATGCTCGAGACCAAGCTCCACAAGATCAGTTACCATCATCTCCATAGATGGCAGAGCTTTGAAGTGTAAGTGTTTTTCTTGATTGTGAGGGCTTCACCCATTTTCTCTTATTGCCAGTCTGGATTCTTCTTGAATGTAATCAGCTTGAAGACATTCAAACTTGGGCAACTTGGATCTTCCACTAATTCTTTGAATAACTGACTCCCAAGATTGAGGAAGACCTTTCAGGTCCAACATGACTAGAGCTCTATCATCAACATTATCTCCAATATTGCCTAGTTGATCACTCAATTCAGAAATCTTCATAAAGATCGACATGACCGACTCTCCTTTAGTCATCTTGATATGATAAAGTTGTTGTCTCAAGGCAAGTGTTCAACTTGAATTGTTGATTGCATACAATCCTTGTAGTACTTTGGACATATATTTGGCCATCTTCATTTTGGAGATCATCAGAACTAGGTGGCGTTTTACAGAGTCAATCATGATCTTTTTAGCTGTTGTGCCATTTTTCTTCCGTAGAATTTTCTCTGTATTATTGGCTGGTTCAGATACGTCTTTTTCCATGAAAACTAGAAGATCGTTCTCCTGTAGGACAATTAGAATTGTGAATTTCCACGAATTGAAGTATGATGCACCTTCAAGTCTATCTCCAACTTTGACACAGATCACTATCTTGAATTCTCGAGAAACTACCTTAGCAAGTTGCCTTGACCTCTTGCTCAAATCTGATTTGATATTTTCTTAAGATTTCTCTGATACCATATTAGTTTTATGGTCAGAAATGAAAATGCGCAGAGATTAACACAGGCGCAACAAATTATCCTGGAAAAATCCTCCTACTTGAGGGTGAAAAACCCAGCCAAATATATCTCCTCTACATATTTAATCAGATGAACAAATTCAGAGTACAATTGAGTTGCTACTGCTTCTTTTGGATAAAACACAAATGATAATGCTAATGCTGAAAGACAAACTGCTGCTGAAGTTCAAACTACTGCTCTGCTAGCATAGTATATATTTTATTGAATTGAATGAATGTTGATTGAGTGAATCACATCGTCTATAAGTATATATATGCTGCCGGTTGACAAAATAGGTTGGCCAGCTATGTAGAGGTGTTTGACAGGAGAAATATCTCCTGCAGCTACCACAAAATAACACTATAATTGGGGCTATGTTGGAGATAACGAACATAGAGACAAGATTGCAGTTGGCTGCAGACAATCATTAAAAGACCTGTCACTGCAACTTGTGGCAGTTCAGTATTTCTTGTTAGAGTTTGTAACATGTCCATGGTAGATCACTCAAGGAAACGACTTCATGCTTAGTAATATCAGAATGAGTTAACAAGTTCAAATAACCAGTTTAGTTAGTAGTACTTTTACTTTGATGATAGATTTGGGATATTTAACGCTAGTCAGCATCATACAAGAGCAACTAAGGTAAGGCCTAGATTTCGCATGTTTCCTGAGGAACCACCATGCTGGCTACTCATGAAATAGCCAGGTAATGGTTGCAAATTTCAAAATTTTCTGTACCATCCTCTTTCTGGACAACATCATGCATATAATTTTTGAGGTTAAAAAGACAGTTTGGGAGATTACACTAACAGGGCGGGCACGTGCTTGATGCAAATTTTGTTTTAGTTGATTCATCTGCTTTCTAAAAATTGTTATTCAGACGCATAAAATGATTTGTTTGTTGGAATATACTAGGTTTCTGTCTTGGCTGAAACTTATTTTCCTTTGAATACAATATATTCATGAATAATATTTTGGAATGCAGTTACAATTATGATTTTGAAGTTCGGAAAAGTGAAAAAATAGAGCAGCTGTAAAAAAGATATGCAGCTAGGGTATTCTTAGAACAAATTGGAAGATTAGGGAAGTTGGGAAGAGACGGGAAGAAATTAAGAATATTAGTTCTCCACAATCCATGACAGCTGATGCTAATGTTCCTAGTTAAGGTTGTGTTCAATTTTTTTTATCAACGTTTCAGATCACACTCTGCAATCCATCATTAGAGTGATAGAAAGCTAAACAGGGAGAGCTTGAATATGGAAAAGGAACAATTGCAGATCTTACAAAGCTGAAAAGAGCAAGCTGCAGGAGAAGAGGGATGTGGGTGTATGCAAACCTAAGAAGGAACTAAGGAATAATTCTGTTTTGTTGCTATCAATCTTACCCGAATTAATTTGACTATAATATTTGTCATGGCTTGTGGAGTTGGCCCACCTATGTAACTTCTTAGATTCTAGAGATGTTTTCAAATCCTTTACATTCCTCTTTATGCTGGTCTTTCAAATGGATACATTTCAATATAGAATTTACACATGTTATGTATCTAGATATGATGTATTGATTTTCTGCTGTTTAGAATATATTACACAAAATTACTTTGATGTCATTTGATCAAATTTTAAGAGAGTAGTTTTAGTGGTGATTTTGAGGATAGTTGTATCTCTGCTGGTCGAATGCATGTACATATTGATAATATGTACTTGAATGGCTGGTTATTAATGTGTTAAGGGTTTTTTTATGATATTTGAGTTTTGGTGTATTAGAGTCCCTTCTTAAGGGTTCAAAATTTGTGTGCCTGGGTTGCAACTTTATGCCACTCTAGGGACAACCCAGACCCTGCAAATCAACCCACGGTGGAGCACTACTGATTAGTAGCAGAAGCACTTTATGACATAAATTACTAATTAGTATATAAGATTAAATAATTAAATAATATTTGTTGTTTCAAAGTTTGATTAAGCTAATCTTGATGTCTGATGCAGATGTCATATCTTGAAGAATGGGCAATGCTAGAAAGAGATCACACAAGTTCTTTGTTAGGAGCTGTTGAGGCTTTGGAAGCAACTACTCTTCGACTTCCTGTAACTGGGGGTGCAAGGGTATACATTGCTTTTTAGTAAAGCATTCATTTTCCCTCAAATTATTCAAATGAATTTATACAATTACAAAATGCAGCCATAGGTTGATGTAATGAAGCAGTTTGATAAAACCTTATATTAGTTGGATTGATGTGTAGGCTGACACTCAAGCAGTGAAGGAAGCTGTTAGTTCTGCAGTTGATGTGATGAAAGCAATGGGTTCATCTGTCCGCTTGTTGTTACCAAAGGTAATATTAAGCTACATGCCAATCTTGAATTGAAACTGGTTAGATCAAATTTGATTTCAAGACATCACGATGCTTTCTGCAAATATTACGAGTTCTAAATTGAGTGCAAGAGAAATTTTCTTTGCTTGTTACCACACAACAGTTTATTTATAATTCTTTTGTTTGTTTGCCTTAGTTATAACCATAATTAGGAGATGTTTATTTAAATCTCTTATTGTTTAGCTGCAGGTAGAGGGTATAAACCATCTAGTTTCTGAACTTGCAGAGGTGGCGGCTCAAGAGAAATCATTGCTGGAAGAATGTGCAGATTTATTAACTACAGCGGTATCAATGGAGGTAATGATCAAGTTCATAAACCTTGGCCTACAGCTTGTCTTGTCTATTGCTTAGCAGGGACCTAATAGTTTTTAATTCCGCAGGTTGAGGAATCTAGTTTGAGGGCTCATTTAGTTCAGCTAAAACAGACTAGATACTTAAAAGAACAAGCATCAGTGTCATTGCCGTTGAATGTAGAGAGCAATAGCCAATATAAGGAGATATGCTAGGCTGTATCAGTTGTTTTGATTTTAATCATGCTGCTTTTGCATTGAGGTGGAAATGTTGGAAGATGGAAGCTGCATTCATTGTTTGTTGCAGACATGACATCTTACATTCTGAAGCCAATGGTGGTAAAAGAAGTGTAACATAGTTTGATGGTTAGCCTGAATCTGCTGCATGCTTTTCCTTGTGCATAAGATTCTTGATGTCTATATTAACTTGTTCTAATGCTCACCTTACAAGGGATCTTGATACATTACGCAGTGCTTTGTATACAATTTTTTCTGAAAATCTCAGTTCAAAAAATCAGTTGAGACTCACATATTACATGTAAGCGGGGCACTTCGGAAGATTGCGAGTCTTGTCACCATATTTTGACTTGGGCCTATTGTAAACCTCCAGGACTAGTGCTTTTTAGCACTATCTTATCTACATTTTTTTAGCAGTTATTGCATATGTACCTTGACAAAACCAAAGGCAAATGAAATATTAGCTCCAATTCGTTGCTGTGCAATTGTGGGCATTTTCAAGCAGCTAAGAAAGGATGCTCGTCAATGCTCTGGTATATTGATGGGTTACAGGGCAAATCCAATTGTATTTCATATAATGAATTTGCATTCTCTCAGAAGTGTTTAAACAAACCAAGTGATGGTTATGTTTACATGGTAATATAAGGACTGTTGAACCGACAACATGAGCCATTAAGGGATGCATAAAATATATGTGCATGGCCCCCTTGAATTTGTAGATCTCAAAAGAAGTCAGTATGGTTTGTTTAAATCAAGAATGGTGCATTATACATGTTCACTTACAAGATAAATGACTAATAATCTGCATACTTGCGGGTTAACTGTTAATGGGAATGTTTCGGATGCATGGCAAAGTTCTATCAAGCATCACACGTTTTAGCCCATGCTTTTCTTCTCATCACTCTTTAATTTCTTAAAGTATTAAACGTCATAATTTGCTTGGTTTTTGGGCCCAACTTAAATTCCTTACTTCTTTGCAATTTTGGGACACACTTGATTCGACTAATCTGCTCTTCGTAATATTAATTCTCATCTAACATAAGCATAATTTCCACCACCTTTTTACAGCAGTATATCAATCGCATTGCCTTATCAAGACATTCTTAAGTGCTGCAACTATGTAATGTATAATACATTTTACCTAGATTTTCTTTATCGCCAGTATTCTTTCAAAATGGGTAAAGATTAATGTATTCAGATTTTATCAATATGTTACATCAAAGGAAAAAATTATAAGGCAATTTCAGGCAAATCCATCAATAAAAAAGTAAAGGCCATTTTCGAGATGCACGGGCATTGTGCCCAGCCAGTACAGCCTTTACACAATGAGATCACCTGGCACACGTGCCTTTGGTTAAACTATGGAGAAAATCAATCATACAGACATACAATTAAACATCATCATTTTTAAAATTTTGTTTTGTTTAATTTGTTAAATTGGCGTTTCAAGTTCTTTTTGCACGCATTACTACAACATTATTTGTAGTCGCGCATTTTCTCTATATTGTTTGTCCTAGTCAGTGCAGATATGGAAGGCTCTTCTAATACATCAGATTGCTCTGGTGTGTGCCCCAACGAACATCACCTCTAACGTTGAATTTTGTATCTTCGCCGTTAGATTCAATCAATTAATAACTACTGGCGAAAGGTTTGAGCCACAAGTCTCACCAACTCAAAAGTAAATAAAGATCAAATATTTTTCGTCATTCTGATTATGGGAAAGCTCTTCACTTTTATTGGCAACCTTTTGTTGCGGGAGTGTGAAATATTGCTAGTTAAGAAGGGCATTTAGCAGTTCTTATCTCTCTTATGAACCGCGTGGCAGCAAAAGAAAAGGTTTCCCGCCACCAAGTGGAGGGATGTAGCAATGTAATATTAAATGATGCACAATGAAATACTATATCAAATAACTTGAACAAGATATTCAATTTAATTTGGGCAAGGGAAACTTACAAATTTAAAAAAAGAGAAGCGGGGCAAGAAAAAAGAAGAAATAACTTGAACAAGATATTCAATTTAATTTGGGCAAGGGAAACTTACAAATTTAAAAAAAGAGAAGCGGGGCAAGAAAAAAGAAGAAATAACTTGAACAAGATATTCAATTTAATTTGGGCAAGGGAAACTTACAAATTTAAAAAAAGAGAAGCGGGGCAAGAAAAAAGAAGAAAGAACTGGGGGCAATTATATAGCAATATTGGAGTGTCCTCAATAAATAGACAACATTTATATCTTGCAGAATAGTTTCTCACCAAGAGCCTTCACAATTTGGTGTGACCTTTTAGTTAATCTAGATAACTGTAATGTTCCTTTTTGGGACATTAAAAGATTTAAAAACATTCATATAATATTAAAATTACCTATGAGAATGTGAATAAAAAAGGACAATTTAATATTAAAGGTGGGCTAAAGAGGACAAGGAAGGATAAGACGAAAAGTCAGGAAGGGAGTCGAAGAGTCACAACCTTGTGGAATAAAATGAGAGAGGCTCATTCATTTATGCATGTTTTGATTTATGATTTAGGTTTCAATCTCTCTTGCAAGAGTTATTGAGAAAATTTTAGCTTTCAACCAGTGTGAGGACATAGCCCCTCGTGCTGGTAGACATTGGATGCAAACTCATTGTCCGTGGAGACCTCACATTAGGTGTCTTGCGCGTGCTTACAAGTTCTTTTCTTAGTGTTCCAATTTGATTGTAAAAATGTGTTTAAGATTGGAGTTTGAATGCTAGTTATTGTATTGCCGTTGTATAATGCAATAACATGTTTTAAGGAATTTTATGAGAGTTTATTGGTTTTATATTGTTGGTTTGTAACACATTTTCATATGCTTGAATTCTGAATATTATTTTGAGAAAGAAATCGGATAATATCTATTGGGGATATTTCTTATGGTTTATATTACTAGGTTTTAATAATGCAATTTCATAAGTTTATGTTCTAAATGATATTTTGAGAAAGAAATTAGGTCAATATTTGTTTGAGATATTTTAGTGGTATCAGAGTCGTGTCTTGTGTGGTTATTGGAAATTGTTTATTATAAATATTTTACAAAAGGTTTAATTGAATGGTTTAAGTTTTCTGATAAATGTTTTGAAAGTTGTTTTCTTTTAGAGGTTGAGTAGAGTATTTCTTTGTGAGAAATAAAGTGATGTTATTGCTAGAGCTATAAGTCCTGCTATCATGGGGAGTTTGTTCAAAAACAATTTTCGAAAAGGGATTTATCAGAATTTTATTGGAATTTCCTTTTTAGAGACAATTTTTTTAATAACTCTTAAAGTTTAATTTACAAATAGTTGAGAGTTTTCGACTAGTCACTATTGTGCTGGGTCTGACTAAGGATCAAGTTTGTGTGCAGGCTCTTCTAATAAATTAGGCATTATATCTTAGATCCTTTATGTTTTCCAATATTTGAGTTAGGTTATCTCAGAGAAAGTAAGTGCGCAGTTCATAGGTTTCAAAATCCTTTCTATATTTGCATAAAGGACTTAGTAATATTTGAAATCAAGGGCCCAACTCAAATATTAGAACTTCAAAGAAAGTAAGTTTGAACCTAAACATTGAAGATTTTTATATCTGCGTCAGTGACTCTTGGCCAGTAGAATAAATCATAAGGTTTCGATTATTTAAAGATTGAAGCTATCATTGGCAAATATTTTATGAAGACTATAATATATTTCATATTTCATGGATGATTAAATCTATATTTGTCATCTCGGCTTGGAAGGAAAGATTCAAAAGTTCTTCTATGGTCCCGTTTTCTGTCGTACGGGAACTACTTAGGTGATTAAGTGTAGCCATTCAATAGTCGTTGAGGGTATTTCACAAGCTTTGTATCATCAACCTGCTTCAAGCTTTGTTTTAAAACTTTAATAAGTTTGATGCAAGGGAAGAGGTTATTTCCAATTTGTCGTCTCCCAATTGCTTGGTAACGCTCTTGGTGATGCATGAGAGATGAAATTATTATAGCCACGGAAGCTATATTGGTGGAAACTAGTGGAGATTGCCGAGTTATGGAAACAACAATAATTTATGGGGAATTATTTCAAATGTGTAACACATCTAGCATGAAAGGAAATGTAAGGAACTCTGGTTGGTTTGAAACTGCTATGTTCGTATTGCCTAGTGTATAACAAATATAGAGACATTTTATCTCTAAGCTCTGTCCTCAGTATCGGGTTGGCAACTATTTTTGGACTATTGCGATTATGGTTGGTAGAGTATCAGGGGAAGGAGTTCATCGAAATGAAACGACAGAAGCAGTATAACTCATATCTTGTTAAGAACAAAAAACATGTATGCTCAGTAAGATACATGTGAGGTAAATCAACTCCTTCTTGTTATTGTCTCCGCACAAGTCCATGGTGTTATGGTGCCCGACGTCAAGCTGTTTTATCATTCACATATTTACATCTATATGTCATTGGTTACTCTTCTCCCTGCCATTAAAAGAGTTGCTTGATATTCACTCCTCATATTGGGTTTGTGATGACATGGCATTGGGTCTTCTTGATAGTTGTGGTGGCTTAAGTTATGACCGATGTGTCTTACCTAGTGCCTTGATGATTGTCAGTTCAAGGTAATGGATCAGTTTTCACCCTTTTTATATTCAACAAATAAAGTTTATTTTTGGTAGTAGAGATTTTTGGTTGGTGTTTTCAATAGAGGATTGAATGGTTATGCTTATTGAAGCATAGCTGGAGTAATTTTATTAGACGCTGAACGGGTAGCATGATGGTGTGCTTTTTCTATTAATATTAGAGGCTATTTTTGGAAGGTCAAATATATAACAGTGAAGAGTTTCATATATAGGTTATGTGACTTCATTATTTATCTATCTTGGTACGACTGAGTGATGGTATATATGAAGAATAGTTAAATTGCTCTCAAATGAGTTGTAGTTCTTTGAAAATGGTGGAGGCTCCATGAACTTAGAGTTTGACTATCAAGGTTATCATCTATTGGAAGATTGTGAACAATGCTTGCAACTTGGAAGGGTTTGATGCTAGAAGATTGGTAAATGTTGTCATTGTTATAAAATGCAATTTGTATTAACATTGTTGCATCTAGACGCCTAGTATTCTACACCTGGGCTTTCATAATTTTACTAAACGATTCCCTATTTGGTGGCAATAATTGTTTCATCTTGGATGTCCAACATCTTCAATTTGTTAGAGCTGTTACTGTATTTGAGAATGCCAAATTCCTGATTATTGGCATCAAGATTGTTGTTGGCGTGGTTATACCTCACACCCCTGTGTTTTCCAGACTGGGGTTTGAACTGAATGTAGGAGGAAGGCTATCGTCCACCATATGAGGCAACATTTGTGATTTGATTGAGCCGTGTTCAGTTCCGTGGGCCTGTGTTGAACACTAGAGGGTCTGCGTGGGATATTTAGAGGCCTACTTTGAATAATTGGGGCCCTATGTTGAGTTTTCTTAATGCCACATTTAAGCCTCAAGGCCAACACAACACTTATCAGGGACTGCGATCATCTAGAACAAGTATGTCATTACTTAAGTCTGTAATGTCATGTTGATACAGAGAAGTGTTATTCTGTATAATCTGAATCAAGTATCTACCCAACTTTGGATATATTTAGTATTCAAAATCCATGAAGTAATTATTCAAAATCCATGAAGTAATTTCGGATGACCAGTAAGTGTTGGGATTTCATATAAATCATTGTGACTCTAAGTCAAAGAATTTAGATTACAAAGAATAGAATAGATAAAATTGTGGAGTTCAAACTCCAGAAAAATGGAAGATCTAAAAAGAAGTTTTTTTTTCAAAGGAATTTAACAATACATTCAACAACCCTCAACTAAGAAACTTGTAGAAAGTAAAATAATTGGGTTGGCTATAGATACTTGGGTTGCAATTAGAACGAATGAAGTCTTCAAATGATGTTCTCTCCAAACTGGAAGAGATAGAAGCTTATCTAACCCAAGTAGAGTAGGCAGATTGTAGACTTTTAAATTGGATCTTACAACCCTCAATGGTGACCTTGGTCCAGCCCAGGTTTATGGAGCATCTAGATAAACAGGTTAACCTCATGGTTTCTTCTTGCCTCAATGAGATCATGTGAATAATGTCTCCTACAACAACCTACAATGATGTGGTGATGAAGAAAGTTTTGTAGTTGATAGCGAAGAATTCAAAGGGCTTACAAGTTAAAGGAATTCTTATGAGGCAGACACAAATTTGCTTGACATTTGAGGACACTAGTACCACCGATCCTATTTGTGAGAGTTGTAATAATGAAGAGGGTGCAAATGAAATTCACACTAGCACAAGGGAAAATGTAGATACAATGATTTTAGATGTGGATAAGGAGCATACAAGTTTCTATGTTGGTGATTTGGAGGTTAGCTTTGACAAACATGTTGATGAGGCGAGTTGTACTCAAGGTAATATCACATTGGAGTCCTTGTATGATGAACTAGATGTTTCTTATACGCATGATATTAACTTCCATAAATAGTCCAAGGTGACACTATAATAAGTTAAGTTGTATCACATGACAATAATGAGATGCATGTCTTAAAGAACCAACTAAAGGTTAGTGAAGACATGGTTGTGGCATCTTTGGTACGTTATGATAGTACTCACAAGATGATTGAGGATCTCTATAGGAAGGCTGTAAGGAGAGTGGAAAGAGATTGACTTGTTGCTGATTTGTAGGTTGTCAGAACAACTCTTGAAACTTTGAAATTAGATTATTTGCAAAGCTTTCTGATAGGGATTATATACTTAAGGTTGTTGGAATAAATGTTGATAAGTTGAATAAAGAAAGGAATAAGATTACGAAGCTCAACAAGGAGCTTAAGTATGCTCATGAGACATTGGATGATACTCAGATTGCTTTTCAAGAAGCAGAAGATCAGGTTAGTATCACAAATAATTTTTAGGAGCACGAGGGTGAAGAGAGGTAGGAGTCTTTCCAAGAAGTAATTGAGGAACTTGATAGTATTCAATAGACTTATGACTTGGACAACTATCCCAAAAGACCAAGTATCAAATTTTTAGATCACATTCAACTTATGGACAACCCCATGTTTGAAGTGGATTCTGATTGGACTTCCGATAATCCTCTTTTTGAGATAAATGAGGGCATTCCTTTTGATTGCAATGAAGAGGATGATATAGACTTGAGAAATTTGGATCTAGTTATAGTTCCTAGCGGTGAATCTTGGTCAAAAGATGGGAGTGGTGAATTGACTACTGTCGCTTGTCATTTGATTAGTCCAAATATGGTTTTGGATTGCAACCCATACTAGAGTTGATGGATTTCTTACATCAACCATTGAATAGATCTTGGTGGAGAGTTGATGAGAATTATATTTCAATCATAGGGGATGGTTTTTCAGCTTCATTCTTACCCATAGAACCTATGTACTCAAAGGTTCTCCAGACTAATGATGACAATTTGGTATTTGATGTGCCCTTGGTGTTGTTTTTAGTTTTTGAGTAGTTTGTTTCTTGCATCATCTATTTAGATTGGGTCATCACCACCTATTGGGTCATATATAGCTCTTGGGTACATTTCTATCTCATCATATCAGCTAGTCATGACAATAGGGTTTGGGATCTAGGTATTGACTATATGTATCTATGGCTTGTTGAGGATTTTATTGTAGTTCTACTCAGTTTGAGACTAAATGCGATGATAGTTAGAGTTGTACAATCTACAGATGTAACGATATTTCATAGATTAACATGGGATCTAGGGATTTGGTTGATGGATGGGTTGTAGTTTGATACCTTGCTTCGTAGTATGACAGGATTTGTTTTCAGATTGGCTACAAAGCTACTTGCAAATTCATATTGGATCTTGGTACTGATTGCTTAAGGACAAGCAATCTTGAGGAGAGAAGATTTGTAATATCCCCTTTTGGGACATTAGAATATTTAAAGACATATTCATATAATATTAAAATTGCCTATGAGAGCGTGAATAAAAAGGGGCAATTTAATATTAAAGGTGGGTTAAAAGGACAAGGAGGGATAAGACGAAAAGCTAGGAGGGGAGTTGAAGAGTTACAACCTTGTGGATTAAAAGGAGAGAGGCTCATTCATTTAGGCATATTTTGATTTATGATTCAAATTGTAGTTTCTCTCTTGCGAGTGTTATTCAAAAAGCTTAAGCTTTCAGCCAGTGTGAGGACGTAGCCCCTCATGCTAGTAGATAGTGGATGCAAACCCATTGTTCATGGAGATGTCATATCACATGTCTCACGTGTGCATACAGGTTCTTCTCTTAGTGTTCCAATTTGACTATAAAATAGTGCTTAAGATTGGATTTTGAATGTCAGTTATTGTATTGCTGTTGTATAATGCAATAACATGTTTTAAGGAATTTTATGAGAGTTTACTGGTTATATATGTTGGTTTGTAATGTATTTTCATATGTTTGAATCTTGAATATTATTCTGAGAAAGAAACTAGATAAATATCTATTGGGGATATTTCTTATGGTTTATATTACTGGGTTTTAATAATGCAACATCATATGTTTATGTTTAGAATGATATTTTGAGAAAGACATTGGGTCAATATCCGTTTGGGATATTTCAACAACCAGTCAATTAGCTTTTCTCATTATTTATACTTAATATTGTAAAGTAGGTGCAATAGTTAGATCACAATCCTAGCCAGCCAAATTCTCTCTCTAGAGTTGGATAAAGATAATGAACTTGAAATATTAGAAATATATTTTATAGGACCTTTTAAAACCTTTTTTTTTTAATAGATATACATAAAAAATTAGAAACTTGCAAATGGGAAAGGAAGGAAAGGCTAGAAACTCTAAAATTTCTTAAAAATGAGGATTTACATCATCACAAAATAAAAAAAGGAAAAGGGTTTACAACATTTCTATCATAAAAACTAATTTTGGAAGTGAAGTTCTCACCCTAACCGTATTGGCTTAATAAAAATTATCAAAATCTATGCTAATACAATATCAACTACAAAAATTAATGAAATGACAAAAAAATGATTTAAATTTAACAATCATTTTATAAATTTTTAATAGATAATCCGCTAAAGCCTAGATTATTTCCAAGACCTCCCCAATGAGAGTCTCACAATTTACCAATGTGTTGTGGGCTCTTTCCTAACAATCATTTTATAGTTATGTATATAGAACAAATATATAAAATAATACAGAGTACTTTTTTCGAATTGTTGCCCCACTTTTCACCATGTACCAATTTTGGAAAGTGGAAATTAACTTGTATTGTGTTTAGTCTGGTCAAGTCAATTGGTCCTTTCTTCCTCAAGTGATAAGTATCTCCATTGGGTTTTCATCTTTTCCCTTCTCCTGCATTGTATGGCTGGGTGGGTTCTCTTTATCATCATGAGTCTTTTGGGTAGTTTAGGACCTTGCTTGATGGAGATTCTTGAATTATGTTACTTCAGATAAACTTACTTGCAATTCATTTTGTTCTGAACATAAAGAATGTAGAACTGACGAAAAATCTAGTTTCGTCTTCTCCTTGGCGGGTTTTCACACTCCTAAGGTGAAACTCCGCCGAGATTTACAAATGTGGTTTGCAAGCTTAAATAAAGAGAGGCAGATTATGTTATCGATAAATCATTCAAGTATTTCCATGTTTACACGTCGAGAATCATTCAAAACTCACTAAGATGATAAAAAAAAGATTGGTGGAAAACTCAAAAAAAACTTCACCTCGGCGGGTTTCAAACCAAGAAGTCAGTTTTTCGAAAAGGCATTTGTGAAAGGGTAAAGTGAGTTAGTGGGTCCCATTTTTCACTCGTGAAGCCATTTTTATATTTTCCAAAGGCTTCAAGTAAAGTGATTAGGGCAAGAAAGTAAAACAAGGACAAAAGCGAAAAAGTGGAAATCGCCTTCTCCACGGACTTTCTACCCTCGACAACAATTTTTCGCATGTAATGGAAAATCATTCCTACAAGCATAGTAATTGTATAAATTGATCATGAGATGTTTTTGGGAAAGATAATTGAAGCAAATCAGTTGAGTTTGTGAAGGTATTTTAAACAGAATCCAGTCAGGCAGATTTCTTGCCAAGGAGTACTCTGTTTCTATTTCTTCGAAATTGGGTAAAAGTGGGAAAGTAAGTCTGTAATTAAAGAAAGTTATCGTTGGGCCAACGGGAACAGTGAAAAGATAGGGAAAAATTCCGTTAGAACCCTCACATTTACTAATTCGACGAATTTATCCTTAAATTCACTTGTGTGGCACAGATCATGAAAATCAACAAACAGATTAAGGGTTCTTATATAAATATAAGCATAACAGATTTTCAAATTACTGCTTTCTCTATTAAACTGTTATGCCATTGTATTGAATAGTGCTCTCAAAAACTTTCAGAGTTATAGGGTTTACTCTTGGCACTATTTGCAATTGTTGAGTTTCAGTTCACCTCAATATCAGACAAGATGGCCAAGAGATTTACTGGTTTTGATGGGCTGGGTGGAGTTATGTCAACATGGTAGAATATTACAGACACTTCACTCCGTTTCTTTCACATGCAAGACTTCAAAAGGAGACTGAGGACAGAGCCAATTCACCCCATAACGGAGAAACTTTGAGGAAGTAGATTAGTAGAGGCAGTCGAATTTCTAGTAGCAATACAAGCTCCAGAGTTGATTATTGAATGCATCAATCATTACAATCTGGATACAAAACAAATCTTACTACTAGATCAAACAATGCTAATCTCAATTGATAGGTAAGCGGTAGTGAACTGCCTGCGGATTCTAGAATGAGAGTAGTTATCTAAATTAACAATTGGAGGAGCTATGTTTGAATTCTCTCTAAAGAAGATGGTGTGGTGAAAAGAGATCACGAGTTCTTGGTGTTAGAGTAATTAGATATTTCCTAATTAACTCTAGTTGCTTAAGCTAAACTTTAAACATCTAATAATTAATTCTTTTATTAATTATTTTGATGCAATCTAGGTTAGACCTTTTTTAGGGTTTCGATCTCCTTTATAAGGTTGATCTCTCATTGTAAACATTAACCTAAGAATTCATTATTGATATTAGCAATCTTTTTTTTTGCTCATCAAGAATGTTTTATCTATGGATCTGGCAATTCTTGCCTCCATAGCTTTTTGCTTCTCTCTTTTGTAATAGGTGTTTGCATGCAAGTGATTCTTGGGAGCTGTGGGGTTGATCGTTCATCAACTACAACATGGTATCAGAGCTCTAGATCTTCATGCCCCTATTATGTTCATGAGAGATTTGGCATTAGATCTGAGCTTTCAACATTTTTTTATTGGATCTGGGGGGTTACTGATTTTTGAGGCACTTTGAGCAAAAATGGATATCACTGTTGAACTCAAAGTGCTCAAAAACCCCCATTTCCATATAAAATACATCTAGTTTGGATGCTATTGAAATGTGAGGCAAATTTTTTTTTGCACCCATGGCGTTTTGACCTAGACACACAAAACAAGGTGAAGTTTGTACTTGCAAGCAAACTGGCCCTTTTTTTTTGGAGCAGATCGATGTTTTTGGTCTATGTGTCTATGGTGGACTCGACTTTATTGGATTGGTTTCTCACATAGAATCTCTCACTATGAGTGACAGTTTCAATATCATTGTTTGTTTGAATGTTTAGCCATGTTTAGACATTTTTCAGGCCGCTGCCTATTGTTTGTTAGTCTTCATTTTGACCCAAGGATGAGTTTGCTAAGATAGGAAATGATGGTGTGGGTAGACTTGGTTTTCATGCCCCAAAAACCTCTTCCGGCTGCCTTCCTCTCTTCTACATGTATTTTGGCATGTGATTTGTGATTTCAGTTTGTGGCTCTAAATGGTGAACTAGTTGGGAGTTTGGGACTGGTTTTACAGGGGTCTACAGTTCCAGTATTGAAATTTGCAATTTTTTGGAGTCCCTCAGCTCCATAGCTTTTTTCGCTTTGACTTGGCACACTATGCATTGGTGAAGCACTTTCCTTGGCTGGTTTACCACATGCCTTGGGCCTATCTTGGGCCTTCTGCACATGCATGGAATTTCAAGTGCCTAGCCTTCGAGGCTTAACTTTGTGCAGTTTTAATTTGGAGTCTTCGAAGTGCTCTTTCATTGCTGGTCGATGAAGATATTTTTGCAGCAGTTTGATTTCTTGTGATTCTGCGAGCGTCCTTGTTTCTTAAGCTTGTTGGCTTCTAAGCCAAGTTTGGGATCTGCATTTTTGCAGGAAGCTTGTGTGTTTTTTGTTTCAGGTATTGTCTTGGTGTCTCCGCCCGAAATCATCACTATGTAGTTCTCGACACTTTTCGTGCCCCGAAAACCTCTTTTGACCGCCTTCCTCTCCTTTTGCATGGTGCGTGCTTTATTTTGAAGGATGGTTTGTATTTTGTACTTCCAGCGCTTTTTGTGCTTTGGAAATATCAATGGCGGCGAATAATGTGGAGAGGACTCTAAAATCTGCTATCTTGGGCATGACTTTTATTGATGTTTCTTGGTATTATTGTTATCGGCATGGAGGTTGTTGAAATTGATGGATGCATCTACTGTTAGAGTGACATGTCACCTTGAGTGGAGAGGAAAAACTTCTCTATTCAGCAAAGCATGCAATTTTTATCATTGTGAAAGACAAGTGTAGAGCCTTTGGCGTACTGCATAGTATGTGGGTCATATTTCAGTGGGTGGTTTTCTGCCTCTTTTGATGGTGTTTTGTTCATGGGCAGTTTTGTCTACATTTGGTGGTTTCCCATTAACAACGATTTCTCCTTCCATTGGTGGCTGTACTATTTTTCATGGTGATTTGGCACCATGATTTGGACTGCATATTCTTTGATAATTCGCATGATTACTGGAGCTCTTTTCGACCAGAGATTTTATGGTTCTGATTGAGCATGATTTAGGTATTTTCACATCAGTTTTTTGGAGATAACTGCTACTTATTTTTTGGTGATTGGCATCTGATTGGCATTATACCCCAGTCACAACTCTAGTTGCATCTATTATACTGACACTACCTTTCACCCAACCACATTAAAACAGTAATTGTGACTTGGAGTTTGGTAGTCTTTGTGTGACTTTCTTGGATTTGGAGTTCATCTTTTCTAAACACACGACTTTTATTGGCCACCGGTTTTTAATTCGACACCAGCCTTGTGTTCGGCTTTTTGTTTTTGGCGGTTGAACTTTCGTTTCAACAAGGGTCATTTTTTGGCATCTTTTTGCCTCGACAGCCATTTGACCGTCAACTTTGGGCTTGTCATTTGCTGACGTCAGCTTCATGATAGCATTGCATCACCACTTCCTATCACTTCCTCGATCTCTGTTTGGACCTACATTTGGTTTTTTGCTCATAGCTCGGGCATACAAACTTTGTTTTTTGCAAATGAGATATTGACGGAAAGTTGGTTTTGAGCCCGTCATAGTGGTATAGTTAGTTTTCAATTTTGATGCTGTTTTGATAGCTTTTTCTACTGTCAAAGTCCAGAGTTTAGTTTTGCACTCTGGGAGACATATCTTGAGCATTTGATCTTCGATTTGGGAATTCTTTATATCGTTGGAAAGGTCTTTCCAACCTCTTTTTAGTGATGCTGGTCATTTTTTTTCAGATTCTACTCCAAGCACATTCTATTCAATCTTTTGCACTTTTGCATTCTGATGGATAACTTGGTTGTTTCAAGTTTGGCGATCGATTTTTTTGTTTCAGATAATTTGTCATGACTTGTACTATCTATTGTACTAGTCTTATGTCTCTTCTAGTCTATTTAGACATCATTTGTATGCATTCTTGCAAACACACTGAGATAAAGTGCCATACTACATCTATATTTTCGTTTTAGTTGTTTGCCTTTGTTTGCCTTTTGATTCGAGCAGTGTCATCTAAGGACACTCGTAGAGATTATTATATTTTTGGAATTCCTTATGTCTTGTGCCTTATTTTACATGCACTACTCATATAAAGTGCCATGGGGGGGTTGATGTTCGCCTTAGTTTTCCATCTTTCTTTGTCCAGTGAGTGTCCCTTCCGTAACATTAGCCTCATGACGTGTTTGAGATTGATCGCCTTAGTACACACATATGTACTATTTTTGTGCATCTTGATCGTGGTTCCTTGACTTGCAGTTCTCCTGTCACCTCTCCCTGTCTACATTAGGGGGGATTCTACTGTTGTTTCTCATGCTTCCTTGGTTCGATTGATCAACTCTTCAGGCTTTAGTGTTTCATGCCATCTGTATCTTCGAGTTTAGTTGTTTGCCTTTGTGTGCCTCCTAATTCAATGCAGATTATAGTCTTCTCTACCTGGTCAGGTTCTATTTCAATGGAGGTTTTTCAGATCAGTAGTAGTTACTTTTGACAGAGCTTTGCAGCTTCTACATGCTTCAGTGATGTTCTTCATGATCATATTTTGTTCCTATCTTCTGGGACATTCCCTAGTTTGGAGGCTTCTTTAGTTCTTCACTAGTTTCTTTTCAGCATGTTTTCCATCTCTTTTTGGAGTAGAGTTTTTCCCATGTGGTTTTTTCTATTTCTCCTCTTTACAGAGATTTGGTTGTGCTTGGGTACCTCATCAAGCTTTGTTTGTTGGGACCCATTTCTACTTTTAGTAGTAGTTTCTAGGTTTTTAGCTACTCCCTAAGTTTATCTTAAGGGGGGGTGTTAGAGTAATTAGATATTTCCTAATTAACTATAGTTGCTTAAGCTAAACTTTAAACATCTAATAATTAATTCTTTTATTAATTATTTTGATGCAATCTACGTTAGACCTTTTTTAGGGTTTCGATCTCCTTTATAAGGATGATCTCTCATTGTAAACATTAACTTGAGAATTCATTATTGATATTAGCAATCTTTTTTTTTGCTCATCAAGAATGTCTCATCTATGGATCTGGCAATTCTTGCCTCCATAGCTTTTTGCTTCTCTCTTCTGTAACAAGTGTTTGCATGTAGGTGATTCTTGGGAGTTTGGGGTTGATCGTTCATCAACTACAACACTTGGTTCCAAAAGCCAAGGGGAGCTAAGAGTAAGGTCCCTAAAACCCTTTTCGGCACTGATCTCAAGCCTAAGATTGTAGACATTCTAGTCCTCTTGCATCGACTTAAAGGTGAGGTAGAAGCCCTTAATTTTGTAGAACAATACTTCTTTTTGGTGCAAATTATTTGCTCAGATACACAGTATGTTGATTGGGTGTATGAGGTAAGTGAACATCTGTCTAGGGCTCTCAGTGCGGCTAAGTTCTACAAATCATGTTATATGTCTTCTTTCTTGATATATATGTTGGCTTCCCTACAATTGTGGCTGAGACTCCCCAAAATAGAGAATTTTCCTGAAGATGTGAAAAGCTATAAATTTTATCCATGCTTGCAGTTGTAGAATAATTATGCGGAGTATATCCGGGTAAATGATGCATTCACAATGAGAATATGCAAGGAACTCCAAGGATATCCGAAGTGGAGATTCAGTCCAGAAGCAATGGTGGTCATTAGTCTTATTTTCTTCTTGCAACGTTTGATGGATTTCCTCTAAAGCTTCCTAGATACTCGAATGACATGATTGTACTCATTGAGATCGTGAGGCAAGCAATTCAAGTGAACACGTTGAGTGCTAGTTTGAGGAAGAAGGGGTATGAATTCCCCATGAAAGTTGGGGCCTACAGTTGTGAGTTTCGATCCGATGCTAAGAACATGCTCAAGGAATTCGAGAAAAAATATAGACTTGAAGAATATGAAGTGGTAAGGCCCATGTTTGATCCTAATGGATATGCCAGAGATGTGCTTCAAATTGGAAGCGTAATCAAGCATGTAACTACCATAGAAGATTACTGGGCGGATTGTAAAGATGAGTTGGAGAGTTGAGATAGGGGTTTTGTTAGATTGACAGTGGATCAAATAAAGACATATGGCATTAACTTAGATGTGGAAGGGCTAGAAGATGATGGGAAAAATATGTATAACAATACATATTTGACTAAACTAAGTAATATTCCTATAAGTTCTGAACCCTATGTGGACATAGAGGAAGATTTTGATGTTATGATGGCTCAGATCATCAAGAGGACTAGGAAATGGGTTGAGTGGACAACAAAAAAGGGCCAGAGTAAGAGTAAGACTAAAGCTTCTCTAGCTGCTGCTACTCCTACTTCTTCTCAGAGTGCCACACCCAGTGTTACAACTACAGCTGCTCAAGGACCTGCTCAATCTGCAAGAGGAGGTGATCAACCCTCGGAGAAAAACATTTCAATAGCTCCAACTTGCCAGGGTGGTCCTCTACCAGTTATTGGAGCCCAAGCTAGCACCGAAGAAAAGAGGACTGAAGAGCCAAAAGATGGTATTACTACTCTAGTCTCACCTCCTCACATTACTCCAACTTCACCTCCTAACATTACTTCAACTCCATCTCCTCATGTTACTCCAACTCCATCTCCTCATCATAGCCCTGGTCCATCTGCAAGCGCTCCTCTTTTGAAGCCAACTGGTTCCCCCATTCAGATAGTAGAGATCGAGGATGAAAAGAGCAGTAGCAGTGAGTCCACTAAATTTGATGAAGCTACAAAGGAAACTCAAGGGGAAGAGAAAGCTCTGAGTTCATCTAGGCTTCTTTTTCAAGATCCAAAGAGTCCTTTTTCTGCAACTACAGTGGCAGTGACTTCAGTGAAGAAGAAAATGTTCAGTATAGAGTCACTTGGGGCTGCTTCTAAAGTGATTAGTATAGAGTCCTGGCTAGAAGACACCTTAGAAAGGAAGAGAAAGAGAAAAGAGGAGAGTATCCCTGCAAAAGATACTGTGTCTATCAATACTTGGCGAAGATCCAGAAACAGGACACTTAACCAAGGAGATAACAAAGCCAAACAAAGCAGGGAGAATTGAAGACATGACGCTTGATGATTTCAATCTACATTCAATTGATCTTGGAGAAGCTAGACATGATACGAAGGTGGGCCTATGGAGATCAAGTAATGAGGTGATAGAAGAACAACTAGAGAGCCTCAAATTGTCAAAAATCAAGATGAAGGCCGAGATAGAAGAATTGAAAAGATTTATCAGGCAGTTAGTTGTCCCATTGGCAACCATTACTGGTGTGCCTGCTACTAAGAACCCTACAGCAGAAGAAGTGCAAGCTTTCATCTCACAACTTCTGAAAAATAGGCATTTTGGCTAGATCAGAAAAGAATGGATTGAGAAACTCAATACAGATGGAGTTGCTTTGATCGATCAAATTGGAATGTTATCCTTTGATTGGAAACTGAGAAGGATAATATCATATCTAATCACAACACTTTGGCCACGGAGAAGGAAAGATATGATGAGTGCATTTTCCTCTTGAAAATGATCATCCAAATGAAGGCAAAGGAGGCAGTTGAAGTGAAAATTTTGAAGAAAGGAATTGAGCCTCTATTTGAATGGCTTCAGGGTATGCAATTCAAGCTAGAGATGATTCAAGAAGCTGAAGAAGGACTCAATGAAATAGGAGATAAAGTGAAGATAACTCAAGACAGGGCATTTGAACTGATGAAAGGATTACACATTGATCCAAAAACTAGCGGTCAAGGGAAAGCTTTTATTGGAGTGTAAGTAATGAAGAACAACTTCTCCATGTACTTGAGTAACCTATCGGGAATGGCTTCAAGCAGTCAAAATAGAGTGACAGAGCTACATACGCTTGGTGGATGCGTACACGTGGCTGCTGAAGAATTGACAAGTCAACTAAATGTAGTGAAGGAGGTTGCTCGAGAGTATTCGAAGTGGCTCGTAAGATTCAGTAATGTACATGTGCCTAATCACAAAGAAATGATTCCAATTATAGTTGCTACGAAAGCGTATAGAGTGAAAAATGAAAAAGGAAAGAAGTCCAAGTGAATTAGTTGACGTCCCCTTTTCATTTTCTATTGTAAACTTTGCAAATTTTGTAAATTTTGTAATACGAAAAACTGGCATCTTGCCATTTGTCATCCTCAGAAGATGAATTGATTAAAATTCCTATTGTAACGATCATCTCTCAAACTCTATATATATGAAGTTGAATGATTAATGAGGGGTTGGAAATTTTTTTGGTGTGAAATACTTCTTGTTACAGAGACAATTGAGTGTATTTTATATTGGTTATTTCTGTTTTAGTTGGCTTTAAGTTTGTATCTTTCTCTTATGGTTTGGATTGGAACGAGGAAGAAATAGAGTTTTTCTTCCCCTATTTTTTATACAATGAATTAACACAATAAGTATTGTCATTGTTTGTTCTGAGAGGAATTTTAAATGTTATCAATTTAGCAAATAAAGTATAGATTTCAATTTTTGTAGTTTAGCTCATGGGAAGTTTTGTGAATTCATAAGATGTGTGGATGCATAAAACCAAATAGATTATTAAAAACTTCTGTTTGTCTGAGTTAGATCTTGCCTAGGTCTAGCTTGGTTATACCTCTACTATTCTCAGGTTAAGAACACACCCTCAATTAGATGATAGGAATAAACATAATTCACTGAAAATCTATCATAGGGAGTTGTACCTATTAACTCAGAGAAAAGCCCATTTATCTACAGAGCGCTTTTCAACTGTTGTAACTAGATATTATTTAGAAACTTTGGGTATTTAAGGGTCAAATCCAAAGAAAAAATCTGTTTACCAACAGAATTTTGGTGACTCCATTCGCTTGATCAAAAAGCCTATGTCATGAAGGAAAATGGTACTACCTCATGAAAACATAATCCCAGTTCTCCAACCTAACCTTAGTTTTCAAGACGACCAAGAGGACATAATTTCATCCCTTAACACATTCATTTGGGGACACAGAAGGAACACTGAACATTATCGA
This sequence comes from Cupressus sempervirens, assembly GCA_028749045.1. Taxonomy (NCBI): domain Eukaryota; kingdom Viridiplantae; phylum Streptophyta; class Pinopsida; order Cupressales; family Cupressaceae; genus Cupressus; species Cupressus sempervirens. Next base: position 13,308,827 of record CM053785.1, on the reverse strand, counting down.
AACGCTAGCTAGGTATTAGAGGAAGAAGAAAGAAGAGTTGAAGCCTTGGAAAGAGCTATTCAAAGGAGAGATATCTGGAGAGCAAAAAGACAATTCAGACAATAAGCTTAGAGATAAACTAGACCCAACATCTTGGAACAATTTAGGTTCCTCAGAAGTACCAAGGAATAGGGTGGGCATGATCCTACCTTTGATAAACTTACAGAGCTTGGCTTTCCTATTTTAGACGTCCCAAAGAGGAAAGGTGAAGGTAAAAGTTAGAGTAGACCCCCTTCCCCTATTAGAAATTAGGACGCCAACACTTCACATTCCACTTGTCAAGTGTTAGCACTTCACAGAGTTACTGGCCCTCCAGTTGTTAATTTTTCGCTATATACTACTAGAACAATTATGGCTGCTCCATGGGCCGTGGCAATAGGACCGTTAGTGCTAAACACTTACCATCCACTCTTGGCTGGTTCAAGGAAGAATTTTCCTAAATTTTTAGGTGATGGGAAAGTCACTACTAATGAACACATTAAAGCTTTCTTTGCGGCTACTCATATCTTAGGAGTGGGACATGAAGATGTTGCTGTAAGATTGTTTGTAGAAACCCTCATAGATAGTGCAACAGATTGGTTTTATCATCTAGCTGACAGCTCAATAATTGATTGGGATACAATGAGAACTGAATTTGAGACAAGATTAAAAACTACGGAAGATGAACATGCCTTGCTAACACAGTTGACTTCAATTAAGAAGCAACCAACTATGAGCATGGGGAATTTCGTTGCCAAATTCAATAAGATTAATAGCAAAATTCCTACTGCTGATAGACCCACACCTGGTAATTTAAAAACTTTCTTTATTAGTGCTATGCCTCTAGATATCAATTATGATCTGAGAAGAGCACATCCCACTGATCTAGCTGACGCACAAAAGAAAGCGATTGAATGTGAGGGTGATTTAATTTTTGTGGGAAAATGGAAATGAGAACTTCAAACTAAAGGGAGTTCTAGTAATACCACATCATCAGAAGAGATGATTCAAAAGTTGTCTAATGAACTAGTAGCAATGAAGAAGCATGCAATTACTCGGATTCAATAACTCTTTTAAGTGGAATTATCAAAATTCACCTAGGTTGCAAATTGAAGCAGCATCGAAAAAAGGAAATATGTGCGTCTTTCATTTGACCATAGATCATGAAAGTGAGAATTGTCCAGAGATTGCCCGTATGATGCAGTTGTTATCTACTAATGAATTAAACACTGCGGCTCCTTGTTCAGAGCCTGATTCTTATTCAAATGGCGACTCTGGAAATTTATTTTTAGAATACAAATCAAATTCTGAATCAAAAGGTGAGTGTTACACAACTATTGATGGAACTTTATACATAGTGCTTACCTGTGGACAAAGGTTAAAGAATCAAACCTCTAGTCACACTCACAAGAATGACTTCAGTCCTTCAACGAGCAATGTACATACTGATCAAGGAGCATCTACTTCACAAATAGGTAAGGATAAGACATCCTTTGATTTCATTCAATTTTTTGAAGAGTCAAAAATTCAAATTTCCACTATTGATTATTTAAAGTCACATCCTTCCGAATTAAAAAGACTGGTAGACTGATTTAAAGGAAACACATCAGATGCTAATTGTAACATAATGGTTGAAAAAGAAGATGAAACCTTGACATCTATTTGTTTAATCAAGAAGATTCCACAGTTTTAGCAACCTCTCCTGGGCAAAATCCTAAACCTTTTTATATCTCATTATACATCAATGGATGTAAACTCAGTAATTGTATAATAGATTCAGGTGCATCTGATAATGTTATGCCTTATTTTGTAGCTAAAGCTTTGGGTCTCAATCTTACTAAAGTGCATGGAAGATGCTATTCAATGGATGCCAAACAAGTTCCCTTGGATAGATTAAATATTCTTAGGTAGCTTTAGCTTCACATCCAGAAAAGAAGCTCCTATTGGCTATCCTAGTAGCTGATATCCCAACAAGCTATGGACTTCTGTTAAGTAGAAGTTTTTGTCGTGACTTAGGAGGAGAAATAAAACTAGACTGGTCCCAAGTAGTAATACCTATTGGAAATAAGAAAGTCAAATTAGAACTTGAAGAAAAGGAAAAGTTCATAGTGTTGAAATTAGATGATCCTAAAGCTCAGATCCCATATCAAGAATTAGAATTTGGAAATTATATGTTGTTTACTGAAGAATACCCAAAAGAACAAATAGATGAAAAATCAAAGTGATAAAGTTTCCAATGAAAATAAAGATGTACCAGGCATATGGACGCTTGAATTTGATGAAAGTTATGCCTCTTCAGGATCTGGAGCTGGTGTATTATTGATATCCCCCAAAAGAGAACCTGAACCTATGGCTTTCAAATTAGAATTTGGGAATACAAATAACACTATAGAATATGAGGCCTTATTACTTGAAATAATAACAACAAAAGAAAGAGGAATAAAGATTTTAAAAGCCCAAGGTGATGTAGAGCTTATTGTAAAGCAGGTAAAAGGGCAGTATTTTGTTAAAAATCACATACTGAAGAATTACAAGAATAGAGTTTGGGATGAGATTGAAGGTCTAGATGCCTTCTCTATTGAAGCGGTTCCAAAAGAGATGAATACCAAAGCTGATTCCTTAGCTGTCTCTGCCTCCCTATTACTTCCTCACCTAGATTTCCAAGACAAGAAGTACCAGATCAAAATTGTGTATCAATCTGCCATTCTAGATAACACATAATCATGGCAAGTTTTCAATGATGATAAAAGTTTATAGATGTTCCTTAAGAATGACAAGTTTAGCTTTGAGCAAGAATCCAATGGAAGTAATCATTAAAGCCTTGATGCAGAGAAAGAATAGAGCCAAAATGTGGAAGTTTAGTTGAAAGGTAACATTATTCCCCCATATTTTGTGGCCTTAGAAAAATTGTTTAATAGACATGATGCTTACATAAAATAGAAGAGAGCAGAAAAGGGGCCAACAATGGGTGAATATGAAGGAGTTAACATTGGAGATATTCATAATTCCAAACTGATTAACATTGGGAAGTGTTGTTCACTCGAAGAGAAAGAGGCCACAAAGAATCTATTTATGGAATATAGAGATATTTTTGCTTGGAGCTATGAAGATTTGAAAAGATATATAAATGGGAAGGTAAAACACAAAATTCCACTGAAGCCTGGCGTAGTCCCTTTCTGGCAGAAACAAAGGAACTATAATCCTAAAGTCGCTGATGCCATCTTTCGAGAAGTAGATAAGATGTTAAAAGAAAGAATTATTTATCCCATTCATCATTCCACTTGGATAGCCAATATAGTACCTGTCAAAAAGAAGAACAAAGAAATAAGAATCTATGTTGATTTCTGCAACCTAAATCAAGCATCCCTGAAAGATAACTTTGCTCTTCCTAATATGGACTATTTATTGCAAACAATGGCAGGATCTGAAATGATGTCTATGCTTGACAATTTCTCAGGTTATAGTCAGGTTGAAATAGAAGAGAAAGACCAACATAAGACGACATTCACTACCCCTTGGGGTACATTTACATATCGCAGAATGCCTTTTGGACTTATCAACGCTGGTGCTACATTCCAAAGGTGCATGAGTAAGACATTCGCTGATTTGAAAGACCAAATCATAGTCATATACCTAGATGACCTCACTGTGTTCTCGAGAAAAAGAAAAGATCATATGGAAGATTTGAGGAAAGTTTTACAAAGGTGCTGAGAGCATGGAATATCTCTCAACCCAAATAAGTCAATTTTCTATGTGACAAAAGGAAAGCTCCTTGGCCATATAGTGTCCCAGGAAGGCATTAGAATTGACCCTAAAAGAGTAGAAGCTATTCAAAGATTGAGCCTACCCTCAAACAAAACAGGGGTTAAATCTTTCTTTGGGCAAGTGAATTTTCTCAAAAGATTTGTGCTTGATTTCATGGAAACTACTAAACATATAGTGGACATGATGAAGGGGAATTCAAATTTGAAATGGAATGAGGCAGGAAAGCGAGCTTTTCATGATATAAAAACTGCTATTGCTAATGCTCCGGTACCGTGCCATCCAAATTATAAGTGAGACTTTATCATTTATTGCTATGCTTCTGAACATATATTGTTAGCTATTCTTATGCAGGAGAATGATGAAGGAGTACACGCCCTTATTTCTTTTATGAGCATACCTTTAAAGAACCATGAACTCAAATATTCACAAATTGAAAAGCATGCTTTTTCAGTGGTCAAGGCTCTTGAAATTTTTTGGTTTTATACCCTGCATTCACATTCAATAGTTTTTGTCCTAGATGTAGCTTTAAATAGTGTATTGATGCAACATGATATAGGTTGCAATGTTAGAGGAGCATGGGTAGCAAAAATACAAGAATATGATATAGAGATTAAACCTACCAAGTTAATAAGAGGGAATGCTCTATGCAAGGCAATTGCAAAAAAAAAAATCACTGGAGAGTTATAAGAATCAGGTGAGAAGCAATTGGTGTTAATTGTAGGTCTCTACGATCCATGGTTTGAAAATATCTCTTACTTTTTAACGTATGGTGAATGTCTAGAGGGCCTAAATGCAAATCAAAGAAGAGACCTTAAACTAAAAGCAGCTAAGTATGTGATCTAGGACGGTAAGCTTTTCAAAAGAGCTATTGATGGTACTTTCCTTAGGTGTGTAGATAAACAACAACAAGAAAAGCTGTTGAAGTCATTTCACGATGAAAGCTTGTGGAGGACATTTCTCTTCTTCAGTCACAACATTTAAAATACTAAGGTAGTGCTATTATTGGCCTGGGATGTTTAAAGACACATATGCCTAGGTAGCAACGTGTGAAAAGTGCAAGATGTTCTCTAGACACCCTCAATTAGCTGCTCTACCACTGAGACTTGTTATCATTGAAGGGCCTTTTCAACAATGGGGCCTTGATTTCATTGGTCCGATTACTCCTATTCTAGTGTTGGTCATCAATATATAATAACTACCACTGACTACTTCACTAAATGGGTAGAAGCTAAAGCTACAAGAAGACTAATTCTGAGGTAGTGTGCGAATTCATAAAGGAGAACATTTTGGTCAGGTTTTGTGTTCCTATTAAACTAGTGATGGATAATGCATCTTATTTTTCTTCAATCAAAATCACTAATTTTTGTTTTGAGTATGGGATCACCTTTGGTCATTCATCTGATTATTTCCCTCAAGGGAATGGACAGGTAGAGTCTAGCAATGAGAACTTAATTAATATTGTTAAGAGGCTAGTCTCAAGTAATCATAAGACGTAGCACAAAAAGATCCATGAGGCACTCTGGACAGATAGAGTAACACCCAAGAGGGCAATTGGTATATCCCCTTTTGAACTGGTTTATGGAACTGAAGCAAATTTGCCTCTACCTCTGGAATTAGCCACAAAAAAACTTAGAATAGTAATCGAAGATGATGTTTATAAGGATGGTCTAGAGAAGAGAATTCTATATTTGAGAAAACTTGAAGAAGAAAGGAGGAAAATTGTAGACCACATTACACAACACCAAATGCGAGTGAAAGAGCTCTTTGATAAGAAAACAAGACCTCAAAAATTTATGGTAGGAGACATGGTACTACTTTGGGACAAAAGAAAGGCTCTGAAAGGAATGCATAAGTTTGACGCTCTATGGAAAGGTCCATTTAGAATTCAATAGGCATTCAAAAACAATTCTTTCAAGTTGGCATATGAAGATGGTGAAGTATTACCCCTGACTTATAATGGTCAAGATCTCAAGCTCTATCAAATTGCAAATTGAAAATAGGTAACCCTTGTACTATACTATAGTTAGGCTTAGTGTCTTGTGTGTGTCTTAGTTAGACTTCTCCTTTCTGTTTTCTTTTCCTTGTTCCTTGTTTTGTTTTAGTTTTTGTTGTGTTGTCACCTTTTATATTCTTTTGCGAAACCAGAGATTCTAAGTTCCTTGCTTGGGCATACTCTACCCAAGTCCCCATTTAGAGCCAATTGTTGCCCCACTTTTCACCATGTACCAATTTTGCAAAGTGGAAATTAGCTTGTATTGTGTTTAGTGTGGTCAAGTTAGTTGGTCCTTTCTTCCTCAAGTGATAAGTATCTCCATCGTGTTTTCATCTTTTCCCTTCTCCCACATTGTATGGCCAGGTGGGTTCTCTTTATCATCATGAGTCTTTTGGGTAGTTTAGGACCTTGCTCGATGGAGATTCTTGAATTATGTTACTTCAAATAAACTTACTTGCAGCTCATTTTGTTCCAAACATAAAGAACGTTGAACTGGTAAAAAATCTAGTTTCGTCTTCTCCTTGGCAGGTTTTCGCATCCCGAAGGTGAAACTTTGTTGAGATTTACAAATGCAATTTGCAAGCTTAAATAAAGAGAGGCAGATTATGTTATGGATAGATCATTCAAGTATTTCCATGTTTTCATGGAAGGAATTATTCAAAACTCACTAAAATGATAAAAAAAAAGATCGGCGAAAAACTCAGAAACAACTTCTCCTTGACGAGTTTCAAACCAAGAAGTCAGTTTTCCGAAAAGGCATTTGTGAAAGGGTAAAGTGAGTCAGTGGGTCCCATTTTTCACTTGCGAAGCCATTTTTATATTTTTCAAAGGCTTCAAGTAAAGTGATTAGGGAAAGAAAGTAAAACAAGGACAAAAGCAAAAAAGTGGAAATTGCCTTCTCCTCTGCCGGCTTTCTACCCTCGACAATAATTTTTTGCATGTAATGGAAAATCATTCCTGCAAGCATAGTAATTGTGTAAATTGATCATGAGATATTTTGTGAAAGATAATTGAAGCAAATCAGTTGAGTTTGTGAAGGTATTTTAAACAGAATCTAGTCAGGCAGATTTCTTGCCAAGGAGTACTCTGTTTCTATTTCTTCGAAACTAGGTAAAAGTGGGAAAGTAAGTCTGTAATTAAAGAAAGTTACCATTGGGTCAACGAGAATAGTGAAAAGACAGGGAAAAATCTGTTAGAACCCTTACATTTACTAATTCAATGAATTTATCCTTAAATTCGCTCGTGTGGCGCAGATCATGAAAATCAATGGACAGATTAAGGGTTCTTATATAAAGATAAGCATAACAGATTTTCAAATTACCACTTTCTCTATTAAACTGTTATGCCGTTGTATTGAATAGTGCTCTCAAAATTTTTTAGAGTTACAAGGTTTAATATTGGCACTATTCACAATTGTTGAGTTTTAGTTCACCTCAATATCAGACAAGATGGCCACAAGATTTACTGGTTTTGATGGGCTAGGTGGAGTTAAGTCAACATGGCAGAATATTACAAACACTTCACTACGTTTCTTTGACATGCTAGACTTCCAAAGGAGACTAAGGATAGAGCCAATTCACCCCATAATGGAGAAACTTCGAGGAAGTGGATTAGTAGAGGCAACCAGATTTCCAGTAGCAATACAAGCTCTGGAGTTGATTATTGAATGCATCAAATCATTACAATTCGAATAAAAAACAAATCTTACCACTAGATCAAATAGTGCTAATCTCAATTGATAGGTGTAATCACCTAAAAATGGTCATCTAGACTATTAGCCCCCTTTTCAACATTTTGGCTAAATTAATTTAATCACTTACCTAAGCCAAATTGCTAATAATCAATTTATTTGATTATAACCTATAGTTTGACTATGCTATCTTAATTTCATTATTCAATTAAAAGAACATGTCCCCTTTTAATTAAATAAAACACCCCATTCTTCTAACCCACTTAAAGTGCACACATAAAGTCCTTTTTCTATTTTACAATTAAAAGAAAAGGCTTGTGATACTTTTGTCTTATATGACAAGTCAACTTATATTCTATTGGTTGACTTGTGTGTGCACATGGATCACACCTATTTTTGAATTCCACCGTTGATCATCCACCATCTTCATCTTGATCTCTACCATCCATACAACTTTAAAAGGGAGAGAGCTTTCCCCCTCAAAGGATCCATCCATCTTTTGAATATTGTTATGCTGCAGGTTTTCTAACAGGTTTCTTTGGAGCTTTGCGGAGAACTTCTCACTCCTTGTCTATATTCTCTCATTCCATCATATTAGCATAAGATCATATGGCATTCTTAGCATAGTTTCATGTTAGTTTAGCTTTCATTCTTGTAATAATCTCACATAGTTTAAATAACGGTATTGTAACACTCTCATTCATATTCTAGCATAGCTACATCTTGCATTTCCATTCTAGTTTAGTCTTCCATCTTGTATTGCATATTTGAAGGATTCCTTGAAGATATTTGCATTCTTGCTCTTGTCTCAAAGAACCTCTCATTGCATGGTTTACCAGCAAGAAGCACATTTCTAAGGCTTGGCTGAGAGCCTTCATGCTTGAATACTAGCTTCTTGCAGTCCGTGGATAGGGAGCTCTAAGTCGGCATCTGAACATTCCAACTCATGGAATCGTTTGGATAGAATGGTTTAGAGTGTGACACAATTCGAGTGTACATTTTTGGCACACACCGTGGGGCTAGACTGTATGTTTCGCCCTACATTTTCCTATTTTCTCTTGCATTTCCCTTATTGCTCTACATTTTTCTTTTTCTTTTTATAGTCGCAGTGTTGGGCAACATTTTTCTAGTATCGCGCGACAGTTCACAGTACTGTCGTGCGACACTTTTTTTGGAAATAGTGTTATAGTTGAAGCCTGCATTCTATCGCTCTCTGTGCAAAACTCTATCGCACGGCTGAAGAAAAAGTATCGCCTGAACATAAACTGTCGCTCTGGTATACTGTGAAGTATTGCGCGACATTTGTTCAACAAAAAGTATCGCCTGCCAATTTTTTGCTCGTTCCTTGAGGGATTTGATCAAATTTCTTCTTAGTTGGCCGACTGTTGTTTTTAAGTAGATTTCTAAGCTGTTTTACAGAGGTCTAATTTGCAGTTTTTGTGATTATTTGATGCTAACTTGTGGGCTAACAAGTTGTGATTGCAGGTTGCCCTCTTTGTGAAAAAAAATTAAAACCTTGCATATAAAAGAACGCATGTCAAAGCTTAAAATGTGCAAGGGCTACTAACACTATTTGCAGGGCTGCCCAAAGCATAAAAACCCAAACTTGCTTGATTTTTATTTTTATTTGTTTTCATGTGCGGAATTGAATAATTGTTCATTTTTATAGTCACATAAAACTTGTGATTGGAGTCTTTTGGTAATAGGAGAGTATGCTGTTCACCCTCGTGGTGAATCAAAAATCTTGACTTGCCATTTGGTTTCAAAAGCAAGGGGTAACTGAATCTTCCTGGCATGTTTGGGAGAAAACGATTGGAATAGGAAAGTATGCTCTTCACCCTTATGGTGAAACAGAAATCTTGACTTTCGAAAGTTGATCCACTTTGTGTAGTTAGAATCCTTTAGAGGGCCTGCTCTCAGACAACCTGAGAGGAATGACCCAAGTGGGGACAAGCCGATTACTTGGCTCTTCCAACCCACTATAAACTCAAGGCTACCAAGGACACAAAAATTTGGTAGACATAGTGTTTGTCTTCGCCTAGTGTGATCGCTTATGGGATTTCGACCATAGGGAGATCACTAGGAAAGAATGCTTAAGGTACTCTTATGGTCGCGAGATCGGTTACTCATCACAAGGTGAGGTGTCCCATGATTGGGAGCAAGAGGAACACTATGAACGGAAGCTAGATCTAAAAACCCCAAGTTAGTAACTACCCTTTTTAGCCTCTAAACTTCTTGGTGCAAGGATTGATCCTAGTGGACTACCCGGATCACCCCAAAATTTACACTCACCATATGTGTTCCCTTGGTTGTGCTTATGGAACTTCCATGAAAAAGCCAATATCTCTTGTGGGAAACCACTTGGTGTAAGGCAAAGGAGCATCAAGTGTGGGCCAAGTTGTTGAGTAATGAACCATGACTCTAAGGTAGATTGCTTGGCTATTGTTTTCGATATTTTGACCAGTGTTAACATTCTTGCAACATAAAAATTCTGATAAAAAGTTGATTAGGAAGGTCGTTCTGATATCCCAAATGTGTATTGACAAGGTTGTTTTTACCCTTGATCAATTGTTTTGAGACATGTTAAAACACTTACTGTTTGCAAATCTTACTGTTTACTGATACGAACTGAAACGAAACACTGTTTGATTGAAACAACTGTCTGATTGACAAATTGAAACAAACTTCAAACCAAAAATTGACTTTTTTTTGCACAAAACTGGCACTTTGTCCTACGTTTTCATGAGAAATATCGCGTGACATATTTTTAGCCAAAAGTCTGTCGCATGTCAGTAGTAAATTCTGTCGCACTGTGTATAAAATTCTATCGCACTCAATTCAAATATCTATCGCTTAGACAAAAAGTGGTGCACCCTTATTGAAATTATGTCGTGCGACACTATTTGTTGAACTTATGCCGCCCTCCTTTTGAGAAAGTATCGCCTAGAGTCATTTTGGTTCAAAAACAAAGTTTGCAGTTGGATTTAATTGGTCTAAGGAGTGTCACGTTGGTCACCCTTGATCCTGGCTACGTATCAGTGTGTGAAGAATTCGTCCTAGGTTGAAAATATGGGTTTAATTTGTCAAATGTAAGTCTTGAAACATCTTGATGAATCACTTGTCCAAATTTAGCTATTATTTTATTCTAGCTATCTACTATTGAGCTTCTCGCTCGTCCGCTCGGCTCGAGTCACTTGTGCTGTAAGATCTTGAGCACTGTTTGACAAGCCATCTATCACATTTTGATAAGTGACTAGTCCTGATTGTAAAAGCTTCAAATTTGGCTCGCTTTTCTTGTCCTACTAAACAAAGACAACTCTTACATGTTGGTCAGAACTAGATATCAAGTTGGTAATGGTAGCCATACGCCTTTTGTTTTCAAGCAATTGGAAACACCACCCAAACATCCTCGCAAGCAACCTTGTGATAAGAATCTTGAATTTGCTCAAACACAAATGGCCAACGTTCAGCACAACCCACTTTATAGTTTTGAAAATCCATTTGGTACACCCTTTGAGACACCTAAGGATAAGAGTGGTATAGTCACTATGGTGCACCCTGATGAAATTAAACGTCACTTAGAAGAACAAGCATGTGAAACCCAAAAGACTTTGGATGCTATATACGTTATGGAGAGAGAAAATCAACAAGTTGAAACTGACAATCAGGCGCACTATGAAGGATATAAAGGAACTTGTCCTCAAAATCCTTTTGAGAACAATGATGGTAATCACACGCCTCCAAGGACTCCTAGAGTTGCCACTGGTGCATGTCCTTCATCTAAACTATCTCATCATGATAGTGATGAAGAAGTAACTAGCGAAGATGTGATCAAATTTCAACAAGATGGCTTCGCCCAAAAACTAATGCTCAGAACTTAGAGGAAAATGGAGACCAATACTTCTGATACATGGAAGCTAGGGGATGGAAACTCCCTCAAGGTTTTAATGTTGAGCATATTATTCCAAAATGAGAGCCCACTGAGGCTGAAATCTTAAGGGAAGAAATACAGGAACTAAGGAAACAATTTGCACAACTGCAAACTTCAAAAGAGCCACCTAAAACATCATTTGTTGAATCAATTTGCACTCTTCCATTTGATAGGAGTCTATACATGCTGCCATTTCCTAAGGATATAGAGGTTCCTAAGTATGATAAATACGATGGAAATGGTGATCCTCACGACCATGTGAGACATTTCTATGCTATTAGCATGGACTTTATGCATGAAGACACCTTTCTTATGCATCTATTCCCCAGAAGTTTGAGAGGAAAAGCCATGGAATGGTTTACCAAATTGAGTCCCCCTCTCAAGACGTTTGATGAACTTGCACAACGATTTATCCAACAATATTCATACAACATTCAACATCCTGTGATTGTGCTAGACTTATGCAACATCAAACAAAAACTAGGAGAATCTTTTGCAATATACCTTCAACAATGGAGATCTTTATACTCTCGATATCCTCGACAAGTGCCTGAGGCTGAAAAAATTGAGATTTTTGTCAATACGCTTGTACCCAAATTATACTTTGATCTAAGAAAATAGTTATTCACATCCTTCAACGCCATGGTGGAAAGTGCATATCGCATTGAGGATGTTGCTATCAAAAGAGGTGACATTACCATAAACAAGGATAGAGTTAACAATGGAAATGGTAAAGACAAAGGCAAACCTTGGAACAAAAACAAGTATGTTGTCAATGACGGAGTAGTGGACACTCCTAAGACTAAGGAGCCTGCATTTAACCTTTCTAATGCCATCTATGCAACAAAACAACAAGAAGGTTCAAAGCCACAACCCTTTGACAAAGGCTCTAAATTTGCGAGAAAGCGACGTGTTTACACACCTATGGTTGAACCTTATGAAGTGGTTTTAAAAACCTTAATTGCAAACAAATTGGTTACCTTACCAGACAACTCATGTCCTTATGATCCACCTGTTAGACCTCCATGGTGGAGAGAAGATCATACTTGCAGCTATCATCGAAGTAAAGGACATAACACAAAAAATTACTTCAAACTCAAAGATGTAATTCAAGACCTCATCGAAGTTGGCAAAGTTGTTACAGATGGCCTTATTAAAAATGCTGATCATAAGGCTTTCCAAAAACCATTACCTGAATACGAAAAGGGTGAGACCTCAAGGGTAGCTGCCAAAAAGAATCATGATGCCAAAATTAGTTATGCTTACGCTAACATTGATAATGTTATAGGCATGCTTGAGCCCGTTGAATACATATGTATGGTAAGCTCCAACAATGACAACTAGCCAAATTATGATGCTAAAGATGAACGACCAAGAGTGGTCTTAAGGACACGATCCAATCCTCAAGATCATACTGATACTAGACCCAAGGTGGTACACCGAGTGGCTGATTCTTCATCTTCTTAGGATGAACCACTTAACGCTGTCACTAGGGGGCAATCTAAGGTTTTCCTAAAAGTTGCTAATAATCCTAAAAATGCTTCATCATCTAAGCAACCAATTACTTCCAAGATATCCAACTATGATCTTGTTAGCCAACTGCAACGCACACAAGCACAAATCTCCATTTTTGAATTGCTAGAGTTATCTCCTTTGCACAAGGATATCCTTGAGAAAGCTTTACGTTCGGCCAATGTTACCATGGATATTGATGTAGAAAAATTCCAAGCTATGGTGAACCACATCTCCTTGCCTCACTATCTCACCTTTTCTAAAGAAGATGACCAAGCTCTCAGTCATCCCCATAACCTTGCTCTTCATGTCGAAGTTCAAATATTTCGTACCCGCGTCCGTTGAGTCCTGATAGACAATGGTGTAGGGTTAAATATCATTTCATTCAATGTCATCCAACAGTTGGGCATGCCTAAATTTACCATCGATCCTAAGTGCAAGATCATTATAAAGGCCTATGATGAGGTCGAAAGGCCTTCTAAAGGTCTAATTGTACTTCCAATCAGAGTTGGTCCAGTTGAGAAGAATGTCATTTTACAAGTCTTAGACATACCACTTGCATACAACTTGTTGTTGGGATGGCCGTGGATTCACGATATGCAGGCAGTACCCTCTACGTACCATCAGTGCATTAAGTTCCCTTTTAATGGTACTGAAGTAGTTATCCCCGATGACAACTCCATGTCTATCAACACATTATTTGCTATTGAAACGCTAGTCCCGCACAATCGGTCTTCTCATGAGCTAGCACCATCTTTCATAGAATGTGAACAAAAATTGAAAATGATGAGCCTTGGTATGGGCGAATACACTTTGGACTCTATTGCTGCCTTACCAATTTCCCCTCGGTCCTATGGGAACCCAACTATTGCAAAGAAGTCTTCTGCTTCTGCTATGACACTTTTTGGCGCTTTTGTGCAATCTTCCATACCACTAGAAGCTAAAAAGGAAGGACAGGCCATTAGGGACTGGATCTACAGAGAAGAGGAAGACGAGGAGGTTATAGTGACTACTCCTATTTCTCCAAAAAAATATGGAAAAGGCTATAAATTTCTGACAAAAATGGGCTACCAGGGCCACGGGTCCTTAAATGGTTGTAAGAATGCTCTAGTTGAACCTTTAAGTCACACTCAAGGTCGTGATACTCGAGACACTGTTGGTCTAGGCTTTGGGCTAAACAATGATATACCAACCTGTGATCGAAGATTGCTCATATCTAGTGAATCGGAGGATGATGACCCTCCAGTAATCGCTACCACTTCACAAGATGAAGACTTTGTTCCTCTCACTTCCCTCCTTTGGGGAGAAGAAATAATGACTGCTAATAATGAAGAAGCTTCTACCTCCCAACAACAAGAACAAGAAGGGTCTACTTCTGAGGACGTAAATAGAGGATGAATTAGGCAGAATATTGCTCATCTCATAGCTGACTGACAGTCTTTGGTGGAGGCATATCCATGATAGCTTAGAGGTCTGCAAGGATGTCTACAATCCATAAGAAGATTTATCTCTCAATTAGCTGACAAGGCTCAACCTTTCAATAAAAATCTGCATAAAGGATCTACCCATATTTGGAACAGTGATTGTCAACAAAGTTTAGATCAAATCAAAGGCTACTTGGCAAAACCTCCAGTTTTGATGCCACCCATTCTGGGAAAACCTTTGATCTTGTACATTTCAACTACGAATTCTTCTCTAGGAGCACTCTTAGCCCAAAGTGATGAGATGGGTAAAGAAAGAGCCATATACTATATCAGTCGAACTTTGGTGGCTTATGAATTAAACTATACAAGTATAGAGAAGGCATGCCTTGCTGTAGTTTTTGCCTCCCAAAAACTCTGGCATTATATGTTGACCCATACAGTTCACTTGATTGCTAAGATAGACCCTTTGAAATATTTGTTAAGTAAAGCTGCACTTACTGGTCGCCTTGCTAAATGGATGATGATTCTTTCCAAATTTGACATTCAATATGTGGAACCTAAGGCGATCAAAGGACAGGCCATAGCTGACCAGTTGGCTAACTTCCCACTTGAAGATGTAGAACCTATGCGGTGATGGTCCAGAATGGTCATATCCTGTAATAGCTCCTGCACTCGTGCTCGCCCCTCTGTCGGGGTCGTATCATAGTACACCTATGCCATCATCAAACTTGACATCCATACACTTGGCATCCAACATCAAAATTGCTAAATCAACAAACTACTAATCAAACAACTTATCGGCTCACCATGGCATGACACTCATAGAATGCGATATATGTCCTCCAAGGTAATAGATGCCTCACCGGTCGGTAAGTGAAAGGTGTTATGCTCGCTATGCCACCTCTCTACCAGCACAGACAACAAATCGTGGTTTGCTTGAATATGGGGCATCTGTACAACCCAACGCAAGTCCATAGCCACTAGTGCAGTCTGCTCCTCATTGCTCAAATGCTCCACAATGCGTAAACCAACCACCCTGGGAGCTCTAATTAGTAATACCGGGAATACCTCCTATCTAGGTAAAACAAGCAATCATTAGTAATAGTCACATGATGGAAAAAGCATTAAGGAAAACAACAAAAACTATCCGTGCAACACTTTTTACATAAGAGTGCAACACAAAGGGGCAAATGTAATCACCTAAAAATGGTCATCTAGACTATTACCCCCTTTTCAACATTTTGGCTAAATTAATTTAATCACTTACCTAAGCCAAATTGCTAATAATCAATTTATTTGATTATAACCTATAGTTTGACTATGCTATCCTAAGTTCATTATTCGATTAAAAGAACATGTCCCCTTTTAATTAAATAAAACACCCCATTCTTCTAACCCACTTAAAGTGCACACATAAAGTCCTTTTTTTATTTTACAATTAAAATAAAAGGCTTGTGAGACTTTTGTCTTATATGACAAGTCAACTTATATTCTATTGGTTGACTTGTGTGTGCACATGGATCACACCTATTTTCAAATTCCACCGTTGATCATCCACCATCTTCATCTTGATCTCTACCATCCGTACAACTTTAAAAGGGAGAGAGCTTTCCCCCTCAAAGGATCCATCCATCTTTTGAATATTGTTATGCTGCAGGTTTTCTAACAGGTTTCTTGGGAGCTTTGTGGAGAACTTCTCACTCCTTGTCTACATTCTCTCATTCCATCATATTAGCATAAGATCATATGGCATTCTTAGCATAGTTGCATGTTAGTTTAGCTTTCATTCTTGTAATAATCTCACATAGTTTAAATAATGGTATTGTAACACTCTCATTCATATTCTAGCATAGCTGCATCTTGCATTTCCATTCTAGTTTAGTCTTCCATCTTGTATTGCATATTTGAAGGATTCCTTGAAGATATTTGCATTCTTGATCTTGTCTCAAAGAACCTCCCGTTGCATGGTTTACTAGCAAGAAGCACATTTCTAAGGCTTGGCTGAGAGCCTTCATGCTTGAATACTAGCTTCTTGCACTTTGTGGATAGGGAGCTCTAAGCCAGCATCCGAACATTCCAACTCATGGAATCATTTGGATAGAATGGTTTAGAGTATGACACAATTCAAGTGTACAATAGGCAAGCGGTAGTGAACTGCCTGTGAATTCTAGAATGAGAGGAGTTCTCTTAGTTAACAATTAGAGGAGCTATGTTTGAATTCTCTCTGAAGAAGATGGTGTGGGAAGAAGAGATCATGAGTTCTTGGTTCCAAAAGCCAAGGGGAGCTAAGAGTAAAGTCCCTAAAACCCTTTTCGGCACTGATCTCGAGCTTGAGATTGTGGACATTTTGGTCCTCTTGCATCGACTTAAAGGTGAGGTAGAAGCCCTTAATTTTGTAGAACAATACTTCTTTTTGGTGCAAATTATTTGCTTAGATACATAGTATGTTGACTGGGTGTGTGAGGTAAGTGAACATCTGTCTAGGGCTCTCAGTGTGGCTAAGTTCTACAATTCATTTTATATGCCTTCTTTCTTGATATATATGTTGGCTTCCCTACAATTGTGGCTGGGACTCCCCAAAATAGAGAATTTTCCTGATGATGTGAAAAGCTATGAATTTTATCCATGCCTGTAATTGCATAATAGTTATGCAGAGTATATCTGGGTAAATGATGCATTCACAATGAGAATATGCAAGGAATTCCAAGTATGTTCGTAGCGAAGATTCAGTTTAGAAGCAATGGTGGTCATTAGTCAATTTGGCAGTTATTTCATTCAATTCTCATCTTTTTATTATTTGTGTCTTACAGCGTTTGATGGATTTCCTCTGAAGCTGCCTAGATACTCGAATGACATGATTTTACTCATTGAGATCGTGAGGCAAGCGATTCAGGTGAACGTGTTGAGCTCCAATTTGAGGAAAAAGGGGTATGAATTCCCCATGAAAGTTGGGGCCTATAGTTGTGAGTCTCGATCAGATGCTAAGAACATGCTCAAGACATTCATGAACAAATATAGACTTGAAGAATATGAAGTGGTAAGGCCCATGTTTGTAACTAACGAATATGCCAGAGATGTGCTTCAAATTGGAAGCGTAATCAAGCACGTAACTATCATAGAAGATTACTGGGCATATTGTAAAGATGAGTTAGAGAGCCAAGATCGGGCTTTTGCTAGATTGACAGTGGATCAAATAAAGACATATGGCATTAACTTAGATGTGGAAGGGGTAGAAGATGATGGTTAAAATATGTATAGCAATACATATTTGACTAAACTAAGGAATACTCCTATTAGTTTTGAACCCTATGTGGATATAGAGGAAGATTTTGATGTTATGATGGCTCAGATCATCAAGAGGACTAGGAAATGGGTTGAATGGACAACAAAAAAGGGCTGGAGTAAGAGTAAGACTACTCAAGCTTCTCCATCTACTGCTACTCCTACTTCTTGTCAGAGTGCCACACCCAGTGTTACAACTATAGCTGCTCAAGGGCTTGCTCAATCTGTAGGAGGAGATGATCAACCCCCAAATTTTTTTTTTCAATAGCTCCAACTTGCCAAGGTAGTCCTCTACCAGTTATTGGAGCTCAAGCTAGCACCAAAGAAAAGAGGAATGAAGAGCCAAAAGATGGTGTTACTATTCTAGTCTCACCTCCTCATGTTTTTCCAACTTCACCTCCTCATGTTACTGTGACTCCATCTCCTCACGTTACTTCAACTCCATCTCCTCATCATAGCCCTGGTCCATTTGCAAGCACTCCTCTTTTGAAGCCAACTGGTTCCCCCATTTAGATAGTAGAGATCAGGGATGAAAAGAGCAGTAGCAGCGAGTCCACTAAATCTAATGAATCTAGGAAGAAAACTCAAGAGGAAGAGAAAGCCTCAAGTTCATCTAGGCTTCTTTTTCAAGATCCAAAGAATCCTTTTTCTGCAACTATAGTGGCAGTGACTCTGGTGAAGAAGAAAATGTTCAGTATAGAGTCACTTGGGGCTGCTTCTAAAGTGATTAGTATAGAGTCTTGGCTAGAAGACACCTTAGAAAGGAAGAGAAAGAGAAAAGAGGAGAGTATCCCTTCAAAAGATACTGTGTCTCAAGTAGTTTTCTCTTGGTCTGCAATAGTGAAAGCTAAGAAGAAGAAGACTCTATCAATACTTGGGAAAGATCCAGAAACATGACACTTAACCATGGAGATAGCAAAGCCAAACAAATCAGGGAGAATTGAAGACATGATGCTTGATGATTTGAATCTGCATTCAATTGATCTTGGAGAGGCTAGACATGATATGAAGGTGGGCGTATGGAGATCAAGTAATGAGGTGATAGAAGAACAATAGCCTAAAATTGTCAAAAATCAAGATGAAGGCCGAGATAGAAGAATTGAAAAGATTTATCAGGTAGTTAGATGTCCCATTGGAAATCATTACTGGTGTGCCTGCTACTAAGAACCCTATAGCAAAAGAAGTGCAAGCTTTCATCTCACAAGCTCAGAAAGATAGGCATTTTGGCTAGATTAGAAAAGAATGGATTGAGAAACTCAATGCAAATGGAGTTGCTCTGACCGATCAAATTGGAAATGTTATCCTTCGATTGGAAATTGAGAAAGATAATATCATATCTAATCACAACACTTTGGCCGTGGAGAAGGTAAGATGTGATGAGTGCATTTTCCTCCTGAAAATGATCATCCAAATAAAGGCAAAGGAGGCGGTTGAAGCAAAATTTTTGAAGAAAGGAACTGAGCCTCTGTTTGAATGGCTTTAGGCTATGCAATTCAAGTTAGAGATGATTCAAGAAGCTGAAGAAGGACTCAAGGAAATAGGAGATAAAGTGAAGAGAACTCAAGACAGGGCATTTAAACTAATGAAAGGATTACAAACTGATCCACAAACTAGCGATCAAGGGAAAGCTCTTATTGGAGTGGAAGAATGAAGAACAACTTCTCCATGTACTTGAGTAACCTATGGGGAATGGCTTCAAGCAGTCAAAACAGAGTGACAGAGCTACAAATGCTTGGTGGATGTGTACACGTGGCTGCTAAAGAATTGACAAGTAAGCTAAATGCAGTGAAGGAGTTGGCTGAAGAGCATTTGAAGTGGCTCTTAAGATTCACTAATATACATGTGCCTAATCATGAAGAAATGATTCCAATTATAGTTGCTGCTAAAGCATATAGAGTGAAAATTGAAAAAGGAAAGAAGTCCAAGTGATTCAGTTGATGCCCCATTTTCATTTTTTGTTGTAAACTTTGCAAATTTTGTAAATTTTGTAATACAATAAACTGGAATCTTGCCATTTGTCATCCTCAGAAGATGAACCGGTTAAAATTCCTATTGTAACGATCATCTCTCAAACTCTATATGTATGAAGTTGAATGATTAATGAGGGGTCGGCAAAATTTTTGGTGTGAAATACTTCTTGTTATAGAGACAATTGAGAGTATTTTATATTGATTATTTTCTATTCTAGTTGGCTTTTAAGTTTGTATCTTTCTCTTATGGTTTGGATTGGAATGAGGAAGAAATAGAGTTTTGCTTCCCTTGTTTGTTATACAACAAATGAACGCGATAAGTATTGTCATTATTTGTTCTGAGAGGAATTTTAAATGTTATCAATCTAGCAAATAAATTATGGATATCATTTTTTTTAGTTTAGCTCATGGGAAGTTTTGTGAATTCATAAGATGTATGGATGCATAAAACCAAATAGATTATTAAAAACTTCTGTTCGCCTAAGTTAGATTTTTCCTAAGTCTAGCTTGGTTATACCTCTACTATTCTCAGGTTAAGAACATACCCCCAATTAGATGATAGGAATAAACATAATTCACTAAAAATCTATCATAGGGAGCTATACCTATTAACTCAGAGAAAATCCCATTCATCTATAAAGGGCTTTTCAATTGTTGTATCCATATATTGTTCAAAATCATCAGGTATTTAAGGATCAAATCCAAAAAAAAAATCTGTTTACCAATAAGAATACATATAATTTTTCCACAAATAAATCCTTAAATGAAATAAACTTCAAAATTATTTAAAAAAATCTACATAGCTCCACCATAGTTTTAATTCACAATGCAATTAAATCATAAAAAGTAATATATTTTAACTTCCATTTCTTCTTTTCAATTTTATATTATTATACAATATTATTTAAAGGAAAAAAAAAAACAAGTCATGAGTGGGGGTAGGACCCAAGTCAATATGCCTGGATGTAGAAAAGAAAAGAAAACCAAAACACTTTCCCTAATATTGTTTCTATCATAAAAATGTCTTGTAATGTCTTCTTAATTCACTTTCATAGTAATATATAGAAACAAATTTTATAGAGTCCTCTTAAACATTTTATAGAAATATAGGGAAAAATAGAAACTTGTGAAGAGGAAAGAAAGATTATAAACTTGTCCAGAATTCACAATGCTAAAAGAAAAATTTAATTTCAAAAAATATTATTTTAACAATTTTTTTGAGTCATCAGAAAATTAAAAAGCTAGTGAGGTCTTACAAAATCAACTTAAATATCAAAATTTGATGCAACTAAATGTTACTTGATGCTCTGTTCTGTCCACATTAAGAGATGTGTGAGATATTTAATGGTGAGCAATCCCATGAATTTTTAAATTTTTTTCAAGTTCAAAAGTTTTCATTTTTCATTCACAAGTTAGGGAGGCCATGAAATTAGTCGGCAATGATTTTTTTAAAAATAATTAAAAAGAAATGAAATTAGGTACCAAATCAATAGGTGACAAAATCAGGCAATGAAATCATAAAGAAAGTGAGATGTAGAAGACATCAATGAGCATACAAATTCAGATTCGATGAAATTTTAAAAAAGGAAAAACCTATTGAAAATAACATAGATCATCCATACATTGATAAAGATCTTGAAATAATAATAAATCAGTAGTGATTTCCTAGTAGATGAAAACTAGAATATTAGCATGAATTCAAATTATAAGTAAAATGTAGGAAGTGTGAAATCTAATTAAAAGAAAAGGGTGAACTCAAATTACAAGTAAGAGGTAGTGATATTATTTTTACCAAGGAAGCATCCACATTTCAAAATCAAATCAAATCAGATAAATGCAAATTCCATCAGCAAACTAAATCAGGGTTCAAAGCAATCAAATGTTACAGAACATCTGCAGGCACCTCCAAGCAGAATATATGTGAATTCAACGAACAAATTTGATTGAGGAGAGCGAGTATTTATAGAAGATTTATAATATGATAAGATACAATTGAAAAAATGTTGCAAATGTCGTAGACAGACAAATTGACAATTTTTATAGTAGGCTTCCACCCATTACACACTATTGGAAGCATGAATGTTGATGATACTTCTATGGGGGAGTATTGTAGAAACATGATTATATCATTATCATGATGATATGTTAAATTTATGATTGTGTTTATCATTGATGTCAACATAGCACTTTTTTGTGGTGTCTGATAGAAGAACAACAATAAAGATCAAGATGGTACGGGCAGATTGTTGAGTATTTTCACTAGTGAGGTTAAAGGGAGATACTACTAAGTGTCTAGTATATGCAACTGATGCAGGAGCATCAAGCTTGGATTTTGGTGGAGTTATGGTTTTCATGGTTAGGGATGTGTTGGAGACACATTGGGGAAACTTTTCTGGTGTGCGCATAGAGATTAGAGTTATCATGTTAAAGTTTGAGTCATTTTTTTACCTTTTTGCTGGAGATGTGTTTTCTTGTTTTTGGGTGGCTGTTGCGGGTCATGTAACTAATTTTGTACAATGATTTAGACAATGAAAATTTTAGGTATTGAATTTAGCCTAAATTAATTCCTTTTTTCAAAGGCACAAGTCCTAATTCATTATAGGTTGTGAGATATGGCAATTCTCCTGGAGTATCAATTTTTGGCAGTTTGCACGATGGGTTTTTGTGTGTGACTTTTAGGACGGATGCATATGTATCCTTAATGAATCAGCCTTTTCAACCTTAAGGTGTTTTAGAGGACCTAAACTACTACCTTTAGTTTGAAGCACAAGTTCTAATTCAATCGAGGCTAGGAGATATCATGATTTTTCCCAGGCATCAATTTTTGGACATTTAATTTTTGTTAGAGGCCGACTTGTGGCTCTTCAAGTATTTAATGATAGGTTTATTTAGTTTTTAGCATTCTAGGACAACTTTTGGCTTTGATTAGCATAATTAGGGGTTGTGGTGAAGTCTTTGGTCATTATTCACTCATTCGAAGGAGGAGTGAGTGTGGAGAGTAGCTAAAGAGTGAGTTTTTCCTGAGGCTGTGGATGAAGCACTGAATGTGAGACAATTTACAATAGGATTGTGATTAATCATCTAGCTTGGAGAAAAGCATGGAAGATGGAGTAGCTAAGTGAGAGAAGATTTCTAGAGTGTGTGGATAGAGCACCAAATGTGATGTAGTTTACACTTGGATCTTGGATAAAGTTTGAGAAGAGCTAGTAGTTGTAGCTTGGGAAGCAAGGAGATTGCTTGGTGGGCTTGCAAGCACAAGTTGAGATCTTCCTTGGAGGTTTCTACTAGAGTGTGGATTTGGACTAGATAGTGTTTGGGTTGGATCTTGAGGGATCTTGTAGAACTATTATTGTAATTTCTTTGTATTTGGCTGTAACTAAGAAGGCCTTACAACCTGACACATTGCATGTAATAGTTATTTTATGATAAATTATTATAATTTGGTATCAGATCTTGCATTGTTATTTTTTTTCCATTGTGTGGTTATGTGTTGGAGGCTAGGACATCTCCTTTGGAGATTCTCCTACCTTGCATTGCATCAACAACTAACCTTGGAAGTGTAAGATATTAAGTATGGAAGAAGTTATGCAAGTTTTGGTGAAGGCTATTTTGAGATAGAGTTTATAGAAGCATGTTCTAGTAAACTTGTTATATCTCTTAGTAGAGTTTTTATTCTAATAAGTAAGGTTAAAGGCATGTAGAAGACATGTTGGAGATGACATGGCTAAGCTTGCTTGTCATAATATTACACATACAAAAATTTATTCAAGTTACAAGGTGACTAATTGATGTTATCACTAAGTATAATGTGTTCTTAATGAGGTCCTCTAATAATTAATTGAGAAGATGTAATAGCCGACTTAGAGAATTATTTTATGGATTTAGTATAAAGGAAGGAAATTTTCTTTTGTTATGAATGAATGATTACATGAAGCACAAAGAGTGGAATAGATGAGAAACAAGTTGATATGTGAGGATAATTAGAGCATAGTGAAGTTGGAGAGAACTTCATTTTCAAGGTTTTATTTTGAGATCTAAGGTTTGATATTTGGATCTGAGCTTTATGTTCTGGTCTACAAGGTATGACAGTGATTGGTCTGGTTGGTAGGACATAGGAAAGAGGTTAAAGCATAGTACAAATAATTATTCTTCAATGAATAGTTGAGAGATCAGTTGGATAGTGAAGTTTAGTGGTCTTGCCCCATAAGCTATTTGGAAAATGGGTCCTTCCTTCTACAACTCCTAATAGTGTTGGAATCTCCTAATAGAGACTCTTATGTACTGAATGTGTTTATAGACTCCTAACAGGGTCTATCCTCTCACAAGGAATGTGTATATGTATATCTTTATGGGTATCATTCCCACTAGGGCTTTCCCTCTAATCAAGGGTTTCCCTAGTTAACAAATTTGGTGTAATTGTGTATGTGCATCTTGTTATGGTTGTTGTTTACTTTGGCTGCATGGTTAAGATTAATTAAGGTTGATAAATATTTTAATTGGATAGCTGATTCAATTCCCCCCCCACCCTTCCCCTCTCAGTTATCTTGGTGGACTATTATTTCTAATAATTGGTATCAAAGCGTCACGTCCTTGAAGATAAAGTTTAACAACTCTGGGAGACCCATGACAAACATATTCAGAAAGGATAGTCCAAAGTTCAATGGAAGAAATTAAGACAACTGGAAGGGAAAGGTGAAGACACATCTTCTGTGTATGGGTCTAGGATATTGGATCTTGACAAAATTAGAAAAGATAATTATTTTTGAAAGTGGGTTGGAAAATTGTACCAAGGATGAGAGAGAACTTTTCATGTGCGACATGAGAGCTAGAGAAGCACTATTATCTGCACTTCCTAAGATTGAGTACAACTAGGTAAAAACACTTGATACTTCTCATAAGATTTGTAAAGCTATGGAAAATAGTTTTGAAGGTGATGAACATTCCAATAAATTAAGGCTACAAAGTTGGATTTTTGCATTTCAAGATGCTAAAATGATGGAAGATGAATCTATAAGAACATATGTAGGCAGAATATTAGAAATTACTTTAGGTATCAAATCTCAAGGAGGAACCAAGGAAGCTAATGACATGATTTGGAAGAAATTGAAGAGTTTAACACCACCATTTAAGCAAGTAGTTCAAATGATATAGTTGTTGATCTCTTGTGCCAAATATTTCACCAAGGAAACATTACTTCAGAGACTTGAAGCAGTTGAGAATGAGCTGAGATAGTCCAGAGAATTGTCCAGAATAGAGACATCTTTCAGTATCCTAAACATTTTACCTAATATATCAAGGAGCACAAGTGCTAGAGGATATTTTGATAGTAGTTACATATGGTATGTTACATATGGTATCAAAGCAGTAGGTTCAACTATGAACCTTGGGCTCATCACTTAAATCAAACTAGGAAAATTTAAAATAAAGATTTAAATGTAGTAGGATGTATATTCGGAAGACTCCTTGCAAGAAACCCTGACATCTAATATTCTTTTACCTGATAAAGAACATGTCAAATTATGATTACTCCTATTTTTCTATACCTCAGGATAATGAAACATTAGCACAAGCTGTGCGACAAATAAAGAAGGAAAGGGCTAGATGGATTGTTGCCAGGAATAAAATAGTAAGGGACAAATTTATCAAAGCATGGAAATCCCAAAAAATTGATCCCATCATGATCTTTAATAAAACATGAATAGTGCAAGATAAGCACAAGATTAAAACTGACCCAAATACTCAAGAATAGGTTATCTGAAAATTCAATTAGCATTCCCTTTTTGTAGTGTCCTCGGAAGAGGAGGATTTTGTAAATAAAATTTGTTATAGATGTAACTATAAATTTTGATATATCCAATAAAATAAACAATTAGCAAACAACTTTATTGTTCTTGTATTTTTTTTAACAAGCATCTCTCTCTCTATATATGTGTGTGTGTGTGTGTGTGTGTGTCTCTAAGAACATGATATTGATTAAAGAAATGTATTTACAAGGACTTTAAAAAAGGAAACATGAAATTGAAGTCAACCCACAAATTCCCTCAGATTTGTTGCTTCAAATTTTTCAAGACACACAAACAAAGCTGAAAAACATAGAAAATAAAATGAATGATCTAGCAGCCCATATCGGGCAAGGTCAAGAGGAGACACAATCATCGTGTCCACATAGAAAAAATAATGAAATTCTTGGCCAGAATGAAAAAAGTGCTCAAGCCTCACCCACCAAAATTGAGAAACAAAAGAAACTAGAAATAGTTAGTGACTTGTCCTCAAATATTAAAAAAATCAAATCACCTATGTTCTCAGACTTTAATTCCAGGGAGGATGCAGAGGCCTAGCTAACCAGAATGGAACAATACTTTGAAATCAAGAGTTTTTTCAAAAATTCCAAGGCAATATGAGGAGTATACCACCTTTCAAGTGAAGCAATTACTTGGTGGGTAAACACTAAGATAGAACTCAACATTAAGACAACTGAAATTACATGGAACCAGTTCATTTCCATCCTTAAGAACTAATAGTTAACCCAAACTTTCAATGACTAGAAACTATTAGACTTTAAGAACCTTAAACGAGGAAATATGTCTATAAACAAGTATTGGGAGAATTTTAATTGGTTGTTGAAGTACATACCCCCATACCAGTAGGGAAAGACCTTAAAATTTAGGAAGTTCATTATGGTATTAAACAATAGGATCGAGGCAACAATAGATGTCTTTGCTCCATGAATTATGGAGGAGGCTCTCTCAAGAGCTATCCATCAGGAACACAAAGTAAAAAGGGATAACTGTACACGAGATAACAAGAGGAAAACTAACTGGAATATAGAAGGATTAAATCTAAGACCCCACAATTAGCTTTTTAAGAACTTCAAGCCTAATAAACTAGAGCTCGAAGGATATGGTGGTAAGGTATTCAAGGGTAACTCCAACTTAAATGGAGGAAATGCAAGCTACGAGAAGAAGGGACCTTTGTTAGATGTTTTACCTATGATGGGGATCATTATGCCAACAAGTGTCCCAAAAAGCCAAATAAAAACCAGCCAACTCGATCCACATTACCACCATAGAAGATCATCTAGTAGTAGAGGATTTATGTAGCACTGCATAATTGACAAGAAGAACAACAACTCAATCCAATAGAAACTTTGGGTAAGATCTATAGAAACCCTATTTATATATTAATTGATACAAGAGCAACATAATATTTTATATCCCCAAAGTTGTTGAGTAATTTCCTAAAGAACTAGTTTTATGGAAAACCCATGGACCATTGAATATACAAACTAGTCAAGGGCTAAGATAGAGCAGTGTTTGTTTGAGGCTCGAGCTCAATTTCCAAAATTTTCTACAAATGTGAATCTATATGTAGGACCTCTTGGGTCCTATGACATCATTATGGTCATACATTGGCTTAGTGAACACAAGGCTAAGGTGGACTATCTTGCCAAGGCAGTAGAATCTTTAGATGACTAGGGAAACCCTGTAGATATTAAAGGGATTTTGTATGAGATTAGAATTTTCCAAATCTCAACTATGCAACTTAAGAGATGTAGTAGGAGAGGATGTGAAATCTTTACAATCAAGATAGAAAATTTAAAGGAATCAGAGAAGAATACCCATCAGAATGACAACACTCTAGAAGATGGTGAAATTGAAGGGAACTCAAAAGAACCTTGTGGAAACATGTATCCATACCTTAAGAAATTTTACGATGTCCTTCCAGAAAGAACTTTCTGGACTATCACCATCTAGGGTATTCGGTTTTACTACAGATTTGGTACCTGGAGCAGAGCCCATATCAAGAGCACCCTACTAGATGACTACTTCTGAATTAAAGGAGCTTCAAATAAAACTTCAAGAACTATTAGATAAGGAACTTATTTGACCCAATATATCACCTTGGAGAGCCCCAGTATTGTTCATTTGGAAGGACACGACCATCAAGTTGTGCATAGACTATAGAATGCTTAATTACTATAAAAAACATGTATCCACTTCCTAGAATTGATGATTTATTTGATCAGATGAGAGGTGTACCTGTATTTCCTAAGATTGACCTAGGGTCTGGTTATCATTGGCTTCACATTAAAGATGAAGAAATTCATAAGACTATTTTCAGAACTTGATATGACCATTATGAATTTACTATACTACCATTCGGGTTAATCCACACTTTGGCAACTTTCATGAATCTTATGAATAACATTTTCTAAGATTGTCTAGTTTGTGTTGGTTTTTATTGGTGACATACTCATATACTCTCAAAATGAGATGAACATCAAAATTACTTGGAGATAGTCTTACATAGGTTATGAAAACATAAACTGTACAAAAGACTATCCAAAATGTTCATTCTATCAAACATAGATTTAGTACTTGGGGCACATTATATAAGCTCAAGGGATAGCTGTAGACCTAACTAAGATCAAAGCAATTAGAGAATGACTTATATCTAGGAATGTAACAGAGGTCAAACGTTTCATGGGCTTAGCAGGATTTTATAGAAATTTTGTTAGAGATTTCTCTAGGATAGCTTAATCCATCACCTCACTCCAAAGAAAAGGGAATAAGTTCTTTTTTAGTGAAAAATGTCAAGAAAATTTTGAATACCTAAAGGATAAATTAACTACTTCTCCGATACTTAGAGTACCTCATCACTAGGGCCAGTTTGTGGTTTTAATGGATGCATCCGAAGAAGGGTTAGGAGGTGTATTGATGCAAAAAGATCAAGTTATTGCCTATGAATCTAGAAAGATGAAAAAATATGAACATAATTACACTCCACATGATCTAGAGTTAGCATCCATTATTTACTCCCTCCAGATGTGGATGCACTATTTAATAGGGAAACCCTTTGAACTCCAATAAGATGGTCACAACCTAAATATATATATTTACTCAACCTAACCTTAACACTTGATTAAGAAGATGGTTGGAATCCATAGCAAATTATGACTTTGAGATCACCTACAATAAGGGCAAGGAAAAAAAGTAGTAGAATCTTTAAGCTAGTGAAGGCATATATCATCTATGGTAGCCATAAGTATCAAGCTTAGGGAGCAAGTATTGCAACACCTAATCAAACACAATTTCTATAGTGAGGTTAGCCAAGCACTTCACAGAGACCCTCAAAACCCCGGGTATGGAGATTATAAATTAGAAGTGGATAGACTATTGATAAATGGGAGTACTTAGCACTCATTGGATCTAGATGTTTCTCATAGAGGTGAATCATTGTGAATATTTGGGAGGTCACCCATAACAATACAACTCTAGCTTGAGTGAGCTTAACTAAAAAATTTCCTCCATGGTTAAACCCATTCTTCTTGCAAGCCCATTTTCAAAACCTTCACCAAGTGTTGTTCCTTATGTACCATTCATTAGAAAGTGCTTCAAGCTCGTCAATTTATAAGTAGGAGATATTTTCCACAGCAAGTCATTCTATAATAGTGTTATTAGGATTTAACTATATAGTTTTTGAGTCAAACTCTTTGACCTATGTATCATGAGTAGAGATTCACACATGAAACCATATGTTATGAGAAAAAATAGAAGAATTAGCACTCATTAGATCTAGGTGATGCTCACAAAGGTGAAGCACTGAGACTTCCTGAGAGGTCACCTATCCCAATACAATTCTAGCTTGAGTACGCTTAACTACAAAGTTTCCTCCATGGTTGAACCCATTTTGTATGCAACACCATTTGAAGAACCTTCAACAAATGTTTTACCTTATGAACCATTCATTAGAAATCCTTTTAATCTCATCGATTGACAAGTAGGAGATGTTTTCCAAAACAAGTCAAATTGTGATACTACTATCAAGATTTAGATGTGTAGTTTTTCAGTCAAATTCATTGACCCACATATCATGAGTAGTGATTCACACATTGCTAGGATTAAAAACAAACATAAATAAAAATTATATGCAAATATAACAATATCAAAAAATAATAAATCACATAGAAGAGAATACAAGACACAAAGATTTGATGTGGTTCACCCAATCCATGGGTTACATCCACTAACAACAAGTCCATTATTATTATTATCTAGTGATTAAGTCCATAATCCCTTACAACTCAATACTATTACAAGAAGCTACAATCTCATCATACATTATGAAATCCCTAACCCTAATCCATTTTATACAACCATTTTGTTTCTTATAGAAATTAGGGCTAGAATAAGTCATCCAATAGAAAAATAATAATTGACACCTATTACAATAGTAAATTCCTTTTTGGCTTTGGAGATGTTGCCCCCAAAAACCCTTGCGGGGGTGTTGCCCCTTGATCGCACCTTGTACTGTAATAGGAAGCATACCTGGGGCTCTTCCCCAAGACCCTGCAAGGGGTACTACCCCCAAACCCTCATAGTAATAATCTAGGGGGAATCCACACCAAATAAAGTGGGAAAAATTAACCTCCAAGTTTTATTAGGCTCCACATCACAACACCCATGAATTAATCTCTCATGAAAATAAATGGAACACTAAGCACTCATTAGATCTAGGTGATGCTCATAGAGGTAAAGCATCGAGACTTGCCGAGAGGTCATCCATCCCAATAACTTAAGTTTAAGTGTGCTTAACTACAAAGTTTCATCCATGGTTAAACTTACTTTACTTGCCACACCATTTGTAAATCCTTGACAAAGTATTTTCCTCATGAACCATTTATTAGAAATCGCCTTAAGCTCATCAATTGATAATTAAGAAATATGTTCCATAGAAATTCAATTTTTAATATTGCTATCAAGATTTAATTGTGTTGTTTTTTAGTCAAACTCATTGACCCATGTATCATGAGTAGTGATTTACACATGAATTCATATCTCATGATAATAAATGGAAAAAAATGACACTAATTGGATCTAGGTGATGCTCATAGAGGTGAAGCACCGGGTCTTCCCAAGAGATTATCCATCCCAGTATGACTCTAGCTTGAGAACCCTTAACTACAAAGTTTCCTCCATGGTTAAACCCATTCTTCTTACAATCTCATTTTCAAAACCTTCACCAAGTGTTGTACCTTATGAACCGTTCATTAGGGACCTGCTTTAGCCCATCAATTGATAAGTAGGAGATATTTTCCAAAACAAGTGAAATTATGATATTGGTATTAGGATTTTTGAATTTGATGAAAGATCAACCCCACATCTCCCAAGAATCACCAACATGCAAACATCTGTCACAGGAAGATAGAAGAAAAATCTATGGAGGCTAAAATTCCTAGCTCCATAGATGAGACATTCTTGATGAGAAAAAAAGAGATATTTGTATTATCAAAAGTGAATCAAAATTTAATTACATAGAGAGATAATCCTTATAAAGGAAGGAGATCAAGACCTTAACTGTTAACTAACCTAGGTTTTATGATAATAAACAATAAAAGAATTAATTATTATATGCCCAAAGTTTAGCTTAAGTAAATTAGAGATAATAAGTGACTTAATAATTAAATCAATATGATTTAATTAATAAGATTTTTTTTTATTACTCTAACACCCCCCTTAAGATAAACTTAGAGAGTATCTAAAAACCTAGAAACTACTACTATTGAAAGTAGAATTGGATCTGGACAATAAAGCCTAATGAGGTACCCAAGCATAACCAAATCTATCAAAAGAAGAGAAATAGAGAAAACCACATGGGAAAAATCCTACTCCAAAGAGAGATGGAAATAATGCTAAAAAGAACTAGCGAAGGACTGAAGAAGCCTCCAAACTAGGGAATGTCCTAGAAGATAGGAGCAAAAGATGATCGTGAAGAACACCACTGAAGCATGTACAAGCTACAAAGCTCTATCAAAAGTAACTATTGATATGAAGAACCTCCACTAAAATATAAATTGACTAGGTAGAGAAGACTATAATCTGCATTGAATTAGGAGGAACACAAATGCAAACAACCAAAACCTAAAGAGTTGATCAATCGAACATGGAAGGCTGCAACCAAAGTGTGAATGAATATTATGCAAACAACCAAAGCCTAAAGAGTTGATCAATCAAACGTGGAAGGCTACAACCAAAGTGTGAATGAAAATTAGAGTGTCTATATGGTAAATGATCCATCTCATCAAAATGCATAGATATCCAGCCACTATATCCAACTAGTACATCAGAACAAATATTGAATACATAGCTCACTCCATCGAACCAAGGAAGCATAAGAAGCAATAGAAGAACCCCCTTAATGTAGACAAGGGTGAGGTGTCAAGCAACTAGAAAAGTGGTCCAAAACAACTGCAAGGAACCATGATCAGGATGCACAAAATAGTAAATATGTGTTTATTGAGGTAATCAATCTTAGACACCTCATGTGGCTAATGTCACAAAAGTGAAACTCATCAGACAAAGGAAGATGACAAACAAAGACAAAACATGAACCCCCTATGACACTTTAATTAGAGTAGTGTATGTACAATAAGACACAAGATATGGTTAATCCCAAGAATATAATAATCTACATAAGTGTCCTCAAACAACACTACTCAAATCATAAGACAGAACAAGACAAACAATTGAAACAAAAATACATATGCAATATGGCAGTTTATCGTAGTGTGTTTGCAAGAATGCATACAAATGATGTCTAAAAGGACTAGAAGAGACATAAGAATTATACAATAGATAATGCAATCCATGAAAAATCATTTGAAGTAACAAAATTGATCATTGGACTTGAAACAACCAAGATATCCACCAAAATGCAAAAATGCAAAAAACCTGAATAGATTGTGCCCATAGAAGAATTTAGAAAATAAATTAGCATTGCTGGAAAGATCTCTAAAAGACCTTTCTAATGATATAAATAATTCCCAAATCCAAGATCGAATGCTCAAGATATGTTTCCTAGATTACAAAAATGTACTCTTGACTTTGATAGTAGAAACAATTATCAAAAAACCATAAAAACTGAAACATACCTATACCACTATGATGGGCTCAAAACCAAATTTTTGATGATTTATCATTTGTAAAAAATGGAGCCCGTATGTTTGAGATATGAGCTAAAACATGAAGGTAGGTCCAAACAAAGCCATAAGGGAAAACAAGAACATTGATGGAAAGCTGACCTCAATAAGTGATGAGTACATATTTGACAGTCAAATGACCATCAAAGAAAAATAATGCTTGAAAAATGACCCTATCAATGAAAAATTATCTCACCAAAAAACATATAGCTCGCCAAAAAAAAGGGTGGGTGCTGGAAGAAAAACCAGGTGGCCAAATAAAGCATGTCCCATATTTCTCAAGAAACTACCATAAATATTCCAAATCGCTCATCATGTCAAAAAATGAGCTCTAAAAGGAAAATCCACCTCTTAAAATGATGTTAAAGGGTCTTTGAGAATGTGAGCAACCCATAGGAGGATGTGTAAACACCTAAAAATTGTTGCATAGATGGCTTGCATTAGCGCTAGGTCCTCCCAACACATTGATCTATCACAAAAAGGATGTCCACTCCCCCAAAACTATCTAGTCAAGCACAAAGATTGTGAGCTCTTCCATCAAGATAGAAAGAACCAAAAAGTCATTTGCATGTGTGAAAAGAAAGGCATGCTAATAGCAAAAAATGTTGTTTGGCTTAAAAATCCACAAACTACCAATTATCTTGGATAAATAACCATGCATGGGTTGAAACCACCAATTTCCAAAGGAGGAAAAAATGAAATCTCAATCCATGCTGCAAAAATAGAAAAAAAGACATCAAAGCTTCCCTTGTTACTTTAAATGTAATGGCGTACAATCTAGAAAAAGTCAGGAGGAGCCAAAAAACAAGCAGTTTCAGGCAAGTTAAATAAGACCCTAATTCAAATAAAAAACACAAAAGATGGTGGCACGCTTCCACAAAGATCTACCTTACATGAAGGTACAGGTCCAAGATGAAAAATACTACACATTCAAAGGGAAAGTGCATGAAAAAAATGGGCATTGCTTGCATTGGAGCTGAACTTGATGACGGAGGATGAGCCATGTGACATGGCTTGGAATGACTGTTAGAGTTGAACTTGATGATAGAGGATGAGCCATGTGACATGGCTTGGAATGATTGTTAGAATTCTTTAAAATAACCCACGGGGGGGTGGGGGGGGGAGGGGGGGGGGGGGGGGGGGGGGGGGTGAATTAGTTTTTGAAGGTCTATATGTAAAAATAATTTTTTTCACAGCTTAGTGGACTCATATCCATCAAACATTTTCATCATGCATGCATCCATTATATTATGCAATCGCCTAAACTTGTAGGTTAGTGCAAAATCAATTTGCAAAAATATAAACATGAAACATAACAGATTCAAGAACACATTTGACACAATGATTTAATGTAGAAACCCGATTTAGGAAAAATAACCAATAACATGCTACTCATTCTCACTCTTTTGAAGTGATACCCCATGAAAGGCCAACCCTGTTAAATGTGACTCAGTTAAAGGATTTCAGTCACCCTGTTAGGAGTGAGCCTTGTTAGAGGACCTTAGATCATTCACTTGGAATGTCACCCAGTTAAAGGATTTACAAATGATTGGTAGGTCAACCTGAATCCAAAGGATTTACCCTAAACTGATACAATGATTAGAGAGTAACAGTAAGGCTTGATCTGATAAAAACTTACAACTCCATTTGTAGATTAAAAATATCTATTTCAGTCCTCCATTTTTCTTGGCTTTCACACTCTTCAACTTTGATAGCTTGTTCACCCTTTAAGCATCCATACCCTTAAGCCTTCTTGCTTTGCTTGCCAATGTAGTCTCTTTACTTAGGTCACTGAATGAAGCAATACTCTAGACTCCTTGTCTTCCTTAGGTTCTCTCACACGAAAATAACTTATTGACCAACCATCTCTAGAAATAGAGAATTAAGATATTTTTTCATTCATCCTTCATCATCCATTTTTGGGTTAGGTTGGATTATGTAGGATTCAATGAATCTACCCCTCATTTCATTTCATTCCCTTCTAGAAACTTCTCCT
This sequence comes from Cupressus sempervirens, assembly GCA_028749045.1. Taxonomy (NCBI): domain Eukaryota; kingdom Viridiplantae; phylum Streptophyta; class Pinopsida; order Cupressales; family Cupressaceae; genus Cupressus; species Cupressus sempervirens. Next base: position 13,274,267 of record CM053785.1, on the reverse strand, counting down.
TCAATCCTCTTTGAGTTCACCTCAAAATGGTTCACATGGATTTTGTGCCACTAGATCATCAACCTTATCTTCCACATGGTTCACATAATCCAAGAAAACAAATTTGTTAGCTCAGATTCATCAAATTATTGATCTTTATCTTAATGCTGACACTTGACATTAACTGGCCTATGATATTTGACATATACTACATTGCTTGACATCCTTTGTCAAAATACTCGACATGAACAAAAGTTTACTAGTGCTTGACATCAACTAAACTTTACTCAGCTTACACTATTTCACTTGACTTACACTATTTCACTCAACTTATACTGAAATTGACTTTTCTCAGCTCCAACTAATTTTTTGCTTAGCTTGCATTAACTTTTCTTGGCACCTACTGTGCAGAATGTTAAGCTTGACAGACAAACTTTGTTTAGCTTGTTCTTTTGAACTTAATTAGTGTAACCAACCTTTGTAACCTTAAGTAGATTATCAATGAACTATAATATCATTGTCTTAACTAATTCTTTTACTCCTTTTTATATCATAACTTAATCTTTTCTCTAGGTGCTATTTTTACCTCATTTAATCAAATCCTCTTCATCAATCAAAAAAATGATAGTACTTAAATCATATAATCAATTGTCTTACACAAAACTAGTAGGTTTGACATCAGTGACAAAATAATGATTGAAACACATTTATCATACTTGTATCAATCTATTTAAAAAAATCTCCCTCTTTGGTATTAATGGCAAACCAAACTGACCAAACTTAATTAGTAAGACCAACAAAATACCAAAAAGAAAATGATTCCTTATATTGAATTCTCTCCCTCTATCAGCAACTTCATCCTCTAAATAGGTTACAAAATTATGTTCTGACCACTAGACAATCAATCAACTCATCCTTATATGACTCTTTCTTGATTGCTTCTTATATCTCCCTCTTATTAGGTAGATGTAATAAACATATACACTTTCTCCCTTAGCACACTTATTCCCTTAGCTTTCATCGCTAAACACTCTTTAACTCTTAGTACATTTTCTCCCTCTTTGACAACAATATCAAATACTTGTCATCTTCATATGTAGATATGAATATTTTTAGTTTCTCCCTCAATCACCTAGCTTGTGACTGATTTGTAGTTCCATCTCTTTGATTACTTTAGGCATCTCCTAAAGTAAAATCCACTACATCAATGTGTAACATATGTCAATTGACTTATTTGATGCAGGGCACTCCTCATGCTTCTTAGATAGTCTTTGATAGGGGTATCACCCCTAGCTTACCTCTATGATACTCATGAGCATCCTTAGCTAATGCTTTTGTGAAGATATCAACAATTTTCTCTTTTGTGTTAACATATTCCATCTTCACCTCTTTATCTTGAACTAATTCTCTCAAGTAATGATACTTGATTGCAATGTGCTTAGACTTTGTATGCATCACATGATTCTTTAATATATTTATAGCACTTGTATTATCACAATGAGGTATCACTGATTTAGTGATTTCCTCCTTTATACCTTTCAGAAGCTATTTGATCCATACAATATTTGTGCAATTTACTGTATTAGCAATATATTTAGCTTCAATAGTAGATTGAGAAATGTAGTTTTGTTTCTTGCTAGTCCATGTAACTAGCCTTTTGGCTAACAAAAATGCTCCTCCACTGGTGCTCTTTCTGTCATCAATATTTCCAGCCCAATCAACATCAATATTGGCCTTCAATTCAAATTTCTCATTTTTCTTATAGTATAGACCATACTCTTCTATTCCTTTTAGATATCTCATTATTCTCTTAACAATCATCAAATGGTTCTCCCTGGGATTAGCAGAGAAACTTGCAACTATCCATACAAATAATACAATATCAGGTCTACTATGTACTACATATTATATTATGCCAATCATAGACATGTATAATATTTATTCACCTCAGCTGAATCATCATTCTTTGACAATTTATGTCCTGTCACCATTGGTGTACTTATTGGCTTGGAATCTTCCAATCCAAAAATTTTTAGCATCTCATTTTCATACTTTGATCAAGTGATATATACACCATACTTCATTTGATGTACGTGCAAACCCACAAAGAACTTGATCTCCTCAAACATAGACATCTCAAATTCTTGCTTCATTTCATTTGCAAAAGTATTACATAAAGTATCTTGACCTCCAAATATGATATCATCAACAAAAAATTTAGATAACAAAATACCTTTTCCTTTTACTATCTTCATGTACATATTGTTGTTATCATCAGTCTTCTTAAATCCAATCTTCACAAGATAATTACGAAGTCTCTCATACCATGCTCTTGGTGCTTTCTTCAAACCATATTTAGCTTTGTGTAGTCTACATACCACGTTTTTGTTGTTAGCATCAACAAATCCTTCTGGCTATTCTATATAAACCCCTTCATCTAATATACCATTCAAAAATGCAAACTTAACATCTATTTGATAAACTTTGAAACCTTATATGTAGAGTAAGCATGATGGAGGGTGCTCCCCTTAATACCACAAACACATAACAAAAACAAATAAACAAAAACAAATGCGAGAACAAAATATGGACTTCTTATTTGAGCCTCAAATTTAGAATTACAAAATTCACCAGTACAATATGCTAACTCATATGGGTGCCTTCATTACAATAATCTGCAAGGCTAAGCTATGAACTACCACCCATGGCTACTCTAGACAATGTTTGGGCCTTTCTTAAATAGATAATTTTATGCCACCTAGGAAGGTTCTAGACATTGAAACTTAATACCTAGGGCTGACAGACCCTAACAATACATATAGAGTTAGCCAGATATATCTTTGACAATATTTTATATATTTTGGATAGCCCAACTTTGAAATACCATAACTCACAAACTTTTTCTCCGTTTGGCTATTATAACCACTTTTTAGAAATGCCAGCTACTAATGTATAGGATTGGAATAGCACAAGTGCCCTTTTGTTGAGTTTTCAAACCTCATCTGGGCACTCTAAGGCCTCCAACAGTGAGCCTGAAGGTTTTTCTGCAAATATTTCCACCAAAAATCTGCAATAACTTCTCTGACACTTAAGCTAGAGCAATGAGGTATTTGTGGTAGGCTTATAACTCTACAATGAACCTTCGTGTAGAAAATGAGAACATTTTGAGCTCCTATGACAAACTTACTAAAAATAGCAAGTTCCCATAAATAGTAACCACCTTGTCTACTGGTCCTTATTAAAATAGAAAAGGCTGAAAATAATTTTTTTTTGGGTGATGCAAGATTACTCTTACACTTAGGATGCTTCTACATTAGACATCCAGAGTAATTTGAGAAGTGACTCTATCACGTCTCAGGTGCTCAGAGGAAAACCAAAATGGTGAACCTCATGCCTTTCTAGCCATGATGAATTCTCTACTGGCCTCCCTTTCTATAATTTTTTTTAATATATAAATAGATTCATTAAATAGATAAATGAATTCCTTTTCATATGACATTAACTGTTTTAAAAACTTAAATAACTATGTTCAACTATAATAACCATATCAATGATCAACTAAAATAACTAGTTTAACAATTAATTGAAAGTAACTGTATCTATGATCAACTGAAATAACTAGATTAATGATTAATTGAAAATAACTATATCTATGATCAGCTGATATAAGTAGATTAATAATTAACTAAAAATAACTGTATTTATGATGAACTGAATAACCAGATTAACGATTAACTTAAAATAACTGTATCCATGATCAATAAAATAACTAGATTAATGATTAACTATCTTTTCTCATACAAGTAAGTAAATGCTTATCATGGAAATAAGAAAAGAAACATACAAGTATCTTCTGGTGGGTCTTTAGCTAGTTGTGCAAGCCTTGGCTTTCGCTAAGAGGAGAAGAATTGACTTAGGCTTAACCTCCCAACCTCAAACCATACTTATCCCCACACAATCTATTGAACTACAAAGGCCCTCCCTACCCCAAGATCAGGCTTGAGATATTCTTAGTCCAACCACTTGAGTTTTTTAGTTTTTAGAATTTCTGCACAATTATGGATGGACATGTCTACATAACTGGCACCATTGACATCAAGTGATCAATAGATAGAAAACATGCCTTTAAACTACCTTGGCCAAGGTTTTCTGATGGGTTCAACAACCTGATCACCACTGCTCAACTTGATAATAGGAAACAATATTAGGGATGAGCATGATCTATTAAGTAAGATTTATTTAATTAGATTTAATGTATCGAGTCTGATTTCACTTTCTTTATCCTTACAAATTCCATCTCATCTCTTCATCTTTTCCATGGCTAAACAACTAGTGAGTCTTAGGTGTTCAAATTTTTAAGGAAATTGACTCTTATTGATTCATGAAGATTATGTATTTCCAGCATTTCACAATCTGTGATTAGATGATTATATTATTTTAAAAAAATAATTGCAAAAATAACTATCATTCGATTCAAAGGTCTACTGGCAAAAAACTAACTTATGATTCCATGTTATAGACACTTCACTATTCTCATTGGTAAGCAACTCCCTAGAGTTATTTAGTTATAAATGAGGATAATCTACACTTGCAGTTATGGAAATCAATTTGTAAAAACATTGGAATAACATTAGTTGGAAATGATTATCACATGACCTGATATAAATCCAAAACTATTTGAAGTCTTGCCAATTGATTGGTAATAAGCTCTTCTTTAGTTGTTTTTAGACATAACCACAGTGTATAAATAATTACTTAAAATCCTCAATAAGGAAAGAGCATATACGATAGATTGTAATAGAATGGTAGTACTATGAATGAAAAAGGTCTTCAAATGGTCTTGTAGATACTCAATGGATTTGTAGCAGAGTATCAATTGTGAAGGAAGCCAAAATAAGCAAGGAAGAATGCAATATTAAAATGAAAACATGAATGTGTGCTCTCTTGCATTGTTGTCTCTCCTGACTCATGATATAAAAAGGTTTTTTAAAAGACTCTTTGGCTTCAATAACTTAAAAAATATTTGTCAATCAAAACATGCCAAGTGTTCAATCAATTTCAAACAAGGAAAAGAATAAAAAATGAAAAAAGAGTTGGAAGGTTATAATTCAAAAATTATTATGATTTATATTTATATACGTACATGTAAATATATTGGTGAGGTGGCATCATTTTATTATAAGAAAATAATATGATGGTGTCACTTCATTTTTATATCTTCATTTTTATATCATTTAAAATCCTTTGAGGTATGCATTATATTTTAATTAAATTGTTTTATGTTTCTTTAATTATTTAATTAATAGCTCATGCAGGTCTTATAGATGTATCCTGAGTTCAAGTCATTAGGTCATTACTAAATAAGTTTAAGGTCACACCTGTCAATCCTGTTGATTGGACTAAGCAAGTATTCCATTCCGTTGATCTCATTTAGGAATGATTTCCTTCTTCATCTTCTCCTGCAATCACCTATGAAATACTTCTACCATAATAACAATTCCATAATAATTTTCATATAAACATTTAAAAGACTTTAAATTATTAACCATATTTCCAAAATTAAGCAACTGCTAAACATCATATAAAAAATAATGGTTAATGAAAATCTTCATTAACAATTAATGTAATGGATATAAATAACTACCTACTTCACATGATCATGAAAGAAAAATCCATTAAATCCAACGGCTATGAGCAATTTTAAAACTAGGTCAATATTTAGGATGTAACATACCCTCTCCCTTAAATTTTTTCATTGTCCTTGATGAATATCACAAGAAAAATTTAAACAATATCCATTCAAATTATTTCAAGAAAAGAAATGTTCAAGTTCTATCCCTAGAGAAAAGATGAGGGTATTTTTGAAAGATTTCATGATAATCTTCCTAGGTGGCATTATCCTCTACATATTGATCCCACTAGAGCTTGCATTGAGTCACCTCTTGATTTCGTAAGCATAGCTTATGCACATCAAGTATTATGAGTGGTTCTATTTCTACCACCCCTAGTTCTCACACCTATAATAGGTTCCAATCAATTATATGATCATGGTGAGTAATGTATTTCTTAAGGTATGACACATGGAAGACATCATGCTTCCTTGCAAGGACTGGTGGTAAGGAAATTTTGTAGGCTACTGGGTTCACAACTTCCAATATTTCAAAAGGTCCCACATACCTTGGGGTAACTTGGCATTCTTACCAACCTTGATAATACTCTTTTGAGGTTTTAACCTTAATAACACCTTTTCTCCCACCGAAAATTCCCTAGGTATTCTTTTGGCATTTGCATAACTTTTCTGTCTATCATTGCTTCCTTCAATTTTTGACAAATTTGGATTATCTGTTCTTCCATTTCCTTAAGAATTTTAGAACCAATAATAATTCTATCTTCCAATAAATTCCAAGTGATAGGAGTTCTACATTTGTGGCCATATAGAGCCTCAAAGGGGGCCATTTAATGGTGGATTGGTAGGAATTGTTACAAGAAAATTCTACCAAAGGTAAGTATGTTTCCCATTGATATTGCCGATCCATACAGTAAACCCTCAAAGGATCTTCTAATACCTAGTTTACTTTTTCTATTTGACCATCTGTCTCAAGATGATAAGCTAAACTAATGTTTAGTTTAGTACCTAGTGTAGAAAATAATGTTTGTGAAAATCGGGAAGTTATTCTAGCATCCCTATCTTAAATAATTTTCTTTGGAACTCCATGCAATTTGAAAATTTCTTTTATGAATTTATGAGCAATTTCTAGTGCTCCATCAGTTAGATTTCCTGGTATAAAATGAGCAAATTTTTTCAGTCTATGTACTACTACGAGAATGGTATTGTGTCAATTTCATGTCATAGATAATCCTTGTACAAAATCCATGGAAATTATCTACCATTTCCATTCTAGTACCTCATTTGGGTGCAAAAGATTGACTGGGTATCAATGTTTTTCTTTTACTCTTTGGTATTCTAAACATCTTGCCACAAATTTTGTTATCTCCCTTTTCATTCCTTTCCAAAAATATAGAGGTTTTATATCTGACAACATTTTAGCTACTTTAGGGTGTTCTGAATATGGAGTTGAATGAGATTCTTCTAGGATCATTCTTCGAAGTTCATTTTTGTTGGGTACATAGATCTTGTTATGATATCTTAACAATCCATCCTCTTTTGGCCTAAATTCTAAATACTTGGAATCCAATGGGTCTCTAATGAGAGCTAGGTTGATCTCTGCATAAAATTCATCATGCTCTAGATGTTGTAAAATTTGGTCCTTTAATTTGAAATTTATAGTAGCTATTGCAAAAATGTGTCTCCTCCTGTTTAAGGCATCTTCCACTTTGTTTTCCTTGCCCTTAATGTAACTTATGTCAAATTCATAGTCTGGTAAAAATTCCAACCATCTTCATTTAGCATTTAGATTTGGTTGATTGAAAATATATTTTAGGCCGTCATGATCGGATCATAGATCAAAAGGTTTTTTAATAAAGTAATGTCTCCACATTTGAAGAGCATGAAAAATAGTTACTAATTCCAAATCATGAGGGGTGTAATTCTATTCATAATTCTTCAATTTCCTAAATTTGTATGCAATTACCTACTCATCTTGCATTAGCACACCTCCTACTCCTCCTAATGCATCAGTTATAACAACAAATTTCTTTTGTGGGTTAGGTACTCTTAGTATGGGTGTTGTGGTTAAATTTTCCTTCAAGTATTCAAAATCTAATTGACATTTTTCTATCCATGCAAATTTCCTTCCCTTTCTTTGAAGTGATGTAATTGGGTAAGCTATCTTGGAGAAATTCCTAACAAACTTCCTATAGAACCTTGCCAATCCCATAAAACTTATAACTTTTGTCACATTTTTAGGTATAGGCCATTCCTTAATTGCTTTGATTTTTCACAGATCTACAGCTATTCCATGAGCTGATATAATGTGCCCTTAATACTGAATTTCCTTTTGATAGAAAGCAGATTTAGACAATTTTTCATATAATTTATGTTCTCTCAACCTTTGTAAAACTTTTTCCAGTTGTTCTTGATGTTCTTCCTCATTCTTTGAATATATTAGAATATCATCTATAAAGAATAGGACAAACTTATCTAGGAAATCTTGGAATATGCTATTCATTAAGTTCATAAAAGCTATTGGAGCATTGGTTAACCCAAAATATAATACTATGAATACATAATGCCCATACCTAGTTCTAAATGTAGTTTTGTGAATATCTTTGTCCTTAATATGGAGCTAGTGATATCTTGACCTCAAATCAATTTTTGAAAATATTGTTGCACCTTTCATTTGATAAAAAAGGTAATCAATTCTAAGAAGTGGATACTAGTTCTTGATGGTAACCTTATTGAGAATTCTATAATCTATGCATACTCTCATAGTTTTGTCCTTCTTCCTAACAAACAATATTGGGGCTCCCCATGGTGAAACATTGGGCTGAATCAGTTTCTTGTTTAACACATCCTGTAATTGTATTTGCAACTCCATTAATTCTGTGGTAGTCATTTGATATGGTGCTTAAGAAATGGATTTTTATCCTGGTATCAAATCTATAAGGAAACTTAGGTGCGAAAACAACTTCCTACACTAATCCCTTAAGGAAAGTATTGTGCAAATTCTATTTAAATCCTTACAATTTTAGATTTGATATTATGTAAACAACAATATTGTAGTCAACCATGAATACAAAAAAAAAAGAGAGAAAGAAAACACAAACACGAAGATATGTTGGTGGGGAAAAACCTTTTGGTAAAACAACCCCACCTCTCCAAAACCTGCACAATGTATTATCTTTAACACAAAGATTATAACACACTTGCACTGAAAGTTCTTTTAGGACACAGAAGACAACTCTAGTCACAACAAAACACTACCAACAATACACTTTCTCACTCTCTCCTATCTACAACCCTAAAAATATTTATATAATGTGCTTTCCATTTTTAGGGCAACTTCCAATGAAGAACCGTATTAGGGTTTTACCATTCTCCAAAAAAGTCAAAACCCAAATTTTTTTTTTAGGCCGATGCCCCGAACCCCACGTGCTAGATGGAGATTCGAGTGTATAGTACTCAATGATCAATTCACCACATATCTTCAAGTCTTCACCCATCATAATATCTTCCAAAGATAGCTCTTACGCATCATAAGAATCCATCATAATTGTTTCAATCATGATCTTCTTACACACTATTCAAGATGCCAACACATGCAAGTGGAGTGACACATCAACATGCCCACTACACATGTACACTCACACTTAATTACATTATTTACAAAAAAATCATTTATAAAAAAAATAATAAGAAGAGGAATTATCCAAGGTTGAGACACCTTATTCCTAACAAAATCTATGGTAAAATCAAAGACTCGGGATAGTGATAGACCAGGGAGTTCTAGAAACACATCTTGATAATTCTTTATATAGAGATATTTTTCGTTGAAAGATTCCTTTAACTTTTCTTTGATTTCCCCATCTTAAAAAATGTAGTCATCTCCACGAGTGGTGTTTATAGGATCTCTCATGTCTTCAACTTTTAATTCAAAAATCTCACAACCTTTTTTCCAATATTTCTTAAGTTGCATGGTAGATATCTATTTTGATTTAATTTCATGTTTAATCCCTATAATGCTTGTAGGTTTGCCTTGGTCATCCAAATAATCTATAGTTTTGGCAAGACAATCCACCTTGGCCTTATGTTCACTGAGCTAGTTAATGCCTATAATAATATCATAAGACCCAAGAGGTGCTACATAAAAATTCAATTTAGTGGTTAATTTAGGAAATCAACCTGAGCCTCAAACAAACATTGCTCTACCTTAGCCCTTAACTGGTTTGCATACTCGACTGTCAATGGTTTTTCCATAAAACTAGATCTTTTGGAAATCTACTTGATAGTTTAGGTGACATAAAACATTTAGAAGCTCTAGAATCAATTAAAATAGAGACAAGGTTCTTGTATATCTTACCCAAAGTTTCAATCGGGCCTATCTATTTTTTTGCTTGTCTATTGTCCAAGGCTATATGGATTCTTTGCGAATAAATATGTTGTTGTTGTGGAAGAGGTGTTCAGTGTAGCTGATTGGTGTTGGATTTAATGGGGCATTTACTAGCATAATGATCTCCCCCACAATTGTAACATCCCAAAGGTGGCCCCTTCTTTTCATTTTTATTATTATTTTTACTTGTACTAAAATTACTTTTAAAATCCTTGATTCCATTTCCTTTTGATTCTGGCTTACTATACTTGAAATCCTTAAACTATTTAATGAGATCCAGTATCTGTACCTTTCATATTCCAATTTTTTTTCCTTTTATTATCCCAAATAGAGTCATCCCTCTTGATTTTCTATTCATGTTGGATAACCTTCTCTAAAGTTTCTTCTATAGTGTAAGAATTTTCCTCGAGCAAAATTCACCCAAGAACTAAGAACTCAAACACAAGCACAACTATAGACCAAAAAGAGTATGATCAGAATATCGATATATATTCAATTCAATATGAGTGCTTGTATATAAAGGCCTCTGAGATGCATCTATAATGCCTAAGAATCAACACCATGATAAGTCATACAAGCAGGCACATGTCCACCAGATATGGGTTATCCTCCATTAAGCATGAAAGTAAGTGTGATGATGATAGGATAAGTCTACAAAGGTATAGCATGCAAATTTATGTTGTAGACAACATGTGCTGAATTAGAGTTGTGTACTTCTATGTTGTCAACATGACAACTCATAAAGGTGCACAAACTCTTAAGTGTCTCACAAAATAAATAATAAAATTATGCAATATAATAAAATAATACATTAACCTAAGTAAACGTAAGTAAGTGTAAATTGTAAATACGTATTTACACCAACACATAGTTCAAAGAGTGAGAACATCAACTGCTCCTATTCTATTATTCAGACCCATAATGAATTTCCTTACCTTTAGATTTCTATCTTGATGATATGGTGGTACATACTTCAGTAGTTGGGTAAATTTCTCCCAGTAATTATGTACAGTCATGTCTCCTTGTTTCAGGTTTTGGAAAACCAATAATTTTTTGTCATAAAAGGTTTGGGGTAACCAAAGATTCCTAAAAATGGTTATAAGTTTCTCCTAGGTAATTTCAATGGTTTTAATGTTTTTCTTAACTTTGGTGTTTCCCCACCATGTAATAGCTTCTCCAATAAAGTGGTATATTCCCCAAACCACCTTTGAGGTTTTTGAAAAGTTCCTAATTTCAAAATACTATTCCATTTCAGTTAACCAAGCCTCTGCATTCTCTCCATATTCAGAACTAAAAAATTTGGATGGTTTGATTTTCTTAATATCTGTTGACAGATCAATCACTATTTCTTGTTTCTTTTGTTTTTCATTTTGAGTGGGTGAAGAGGTTTTCTTATTATATCTAGAGACTTCTATCTCTGTTCTAAGAGGAGGTGATGATTATGTTTCCTCATGGTTATAACCCATCTAGGTTGCATCACATTCATTCTCTTTTCCATATTATCCAACTTTAGTTGCATTTCTTGCAAAATCTGAAGTAACAAATCAGTGGATGATTGTGTGTTTTCATGGACCATGTCATGATCTGCAACCTGTTACTGCTCATTTTGTTTGTTTATTGGTCTAACCTATGAATTTACAAAATTTGTATCAATTTATTGTATATATTTTTTAAGTGTATCTACAAAAATTAAAAGATTTTTGCGAGTGCATGTAACACATGAATAAACAAATTTATTTAATTAACTCAAATACTTTTTTGTTGCATTCATGGGAACCTTATTTACAAAAAATTCCTCTATTGAGGATATTTACACTATGGAATCTAATTTTCCTTCTTAACATTTAGTTCTGATTTAGATTTTTACATATCTCGCACCATCTAAGATTTGTAGAAATGTAGAAGAGGATTTTCCTGACGAGCATTCTAGTTTTGAATTAGTTTATTCCTATATGTTTCTTTACTAGCAGGAATCCACTTGACTCTTTGTTTCTTCATTCGTTGCAAGGCCTAGTTCAAGGTTTCATTGTCTTGGGGCATGGAGTATCAAGTGTAGTCAAATTTTAGCATTTTAAAATTAAATATGCGAAGATGGGATGTCGAGCCTTTTTGCGAGGTGTTTTATGTTCTTGCATCCTATACAATTATTCTAAGAATTTTTCAGGTTTACATGGAAGGTAGTATGCCCTAGTTTCAGTGTTGAACCCAATGCTTTGATACCATATGTAACAAATCATTTTTCATATAAAGAGATTCATTGAATAGATAACTAAATTCCTTTTCATATGACATTAACTATTTTAACTATCAATAATTAGCTTAAATAACCATGTTCGACTGTGATAACCATATCGATGATCAACTGAAATAACTAGTTTAATGATTAACTAAAAGTAACTGTATCTATGATCAACTAAAATAACTAGATTAATGATTAACTGAAAAGAATTGTATCTATGATCATCTGATATAACTAGATTAATGATTAATTGAAAATAACTATATCTATGATATAACTTAAACATGGCTTTACCACAACATCCAACAGAACTTGTAATGTTACTATACCAACTTAAGTGCCATGCATGTTAATTTCAAATCACCCAAAACATACATAGATATCTAATCTCTGGGAGTGCCCATCATTTTGAAATCTTTGATACAAAGAATAAGAAAGCTCGTATTCATAGATTTGAATTGCAAATTAAAGAATCAATTAAAACCATAACCTAGAATGCAGAAAGTTAGTCTAGGACTGCCCCAAAACTGATTGGGATAATAATTGAACCCAATTTGCATTTGTGGACTGAACTTATCCATACTAGAAGCAAATGAATGATTTATCTTATTGAGAAACTCCTTGATACAATAAGGATTAGATATTAAGATATTGTCACACTGCTGACTACAGTTTCCAACTCTCAAGAATAGTTATGCCTATAAATCTTGTGAGAAACAGAGTATAACAGGGGCCCTAATCATAGAGCTTCCCACTCTAGGGTCACGGTCGTGCATCCAAAAAAAGTAGTAATATACTCTCATCTTATTAACCATCATCTAAAAATATTACATTCAATAGCTCACAATGATAACAAACTAATTCTAATTTCATCTAGTCGAGTGTCACCCAAACAATTCTATCTTAAGTTTGATGATATGCATTTATGGGGTAAAGCTAAAACCCTTATTTTTAACTTGACTTTAATTCACCATCTCTTTTTTTAATGGTTTTTATGCTTATCAAACCTAACATATCAACGCACTTGCCTAGCCTATTTGAGGATACTAAGCTGTTGCAAACAACCAGTAGAGCCAAATTTCTATGCCCATCACGAAGAATAGAACAGAGGAAAGGCATCAACATGAAGTGTGAGTAAATTTTAGACATTAGCTTAAAGTCAAATTTGAATGACCATGCAGAAGTAAAAATTAATAGCTGCCAATTACCATTCAAAGCAGTGGATTATGCCACCATAGATTCCAAGTAAATAGGAGAAAATGAACATATACAACCATTAATATAAAGTATACTTCACATATATTAGGTTTTAGATACACCTTATAAGAGAGTGAGTCTGTTGTAATTACATACTAGAACTATGTACATTAGAGCCTATATATAGAAGGATATGTATAGTCTTATGTCTGATATCTTCATACATTTTAAACCAATTATATTTGTCATCCTATATTTCTTTTCTAATTAATCCACTATAAGCCAAACCTTAATTATAAAATACCAAAACCTACAAAAAACCAGCGACCACACCTCATTTCCAAACCACCATGATGAATTCAATAATATCATTTGGGTTCTCAATCTGACATTCAGGAGGAAATTCGAAACTAGTCTTAGCCCTGCTAGATTTCTCTGAGTTAGGCGTGCAGAAATCAAGTGTCTTTGAATTGTCAAAGTTTACTCTCGGTTGAATGTATGCCTTTGAAAAAGTGAGGTAATTCATTAGCCAATCCCTATTTTCTTTGGCTATAATACCTCGCCAGTGGAGCAAAAATTGAATACTGGCCTCCATTTTCAACCATTCATGGTAAAATACCAAACTCTCTCGAATAATTAGTGACGGTCTCCGAAATGTAGTGGCTAAATCAGGGTCTCCCATTGGTAAACTCATATACTTCTGTGGTAGAGGGATGCAAAGTTTATCATCAATACTCCTAACAACTTTCTCCAAGCCCTTTCTCCAAGTTGGAATGAAGATATCAGAGCAAAGCCTTATAATGTCCTCATTATCCACCTTTTCCCTTTTCATATAGCCAATGAGGGACCCTATGAAGTCACTATTGGTCCTCCAAGTAAATTCGTAGTCAAATATGCCTTCTCCTATTGCTCTACTGATGTCCAATCGAGACATGTCGTCAACTAGGTAGAGTATACTATTCCAACATTTCGGTTTGACATTTTTGTGAAAAGCCATGGTTCGATTCTCAGTTGCATGAAAGAGATAAATATTAGTTTCCATCTTTACAAGACAGGCGATATTGAATAAAGAAGTCCAGAAGACCATATAAAGCCAAAAGAAGCCTGTGGAAGGTGGATCTAGTGATGTCATCCCATGATGCAACCTATTGGATCAGCATGATCTTGACTTAGTTCAAATATGATGAATCCATCATTAACTTAACCAAAGACAACTAGGCATGTGAGGTGAATTGCATGCCATCTCAATTCATGATGGAGAGAGAATTTGAGGTTGCTATAAACCTTATGATCTATTTGAGATCTGTCCCTTAAATAAAATTAATTGAAGCTATCTCTACCGATAGCCTAAACCAAGGAAAGGAGCTAAGATACATACATGAAGAGCATGATATCCTCTACCTACGAATAAATAACTATCAGTATATATATGATGAGGACCTAGATCAATTAGCATGCTATAGACTAGTACCTTGGGGGGTAGCAATAAAATAAATAATGACCTCAATGAGAGTTTATGTATAAGAAAGATAAATTATATAAGATGGGGTATGAAGATAAGAGAACATTGTGTAAGTTCTTAACCTAAGAAGGTAAAACAATATATATGTGTGTGTGTGTGTGTGTGTTTGTATTTCTAAATATGACTTAAATAGGGCGTATGCATGTAAAAGAAAAAACTAAATATATATATTTATATACCTATATATATGTATATATGTAAAAGAGAATATATATCTATATGAATATATGTATGTATAAGTATATATGAAAAATAATAATAATAATAATAATTTTTAAATAAATAAATAAATAAATAAATAAATAAATAAATAAATAAATAAATAAATAAATATATATATATATATATATATATGAAATGTTTATATATGAATGAATAAGCCTAAATGAGTAAAGAAGGACAATGTTATATATAGATATATAAATATATATATGAGTATATTTATGAATATATATAGGGTGGTATCCACCAGTGTAGTAGCACATCGAGTCCGTAGCCACCATGAGAGAGTCCATGGGGAAGAAGGGGAGGGGGGCTAGACAGACCCAAGGAACCCCCTCCATCATTCTGCAGATGAGGAAGATGAGTCCTTAATAATAGTAGACTTGACCCCATCTGCCCCAAGTTAGCTAATTTATCCACTTTCTGATTGCCTTCCCTAAAAATGTGTCAGATCGTATATTTTGCCAACTTGTCCAGAAGGACAAGGACCTCTTCAAGCATGGTGTTAAGTACCCAGTGGGGGGTAGACCTTTTTCTAATAACATTTAAGATGATTTTTGAATCTCCCTCAATAATGAATTTCGTTAACTTTAAAGTATGACATAGTTGGAGACCTTGTTTCAAAGCTTCTAATTCTGCTAGATTGTTCGAGGTAGGTTGAATGGACATTTCTTTTTTGGCTATCTAATGACCATCCTTGTTATTTATGATGCAACCAATACCTTCCTTTCTCAAATTACCTCGGGCTGCACCGTCAAAATTCAATTTGAACCACCCTTCTTGGGGAGGGGCCCATCTATAGTTTGCTCTAGCCTCCTTACTAAATTTTCGATAAATGAGTGGGAGGTTAATCAATTTAACCCTAATTTTCTCCATTTGCTCATTCCATATGGAGAAGGAACCTTCCTCTTTTTGGGATTTTTTGAGGTGTGAATTAGTAGTTTCCACAATACTAGCTTCAATTTTTGAAATTAGTTCTTCCAGCCCTAATTCAAGGTTTTGAAAGATACACCAATTTCTTTCCTTTGAGATTTCCCATATTAGGATGGATAGGCATATGTTCCATAGTTTATTGTATATGCCCTTGGTTTGGTCGGTGGGCCATCCCTTAAGTAGGTCAGGCAAAGAGTTCAGAAATGGTGTTAACCAACCTAGCATGCTCTTGAGCCATTCCCAACACTTTAGGGAGAAGGAGAAAATAAAAAGAATATGATTAGTGTCTTCACTATTGTACTTTCACAAAACACATCTAGACAGACCTTGCGTGCCCAACTTCTTCAACCTATCCATGGTCAAAATTTTGTTTTGGAATGCTAACCATAAGAAGAAGCCTATTTTCGGGAGACACGATGAGTCCCAACATAACTTGAGCAGAATCTCCACCTCATTCCATCTTTGGGAATTTAGGATAGCCCTATATCCCCCCTTCACACTATAGTTACCATCATTAGAGGCTACCCATATAAGTTCATCTTCTTTCTCAGATTGCCTTATCCTTCTATCTTCTAATAGATTTTGGTAATAATTAATTAATTTAGTATCCATGTCTAATCCCTCCAAGGATTTCCATGCCCATTTTGGAATCCCATCCTCATAGACTAAGGTCTTATAGTTGTTGACCCTAATACCCCATAAAGAACTTAGTTTGTCTTTGAGGTCCTTAATTGTGTGGTGCCTATGCAAAGGAGGATGACCATTCCATGAATCTTCCCAAAATAATGCCTCATTTCCCTTCTCGATAGCCCAGGTCAAATACTTAGAGATTAAGGGCCTACATTTAAGCATAAAGTTCTAGCATTTCGACCCTTTTGGGGATTGTTTGGTCCTGAAGATAGAAAGAGGATCTTCCTTATTTAAATATTTATTATATAATATCTTGGCCCATTTATGATCTCTATTCTTATATACACGCCAGATTAGTTTCGCTCCAAGGGCTTCATTTTGCCACTAGAGATTCTTGATCCCTAGCCCCCCCCCAAATCCTTGGGTTTGCAGATTTTCTCCCATTTAATGAGTGCCAATTTTTTGTCCTCTTCACAATCCTTCCAAATAAAATTTTGCATTTTGGATTCAAATTTATGAAGGTTCCTTTTGGACAGAGGCAAGCAAGATAATGGGAAGATCGGGATGGTAGATAATATTGATATGATCTTAGTACATTTTCCAACTTTTGTGAACCATTTATCCTTCCAATAACCGAGCTTAGTATCTATTTTCTCAAAGGTATTACTCCACACTTTGTCAGATTTTGATCTTTTTTCAAGGGTGATTTCCAAATATTTGTAGGGGAATCGACCTTTCTTATATCCCATGATATTGCAGATCTATTGTTCCACTGCAGGTTTCGTATTCAAGAAGTATATCTCAGATTTACTCTCATTGACTTTTTGACCTAAAGCTTCCATATATGCTTTAATGATGGATTTAAGACCCAAGGCCTCATCTATCCTACTTCTACTTGGCAATATTGTATCGTTAGCTTATTGTTGATGGGTGATATTGGGCATGTTCTAAGTAACCGAGATGCGTGATATTTTCCCTATGTTGTATGCATTAGTCATTGCTCTTCCAAAAGCTTTAGCCATGATGATGAAAAGGGAAGGGGAAAGAGGGTCCCCTTGTCTGATACCTTTGGATGTGTTAAAGAAGCCTTCCAGTGTTCCATTGATGAAAATCAAAATTTTAGGGGTTGATATGAATTTATAGATAAGGTTTATCCATTGATGGGGGAAGCCAAAGGATTCCATAACTTTATAGAGGAATCTCCAATCCACCATATCATAAGCTTTTTGTATATCTAATTTTAGGAACATACATGGCTCTTTATTCCTACGAGCTGAATGAATCGTCTCTTGGATGGTAATAATACCATCTAAGATGAATCTGCCTGGCACAAAACCCATTTGTTCTTCTGAGATAATTTTAGGTAGGATCTCTATTGCATAAAAATGTAATAAGAGGAATAACACTAAGCAACTAATGCATATTCCTACATGATTATGCAAACCTCAAAATATGCAAGAGAACATGTAAAATAAAGACAACATGAACATCAAAGTAGCACTATGCAAACCTCACAAATCACCAAGTGGTTGATGATTTCCTTGCTCATGGGATGTGGTTGCTCACTACTCCTGCAACATAACAATGAGGTAGATGGTGCTTTTGGAAATGAGGAGAGGGTTATCCTTTTATAAGAAAAGAGATGGAATGAACAACTGAGATTCAATGCAAGATGGATAGCTAGGATCTCTTAGGATCAATGAGGTGTCCATGAGGTGGAGGTCAAGTAGACTCCAAGTGTATTAGGGTTTTTGACCATTCAAAAGGGCAAGATGCTCACACATGTGTGAGAAACCTTTGATGTGATAGGTCAATGACAAGTGTAAGAGGTGTGTAAGATCATGTTTCCTCACACATGTGTGAGGCACATTTGGAAGTGATGGGTCAATGACATGTGGAAGAGGGTTGGAGACTCAAGGTTTCTCACACATGTGAGACACCTTTGGTTCACATGTGAAGGGGGACAAATGTGTAAGTGTGTAAGAGTCACATGTCACATGTGACTAGGGTTTTCTAATCCTTTGATTAGGATTGTGCAAATGATTAAGGATGTAATTAGATGAGAAACTAGGATTAATTAGTGGATAAGTGGATTGACCTAGGTTAGAAGGATGGGTTAGGTTAAGAAAGTGAGGTTAGGTGAGGGTTAAAGGTAGGAGCCATGTGCTCAAATAGGATTAAATGTAATATTTAATTCCAAGAGGGATTAGGCAAGGATTAATTAAGTAAAAAAAGTACTTAATTAAAGGGGATGGGTTAGGATGCAAGGGGAATAGGTTAGGATTTAAATCAAGAAAAGGTGGACATAATTAAATAAATGTAAAATTTATTTAATTAAAGGTAAGGGAATTAAATAAATAATAAATATTTAATTAATTGGTCAAGACACATGATTTGGACAATTTTAGGTGTCTACAAGATCTTCTTTAACCTTTTGGCTAAAATTTTGGAGAAAAATTTGTACACAGTATTGCATAGCATCTAAAATCTCCTGGGGTTTCTAGTTTTGACTTTTTGGGAATCAAGGTAATAAATGAGTGATTAATTTCTAATAAGAGAGGACCCCCATTTCTAGATGCTTCAATTTCTTTCCAAAGATCTATGCCTATGATATCCCAACATTTTTGATGAAAGAAAACTTGGAAGCCATCTGGGCCCGAGGATTTGTTTGGATTCATCTCGAAAACCACTAGTCTAACTTCTTCCAATGAGATGGGTTTTTTTAACTCCTTATTGTCTTCCATAGTGACCATTTTAGGTATTACTTTAAGTAACTTGTCTTGAGTTTTTCTATAGGATCCTTCATAGTTGTTTAAAATATTCTAAAAATGTTTAATGAAGGTTTCTGCTATTTCACTAGGTTTATTTGATACAACGTCCAGGTGATTTTTAATAGCCAATATTTTACTCTTAGATCTATTGTATAAGGTAGAATTATGAAAGTATTTTGTGTTTTGGTCTCCCTCATCTAACCATTTCTCTCTAGATTTTTATCTCCAATAGACTTCTTCTTTGGTTAGGATATCCTCTTACCTTGCTAGTAATTCTTTTTCTCACATATAACTGTCATTATCCATCCATTTTTCAATCACTTCTAAGTTTAATTATTTTAATTGATTTTCTATATCTAATTTTTTTTTAAATATATCATTAAAGTGCTCCTTGTTCCATCTGATGATTTATTCCTTAAGTTTCCTCATTTTGGCTACAAATACATACATCTTAGATCCTTTAAATTTATCTTGTGCCCATGATTCTTTGATTTTATTTATGAAATTCTCATCTAAGAACCACATTTTCTCACATTTAAACGGGTTCTTGGCAGGTTTTTGTGGTTCTAAAAATTTGAATCTGACTGGAAAGTGATCAGACCCCGCAATAGGAAGCATGGATGAGTGAAAGTTCAGATTCTTAGCATCAAGATCCCCTTTAATCATGAACCTGACTAATTTCTCTAATATATATGCAAAATTTTGTCTCCTATTGTTCCATGTATATATTCCATTGCTGATCAGTATATCTATCAGGCTATGGGAGTCGCACCAAGCCTTGAAATCCTTGGAAGCTTGTGATAGATGCTGATTACCACCTATTTTTTCTTTATTATTTAGAATTGTGTTGAAGTATCCTCCTAATAGGAAAAAAATACCTTTAAAATTATTTATAAAAGAGCCAATTTCTTCCCATACTAATCTCTAATTGAGATTGGTAATGGGCCCATAACTATTGATGATGATGAATTTGAGGTCAGATTTGAGGCTTTGAACCCAACCACTCACCTAGTTAGTATTAAATTTAATGATGTCTATGTCTACCTTCCTAGGGTTCTAGAGAATCCCTAAACCCTCTAAAGCCCCTATTGATTCTTGGAAAATAGAGTTCCAAAATCCTAGCCTTTTGTCTAATTTAGGAATCTCTATTTTATCAAGTTTAGTTTCCTGGATGAGAATAATTTCAGAATCAAAAGATTTGAGGTTATTCTTTAGTAAGCTCTTTTTGATAGGGGCATTAAGTCCCCTAACATTCCATGTCATGATCCTCATTGCTCTTCGGGAAGGCACTTCCCCTTCCCAACATTGAAAACTTGATCAATTTTTTGTTGCTCTTTACTATGCCCATCTACTTCTCTGAGTTCTTTTAATGATTTTTTGCCTCTTTTGCCCTTCATTTTGCCACAGATAAGGGATTTAAGCCCTTCTTGATTCATTTGAATTCCTAGTTGATCTAGGTTGTCTTTCGCCATTTTGGCAGCACCAAATGTATTTTTAGGGCTACACTCTTTTTCTTCCTGAACCAATTCTTTGATCATTTGATACACCGTATCAGAATGGTTTTCCAAACTTGCATCAGTTCCCATTATGCCATTATTGCTATCATTTTTTTTCTTATGCTCCTTTTGCTCAACTTGTTCCATTAGTTGTGATTGCCTTATGTTATGATCCTCCATTTAAATTTTTACAAATCTTTCCTTAGATCTTCATACGTGTAGTTCTTCCCTCCTAGTTTGAGAATTTATTTAATTAATTTCTCTTTTTGAGCATTTTTACTATCTTCAATGTTCTCCTCACAAAAGACTTGTATCATTTGATATGTAAGAAGGTTCAGCCTGTCTTTTTCAGAGTTTGTTATGCTAAATTCTTCCATTGGAGAATCCAAGGTATTATCATTATTTAGAAACTCCTAAAATTCTTTTAATGACACTTTATCTGCTGTGTTTAAATTCATTTCTTTTCTTTGATGACTGCTACTAGGAGTGAATGGAGAGGTCTTTGAACCTAATGGAGTTTTCCAAAATTTGCATAGTTTCCTGGTAGCCTGTGGTGGAGATTTCTCTGCCATATCCTGTGCCAGAATCTTCTCCAATTCGGTTGTTTCCTTCTGTGATGTATAATTTTTTGAGTTTCTTGCTTCACCATTAAATAGTAAATGGTTCTCCCTCTCGTCAATAATACTTCTTTTGTTATCTTTTTCGGCTTCTTCTTGATTGCTGCTTAGGTTCTTGTCCTGCTCAACGCCTTTGTTTTTGAGGTTTGAGTCAGGTGACAAAAGCTTTCCCAAGTCTCTATTTCCTCTTTCTCCATTTATTTTTAGCTTCTGAGTAGCTTGAGAGACTCCCTTGCTTGAATCCTTATTGAATATGGCTGTTTTCCTTTCCTTATTTCCTTTATGTTTCTTATGGGCTTGGCTATCTACATCCATCTTTGTTTTTTCTATATGATCAGGTACTATTATTGTTTTAAGCCTTTAACTGTTGTATGGTCTCCTAACCTTCTGATATTTGTTTCTTTGGTATTGAGTGGCTATACATTATCCTTCTGAAGGTTTTCTGGAATACTCTATTCTCTATGGTTCTCTTTCCTTTTGTCCTTCATTATTCTCATCCAAGGAAACTTACTTCTAAAATCAGAAGTGAGAGGAAGGATTTTGGGTCTCATTTTATGAAATTCATCAAATTTTAGAATATCAACTATATCTCCTTCATAGATGTGAAAGCTAAGACCATACGAAGCTTTATTAGTAATTATTTTCTTTTGAAACCTAGAAGGATTTTTAAATTTGGTATTGATAAGTAGTTTAACATTATTGCAGTAATAAAAAGAAGAATTAATACCTAATAATTCTCTGATAGTAGATCCTATAGATTTACTAACATCTACTTGAAGCAACTCTAGAGGGAGAGAAGGCATAATAAACCATTTAGGAATCAAACAGTCTAACTTATTTGTACGAAAATGATGAAACCAATCTATGAATTTGACATTATGCCCATCGAAGAAACAATCAGAAACTGAGGTGAGTGCCTTTTTAATAGATTCTTCTTCACATTGGAGATAGAGCATTCTATCAGAATAATGGAAGATACTTACTCGATCCTCACAGTTTTCTTCCAACTAGTCAGATAAAAGTAGGAAATCTCTCAAAGGGCCATTCCACATTGCGAAAACTCCTCCCTTAAGAAACTCACTCTAGGTATCTTCAAATTCTTTAATGGAGATCTTAATAGGTTTGTCCATGGTTTTGACCAAGGAGCTCAAACTAGTAGATGGATTAGGGTTTGATGGAGGGGAAATGTTTGAAGGTGACTTCCTACAATGAGGAGGGATGTAAGAAGATAGGGGTTTCAGATCAGATGGAGGCATTCCAGAATGGGGCATTGCAGGGGGCAAAAATGAATTGGATGAAGGTTTATCCAGCTCAGGATGCACATATTTAGTTAGGTTGAAGACTCTAAATTAATTGTCTAAATTCTCAATTTTGAAGAAGGAATGATGAATGGGGTACCTAGAAATTCTACATGTGTGGGAGGTATTTTGGGCATAGGTTCCCATCTATTGTTTTCCTTTGAAGAGATTGAAACCCTTCATTTTATTGCTAACTGGGGGTTTCTCCTATGAGTTTTTCAAAAACCGCAAATCTGTTTGTCATTTTCACTGCAAATCTGGCATCACGCTTGTATTACATATCCTTGTGAAACCATTTTTGGTCTACGTATAAAGATGTGTTCTACCATCAAAAGTCCTTGGAGTAGGATTTCCAAATGAATCTCTTCTTTTTTCTTTGTTGAAAAGACTACCCTAGGTTTTTCATGGGTTTGTAAAAGTTTGACATTTTTCCTTCATATGCAAAGCAGAGATTTTTTTTTGATAGGGAGTATATTTTATTATTATTATTATTATTTACATGATTATATTCTTTTAACAAAATAATTGTAGAAATAACTATCATCTGATTCCAAGGTCTATTGGAAAAAAACAACAACTTATGATTCCATGTTATAGACACTTCACTAGGGTCATTGGTAAGCAACTCCCTAGAGTTATTTAGTTATAAATGAGGATAATCTATAGCTCCAACTATGGAAATTGATTTGTAAAAACATTGGAATAACATTAATTGGAAATGATTATCACATGACATGATATAAATCTGGAACTGTCTAAAGTCTTGCTAATTTATTGGTAATCAACTCTTCTTCGGTTACTTGTAGACATAGCCACAATGAATGAATAATTACTTAAAATATTTAGTAACGAAAGAGCATATATGATAAATTGTAATAGAATGGCACTACTATGAATGAAAATGGTCTTGAAATGGTCTTGTAGATACTCAATGGATTTGTAGCAAAGTATTGATTGTGAAGGAAGCTAGAATAAGCAAGGAAGAATGTGATATTAAAAGCAAAAGGGAGTGTGTGCTCTCTTGCATCTTTGTCTCTCCTGACTCATGATATAAAAAGGGGTTTTAAAAGACTATTTGGCTTCCATAACTTAAAGAATATTTGTCAATCATAAAATGCCAAGTGTTCAATCAGTGTCAAACAAGGAAAAGAATAAAAGATGGAAAAAGAGTTGGAAGATTATAATTCAAAAATTATTATATTTTATATTTACATATGTACATGTAAATATATTGGTGAGGAGGCATTATTTTATTATAAGAAAATAATATGATGGTGTCACTTTTTATATCTATGTGTACATACATAGATATATATTATAATAATATGGTGAAAGATCATTTAAAACCCTTTGAGCTGCACATTATATTTTAATTAAATAATTTTATGTTTCTTGAATTATTTAATTAATAGCTCATGTGGGTCCTACAGATGTATCCTGAGTTCAAGTTGTTAGATCCTTACCAAAGAATTTTATGGACATACCTATCAATCTTGTTGACTGTACTAAGCAAGTATCTCATTCTGTTGATCCCATTTAGCAGTGCTTCCCCCCTTCATCTTCTCCTACAAGCACCCATGAAACACTTCCACCATAGCAATGGTTCCATAATAATTTTCATATAAACATTTAAAAGACCTTAAATTATTAACCATATTTCCAAAATCAAGCAACTGCTAAGCATCATATAACAAATAATGGTTATGACCATCTTCATTAACAATTAATACAATGGATATAAATAAGTACCTACTTTAGATGATCATGAAAGAAAAATCTGTTAAATCCAATGGCTATGAGCAATTTTAAAACTAGGTCAAAATTTGGGATGTAACACTTTCAGTTTGACCAGGTATTCCTCATAAGTTTTGTTCCTTGTACTTTTGCCAACACGACTGTCTAGTATCTCCTCAATCTCTTTTGTAGCCAAACTAGCTACTGGAATACTCCACTACACTTCTACAACTTCATCTCCATCACCTCCTTCATAATACTCTATCAAATTTGAGATATTAAATACTAGTGAAATATTCAATTCAGCAGACAACTCCACTTTAAACATTTCTAGAATCATGCCTTTTCACTATCTTGCATGGTCCAAACTTCTTCATCTTCAACTTATTATATGTCCCCATTGGAAAATGCTCTTTTCTCAAATGAACCATGACTTCATCTCCAATATGAAATTCTTTATACCTCATTTTCACATCTTCCTTAGCTTTATTCTATGTATTCATCTTTATGATGTGTTTCCTCACCTCCTCATGGACGTTCTTCAAATGTTCCACAATTTTTTATGCTTCAACACTACTTATCTCTCCTTTATCCAACTACCTCAATTTAGAAGCATTTTTGGGACTACTCCTATATACAATCTAGAATGGTGATTTACTAGTACTCCTATTTAGAGAATTATTATATGAAAATTTTTCCTATGGTAAAATCAGATCCCATCCTTTTGGATTGTCTCCAACCAAATATCTCAACAATTTTCGTAAACTAAAATTCACAACTTCTATCTATCCATCAGTTTATGAATGATGTGATGAATTGAACTTCAACTTTTTCTTCAATTTCTTCTACAATGTACACCATAAATACCCAATGAATTTGGTATATCGATCTGAAACTATACTGACCATATAGTCTCACCACTTCTTTGAAAAACAACTCTGCTATGTGAATAACATCAATAGTCTTCTTATAAGGAATAAAATGTATCATCTTTAAGAACCTGTCAACCACCACAAAAATAGAATCATTCCCACACCGAGTCCTCAGTAATCCAAGAACAAAATCTATGTTGACATCCTCCCATGAGTTCTCTTGTATAGGTAATGGTTGATACATCCTTGTATTTTGTTTCACTCCTTTTTCCATCTGACATACTCTACAACTTTGTACAAACTTCTTCACATCTTGCAATATGGTATGGATGTGGATGTTTTTGTCTCTTCAACTTCAACTTGGTGACCATCATTTTTGACACTAGATTGTTAGTACTTCCACCATCAATGATCACATCACAACACTTATCTTCACATTTGCACCTTGTGCAAAACAAGCTCCTTCTTTGATCAAGTTCATTCTCACCACTTAGCATGACTCTTCTATTAATTGGGACTTCTCCTCTTTCAGCATCTTTAGAATGTGAGGATCTGACATCTTCATCAACATGTGCAACTCTGGCCTAGCCTTTGGTTATTCAATCTATCCTTCCTTGGCACTGGGTACATTCAAATACTCCATGCCCTTCTTCTCTAGAGTGAAAACATTTCCTGCAAAAGCCTCATCTTCTAGATCCTTTTCCACTACCTCTTCCTCTCTAATCTTTATTTTTTTGATCATGGAAATGATCAGAATTGTTTCCCCTTTGGTTTTGACTACTACTTCCAACCTCATCCTTGTTCTTTTGATCATCATTATGGCCTTCATAAGATCATCTGCCAGATCTTCCACCATGACCTCTTCCACTATTCTTGTTGTCAAAATTCTTGTTTAGTTTCTCCTCAATATTTAGGGTGAATTGTTATGCCTCCTCAATACTATTCATTCAAACCAAACTCAGTGTTACAAGCTAGAGTTGTCATTGCACCAAAAGATCAACCTGTTAATGCTTGATACAACCACTAGATTTATAGAACACATGAGGTGGTTAAACCATGTTACAAATCTTGAAGGGGAAGGCTAGCAGTTAGTCGAACAACTTAGCTCATCCTGAATGCTTAGCCTTAACCCATAAAGATAACATGCCACTTTCTCCTTATCATCTTCTACATGGCCAGTTCTAATGAGAACTCAGTAGAAATCTTTAGTATACTCTTGAACAAATTTTCTTGCTTGCTTCAGCCCATCCATTTTATTCAACAAATCAAGCTCATAATTGATGGGAATGAATTGTCACTTCAATTTAGCTACCATTTGTTCCCATCTTGTAATTTTGTCCTTTACCTTTCTATTTCACTCCAACTGAACCTCCTACCATTAGATCTTCACATGTCCCTTCAATTTTGCCTTCGCAAACTTGACCCTATCAAGATCTTCAATATCTTCATACTCAAAGTACTCCTCTAGTTCATTGATCTAATTGATCAACTCCTGTGGATCAAGATTTCCTAAAAATGTGGGAACTTCAAACTTAGGTCTTTTTCGAATCTTGTAGATGGCACTAAAAAGCCTCTCTTCTTCTAGGTTTAGAACTACCTTTGCTCTGACATTTTCTTCTACTTCATCCTCATCATTTCTTTCATCTCTTATGGGAAGATTTATTCCTCTATGCATTTGTTATTCCAATGCTTTCATTTTTCTTTGGAGGGCTAGGAAACCCTTAGTTGTAACATCTACAACTCTTTTGCCATGCTCTCTTCATGGAGGCATTTTTGTGCTTCCACTGAAACCCTGGTTCAAATTGCCTCACAATAAAAAATTTGTCTACATGCTCAACCCAAACCATAGTCTTGGTACAAACTGCCTCATAGTCAACAATCTATCCACACATTCAAGAAGTCTAGCTTTGATACCACTTGATGAAGAGTGCTCCCCTTAATACCATAAACACATAAACAACAACACATGCGAGAACAAAATATGAACTTCTTATTTGTGCTACAAATGAAAAATTACAAAATTCACAAGTACAATATGCTAACCCAAATGGGTGCCTTCATTATAGTAATTTGCAAGACTAAGTTGTGAACTACCACCTAGAGCTATTCTAGACAATGTTCGAGCCTTTCTTAAATAGGCAATTTTATGCTACTCGAGAAAGTTCTAGACATTAAAACTTAATAGCTAGAGCTGACAGACCCTAACAATACATATAGAGTTGGCCAAATACATATTTGACTATTATTTTAGATGTTTCAGGTAGCCCAACTTTGGAAGGCCATAACTCATGAACCATTGCTCTGATTGGCTATTATAACCACTTTTCAAAAATACCAGCTTTTGATCTATAGCCTCAAAATAGTGCAAGCACCCTTCTGTCAAATTTTTAGACCTCATCTGGGCACTCTAAGGCCTCCAATGGTGAGCCTAAAGATTTTTCTACAAGTATTTCCACAAAAAAATTGCAATAACTTCTACGATACTTAAGCTAGAGCAATGATATTTTTACGGTAGGCTTATAACTCCGGAATGAACTTTTCTGTAGAAAATGAGAATATTTTGAGCTCGTATGAAAAACTTACCAAAAATAAGAAGTTCCCATAAATAGTAGCCACACTGTCTACTAGTCCTTATTAAAATAGAAAAGACTGAAAAAAAAATATTTTTGGGTGATGCAAGATTGCTCTTACACCCGGGATGCTCCTACATCAAAGCAGGAAGAGTTCTTTCTCCTTCCAATCTTGCAATAGGAGTGAATGTCTCTCCATAGTCTATCCCTTCTTCTTGTGCATATTCTTTACAAACTAATCTTTCTTTGTTCCTTGCGACTTCACCATTTTTATCTAACTTGTTTCTATAGAACCACCTGGTACCGATCACATTTTTGTCTACTATTCTAGGAACTAGAGTCCATGTCTTATTTTTCTCAATTTGTTCAATCTCTTCTTCCATGGCTTTACTCCAGTCTACATCTTCTAAGTCATCTTTCACTATTTTGGGTTCTTGCATGCTCAACAAACATGTATCATTTCTCAACTTGTTTCTTGTCATTGGTCTAGCATCTTTATCTCTAGTAATTTGTGTAGCAGGATGATGTCTCTTGACATACTTAGACAATCTTGGTTCAACTCTGGCTTCTACATTTGCTCTCTCAACTTCTAAATCACTATGTACCTCTTTGTCAGGTAGTTCAACATCTCTTCCATGTACACTAATCTCTAAATCAAAATGTTCCTCAACTTCATTCTATATCTAAACACCTGAATGTAGCTCGATTCCTAAATGCAACTCAGTTCTTGAATGCAATTCAACATTCATAATATGTGACTCGACAGTACTGAAACTTGTTGTTGGTTTGCAACTTGATTTACAACATCTTCTTTAGTAGACATACCTTCACAAAAGTATACAAATAATTTGTATTCTTCTAGTTCCCTCGTAGGTTCAGCCTCATATACTTCTATATATTCATCAAATTTCACATTTGCACTTTCCACAACTTTGTTAGTGTTAGTATTTAAAGACTTATAAGATTTACTTCTTGTGGAGTAACCAAGAAATAAACCTCCTTCACTTTTTGTATCTAGTTTACCATTCCTAAAATCTTTGAGAATATAACACTTTCTTCCAAATACCTTAAAATATTTTACATTGGATGAGTATCTATACCATAGCTTAAAAGGTGTCGAATGAGTACCTTTCTTGACTTTTACACGGTTCAAGGTATAAACAAATGTACTCACAACTTCTCTCTAGTATTTCAAAGAAACATTTTTCTCCACCATGAGTGTCCTAGTGTAGTCCATTACATATATGTTCCTCCTTTCAGCAATTCCATTTTGTGGATGGATTCTAGGAGTAGATGTCTGTCTTTTGATTCCTCTATCATTACAAAACATCTCAAACTCATTTGATGTAAATTCTCCTCCTCTTTCATATCTCAAACATTTCAGGCTTTTACCTATTTCCTTTTCAACTCTTGCTAAGTACCACTTAAACATTTGGAAAGCATCAGATTTCTGTTTTAGAAACATAACTGTCATCATTCTAGAATAATCATCAACAAGAAACTTGATGTATTGATCTCTTTTGTAGCTTTTCACTTCAATTGGTCCACACAAGTTAGTATGAACAATATCTAATATTCCTTTAGAGGTATGAGTCTTACTCTTAAAACTTGAATTTTTCATTTTTCCTAACTGACATTATTTTCAAATTATATTGTCAAGCTTCTTAAACTTAGGCAAACCTCTTACTCTTTTCATATTACTGATACTAACCAAGTTATCAAAATTAGAATGACATAACCTCTTGTGCCATAGCCATAGATCATCAAATTCTACAACTAAACAAGTAGCATCCTGTATATCAAGGTAGAATGGATTACCTCTAGTTTGATCACCTTTTCCAATCAATTTTCCATCAGTTTTTCCAAATTATTTAGCTGTGACACACTCAACAAGTTATAGTTAAGTCCTTCAACATAGTAAGCATTGTCACATAAAAGCTTTTCTGTGAGCTTGATAGAACCTTTTCCTTTTATTAGACATGGTGCATCATTACCAAACCTTACACTATTTCCATCATAATAATTCAAGTTAATGAACTTACTTTTATCTACAATCATGTGATGTGAACATCCACTGTCAATGATCCATCTGTCATTCTTGTTCACACAAGGCACTAGTGAATTGCGTCATCTTCATTAGATTCATCCTTCATTGCAACATACACCACTTGATCATTATGATCGTCAAATCCATCTTTTATTTTCTCTTCAACAATGTAGCAAGTCTTCTTGCCTTTGTCTTTGTTGTCTTCATCTCTTCTACTTTTGTACTTGTCACCACCTTTGTAATTCTTTTTCTTTGGACATCTAGCAGAAATATGACCAAAATTGAAACACATGATAGGTAACTTACCTTTAAACTTGCTTTTACCTTTGTGAAATCTCCTTGCTAATAGTGCTTCAAGTTGATCTACATCTTCCTCATGTGTATCACTATCACTGGACTCATATTTTTCTTTCTTCTTCTTCTTCTTCTTCTCATCAAATTCCTTTAATGACAGCTTATCTTTGAAAGAAGATCCAATATTTTTAGGTCTATAGTTATCAAAGTTAGATAGCTCAAAAGTATTGAGCCTACCTACCAAACCTTCAAGAGTTAGATCATTCCCTGATATACATCTCAATTCTTGCATTGCATAAACTCTAATAGCATAAATAGGCAACAATGTTCTCAAAACTTTACTTAGTATAGTATCATCATTTATTTTACCAGTAGCTCCTCTTATTGCATTAACAACATCTTTTATCCTAGAGCAATATTAAGCAATATTCTCATCTTCTTGCATTCTCATATCATCAAACTTAGCTCTGAGACATTCAGCTTTGGCTCTTATAACATTCTTGTCACCTCCATAGATAGTGTGTAGAGCATCCCACATTTTATTTGCATTGTTACAACCTTTGATGTCATCGAATTCGGCATAGCTTAGGGTAGAGACAATCTCCAACATTGCCTGGTTGTGTTCTTTCTTCTTTTCCAAATCTTCAGTCGTTAGGGCTCCAATAGGATCAACATGCTCAACATCAATGGTAGATTTTGCATGATCTCCAAGACCTCCTACATGTAGCTTCATCAAAATTTTCTATGTGGGAAAGTTATCTCTATTAAGCTTGGGTACTTCTCTTTTTGACATCCTGATCTTTTTTCTTCTAGTACCTTCAAACTAGCCCTCTTAAGAAAATGGCTCCGATACCAATTGTTGAAATTCTTTAGAATAACTTAGAAGGGGTAAAATCAGTTATCTAAGGTCTAGATGTACAAATAAAACTTTTCACATCTCAGTGAACCCATATCCATAAGACATTTTCATCATGTGTGCATCCATTAGATTATACAATCACTTAAACTTGTAGGTTACTTTCAAATCAATTTGTAGAAATGTAAACATAAAACTTAATAGATTTAATAACACATTTGACACAATGATTTAACGTGGAAACCCATTTTGGGAAAAACCACCAGTAACATGCTACTCATTCTCACTCTTGTGAAGTGATGCCCTGTGAAAGGCCAACCCTATTAAATGTTATAATGCACACTATTAAATGTGGCTTGATTAAAGGATTTCAATCACCCTGTTAGGAGTGAGCCTTGTTAGAGGACTTTAGAACATTCACTTCTAATGTCACTCAGTTCAAGGATTTATAAATGACTATTAGGTTGACCTTAATCCAAAGGATTTACCCTAGACTGATACAATGATTAGAGAGTAGCAGTAAGGCTTGATCTGATAACAACTTACAACTCTATTTTTGAATTACAAATCTCTGTTTCAGTATTCCATTTTTCTTGGCTTTCACACTCTTCAACTTTGATAGCTTGTTCACTCTTCAAGCATCCATACCCTTAAGCCTTCTTTCTTTGCTTGCCAATGTAGTCTCCTTACTTAGATCACTAAATGAAGCAATACCCTATACTCCTTGTCATCCTTAGGTTCTTGCACATGACAACAACTTTCTTCTGACAAACCATCTCTATAAATAGAGAATTAAGATATTTTGGCATTCATCCTCCAGCATCCATTTTTGGGGTAGGTTGGATTAGGTAGGATTCAATGAATCTACCCTTCATTTCATTTCATTCCCTTCTAGAAACTTCTCCTTTAATCCTCTTTGAATTCACCTCAAAATAGTTCACCATGGATTCTATGCCACTAGCTCATCAACCTTATCTTCCACACGGTTCACATAATGAAAGAAAATAAACTTGTTGGGTTGGATTGATCTTTCTCATAATGATGACACTTTGCATTAACTGACTTCTAATGCTCAACACATACTACGTTGCTTGACATCCTCTATCAAAACACTTGGCATGAATTATAGTTTACTGGTGCTCGACATCAACTATACTTTACTCAGCTTACACTGTCTCACTTGGATTACAATGAAATTAACTTTGCTCGGCTCCAACTGATTTTCTACTTAGCTTGCACTAACTTTTCTTGGCACCTATTGTGCAGAATGTTAAACTTGGTAGACAAACTTTGTTTAGCTTGTTCTTTTGAGCTTAATCAGTGTAACCAATATTTACAACCTTAAGTAGATTATCAATGCACTATAATATCAGTCTTAATTGATTCTTGTAATCCTTTTCATATCATAATTCAACCTTTCCTCTAGGTTCTATTGTTACCTCATTTAATCAAATCCTCTTCATCAATCAAATAAATGATAATACTTAAATCATATAAGCAATTATCTTACCGACAACTAGTAGGTTTGACATCAGTAGCAAAACAATGATTGAAACACATTATCATACTTGTATCAATCTATTTTCAATGATAACATACTAAAATATTTGCCTTGATTTTACTAGCATGCGAAGAGTTCCAAAAATCATGCATTGAATGGCACTTATTAGGCTTTTTTGGGAAGTTGGCGTAATGCAAGGTGCAAATAACTATGTGGAGCTACAAAATCAGCCCAAATAATGTACAAAGCCTAAAAAATAATGCCATAGTTCCAAACACTTTGCAATAGAAACCCCCAAATAAAACTAGCCCCCAAAAGCACTGAAATGGATGAGTTGGTATGCAATGTTGCTCGTACTAGACCTACACTGTTTCAAAAGGACAAGAATGGGGTTTGTCCCAATTAAAAAAGATTCAAATGAAATTTTTTAAAACAAAAAAATTCACATGCACTCTCTTGTATGGCTTGGAGATGTGTGATAAGCCCAAAATGAAAGGAACATGTGAAAATAACCATCAAGACTTAGACTGCCAATGGGAAAAACTCAACATTCCATGTGCTTCAAAGAATTAGTTGCAAGGGCTGGAAATGCTCCTCCAAAAACAAAGGCACCACATGGATGGAATATGGCTAATATGGATTTTGCATCCAGTCCTCAAAAAAAGTATGGATGTGGCTAATAAAAACATCCATCTCCCAAACTCATATAGGGCCCAAGTACAAAAAGAATGTCACTTCCAATTGTGCCTTCCCACCAAAAGGCATGTGCTTTTTCCAATAAAAGTTGAATGATCCCCCCCCAAAAAATAAGTAGTGCTTGAAATAAAGAGAATAAAAAATTGTGATAATTATTTGATAAAAAAATTAAAAAATACACTCTTCTCGATTTATGTGCCCAAGGGAATACGACATGGGTGCAAAAAACAATTTACCACATATTTTAACAATATCCAAAATGAGCATATTTTATATGGAAATAGTGACTTTTGGGCATTATGAGCTCAATGATGAGGTCCATTTTTTCTCAAAGTACATTGAGAAACAATGACCCTCTAGATCCAATACAAAAATCCTCTGAAAAATGAAATTCCTTGAAAGAAAAAGCATAGATGTGAAACCCAAGCCAAAAATCTTATAAATAGAATAGGGGCATGATGATTTGGAGCTATGATGCCATGTTGAAGTTGATGAAAGATCAACCCTACAGCTCCCAAGAATCACGTACATGCAAACACCTATCACATAAAGATATAAGAAAAAACTATGGAGGCCGAAATTCCTAGATCCATAGATGAGACATTCTTGATGAGAAAAAAAGAGAGATTGCTATTATCAAAAGTGAATCAATATTTAATTACAAAGAGAGATTATCCTTATAAAGGAGATAAAAATCCTAACAGATAATTAACCTAGGTTGTATGATAATCATTAATAAAAGAATTAATTATTATATGCCCAAAGTTTATCTTAAGTAAACTAGAGATAATAAGTGATTTAATAATTAAATCAATATGATTTAATTAATAAGAAAAAACTTTATTACTTTATCAAGGATTTAACTATGTAGTTTTTGAGTCAAACTCATCAACCCATGTATCATGAGCATAGTGATTCACACATGAAACCATCTCTCATGAGAATAAATGGACCACACTTACCACTCATTGGATAGGTGATACTCACAAAGGTGAAGCATCAAGATTTCTTAGGAGGTCACCCATCCTAGTACGACTCCATATTGAGCACACTTAATTGTGAAGTTTCCTCCATGGTTAAACCAACTCTTCTTGCAAACCCATTTATAAAACCTTCACCAAGTGTTGTGTCTTATGAAACATTATTAGAAAGCCCCTTATTCTTATCAATTGATAAGTAGGAGATATCTTCCTTAGTAATTCAAGTTGTGATATTGCTATTAGGATTTAACTATGTAGTTTTTGAATCAAACTCATTGACCTATATATAATGAGTAATGATTCACACATGAATCCATCTCTCATGAGAATCAATGGATCATTTAGATCTCATTGGATCTAAGTGATACTCATAGAGGTGAATCAATGAGACTTCCTAGAAGGGCACCTATCCCAGTACGACTCCAGCTTGAGCACACTTAACTAGAGATTTTCCTTCATGGTTAAACCAAATCTCCTTGAAACCCTATTAAAAAAACCCTCATATTTTTTTGTGCCTTATGAAAGATTCATTATAACTCCCCTCGAGATCATCAATTGATAAGTAGGGGATATTTTCCACAACAAGTCAAATTGTGATAATGCTAACAAGATTTAACTGTGTAGTTTTTGAGTGAAACTCATTGACCCATGTATCATGAGTAGTGATTCACACACTAATTCATCTCCCATGAGAATAAATTGAGCATATAGCACTCATTAGATCTAGGTGATGCTCACATAGGTGAAGCACCAACTCTTCTTGAGAGGTTACCCATCCCAATATGACTCTATCTTGAGCATGCTTAATTATAGAGTTTCCTACACGCTTAAAGCCACTCTACTTGGAAAACTATTTGCAAAACCTTCACCAAGTCTCATTCCTTATGAACCATTCATTATAAATTCCCTTGATCTCATCAATTGATAAAGTAGGAGATATTTTCTACATCAAGTCATATTGTGATACTACTAGATCAAGATTTAATTGTGTAGTTTCTAAGTCAAACTCATTGATGTATGCATCATGAAAAGTGATTCACACATGAATCCATATCTCATGAGAATAAATGGAACTCTTATAACTCATTGAATCTAGGTGATGTTCATAGAGGTGAAGCACCAATATCTCCTAGGAGGTCACCCATCCTGTTGGGTGATGCGACGCGCTCCCCTGCCCACAGGTGGTTAATTATGTGGTGTTCCATGTTCACTAACAGTCATGGCTTTTGGTGCAACGGCAAATGGGCCCAAAAATTGGTATCAAAGCCTGGTTTTGGCCTGGTCATGGGTTCAAATCTCCCCGATGCCTTTCCGACCCGCGTAAGCACCTAGTATGCGCGTCGAGGGGGAGATTGTTGGGTGATGCGACGCACTCCCCTACCCACAGGTGGTTAATTATGTGGTGTTCCATGTTCACTAACAGTCATGGCTTTTGGTGCAACGGAAAATGGGCCCTACACATCCCAATGTGAATCCATAATGAGTGCACTTAACTACAAAGTTTCCTCCATGGTTAAGCACACTATTCTTGCAACCCAATTTGCAAAAAATTCACCAAGTATTGTGCCTTATGAATTATTCATTAGAAATCCCCTTAAGGTCATCAATTAATAAGCATGATATATTTTACATAGCAAGCCAAATTGTGATACTGCTACTAGGATTTGACTGTATAGTATTGGAGTTGAACTCATTGACTTATGTATCATGAGTAGTGATTCACACAATCCATCTCTCATGAGAATAAATGGAACACTTTTCACTGATTGGATCTAGGTGATTCTCACAGAGGTGAAGCACCCAGACTTATTGAGAGGTCATCCATCATCCATCCCAATACAACTCCATCTTGAGCACACTTAACTATAAAGTTTCCTCCATGGTATAATTGAAACCAAATTTGGAAAACCTTCACTAAGTGTTGTTCCTTATGAAACATTCATTAGAAATCCCCTTAAGCTCATCAATTGATAAGTATGAGATATTTTCCACAACAAGTCAACTTGTGATACTGTTATCAGGATTTAACTGTGTATTTTTTTAGTCAAACCCATTGATACATGTATCATGAGTAGTGATTCACACATGAATCCATCTCTAATGAGAATAAATGGAACACTTAGATCTCACTGGATATAGGTGATGCTCACAGAGGTTAAGCTACAAGACTTCTTGGGAGGTCATCTATCCCAATACGAGTCCAACTTGAGTGTGCTTAACAACAAAGTTTCCTCCATGGTTAAACCCACTTTTCTTGTAGTCCCATTTTCAAAATATTCATTAAGTTTTGTGCCTTATAAACCATTCATTAGAAATCCCCTTAAGCTTATCAGTTGATAAGTGAGAGATTTCTTCCATATTAACTAAAATTGTGATATTGCTATCAGGTTTAAACTGTGTAGTTTTTTAGTCAAACTCATTTACCCGTATATCATGAGTAGCAATTCACACATGAATCCATCTCTCATGGGAATAAATAGAAAAAATAGAACTCATTGGATCTAGGTGATTCTCAAAGAGGTGAAGCACCATAAATTCTCGAGAGGTCACCCATCCCAGTATGACTCCAGCTTGAGTGTGCTTAACTATGAAGTTTCCTTCATGGTTAAACCCACTCTTCTTGAAACCCCATTTATAAAACCTTCACCAAGTGTTGTGCCTTATGAAGCATTCAGTAGAAAGCCCCTTAAGCTCATCAATTGATAAGTAGGAGATACTTTCCACAAGTCAAATTGTAAGATTGCTATCAAGATTTAACTGTATAGTTTTTGAGTTAAACTCATTGACCCATGTATCATGAGTAGTGATTCACACATGAATAACATTATACATAAAGAACAACAGTCCAAACATGAGCTTAAAATAAGAATGTAATGCCCTGCCCTGAGATCGTTGGAAAAAAAGATAAATATAAGCCAAGATAATTTTTTTTTAAAAAAGTATGAGTGTACACAACAACATCATATAGGGATCACAAAGATCACAATGGAAGACTTAACCACCATCCCAGTGACAAAAAAATCTCCCAACACTACTACCGGAACAAAATGACTAACCATGGAAGGACACAAACAAATACAAATCCAAAAATGTACCAAATTTGAAATGCAATTACAAGGTATTCAAGAACACCATAAAGTGTAACCAAAACACCTCCAAAAAAATTTTAGTCAAACTGAAAAGTGCACATTGTTTGCCCAGACAAGTTTTTCCAAAACTTAAGTGATACATTAAATCAACACAATATGATACTTTCAAGTAACATATGACCTTTCTAATGAAGGCATGCAATACAATCAAGGTTTGAAGGACACTTCTCAAGAAGGGATGTGATACTTTACCAGTATCATACAAGCTTTCTCCAAGACGTGTATGATACAACAAAGTGTCACACAATAGAGTTTACATGGGTGTGTGATACTTTCTAGTATCATATGATTCTTCTCCTTTAAGCATGTGATACTTTAATGTATTGCCCAATGTTGATACATGGTTGCCAAGTAAAAGAAATAATTACTCTAAGGACCAAAGCAAGGGAAAAAATAGGAAATCAAACCTTGACACTAGGGAGTATCAAATCCATGTAGATCGAGGAATGAATACGCGAGTGCATAAACAAAAAGATGCCATGAAATAAAAAAGAGAGACATCTATCCTTCTAAAACATAGTAGTAAAAGGATGCATTGAAAGCAACATCACAGTGTACAGAAGTAACATTGCAATATATAGAAATAAAATTGCAACAACAGAATAACCAAACTAAGTACATGGTTCCTCCCAACCGTAATAGCATCATAAGACCATCGTGGGTCCTAGCCATCCCCCAAGCGTAACATCCCAGACTACTGATAGATCGTCAATGCTATCTTATGAAGACATCACTACTAAAATGTTCTACAATATTGGAATAAGGAAATCTAACATGCTAGAAGTAATGCATAAGATAATCCTACAAATCAAACTCATCATTTAACATATACTAAACATCATATGAATAGGAAATCTAACATGCTAAACCAATAAGCAATAGATACTCCAACGGAGCAATTCACATCACTTAGTCATATGCTAAACATCATAATATAGGAATGCATCAATAAAATAGCATCATCTAAACATGATATACAAGCATTCCAATGAAACCATAAATCACAAGAAATCATACTTCGAAACTTGAAGTACCAAGTGAAAACATCCAGAACAGTTGCACTAGGATAATAGACTATCTCTTTACATTAGTCCCCAATAGTGGTGAAGGTAGCTACACCTCCCAACCACGTGGAATCTATAGGTCCATTCCCACCATGCTGATGGAGATAATGATCCAACCAAAAACACACATAAAGCAAACATCCATGGCTAACACTCATGCCAAATAGCATGATGACTACAACCAAGAACATAGATAATGCAAGTACAAGAGGTCCTGGTTAGACACTCAACAGGCTACTATGTAGGGGCTGACATCATGGAGAGTCACTTGGCATCGACAAGCCCAAGTTAGTACTAGTAGCTCTCCACTTCCCAATAGAAGGAGCATATCTCGAATACTTTTATTATCTTTAAGTTGTATTACCACCCAGTTTTTTATTTAGTTATCACTTGATTACAAAGCTTCTAGATGCCAACCCTTAGGAAATAGACACTGGGCTACAGAGATAGAATCCCCCTCCATATGTTATCCTACCCTACCCATACTCATCCAACAATGTGTGCCCATATGCATGCATATTCCCAACCCAACCACAATGATCATAACTCCCAGAAGTACCATAAAAGATTGGGCTTCACAAGTCACTTGACAAATGTAGGTGCATGTACTTATGTGTGGAGAACCATCATCATGAAGATCATCAAACAAGGACTATATGAGAACACAATGCAAAAATACACTCAACCAACAATAGACTTGAGAGGATGGAATCTATACATGGATCCTAATAAACAATAGAACCATACATCATGAACTCACTCAACTAGCCTTAATCTGGGAGCATGGATTCTACGTGGATCCTAGTGTCCATGAAATGGCAACAAGGGTCCAAAAGAAACAATATCACTAGGTATAAAATCACTCAACCGAACACAAATTTAGGATTATAGATGTGGCATGCATCTGAATGTAGACATAAAAGTGCAACAATAGTCTAACTAACATCCAAATGGATGATCTAGGTCCATGACCAAACTCATGCAAAGAAAACTTGAGAAAATAAGGCTACACACAAAATGAGATAAAACCCCCAAAACAAGAAAAATTTGAAATTAAAACCCATTTGGTCTTTGGGCACAAAAACCCCAAAAATCCAATAAATTTTGGGTTTGGACACCATATGTAAAAATAACCAGCATAACAGTGCAAAACCCCAAAATCCCATCCTAAAAATAGGGAAAATGTTCATACCTGACCAACCGAGTAGAACCAACAAACAAAAATGGAGGGGAATACTAGTTCTTAGCCTCCTAGAAAATGACTACCAAAAATAGAAGTAGAAATAGAGAAAATAAAATAAAATGAGAGAGCCCTACCTCATAGCCAAAAGGAAAAATAAGAAACTGATCCATAAAATAAAAACCCCATAGAAGTAGCTAGAAATCATGACAATCCAAGATCTAGCTGAGTTGGATCCAACGAGATCAACCTTGCGACAATCCTACAGCCATAGCTCCAACAATGAACATAATAGTAAACCCTCATGAAGAGGATTTTGGGTTTTACTCTTGAACTTACTAATTCAAAAGTGAGAAGTGAGGAATTAATCCTTTTTCAATACTTA
Source organism: Cupressus sempervirens (assembly GCA_028749045.1). Classification (NCBI taxonomy): domain Eukaryota; kingdom Viridiplantae; phylum Streptophyta; class Pinopsida; order Cupressales; family Cupressaceae; genus Cupressus; species Cupressus sempervirens. Next base: position 13,234,025 of record CM053785.1, on the reverse strand, counting down.
TTCACTTTTCAAGTGAATAATCAATTAGGAAAAATAACCAACCAACCTAGTTAAACCTTGAATTGACCCAAAAAAATAGCCTATTCCAAGTAATAGTAATTCATCTATGGAAAAGCTGCCAAAAATTAAATTCAATAAAATTTAAAGCACAAAAACCTAAAAACCATAGAATTTCCTAAACAACCTTCATGACAATGCACACCTTTAAATGCATAAACATGTTCATAGGTCTAATCACATAATGCAAATGAGTTCAGATTTAATAATCACCAAAAGGATTAATTTAACAATTAAAATAAGGATACATTAACCATATAGGGATGACATTGGTAAAATATGAATGGTTGAATCACTAACTCCATGTGCCACTACTAGGGATATAAATCCTGCACACTAAAATATATGATCAAGTGTAATTACATATAATAATATAGCCGAAGCAATAAATGCATTAAATCACCTAATTGAACCATTTATTAAATTATACTAAAATAATCTATTTACATCACTCATGTCCTCATATAGCATAATGAAGCAAGAATGGAGTAAAAAACCATAGCATTAAATCCATCATGTAACATAATTAGAGATATGTCCAAATACCATATAACCAAATATAATCATATAACATATTGTCATCTCAAAATGGCATCATGATGAAAATATTATCAACTAAACAAAATATTAGTCTAACATCTATGATGCTGAAATTAAAGTATAACATTTGGCCCTCAGGTCATCTCAAATGTAAAACATAACAAGAGTAACAAGTATCTCTTGGATCAAAATATAACAAAGTAAATATCTGCAACACATAACCAATGAATCCAACATGGAAAATCCATTTCCAATTATTTAAGCATTTAATAATGGTTTTTTGAATAATATAAAAAATGTACTAAAAAAACATAAGCGTACATAATCATAAACATGGCTAACCACTGCTACAGGAACCTAGTCTAGTGTAGCATGGTAATAGTACATAGTGAAATCTATGCACACATCTCAAGGTAATCATGGAATAACATCATGATACCACATCAATCCTGATAACCATTCGAAAAATCCTTAGTTAACCATAAATCACATCATAATATCATTAATCAATCATAAGCATAATCAAAGAAATTGATACAGTAACATAAATCCAATCACCTCAAGGGTGTAGACCACTAATGGTCCTAATCATGATCACTCACCAAACAAGATCATCAAGGTTGCATCCATCAGGATGACTTACATTAAAAAAATGGGAGAGGCACTATAAATAAGTTTAGAACCATTGTCCATATAAAATGATTATAAAAATGATGCAGGAGCATCCTAGGCTTGCCTAGAATCCTGCATGTTTGGAGAGATTTTGGTTAAGCGTTGAGGAACATCGAGCTTGGATTTTGGTGGACTTATGTTTTCATGGTTAATTATTTTTTGGAGACACATTAGATAACCTTTCCTCACGATTTCATAGAGATTGGATGGATTGTGTTGAAGTTTGAACTGTTTTTACCTTGCTACTAGAATTGCATTTTCCTAGTTTCTGGGTGACTGCTGCAAACCATATAACTAATTATCCTTAAAAAAAAAGAAGCTATACACTTTAGGGTTTGAACAAGGGCTAGATTAATATCTCTAGTTAAGGGTACAAGTCCTAATTCATTATAGGTTGGGAGATATGGCAATTCTCTGGAGTATCAATTTTTAGTAGTTTCACACGATAGTTTTTTGTGCATGACTTTTAGGATTGATGCACTCTTTTACTTTGGGAATCTGAACATTTAAGGAGTTTTAAAATACATAAAACAATATCTATGATTTCAAGCATGAGTTCTAATTCAATCAAAGCTAGGAGATATCATGATTTTGCTCGAATATCAATTTTTGGTCATTTAATTATTGTTGTAGGCTGACTTGTGGCATTTAATTTATGTATTTGTATTTAATTTGTGTTCTAGGCCAACTTGTGGCTTAGATTGGCATAAGTAGGGGTCTTTTAGAGACTTTTAGTCATTATTGAGTTGGCATGGAATCAAGAATAGATGTGAATTAGAGAGCTAGAGTTGCAGATTAGGAATTAGAGCATCTCTTGGTGGACCTGAGGGTACAAGTGTGGATTCTTCTTGGTGTTCTTATCTAGTTGTGTATCTAGATTAGGTGAGATTGGTTGTAAGTTGGATCTTGTAGAGCTAATTTTTTAATTTCTATTTGTATTTGGCCCTAGCTTGGAAGGCCTTATAGCTGAGCATATTGCATGTAATCAGTTATATTTTATGAATAATTATACTAATTTGGCATTAGATCTTGCATTGTTGCTTCTTGCTATTGTATTTTCACTGTGTGGTTATATTGTTGGGGACTACGAGATCTTCTTTGGGGATTCTCCTACCTTGCACTTCACTAGGTGGTATCAAAGCGAAGGTTGTTCCTAAGTGTGTTGACAAATCGCCAAAGCTGAGGTAATTTACACCAGGATTTGCAAAGAAGGTTGATCTTGTGGCTGATTGATCTTTTTGATTGGTGGATTTATTGCTTAGGTTTTGCTAAAATTTTGGAAGATGTCTCCAACAAGATTGGACCCTAGGGAAATTATTGATCTTACTGATGTTGTAGAAGAATGGATCTCAAAGAAGATGAGAGCATAGCTCAAATATGAGATTGAATTGATGAAGAGTGACATGATTGGTGAAATTGTAAGTGCTTTAGGTGGTGTACCTAGGAATGTGGGTACCAAAGGAAGTTATGAGGAAGTCGCTGAAGACTTTGAAGTTGTTGGATCTAGTGGTAAGGACAAAATTGATCGTGTGGAGAGACCTATTGAAACTAGGGCTAGTCAGTTTGCTAGACCTAAATCTCAATTGAAGCTAAAGCATAAGATGGAGGTTTTTAATATTTTGGGTACTTTGAATCCTATAGACCTAATTGATTGGATTGGTGAATGAGAAGACTAATTTTGGCTTGAGGATATCAAGGATCCACTCTAAGTGAGGTTGGAACAAACTAAGTTGAAGGGACACGTTGCTCTTTGGTGGAAGGAACTACAAAGAGATAGAAAAGAGGAAGGTGAAAGGAAGATAACTAGTTAGAGGTTGATGATGATTAAGTTGAAGGCTAAGTTCATTCCTATTGATTATAAACTTGAGTTGTTTAAAAGGTTGCAGAATCTGAAATAGAAGGATATAACTGTGAAAGATTATATAGAGGAGTTCTACAAGTTGACTATTCAGTCTGGGCATAGAGAATTGTCAAAAGAGAAGGTAGATCAGTATATTAATGGTTTGAGATTCAACATTTAGGATGAGGTTGGTATGCTAAATATTTCTTCATTTGAGGATGCTTTTTAATATGCTTTCAGACCAGACGAGAGGCTAAAGAGGAAGAATCAAGGTAGTTCCCAAGGGAAGGAGAAATAGAGTAGCTTAGCATAAGCTAAATAAAAAACAAAAGGTGAACCAAAACTTGTTGAACATAAAAGAATGATAGGTGGAGGTGGGTTTAGAGGTAATTGTTTCAAGTGTGGTCAAGAAGGGCATAGATCTTTTGAGTGTTTGATTGGGAGGACAACTGCTATTGTGAATGAGGTTGTAGTCCAATATATTCAACCTGAGTAAGGAGAGCATTTTTTAGTTCAACAAGTATTGGTTGGTGAGATGAAATTGGATTCTTGTTAGAGGACTAGTTTGTGTAAGACTTTTTGTAAGTTTGGTGGTAAAATATGCAAGGAGATCGTAGATAGTGGTAGTACTAATAACCTTGTTGCTGAAGAGATGGTTTAGAAACATGGTTTGAAGAGAATGAGACATCCTTATCCTTATAAGATTGGATGGTTGAAAAGTGAGTATGCTTTTGAAGTGAGGGAACAATGCCTTGTTGATTTCTTGATTGGACAGTATAAGGAACAAGTGTTGTGTGATATTGTGGATATGAACAATTATCATGTGTTACTTGGTAGACCTTGTCAGTATGATTGTAAGGCTATGCATGATTGTGTTAGGAATGTGTTTACTATTGAGAAAGGTGGTAGGAAGTTTTCCCTAATTCCTTTGTATAATGAAGAGCTCGGTAGGAGGAACCTAAGTATTGGAAACCAAGTTGAGTTGGAAAATTCTAAGAAGGTTGGAGATTAGAATGAAAAGTAGACCTATGGAACACCTATGGGGGATGTGAAGAAGAAGAAGAAAAACAAGGGAAATAGTGTGCAAGTTGAAGAATTGGAGGATGTATATGTGAAGAACTAGTTTTGGATTTATGTGTTGAATCCAAGAATATGTTCTTCCAGTTACTAGAACATCTTTTCGAACCTGGGGTGTTTGATGAAGGAGCATCCTAGGCTTGCTTGCAATCCTGCATGTTTGGAGAGATTCTGGTTAAGTGTTAAGGAGCATCGAGTTTGAATTTTGGTGCAGTTATGTTTTCATGGTTAGGGATTTGTTGGAGACACATTGGAGAACTTTTTTGCATGATTGCATAGAGACTGGATGGATTGTGTTGAAGTTTAAACTATTTTTACCTTGCTGCTCGAACTTCAGTTATTTTGTTTCTGTGTGCCTATTGTAGATAGTATAACTAATTATCCTTAATGAGTGAGAAGCTACAAACTTTAGGGATTGAAGAGGGCCTAGGGTACTATATTTAATTAAGGTCTCAAGTCTAAATTAATTATAGGTTGGGCAATCTGGAAATACTCCTGGAGTATCAATTTCAAGTAGTTTCACACGATAATTTTTTGTACATGAATTTCACGATGGATGCACACTTTTCCTTAGGGAATCAAAATTTTCACATTTGAGAAGTTTTAGAAGACCTAAAGACTATCTATGGTTTGAATCACAAGTTCTAATTCAATCAGAGCAAGGAGATATCATGATTTTTCTCGGATATAAATTTTTGGACATTTAATTATTGTTGCAGGCTGACTTGTGCCATTTAATTGATGTATTTGTATTTGATTTGTGTTCTAGGCTGACTTGTGGATTAGATTGGTATAATTAGGGGTTTTGTGGAGTATTTTCGTCATTATTGATTTGGAATGGAATGAAGGATAGATGCAAATTGGAGAGCTAGAGCTAGGGCTTAGGAACTAGAGGATCTCTTGGCAGACTTAAAGGTACAAGTGTGGATTCTTCTTGGTGTTTATCTAGTTGTGTATCTAGACTAGCTAAGATTGGTTGTAAGTTAGATCTTGCTGGATCTTTTAGAACTGATTTTCTAATTACTATTTGAATTTGGCGCTAACCTAAAAGGCCTTACAGCAGGGCATATTGCATGTAATCAGTTATATTTTATGAATAATTATTGTAGTTTGGTATCAGATCTTGCATTGTTTCTTCTTGCTATTGTGTTTCCACTATGTGGTTATATTTTTAGGGACTAGGAAATATCCTTTGGGGATTTTTCTACCTTGCACTACACCAGGTGGTATCAGAGCAAAGGTTGTTCCTGGGTGTGTTGACAAATTGCCAAAGCTAAGGTAGTTTACACTAGGATTTACAAAGAAGGTTGATCTTGTGGTTGGTTGATATTCTTGATTGGTGGATTTATTGCTTAGGGTTTGCTAAAAAAATTCAAGATGCCTCCAAGAAGATTGGAACCTAGGTTAATTGTTGATCTTATTGATGTTGTAGAAGCATGGATCTAAGAGAAGATGAGAGTAGAGTTCAGGTCTGAGATTGCATTGATGAAGAGTGACATGATTGCTGAAATTGTAAGTGCTTTAGGTGGTGTACCTAGGCATGTGGATATTGAAGTAATTTATGAAAAAATTACTAAATACTTTGAATTTTTTGGATCTAGTGGTGAGGATAGAATTGATCATTTGGAGAGACATATTGAAACTAGGGCTAGTCAATTTGCTAGACTTGGATCTTAGTTGAAGCTGAAGCATAAAATGGAGGTTTCTAATTTTTTTGGTACTTTGAATTCTAAAGACCTAATTGATTGGATTAGTGAATTGGAAGACTAATTTGAGCTTGAGGATATTGAGGATCCACTCAAAGTGAGTTTGGTACAAACTAAGTTGAAGGGACATGCTACTTTTTGGTGGAAGCAAGTACAAAGAGGCAAAGAAGAAGAAGGTGAAATGGCGATCACTAAATGGAGGTTGATGTTGACAAAGTTGAAGGCTAAGTTCATTCCTAATGATTATGAACTTTAGTTATTTAAAAGGTTGTAGAATCTGAAATAGAAGGATATGACTATGAAAGATTATACAAAGGAGTTCTACAAGTTGACTATTCAATTTGAGCATAGAGAATTTTACAAGAGAAGGTTGCTCGGTATATTAATGGTTTGAGATTCAATATTCAAGATGAGGTTGGTATGCTGAATATTTCTACAAGGTGAAGAAATAGTTTGGGATTTATGTGTTGAATCCTAGAAGATGTTCCTCCAATTACTAGAACATCTTTTCAGACCTGGGGTGTGTGATGTAGGAGCATCCTAGGCTTGCCTGCAATCCTGCATCTTTGGAGAGATTTTGGTTAAGTGTTGAGGAGCATCAAATGTGGATTTTGGTGCAATTATGTTTTTATGGTTAGGGATGTGTTGGAGACACATTGGAGAACCTTTCGTCATGATTTCATAGAGTTTGGATGGATTGTGCTGAAGTTTGAATTATTTTTACCTTGTTGTTGGAACTGCATTTTTCTAGTTTCTGGGTGCTTGTTACAGACAATATAACTAATTATACTTAATGAATGTGATGTTTTTAACATTAGTAATTGAAGAGGGCCTAGACTAATATCTCTAGTTAAGGTCACAAGTCCTAATTCATTATAAGTTGGGAGATATGGTAATTCTCTTGGAGTATCAATTTCTGGCAGTTTCGCATCACAATTTTCTGTGCATGACTTTCAGGATGGATGCACACTTTTCCTTGGGGAATCGACCTTTGTAAATTTAATGGGTTTTAGAGGACCTAAATTACTATATAAAATTTGAATCATGAGTTCTAATTCAATCAGAGCTAGGAGATATCAAAATTTTTTTTAGATATCAATTTTTGGATATTTTATTGCTATTGTAGGCTGACTTGTGGCATTCAATTTATGTATTTGTATTTAATTTGTGTTCTAGGCTGAATTGTGGCTTAGATTGGTATAATTAAGGGTATTATGGAGTCTTTTAGTCATTACTAAGTTGGAATATAATGAAGGATAGATGCAAATTTGAGAGCTAGAGCTGCGGCTTAGGAACTAGAGGATCTTTTGGTGGACTTCAGGGTACAAGTGTGGATTCTTCATGGTGTTCCTATCTAGTTCTATGTCTGGACTAGATAAGATTGATTGTAAGTTAGATATTGTTGAGTCTTAAAAAAATAATTTTATTATTATTATTTGTATTTGGCCCTAACTTGGAAGGCCTTACAGACAGACATATTGCATGTAATCAGTTATATTTTACAAACAATTATTGTAATATGGTATCAGATCTTGCATTGTTTCTTGTTGTTGTTTTGTTTCCATTGAATCATTATATTATTGGGAACTAGGACATATCCTTTAGAGATTCTGCTACCTTGTGCTGCACTAGGTGGTATCAGAGTGAAGTTTTTTCCTGAGTGTGTTGACAAATCATTGAAGCTGAGGTAGTTTACAAGAGGATTTGCAAAGAAGGTTGATCTTGTGGCTGATTAATTTTCTTGATTAGTGGATTTATTGCTTAGGGCTTGCTAAAATTTTGGAAGATTCCTCCAACAAGATTGGACCCTAGGGAAATTGTTGATCTTAGTGATGTTGTAGAAGAACGAATCTCAAAGAAGATGAGAGCGGAGTTCAAATATGAGATTGCATTGATAAAGGGTGACATGACTGCTAAAATTGTAAGTGCTTTAGGTGGTGTACCTAGGCATGTGGGCACTAAAGGAAGTTATGAGGATGTTTCCAAAGACTTTGAAGTTATTGGATCTAGTGATGAAGATAGAACTGATCATGGGGAGAGACCTATTGGAACTAGGGCTAGTCAATTTCCTAGACCTAGATCTCAATTAAAGCTAAAGCATAAGATGGGGGTTTCTAATTTTTTAGGTACTTTGAATCCTAAAGGCCTAATTGATTGGATTGGTAAATTCATTCTTGCTGATTATTAACTTGAGTTGTTTAAAAGGTTTCAGAATTTGAAATAGAAGGATATGATTGTGAAAGATTATACAGTGGAGTTCTACAAGTTGACTATTCGGTCTAAGCATAGAGAATTTTGAAAAGAGAAGGTAGCTTGATATATTAATGGTTTGAGATTCAAAATTCAAGATGAGCTTGGTATGTTGAATATTTTTTCAATTGAGGATTCTTATCAATATGCTTTGAGAGAAAAGGAGAAGCTAAAGAGGAAGAATAAAGGTAGTTCCCAAGGGAAGGAGAAGAAGGGTAGCTCAACACAAGCTAAACTGAAAGTAGAAGGTAAACCAAAACCTATTGAATAGAAAAGGATAGGTGGAGGTAGGTTCAAAGGTAATTGTTTCAAGTTTGGTGAAGAAGCAAATAGACCTTTTGAGTGTTTGATTGGGAGGACAACTACTATTGTGAATGAGGTTGTGGTCCAAGATAGTTAGCCTAAGCAAGGATAGAGTTTGCTAGCTCATCCAGTATTGGTTGGTAAGAGGACATTGGATTCTTGTCAGAGGACTAGTTTTTTCAAGACTTGTTGTAAGTATGGTGGAAAAAATTTACAAGATGGTTGTTGATGGTGGTAGTACTGATAACCTTGTTATTGAAGAGATGGTTCAGAAACTTGGTTTGAAGAGAATGAGACATCCTTATCCTTAGAGGATGGGCTGGTTGTAAGTTGAGTATGCTTTGGAAGTGAGGGAGCAATGCCTTGTTGATTTCCAGATTGGGTAGTATAAGGATCAAGTGTTGTGTGATATTGTGGATATGAATAGTTGTCATGTGTTACTTGGTAGATCTTGGCAGTATGATTGCAGGGTTGTGCATGATTGTGTCCATAATGTGTTTATTGTCAATATAGGTGATAGGAAGTATTCCACAATTCCTTTGAAAAATGGAGAGCTCCGTAGGAGGAGCCTGAGTATTGGTAGCTGAGTTGAGTTAACATATTCTAAGAAGGTTGGAGATCAGCACAGAAAGTAGACCTATGGAACACCTGTAGTGGATGTGAAGAAGAAGAAGAAATGCAAGGGAAAGAGTGTACAAGTTGAAGACTTGGAGGAAGTATGTATGAAGAACCAGTTTGGGATTTATGTGTTAAATCTCATAAGATGTTCTTCCAGTTACTAGAATATCTTTTTGAACCTCGGGTGTCTAATGCAAGAGCATCCTAGGCTTGCCTGCAATCCTACATGTTTGGACAGATTTTGGTTAAGTGTTGAGGAGTATCAAGCTTGGATTGTGGTGGATTTATGTTTTCATGGTTAGGGATGTGTTGGAGACACATTGGAGAAACTTTTCTCATAATTTCATAGAGATTGGATGTATTGTGTTGAAATTTCAATTGTTTTTACCTTGTTGTTGGAACTGCATTTTTCTGATTTTTGGGTGCCTTTTGCAAATAGTATAACTAATTATTCTTAAAGAATGAGAATTTTTTCTCTCCATAGATTGAAGAGGGCCTAGATTACTATCATTTATTAAGGGCATAATTCCTATGTCATTATAGGTTGGAAGATATGGAAATTCTTTTGGAGTATCAATTTCTAGTAGTTTTGCGCTATAGTTTTTTGTGCATGACTTTCAGGATGGATGCACACTTTTCCTTGGGGAATCAGCCTTTTCACATCTAAGTGATTGTATAGGAACTAAATTAATATCTATTCTTTTAATCACAAGTTCTAATTCAATTGGAGCTAGGAGATATCATGATTTTTCTTGGATATCAATTTTTAGACATTTAATTGTTGTTGCAGGTCGACTTGTGGCATTTATTTTATGTATTTATATTTAATTCTATTTTGCACAAAATTGTGGCTTAGATTGGTATAAGTAGGGGTCTTTCAAAGTCTTTTAGTCATTACTGAGTTGGTATGCAATGAAGAATAGATGTGAATTTGATAGCTAGAGCTACGACTTAAGAACTAGATGATCTCTTGGTGGACTTGAGGGTACAAGTGTGAATTCTTCTTGGTGTTCTTATCTAGTTGTGTATCTAGACTAGCTGAGATTGGTTGTAATTTGGATCTTATAGAACTAATTTTATAATTTATATTTGTATTTGGCCCTAACCTGGAAGGCCTTACAACCGAGCATATTGCATGTAATCAGTTATATTTTATGAACAATTATCGTAATTTGGTATCAAATCTTGCATTGTTGCTTCTTACTGTTCTATTTCTGCTGTGTTGTTATATTGGTGGGGACTAGTACATCTCCTTTGGGGATTTTCCTACCTTTCACTACACTAGGTGGTATCAGAGCAAAGGTTGTTCCTAAGTATGTTGACAAATCGCTGAAGCTAAGGAAGTTTACACTAGTATTTGCACAGAAGGTTGATCTTATGGCTGATTGATCTTCTTGATTGGTGGATTTATTTCTTAGGGTTTACTAAATTTTTGAAAGATGCTTACAAGAAGATTGGACCCTAGGTCAATTTTTGATCTTAGTGATGTTGTAGAAGAATAGATCTCAGAGAAGATGAGAGTAGCGTTCAAATCTGAGATTGCATTGATGAATAATGACATGATTTCTGAAACTGTAAGTGCTTTAAGTTTTGTACCTAGGCATGTGGGTACTAAAGGAAGTTATGAGGAAGTTTCTAAAGACTTTAAAGTTGCTAGATTTATTGGTGAGGACAAAATTGATCATGTGGAAGACCTATTGGAACTAGGGCTAGTCAGTTTGCTAGACCTAGATCTTAGTTGAAGCTAAAGCATAAGATGGAGGTTTCTAATTTTTCAAGTACATTGAATCTTGAAAAATTGATTGATTGGATTGGTGAATTGGAAGAATACTTTGAGCTTGAGGATATTGAGGATCCACTCTGAATGTAGTTGGCACAAACTAAGTTGAAGGGACATGCTACTCTTTGGTGGAAGGAACTGCAAAGTGACACAGAAGAGGAAGGTGAAATGAAGATCACTAGATAGAGTTTGATGGTGGAAAAGTTGAAGGATAAGCTCATTCCTACTAATTATGAACTTGAGTTGTTTAAAAGGTTGCAAAATTTGAAATAGAAGGATATGACTATGAAAGTTCTACAAGTTGACTATTCAGTCTGGGCATAGAAAATTGTTGAAAAAGAAGGTAGCTCAGTATATTAATGGTTTGAGATTTAATATTTAGGATGAGGATGGTATAATAAATATTCATTCATTTGAGGATTCTTATCATTATTCTTTGAGAGAAAATGAGAATCTGAAAAGGAAGAATCAAGGTAGTTCTTGAGGGAAGGAGAAGCAGGGTAGCTTAGCATAAGCTAAACTGAAAGTTGAAGATGAACCAAAACCTATTGAATAGAAAAGAAGGATAGGTGGAGGTGGGCTTAGAGGTAATTGTTTCAAGTGTGGTTAAGAAGGGCATAGATCTTTTGAGTGTCTGATTGGGAGGACAACTGCTATTGTGAATGAGGTTGGAGTCCAGGATAGTCAGCCTAAGAAAGGAGAAAGTTTTCTAACTCGATGAATATTGGTTGGTGAGAGGACATTAGATTTTTGTTAGAGGACTATTTTGTTTAGGACTTGTTATAAGTTTGGTGGCAAAACCTACAAGGTGATTGTGGATGGTGGTAGAACTAATAACCTTGATGCTGAAAAGATGGTTCAAAAACTTGGTTTGAAGAAAATGAGACATCCTCATCCTTATAAAATTGGCTGGTTGCAAGGTGAGCATGCTTTGGAAGTGATGAAACAATTCCTTTTTGATTTCTAGATTGGGCAATATAAAGATCAAGTGTTGTGTGATACTGTGGATATTAACAGTTGTCATGTGTTACTTGGAAGACCTTGGCAGTATGATTGTAGGGCTATGCATGGTTGTGTTAGGAATGTGTTTACTATCAAGAAAGGTGTTATGAAATTTTCTTTGATTCTTTTTTAGAATGAAGAGCTCGATGGAGGAACCTGAGTACTGGTAATCAATTTGAGTTGGTAGATTCTAAGAAGGTTGGATATCAACTTGGAAAGCAAACCTATGGAACACCTATGGTGGATGTGAAGAAGAAGAAGAAAAACCAGGGAAAGGGTGTGCAAGTTGAAGACTTGGAGGATGTGTATGCAAAGAACTAGTTTGGAATCTATATTCTAAATCGTAGAAGATGTTCCTCTAGTTACTAGAACAACTTTTCAAACTTGGGGTGTCTGATGTAGGAGCATCCTAGGTTTTCTTGCAATCCTACATATTTGGAAAGATTTTGGTTAGGTGTTGAGGATCCTTGCACTTGGATTTTGGTGGAATAATGTTTTCATGGTTAGTGATGTGTTGGAGACACATTGGAGAACCTTTCCTCATGATTGCATAGAGATTAGATGGATTGTGTTGAAGTTTGAACTATTTTTACCTTGCTGCTGGAATTGCATTTTTCTGGTTTATAGGTGCCTGTTGCAGATAGTATAACTAATTATCCTTAATGAATTAGAAGCTTATTACTATAGGGATTGAATAGGCCTAGATTAATATCTTTGGTTAAGGTAAAAAGTCCTAACTCATTATAGGTTGGGATATATGGCAATTCTCCTAGAGTATCAATTTCTGGCAGTTTTGCACAATAGTTTTCTACGCATGACTTTTAGGATGAATTCACACTTTTCCTTAGGGAATTATCCTTTGAAAAATTAAATAGTTTTATAGCACCTAAATTATGATCTATGGTTAAAATCATGAGTCCTAATTCAATCGGAGCTAGGCGATATCACAATTTTTATCAGATATCAATTTTTGAACATTTAATTGCTATTGGAGGCCGACTCGTGGTATTTAATTAATTTATTTGTATTTAATTTGAGTTCTAGGCCAACTTGTGAGTTATATTGGTATAAGTAGGGAACTTTTGGAGTCTTTTAATTATTATTTAGTGGGGAGGAAATAAAGGATAGATGTGAATTTGAGAGCTAGAGCTACAGCTTAGGAATTAGAAGATCTCTCGGTGGACCTGAGGGTACAAGTGTGGATTCTTCCTTGTGGTCTTATCCAGTTATGTATCTGGACTAACTGAGATTGGTTGTAAGTTGGATATTGTTTGATCTTGAAAAATTAAAATTTTAATAGATTTTTGTATTTGGCCCTAACCCGAAAGGCCTTACAACTAGGCATATTGCATGCAATCAGTTATATTGTATGAACAATTATTGTAATTTCGTATCAGATCTTGCATTTTTGCTTCTTGCTATTGTGTTTTTGATGCATGTTTATATTGCTGGGGACTAGGAAATTTCCTTTGGGGATTCTCCTAACTTTCCCTACACTAGGTTGTATCAAAGCGAAGGTTGTTCTTGAGTGTGTTGACAAATCACCGAAGCTGAGGTAGCTTACATTAGGATTTGCAAATAAGGTTGATCTTGTGGCTGATTGATATTCTTCATTGGTGGATTTATTGCTTAGGGTTTGCTAAAATTTTGGAAGATGCCTCCAAGAATATTGGACCAAAGGGAAAGTGTTGATCTTAGTGATGTTGTAGAAGAACAGATCTCAGAGAAGATGAGAGCAGAGTTCAGATATGAGATTGCATTGATGAAGAGTGACATGATTTTTAAAATTGTAAGTGCTTTAGGTGGTGTACCTAGGAATGTGGCTACTAAAGGAAGTTATGAGGAAGTTTATGAAGCCTTTGAAGTTGTTAAATCTAGTGGTGAGGACATAACTGATCATGTGGAGATACCTATTAGAACTAGGGCTAGTTAGTTTGCTAGACTTGGATCTCAGTTGAAGCTGAAGCATAAGATGGAGGTTTCTAATTTTTAGGTACTTTTAATCCTAAATATTTGATTGATTGGATTGGTGAATTGGAAGACTACTTTGAGCTTGAGGATATCAAGGATCCACTCCAAGTGAGGTTAGCACAAACTAAGTCAAAGGAACATGCTAGACTTTTGTGGAAGGAACTACAAAGAGATATAGAAGAGTAAGGTGAAATGAAGATCATTAAATGGAGGTTGATGGTGACTAAGTTGAAGGCTAAGTTCATTCCTACTGATTATGAACTTGATTTGTTTAAAAGGTTACAAAATTTAAAATAGAAGGATATGACTATGAAAGATTGTAGAGAGGAATTCTACAAGTTGACTATTTGGTCTAGGCATAGAGAATTATCAAAAGAGAAGGTAGCTAAATATTTTAATGGTTTGAGATTAAATATTTAGGATGAGGTTGGTATGTTTAATATTTCTTCAGTTGAGGATGCTTATTAATATGCTTTGAGTGTAGAGGAGAAGCTAAAAAGGAATAATCAAGGTAGTTCTCAAGGGAAGGAGAAGCAGGGCAGCGCAACACAAGCTAAACTGAATGCAGAAGGTGAACCAAAACCTATTGAATAGAAAAGAAGGATAGGTGGAGGTGGGTTAAAAGGTAATTGTTTCAAGTGTGGTCAAGAAGGGCATAGATCTTTTGAGTGTCTAATTGGGAGGACAACTGCTATTGTAAATGAGGTTGTAGTCTAGGATAGTTAGCCTAAGCAAGGAGAGGGTTTGCTAGCTCAATGAATATTGGTTGGTGAGAAGACATTGGATTCTTGTTAGGGGAATAGTTTTTTAGTACTTGTAAGTCTGGTGGAAAAATATATAAGGTGATTGTGGATGGTGGTAGTATTGATAAGCTTGTTACCAAAGAGATGGTTCAGAAACTTGGTTTGAAGAGAATGAGACATCCTTATCCTTATAGGATTGGTTGGTTGCAAGGTGAGCATACTTTGGAAGTGAGGGAGAAATGCCTTGTTGATTTCCTAATTTTATTGTATAAGGATCAAGTGTTGTGTGATATTGTGAATATGAACAGTTGCCATGTGTTACTTGGTAGACCTTAGTGGTATGATTGCAGGGTTATGCATGATTGTGTTAGGAATGTGTTTACTGTCGAGAAAGGTGCTAGGAAGTTTTCCCTAATTTCTTTATAGGCTAGAGAGATTAGTAGGAGGAACCTGAGTATTGGTAGTCAAGTTGAATTAGTAGATTTTGAGAAGGTTGGAGATCAACATGGAAAGCAAACCTATGGAACACATGTGGTGCATGTGAAGAAGAAGAAGAAAAACAAGGGAAAGAGTGCACAAGTTGAAGACTTGTAGGACGTGTATGTAAATAAACAACTTGGAATTTATGTGCTAAATTCTAGAAGATGTTCCTCTAGTTACTAGAACATCTTTTCAAACTTGGGGTGTTTGACGTAGGAGCATCCTAGGCTTACCTGCAATCCTGCATGTTTGGAGAGAATTTGGTTAAGTGTTGCTGAGAATTGAGTTTGGATTTTGGTGGAATTAGTTTTCATGGTTATATATGTGTTGGAGACACTTTGGAGAACCTTTTCTCATGATTTCATAGAGATCGGATGGATTGTGTTGAAGTTTGAATTGTTTTTACCTTGCTATTGGAACTTCATTTTTCTGGTTTTTGGGTGCCTATTGCAGACCATATAACTAATTGTAATTAATGAATGAGAAGTTTTTAACTTAATGGATTGAAGAGGGTATAGATTAATATCTCTGGTTAAGGGAACAAGTCCTAATTCATTATAGGTTGGGAGATATGGCAATTCTCCTAGAGTATCAATTTTTGGCAGTTTTGCGCAACAATTTTCTGTGCATAACTTTCAGGATGGATGTACACTTTTCCTTAAAGAATTAGCCTTTGAAAATTTAAGGGGTTTTAGAAGACCTAAATTAACATCTATTATTTGAGCATGAGTTATAATTCAATCAGAGCTAGGAGATATCTCTTTTTTTCTCAGATATCAATTTTTGGACATTTAATTGTTGTTGCAGGCCGACTTGTGGCATTTAATTTATGTATTTATATTTAATTTGTGTTCTGAGATGACTTGTGACTTATATTGGTATAATTAGGGGTCTTGTGGAGTCTTTTATTTATTATTGTGTTGGCATGGAATGAAGGATAGATGTGAATTTGAGAGCTAGAGTTGTTGCTTAGGAACTAGAGGATCTCTTGGTGGACATGAAGGTACAAGTGTGGATTCTTCTTGGTGTTCTTATCCAATTGTGTATCTGGACTACCTGAGATTTGTTGTAAGTTGGATCTTTTTGGATCTTGCAAAACTAATTTTTTAATTTTTTTTTGTATTTGGCCCTAACCCGGAAGGCCTTACCTCCAAGCATATTGCATGTAATCAGTTATATTTTATGAACAATTATTGTAATTTGGTATCAGATCTTGCATTGTTGCTTCTTGCTTTTGTGTTTCCACTACATGGCTATATTGTTAGGGACTAGGACATCCCCTTTGGGATTTTTCTACCTTGCACTACACTAGGAGGTATCAAAGCGAAGGTTGTTCCTGAGTGTGTTGACAAATCATCAAAGCTAAGGTAGTTTACACCAAGATTTGCAAAGAAGGTTGATCTTGTGGCTGATTGATCTTCTTGATTAGTGGATTTATTGCTTAGTGTTTGCTAAAATTTTGGAAGATACCTCCAATAAGATTGGACCCTAGGGTAATTGTCAAACTTAGTGATGCTATAGAAGAACGGATCTTAGAGAAGATGAGAGCAGAGTTCAGATCTGAAATTGCATTGATGAAGAGTGACATGATTGTTGAAATTGTAAGTGCTTTAGGTGGTGTACCTAAGCATGTGGCTACTAAAGGAAGTTATGAGGAAGTTTTTGAAGACTTTGAAGTTTCTAGATCTAGTGGTGAGGGTAGAACTGATCATGTGGAGAGACCTATTGGAACTAGGGCTAGTTAGTTTGCTAGACCTGGATCTCAATTGAAGCTAAAGCATAAGATGGAGGTTTCTAAATTTTTAGGCACTTTGAATCCTAAAGACCTAATTAATTAGATTGGTGAATTGGAAAAATACTTTGAGGTTGAGGATATTGAGGATCCAATCTGAGTGAGGTTGGCACAAACTAAGTTGAAAGGACATGTTGCTCTTTGGTGGAAGGAACAACAAAGAGACATAGAAGAGGTATGTGAAATGAAGATAGCTAGATAGAGGTTGATGGTGACTAAGTTGAATTGGTATGCTTAATATTTCTTCAATTGAGGATGTTTATTAGTATGATTTGAAAGTAGAGAAGAAGCTAAAGAGGAAGAATCAAGGTAGTTCCTGAGGGAAGGAGAAGTAGGGCAGCTTAGCACAAGCTAAACCAAAAGCAGAAGGTGAACCAAAACCTATTGAACATAGAAGAAGGATAGTTGGAGGTGGGTTCATAGGTAATTGTTTCAAGTGTGGTCAAGGAGGGCATAGATCTTTTGAGTGTCTAATTGGGAGGACAACTACTATTTTGAATGAGGTTGCAGTCTAGGATACTCAGCCTGAGAAAGGAGAGAGTTTGCTAGCTTGGCAAGTATTGGTTGGTGAGAGGACATTGGATTCTTGTCAGAGGACTAGTTTTTTCAGGAGTTGTTGTAAGTCTGGTGGAAAAATTTGTAAGGTGATTGTGGTAGTACTGATAACCTTGTTGCTGAAGAGATAGTTCATAAACTTGGTTTGAAGATAATGAGACATCCTTATCCTTATAGAATTGGCTTGTTGCAATGTGAGCATTCTTTGGAAGTGAGGGAGTAACACCTTGTTGATTTCTAGAGTGGGTAGTATAAGGATCAAGTGTAGCATGATATTGTGGATATGAATAGTGTTGGAGTTGATGAAATCCAACTTCGAAGTTGCTCACGATCACTTGTATGCGAAAACCTGTCAAAGAGAAGCCAAGAGGAGAAGAGCGTGGAGCAAGGGAAAAATCCTAAATGGACATGAGAGACCACAAGATATTGAAACACAAGAGAAAATGTATTTACAATATGAGAAGTGATATTGTGATGAAAATACAATGAGGGAGCCCAAATATAAAGAGCTCAAGGAATCTTCTAGAACAAGCTAGAAGACACTAGGAGATAAGTGTGACAACTAAGCATACATCCACTTGAGGTGGAAAGTCCTCAAACAATGTGAGAGGATAAGTATGACTTATGAGAGAACAAACTCCCATATTTTCAACAACTTATAATGAACTCCTAGGCTACAACTAATAAATAAATGCATTTACCTAAGTAAGCTTAAGTAATAGAATAAATAATTAGTAAATTAATTATTTACTCTAACACCCCACCTCAAGTGAAACTTAGGGAAATGCCTTAAGCTCACAAAACTAAGAAATGCAGAATGGGTCCCATCAACGAGGCCATGTTAGGTACCCTCCCCCAAAAAGAGGTAACCTAGTGAGGAACTAAAGAAGCCTCCAACTAGGGAAATGTCCCCTAAAATAGGAACAAGGAGTGATCATGAAGAACATCATTGAAGCAAGAAGAGGCTACAAAATTTGCCATCAAAAGAAAAATTATTGGTCTGAAGAACCTCCATGGAAGAAGAAAGCATGAACCGAGCATGTCTATATGGTAGATGATCCATCTCACTGAAATGCATAGGTAGCCAACCACTGCAATCACCTTGTATATAGGATCAACCATTGAATACATAGTTCACACTAATGAACCATAAAACCATGGATGCATTAGAAAAATAGCATAACCCCCCCCCCCCCCCCTTAATGCAGACGGGGTGAGATGACAGGCAACTGAGAAGGTGGTCCAAAGTCTCCTGTAGATGAACCAAGAACAACGAGAGAAGAAGAGGTACAAAACACCCATAAAGACACGGTCACACTGACTCTACATGGGGCTAATGTTGTGGAAGGGACACTCACTTGACAAAGGGAGAATGCCTAAAACAACAAACAACTATCCCCTCCATGGTGCTTTATGAAAATAGTGCATGTACAATTGACTCAAAACAACGTTCATGACCTTCGGAATGCAAGAGTGGCACTTTATCTTAGTGTGATACATAAAAGAACGTCAAAATGATAGCTATAATGATCAAAACTAAAAACAAGCTGCAACAAAACAAAGTACAACCTAAAAAAAAGGAAACCATGCTAGAAAAATAATCCTCGAGCCTAAAACACTCAAGATATCCACAATATAGAAAAAATACCAAAAATATGATAGAAAGAGCATGGGCCAAAAACTAAAAAAAAGGACCACATTTTTGAAAAGATGACAAAACCAGCTTTCCAAAAATATAAAGTTTTCAAAAAAGTGACATGGGATGCAAAAGATATGCTTGCCGGAGTCAAAAACATAACTTTGGACTTTGACTAAAAAATGGACAGTAAAAAAACATCAAAACCTAAAAATATCTACAGTAATGTCTCTGTCTCGGAACCAACTTTTCAACGCTCCTTTCAGATCAAAAAAATACCTCCATATGCAAAAGTTATGGCCAAAAAACCAACAAGAGCTCCAAAATAGAACCAAGAGAGGTGCATGCAAGGTCTAATGATGCAAGCGCTGATGTCATGCTGACATCAACAATCCATGCAATTAAATTTGATGGTTTGGAGACCGTCGCAGCAAAAAAGAGGCCATGTGGCAGCCACGTGGCAAAAATGCTAATGTGGTAGGTGTGACGTGGTAGGGCAACATGGCAATGTGCCATGTGGCACACATGCCACATGTCACACCTGCTGCTGACTGTACTACAACTACTGCTAACTAGAATAGGTGTCAACCGTAGAATGTGCCACAAACTGCCAACAGGGCACTGACTTTGCTGCTGACTAGACTTCCATGCAGGCAAGCAGAGAACCTCGAAGGAGCCGCGGGAGAAGGTTTTGCCACCAACGGAGCTCTATTGGTGGGCGGCAGCAGTGCTATGGCAGCATGTGGGCTGAGCACTGGTGGCTCAGCGGTAGTAGGATGATTTTTATTTTTTTAAATTTTTCTTCACCAAAAATCGTTCGTACGACCATACGGAAGGGCCTATGAGCAAATTTTTTTTGCCTCTTGGAGGTCTGTCTCCAAAATTGAAAAGCTTTATATGAATTTTGACTGCAAATGGCCTTTCGGATCTAATGGCAGCATCTATTTGGGCTGAAAGTGCTCTAAAAATTTGTTGTTTCTACAATTTGAAGAAAAAATGTACAAACAAACTAGGGTTTGTGACTTCAAATGATGGCTTCAAAAAACCTTCAACCAAGCAGTAGTAGGGAGGCTCTGATACCATGTTGGAGTTGATGAAATTCAACTTCGAAGACATCCACGATCACCTGCATGCAAAAACCTATCAAAGAGAAGCCAAGGGGAGAAGAGTGCAGAGAAAGGGAAAAACCCTAAACGGACATGAGAGACCACAAGATATTGAAACATAGAGAAAATTTATTTACAATATGAGAAGTGATATTGTGATGAGAATACAATGAGGGAGCCCGAATATAAAGAGCTCAAGGAATCTTCTAGAACAAGCTAGAAGACGCTAGGAGATAAGTGTGACAACTAAGCATACATCCACTTGAGGTGGAAAGTCCTCGAACAATGTGAGAGGATAAGTATGACGTAGGAGCAAAAAAACTCCCATACTGTCAACAACTTATAATGAACTCCTAGGCTACAACTAATAAATAAATACATTTTCCTAAGTAAGCTTAAGTAATAGAATAAATAATTAGTAAATTAATTATTTACTCTAACAAATAGTTGTTATGTGTTACTTGGTAGACCTTGGCAGTATGATTGTAGGGTTGTGCATGATTGTATTAGGAATGTGTTTACAATAGAGAAAGGTGGTAGGAAGTTTTCCTTGATTCCTTTGCAAAATGAAGAGCTCGGTAGGAGGATCTAGAGTATTGGTAGCCGAGTTGAGTTGGCAGATTCTGGGAAGGTTGGAGATTAGCATGGAAAGTAGACCTTTGGAACACTTGTGGTGGATGTGAAGAAGAAGAAGAAAAACAAGGGAAAGAGTGTGCAAGTTGAAAACTTGGAGGGCATGTATGTGAAGAACTAGTTTGGGATTTATGAACTGAATCCCAAAAGATATTTTTCTAGTTACTGGGACATCTTGTCGAACCTAGGGTTGTGTTTCTATGGTTAGGGATGTGTTGGAGACACATTGGAGAACCTTTCCTCATGATTTCATAGATATTGGATGGATTGTGTTGAAGTTTGAATTGTTTTTACCTTGCTGTTGGAACTGCATTTTTCTGGTTTTTGGGTGCCTCTTGCAGATAGTATAACTAATTATCCTTAATTAATGAGAAGCTTTGAAATTTATTAATTGGAGAGGGGATAGAGTACTATATTTTATTAAGCATATAAGTCCTAATTCATTATAGGTTGGGAGATATGGCAATTCTTCTGGAGTTTCAATTTCTGGTAGTTTCGCATGATAAATTTCTCTGCATAACTTTTAGGATGAATGCATACTTTTTTGTGGGGAATCAGCCTTTGCAAATCTAAGGGGTTGTATAGGACCTAAATTAATATCTATGGTTTGAATCATGACTTCTAATTCAATTGGAGCTAGGAAATATCGTGATTTTTCTCTGATATCAATTTTTGGACATTTAATTGTTTTTGTAGGCCGACTTGTGGCATTTAATTTATGTATTTGTATTTAATTTTTTTTTTGGGCTGACTTGTGGCTTAGATTGGTATAAGTAGGGGTCTTGTGGAGTCTCTAGTCATTATTGAGTTGGGATGGAATGAAGGATAGATGCAAATTTTAGAGCTAGAGCTACAGATTAGGAAGTAGAGGATCTCTTGGTGGAACTGAGGGTACAAGTGTGGATTCTTCTTGGTGTTCTTATCCAATTGTGTATCTAGACTAGCTGAGATTGGTTGTAAGTTGGATCTTGTAGAATTGATTTTGTAATTGTTGTTTGTATTTTTCCTCAACCTAGAAGGCATTATAGCCAGGCATATTGCATGTAATCAATTATATTTTATTAACAATTATTGTAATTTGGTATCATATCTTGCATTGTTGCTTCTTGCTATTGTGGTTTCGCTATGTGATTATATTGCTAGGGGCTAAGACATCTCCTTTGGGGATTCTCAAGCCTTGCGCTTCACCACAAAACCATCCCAAACAAGGTTGATGAAGCCTTATAATAACAACTTTCTAATGATCCCAACAATAGACTATAACACCATAGTTCATAAAACTATTACAATGTAAACTTAAATAACATTACAAGCTATTTGACATTCTAGATCTCCTCCAACCATTTCTGATAGTGGTCATCTTCTTTCAGCTAGAGAAAAGAGACACAAACAATATCATGATGTCAGACTAAAATTTTAATAATTCAATATCATCAAATAGGATATGATTAGGAATCATCACAAATAATTAATTTACCATATATAAAAAATGATAGCATTTATCATAGTACCAACAATGACATTAATATGAATCTCATGAACCTATAAAACCTTTTTCCAACCCAACATATGACTAAATATTCTAGGAAACTAAAAACTATAGATAATTCCAAAAAATATGCTTCAAATTTTTCATAAGATGACAAAAAGGCATTTCACTAACATAAGATCTTTGAAAAGTTTAGTTTATCACCAACTAGTAGCTTAGCATGAAGGATCTTTCAAGTAAAAAATTGAGCATTATCCTCCACTTTATATTTTTAGATTTGAGCAATTAGAGTATTTCATTTTCTTTCTCAAAAACTACAACTACATTTTGTATTAAAATTTTGATTTAGAGACATTATGAAGGAGTTTCAGGTATATTTGGTTAAGGGGGAACAAAAAATGATATTTGTCCAATCACAACCAATCTTTAAAGAAATTACATTTTTTTGGTGTAAATATTTTCATAGGAATTTTTATAGGGACTAGGGCTTCAACACAAGTTACAAACCCCTTATATCTATTGTTCAAAAAAATAATAATTTTTGGTGTTTTACGAGTCATCCCAATTAAGGAACTAAAATCCCAAATATCACCAAAATGTTTCTTGTCTTTTTTGAACAAATAATGAGCTTATTGAGGAAAGATTACATCTAGAAGTTATCAAGCCACCCGACACCCTAGCACTTATTATTTATAATAGCTTTATCAATGTGATGAAAAATCAAGATTTTTCATTGTTCTTGTCTGGATAAAACCCACACAATTCATTCAACTTCTAAATAAATTCCTTGTGTCCTTGGATCCAAAAGATCCAACCCACCATTGATCTTAGGTTAAATACAATGTAACTAGGATGTTGTTTTGAAATCTTATTTACCCTCCTAGTTTGTTCATATGAATTGATAGATGAGTTTATTTAAGTCCTCATAATCTTTTTTGGATGACATGTAACAAGAAGAGTAGTAAACATGAGAGGCTAACACAAATATTTGTTACCACTTTTACTTGAAAATGATATAATCTTGTCCTCCTAATTAAACAATTCATTTTTTAGTTTAGTTAAAAGCTAAATCCACATGGTGTACTAGTTGACTCCTAGACCAAAAGGAAATTTGAGTTATCAAGTGATTTGTCTGTATTTAATTTGGCTTCATCCCTTAGGAATCCAGTGAGGAACTAGATTAGATCTAATCATATAGGATTCAATCTTATTAGGTACTAATTTTGATCTTGAAATAGAAAAATATAAATTAAGGACCTTCAAAACATTACTAGTTTGAAACTAAAAATTTTGAATGAAAAATATACTATTATCAACAAAGTGACTATTTATAAAAGTTGAATTGTTTTGAATGGATATTCCTTTAATTAAATCCATCTAGTTATACTTTTGTGGCTTATATCCCAATGCATCAACAACAAAAACATTAAAAAAAATGTAATAAATGACATCCCTATTTGATTGAAATTGCGCCAAAAGTTGAATCAAAGAGTTATTGATCATCAATTTTGCTTCAACATCCTTAAATGACATTTGAACATGCTTACATAATTTGGGGTCAAATCCCAAACATTACAACATTTTTTATGATAAAATTATATCTCATTCTATCATAAGCTTTATTGAAATCCAACTTCCAAACAATACATTTTGACCTCTTTGTTATTTACAGTTGCTAGTTTCCCACACCAAAATTAGATTGTCCAAAATATATCTTCCACTAAAAACTTGAATTTAATCAGCTATAACTATACCTTTAGCCAAAGGTTTGATTCTTATGCCTTAGGAATTATATTTTTGTTAAAAGTACTAAAAATATCAATTAAATTAAATCTTCTATTAGGTAGTAGCATTAACATATTTTTTGATTCAGCAACCATTGATCCATTTATATATCCATTTTTAGTGGAGTGTAGCGGGCTAGTGAAAGCTAGGCAATATATTAGTTGGGAGGTCAAGTTAGCCTCAAGAGCTAGATTGTTTGTTAGATCTTTGGTCAAGGGCTGTTGAATTTGGATTAGAGATAACCTAAACAATAAAATAAATTAAATTACAAACATATCATAAATAAATAAACAAGAGTTCTGAAGGAGCTAGAGTTCTTGCCTTTTGTTTGAAACAAAAGATCAATTTGTGCGTATTAAAAAATGTGCAAACTTTTTGTGCCATGTTTAGTCACAATAGGATTATAGGTAACTACATAGTAAGTTTTTTTCAATATTAGTTTCTTGAATGATAACTATTTGAATACTTTGAGGATTGTTAGATGCCCTTATTCGGATAGCGATGGTTGTTATCATCACTTTAATGATACAAGATTTATTACTATCAACATCAAAATATTTTTAAGAATCTCAAAGATACATTTAACTCAAATAGATTCAACTTTTAAATATTATAAATTAATTACTAGATTTATGTAACTTAGTTATTATTTATAGTTTTTTATTCCTATTTTATATTTAGTATTATAGTTTTAAAATTGACATATTAATTAATACCACAACAATGTTTTAATTTGTAAAAATGTATAATGGAAAAATAATATAAATTTTTTATATTAATGCTCTCTATATAAATATTTTATTTTAATATGGTTGAATATTAAATTATAGATATAGTTTTCTAATATATTTATCAATGATAATTTTTTTAAATGTGAACTAAAATATTTAATGAATTCCAAGCAATGAATTTTGATAAGGGACCTTTTAAGAAAAATATTTAAATAATTGTGCTTTTAAAACCTTCAAAGTATCTAAAGTGAAAATTTGAATAAGAGTGGATGAAGATGTTTGTCATGAATGAGTAAAAATGGCAGAGTAGTGGAGAACATGGTTCCTGAACAAGCTTGCAGTGGGTTACCAAAAACATGGAAGAAATAGTTAGAACTCGAGATGGTTTGAGCCATTCAGGAGAAATGAAGGCTTGAACTATTAGGGAAATAGAAATGAGAGGTGGCAAGAAGTAGAAAATTTCAAGAAAATTTTTAGTGGAAAAAAGTGGGACAACAAAATGGTGAAAAGTGGCAAAAAGAGAGAGAAAGACACATCTTTAATGGACAAAGGAGTCATCCAGTGTAGAGCTTCACATCTGTCAATTTGGGGGGAATGGTGGTTTTTGAAAATATTGGTAAGAGACTAAGGAAACCATAGGTTGTGGTAAACCAAGAGAAGTAGTTGATTGAGGAACAAGAAATGACAAGATGCATAATAGAAAGGGCATTGATAGAAACAAGTCCTATGAAGGAGAAAAGAGATCTGTTAGAAAAGAATACTTTCTTCATAAAATGGGGAGGGCCATAGCCTGCAATAGGAAAGATAAAAATATGGTGTGATGAGAAGTGGGGAAAGGTGAAAGATTTCAAAACTCTAGAGAATGGGTTTTGCATGGTTATGGTGGAGATGGCTCAAAATAGAGATTGGATTTTGAATGGTGGACCATATTTTATGAAGGGTTTTGGGTTTTACATGAAAGCATGGGTCCCAAAATTTGATCCCACAAAGGAAATAATAAAGCAATTTCCTCTCTGGGTGGGTCTGAGAAACCCGCCTCAGGAATATTGGTTGGAACATTGTTACAGAGCAATTGGAAATAAACAGAGAAAATTTATTAAGGTCATGAAAATGGTGGATAAGGAAACCCTACAAATATTTCCAAGAGTATGCATAATGTGGAATGATTGTCACCCTTTACCAAAAATGGTTGAGATCTATGAGGGGGAGATTTGGAGATAACCCGTGTTGATGGAAGAAGGTTTGATGGTGTGCAATCATTGTCTGTGTGAGGAACATGATTCAGAAAGTTGTAAGCAAGAAGGATGATAGAAAGGAAAAAAGGAGGAAAAGCTATTAAATAAGGCAATTGAGATAGCTCAAACAAAGGAAGGGGAGCAGTGAGAGTGGGAGAAATTTTTTAAGGGGGCTACTATAGAAGTGGAAAACAATATGATGTGGAAAACAAAAGAAAATAACTGTCAAAAGAGGGAAAAAGTAGCGGTTGAAATAATGGAGGTGGAATAGGGGACGGAGTTTGGAGTAATGGTGAGAAGTTTCTTACAACAAGAACTCCATCAAGAAAAGGAAGTGGTAGAGGCTTAGCAAAGTAGAGGCTTCAAAGAATATGATGGTATTGGGGAAGACCAAAGGCTAAGAGGGGACTTGGAGCTGGGGGAAAGGTAGATAATAAGGGAAGAACATACAACTATCATGTGCTGAGAAGAACCTCAAATGTCACAAAGCAGTTTGGGTAGGGAAGTAAATGAGGTTAAAAGGAATGGGGAAAAATAAAAGGGGTGAGAGGAGGTTGAAGTTTATAGGACAATTTTTAGAGGGGGAAGAAGATAGAGGTCTAGGGGAGAGGGCCTAGTACTTGAACACCGTAACTTTATGCTTATCAAAACCCTACATAAAGATTTTAAATTGCTCCTAGTTTTTTGTAGCAGCTTAGTTGGTGAGTTGCCTACTTATAAGTAAGGTTTTAGTCCACGTCACCCATTATGATGCCACATCAACATGCTTTTTACCAAGTTGTCCAAAACAACTCAAAAAAAAATGAGACCAATGGTCATGCATAAAGGCTACCCATAGTTGAACATCTGATGTGGCATCACATCATTGGTTAATTTTTATAACTAAAGGTACATTTTATTCAATTTTGGGCTGTTAGCATTGTACTAACAACTTTAAAGTCACAAGTATTAGTACAATGTTGTCAAAAAAATTAGACATTAAGTCAATAAGTGTAGGTATCAAGTGAACAACTCCTATCACAACTATTGGAACACGTTCAAGTACTGGGTCCTCTCCCCTAGGGGAGGTTTTTAAAGATATTGAAATCTATCCAATTAGAAACCTTAAAGGTGGCTCTATTGATTCAAGCTCAGAGGAGAGCTCAAATTAGGATGATCAAGAAAGGGAGGTTGAAGTGGAGAAGATTACCTTGGGCTAGAGGAGAAAATGGCACTCAAAGAATAAAGAACTCTTGAAAAAATAGAAAGTAAAAAGCACAAAGCTTAGATAGGGGAAAGCCAAAAGAGGGGGAGAATAAAACTAAATTCTTTGATCCAAATTGTAGGGAGTGCAAGAGGCTAGAGTAAATTGAAGATGAGAAGCGGGAAAAATCCCTCCCGAAAGGGCTGAAGATCTTATCATGGAATGTCAGGGGTTGTAATGCCTTCGACAAGATGCACCTGATCAAGAGGGGCATTGATCAAGAAAAACCAGATGTAGTTCTAGTTCAAGAAACAACCATAAAAATAGATGATGTTGAAGGTGTAAAGAGGAAGTTTGGGAGATGGAAAAATGATTGGGTTGCTACTGAAGGAGCATCTAGAAAGATAAGTTTCTTATGGAAGGTGGATTCAGTGGTTGGGATTATAATTGATGAGATCCAATTATAACCTATTTAATTCCCTATTTTAATCCATTTTATGCACTTACCTACTCACTTCCTTATTCCATTTCCATTATATTCCATCCCATTTTATTGGGTTATGTTGCATATGGATTAATATTTATAAGCAATATTTAATATTGTTTTGGGATTAAAATACGAAAAATACATTAATTGATTTCTTTTACTAATATTTACTACTGCAACATGTTGATTTTTCATTATAGATCTTCTTACTATTTAACAAACTTCCTATTGCTTGTCAGTCAGGACTGCAACTTGCTTTCGCTAGCCAGTCAGGACTGCAACTTCCTATCGCCTGCTAGTTGGGATTGTAAATTCCTATTGCATTTGGATGTGAACTATTATTCTTCTAAAATAAAATGTCTATTGCTGCAATCTCATTTGAAAATATATTCTGGTTAGACACATGTATTACAATCTATATGGAGTTTAAACTACTTAATATCTACCTTTGTTTCTGTCATACGATGACCTCTAGCCATGCAAGGGAAACAATAGAAAATAACCAAGGAAAATTTTTGTTGCATATATCCACGTGGGAAACTTTATTAGTATTTAGTTTCCTATATTTATGTGCAATTATAAATGTAATTCATGTGGCATTGTTTTCTTATATCTACTTGGCCATAAGCTAGTCACGTAGATATCTCATACATATTTTGTTAAGTGTTTTTTTAATAGCAATGGTATATATATGGTCAAATATCATAGAATAGGGGAGTCAGGTTTGAATACATAGATTTTTGTAGAAGGGATTATTGTACACAGACTATTATTATTATTTTGAAATATAAGTTCCATATTTGCATGATTATGAAGGTGTAAGACTATTGTTTTTCTTCATCAGGTAGCTAAGGAGGAAGGGCTCACTCTGAAGTTACCCGATGATTATTTTTTGTGAGTTATGTTTGGAGTCCATTTAAATTAGTTTTCATTTGTATGTTAATTATGTTAGCATTACATAGTATGAATTTAATCGTAGTATATTAGTTTATGTGTTTAATATCTGTATTTTATTATATAATAACATTTCATATGAATTAGATTAGGAGTGGATAATTCGTTAAGAGTTGTAGTTATTTTATCGTAGAATATTTCTATTGTACTTCAGTAAGTTTCTACTTTTGGAAGTGGTAGTTCCTATCGTAGAAGTATTTCAATTTGGTGTGAGTTTTTTTTCATGTGTTATAGATGCATTCATAAACCCTCATCTCACAACTACCATCCCTTAATGGCATACTACTCGGACACCTTTCACAAACTTACACTCTCAGATTGACACGTATAGACCAACCAAACTTCATTATAAATCATTAATTCATTATTATTATTTGCCCCAGTGTTGGCTTATCATTTTTGTGTCATTGTTGGGGAAAGGTGTCAAAGGCATGTTAGTTTGATGATTTGAGTTAGGAAAAATGTGTTAGGATGAAAGCTTTTGCAACTGCTAGCCTTGCTTAAGTAATTAATCTTAATTTGCATTGGTTAAATCATATAGATGCATTTCTTTAGAGTTTTGTTTTAGAGTTTGCAAGTAGGCTTAAAAATTAGATTCATTATTAGCTTTAGAAACTAGATTTAATTTTATATTAGCATTAGTTGTTGTGAGCTATTAGTAAAGAAAAAATACTTTTGAAGTTTTTTTTTTTTTTAAATAATGCATTCTCAAGGTTGTTCAAGTACATCAATTTTGCATTGCCGCTTGACCCCATTGGTGGTTGCTGCCCCCAAACCCTTGCTTTCAAATTTAAAAACAAATGAAGAAATTGGCAAGGAAATTGTGCTAACCAAAGGTGAGATTTTAATACCCTCTCTACCTAATGAATGCATCTTAAAAGATATTGATCTTCCATCATCACAGGTATGTACAAATGGTATCTTTATGTTTGACCAAGAAAATATCATTGATGAATTCTTAGAATAATGTGATTTTGATGATGAAAATCTAATCACTTGTTGTTCTAATTGCTACAGGAAAGATGACCAATGTATATGCCTGAACAATCAAGAGAACATGGTGAATGAGGTGCAATCTATTTCTAATCCTTACCATGATAAGGGTGGAAGTAACCAAGTATTCCTTATAATGGATGAACAATCTTGAGCACCAACTCAATAATATCAAGGTATGCATTATGTTAGTAACATGTATTGTCACTCTAATTCATTACAAAGCCAACATGTTTCTTCAAAACATACATCTCCACCTAGCATGCACAACAAATGTAATCATACATGCTCACAACAACCCATATATCCATCTTATATTCCACTATATCCATCCTTACCATCTTTATTTCACCCATCCTTCTTATTCCCATCTACTTTATCTCCTTCACACTTCTTACCAGATTCATTATCCCAGTCACGTTGGACTCCATCCTATCCACCAAAGGAAACTATATTGCCTCATCCAACATTTAATAATAAGGTGTTTGGAAATATATATAATATTAAGCTTTCAAAGATCCCTATACAATCTAATGATTTTCTTGAAATTGATAATTCAACATTGGAATGTATTGTTGTATATAAGGGATGTGATTTTGGTTTAATTAAATTAGAAGAACAATATTATTTATTGAATTATAATCAGCTTTGTTCTTCTTTTCCACTTAGTGAATTCCAAATACCCATAAATGAGCCCATACTTCAAATTTCCCCAATTTTAATTATTTGACTCATAAATATATGTGGTAATATTAATCATGCACTAAGTCATGTCAAGCCATATGCATTCCATATTTCACAAATATGCTACCTTTTCCTCCAAGATCTATATTCTACTACTTTTTCACTTATACATATTGATATTTGGAGGCCTATGGTTAAAATGTGCATTCTTCACATACTTGTTGATTTGGGACCAATAATTGATTAAGCACAATCATAAGGGATTCTATGCATTAATGACCAGAATGTCAAAACTGGATGATCATTATTCCTCATTGTTGATTTTTTTCATTGTCCTAAGATGAAAAAATACACCATGGATGATTCATCTATGTAGCAAGGATCAAAGTATTACTATCTATATATTATTCATTCTTGGTTCTCGTATATCTAACTAATCATTCATTGATTACACATGTTGATTTCTTGATTCCTTGGATGATTCAAATTCTCTCTAATTTGAGAACCTACAATTAAATTGGGAATACATCCATTGAATTATTGAAATATTTGATTTATCTATCATTCAATAAGGCTCACAAAATTCTAAAGATGTGTTACTCTCTTTGAGTTACCTAATTTCATTGGTTATCCTAACGATTTCATGACATTGTAGCATGAAGTTAAGTTGGGGGGAATCCCTCCAATCTTGTGGTTCTTAGATGATATCCAATCAAGCTTCAATAATTGTTTTGTTGGTCATTTTAGAAAACCTTGACATGTGACACCCTAATGATTCAAGTTATGTATTCTTATATTGATTGACATTGGTATAATTCGTTATAACCACATTCTTTCATTTTTATCAAGTATTTATTAATATTAATAACTATACCTATCATTTGTAAAGTGATGTTACACTTAATGATAGGGTTAATAATAGGATAAAATTGCTCTACTATGCTTGATATGGCTGGTTTTGAGAATATGGTTATAGGTCTCTTGTTGTGGTGAGATGATCTTATAAAAAAATACCTGTTGATGATTCTTCTCTATACAAGCATTACACTATGTTGGCATTGTGTGGGCTTACTGGCTATCTGGTGCATATCTGATTCACTTGTGTGTCACTATTCAAGATGACATGCAAATTATGGCATAGGGTGGTCATTACCTTGAAATGAGATTTATTTTCTTTGGTGATTTATCACATGGAGAAAAAAATGCAACTTGGTCTATGAGATTCTTGATCATTTTTGAGCTACACGTTGAGAAAAACATTAAAGACATTGTAGATCATCACACTCCTTCCTCGAGTTGTGTCTTCTTGGCACATTGGAGACCATTGTTGGTATTTCACTCTATGACCTTGTCCTTGATAATGAAGGTGTGTTTATTTTAGGAAATGGATATCTCTCATTCTGTAGAAGGATTGGATATGTAGCATAGCTTCATGCTAGGTGATCTAATTTTTTCATTATCAGAGCACTATGTCATATGAGTAGATCATCATCCTTGTGATTACTTCTTTCATCCAAGTGTCCCAGTATGTTTTGAAGCTCTCCAGTCAGTTTTTAGATTTAGTGGTTTGAGATACATAGAACAAAAATGTTTCTAGTGCAGTGGTTTGTGGTTTCAGTTTTGATGAGGTTATTCTTGGTGATCATTTCAAGTTCCTTATGCAATCAAGCTTCAATAGTGCCTTCTGTATGGTCATGGACAAAAATCAAGCTTTGGATAGTATCATTTTTCATCATCCATGTTAGAATTTCATTTCTTTGGTGATTCTATGCAGTAACTAAAAAATTGGAAAGAAAAAAACAACAAAATAAAAAGAAAAGAAAAAGAGAAAAAAAAAAAAGAGAAAAAAAAAAAAAAGCAATAAAAGGGCCAACAATGAAAACCTTTGTGTGTTGTTGGCTAGTTAATATCTAAAAATTGGTTTCCGATGGATGTTAACTGCAAAATAAATTCTTAGTGGTGAAAATTGTTCTTATAGTGCCATTAAGTGGCGGGTGACTGAAAATTAGTTTTCCAACGGTCACTTGTCATTATCAAAATGTGAAAAAATGAAAAAAAATTGAAAAAAAAAAGCCAAAAATAAAAAAATGCAATAATTGGTGTTCTTGGTTTTTCTACTAATTATTCTTTCCAGGAACACTCATCAGCTTAAGATGTTCTTTTCATTCTTGGCACCTCTTGTCACTCACTCTTGTAGCTCAGTGTGATCCTTGAATCTTTGCTCACCCATAATCTAAGTTGCATGTTTAGTTGAGGTGTTTTTAGTGGAATGTGCTACTTCCTATTGTATGATCTACAATGCTTCAATTGATGTTGGTGGTCCCATAGATTTCCCTCTTTATACTAGTTTTATGGTTCCTTTCAGTGGTCTTCTCTTTGATGCTTTTAGTCAAATGGTGGTCTTCTGTGGTGTTGTAGTTTTGAATGCCTCTCTTGGTTCCTTATTATTGATTCATCCATTTTGGCAGTCTTGGTTCCCGAGTTACTCTATGTTCTTGCCTTGGTCTCTCTACCCATGCATGTTGGTAAAACAATCGATTTTGTTTTTCCTTATTTTATCTGTAAACTTTATTTGTATTTCTTATTATGTTGATCATTATGCAACACCCCTCCCTATCCTCTCCTTATTTCCCATGGATGGTAAACATTTAAGTTAGGGGGGAGGAATGTCATCCTATTATCTTCCACTCATTTCCCTTTATAACTCCCTCACACTATCCATTATATCCATCATACAAAAGCCTTTATTTTGTCTCTCATCTCTCTTGTCTCGCCCATTTAAACTCCCTTTGTGAAAATTGAGATAAATTTCTCCTATATGAAACCTTTTGAACCATGATGCTATAAAAAATTGAAACAAAAAGCAAAAGAAAAGAGAGTAGAGAACTAATTTATGAAAATTTGAAAGGGATATCCCTATTGGAATTTTTTTTTTTTAAAGAAAGCTTGTCATGTAAAGCAAAGAAATGGATTTGTGTCTATGAGTTATCATGGCTTGAGATGGAGACAAAGCCACAATCCATAAACCTAAAGTTCTTTCAGTTAAAACTAAAGACCTTATGATCATAATGATTGCACGAGGATGTGCAATAAGCTAAGTTGGGGGGAATGATGAGAGCCAATTATAACCTATTTAATGCCCTATTTTAATCCATTTTATGCACTTAACTACTTAGTTCCTTATTCCATTTCCATTATATTCCATCCTATTTTATTGGTTTATGTTGCATATGGATTAATATTTATAAGCAGTATTTAATATTGTTTTGGGATTAAAATATGGAAATTGCATTAATTGATTTCTTTTACTAATATTTACTACTACAACATGTTGATTTGTCATTGTAGATCTTCCTACTATTTAACAAACTTCCTGTCGCTTGTCAATCGGATTGCAACTTCCTATTGCCTGTTAGTTAGGATTGTAACTTCTTGTTGCCTGCCAGTCAGGATTGCAACTTCCTGTCACCTGCTAGTCGGGACTGTATCTTCCTATTGCATTTGGACGTGAACTATTATTCTTCTAGGATAAAATGTCTATTGGTACAATCTCATTTGAAAATATATGATGGTTGGACACATGTATTACAATCTATATGGAGTTTAAACTGCTTAATATCTACCTTTCTTTCCATCATATGATGACCTCCAACCATGCAAGGGAAAGAATAGCAAATAACCAAGGAAAAATTATGTTGCATATATCCACGTGGGAAATTTTATTAGTATTTAGTTTCCTATATTTATGTGCAGTTATAAATGTAATTCATGTGGCATTTTTTTGTTATATCTGCTTGGTTGTAAGCCAACCATGTAGATATCTCGTAAATATTTTGTTTAGTGTTTGTTTTACAGCAATGGTATATATATGGTCAAATATCATAGCAGGGGGAGGCAGGTTTGAATACACAGATTTCTATAGAAGGGATTATTGTACATAGACTATTATTATTATTTTGAAATATAAGTTCCATATTTACATGATTACGAAGGTGTAAGGCTATTATTTTTCTTCACCAGGTAGCTGAGGAGGAAGGGCCCACTCTAAAGTTACGTGATGATTATTTTCTGTGAATTATGTTTGGAGTGCATTTAAATTAGTTTTCATTTGTATGTTGATTATGTTAGCATTACATAGTATGGATTTAATCATAGTATATTAGTTTATGTGTTTAATATCTATATTTGATTGTATAATAACATTTCATATGAATTAGATTATGAGTGGATAATTTGTTAAGAGTTATAGTTATTTTATCATAGAATATTTCTATTATACTTCAGTAAGTTTCTACTGCTGGAAGTGACAGTTCCTGTTGCAGAAGTATTTCAATTAGGTGTGAGTTTGTTTTCATGTGTTATAGATGCATTCATAAACTCTCATCTTGCAACTACCATCCCTTGATGGAATACTACTTAGACACCTTTAACAAGCTTACGCTCTCAGATTGACAAATATAGACCAGCCAAACTTCATTATAAATCATCAATTCTTTATTATTATTTGTCCCAGTGTTGGCCTATCAGTAATGCAGAAGGAAAAAAATTGGTAATGGATTAAGGTGAGTTCAAAAAAATTAGTATTTGAATTCAATATTCTCAATGTGTATGGACCAATTCAAAGTAGGGAGAAAGGAGTGTTGTGTCCAAAAATTTAATAGAAGTTTTAGAAATTCACAAGATGAAATCACAATCTCGGTGGGAGAATTACAATGTTATCCTTTACTTAGAGGATTAAAAAGGGGGAAGGGGGTGGAGAACGACCAAATAAGAGGACTTTTTAGCCTTTGTAACTTATAATGGTTTAGTGAATATTCCTTTTAGGTAGGGGAATTCACCTATAATAATAGAAGACCAAGTTTTGTAAGTGTACCATAAAAGTTGGACAGGTTCCTTTTAGGGGCAGATTGGACTAAGGTGGACTAGATGGTTGAAGCCGATATTTTATCAATCTATGAAAGTAACCACTTTCCAATTAGTTTGAGGATTCAGGAGGAGTGTGCCCCTAATAGATGCCCATTCAAATTTGAAGCAATGTGGTTAAGAGTAGATGGTTTTAAAGAGATGGTGGAATAATGGTGGAAAGATGCCCCTATTTGGGAAGGAAATAAAGCTTCCAAAATATTCAAAAAGCTACAACATATTAAAGGAAAGTTGAAGGTTTGGAACAGGGAAGCTTTCCAAAATATTTTCAAGAGAAAAGAAGAGCTGGAAGTGTCTTTAGAAAATTTGAATGAAGGAATTATTCAACAGGGAATGTGTGAGGAGGTTTTCCAAGTAGAAAATAAATTAAAAAAGAAATATGAAGAAATCCTAAGGAGAGAAGAAGTGTTTTGGAGGAAAAAATTGAGAGAAACATGGCTACAAGAAGGTGATAGGAACACTAAGTTTTTTCATTATTCAGTTAAAGTTAGAAGAGCTCATAATAAGATATTCTCCATAAAAAGTTTAGAAGGAATAGTGGAAAATGACCCAAAGGTGATTAAGAAGGAGGCAATTGAATTTTTCAAGAGGAAGGCTAGAGGTTGAAGGTGGGGCTTTAGAAGATGATGTTTTGGAGTGTATTCCAGAGTGTGTTATAGAAATGCATAATGTAATGTTGAGTGCTGAAGTAACAAAAGAAGAGATTAAAATGACTCTATGGGGATTAGGAAATGATAAAAGCCCAAGGCCAAATGGCTTAATAGGGAGTTTTTTTAAGACTCTTGTGGGAATGTATAGGGGATGAAGTGTGGGAGATGGTTGAGGAATCAAGAAGGGGTAGGTTTTCTCTAAAATATATTTAAAATACTTTCATTACTTTAGTGCTAAAAAAAGAAGAATGTAGGACTTTCGAAAATTTAAGACCTATCTTTTTGTGCAATATTCTATATAAAATGATTTCCAAAGTGATTAAAAATAGGTTAAATTTGGTTTTAAATGATGTCATTTCAGAGGAACAGAGAGGATTTGCACTAGGTAGATCTATTTTTTAAGGCATGATAATAGCCCATGAAATGATCCATTCTATAAGAATTAGAAAACTCAGCAAAATGATGGTGAAATTGGATATAAGGAGAGCCTATGATGAGGTAAATAAATATTTTTTGTTCAAAGTATTAAAAAAAATGGTTTTAATGATGAGTGGATCAAGTGGGTAAAAGGATGTCTAAGTTCTGTTAGATTTTATGTTGTAGTAAATATTAGCCCCTAAGGCTACTTTGAGTTAGAAAAAGACATAAGACAAGGGGAATCATTATCCCCTTTTCTTTTTATTATTCTAGTAGAAGTTTTGGGGAGATTGATCTAAGAAAATAGAGTGAAAGGTTTGTGGAAAGGTGTTAAAATGGCAAGAGGAGTGGACCCTATTTCTCATTTGCATTTTGTGGACGAAAACTTTCTAATAGGGGAAGCTTCAAAATAGCAAGTAAGATTGATGGAAAACGCTTTATAAATTTATGGAAAATTTTTAGGATAGAAGATCAATTGGGCAAAAATAGAATTTTTTTCTTCAACACCCCAATAAATAAAAGAGTTGTAATATGGTAAATGGTTGTCATCAACAGGGAGAATCTTGATGCTAAAATTAGTAGTCTTAGTAGTGCCTGTTTTCTCAATGATGTGCTTAAAAATTCCTAAGAAGGTGATTAATATAGTGGAAAAATAGATGAGGATATTCTTTTGGAGTGGTGCAAGGGATTGTAAGAAATGGTCATTATTAAAGTGGGAAAAATTTGTAGACCAAATTTTTTTGGGGGGGTTGGAATTAGAGATTGGAATACTATGAATATTGCCCTAGGAGCAAAATTGGTATGGCAGATGGCTAGTGATGCTGATCAGATGTGGACAAAAATTCTAAAGGCCAAATATTTGGATTTAAATGAAGACATAAGGATTTTAACAATCCAAAACTCAATGAAGGGGTCAGCAATTTGGAACTTTATTTTATCTTGTAGACATGTCATAACATACCATATTTCATGGGTAATGAGAGATGGTAATCAAGAAAAGTTTTGGGAGGATTCATGGAATGGATATAAAATGTTCGATGAAGAATGTCAAGATAGAGAGGTGAAACATAAACTTTGTGATTTATGGGGAAGGAATGTAAAGGACTATGTCTTGGAAAAGGAAGGAATCCTAGGTAAAGTGTGGGAATGGAAGGATTGGAGGGTGGAAAGCCTTTCAAAATGACATCAACAATCTCTAAGGGAGATTTCACTCGAAGAAAAGTGTGCATTATTGATCGAGGGGACAAGATAAGTTGGTGTGCAATAGCCTCAAGTAAGTTCTCAGTTAAACTTGGTTATGAATTAATAAAAAATAAAGAGGAGGTTTGTTTTGAGGCTAGGGATTTATGTTGGAATAAAGAAATATTACCAAAGGTTGGAACTTTCTCATGGTTAGCTATTCAAGGCAGAATCTTGACAGGAGAAAGGAGAAGGAAATTTGGTTTTCAAGGACCTACAAAATGTGTTATGTGTGGAAAAGAGGAGGAGAGTGTTGATCATCTATTGTTAAACTATGAAGTTGCATCTAGATGTTGGAGTCATATTCAAGGAAAATTGGGATGGTCGGTACCATGGTGCCCCTCTCTTATGACTTTCTTCATTTCATGGCCAAGAATGAGGAGGAGAAATTTGCTTGAATGTGTGCAAAGGATAAGTCCTTCAATTGTTATTTGGGAGGTGTGGAGGGAAAGGAATAAGAGGATCTTTCAGGAAGTGACAGAAACAATGGAAAAAATCTTGCAAAGGATTGATCATTTGATAGAAGAAGTTGTTAATGCTGCAATGTTTAGGAAAAAATTGTTAAAATGTGTGTTCACGAGTTGTGATAGAGCTATTCAGAAAGAATGGTTTGGGATAAAAATTGGATAGGATGAAGCAAAGGGGAAGAGTTCTTCAAAGATGAATCAGAGGGAAAATGCAAGATGGTAGCTCATATTAAAGGCTGGATTAAAGTGAATTTTGATGGGGTGGCTAGGTGTAATCCAAGAAAATCAGGAGTTGGATGCATAGCAAGGGATCATTTAGGTGAGACAATTACTTTTGGAGCAAAAAGATTATTTGATGGCACAAAAAATGAAGCCGAATTTCAAGCTGCATTTGTGGCAATTAAATGTGCAAAGAAGGTGGGAGGAGTTAAAGTGATTTTGGAAGGTGACTCTATGGTAGTGGTGCAAGCATTAAGAAACAACATGATATCAACTTAGCACTTAGGAAATGTATTGTTCTATGTCAATGAAGAGTTAAAATCATTGGAGGACTTTAAATTTTTCATGTTTATAGAGAAGCCAATAGAGAAGTGGACCAACTTTCAAAATGGGTAGCATAATTTTTGATTTAGGGGATGTCAAGCTTTGAATGGTGTAGTTGTTGGGAATGAGTGTGTTGGTGCAATTAAATATTTCACTAATTACACTTACTTAAGCTTACTCAGGATAATGCATTGCATAGTAGTTTGTTATTGAGACACTTAGGAGTTTGCACCTCAATTAAACACATGGTGTAGGAGAATTACATTCTAGGTGGTCATAGTTGTTATCTAATTCCACCTTTAGTGCAATTACCACATTATCATCCTCATCATTGCATATACTTCATTGCATATACTTCATTATCGGATGATCCGCCTTTGGTGGACATGTGATTCCGCCTTATGTGGGTGATAGCTTATCTTCTCCTTATCATTGTCTCTTATCACCTCTTCTATATAAGGAGGCCTATTATGTACATTTTAAATCAATCCATTGGATGTCAATCAAGTCCATTATAAATAATAGCATTCTTGCTTCTTTATGCAATTGTCTTGCCAATCTCTTGTGGAAGTTTTCTTGGTCTTTCATTTGATCTTGGGGGTGTTGTAGAATCACCTAAAACTCTAACATGGTATCAAAGCTCTTGTGGTGTGAAGACCTCTTCTCAAGAAGTGTAATCTTGGCTTGACTTATTGTTGGTGCAACATTGGCAATTTGGACATCACAATTTGGAGGAGATTTCAGGATTCATATTTTGTGACCTTCTATTGTTGGTGAAAATTAGAGCTTGTTGGTGCAAATCAGAGGTAGGCATCATATAGAGGATGTCCAAAAACCCCTCAATCAAATTTTGTTTCATCTAAATTGGACATATGAGGCCAAATCTAGATCCATTTGATTTTTGAAAGTGTGGTGGCGGAGATTCAGAAAAAATAATTTTAAAGGTGATTTTCAAACAACAATATCTCCCTCATACGGACTCCTTTTTCCAAGCAATTTTTTTTTGTTTTCGGGTAGAATTTCACAATCTACATAGTGGTGCAAGAGATTGTGGATCTCTGTTTCT
This sequence comes from Cupressus sempervirens, assembly GCA_028749045.1. Taxonomy (NCBI): domain Eukaryota; kingdom Viridiplantae; phylum Streptophyta; class Pinopsida; order Cupressales; family Cupressaceae; genus Cupressus; species Cupressus sempervirens. Next base: position 13,194,418 of record CM053785.1, on the reverse strand, counting down.
GAATTTTTTCTGAAAATCGCAAATCCAATTTTTTACAACTTTCAAGGCTTTATTTGGGCACATCTTGTAACGTTTTCAAGTGCAATTTCTTTTGAAAGTGTGTGATTTTTCCTCTAATTTCTAGATCTATAATAAGATTTCAATGATTTGGAGTGGACATATAACTTTTAGAAATAGGTCTTTTTTTGGCTATATTTGCACTTAGTGAATACTTGGATTTCAATTTTCTTAGTTGAATCAATAATATGAAGGAGTTATCAGTTAATTTTAGTAATTCTTTGATTCATTATGGATTTTTCAAAAATTCCATTACTCACTCCATATAACTATCATGAATGGAAACAAGTAGTTTCTAATCAGTTGATGAGTATTGGATTGATTAGAATGATTATTAGACAGGATTGTTACTAAATTTTGCACACTTGTAAAAAGGATTTGAATTCATGCCTAATGGTGTTTTATGTTTCTAACACCCTTCATTCAGCCTGCATATGTGTCCCATAATGCTAGATTGACATTTCAAACCATTCGGTGAAGTCCCATTTTGAGCTGATGTCAGTTCTACATTTTCTGCCCATGTCAAATAGCGACACAAGGCATGTTTGCATTTGAATATCTTTTGACCAGCTGACCCAAATGAGAACATTCTTGTTACATCATATCCTAGGGGTCAGAAACTTTCTATGTTTCAGTTTTGAGCTTATGACGAATCTGTTTGATTAGTTTTCAAACGTGATTCCATTTGCAACTTATAAGGTTTCACTGGTAATCAGAGGCACAAATTGATCAAAAGCCCTATTTGAGATGTTATATCTTTGAGCCTGTGATTGGTGGGACTAAATGGTTTGGTCCTCTGTATTGTCCACTAAAACTAATTCAAGTGTGCCAATTTCCAAGTCTTGAAGAATCTGTTTGCACACTTTACTAGGGTCATTCCATTTGTAAAAATCATTATTTTGTTACTGTTTCCTATCCTGTTAATCTAGGTAGCCTACTTCAAGCGCTCGCGAAATTTTCTCGATCATTCATCATGAGCCCAAATCACAAAATTACATTCTCCTCGTGACAAAGTATCATTGCCCCAGTTTTCAGATCCTCATGTGCCCATTTGCACAATTTCCTAGGCCATTACCAAACACAATTTCCAACTTTCTAACATGTTTATTTGCAGGTGAATTTAAGTTGCCAACTTTAGGGGTTGGTATCTTTTGACCCCGATGTCCTCATGCGATGAGATCTGACAGACCTATTGAACGTGTCAAAGAGATGATGTATCTTGACTTTCAAAGTTCTATCAAATGTTTTAATTAGTTTTTAAGACCAGCCTATAGGCCCTGTCATCAGAAAATCATAGTTGGCAAAGAGCAGAGTAAAATGAGTTTTTAATGGTCAATTTGTGATCAAATAAGGTTCCAGTCAGTAGATTTTTTAATGGATGACACCTAGAGAGAGTACATGTGACCCCTTCTTGTAAACAATTTTTCACTCCCTCCACCTGTAAACAATGGGTGATATATTTATCATTGACCTAGCACTCTAGAGGGGCAATCACATGATGAACAACAGAAGAATATATTTTCAATTATGGAGATAGCAATTGGAGATGATGCCCCACGTCAAAGGAAAAAGTGTGAAAAGTTTTCAAAGAGTAGTCTACATTTTGGCAGGAAGGCATCTCATGGAATCTGCAAGACAATGATCCACACTTTGAAAAGAAAAACTAGACCATAGAAGCCTCACACAATAAAAGGCCACAGCATATAAATCTGAACCCCACGCAGTTAAGAGGAGGAATGTCTCAACATTGAATGTGGAGATGGCAGTTTAAAGGGAGCCTTGCGCAGGTAGAGGCATTCACAGATAGAAAAAGGGAAGGGCCATCCATACGGCAGGGGAGGTAGTGCCCCATGATTTTATATTCAAAATCCATGTCTTCTGCAGCATATGGAGGAAGGGGTCTGACCACAACTTTAGCAGGGGTGGCTTCAATGGAAAGCTGTTGCAGGCATACAAGAGAGGGAACAGATTGGCATGCATGTTTTGGGATAAGGGCCTCACGTTTTTAAAATTTTGAAGACACGATGGGAGGCATCAACAGTGTAGGCATGAAGAAGATCTACTGCCAAAAGGAAAAGGAATGTCAATATATCAATAGGTATCTCCCATGGCAGGGAGGAGTTGGAGGTCTACGCAAGGGTCTTTTATGCATTGGCAGCATAAGGTATTTTACACTTGTTTTCATGCCCACACACTCAACCATTGAAGTGTCTCAAAGACACGTTGCATTATGATGGCCGCCAAGTTTGTGATGGACCCACCCATCGCGTGATCGCAAGGCAAATTTTGCAGACCCTCGACTCTACGACACTGTCGTATGGTCGGGGGATGATTTTCAAACCCGCACAATTTTTCGATGTTGTCGCCATATCGTGGAACAAAATGAAAAGCTCCCCGATCCTACGACTCTGTCGTATGATTGGGGCAAAATTTTCCATGCCGTGCGATGTCACAATTATATCGCATGATTGGGTGCCTGGATGGAAAGTGATGCGATGATACGACCAGGTATGGTACCGTAAGATCACAAAAAAGCAAATTTTTAGCCCTCACTATTATGAAAAGTGCCTTGTCAGGAGATTGGGAGGGAATTTTTGAAAGGCTATGATATTACGAGATTTCGTAAAATCGTAAGGATCCCCTGAAATGTTTGAGATGCTATGGGAATGAGCGGGGAGATAAAGATTAATATATTAGTTATATATTGATAGGATGTTTTCAAATGTTCAAATGAATAATGTGAAGCGGGGCCCGCCCAAATTATGGTCCAATGAAAATCTGACACGTGGCAAAGGGGATAAGTGATAAATGATTTAAAAACCAAAACTCAAAATGATTCAACGCTCATAATTTTCAATTGAAATATTTGAATGGTTTAAATCTTTTATATGGTTTAACTATATAAGCATTTTAAATTTTTCATTGTTCTGTTCTACCCAGGAGCCATAATTTCAGAGAGCTCTCAGAGGGGCAATTTTTATCTAGAAAATGAAGTGTAGTATATCGTTGGAACTAGGGGAGAGAAAACTCTTCATTTTTGCAATCATTTTTTGAGCAGGTATCAGCCAGTGGCAGCTACAGGAGCTTTTCTGGTTTCTGATTTCTCCAACAAGTTTCAAGTTGATTAGATGGTTTCTAATGTAGTTGGATCAGTTATTGTTTTTGGTAACAACAATAATATTTGAGTTTCACGGTAAAAGGGTTGAGACATGATGGAAATCAGATTTTGGGCCTCAGTACAGATTTGTGATGATCTTTTGATATCTTCTTCAAAGAGATATTTCCATATTTTATGTGGAGATATATAAGATATTTTCCATCATTTATGGTTTTTCAAGTGCAGGTAGATGAAGGATGATCAGTTTCAACAACTCCAAATTGAAGATATTCTCAGTGGGACAAATGTCAAAAGGATATCACTTTTCTAGAGATATCTTCTTTCCTATATATCTCCTTCTTCTGCTCTTTGTAAGGGTCCCAATTTTTACGACTTGTGAGCCCACCAGGTTGGATCCAGTCAAAAGTTGTGATACCAATCTTCTTAGTTTTTTCGGTTATGAGCAATAGGTTGTACCTCTTTTGAGGCATAGTTTTCACAGTCATTCTTTGTGTATTTTTAGGGTTCTAGTTTTATGCGGAGAGAGATTTTGGAGTGATTTTTGGAAGTCCTTCATGGTGGTCACTTGCAAATTGCTTGTAACCCAGTTTTGGGAAGTGTTATTATGTTGTTACCTTTGAAGCTGGAATAAAGACCAGTTTGGAGGCCATTATTGAGTTCTCTTGTTGCATGTGAGTTCTTTTTTTGATTTTGATGTTAGTTCTTTTGTGATTCATTCTTGAATCCTTGAAGTTAATATCATAATTTTTAGCATCTGCAAAAGGGTATTCGCTACCCATATAGTTTGTGAGTTGTGATTTAAATTTTCACATTGGTTGTTAATTGTGAGTGTTCTTATCCCTGTTAGTAATTGATTTGAAGTCAATCCTTCTCATGTTGTATTTGGGTATTCTGATATAAATATTGTGCTTATGTCAAACTGGTCTTTAGTAAGGTTTTATTTTGCCTTAACAACATCATTTCTCACCTTTATATTCTGGTGCATCACCCTTAGGCTTTAGAATTTTGTTTACTATTACCCTTCTCCCCTTTTCCTTCATTTAAGAATCATTTTCGGGCAGTATAAAGTGATTTACCAGATAGGAAGCCGGTCTAGAATTCGGAGATTCATTCCAACCACGGTCTACCCACAACCTTGGAATGTTTCCATGTTTCTCCAAAGGGTTAAGCTTTTTGCAAACTTAACAGGGTGCATTTTTGAGAGATAACAAGGATCTAGAACCAACTATAGGTGTTGCATAAAGAAGGAAATGGTTTGATAGAAGAGATAAAGCACTTGGCTCTCTTAGATCTACCATCTCTCATAATTTACTATACCATATTGCATCCTGCACACATCCTCATGATGCCAAGACAACATTGGAAGGAATCTTTGGTAAACTTGATAGCATAAGAAAATTGAAATTGGAGAATGAGCTTATAGGTCAAACTCCATGTGATTTTGACAATATTCAAGATTTTTTTCTCTAAGTTCAATTCCATTAGATTGGAGCTTTTTGATTGTGGCATTACTAAAGATGATGAGTGATTGATATTATCTATTCTTTCCAAGATAGGTCCTAAATATTCAATCTTTGTTTCCACATTCTATGCTCCTATGGATGCTATTGGTAGTGCATATAAAATGCCTTCTCTTGATGAATTTGTAGCTCAACTGACAAGGGACCATGAAAAGTTAGCACACATGGTTCAATTAAAGCCTTCTAAGTATCAAGCATTGGTTGCAAATGACTCCTCTCCAAAGGCTCCTAAAGGAAAGGGAAACAAACAACACAAGGATCCTAAGCAACATGAAAAAGGTGACGACTCTCCTTCACAACATAACATTGAATCCATATCCTCTTCAAAAGAGAAAACATCTAGAAGAAAGAGAGATAAATGTTCTTATTGCAAAAATCTAGGACATTGTGAGCATAAATGTTTCTATAAGAAGATTGATGAGCTCACTCACATTCTTCAAAAGAATGATATCTAGTTGCCCTCATCAATGTCTTCTCCTTCTTCTCAATATCAGGCAGTTGCTACATCTACATCATCATTCAAAGGCAAAAGACAAGCACTCATTGCTTCCACACATCCTGAGCAAGGTAAATGGCTTCTTGATTCAAGTGCATCACATCATATGGCATCTTTTATGGATATGTTTTCTTTTGTTGAGCCCTGTACTTCTCCACCTATATTGATGGGTAATAATACATACATGAAGGTTTGTGAGACAGGTTCTATTCCTTGGGAGAGGGTACATTTAATGATGTTCTTTGTGTACCATCTTTGACCACTAATCTCCTTTCCATTTACCAAATTACTCATGGGGCACAAGGTAAAATTGTTGAGTTCACTCCTAATTATGTCTATATTAGGGACATGGAGACTAGAGATGTCATAACTATGGGAGTTTTTGATCATACATCATGGTTGTATTATTTTGCACATTTCGTTGATAATGATGATGATATTCATGATATACCTAACCCTTTATCAAGGGTGAATAATTCATGCGAGGAGAACATTAGAAACGAATAATTTTGTTCTTAAGACAAGTGTTGAACTTACTACTCCTCCACCTCCTGCTTCTTTAGACATGAGTTCTACTATTCAGTAGGATGATCTTTGTGCTTTAGATCTTGTAGTGTGGTATGAAATCCTGGATGCTCTTTCAAATGAGTCTCATAATGCAGATTTGATTAATACATCTGAGGGAGTTTCTCTTTGAGATACTTCTTCACCTTCTTTGGAGATTGGATTTCCCAACTGTAATGACCCTTACTATAAAGGCCACTGAAACCCTCAAACTGGACTTAGGAATTTTTTCAAACAGTTGGCATGTAACCGAATAAGGCTGCAATATTACTAATTATTGTACAATGAAACCTCAATATATGATGCCAATAATGTATGAACAACAATTCTAGATTATAACACTACCAATCTAAGAGATAGATGACAATATGAAACTCAAATATGAAGTCCAATGCAATTCTGATTTTATGACAGCAAATAGAACTGATTACAATGAGAGACTGTCACAACTATGCACTTTTAATACATCAAGCTCTTGACAATGCAATGTTATGACATGAACAATAACCCAGTTCAGATTTGGAATGCAAATGATGAAACTTTTACAATAGTTATTAATGACTGGAAATAACTATTTATGCAATGACAGTGCTGACTGCAATATTTTGGCAATCAATATTTTGTGCACCTGGAATAGCTCCAATTTTGCCAGATATGAATGCTGGATTAATGCCACACGAAGACCTCACAATCTGCCCCAAATCGACTCACAAAATTGCTGTTGCTTCCCAACTGACAGGCCCGTACAGGTACGGCCTGGTACAGCTGCTAGATAAAAATATTGCAGCATTTTTTGTCACTTCAAAAGCAATAAATCTGGGCACCTAGGGTTGCTGAATAACCCCCTAAAATATGAAATTCATCCGTCAAGCCAATTAGGAGTTATGAGCAAAAACGTGGGTCCAAACCCTAGACTGGCAATCTGAAAATAATGCACAACTGTGTCTTCAAACCCTGTTAATCAATCCACAAATGCTAGGGCACAACTGAAACCCTTATTCCAACCAAATTAAACCCTTATAACTGAATCTCAATGAAGTCCAAATGAGATGGCTGCATTACCAACTCCTCAAATGCAACAATTCAGGTGATATTTCACACCCTCAAAGTCGCCAATCCAAGGGAATGATTCGTTCCCAAAGATCAAATAATAATTTGCAGACCCAAGAGACTACAAATTTGCTCCACAATGGAAGAAGTAGAAGAAATCTCAAATCCAAGCATGTCCAAATGAGAGGCCCAGCCCTCTATTTATTCACTTTTCTAAGAAGTTGCTAGAACTTCTAGAAACATCCTTTATAAAATCTCATTATAATGCACTTTTTATAATAAAGTAATTTTTTAAAATAAAAAGTGCAACTCAACTTAAAATTATAACATGTAGGCTCCAATAACACATAATAATAAAATATAACCTCTTAACACTTCTTCAAGAGCAAGATATGACCATCTGATCCGAAGAATTGACTCTCTCTCCACACCATTTGCCTACGAGAGTCTGGAATAGGCAAATCCATGATCAATGCCATGTCGAACTAAAGAGGGGACATTACAGTCTGCCCCTCCTGAAATTTCTTGGCCTCAAGCAATCTCAACGCCGGGTGCTGCAAAATAGCTTCCCCCTCCCAAGTTGCATCCTCAACAGGTAGATCTTTCCACTTAACCAAGTATTCTCTGATCACTCTTCTGCGAAGCTGCTTTTCTCTGCTCTATAGGATGGATTCTGGCACTAAAATCAATTTTCCCTCATCATCTAAAGGAGGTAATACTACAAAAGGCACCAGATTCTGACCCAACACCTTCTTGAGGCGGGACACATGAAACACATTGTGCACCCTGCTGTCTGTCGGAAGCTCCAACTCATAAGCCACCTCACCAACTCGCCTGATAACCCTGAATGGTCCGTAATAGCGTGGCTTGAGTTTCTCTGCACCACTCTTCTCAAGAGTAGATTGCCTGTATGGCTGCAACATGAGGTAAACCATATCGTCCACCTCAAAACTACACTCAGTCCTCTTCTGGTCTGCATACTGCTTCTGCTGGTTCTGAGCTCTCACAATATTATCTTTGAGAGTAGCAACTATATCCTTACTCTCCTGTAATAATTCTCCTGCACTGGGTACCCGACTGTCGCCCAACAACAAATCCAAGAAACTAGGTGCTTCATAACCGTAAAGTGCCATGAAGGGTGTCATCTGTATAGTGATGTGATATGTAGTATTGTAACAATACTCGCAGAGATATATCCATCTGACCCAAGCTCGCTGCTGAGCTGCCACATAATTCTTTAAATACCCTTCCACCCATTTGTTCACAATCTCTGTCTGACCATCAGTTTGTGGATGATAGCTAGTGTTGGGTGTAAGCTTCGTGCCACATAACCGGAATACCTCCTGCCAAAAATGACTCATGAAACGGCTATCCCTGTCACTCACAATGTTCCGAGGCAATCCGCGCAATCTGAAAACCTCCCAAAAGAAAACCTCTGCCACCTGAGCTGCTGAGTGGGTAGTGGCGATAGGAAAGAAATGAGCATATTTTGTTAATCTATCTACCACCACATAAATACAATCTCGTCCTTGCACCTTGGGAAAACTTGTGATAAAGTCCATGGAGATGCACTCCCACTTCCTGTCAGGGATCGGAAGTGGCTGTAGGAACCCTGCCGGATAGGTGTGTTCTTGTTTGTTTTGCTGGCAAACAAGACACTCTCGAACGTACTGCAAAACATTAGCTTTCAGCCCCTTCCAAGTGAACCGCTCTGAAACTGTCCTGTAAGTCTTGAAGTACCCGGGATGGCCTGCTGTCGGTGAGTCGTGAAATGCTCTCAAAATTAGTTGCTTAACCTTCGATCCCGGGACTAGGTAAATCCTATTCTTGTAAATGATTAAATCATCTACAAGTGTGTATCTGGTATCAATCACTGTTCCCTCCACTATATCAGAGGCCCATGTATCCCTGGCATACTCTGCTATAATCAAGTGTCGCCAATCCTCTGATATCTGAACCATAAGAGCGAGGTGTGGCCTTCGAGATAGAGCATCTACAACAACATTTTGAGTTCCCTTGACATATGAGATGTCAAAATCATATGCCTGCAACTTACCCACTTTTGCTGGCGATCATTCAGGTCCCATTGTCCCAAGAAATGCCTCAAACTATTATGATCAGTTTTAATACAAAACTTGCTACCCACAAGATATTGTCTGAATTTGGCTAAAGCATGCATGATGGCCAACATCTCCTTATCATATATACTGAATGAACACTTGGGGCCTCTGAGTTTCCTGCTCTCATAAGCTATGGGGTGCTTATTCTGCATAAGTACAACACCTACTCCCTCTCCAGATGCATCACATTGAAGCTCAAATGGCTTCGTGAAATTAGGTAATGCTAGAACTGGGCACGTAGTCATTATCTCCTTAAATCTAATAAAACAGTCCTGTGCCTTCTGAGTCCACACAAATTCCCCTTTTTTCAGTAGATCTGTCATGGGAGCTGCATGTCGTGAGTAGCCACTAACAAACCTGTGATAGAAACCACATAAACCAAGGAACCCCCTCAACTATGTAAGGTTCTCTGGTGGAGGCCAATCAACAATAGCGCGGATCTTTTCAGGATCCATCCACACTCCATCTGCACTAATAATGTGTCCCAAATATAACAGCTCGATCATCCCTAAGTCACATTTGGACTCTTTTGCATATAAGGACTCCTTCTATAAAATGCTCAACACTGCCTCCAAATGCTCTAGATGCTCCTGCCATGATCGGCTATAGATCAAAATGTCATCAAAAAACACCAGCACGAATTTCCTCAACTGATGGTGGAAAACTCTGTTCATAGTGGACTAGAAAGTGGCAGGTGCATTGGTCAGACCGAAAAGCATGTCTACAAACTCAAAGTGCCCACAATGACATCTGAAAGCAGTTTTCTCAATATCCTGTTCACGGACTCTGATCTGGTGATATCTTGTTCTCAAATCAATTTTTGTGAAATAACAAGCCCCATGCAATTCATCTATCAACTCATCAATGTGAGGAATGGGATACTTGTTCTTAATGGTTCTCTTATTTAATTCCCTGTAATCAACACACATCCGAAGAGTTCCATCCTTCTTTTTTACCAAAACAACAGAAGATGCAAAAGGTGACTTACTTGGTCGGATGTGCCCCATAGCTAGCAACTCCTTGATGGTCCTTTCGATCTCATCCTTGATTTGCTTTGGGTGTCGATATGGTGTGATCATGATAGGCTTAGCACCTTCCTCCAGCTCAATAACATGCTCAATGCCTCTGTCCGGTGGCCTGCCTGGTGGAATCTCACTGAATACCTTTTTGTACTTAATCCTCAATTTCTGAATATTAGGATGATATTTTGTCTTATGTTGCTTCTCCTGTGTAGGTGTCAAAGTAAAAACTATTTCCCACTCTATATCATTATGCCTAGTTAATCTCTCCAGCCGCCTAAATGAGATAGTCCTGATGTCTCCATTATGGATAGCCTTAAGCACATGAGTCCTACCATTCACTTTGAATTGTATCTCCATATCCTCTAGTCTCAGGGTAACCACCTTCAATGAATGAAGCCACTGCATTCCAAGTACTATATCCATGTCACCCATGTTGACCACATGATAGTCCGCCTTAAACTCATAGTTGTTCAGGCGTAAAGGTAGGTTTTGTACCATCCTGTCACAACGAAGAGTGTATCCATCAGCTACCTTGACTCTTAGTCCCACAAACTCCTCAGTAATAAGTCCACGCTTCTCCATGAATTGTGCATCAATGAAATTATGTGTGGCACCTGTGTCCAATAATGTAATAACCTTTTGCCTAGCCAAAACTCCCCGAAGTCTGAAAGATCCCTCTCTCTGGATACTAGACAGTCATGCTTCCTGTAAATGTGGCTCTGTTCCCTGTTGTTGCCCTGCACTGTCTATCTCCTGCTCTCCCTCAGCTTCATCAGGATCCTCATCATGATGTTCTGAACTATCTAACTTTGAGCCTTCGTAATAAGCCCACATTGCTCGATTGGCCTTTCCTTTTGGCCTCATAGGACAGTCATGGCCATACTCATACAGGCCTTTGCAATAGAAGCATAGCTTCTGCCTACGCAAGTCATTAAGTGTCTCCTTGTCCAACCTCTTACTTTCCTCCTTAGGTAGCTGTGCCTCTCTATGAAAGGGTTTCTTGTCCCTATCTTTTCCTGAAGGGAAACTCTTTGCCTGGAATTTATTTTTAGAAGCTGAAGAGGAATCCATGTCACGAGCTTTCTTAATGGCTTCCTGCAAAGTGGGAGGGTTGAGAGCTTTAATCCACCCTCTCAACGAATCAACTAGCCCATCCATAAATAAAACCAATAGCCTCCGTTCAGATACATCTGTTACTAACACTGCAAGTTTTTGAAACTCTGAAATGTATGTTTTCAATGATCCCCATTGTTTAAGCTGAGCTAACTCCTTGAAATGGAGTTCTGGATCCTTCTTATCAAAACGTTCAATCAATCTCTCTGTAAACTCCACATATGAGGTAATGTGTGCATGACCCATAGTGATCATACCATGATGCCACCACTCGTGTGCTAACCCATCCAGGTGAATTGTTGCATACTTAATAGCTTCTTCCTCAGACATAGGGTTCAATTGAAAGTATGTGTCAAGTTTTTGAACCCAAGCTCTTGCTGTAGACTTCCCCGAGCCATCAAAATATGGTAACTGAAGTTTCCCTACTTTCTTTCGTAGCTCATAGCTCTGAGTCCTGTCATGTCCACGGGGCATATGCTTCATTCGCACATCCATATACTCTCTAAAGGTGATTGTAGCTGTAAAATTTGGACCTCCTGCTTCCCAATCTCTCCTTAGATGATCCTGTATGTTAGTGATCTAGGGTTCTGGTACTGGCTGCTCTGGAGCTCTAGGAAGGAACGTGGGAATCATAGGTCTCGAACTCACTGTCCTAGCTTGTTGGGGTGCATGACCGAAATTGTTCCCAACTTGTTCGCCTCCATTATGTATCCCATCCTGATTAATCCCATTCTGATTGTTACCATTCTGATTATTTCCTCTACCTATGTTAGCGTTCAACCCCATTTGACAAGCCATCATCTGCATCATAAGCTCCATTCTCTGATTCTGTTCCTGTGCTCTTTGTTTGGCTAATCGTTGTCCCTATGCCAAGGTGTCTAATAACTGTAAAAATCTTTCCTCTTGTTGATCTGGACCGGCATTCCCGCCTCTATCCATATTGTAGTCATAGTCTTGATCAAAGAATACCTCCCCTGTGTCTGTATGACTGGATTCTATGTCCACCTATACAGATGAGCTAGATTGTTCGCTCTGCAGGTCTAAAATCCTATCTTGTCTTGCTTTGGTATTGTGGAAATTATAAAGCCTCTGTCGCATGCTCATAAATGTTCTAATTTTAGTGTTTTGACATTTCGTCAAACACTTTCCCTTCTATCCAGCTGTTCCAAATTCCCTATAAGACCTCCACAGGATGGCAGGACTTATAGCTCTGATACCACTGTAATGACCCTTATATAAAGGCCACTAAAACCCTCAAACTGGACTTAGGAATTTTGTCAAACAGTTGGCATGTAACCGAATAAGGCTGCAATATTACTAATTGTTGTACAAAAAAACCTCAATATATGATGCCAATAATGTATGAACAACAATTCCGGATTATAACACTACCAATCTAAGAGATAGATGACAATATGAAACTCAAATATGAAGTCCAATGCAATTCTGATTTTATGACAGCAAATAGAACTGATTACAATGAGAGACTGTCACAACTATGCACTTCTAATACATCAAGCTCTTGACAATGCAATGTTATGACATGAACAATAACCCAGTTCAGATTTGGAATGCAAATGACGAAACTTTTACAACAGTTATTAATGACTGGAAATAACTATTTCTGCAATGACAATGCTGACTACAATATTTTGGCAATCAATATTTTGTGCACCTGGAATAGCTCCAATTTTTCCGGATATGAATGCTGGATTAATGCCACACGAAGACCTCACAATCTGCCCCAAACCAACTCACAAAATTGCTGCTGCTGCCCAACTAACAGGGCCGTACAGGTACGGCCTGGTACGGCTGCTAGATAAAAATATTGCAGAATTTTTTGTCACTTCAAAAGAAATAAATTTGGGTGCCTAGGGTTGCTGAATATCCCACTAAAATATGGAATTCATCTGTCAAGCCAATTAGGAGTTATGAGCAAAAACGTGGGTCCAAACCCTGGACTGGCAGTCTGAAAATAATGCACAACTGTGTCTTCAAACCCTGTTAATCAATCCACAAATGCTAGGGCGCAACTGAAACCCTTATTCCAACCAAAGTAAACCCTTATAACTGAATCTCAATGAAGTCCAAATGAGATGGTTGCATTACCAACTCCTCAAATGCAACAATTCAGGTGATATTTCACACCCTCAAAGTCGCCAATCCAAGGGAATGATTCGTTCCCAAAGATCAAATAATAATTTGCAGACCTAAGAGACTACAAATTTTCTCCACAATGGAAGAAGTAGAAGAAATCTCAAATCCAAGCATGTCCAAATGAGAGGCCCAACCCTCTATTTATTCACTTTTCTAAGAAGTTGCTAGAACTTCTAGAAACATCCTTTATAAAATCTCATTATAATGCACTTTTTATAATAAAGTAATTTTTTAAAATAAAAAGTGCAACTCAACTTAAAATTATAACATGTAGGCCCCAATAACACATAATAATAAAATATAACCTCTTAACACTTCTTCAAGAGCAAGATATGACCATCTGATCCGCAGAATTGACTCTCTCTCCACACCATTTGCCTACGAGAGTCTGGAATAGGCAAATCCATGATCAATGCCATGTCGAACTAAAGAGGGGACATTACACTAACTCTTCATGTTCTCTTATTTTTTCGCATCTCATAGGTCAGCTTGATGATGTGACATAATCTTTGAGCTTGGTGACACCTGTTCAGTCTTCAAAGATGCATACATGGAGACCTTCTTCCTCCTTCCTTAGTTTTTACATGGAGTTCCTTCTTCATCATTCGATGTATTTTTCTCTTCCTAAAGATAGACATGTTTCTTGTAGGTGTTGGATTATCTCTTGTTTACAGGTACTCTCCATCTACATTGGAGCTTCTACATTATGGGGGGGATATCATGTCTCCTTATTTCCTTCCTATGGGTTCATAGGAGTGTAATTGAGTTCATAACCAACTAGGGTTCTACTGATGTAGTAGATGGCTCTTTCTCTTTTGTAGTCATCAAGCTGTGCTAGAAGTGCCCCTAGAGCAGTAGGTGTTGCTGATATGTACAAAATTAGGGGACGACCAGGAATTGGTGGAACCAAGATAGGGGGATTGATGAGATACTCCTTGAGATGGTCAAAGCTACGCTGACATAAAGGATCCCACTTGAAGTTCTCATCCTTCTTTAGTAAATGTGAAAATGGTGTACACTTATCTGCAAGCTGGGAGATGAAGCGCCGAACAGATTGGAGCTTTCCTTGAAGAGAGCGAAGTTGTCGCAGTGTCTGGGGAGGAGGCATGTCTAAGATAGCCTTGACCTTCTTGGGGTCGATCTCTATACCTCGTTTAGAAACTATGAAGCCTAGAAGCTTGCCAGATGTGACCCCAAAGACACATTTCTTGGGATTCAGCATGAGATGATATTTGGCTAACCTATCAAAGACTTTCTCCAAGTCAGCAAGATGATCCATGAAGGTATGAGACTTGACCAAGATATCATCCACATAATCCTCCAAAATGCTATGGATGAGATCATGAAAAATGGTTGTCATAGCTCTTTGATAGGTAGCCCTAGCATTCTTTAGGCCAAAAGGCATCATGTTGTAGCAAAAGGTTCCCCAAGGGGTAGTGAATGTTGTCTTATGTTGATCCTCTTTTGCAATCTTGATTTGATTATACCTAGAAAATCCATCCATGAGGGACAAAATTTCATGTCCAGCTGTAAGATCTACAATCATATCTATGTTGGGCAAGGGAAAATCATCTTTTGGACAAGCTTTGTTAAGATCTCTAAAATTAGTGCAGATTTTGATGTCACCGGAAGGTTTAGTGACAGGGACCATGTTGGAGATCCACTCTGAGTAGTCGATAGGTCGAATAACCTTAGCAGCTAACATTCTTTCTAATTCAGCTTTGACCAATAATGCCACCTTGGGGTGCATTTTTCTAAGCTTTTGTCTGACGGGCTTGATCTTTGGATCAACTGCAAGATGATGAACTACAAGCTTTGGATCAAGTCCTGGCATGTCCTGATATGACCATGCAAATCGGCCAATATTCTCTCTTAAGACCTCAAAGAGGAGGTCAGCTTGGTCTTGTGATAGGGATGCAACAATGTGAACAAGTCTGGGGATCTCTGAAGAACCAATGTTGACTTCTCGAGTATCCTCAATTACAATAGAAGACACCTCTGGTCGATTATCTTGAGGAGGCAATGCTAAATCCTCATGTTCTTCTTGTGGCTCTGGATTTTCTTGCTGAGGGGTTCTCTTCATTGCCTTAGCTAGTCTCAAATTCACCTTAGTTCTAGTTTTGGGTGTATCGGAACTAGGTTGGGGATTTTCTCCAAAATACCCCTTGGGATCTAGCTTGTAGATATAGGCAGAATCTGGCTTTGTTTTCTTGTGAGGAGTTTCAGCTCCCATGAATCTTAGAAGTGCCTCCTCTGATGTGAACTCATCGATGTGTATGACACTTGGTTGGTCCCAATCTATGAGTTGTGGATGGGTGAGTGGTAGGTCAATGAGGTGGATGGATAGTTCTTGGAGAATAGAGTCTCCGAGGGAGATTTGGTCTAGGATATCGTCGTAGGCTCTCTTTTCAACTTCCTCAGGAATGTCTTTGATTTCGACAAGGTTGCGGTGAATGTTCGAAAAAGCGTGACCGTTCTCATTGGTGCCCCCAGTTGTGGGTATGCCAAAGCCAAGACCTGACTTCGATTCCCACTTGTGTGTGTCAATGGGGCACTGCATACCTCTTTCTTTTGGTCCTAGACCACCACCTTGATAGTTCCATTTGTTAGTGATGAGCTTATGTTCTTGGGGATACTTTTGGCTGAAGTGATCAAGGCATGCTTGATTTCTTTGAGGTGCATCCTTATGTAACCATTTTTTGATATCTGGAGTGAGCTCCTCATGAAGAGGGATTTTCGAGGATACAAAGGTTGTTCGGCCAAACTGTTTGTATCGAGGAGGTGGAATTTCCTTAGCTTTGTGATATGTCAGTCGTCCATGGGCATGTGGATCAAGTGGGAGTGCCCCGACAGCAAATGCATCTGACAGACTATACTCTCCACAACCTTTGTTATTGATCTTCATGGTAGACAGGGTAGAGGCAAGGATGGTTTCTGGGTCATTATAAGTGTGGGATGAGCTGGCGATGGATGTGCCGATATCAATTCCAGGGCAATGGTTTGTATATGAAGCTTCAACCGCATTGCAGTAAGCAAAGGGTTCTGTATCGGCATGGATGGTTACCTCAGTGCCTTGATGCAGAAATTTGATGCACTGATGGTAAGTGGATGGAATGGCTTTCATGGCATGAATCCATGGGCGACCGAGGAGGATGTTAAATGGTAGGTTTAGATCAATAACATGGCAGAGTGTCTCTTGGATGACTGGCCCAACCTTGATTGGCAGCAAAATAGTTCCTTCTGTGGTTCTTTTCAAGTTGTCATAAGCTTTGATGGTGATAACCTCACTGATGATATCTGCCTCAGTATACCCAGCTTGTTTTATGAATTTTAGGGTGCAAATATTCAAGGCTGATCCATTATCTATCATTACTCTTTTTACAGCAAAGTTGGATACCATGATGGCTATGCGAAGCGGAAGGGTGTGATCTGGGTCGACCACGGGTATGTCGGTGGATTTGAATGGTAGGGCACATGAGGATGAGAGGTGTCCAACAAGATTACAAAAATCAGTAGCATTGATATCAGAAGGGACACGAGATTCTATGAGAGCACTGTCAAGGATGTTCTTGTACACAGGACTAGTGCGAAGAAGGTCTAAAATGGAGATTTGGGCTGGCATGTTCCCAAGGTGTTCCAAGATATTGTACTGGCTTTTTGATGGAGCTGATGGTGTTGGTGTAATAGGTGGGCCTACGATGTTAAATCGCGCTCTTCGAGTGGTGACCGCACACTCATTGTTTGGTCCTTGGATATTGATAACATTGACGGAAGGCTCTTTCTCGGATATACAACCTATAAGGCTACCATAGTCTATATAGGATGAAGTGTGGTCATTGTTCTTCCCATGCTGTTGGTTTGGCTGACGGTTGTTGGTGTTGTTGTTGTTGGTTTGGATAGGTGCTTTTTCAGGATTTTGGTTGTGGTGTGGAGGAAAAGCATTTTGATAGATCTGTAAGCCTGCATTGGGAGAGGTTTGGGCACCAACAGTGATTTCCTTCTGATCAATGAGGTCCTGCACATAGTCTTTCAGTTTCATGCATCTGAGGGTAGTGTGACCTTTTACCCTATGAAATTTGCAGTACTCATTATCTTTGTACCATGCAGCTTTGGATTGGCTTGGGTCAATTTGCTGGGTAGGAGGAAATTTGATGAGGTTTTCTTTGACTAATTTCTCAAAAATGACATCCAATGGCTCACCAAGGGGTGTATATTTTCTAGGTGTAGGTTGGAATCTAGGCTTTTGTCCTGCAGCTACATTGATGGCATTAGCTTGATTGCTAGACCCTTGGAAGTTGGGTCTTGGATTGTGGTTTTGATAGCTTTGGTTATTCTTTTGTTGGTAGTTGATAGCTTGTTGATTTTTTGGTTGATATGGTGGGTTGGACTGGTTGTGAGAAGGGCCAACAATATTCACATGTCTGGTGTCAGTGACGCCATCTGTTGCAACGTGCTTGTTTTTGTTCCAATACCTAGACTTGTCATTGGAATGTGATTGATTTTGGTTGGCTTCCTTGTAAAGCTTGACCACACCATCTTTAATGAGTCCTTGCTCAAGGATCATTCCTTTCTCTTTGATATCTTTGTAGGTTTGCAAACAGTTCATGGTCATGTGGTGAGCCAAGCTAGGATGGGCATTATCAATAAACATTTTCACCACATGGCGTTCTGGCAAGGTGCAGGATATGCGGGTAGTAAGGGTTTGCCATCTTTGCAGGTATTCGGCAAGGCTTTCTCCACCTTTTTGCTTGGTGTGGACAAGATCAACTATTGATAGCTCTGTTTCAACAAGATGGGCATATTGGGCTACAAATGCCTCAGATAATTCAGCAAAGTTTTTAATTGTGCCATAGGGGATTCTATAAAACCATTCAAGAGCTGGTCCAGCTAAGCTTTTGGGAAAAAGGCGCAAGAGGAAGACATCATTGTATGCTACGTCCTGGCAGTGCATGTAAAATTCTTTGATATGTGTGACAGGGTCTCCTTTTCCTCTGAATTTGTCAAATTTGGGTACCTCAAAGTGTTTGGGAAATGGTGTCATGGTAATGGCTCTGTCAAATGGGTAAGGACACACATTCTCAAACTTGAATGTCTTCGGATCATTCCCTTCTTGGATGGCTTTCAGAGCTATCTTCATTTGCTCCCATTCTGAATTGATAGGTGATGGCTGGGGTGCCCCCAATGTAGGAGTTCCTTGAGGTAGGTATGTGCTGGATGGGGCCACTGAATATGGATGGCTATGAGGGATTTGCTGATAGGGATTGTACATTGTTTGGGCAGCTGCATGGTGGATAACAGGTTGCTGAGGGGGAGGTGGCGCATATTGCTGCATGTGCTGCGAGGCTTGTTGTTGATATGGGATTTGAGGTTGGGATTGAGGAACATAAGCTGGCTGTGGGATAAATGGATTTCTTTGTGGAGGTAAGGTATAAGATGGTTGAGAGGCTTGGGGAAAGGATCGAGGGGCTTATGGGGTTTGACCAATATATGTGGGTTGTGCCCCCATTTGGGATGGTATCTACAAATAATTGGTGGTTGACTGGGGTGGTGGATTACCTCCTAGAAGTGGCATTGAAAAGTAGTTGGTAATTGGAGGTAATGGATTAGTTGGTGGTGGAGGTGGTGGGAATTGAAATCTTGGGAATGGAACTGATTGGGTTTGATAGCTTTGTGGTTGGATTTGGAAGCTTGGTAGAGTGGTGGCAGGGGCTGGGGTCACTTAGGAGTTTGGTAGAAAATTGGTAGTAGCTTGTGGGATTTGATAGCTTTGTGGAGTGAGGGTAGTAGCTTGTAGATTTATGGCTAATGGTATTGAGCTCCCAAGACCTAATGGAAATAATGGGATTGTGCTTTGGGCTGTAGTGAACAAGCTGGGGGTGATGAAAGGTTGATTACTTGGCCCCATGGGTGGCATCCCTGTTGTATATTGCTGAGGTTGGCCAAAGATGCTAGCACTGATTTGGGAGATGGGTGGATTTGGAAGGCTGGGTTGGGGAGCAGCAGCAGCAATAGTGAAGGGGGTGAACGGTGAGCTGTTTTGGGTAAAGGGGGTTTGGAGCAGAGAGGTATGAACCAAGGATGGAGTGGTGGTGGATGGGTTGGCTTGCGGCATGGAGATTTCAACTTGGGTGGATGATGGTATGTTTGGGTCTGTTGGATCATATGGATTGGCTGGAGGCTCTTCTTTTGGCATATATTGAGGATAATTTGGATCATAAGAGCCTATGGGTGGTGGTAGCTGCCCAAACAATGGGTGAGATGGATTTGATAATGGAGGGGGTCTTCCAAAGTCAAAGGTTCCTACATTTTCCCTTCAAAAATTAGCCATGATTGTCTCTTTGTTCTTGTCTATAATGGCATTTACCAATACTGCATTTCCTGGTTGGTTCATGAAAGCTTCAATGTCAAATGGCATAGCTTTCTCTGGGCTGAAGGATGGCTGAGTGCTCAAGGGGGGTGAGGTTGTTCGATCCAAATGATAGGGCTCCATTGTTTCTTTCTTCTTGGCTAAGCGAGTGACGGGTGGCATGAAAAATGCTCCTAGGGATGAGATGCAATAATGTTGATGGATGCAAAAGGGGGAAGGCTTCTCTATGCAAATGATTTCCTAGGTTAAGGAAAAGCTATATGACAAAACCTAAGGAGGATTGGGTTGGAGATTCTAACTTCAAAGATATGTTGCCAAAGCACGAAAGGTCTGCTTTCCTATGTGCAAGCTTGGTGGTGATTGTGTCAATTTAAGGATAGACTGATGATCCTTTAGGAAGAACACGAGATTGACCACTTGTGGATCCCAATCTTTAGCTCAAGGTGATGAGGGATAACAAGTGACAAAGCTAGATTACCCTAGACAAAGCTCTGTCAAAGGGATAATCTTGGTGAGATTGATGGATTTGGAAGATTTTAGGAGTGGCAAACTTTTGGCAAAAGTGACAACAATTTTGAAGGCTTGGATGTGAGGTTTTGATTGCTGGCTAGATGGTTTGATTCTAAATGAGATGGATGAGCTAATAATGCTTAAGGGGATAACCTAAGATGGCTGGCTTTTCTACAAAGATGACTCTAAAGTGAAGCTAATCCAAGAAGATGTGGAGAAACAAGGGTGTCTAATCATAGAAATCATGCCTAGTTGGTAAGGCATAAGCAGGATTAACTCCTGGATGTTGACTAAATTTGATGGTGCGCTCTAACCAGGCCTCTTGAAGTGCTTCGTCGGTAGCTTTGTCCTCTGCTTTGTGGAGTTTGGCAATTCGTGGGCTTGGTGTTATTTCTTTTCTCTTGGCTGAAAGTTCTTGGTATGCTAGAGATGGTTTGAGTTTAACTTTGTGGAACTTCTGTTTGGGTTTGGGTTGCTTTGACATCAATTTCTAAATCTGCTTGGCTTTGAGAGATCTTGGTTGTTTTTCTTCAACTCGTTCAACTTCTGGAATAGGTAGTGACTACGCTAAGTATGCCCTAAGCTAGGATTGACCAAGTTTGGAAAACATTCATTCAAAAAATAAAAGATCAAGCAATAGATAGAAACAACCAGATAGAAGTTTTTGATTCTCAGAAAGTGATACTTGCGCCAAGGAGTGTGTATGTTCTACAAATGTTTCGATCAGTCACCTCAAAAACATTAACATCCTAGATGGTTGTCTACAAGGTTGACAGTTGGTTTAGCTAAGGAGTCCTCGATATACCCAAGGTACATGAGGCCCAAATCCGTAGATGAGACCAAAAAGATGTCACACAGCCGAGAGGAGCGATAACCCACTTCTCCTCTTTCACTTCTCAAGGGTATAAAGTTCCTTGAGGCTTAGCCCGAGTGACAAAATCTTGATCCCAAGAGAGGTGTCTTTCGATTCACCTCCCAATTCTTATACTCCGCTAGAATGCTGGAGTTGAGGTCGTCCAAGGGGTGATGAAATCTCCAAGCAGGCCTCCTAAAAATAAACAAGGTTTTGGATCCTAATCTTATGCACCCAAGATGGCCTCGAAAGACGACAAGGGGAGAGAAGACTTGGATGACCTTGGGCTAAAAAACACGCTTGTTCTTTTACCAACTGACTCTTATGTGTGCTAATCTAGACTTTGCAAGCACTCATGTTTAAGAGACAATGTTCAATTCCAACTTGAAGTGCCAACAAAAGTAAATCGATCGAAGAATGCAAACAATAAGAAAAGTTAGGGTCAACAAAAGAAAACTCGCGTGCCTAGAGGCCCTCCACGTCAAGTATCGATTAATTTTGTTTAAAGCATTCAAGATTGAGTGTGAGTTTGTTTTAAGCCCAAAACAAAGGTGTGTGAGATTCGATTTCAAGCGCGCGCCCGGAGGCTCTCCACGTCAATTGTTGTTCAATTTTAGTGCCCAAACTTGAAGTGTGATCGATTTAATCTAGAGTTTTGATCATTTAAGAATTTTGATAAAGTTAAAGCAAACATTCAAAGACCAAGTGAGTGAGTTAGATTGTGGAACATTTAACACCTTTTTCAAGTAGACCCATCCCCATAAATGGCGCTGAGATTGCAACCAATGGTTAATATTTGATGGGTGATTAGAAAAGAGGTAAGTCCAAGGAACTACTCAAATTGATTTTTGCAAATTTGTATTTTAACTTAACAAGGTTTCTTAAATGTCCAAAAATCAAACTTTACCTAGATTGCATGTGGAAAAGAGATTTGTTTTGTTCAATTTTTAGAAGCTCCAAATGAAGAGTTTGATATTGCAATGGTTAATTGATTCTTAGAATTCAAGATTGGATTTTTTGTTTTAATCATGCATTCAAGGAAAATTTGATTTTAATCCATGGCATTCAAGAGTGATTTTAGCAACATGCATTCAAAGAAAAGTGGTTAAACATTCAAGTGTTTTCTTTTGAGCATTCAAGATTGAGATTTTGTGTGTTTTTTTAAGAACTTTGAAGTGCTTTGTTTTAACCTTAGATCATTCAAGATTGTTTTGGACTCAAAAGTGAAAATGACTCTTTGGACTTTGGTTTTCATTCAAGATTTTGTGTTCTAATTTTCATATTTTAAGCCCAAAAATGATATTCCTAGATTGTTTTGATGCATGAAAATCCTAAGAAACATTCAAGATTTTGCAATAAGACATTTGTTTGGAACAAATAACAAAGCTTTTAGGAAAATTTTTTGGCAACCATTTAGGACTCTTAGTTTTCATGAGATTTTTTAAAAGAACTTTAGTGTGCACTTAGTGTTGATTTTGAACCTTTTGAAATAGAAACTTGAAGTTCTTTTTAAATTCCCAAAAATGAAGTGTTCCTAATTTTGCATGAATTCATCTAAAACCTTGATGTTGCAAGGATGCAAATGATTAGATTGGTTTAGTTTCACTTGTTAAAAGAGTTTTTTTTTTCTTGCAAATTTTTAATTTTTCAATGGATTTAAGTATGATTTGGGGGTTCATTTTAAGCACTAAAAAGAAGTGTGTATGATTTTGCTTCCTTAAAAAAAAATGGCCAAGATCTCCCACAAGAAGAAGAAGAAGAAGTAGATGGAATAAGAAGAATATAGACAAGAAGAGGAAGAAGAATTTCAAGTTCTTTGTCCACCTATAAGCTTGAAAAATCTGAAAACACTATGAGATAGATTATGAGTTCCTTTGTCTTCTTCATGCTCATGTGGACCTACAAAACCAATTTATACAATCCTACCAATCACAAATACAAAAAAAATTAGCCAAAATCAGCAAATAACATACAAAACTTGACTAAAAAAGCTAATGAAGATGATCCATGCGGGGTCCCACCGGGCGTGCCAAAATGTATATGAGCAATGTTAGTATGCTAATAGAAACCAAACTTAAATAAAGCTTCTACAAACTAAACAAAATTCATAAACTTCAAGATAGACTAAGATGAGCTCTTAATTGAGAATATGAGCCATTAATGGGATCTCTCAATAAGAAGCTCTCTTGTTGAGTAGCTTTATCTAAATGGATAGGATGTATGCTCAATATGCTTCCAAAGGCTTCAATGGATGATTGTGGATTTTTGGTGTGGATAGATGGCTTTAGTATGGATTTGGCTCTCAAAATAGCATTATAACTTTACTTCATGGATTGTGTTATTTTGTAAAGGGGAAGGATCCAATTTATAGGCAAGAGGCTTGAGGGATTGAGGGCTAAGATGCAAGGATGGGAAAAAGCTTATGGAGGGCTCAGATTGCATGAGAGGAGAGCACATGGATTGTGCTTCCTTATAGCCAATAAAGGAGTGACACATGTCACATGGTGAGAGGATGGAGGAAAGGGGAAGGATGAGTCAACAAAGGAGGCTCAAGGGATAAAATCTTCATAAAGACCCTCATAATGACTTGTAAGAGCAATAAAAGGGCTTGTAAGAGTCATTTATGACCTAGTGGACTTCATAAAGTTTTATGGTTGAGATATTTTGAGGGTGATGAGAGAAAATTCGACTTGGACTTGATTAGGAAGGTTTTAAGCTTGCTTAGGCTTGTGCAAATGATTAGAGGATGGATTAGGATGGTTTAGGATTAGCTTAAGGATAGGCAAGTGGATGGCATTTAATGAGGGTGGGTGAAGGAAGAGATATTTGTTAACTTTGGCTTGGGTTAGTAAGTTTTAACCCATGTTTAGGGAATGTGACAAGGTTAGGAGGGGATTAGGATTAGGTTTAAAGACATCTTCTAGAAGAGTCTAGATTTTGGATGAGGATAAAGACTTTCTAGAATAGTCTAGAATTTCCTAGGATGAGGATGAAGACTTTCTAGAAGAGTCTAGAATTTCTTAGGGTGAGGATAAATTAGATTTTTAGGAAATAAATAAAGTTTTATTTATTTCAAGGGTTTGGGTTGAGGAGATATTTATTAAAACTTTTTTTTAATAAACGTGAGGATTAATATTTAATTTTAATTAAATATTTTGAGTTGGGATTAGGGGTAGGAAATGATGGGATTAGCCTTTAATCAAAATTAAAGAAGGATTAGAAGATTTTGGAAGAGGTTATTGGTCATAAGGAAATTGGCTAACTTTTGGGAAAAAAATTTTTTTTTATTTATTTTAGAATTTTTGGTCAATTTATTAATTAAATAATTAATAAATAAGGAAATAATGTTTAAATAAGATTTAAACATTTTTGGGAGGGATTCCTTAATTAAATATTTTTAATTAAGATAAAAGGATTTAAAGGCATAAAAATTAATTAATTAATTAATTAATTAATTAATTAATTAATTAATGATGATGTCATCAGGATTTTTTTAGAAAATAAAAATACTTTATTTTCTAAAGGTTTTTAGGTGTCTACAACTGGCATCTCCAAGGAAGGGGATGGAAGGTGATGGGTTTCCACATTGCCCATCCAAAGTAGTGGAGAAGCACAAGAATTAAGAGGAGGTGTCAAGTGGTGAGAGTTAGATTCCTAGTATGTGTGGAAGATTGAAGTGAGGAGGAGATGGTGCTAAGCTTTTGAAAATTTGATTTTCCAAAAATAATCACAGTCGAAGGCAAGGTAATTCGTCTTCATTTATTGTCTGTGGCAATTGGTTGACAAGAAAAACCCTACAACAGATTTTTGGAAATCCCAATTTTGAGACATGCTTGGCTAAGGACGAAGAAGGGTAATGAGAAAAGCTGGAGTAACATTTTATAGAGGACAGATGTGCAAATGGAGAACAAGATATTTGGAGGAGCCTCAAGGAAAGAAGGCATGAAGCAAGAAGGTTGCAGGTGTTGATTTAGATGAAAAGAAATGACAAATGGTGTCAAGGTTAAAAGGCCTTTTTGTTTTGTAATTTGAAAAATGTTTTATGTAAAAGATGTAGCCCATAAAAAGGGGCAATAGTTGTATAGGTTTTAAAAGGTTAATAGAAAGTAGTGATGTGATAGAAGTGTAAAGGAAGGCTATGGCTAACCAAGAGAGCCTTTTTTTGTACTTATGTAGAAACCTTTATATTAATAAAATAAAAAATTATTACCAACCAATTTTTTTCTGAATAATAGTTATCAAATTTAATTTAATTATTATAAAAAATATAAAAACAATATTTTAGAATTTACAAATTATTATAGAGATGTAAGGTTAAGAGTTTAGTGTTTAGATTTTAGGATACTATTAATTTATGTGATTTTTTCTAATAGTCTATGATAGTTTAGATTATTATCATATAAAAAATAAATATTAGTGATAAAATTGTCTAATTTGGCTATTGATTAGACAAGGGACCAATGTAATAAATTAATGGCAAGCTAGTGCAATAAATTAATCATGGCGACCATATGACAACTATAGTGAATACAATAAATGCAAATAAATGAAAGCTTATCACCTTCTAAATTTTTGTACCTTTTTAGGCAATTAAATTTTTTTTTACCCCTACCAAATCCATCCAACCAATAGTAAATCCAATTTCGTAAATGAAATGGACGAGCTCATTTTCTCGATCAACAATTGAGAGTGTTTTAAAACCCTCGATGACCATTCAGTACATCTTGGTCATTCGTTTACCTTGAGTGCCCTAAAGATGAAGTAAGGTGAAGCATACAACTTAACACAATTAATTCTCAAAAAATGTCGAAGCAAAGAAGAGAAGAAAATAGATGTTTATGTCGAATGCAGCTATTAGAGGATGTGATAATGTTCTCTTAGATATTTTCTAGTTTGAATGCAGAGATTCTAAAAATGAAAGATGCAAATGGTTGAGGCCTTTTTCATAAACATACAAATTGAAGGGATCTAGATGTTCAGCACACACAAAAATAAAGGCAGGAAATTTTTTTTAATTGTAATTGTTCGACGACCCTTTATTTAATAGATGATCTGTTTTCTCCTTCTAAGTGCTCAAACCATTAGCATAGGATTGAATTAATTATAGTGACCGACTTTTGGAAAGAGATAGTGATGAGCAAACCACACACTTGACTATGATGTTTAGAACTAAGCCGAAGATCAAACAAAACAAAGGAAGCCAAGGAGCGAGCACAAAAAGCTGAAGACCAAGCAATAAAAGTTGCTAAATTTGAAAATACTTTTGTTGTGGGCCTCCTCTGCAAGGTTAGTGATGCAGAGCATCATACAAATCAACCAATTAGTGGGATACATGCTGATACCTTTAAAATATATTAAATAAACTCCATAATTAGAGGCATCTTACAAGGTAAAACAAAACATTTTCCAACATTAAAATATCAACCTTTCTCCATTCGCATATCCTGATTTCTATATCTGATTCCATTGTTCATAAATTTAGTTATAAATATCTTCTTGAAAAACCCTTTGGTGGAGTTGTTCCAAATTAGAAATAATAAAACATATCCAAAGATGAGCTAAAATAAATAAATCTATTGAAATTTATAGTCTGTATACTTAGACCCATTTTCTCTATCACAAACCAGAAATAAAATTGGTAACCCTTCCTAGGGAATCAAATAACTTTCTCAATATGATTCTAAATAATATCAAACCAATTTACACTCAACCTTATATGATTCTAGTTTCATAATATATAAGCCATTAATTCTTACAATGCATAAATAATTCTACAAGGACCAATTGTGTCTTGTAACTTCAATGGAGATTTGTAAAAACTAGTCTTCATTAAAATGAACATAACTTACACAAATTTGAATGAAAATAACTCAAACCAATTGTAAATAAAATTTGATTCACATATATTTTCAATTAATATAAATAAATTTTCTGATTCATTCAAATGTGATCATTCCAAACATTTCAATTTGACTGTAGTTGGGCATCCTCAAATCTACAATTTACAAGCTTTGGCAAAACCTGCATAACTTCTTCATTTCTAACTGAAATAAATCCAAACCAAATCCAAAAGAAATTTTATTTACTTCTCTATCCAAATATACAATATTTACATAGTTTCCAGGCTTTACATGGCTGTACAAGACCTAGAACCAACACTAAAATTGAAAAACCAATCAAAATAACAACACAAGATATTACCAATTGTGTTTCAAAATGTATCTCTTCCTTTACTTTATTCTTTGGTTCAACCATACATCTATTTTTATAGATTTTTTGGTTGGTTATAACTTCCAAACCACCCTTTAAACCAACCCATTGCATTCTTTTAACCCTTTTGCATTTTTGACAACATTTTATGCACTTTATGCATTTTTACATTTCAACTTTCATACAAACCCAACCTAGACCAACATTATGACTCAAATGACTTTAGATGGATTTCAATAGATCCATTTACCTATGAAATAAATATTTTGACATTAATTGTCATATTAAGACCTCCTCTTACAACTTTGAAAACTTATTACAAATGGCTTCTCTAGCCTTTATATCTTGACTCAAAAGACTCAAATATATAATAAATGGATCACATTATTTCAACATATGACTTAATGAATCTAAACCTCTTTGTTCTCTTGAAATTTAGGTGCCTCTGCACCATACATGAAAATGTGTCTAGATATGGTGAGGAGAGACATGAATATAATATCCTAATAGGGAGGTCTAACAAGAATGTTTATATTATGCGATGACATGAATAGATAGAGGTATAAGAGATGGAGACACATAAAAAGTGATAGGACATAGAGTAAGATAGAGAGATGTAGCTACAACTAGATGGATAAAGAGAGCTAGAGAGAGGAATATATATAGAGAAAGAGAGAGTTATTCATAGAGTAATGCCATTTTTATTACCCCTCTCCTCTTTATATAATTTTCTTTAATTGATCTTGTATATATCTTTGGCATACCTGTTGCACACCAAGGTGCAGTTGCTAGTTATTTAATATTTGCATATTGAAGCATTAGGTTCTATCAACTTGGTCTAATTTGAATTGATTATGTGTCATGTCACCAAAAACATTAGTTCCCAAACTAATAAAACTAGTCACGTACAACACTTGTTATCCATTATACTTATTATAAATGGGTCAAACTTCACGACACTACTACAGTTGACCCCACTAGCTAGTGTTGTTTAACCTAATACTTCTTTGCTTCTTTGATTTCATCTGTAGCTCACATTCCTCACATATTGTCAGCATGACATTGTATCGTCAAAGTACACACACACACACACACACACAAATATATATATGTATATATATGTATATGTATATGTATATATATATATATATATATATATATATATGAATATATATACATATATATACATATATATATATGTATATAGATATACATACATATATATGTATGTATATAGATATAGATATATATACATATATACATATGTATGTACATATATACAAATGTATGTATATAGATATATATACATATATATATACATATATATGTATATATATACATATATATAGATGTATATGTGTAGTGTCTGCACCTAGTTCACATTTTGTTTTAATTGTCAAACTCTTTAAGGTCAATTTTATACTTGATGATTAGTAGTATTGTTTTAAGATTATCATATATTGTTTTAGATTTAGTTAATTATATAATGAGATTACTTAGTACTCTATATTTCATGTATGTATGATGATTATTCAGTATTTTCAGTTATTTATGATGATTAGTTAAATGGTTTATTATCACACTTATGGATACTTACCCCATACTGCATGTGTATGGTGTGTGTGTTCGTTTTCTTTATGTATGGTGTTTTTGATGTGGTTAAGGAAGGGAGTCATAATCACCTGCTAGTCGGGATCTACACGATGCATCGCTTCTTGCCATTGCCTGTTTAGCTTAGTATATTGTGTCTGTACACGCGTGGATTTTATGCAGGTTGCAGGTACCGGGTATCGACTTCCTTTAATTGCCAGGATGAGCGTACCCTATCGCATTATCTCAATGGTAAGAGAGGGGAGATAAATCTCAAGTCCAAATGCTAAACCCTTTAGCCATTTGTCCTAATTGATAATTAGGACAAGTACCTGAGTTTTGTACCCTTTGAATGCATCAAATGATGTAATTTCGTGATTATAACCCTTTTGTTTGATTTAGTTTGTGTTTTTCTATGATGGGTTTTCGTATGTTGCTTTATGAGTCCTTGGTGTATTTTCTATTAATTAAGTCTAATTAAAAGATTAATTAATGATTTAATTAATGAGAAATTATTATGATATTTTAATATTTAATTTAATTAATTGAGAAATTAATTAAATAAAAAGAATTAAATTTTGGAGATAAAAGTTATAAAATAAATTTAGAACATGATAATATTAATTTAATTTAATAATAATATATTTAGAGTTCATTTTAAATAAATGCTAAATATTATTGTTATTTAAGTTAATTAAATATTTTATCAATTAAATTTCTAAAATAAATTAAAAGTAAAAAAAAATTAAACTATTAAAAGATTCTAGATCGCATGATGCGAGCATGAGTTGAAAATAAAAGAAATTAATTAAAATGTTAAAATAAGAGAAAATAATAATGTTATTTTAACTTCATAAAGTGCACATGGGTTTAAAAGTAATAAAGATTAAAAATAGAAGTCAAGTGGAATATTAAATAAAGTTATTTAATAATTCAACTTAATGTGCATGAAAAGATTAATGCAAGATAAAGAAAGATAAATAAAGTTAATTTGGAGTTTGAGTCTTGTGAGCAAGGAGTCCTCTCGGGTGAACAAACTATTAGTGCCCCGATTTGAGGAGAAAACTCCTTATCACAACTTGGGGGTTCATTTTTCAATGGCCGTGAATTTTGAAAGACAAGAATTTTTGGGGAGAACTTTTGGAAGCGAATTTGAGAAGGAGAATTCTAGGAAAGATTTTCAGAAGAAAGTTATTGAAGAGGAGCAAATTTTCTCACAGTTTTTAGGGATTGCGTATTAGCATCAGGTTCAGGTAGGGTCTGGTATTTTGACCCCTAAATGATTTATGAAATTTAATATGTTATGTCTACTTCGTGCCTCTAAGAAGATTGTTTTCTCAAACCTTGTTGCATGAATCTTGTTACGCTTCATTTTTTATTCTTTGGCTATTCGAGTTCATCTATAAATCTAGATTGAAATTTTTTATTTTTTTTTAAAAACCGTCTTGTAGATAAAAGAAAATAGAATTAAATTTGGGAGAGTTGAAATTTAAAGATGAAATTCTAAATTAAGAATTTGGATGGTTGATAGTGTTTTCTCTATCAAAATAAAGACGAAAACAATTTCAAAATAAAATAAAATAAATATTAAGAAGAAGTTATTTAAATAAATGTATACATAATTATAAATTCCAAAATAATATGTGAGAGGAAGTGTTGATTATGTTAAAATTTAAATAAATAAGATTTATAGAAGACATTTAAATTATTTTTTAAGTAAATTATACTTTACACGTAAATTTTGAATAAACATGATAAACTTTATAATTTAAAAGAATTACATATATAAAAAAATATATTTATATAATTTGAATTGGAGAAGTACCCCACTTACTTGCAGCCGTACGCTGTAGGCAGTCGTACACAGTCAGTGATTGTCATATCGCTTGATTAAATGTTTTTAAAACGACATTTATATGCCTAGTCTAACTTCGTTACAAAGTTTGTTTTTAAAGTCTTCTTTTGAAGTTTATAAAACTTATTATTACGTTGCTACGTATTACTAATGTTTTAAAATATATATAATTGTTATTATTAGATAACTTTTTAAATCTGTTTTATAAATAAATTCATTATTATTTTATAGTTTTATTAATAGATTTTAATAATACTTTGTTAATAACTTTTATTCAATAATCTTTATTGATAGATTTTATTATTATTTGTTAATTTAAATATTAATGTATTCTAATATAGTTTTTTAAAAATTTATTAATAGTTTTTAGTTAAATATTAATAACTTGATAATTAATGAAAATATTAGTATAAGTATTCAGATCAATAATTAGTAATTAATTTAATTAAAATTAGTTTAATTAAAGTTAATTAATAATGGACATTATTTGATAAAATTGTAGAATTAAATTATTGATTTAATGAAATTTATTAATGAGGGTTTAATGATTTTATTAAAGTCGCAGTTGTTTTATTTAACATCATTAAGGGTCATTTATATAACTTAATAAAAGATCATCCTTAGATTATTATTTTTTTAGGGTAAGTGTACAATTATTTGAATATAGAAATGGGTTAATCGTAAGGGGTAGTTGCGAAAACTTAGTTACTTGAAATAGACGTTAAATTGGAACATAAACCTTACCTTAACTCAACAATATATTATCGTTCATACCCAACTGTGTGATGATTCTATTTTTCTATGTGATTATTTTGTTGTCTATATTTTGAGGTTTTCGGGTTTGTTCTAGTGTTGACTAGTTTAGGTTGTTACCAGAGGCTCGGGGGTTATGCAATTGTGATGATATGATGATTTGATCTCGATCTTTTTAAAACCCAACCATGGTAATGCGATGCAATGCTCTATGATGTGTGTGGATTATTGACTGTTTGTTATTGCTTTCCAGTTTCCTTGTGTGGAACTGAGGTGTATGTTATGAGAAACCTGACTTAACCATTTTTGAGTCTTGATTAGTTATATTTGATTTCCCTTCTAGTCGCTTTGAGAGGACTGAGATGTTTTAGGTGATTTGTTCTTGATGATGTCATGTTGTGACATGTTTTGACTTGACCATTTTGGAGTCTTTGATCAGTATGGTGATCTATCATTGGGATACTGTTGGTTGCTCATTAGAGAACCATTGGATATTGTGAGCTATCATTGATGCCTTCAATTGCTTATAGAGAATTGTTGTGATCATTATGACTATCATTTGATGCTTATCAGTTGCTTATGGAGAACTGATGTGATTATTGTGGATTATATTTATGATGCTTTCAGTTGCTTGTATAGGACTGAGGTGATTTTAATATGATTCTTTGATTTGTGATTTCATGAGCCTAGGGTAGGTTATCTATGTGTAGTGTCGAGAAGTGGTTTGCAATGGGGGTCGGGGCCCTAAGAGGCTACTTGGAGAAACCCATTATAAGTTGTTTTAATAAGTGAAAACATCTCACCTAAATACTAACTTAAATAAACCTAACAAGATAATTGTATGTTCTCTCCCATGCCTTGAGTGCTAGTACAGACTAGGATGGGGTAGAGAGAATGCTTGGTTGCAACCTTGCATTCCGTAGTATGCCTCGTTAGTACGAGAGGATACTAGTGGCCGCAGGATCACA
This sequence comes from Cupressus sempervirens, assembly GCA_028749045.1. Lineage (NCBI taxonomy): Eukaryota > Viridiplantae > Streptophyta > Pinopsida > Cupressales > Cupressaceae > Cupressus > Cupressus sempervirens. Next base: position 13,162,095 of record CM053785.1, on the reverse strand, counting down.
GGGGACCCAAGATTCCTAGGGGATTGCTCGGGTAACTTTCAATGTGACTTTTGCGATGACACTTTCTCGCTTGCATAGTAGATTCCCTACATGTCTTTGTGTGCCTCTGGGTCTAGATGTCTATCTATGTTGGAACCTTTGAGTTAGTAGACTTTTAGGATTTCCCAGACTTAGAGAATATCTGTGTTTTGTGTTTTGATATCTGTTTGGGACTTGAGACTATCTCCTCAGCACGATGGGAGTGGACCATTTAGGTTCCACACGGTCGAGTGGTAGTGCTTTTTACTCTTACCATTGAGATCCATTCGTGGTCACCGTGGCTGGAGCTTTCTTGGATGGAATTTACCTTCATTCTATTCCTGGATTATTATGATGGATGGTTAGATTTTATGATGGATGTTTTATCATTATGGATGTATGGATGTATCATGTATGGTGAATGATTTCATTTATTTTATTGTACTTTGTATCATGGATTCTTGGAGGATGGTGGATCTTTATTTCTACTTATGTGTATTTTTTTAGCCTTTCATACCCTATGACATGTACAGTGGATGATTGGGCATTCCGAATTAATTTTCCAAGAGGCATTCAGAACAAATGTATATTATGTGGACATTGGACTTTCTGATTATTCTTTTATGTGGATATGGTAGTTGTTAGATTTAGGATTAATTAAATTTAAATGTGACTCAATGTCTTGGGATCCTTAAGGAATGTAACCTGTTATGTATGTTTGTTGATGATTACATGTTATTGCTTCCGCTACTATGTGTTTGATGTGTATGTTATTCTTTCTTACTTTAAAAAGAAAAAAAAGTTTAGCAAACTTAGTAAAACTTTAGGTTAATTCTTTTGGATCCCTTGGCAGGGCGTTACATCTGGTATCAGAGCACGATTTTTACATTGGGAGCTCTAGGTATATTGGAATGCCACTAGTGTTAACTAGTTGAACAAAAATGTAAACTTTAAACTATTGTGTGTATCTCTTTCAAACTGAAACTTGAAACTAGTTGAACTGAAACATAACTTAAACTGTTAGTTGCATATTTTTCATACTTCAAAACTTAGACTTCAAAACTGAAATTATACTTAAACCAAAATTATAGGAAAATTGAAAATTGAAACTATCTTGTTTGTAAACATGTATCTGTTACCTATGCTTTAACGTAGTGTGCTTTTGATTGTCCTTGGGAGTATTATGTTGTTCTTGTTTAGAGAGTTTAGGTGATCTATTTCAGTATTTGTTAGAAAGGATGCATGTTGGATCAATATGGTTTTCATTTTACTATTAAACTAGAATCATATTGCTCTAAGTGATTTAAAGTAGTATGTGTATGTATATGATAGCATCTTGTATCTGGATATTATTATAGGATGGTATCTGGGGTGAGATCTTCTATTATAAGCCATAGCCCAGATCATGGTGAAGGCCATGGACGAGATAGAGCTATCAGTGTCCATGAGTCTATCCATGAAGAACCTATCCAAGATGGGAATAGGGAAGAGCATGTCAGTGAGCATCAGGAAGAGAACTATAGAGAGCAGTAGGTTGTCTTTGAGGAGGTTGATCTAAGGCAAATGTTGTAGACCATCATCGATCACCTACCTCCTATTCATGACCAAGATAGAGCACCTCAGGCAGGAGTTGAGCATAGACCTAAGAGCATGAACTCTCGTCAAGCTCGTAATGCACGACATAATAAGCGCCACCAGTGTTACCAGCCATCTCTGGGTAATCAAGGTGTAGGTGGCAATAGGAAATCTCCTTTTGGGGGTAATCAATGGTAGGAAGAAACTTATCCTCCAGCACATAGTGGTGGCAATGGTTCCAATGCTAGGAACTATCACAAGGTTCATCGCAACAAGCCCGACCAGTATGATCGACCATCTCAGAGTGTTCAGCGTTATCCTAGTGGGGGGTAGTTTCTTGCAGTCTAGTGCACCTAAAGTTCAGAGGAGCTTCGATGGAGAGTGTTTCATATGTGGACAACATGGACACAAGGTGTCTCATTGTCCTCAAAGGAAACCTCAACCCTTGGATCAGAGACCCGCAGCTTCAAAATTTGCGGTTGGCGATATGGGTAGATCCCAAAGAGTGTTCTCAATGGAGACATATCCTTCTGTAGGGGAAAGGATCCCGTGGGACCCACACAGTGAGACCCTTAGTTTTATCGTTCATGTACGTTTCCAGGAGTAAGCTTAAGTCTAGGGGGGGTGGATGTAGTGCCTGCCCCTAGTTCACATTTTGTTTTAATTGCCAAACTCTTTTAGGTCAGTTTTATACTTGATGATTAGTAGTATTGTTTTAAGATTATCATATATTGTTTTAGATTTAGTTAATTATACGATGAGATTACTTGGTACTCTATATTTCATGTATGTATGATGATTATTCAGTATTTTCAGTAATCTATGATGATTAGTTAAATAGTTTATTATCACATGTGTTTTCTTATGGATACTTACCCCATATTGCATGTGTATCGTGTGTGTATTTGTTTTCCTTATGTATGGTGTTTTTGATGTGGTTAAGGAAGGGAGTCATAGTCACCTGCTAGTCGGGATCTACACGATGCACCACTTCCTGCCATTGCCTGTTTAGCTTAGTATATTGTGTCTGTACATGCGTGAATTTTATGTAGGTTGCAGGTACCGGGTATCGACTTCCCTAAATTGCTAGGATGAGCATACCCTATCGCATTATCTCAATGGTAAGAGAGGGGAGATAAATCTCAAGTCCAAATGCTAAACCCTTTAGCCATTTGTCCTAATTGATAATTAGGACAAGTACCCGAGTTGAGTACCCTTTGAATGCATCAACTGATGTAATTTTGTGCTTATAACCCTTTTGTTTGATTTAGTTTGTATTTTTCTATGATGGGTTTTCGTATGTTGCTTTATGAGTCCTTGGTGTATTTTCTATTAATTAAGTCTAATTAAAAGATTAATTAATGATTTAATTAATGAAAAATTATTATGATATTTTAATATTTAATTTAATTAATTGAAAAATTAATTAAATAAAAAAAATTAAATTTTGGAGATAAAAGTTATAAAATAAATTTAGAACATGATAATATTAATTTAATTTAATAATAATATATTTAGAGTTCATTTTAAATAAATGCTAAATATTATTGTTATTTAAGTTAATTAAATATTTTATCAATTAAGTTTCTAAAATAAATTAAAAGTAAAAAAAATTAAACTATTAAAAGATTCTAGATCGCATGATGCGAGCATGAGTTGAAAATAAAAGAAATTAATTAAAAAGTTAAAATAAGAGAAAATAATAATCTTATTTTAACTTCATAAAGTGCACATGGGTTTAAAAGTAATAAAGATTAAAAAGAGAAGTCAAGTGGAATATTAAATAAAGTTATTTAATAATTCAACTTAATGTGCATGAAAAGATTAATGCAAGATAAAGAAAGATAAATAAAGTTAATTTGGAGTTTGAGTTTTGCGAGCAAGGAGTCCTCTCGGGTGAATGCACAATTAGTGCCTCGATTTGAGGAGAAAACTCCTTATCACAACTTGGGGGTTCATTTTTCAAGGGACCATGAATTTTGAAAGACAAGAATTTTTGGGGAGAACTTTTGGAAGCGAATTTCAGAAGGAGAATTTTAGGAAAGATTTTCAGAAGAAAGTTATTGAAAAGGAGCAAATTTTCTCACAGTTTTTGGGGATTGCGTATTAGCATCAAGTTCAGGTAGGGTCTGGTATTTTGACCCCTAAATGATTTATGAAATTTAATATGTTCTGTCTACTTCGTGCCTGTAAGAAGATTGCTTTCTCAAACCTTGTTGCATGAATCTTCTCAAACCTTGTTGCATGAATCTTGTTATGCTTCATTTTCGATTCTTTGGCTATTCGAGTTCATTTGTAAATCTAGATTGAAAAATTATTATTATTTTTTAAAATTGTCTTGTAGATTAAAGAAAATAGAATTAAATTTGGGAGAGTTGAAATTTAAAGATGAAATTCTAAATTAAGAATTTGGATGGTTGATAGTGTTTTCTCTATCAAAATAAAGACGAAAACAATTTCAAAATAAAATAAAATAAATATTGAGAAGAAGTTATTTAAATAAATGTATATACAATTATAAATTCCAAAATAATATGTGAGAGGAAGTGTTGATTATGTTAAAATTTATATAAATAAGATTTATAGAAGACATTTAAATTATTTTTAAAGTAAATTATACTTTACACATAAATTTTGAATAAACATGATAAACTTTATAATTTAAAAGAATTACACACACACACACACACACACACACACACACACACACACACATATATATATATATCTTTTAAAACATTAGTAATACGTAGCAACGTAATAATAAGTTTTATAAACTTCAAAAGAAAATTTTAAAAACAAACTTTGTAACTAAGTTAGACTAGGCATATAAATGCCATTTTAAAAACATTTAATCAAGCGATATGACAATCGCTGACTGTGTACGACTGCCTGCAGCGTACGGCTGCAAGTAAGTGGGGTACTTCCCCAATTCAAATGTATATATATATATATATATATATATATATATATATAAAGTTTGTTTTTAAAATTTTCTTTTGAAGTTTATAAAACTTATTATTACATTGCTACGTATTACTAATGTTTTAAAAGATATATATATATAGAATTGTTATTATTAGATAACTTTTTAAATATGTTTTATAAATAAATTCATTATTATTTTATAGTTTTATTAATAGATTTTAATAATACTTTCTTAATAATTTTTATTTAATAATCTTTATTGATAGATTTTATTATTATTTGTTAATTTAAATATTAATGTATTCTAATATAGTTTTTTAAAAATTTATTAATAGTTTTTAGTTAAATATTAATAAATTGATAATTAATGAAAATATTAGTATAAGTATTCAGATCAATAATTATTAATTAATTTAATTAAAATTAGTTTAATTAAAGTTAATTAATAATGGACATTATTTGATAAAATTGTAGAATTAAATTATTGATTTAATAAAATTTATTAATGAGGGTTTAATGATTCTATTATCGCAGTTGTTTTATTTAACATCATTAAGGGTCATTTATATAACTTAATAAAAGATCATCCTTAGATTATTATTATTTTAGGGTAAGTGTACAATTATTTGAATATAGAAATGGGTTAATCGTAAGGGGTAGTTGCAAAAACTTAGTTACTTGAAATAGACATTAAACTGGAACATAGACCTTACCTTAACTCAACAATATATTATTATTCATACCCAACTGTGTGATGATTCTATTTTTCTATGTGATTATTTTGTTGTCTATGTTTTGAGGTTTTGGGGTTTGTTCTAGTGTTGACCAGTTTAGGTTGTTACCAGAGGCTCGAGGGTTATGCAATTGTGATGATATGATGATTTGATCTCGATCTTTTTAAAACCCAACCATGGTAATGCGATGCAATGCTCTATGATGTGTGTGGATTATTGACTGTTTGTTATTGCTTTCCAGTTTCCTTGTGTGGAACTGAGGTGTATGTTATGAGAAACTTGACTTAACCATTTTTGAGTCTTGATCAGTTATATTTGATTTGCCTTCTAGTCGCTTTGAGAGGACTTAGATGTTTTAAGTGATTTGTTCTTGATGATGTCATGTTGTGACATGTTTTGACTTGACCATTTTGGAGTCTTCGATCAATATGGTGATCTATCATTGGGATACTATTGGTTGCTCGTTGGAGAACCATTGGATATTTTGAGCTATCATTGATGCCTTCAGTTGCTTATAGAGAATTGTTGTGATCATTATGCCTATCATTTGATGCTTATCAGTTGCTTATGGAGAACTGATGTGATTATTGTGGATTATATTTATGATGCTTTCAGTCGTTTGTATAGGACTAAGGTGATTTTATTATGATTCTTTGATTTGTGATTTCATGAGCCTAGGTTAGGTTATCTATGTGTAGTGTCGGGAAGTGGCTTGCAATGCAGGTCGGGGCCCTAAGAGGCTACCTAGAGAAACTCATTGTAAGTTGTTTTAATAAGTGAAAACATCTCATCTAAATACTGACTTAAATGAACCTAATAAGATAATTATATGTTCTCTCCCATGCCTTGAGTGCTAGTACAGACTAGGATGGGGTAGAGAGAACGCTTGGTTGCGACCTTGCATTCTGTAGTATGCCTCATCAGTACGAGAGGATACTAGTGGCCACAAGATCACAGGGGACCCAAGATTCCTAAGGGATTGCTCGGGTAACTTCCAACGTGACTTTTGCGATGACACTTTCCCGCTTGCATAGTAGATTCCCACGTGTTTTTGTGTGCCTCTGGGTCTAGATGTCTATCTATGTTGGAACCTTTGAGTTAGTAGACTTTTAAGATTTCCTAGACTTAGAGATTATTTGTGTTTTGTGTTTTGATATCTGTTTGGGACTTGAGACTATCTCCTCAGCGCGGTGGGAGTGGACCATTTAGGTTCCACGCAGTCGGGTGGTAGTGCTTTTTACTCTTACCATTGAGATCCATCCGTGGTCACCGTGGCTGGAGCTTTCTTGGATGGCATTTACCTTCATTTTGTTCCTGGATTATTATGATGGATGGTTAGATTTGATGATGGATGTTTTATCATTATGGATGTATGGATGTATCATGTATGGTGAATGATTTCATTTATTTTACTGTACTTTGTATCATTGATTCTTGGAGGATGGTGGCTCTTTATTTCTACTTATGTATATTTTTTTAGCCTTTCATACCCTGTGACATGTACAGTGGATGATTGGGCATTCCGAATTAATTTGCCAAGAGGCATTCAAAACAAATGTATATTATGTGGACATTGGACTTTCTGATTATTCTTTTATGTGGATATGGTAGTTGTTAGAGTTAGGATTAATTAAATTTAAATGTGACTCAACGTCTTGGAATCCTTAAGAAATGTAACCTGTTATGTATGTTTGTTGATGATTACATGTTATTGCTTCCGCTACTATGTGTTTGATGTGTATGTTATACTTTTTTACTTTAAAAAAATTTAAAAAAATTAACAAACTTAGTAAAACTTTAGATTAATTCTTTTGGATCCCTTAGCAGAGCATTACAATGTGTGTGTGTGTGTGTGTGTGTGTGTGTGTGTGTGTATCTACATACATATATATGTATATGTATATATGTATACACATATATGTATATATATACATGTATATGTATATATATGTATATACATGTATATGTATATGTATATGTATATGTATACATATATATATATATATATATATATATATATATACATATATGTATGTATGTATGTATGTATGTATGTATGTATGCACACACACACACACACACACATTTCTGTTTGAGTTTAAAGTTTTGGTTCATGATTTTAAAAATAAATAGATTTGGATTGTATTTAAATAAGTTATTAATACATTTAAAATATTTGTATAGTATGTCAATAATTTTTTTTTAAAATTAATTATTGTAATAGATTATTACTATTATTAAAAGTTAATTTATTATGGTTATTTTTGCTATTTTTTTGAAAAAATTAAAACTAAAAATGAATATTTATCATTGATTAATAATTTTATATTTTATTTAGTTAGGAATTATTTTGAAGTTATCTTTCGTAAATTTTGAAATCAACTAAATTTATTTAATGCTCAACAAAGTTTTAAAAATATGTCGTAGTTTTTTACCATTGTTTTTTATTAAAAAAAAGTTCATTGTTTTATTATATTATAATTTTTTTATAGAAATAAACTTATTTTTTATAAGTCAATTGAAACTATTATCTTTGCATTCAAATTATTAACTTTTTAAAATTTATATTTCACTATTGCTAATTTAATATTTTAAATAAATGTAATTTAAGTATATTAAATAAATCATGTATGTTTGTTATAAGAATAAACATTTTATCAACAAGTTATTTGAATTAGACACATTGTAATCATATATATTAGTTAAATTTTTTAATGTCAATATTATTGTAATTTAAAAATGATATTAGTATTTAAGAAGGAAAATAATAAGTAATGTAAATTATATATATATATATATATATATATATATATGGTTGAAGCTTAGATTAATTATTGTTATTTATTGTAATTAATTATTTTTATGTGTTAAGTGAATTCAAACCTAATACCTCCAACATGAGATGCTCACAAGTTAACATTGTGTTGTAGGCTTTTGCTTGCAAATTATCAAAATATTATTATTTTGAAAATAAATAAATAAAATTATTTTAAAATTTAAATTTATGTTATGATAGATATGATATTTATGATGAACTTGTTGATTTTCGTGGTGGTACTTTGGTTGCTTTGTATTTTCTGAATTTCTTATATCTAATAGAAAAAAAGTTTATGTTCTACAAGTTCATTTAAAGTTTTTGATTTAGGATTAATAAGTCTTAATAAGCATTGCATTTTTGCCTATTTTTAATAAGCACTGCATTTTAATAAGTTAATAATAGATATACAAATACATTTTTAATATGTTAATAATATTATTTTTATAATTAATTATTGTGAAACAAGATTAATATTATTAAATGTTAGATTATTATCATTACTTAAAAATTTAATATTTCTTTTTAATAATTTTTTTGTTAATAATAGATAATTAAAATTTATCATATGTAAATTTCAAAATTAATTGTAAAATGTTATATTTCCTGAACAATACTTATAGATTTAAGTAAAGTATATGCACAACTAGACTTATTCAAAAGGATAAATAGATATTATAGTTCTGTATTCGCTTCTGGGTGTGATTGTGTATGTTTTTTTTAACATCAACGTTTCGGATCATACTCTATGATCCATCATCAGGATGATAAAGAGAGCTAAGAAACAAAATGATATGTTGCAGACCAAGCAAAGCAATAAGAGGAGAGGGAGAGGTAGGTGGGAGTGACACGTAAATCAAGAAAAACTACCCACTGAAGAGAGAGAAAAATTTTGAATAATCTAACATTTAAGAGAGAAAAACTTGAGATATTATAGTTGTCAAATTATATATGTTGTTATTTTATAAAAGAATAATAGAAAAAAATTTAATAAAGATTTTAAAATTTTCTAATTAATGATAAATAGTTAGCATTTCTAATGATAAAAATTTAATGGAGGATAAAATTATTTTAAATTTAATTTTTAGATCATTATAATTGTTTTAAGATTTTATTTTTCCATAAATTTTAAATAGAAATATTAATTATTTTTTATCATTAATTAAAAATTTAGAATTGTTTTTAACGTTTGAAGACTATTTTTTTCTCTCTTATGACATTGAGCCAAGTATATGTCCATAAGTATTCTAAATGCTCAATAGAAGCATCAAGTGTGAAGATTTTAAGAATGAAAAACAATTTATTATAGATTAAAAATTTAAACTTTATTATCACCATTAATTTTTTATAAATAATAAACATTCTATAATTTCCTAATAATATACAATTTATTATTTTATAAAATATTGTTAATAAAATTGAAATTAGAAATTAGAAATTTCATATATCATAATTTCACTAATAAATCATGACATAAGTTAAGAAGTTAATACATTTTATTTATAAGATATAAAATAAATATACTATTAAGAAGGTATTTAAATTAAAGACATAAAAAATTTTATTAAATAGAAATAATAATAATAACCATCTATTATAATTATTTTTAACATTCTAAAAAATAAAATATTTTGAAGCTATAAATATTTTTTTTAAATTACAATACTGTGCAACTCGCCTCAGCCCAAACTTCACATGATCCTTATCACTTTCTTTGCATATTATTTTAATTATTTCCTCACTATTGTGGATTTGGTGATTTCCCGGGACGTTTCACCTACCCACCAACCTCACGCCAAATAAAATCTTTAAAATGTCGGTCTCTTACCAACTACCATTAAAATGGGATCATTTTGTAAACTATGATCACACTTTCTCCCTAATTAATATTATTTTAAACGAACTCGAGAGCGTTTGAAATGCACGCGTCTTTCTCCCAAGATCCATATTTGGACAAATTTGTATGTCCCTTCACAAATTTGATTTTCTCTTTGTCCAATTTTGATGTCGAGAGACCGTGATTAAATAGGTAGAGAATGAGCTTATATTATTTTATAATATATAAAATATATTCACATATATATATTTTTAGAGGCAGCTTTTTATTGAAAGAATCATTTTTATTTGTAGAAATAAGTTTTTTACAAATATATGACATTAGATACAATGTTGTTCCAACACCATTAGTGCTAATATAGTAATTGATTATCTAATATAACAACAATATTGATAATATACTAAATGAATGAAGTTTCCAAATCTCATTCAAGATACAGGGTGATTCCTTCAAGTATCAACAAACATTAATATAGAAAGTTGAAGCAAAGCTGCAACAAAGGTGCTTGTATTTCAGGCTGAAAGACCATAACACAGAGGAAAAGAGGAACCTCTGTAGCTATTGGACATGAGGGTAGAACCAAAAGACATGCTTGATAGTCTCTCCTTTAGGACATAAGGGGAGTCTTCAAGGAAGGTTGATAAATAAGTCTATGACCAATCAAAATTTTGACATGGAGAATTTTCCATGCTAGCAACCAAGCTTGAGCATTAGCTTTAGACTTCCAGATGAGTGAACCTAGCTTATTCCATGATGATCTTTTGAGGTTATAATGCCACTTGATGTTGAGTCGATGGGAAAGGTGAATGGAAGGAAGAAACTGTTTATACACATATCAGAATAGGAAACTCTAAAAAGTATGATTGTTGGGCCATCTCCAATCCTTCATAAAATTACAATGACAAGGAGTCAACATAAGGCACTAGAAATCAAGTCTCACAAGTTGTAGGATTTTAAGGATTTACCTTTTATAAACCAAGGGCCAAATGAATTGTAATTTGATTTGATCCCACAATTTTTAGTAAAATGTCAAGGGGTCCCATAAGTCACGAAACACACAAGTAAATTGTTTAAACATGTGTCTTCCCTTGAGATATTTTAATGTAGCTAGAGGGCTATTGTTTTCTTGGACCAGTTGGTTCCACCAAATGGAGAAGGAAGCAAAACTAGAACCATGACTTAAGGTATGATCATACCAACTTAATTTCCTTGAGGTAATTTCCCTCCAAATAGAATTAAAGGGTGCTAAACCATGGGTTTTAAAATAGGGAGCCAAGAGGAGTTTATCTTTCCAACTAACCAAATTCCCTGATTGCCCAATGGTAGTTGTTTGACTATAGTGTCGAACTAAATGCTTCTAAGGTGCATATCCATCTAAGGCTCTCACAATCCAGTTTGTCTTGAGACAAATGCCTTGTTTGTATGGACTACTAATTCCAAAACCTCCTTTGTCCCTTGGCTAGATGTAATGTTTCCAGGAAGTTATTGGAAAACATTTGGTGTTTCCCCATTTATAATAAGTGTTTCGAAAAGGATATATTTGACATATTTTTAGAAGTGTATTAAATTATGAGATTTTTATTAGAAGTTATCTTTCAATTGAACTTTAAGATGAAAGTGTATGATAGAGCTAGAATTTAAACTTCTAGAGCGTACAACTAAAAGATTAATTCAAATGAAATTAAAACATGAATTGCTAAGCAAATTTCAAGTAGGAAATCTAAGTGTATGAATTTAGAGATTGATACATTCATTCTCATAAATACATTATTCAGATTAGGCATTATTGGTACCAATAAACTGTGCAATTGATCTATTCATAAAGAAAAAATTAAAAACATGGATGGCTATGCTGAAAAGTGATTTTCTAGTACTCTTAATTCATTAGATGTGCACTATTTATATTCGTCCCTAAATAACCACCCACTTTGTTGATAAGATAGCCCCATGTCAGTCATTGACTTGGAAAGTTGTGCCACTTATTTTGAATTCTTTACTACTACTAGAAAATCATTATTTAAAGAAGGAAAATGATTATAGAATCCTACAAAGCAATTTTTTTATTTATCAATTTAAATTACTAAGAGATAATGACAACAAACTTGTATCATACTTGATTTTCTTACAAATTCTTACACTACTAAATATTTTAATTATATTCACATCTGATCTCAAAGAGATATAGATTTCAAATAGAGACAACATTCACAAATGCTAGCTAATCTCATAGCAGACTTGCAAACGACACATATATGCTTTCCACAAGGCTTGCTTTCCTTATTTGTACCTTACAACATAGAAGACATAAACCCATTTAAAAAGAATTGCTTCAAAAACTTATAAGCAAATATTCCAATAACCAATTTAAAGCTACAATTGTACTATGTTGTTCACAATAATTGTTGCTCCCCACATTACCCTTAGGCACTACATTGCACTAAGTGAATTATCACATGAAGAAATAATCTTAAGCACTTGCTAGTCTTGATAGAGAATGTTCTAAAAGATGGGTTGTTTTTAGAAAAATCAACAAATGTCCAAAACATATATTTTTTCCAAAAAATTTAATAGATTTAAACTACTTTTTTCCAAGTTTTCTATATAGATTTAAACACAGAATGTAGATATCATGTACTTAGATGTTATGAAAAATCTTATACCATATATTATTTTTTGAAAAGATATTATTTCCAAAATCAAAAGAAATGTTTCTCTATGAATTCGAGTGTAATTGTTAGAACTAATCACGAAACATAAAGAAAAGATGTAACAAACTAATCATGAAAACGTAAATGTGACAATAAGTTTTACCATCAGAGTAGTTGAAAAGGCTCGACCAAGCCCACTTAGCCCAACCAATCCCATTAAGCCACGTACCGTGCAAGAGTTTGGCACTTTGCGGCAGGCAGAAAAATGCTGCAATGATTTTGCAGGCGGTTCTTCTAGAACCAGTTGATTGGCAAAGAAGAGGAATTAACAACCGGCGAGCTTTAAACCGCACAAGTCCAATCACAAAATGGGCAAATGGAATCATATGATACGACATATTCCAACCCCAACGAAAACAATTTGAACAAGTGCAGTTTAAAAGTTGAAAACCTGTCATCTCACCGACATACGAAGAAAATAGGACTCCTTCACCTAACACAGGCGACGTACTCTGATGTATCCAAAATGTTTTATCTGTCAAACCTTTTTTGACAATCAAACAAAATAAATAAAATCTGTTTAAAATGGTTAATCTGGTGTGCTAATGCTATAAGAGCATGGAATGAAATGGGGAAGAAGAGGACTTTTGAACAGAAAAAATTTGGAGGGCGATTTTAGTGAAAGAAATGGGAAAGGAAGAATCAGGAATATGCGAGGAGAAGAGCAGGATTTTGATAGTGGGAGGCACTGGTTACATGGGCAGGAGGTTTGTGAGGGCAAGCCTGAGCCTTGGCCATCCCACTTATGTCCTCTTTCGCCCTTTTGCTGGCCTAGATATTGAGAAGCTCCAGATGTTGTTTTCTTTCAGAAATGCCGGCGCCCATCTTGTCAAGGTCGGTATTATCTGTTATTGTTTATTAATGTTTTGGATCACATTTTATGATGTATTATTAAGAAGAAAATAGTTAGTGTGTAGAGAGAAATGAATCGATGGTTCATTGAGCGTGTTGGAGAAAATAGATGGGTAAATTCGAGAAAATTGGTTACAAATATGTCTACGAAATCAAAAGTGTCATGAATCATGATTAGTGGATAACATGATTCTGTTATAAAGATTTATAAAAAAATGTTCCTGAAATCAAATAGGTCATGGAACGTGATCTATAAGATTGATGGAAAATATGTTGTTGAAATCAAATGGATCGCGGAATATGGTGGAAAAGATTGATGGAGAAATATGTTCATGGAGAAAAACGGTTCAAGAAATCAGATGGGTCATGGAAAATGTTCCAAATGATTAATGGAAAAGATGTTTGCAAAACTAGAAGGGTCATAGATTAGAGTCACAAGGATTTGTGTAAATTGTTTATAAAATAAAAATGGATCATAGGATTCATGAATTCACATCTTTCAGGTTCCTTTATATTAAGAATTTTGAGAACTTCGGGTGTTTTAACTATAAATAGTAATTTGATGAACTTTTATGTATGTCAAAACAGGGGTCTTTTGATGATAAAGAGAGCCTTGTGGCCGCTGTGAAGCAAGTAGATGTTGTGATATGTGCGATTGCTGGAAATCACATCCGCAGCCATGCAATCTCTGAACAGATGAAGCTAGTGGAAGCCATTAAAGAAGCCGGCAACATCAAGGTCTCTTTTTCATACATTACTTCAAACTATCTGTTTCTTTCACTTAGAGCTAGAATGATACAAGAAACCCAAAGGAAATCAATACTTGTACACTAAGTTTGAAGTTTTTTTTCCAATTATTTGGCACTAACAAAAAAAAGTCAAGGTACAACAAATCCGTAGGTCTGTTATTTTAATACAGATTATAATGATATTTCATAGACCCTATTGATGTAAACGACTGTCTACCTAATTATAAAATCTAGTAACCATTATTTATTCAGCTGCCTTTGTATACCAGACAAAACTCCTCTATTTTTATTTCTCTTTCAATTTTCTAGAAATCTCTCACTTAAAAAATCGAAAAGACTCAAACAAAATGCATCTTAGATCTCTATTTACTGAAGTTGAGTATAATTCAGTTTTTTTAACCACTAGAATCAATAGAATTGTTTATATGTGTTCTAATTTATATTAATTTCCTATCAACCAACACCTAACTATAATTTTGTGTTTTCTGTTTTCCTTTTGTATAGAGATATCTTCCATCTGAATTTGGAATAGACCCAGACAAAATGATGGATGCAATGGAGCCAGGAAATGTGACATTCATCGACAAGAGGGAGGTGAGAAGAGCAGTTGAAGCAGCAGGGATTCCTTACACATACGTCTCTGCAAATTGCTTTGCCGGTTACTTTGTTGGAAGTCTTGCCCAACTCGGTCGTCTAACTCCACCCTCTGATAGAGTATTCCTCTATGGTGATGGCAATGCAAAAGGTGTCTTCAATTGTTTATGAAGTAAATATTTTTTTGAATAATTTTTTAATTATTAATGTTGGATTGGATCACTTTTACAAATCTAAATTTGAAAACAATAAGTCAACTTTGATTATTTAATACTTTTAGTTTATGAATCAAGCTTTAGTGTCCCTTTTCTATTTATATATATCTTTTGAACTAACTTACTCCACCTCTCAATTGTAGCCATTTTTGTGGATGAAGATGACGTTGCAACTTACACAATAAATTCTGCTATGGATCCTCGCACTGCCAACAAGACTGTTTACATTCGACCTCCAGCTAATATTCTATCACAGAGAGAGTTGATTGAATTGTGGGAGAAAAAGTCTGGTAATGTCTTGGAGAAGATATCTCTATCAAGAGACGAATTCTTGAATCTCATGAAAGGTAAATAAAGGCTCATAGTAAAATAGTCAAATATTCAAAGAGATTTGAAAATGTGTTAAGAATGAAAATTCTAATTTTTTAAACTTCTTTTGAAAATGATTGATTTCTTGATCAAAATTTACAATAAAAGAGTCAATTACTTTTTTTGAAAATATGCCCCTTAGATCTTTGGGACTAGTTGATCTTATGACTATTATTTTAAAATTCTTTTTATATATCTCATTTCATCCCATTTTTAATGCCAATCAATAACTCTTGTTACATGTTGAAATGATGATATGTAGGCCAGAACTTAGCGGAGCAAATTGGCATGACACATTTCTACCACATATTCTACGATGGATGCCTCTACAATTTTGAGATAGGAGAGGAGGGAAGAGAGGCTAGCCAACTTTACCCAAATGTCAAATATGTCACAGTGGATGCCTATCTTGATCGTTATCTATTATAACAACCTAACTCACCTCATTTCTTAATTGATGTGGACATCATCACTATTACATGTCCTCTTTTGGTTTTTGGTTCTTGATGAAGAGAAATGATAAGTATTAATAATGTGGGGTTTGAGGTGATCAATTTCATTTTATGAAATTGATATTGGCATTAGTTTTTTAGGCAAATTTAGATACCCATGTTCCATGAGTACTAGTGGTTTACAAGAATGTATCTATCGTGAAAATAAATGTACACTAAGCACTCATTGCATCTAAGTGATGTTTGCATCTAGGTGAAATATTGAAACCTTTCACAAGATCATCTCATCTAAATAGCACTCCAGCTCAAAATGCACTAAACCAATTAATATTAATAATGAGTCAACCTATCTTACCACAACACCATTGATATTGATGATGTGATCTAAAAGTCTTGTAAAGAGTAGTATTTTCAACTATTTAAAATGTAATTATGAGATTCTTAATGACGAAGGAAAATGCTAGTGGCACTCTATTTCCTGATAATGAAATGCCAACAAAATGTTACTTTAGGGTTGATATATTGGAATTAAACCATGTGAGGTTTGACCCATACGTACAATAATCTAATGTAACACATGTTAAAAAAGGACATGGTTAAGCTCAACACAAAATGCACCCTTGATCAAAATTCAAAAAGTAAAAAACACAAATAGATTTTGCTGAGATCTTCAAAATTTGTTCTTCATGATTTGTGTATTTTGTGGTTGAAAACAACAAAAAATTTGAGAAAAAATCATTGTATTTTCATGAATCTAGAATTTTTTTAATACTATTTTTGGTCTTTGTTGCATTTTGTTTGGAGCTTAGCCAACACCATTAAATAAGACCCATGCATGATGAAGAGGCATTACCATGTAGGTTCTTTCATTATAAAAGGCAAACTAATGTGACACACTCGTTAGTAACAAGTGTGTTAAACACAACTTGTTTGCTAAAAGCATATGCTACCTTTAGTTTTGCAGTTTGAGATATCTAATGCTAGCATATGCCACTATTAGTTTTGGGGTCAAAGATCTCTAATGCTATCATTTATATACCATGATGACTAAAAAAATAGAGCATTGACCAAAGACATTATTATACAATCTAATAAATATATATTGTATTATAACAAATAAATAAACTCATTTCTAATTTGGTTAATGGTATATATATGAGTATATTTTTAAGCACATATAGAGTTTTTATTGATATGTGGTGGGGGTTATTTGTTTTATATAGTTAATGCACTAATCTATCACAGTGCACTAAGTGATCTGTCATATGAAGAAATAATCTTAGGCACTCGCTAATCTTCATAGAGAATGTTCTAAAAGGTTATTTTTTAGAAAAACCAATAAATGTCCAAAACATACATTTTTTCCCAATTGATTTTATAGATTTAAACATGGAATACATATATTATATACTTAGATGTTATGAAAAATCTTATACCATATATTATTTAAATTTTTTATTTATTTCAGAATAAAATAAATGTTTTTCTAGGATTATATATTAATAAATTTAATTCAAATTGTTGGTCAAATATTTTTAAAAGATGACTTTTTTAACTATAAGGAAAAAATATATTTTAAAATAATATGACCGATTTGATAATTACTACTTTACATGATTAATTTATTAAAATAAAACTTATTATTCTTTTAAATTATATTTTAAAGATTTCTGTAGTAGATTATTATTAAATTTCTCAATTTATTTTCTTTATTCTTATTTTTGTACTTACAAAAAAAATAGTTTAAAACAATTACTTCATAATTTATTGCTTTAGATAAATTTATTTTCTTTTAGTAAAAGTGACGGAATTATAAAATTTTATTATTAACTTTACTTAAATTTAGTATTATATAATTTTAAAAAATTACAATACATAAATTTTCATAAAATAAAAGAAAAAATATATATGGAATAAAATATTAGAAACATTATTAAATTATAAAAAATTAAAATTTACTTTTAAATTTATATCAAAATTTACCAAATTAATATGTAAAATTGTATTTTAATGTAAATCCTTATAAAACTTTAACTTCTTATTTAAAAATTACATAAATTATTAATACAGCTTCAAATTGAAATAAAAAATTGTTAGTAATACAAATTCTTTTTTAAAGTTAAAAGTCAACACACTAACATTGTACCACAATACTTTATTAATAAAGCTATAAATAATTTATTAAAATACAATACTGTGCAACTTGCCGGTTGCCAAACTTCACATAATCCTTATCACTTTCTTTGCATATTATTTTAATATTTCCTCACTGTTGTGGATTTCGTGATTTCCCGGGACGTTTCACCTACCCACCAACCTCACGCCAAATAAAATCTTTAAAACTCTGCATTTAGTGTCAGTCTCTCACCAACTTCCATTAAATTCGGATCAATTTGCAAACTATGATCACACTTTCTCCCTAATTAATATATTTTAAACGAACTCGAGAGCGTTTAAAATCCACGCGTCTTTCTCCCAAGATCCATATTTGGACAAATTTGTATGTCCCTTCACAAATTTGCTTTTCTCTTTTTCCAATTTTGATGTCGATGATTAAATAGGTAAAGAATGGGCAATGGCACCTTAGTGTGCAATAGGTATGCCGTATTTTGGTGTAATTTTTTTTGCTTGACTACGACAAAAGAGACATTTTAATTGTTCTTCACATTTAATACAATATGTTTGGTAATGAACAAGCACAGATAATTAGACGGGAGATGGAAAGTAGCAAATATTATTGTGCAACACACTTCGATGAGCTTTGATTTCCCAGTCCATCTTGTGTCTGGTCCTCTTTTTGTGTGTGTATGCAATGTCATTTACACCTGCGTAGATTATAGTTTTTTTATCAGCTTTGAATTTGTAGAGTCTAATTTGTAATTGATGTATAGAAAAAGTAATTCAAGCTTACCTATAGTATATGTGTCAAATTTGAGATTGTTGTAGGACTTGTATTTGATAATCCTTGAAGGCGCTTCTCCTCTTCTTTCCTTCGTGCAACAAATGGGTTTGTTTGCATTCGTGCATATCTTTCAAATGTGAATGTGGGTTGAATGCAGAGGTCAGTAACCTCACGTACTCTTGATATTGTTGTGAATGTTAACCCCTGCCGATCTGTTTTCCCAATGTTGATTGTCGCTCTTTGTAGTGTTAGTCCTTACGACTTGTTGATTGTTAGGGCCCATGCCATTTTAAAGGTATTTGTCTGTGAATGCCATGACTTATTGGTAGAACTGGAATATTTTGTGGGTTGTTATGGTCCCAGGGTGGCTCAATGTAGTTTGGAAAGTCAACAACTACAAATAAAGGGAGTTGAGGTGGCTTTTCACCAACATTATAGACAATGTTTTTTACTTGTCCAAGTGTGTCATTGACAAGTCCAGTTTCTACCCACAAGTTTGCACAGAGCATGACTTTTGGTCAGTGCATAAGAGGATTCTTGACTGAAGTTGTTCTTCATCTGGATTTGAACATGGTAAACCTTTAAGTTTCTCTGCATCAGAAAGGGTAATTGGTTTTTCCAATGAGTGTAGCATGCATTTGTTATGTAGTAGTAATTGTTGATTTGTGGAGAAAAGATGTATTGATGACGAAAAGAGGGTGTTCTCTTCTGAATTGATTGTGGGGCCTAATCTTGACATTAGAAGCCTCCAATCTGCAATTGTTCATGTTGCATTTCATAAATTTGATAGTTTGGAAGCTATGCCATAGTGTGCCACCATAAGAGCTAGAGGCATACATAATTATGTCTTTGACTGGTGGTAGTTGTCCCAGGTCACCAAATAGAACAAGAGAGCATCCCCTGAAGGGATTGTGATTCTGAGTAGGGAATGCTTGTCGCAATCTCATGTCTATTTTTTCTATAACTTTGGACCAATAAAGCTCATTTCATCTATTAGAATATAGTGAATGAAGTACATGCACTCTTGGAAGCTAGCAAGTGCATGTCCCTATAGAGGTGCCATTTCGTTGATTGGTATTCAGAGAGTAGAATGAATTGTCGATGCTTGAATGTTGAATACTGCTACACCTGTAGGTGATAGTAATAGCATTGGTGACTGCCCATGTGGCATTGAGTTTACCAATGTGTATCTGACACTTTTTATGAGATGTGACTTTCTTGTGCCTGTTGTTCCCTGAACAATAAGCTTTAGAGGTAATTGTTGAGTGTTGGAACGTAGATGTGCTACAATTATATCATGTGTCTTCTTTTGTGCTACTGACAATACATGTTGCTCTAGGGGAATAGGTATTTGAGGGGCATGAAATGTAAGGCAATTTGATTGTATGAATGTTGTAGCAATTTTTCGTTGGAGAGTGCTAAATTCTTGATCTTCCCAAATATTGTTCAAATCAAGATCATGACTTCCTAGCATGTCTAGGTCATTTAAGTGGATATAGGTAATACAAGAGCTTTGAATATAACCAACTACAGATTTAAAGCTTGAAGTAAAGGGTGTTTCTCCAGAGAGCTATAGATTACAAGGGTTAAAGCCCAAAAAACCCTTTCCATAAGAGCTAGAATTTCAAATTGTATCACCATTACTGGCGATCTTGGTGCACTGTTAACAAATACCATGTTGTTTGTTTACCCAATTGAGGCCAATGTGCAGAACTATAATTAGGCATCTTAAACTTGTATTTCTATAGGCATAGAACAAACAAAGATGCAAAAAAGAAAAATACTTGAGAGAAATCGAAATGGGTATGGGGGGAACAATATTGAGGCCATGATCCGTCCGCAAAGTTGGGCCAGAGGCCATGAATGTTGAAATCCGAAGAGGGTATTCCGATTTGAGGATAACAACATTTTTGATGTGCATCATAGTATGATCCAGGCCACTGCAATAACCACAGAAGAGAAAATTTGAGATTGAGTTAAACAGATTGCACCCTTTTTATTATTTAATTTAGCAGAATACCCACCTCCAGAACGAAATAGTAGAAATCGAAGCTTTTTGCATTTGCTTTGAGGACATTAATTGATCTGGTGGATAATTTCAGTGAAAATTGAAGTGTCTTCAAATCTCTAGATTTTTGCACCATCAAAAAGATCTGTGTCCTAATTCCAACGCAACTTGAACGGAGCAAAAAGGAGTCTGTTCGTGTAAGTTACGCTCGGTCAAAGTTTTGGTCAACAGGTAGACCAGAGGGCTAGATAAGGGGCAAAATCAAACCATCTCAAAAGTGGTCAACAATGGATTTCAAAATGAAGAGCCTGATGAGAGCTTTCTAACGGCGTTCGTTTCGTCAAAAACGGACTTCATATGTGAAAGTTATGGCCGTTTGAATTTTGGAGGCAAAATGTAATAGTGATGACATCATCATGATATCAGCAGCTCAAGTGATGACACATGTCAAAAATATGAGCAAATAAAATAGTGCCACATGGCACCTCAAGCTCAAATTTGGTGGTTCAAAAATTTGTTGAGGAGGTTTGAACCTCCAACCTCCCATTAACCACTTTCCCTCCTTGCCACTAAACCACATGGAGCTTTTAACAATTTTGTAGCAGATTTTTTATTTAAACTATGAATGCCGCCAAAGCCATTTGAAAAGATGCATCGGTGGGAGTTGAACCCTCGACCTGGCTGCCCCTAAAATAGCTATGTGCCAATACACCATTGGTGTGGCTTGTTAGATGTATGGCAGATGTGTTATTTAACCTATATCAAACAACGGAGCCCCCTTAAAATAGATTTATTTGTTATTTTTAACAACATTAACCCCTAAAATTATATAAATGCCAAAATATAAAAATGGCAAGGGGGTTATTCGAAGGGGATGTTTTGTTTTATACCCTTAATTGGTTTTGAGCCAATTCAAGCAAATTATTTTGTATAAAAAGGGGGGTAGGATGTCATTTGGAGGCAATGGGAAATTAAGGGAGATTTGAGAGAAATTGCTCTTGGTGAAGTTTTTTTTAAAGGAATAGGGAGATTTTTCTAGGAGATTTTTTGGAGCCATTTTGGTACTTCAGAGTATTGTTATGCTATCGAAGTGCTAGAAGAAATGGTCTTCTTTGGTGCATATTTGTAATTGATTTCTGAAGATTAATCAGATCGATCGTACTCTATTGGAGCCGACCCGAAGACGTAGTCACGTTTGTGGCGAACTCTAAAATCAAACTTTGTTTGCACTTTATATCTTCTTCTCTCTCTCAATTCTATTTCTCACTTTAAGTTTTGATGCATAATTTCATTTATGTATAAATGTATTAAGACTTCTGCTGAGTTGTATTTTTTATTTAAATATCCAATACTACAATTAGTCTAGATCCGTCCATCAGATCAAGTGGTATCAGAGCTCAGTTGACTATTATTGTAGTTGTTTTCTTGAATGCTAACAAGATCCAGGATTCAAAAGGGTGAAGGCAAGCTTGAAGAATTTAATCCTGAGATTGGGAAGCGTAGGACATTTCCATAGATGTCTATTTTTGGAATGGAGGTTCCTTATGAGATCAGTGAGATGGAATTTTGAAGAGCGTTCCTCGAGATGAAGGCTAAGGTGGACATTCTTCTCCAAGAGAGACACGAACGACAAATGAGAAAGGCAAATAAGGTTAAGAAGAAGGAAGAAGCAAAATCCTCATTAAAGGATGACAGAGCCAAAGGAGTAGGAGGTGGTAGTGACCCTCCTAAACCTTTGTCCCCGTCTTCATCATCTTCTTCATCTTCTCCTTCTTTTGCTTCTTCTCCTCATTCTACTTCTTTTAATCCTTTCAAGAGTGGGTATAAGCCTAAGATCAAACTGGATGTAAAATTTGACTTGCCTAAGTATTGTGGTGAACTTAATGCTGAAAATTGGATGATTGGATTTAGCAAGTAGAAGTCTACTGTAGAGTCCATACCCTATTAGATGATGTTGATACGATTCAATTAGCTACTCTTTGGTTAGGAGGTATAGCTTTAACCTGGTGGGAGAGTAAGACTAAGGAAGAAGTTTCACCACATGGTAGAGTCAGTTTAACTTGGGTAGAGTTTGTGAATGTTCTTAAGAAGCAATTTTATCCCCTAGGACATATGCAATGGTTAATGATGGACTGGAAAATGTTTAGGGAAGGGAAAGGTCAAACTGTCCAAGAGCACACCCATGAATTTAGGAAAAGGGCTATTGCTTTGAATGTTCCTTTGTACACCCAGGATACTTTGTTGAAGTACATAGGAGGTCTTCATTCCTACCTTAGACATTCTATTTTGGTATTGAACCCTTGTAATTTGGATGAAGTGTCAGTTCAAGCTACACACTTAGAGTCAAGGGGTAAAGGATCTTTTATTGATAAGTTTGATAATGATGTAAAGAAATCTTCTAAGAATGCAGAGACAGAGAAAGGAAAGAAGGTAGCTACAATCAAGAAGGATGAGAAACTTTCTTGCACTCATTGTGACAGGAAGGGTCATGATGAAGAACATTGTTGGAAGTTGCATCCCGAATTGAAGCCTAAGTGGGCTCAGAAATTTGATCAGAAACAGAAACGTAAGGAGAAAGAAACAAATGTTGTTATGGATCCTAGTTTAGATTCAGATGATGAGACTAAGATAACAGGTATGGGTTTGAAAGGTAAAGCTCCTATTTCTAGTGTTTTTGTTGCTAGTTGTGCTTCTACTTCTACAATAAATGATTTGTCTGAAGATAAGAAAAGGAATGAGCTTTTTCATTTAAGGTTTGTTGCTAAGAACACTAAAATTGATGCACTCATAGATAGTGGTTCTCAAGTGAACTTGATTTCAGAAAGTATTGTAAGAAACTTGGGATTGAAAACTACATTGTATATAAGAAACCTTATCCACTAGGCTGGATTTGTGAAAATGATAAGTTGCAAGTAACAAGACAATGCACCTAAAGATTTGCAATCACTAGTAAGTTTGTGGATAAAGTACAGTTTGATGTGGTTCCACTAGATATCTATGGGATAGTGCTTGGTAGCCCTTATCTTTATGATAGAAAAGCAATTTTCTACAGGGAGAAGAATCATTATCACTTGTTTAAAGATGGCATTTAGTATGTTGTACATTCTCATGGGATTAAGACTGGTCGTTCTTTTGCAAACACATGGCAGTTAAAGAGGGTAATTAATGCTAGTAAAGAGTTAACTCTTATGTCTATTAGTACAGGTGGTTCTACACTTGAAGTTGGAGTAGCTAACCAGGGTCAAATGTTGCAAGATGCACCCACAGTACATCATGAGGGAATGATGATTGAAAGCATTGATGGTTCCTTGGGTAAAAATGTTCCTATTGTGAAGGATCAATATGTTGTTGATTTATTTTCTTTCATTTCTGCATTATTGTTCAGCTTGATGCTAGTCAATGTTTATTGGTTAGTGGCTATGACAACTAATGTAGATGCTTGTGGAAGTGATAGAATAATGTTTCTGATCAACAATGTTGTTGCAGTCTTCATTGTGCTTGTGAGCCAAGTATTCAGATGTACAGATGATACAAGACAAGTGGGGAGGCCAAGTCCTCACTTTATGTTAGAGTAAATGTCACTTTTGGAGGTCAAAAAGGTCTTCAGTGGGGAGGCCTGATCTGGTGGATAATTTCAGTGAAAATTGAAATGTCTTCAAATTTCCAAATTTTTGCACCATCAAAAAGATCTCAGCGTCCTGATTCCAACGCAACTTGAACAGAGCAAAAAGGAGTCCGTTCATGTAAGTTATGCTCGGTCATAGTTCTGGTCAACAGGTAGACCAGAGGGCTAGATAAGGGGCAAAATCAAACCATCTCAAAAGTGGTCAACAATGGATTTCAAAATGAAGAGCCTGATAAGAGCTTTCCAACAGCGTTCGTTTCGTCAAAAATGGACTTCATATATGAAAGTTATGGCCATTTGAATTTTGGAGGCAAAATGTAATAGTGATGATGTCATCATGATATCAACAGCTCAAGTGATGATACATGTCAAAAATATGAGTAAATAAAATAGTGCCACATGGCACCTCAAGCTCAAATTTGGTGGTTTAAAAATTTGTTGAGGAGGTTTGAACCTCCAACCTCCCATTTAATGCTCTCTTCTCTTTGAGAAGATCAGAAATTAGACTGTCGAGAACTGATTTAGTCCTACTGCGCATATGAGCGCGTGATGTATATTGTGAATATTTCATAAGCTTCGAAATATCAATATCAATATATTGCATCTTGTTCACAATTCACAGCTTCGTGTAAAAGTTGGTATCAGAGCCTAGTTTCTTTCTTGTTATGCCCTCTGTTTGATCTTTGCAATTGTTTAGTGTCTCTCGTGATTCTGTCTGGTCTTTAGCATGAAGTAAGTCCTCATGTTGTAGCCATGTGAAGGTGTTAAGAGGCAGGGAAGGTAGCGCACTTTCAACCAACATACAGAATAGAGATCGAGATGGCCGATCCAGCTGATCGATAGTCTGCAGATCAAACAACGAAATTAGTAAGTTTGAGCTCCGTCTTTGATTCCATTCAGGATATAAATGTTAAAGAAGATGTTGCACAGTCTGAAGCTTATTCTATGCCTAATGAACATTTTAAATTGCCTATAAAGAAGTGGAATGAGATTTATAGTGATTTAGGTTTGTTAGCCTACAAGTCAAAAATAATCTGTAAGTTGATAGAACTACAAGTAGTTGTGAAAAACAATGAGTGTCATAGCTTCATAAATATTTTTTCTAGCAAAGATATTCAAAATCTAGTTAAGCAAGCAAAGACAAAGAATGGATATAAGTACTTGCATATAGGTAGCATAGTGGCTGGTATTGAACCCTTGTATCAGAAAGGTATTCCAGCAACTGTCATGATGACATTGCTCGATGTTAGACATAAACGATACTGTGATATGTTAATGGGAGGTATCACTGCTCCCATGGCCGCAGGTGCAACTGCCTTTGATGTCATCCCTAATTTTTTCATTTGTCTTCTGGATGACCATCTAGATAAAGTGTTAATGTTCCAATTTGGAACCCAGTACTTAAATATGAAGCCTGGATCTAGAATGCATGCCCTTTGGTTTGCTTTGTATGGCCGTTTGTTTAACACAACAGTCCCTGTAGTAAAGGACCCTCGTGTAGACAAATCTTAGAATAGATATTCTCTTTTATGGTAGACAGATGCAAAAGGTGCTCAGATCACTGCACCTAGAATGTTGCAATTATCAGATATCCAAGTGCCAAGAGAATGGATATTTGATATGAAGGCATTAAGATAGCTTGAAGGTCCTCGAACTATGACCAATATTGCCAATGTACAAGAAGATTATAATCAAGCTAGGATCTCGTTTGCTCCTTTGCAAACCTCATCCTCTGCGTCAACTCCTGCACGTCAGTCCTTGACTAGGAGTATGTCCAATATATCTAGTTCATCTTCTGTACCCAGCGTGTCTCGACAACCGTCAATGCCTCCTTTGAGAATACCTCCTGGTCCTCCTCCTGTTACGTCTACACCTCCACAGCATTCACTTGTTAGCTTAGTATCAAACCCATTATCAGCTCGCTGTGAACATCCTTAGTTTATGGAACTTGACAATGGTGAAATGAAATGTACAAATTGCTCTTTTGTTCATCCTAGATTTGTTAGAATGTTACTTTCCGGTCAACAGACCACTTTTGATAGGGAAAAATTGCAAAACCTAGAAGTCCCTACCTTTCATGACTTCTTGTTGCAATCTGCTGATGATAAATATAGTATTCCCTGCTGGCCTTAGCATGTGATTGCCTCTAGTCAACCCGACGCTCCCACACAAATCAAGATGCTTAACTATGCTAATCTCTACATTCAAAAAGCCTTGTTAGTATAGCAGAACCAAATGCAAAAGTTAGTTCAAATGGAATTAGCTGCTCAACAAGCCACTGCCAACACCAATACTAATTTTAATACTATTATTGCTTCACTACAAGCTCTTGAGTCCCGTTTATCTCAGCAATTTGCCACCCAAATGCAGTCCGACATTACCAGTTTGCGTCAAAATTATCAGAGTTTTCGTCAAACTAGCAAAGCGTGGTGGATGGATAGTGTCAATCATTTGTCCTCTTTGTCTGCAACCACTCACCAGATCTCTGGTACAACCCAAACGCTTACAACCACAACGCAAACTATTGCAAAGAAAATCTCAACCATAGAATAGACTACTACTTAGGTCCGCTCTCAACAACTAGCAAATACACAAAATATCCATCAAACCCTGATGTCTGTGAAGGATCAAGTTAAGAATGTGATAACAGATAAACTAAGCTCTTTACCACTAAGTAGTTCAACCCTTGCTCGATCACCTAGCAATTTCCCTAGCTCACAGGCTGACCATCAGCGTTTACTCTCTCTTCATATTGGTAAAGCTTTAGTTTTGCATGTACCTCCTCCAAAGCCACAAGAGCTTGATCCTGCAATTGGTACATGGAAACATGTCAATATGGTATCACAAGATCCATATGATCAATTATATGCTTTCAATGAAAATGTACCCCCGTACATTAACTTGGATACTTATGATTCAGTCAAAAATAAAGCCACATTAGATGCACTCAGAACATGGATGGACAACGCCATCTATGCTGCAAACATGACACCAGATTAAGTAATAAGAAAAGGTTTGAATGCCTTAACCAGCATTGCAAGAAGTGCCTAGGATAGTCTGCCTACAGACTATAAAGATGATTTGATCAATGCTGGTGTTACTACAATCAGTAGTGCACTCTACCGCATGTTTGTTGGTCAGCATGACAATGAATAGCGTACAGCCCTCAAAAAGTTCAAGGAAAATAGAATCTGTGACATGAGCAAGCTAGATGAGTACTGTAGTGATCAGTACACAAATTTTTACAGATCAGGCCAGACTAATAACAATGTCTGGATGTATAACACTTTTCTTGATGGCTTCCCTTTGTAGTTACAATCCTACTATAGAGAGAAGATTCTCTTTAGTATAATGAACACTCTAGAGATGTCTATAAATGATGTAACATTTCCACAACTTTGTCAGTTCATCAAAGAATTTAATAGTGACTTATGTACAGAGAAGCAAAATCGGAAAAAGAAAAAGGAAGTTTTGCCATACCTCAAAGCTGGTCTCTGTCATTGCCAATCTACTTCATATGGCTGTGACAAGCATAAGAAAAAGCATAAGTCATACAAGTCCTACAAATCAAATAAGGACTATAGTAGATCTTTTCCTAGAAATAAGAAGTTTAAAAGAAAAAATGTATTTCTAAGAAAAAAGGAAAAGGTTAGAAAAAAGGATTTTAAGCCAGTCTATTATATCTGCAAAGGAGATGACTACGTCAACAAATGTCCTAATCGTCAGAAGAAAGGAAAGCGCGTCCATGCCCTGCAATCAGTCAATATGCTCAATGAACCTGTTACAATAGTCTCAGAAGGGTCAGATTCAGATGACCTTTGTATTTAAGATTGTTCCTCAGACAGTGAAGAAGAAATAATGCAAGTAATGCATTTAAGAATATCTGACAAGGAACATGCCTCTAAAGAAGAACCTGAACAATACTTCTCTCCAAGTGAAAGTGATCTGTCAGAAGTATCATTTTATTGTAATATGTATAATTGTTTTGACTGATTCACAGACCACCATCAGTCTCTTACTCAAATCAACCCCAATTGGTTAAAGTTAACTCCAGAGCAAGAACTTGAAAGAATTCAAGTCAGAAGTAATCAGTTTCTCAAAAGAAAAGAAGATTTCCTCACTCCTCATCAATTTGAAAAAGTCAAAAAGGAGTTAGCTGCTCTCGAAGATCAGCGTAACAGAATCCTGTTACAACAGCAAGAATAAATCTTTCCACTTTATGATGAAGATGCTCCTGGAAATGTATCAGCTCCTCATGGGTACGCCCATAACCCACAAGGACAACAAGCCTTTGCTAAAGCGTCCAGAAAAGAATGGCTCTCTCAGTGCCTCGCCTTTCTCTATCAGGCTAAAGCTGATGTTCTAAAAGAAATCAGTCAAGTTCAACGTGAACTAAAGGAATATGAAAGCAGTTCAAGTTCTCTCAGTGCTTTTGACAAACTTCTTCTTGAAGCTGAACAAACAACAGAAGAACCTCCTGCAGAACATTATGAAGAAGCAGATGTGTCTTATCTACAGACACAACCAGAAGATACTGCATCCAAGCAAGCCTTCGATTATCAAAAGGGTATGCATAATCCTTGTCCAGTATTTTTGCTCTCTATCAAGCTTTCGGGATTAAAATCATATCAGTTGTGTGCTCTGTTAGATTCTGGTGCCGATTGTAATCTGGCCAGGAAAGAAGCTTTTCCTACTGATTGTTGGATTCCAACACAAACCAGTATTCACTCTGTGACTCACTCCAATAATCCCATTTGCTTTCAAGCACACACCCCCTTGCAATTTGGTACTCAAAGTTGTATAGTTACCTTTCTACAATTTCCTGTAGAACAATATGACTGCATCATAGGCATCCAAACCCTCCAACAATGGTCTGCCTATACCGTTGGACATCAAGGAACCTATATAGATTTTCAGTTTGGTCGGGTCCCTCAGATAAATGAATTTCGTGCCTATGCCCCAAAATTATCGTTTCCATAGCCTGGTCAGCCCATTCCTCCAAATTCATGTGTCTGGTTAGCCACGCAATCTCTTTCGACCCGAGGGGATTTAGCAGCAATCAAAGCCAATTTTGAAGCCATTGTGTTAACAAAAGATTTGACCAAATATGAACGCCATATGGAATGTGTCCTTCCTCTCAAGAAAGATGAGAATGCCCGTGTGATGGTTCCTAAAAGCAAAGCCAATTATTTCATCATGTCAAAAGAAGAACAAACACTCTGTGAGAAAGATATTACTGAACTTCTAGCAAAAAATATCATTCATCCCAATAAAAGCCCTTTTTCATGCCATGTTATGTATGTTTCAAAGAAGGATGAAAATGGTAATGAACTTGCTGAGAAAAGATTAGTTGTGAATTATAAGCCATTGAACGTCTGCTTAGAAAATAACTAGCATCCTTTGCCAAGCAAAAGAGTATATTTGGCAGCGTATCCAAGGTTGTAATATCTTTAGCAAGTTTGATCTGACAAAAGGATTCTAGCAAATCTCTGTAAAAAATGAAGAAAGGTATAAAATAGCCTTCTCAGTCCCACAAGGTCTGTATGAATGGAATGTTTTGCCATTTGGCATCAAGACTGCTCCATCCATATTCTAGAGTCATATGGATAGGATTTTTTCCCCATATTCCAAGTTTATCCAGCCATACATAGATGACATCCTCATTTTCAGCCAAGACTATACTAGTCATATGAGTCATCTATGTCAGTTTCTTAATATCTGTCAAAGTCATGGTTTGTGCCTCAATCCTACCAAGTTACACTGGTGCACTAAAAGTCTTATCTTTATTGGTACATGGATTGAGCCCAATGGGCGCTTGTATCCACAAAATCATCTGCTTTCTGCAATCAACAAAGTTGAAGTAAAAGACAAGAAGTCTTTGCAATGATTTCTTGGTCTTGTAAATTATATTGCAGGTTATTATCAGAAGATTGTAGAAGCCTGAAAAGAGTTAAACAAGCTCCTGAGAAAGAATGCTCCGCCATGGACAAAAAAGCATGATCACATTGTTCAACAGATTAAAATTCGGTGTCAACAGCTCCCGCCATTACGAATTCCCAGTTCTGGTAAAAAGATTGAGCAAAAGTCTTATCTTTATTGGTACACGGATTGAGCCCAATGGGTGCTTGTATCCACAAAATCATCTGCTTTCTGCAATCAACAAAGTTGAAGTAAAAGACAAGAAGTCTTTGCAATGATTTCTTGGTCTTGTAAATTATATTGCAGGTTATTATCAGAAGATTGCAAAAGCCCGAAAAGAGTTAAACAAGCTCCCGAGAAAGAATGCTCTGCCATGGACAAAAAAGCATGATCACATTGTTCAACAGATTAAAATTTAGTGTCAGCAGCTCCCGCCATTACGAATTTTCAGTTCTGGTAAAAAGATTGTCCAGACAAATGCAAGCAATGAAGCCTGGGGTGCTATCTTGCTCGAACAAGTTGAACATGAAGGTAAAATTAAAGAAGAAGTGGTCAGGTATGAGTCAGGTGCCTTTAAAGGTTCTAAACTTAATTACCATAGTACTCATAAAGAGTTGTTAGCCATTATCAATGCTTTTACTAAATTTTAGCTTTTTATTGGAAATAAACCCTTCTTACTCAGAAGTGATTTGCGTCACTTATCCAGTTTCTTTAAGAAGGAGTCCAAACACAAGGTTGCTTGAGGTCACCTATTGAGATGGGCACAGTTCCTCGATACTTTTGATTTTGAAACAAAATATGTTGAAGGTGTCAAGAATGTCCTTGCTGACTTTCTCAGTCGTGAAGGATATCATGTCAATGCTCTCACCGAAGAAGAAGAATATGACGCATATATCCACCCAAGAGAAAATCCTATAGCTCAGACACTTCCCGACTTTGTTACTAATTTGTATAATAGTATTTATTTTCATCCTGAGATGTCTAACCAACAGGTTCATCAAGATCAAATCCGAATGAGAATTGAAGAAGACTAATGGTCGCCTGGCTGAAGATCATTGCAATCAAAATTTGATACGTCTTCCACAAGAGGATCAGTATGTGCAGGTCCGCTTTGAGCCTTCTGAACCTGCGCCAGAACTAGTTCATCAACAACATGTGAGAATGATCATGGAAAGAAAAGAAACCTATCCTATGGTTTGTAATACTCCCTAGAATGCTAACACCTATCTTCTCACAAAACACATTTATGATGAACTTAGGCAATATCATTTTGCAGCCAATCGCCAGCTTCTAACAGAATCCTTGATAGCCAAATATCCTTGCTGTGAATCTGACCCTGTAATATCTGCTACAATAGGCCCCATTGACACATATGCCTCAGCCTATGAATGGCCTATAGAGTTTCTTAGTAATACTCACATTCCAAATCAGCATCATACCCAATATCAGTACCGATCATGGATTGATGAGTTTTTCTTAGGCCTCTATCCTCATTCACATAGCCAGCATCCAATAAACACTAATTATGTTTATTTGTTTCATCTTCAGTTTCTCTCCAGAACACCAACTCCAATCTCTAATGGAATTTTTGAAGATTATGGTCCATCTCGTCCTCAACCGGATACAATTGAATTAAGGACATTATCTTTTTTTGTTCAAGACCAAAAGCCAGTTTGGTTGTTCACACAGTTCCAGACAGTTCCAAAAAATTGAACGCCAGGTGTTAGGCTTTCCACTGCTTTTATCCATGTCACTCGACGCATTCTTTGGAAAGAGGACTCCATTGAAGATCGTCTAGAACAGCTAGAGGAAGAACGAAGACCTGCATCACCCAGCACTAAAAATAAAAACTACATGAATTGGGAAACCAGTTCACCTCGCAGTCATGGGTATTAACCCTATCAAGTGGGGTTGTCACTTGACGAAGGCATCTCAACCTTTGTGAACCAATCTGAGACATGGCTGTCAACCATGGTAAAAATGACACCTGTCGAGTTAACCTTCTCGCTTCAAAAAGATGCTTTGTAATAAAGTGTGTTGGTGTGTTCTCATCCCAAATTACTGTTCACCTCCTTTTTCGTAGTGGAGGTCCTGTTTGGGATTCCTTTTTGCCAAAAGTACTTTCCACGTGTCCACCTCCTATGGTCAAACTTGAAGCAATTGTAAACTAAGGATAAGTCTCTCCATCTATATAAGAATGAGCTTCCTTCAGTCTTAGGCAGAGGTTAAAGAGCTAAGAAATTGTTGAGTCTAGGTCAAGTCTTAGAGGATTGTCTTGTTTAGTTTGAAGAAATCATTCTAGCATAGAGAGTATGCTCTCTTCTCTTTGAGAAGATCAGAAATCAGACTATCAAGAACTGATTTAGTCCTACTGCGCATATGAGCACGTGATGTATATTGTGAATATTTCATAAGCTTCTGAATATCAATATCAATATATTGCATCTTGTTCACAATTCACAGCTCCGTGTAAAAGTTGGTCACTGATCTTCAAGAGCAGCTAACTCCTTTTTCACTTTTTCAAATTGATGAGGAGTGAGGAAATCTTCTTTTCTTTTGAGCAATTGATTACTTCTGACTTGAATTCTTTCAAGTTCTTGCTTTGGAGTTAACTTTAACCAATTGGGGTTGATTTGAGTAAGAGACCGATGGTGGTCTGTGAATCGATCAGAACGATTATACATATTACAATAAAATGATACTTCTGACAGATCACTTTCACTTGGAGAGAAGTATTGTTCAGGTTCTTCTTCAGAGGCATGTTCCTTGTCAGATATTCTTAAATGCATTACTTGTATTATTTTTTCTTCACTGTCTGAGGAACAATCTTCAATACAAAGGTCATCTGAATCTGACCCTTCTGAAACTATTGTAATAGGTTCATTGAGCATATTGACTGATTGCAGGGCGTGGACGCGCTTTCCTTTCTTCTGACGATCAGGACATTTTTTGGCGTAGTGATCTCCTTTGTAGATATAACAGACTGGCTTAAAATCCTTTTTTCTAACATTTTCCTTTTTTCTTAGAAATACCTTTTTTCTTTTGAACTTCTTATTTCTAGGAAAAGATCTACTGTAGTCCTTATTTGATTTGTAGGACTTGTATGACTTATGCTTTTTCTTATGCTTGTCACAGCCATATGAAGTAGATTGGCAATGACAGAGACCAGCTTTGAGGTATGGCAAAACTTCCTTTTTCTTTTTCTGATTTTGCTTCTCTGTACATAAGTCACTATTAATTTCTTTGATGAATTGACAGAGTTGTGGAAATGTTACATCATTTATAGACATCTCTGGAGTGTTCATTATACTAAAGAGAATCTTCTCTCTATAGTAGGATTGTAACTGCAAAGGGAAGCCATCAAGAAAAGTGTTATACATCTAGACATTGTTATTAGTCTAGCCTGATCTGTAAACATTTGTGTACTGATCACTACAGTACTCATCTAGCTTGCTCATGTCACAGATTCTATTTTCCTTGAACTTTTTGAGGGCTTCATGTTGTTCATTGTCATGCTGACCAACAAACATGCGGTAGAGTGCACTACTGACTATAGTAACACCAGCATTGATCAAATCATCTTTATAGTCTGTAGGCAGACTATCCCAAGCACTTCTTGCAATGCTGGTTAAGGCATTCAAACCTTTTCCTATTGCTTGATCTGGTGTCATATTTGCAGCATAGATGGCGTTGTCCATCCATGTTCTGAGTGCATCTAATGTGGCTTTATTTTTGACTGGATCATAAGTATCCAAGTTAATGTACGGGGGTACATTTTCATTGAAAGCATATAACTGATCATATGGATCTTGCGATACAATATTGACATGTTTCCATGTACCAGTTGCAGGATCAAACTCTTGTGGCTTTGGAGGAGGTACATGCAAAACTAAAGCTTTACCAGTATGAAGAGAGCATAAACGTTGATGGTCAGCCTGTGAGCTAGGAAAATTGCTAGGTGATCGAGCAAGGGTTGAACTACTTAGTGGTAAAGAGCTTAGTTTATCTGTTATCACATTCTCAACTTGATCCTTCACAGATGTCAGGGTTTGATGGATATTTTGTGTATTTGCTAGTTGTTGAGAGCGGACCTAAGTAGTAGTCTATTATATGGTTGAGATTTTCTTTGCAATAGTTTGTGTTGTGGTTGTAAGCGTTTGGGCTATACCAGAGATCTGGTGAGTGGTTGTAGACAAAGAGGACAAACGATTAACACTATCCGTCAACCATGCTTCGCTAGTTTGACAGAAACTCTAATAATTTTGACGCAAACTGGTAATGTCAAACTGCATTTGGGTGGCAAATTGCTGAGATAAACGGGACTCAAGAGCTTGTAGTGAAGCGATAATAGTATGAAACTTTGTAGCAGATTTTTTATTTAAACTATGAATGCCGCCAAAGCCATTTGAAAAGATGCATAGGTGGGAGTTGAACCCTCAACCTGGCTACCCCTAAAATAGTTGCATGCCAATACACCACTAATGTGGCTTGTTAAATGCATGGCAGATGTGTTATTTAACCTGTATCAAACAGCGAAGCCCCCTTAAAATAGATTTATTTGTTATTTTTAACAACATTAACCCCTAAAATTATATAAATGCCAAAATGTAAAAATGGCAAAGGGGGTTATTCGAAGGGGATGTTTTGTTTTATACCCTTAATTGGTTTTGAGCCAATTCAAGCAAATTATTTTGTATAAAAAGGTGGGTAGGATGTCATTTGGAGGCAATGGGAAATTAAGGGAGACTTGAGAGAAATTGCTCTTGGTGAAGTTTTTTTTAAAGGAATAGGGAGATTTTTCTAGGAGATTTTTTGGAGCCATTTTCGTACTTCAGAGTATTGTTATGCTATCAAAGTGCTAGAAGAAACGGTCTTCTTTGGTGCATATTTGTAATTGATTTCTGGAGATTAATCAGATCGATCATACTCTATTTGAGCTAACCTAAAGACATAGTCATGTTTGTGGCGAACTCCGAAATCAAACTTTGTTTGCACTTTCTATCTTCTTCTCTCTCTCAATTCTGTTTCTCACTTTAAGTTTTGATGCATAATTTCATTTATGTATAAATGTATTAAGACTTCCGTTGAGTTGTATTTTTTATTTAAATATTCAATACTACAATTAGTCTAGATCGATCCATTAGATCATTAATGGAGATAACTCGTAGGAGCAGTAGCATCCAGGCATGGAAACCTATGCGTAGAGAACAGAGCCTAGTTGCCATTTTGGCAATTGTGTGGATGAAAAAGTAAAACCCTGATCTCCTTTTTTAAGGCAATAAAAATGACTTGTTTTTAAATTAGCTCTCAATATTCAATGTGATGACAAATTCTGTTCTTGTCTTTTGGCAGTCTAAACTGCATCCTGCCAGGAGCCCATGTTGCGTCTTTGATTTGCAGTGGACTTTTTAGAGCATCATCCGGTTGCACAAGCAAAAGAGGAATTTAAATTATTTAGTTTAAGGTCTTTTTGTTCTATGCTTTGGCAGATGAATGACCATAATGACAAGCTTATCCATCCATCCCTACTCCATCCATAGCTATAATTTTCGTATTAATTAAGTGCTAGCATTGCACAATTAAATACGATGAGAGTCGTAAGAATCAAGGGCTCTTTCACCATCGCTATCAACACAACTGCCTTTTATTAAACTCAGAAAGAGACAAAAGCCACTGGTGACTGAGTCAATATCTTCGGCGGCAAAAATGTAATGTGAATAGCTATCCCATTGGTGTTAGTGAGAAGGCTGTAAACGTCTAAATATCTCCACACAATGCCTGTCAAGTTGCTTAGTGCATGTGTTTGGACATCCTCTCACTGCTATAGCGATGATGCAATTTCTCAAGCCATTATTTGAAAAACCAAAAAATCAACGGTTGAAAGCATCTCAATGGCAATCATTTGCTCTCCATGGTTGTCAACTGTTGGATGTCAAACTGAGCCTCTCAACTTCATAGAGGAAATGCCTATGACATAAATATAAAAAATATAATCACATTTTTTTTAGAGGCAACTTTTATTTGTTTTTTAAATTTTTTAATTGAAGGAATCAATTTTTTCGTAGAAATAATTTTTTAAAAATATATG
Source organism: Cupressus sempervirens (assembly GCA_028749045.1). Lineage (NCBI taxonomy): Eukaryota > Viridiplantae > Streptophyta > Pinopsida > Cupressales > Cupressaceae > Cupressus > Cupressus sempervirens. The sequence continues at coordinate 13,125,707 of CM053785.1, read as the reverse complement.
ACATTAGATACAATGATTTTGATATAAAAGAAACCAAAACTAGGGAATTGGCGTAATACAACAGTGGCGGCACAACTAACAAAAAGTTAGCCAACAACCAACAGACAACCACACACAACACCCTTAACAATTTACATAAAAAACAAAAGTAGCAAAATAACAGTAATTAAAAGTACTAGGGATCCAACCCTTAGGACCAACAGAGTTTAATAGTTTAAAAAGCATATAGGTGGTCATTGCATCATACGACCTATAGCCCAAAACAAAGTTCAACAAAAAGAACAAAACCATCAGTAAAGGATGGAGAGTGAAAACTAGCAGAGAACCAAACACAACAGAAAACAAAAGGCCACTATGTGGCATCTTTTTTCTTTCCTTTTCTAGCCAAGAGCACCTTGGCCCACTCACCAGCAAGGAAGCCATAGAGAAGCTTCGAGTCCTCCTTCCTTAGGCCATTTGTCCTCCTCTAATGCATTAGCCAGCAACTATAGAGTAGTAGCAGCTGAATGAGTCACCTTAAGGGTGAATTTTGAGAATAGGGAGAAGCCCTCCTCCACTACGTTGCACCTATCTTTGAGCTCCCAGAGATCCTTTTGCATAACCTCCCCTTTCTCCTCCGCTCCCAACTTTAATGTCTTGCTGTTAACCAAGGTTCTATTGCTATCCTGCACCACAAGATTGTCAGTGAGGGCCTTTAGGTTAACTAGACCCACATTTTTGGTCAAGGAGGATATGGTGTTAGGGTAGTCAATCACGGTTTTAGAGTTCTCTTGGTTGTAAGTTGGAGGCTAGGTGATGGTGGCAGAGTCATGGGTGGGTCAAGGGAGTGGTCCTTGATGGGATTGTCCACCTCAAAATCCCATTTTCCATCTAGGGTATCACCCCATTTCTCTGCCTCTTTCTTTGTTTCATCTTTACCCTTCTTCTGGCTGTCCCCCGAGTTCTTGTCACTCTCCTTACAGTTAGTGTCATCCTCTTCGTCCTCTTGAGAGCGAAAAGCCAGTTGCTTAAATCTTCCACAGGTTTTAGCAATTCTTCTCGACCTTCTTCTACCCCCACCAACCTCCTCGTCAGAATCCCCAATTTCCACCTTCAGCCTTCTTTCCATTTTAATTCTCTCATTAGTAGTATGTTCTAGGGCTACCTTGTTCTTCCTACCCTTAACAGGATTTTGGCTGGGGGAAGGCTAAGGGGTGGGGGCGTAACTGCCACCTGCAAATTCCAAGCACATGAGAGCCCCTAAGGGGAGGACATTGTCAAATGGAATCACATGGAGCGGGAAAAGGGCTAAGTGAAATTGGGAAAAGGTGAAACATGAGTCCTTGGTGAAGGATGGTGAAGTTGGCCCCTTTCTTCCTTTTTTCTCTAACATCCATCACAGTTTCTTCAAGCACATGCATTAAAAAGAAAGGAATGCAAACAAGTTCCTTGTTATGAAAATGGTTAAGAAGCGGGAAGTGATAAAAGTAATACACCCCATGCCTTCCTTCTAGTGTCAAGTATTTCATGATCATCAAGCAAACATCATCCCAAGGTTCTAGCAATTTGTCCCTCCTAAAACCACAATGGTAACAGTTTGGGGCCTCATTGCCTCTAAAGAAACTAGTCATACTTGCCTCATTTGCCACCTTCATAACTTTCTTCCATTTCTACCCAGTAGTGTCTAGTCTCGTCACCATGGCAAAAGACTCCTCATTCACCTAAAACGTAATGCCATTAATGATCACATGCCTATCCTTCCAGCTAGCAAAAAATTATTGCAAACAGTTCTCATTATAGGCCGCCATTGTTAGAATCTAAAAAGATTAACAACCTAGAAAACTAGTGCAAAGAGTAAATATCTAAACTATGAATGCAAACGATACAAAATCAAAATAGCAACACAGAGTTAGTCTCCAAGAGAGTAATGCAAATTCTAGAAGGAAAATAGCATTACGAGGATGCAAAAACAAGAGATGCAAATACAAGCCAGGTAGCATGCTTATATAGGCTAGGAAGAGGGAGGAGGTGGCAACACCAACCAATGAGGAGCAACCATCTATCGGACTAAAGATAGCAAAGTATCTTCCCAAGCTAGCTAATGGATGCTCACATGTAGGAATGTGACACCTCACAACCATTCACCTAATAAGACATGCTTTATTAAACTAAGCGAGATTATTAAAAGTGTAGGAAAAACCTAGCAAAATAAGAAAAATAAAAAACTACACTAACACCCTCCCATAAGCGAAGCTTAGGTGGATGTAGAAATGGGTCCCGAAAAGTCAAGTCTGATGAGGTACCCATGTACATAGGATTTCCCAAAAGAGAGAGAAAAGAGACCCCCCCACACACAAAAAATGTCAGGACTCCGAGTAAGAGGAAGAGCCCCCCCCAAAAGATGAAGCATCCTGCACCCCCAACAAAGCTCGCAAATGAAGGAACTTGCTCTCAGTGAAGGGTTTGGTGAAGATATCAGCAACTTGCTCGAAAGTCGGACAATAGCGAAGGTCAATGACATGACCATGGATGAGCTCCCGGATGTAGTGCATGTGGACCTCTATGTGTTTGGTCCGCTGATGATGAACTGGATTTTGTGAGATCTAAATGGCACTCTGGTTGTCACAAAATATGATTGATGGCTATCTGATCTAGATACCAAACTCAGTGAGAAGATGTTGAAGCCAAATGACCTCAGTGGCGGCATTTACAACCCCCTGATACTCAGCCTCAGTAGAAGACAGAGCAATAGCAGACTGCTTTTTGCTCGACCAACAAATAGGACCTGACCCAAGTGAGAAGCTATACCCTGAAGTAGACTTGCGATCCTCAGAATCACTTGCCCAATCTGAATCTGTCTAGCCCACCAAATCAAGCTCAATACCTGCTGCGTAGTGAATCCCACAACTATGAGAACCCTGAATGTAGTGAAGGATCCGCTTGGCTACTTTCCAGTGTAACTCATGGGGCTCCTGCATGAATTGAGAGACCATGCCTACAGCATAGGAGATGTCAGGTCTCGTATGAGTTAGATAAATGAGACTCCCAACAAGTTAGCAGTACAAAGTGCCATCAACAAGTGGAGAAGAACATTGAGCCTCAAGTTTGACTCTAGAAAGGAAGGGAGCCGGAGCAGGCTTACAGTCAGCCATATGAAACCTCCAGAGTAAATCTAGAGCATACTTGGATTGTGTGATGGTGATCCCAGAAGGAGACTGAAGGATCTCAATCCCGAGAAAGTAATGTAACAAGCCCAAGTTAGTCATCAAAAAACTGTCCTGAAGGGCCACTTTGACAGCCTTAATGGTGGGTGAAGAACTTCCTGTGATTAGCAAGTCATCAACATACAAAACCAAAAATAGAAGTGAATCACCCTGTTGCAAAATGTAGACATTAGGATCAGAATGGCACCAAGTGAACCCAACTGATAGAAGGAAGGAGTCCATCTTGGCATACCAGGCCTGAGGAGCCTGTTTGAGGCCATAGAGAGACTTTCAAAGATGACACACAAGTGAAGAATCCTGAAGGAATCCCTGTGGCTGCTCCATGTAGATCTCCTCATGAAGGTCACCATGAAGAAAAGCACTCTTCACATCCATCTGATGTACTTCCCAACGATTAGCTATAGCGATGGAAAGAACAATTCAAATGGAATTCATTCGGGCAACTGGCGCAAAAGTCTCAGAGTAGTCAATCCCAGGAACCTGGGAGAATCCTTTGGCGACCAAGCGAGCCTTGTGTTTGTCAACTGACTCATCTGTTGCAAATTTTGTCCGATAGATCCACTTACATCGAACAAGTTTTCTTCCTTTAGGAAGAGTGACAAGATCCCAAGTGTGGTTCCTCATCAAGGAACTATACTCTTCCTGCATAGCTGTATCCCACTCAGAAATACCAGAAGCCTCATGAAAGGACTGTGGATATGAGGCAGTAGCAATGAAGACATGTGGAGCATCCTAGAATTATGAATGAGTTCGCCTGGTGTCTGATGGATCCCCAACCCAATCACTTGCAGACTACAAGGTTTGTCTAGCCCAAAGTGGGCAAGAAGATGGAGAATCTGGAGGGGAATCATTAACCTCTAAATGATGACTAGGAGAGGAAGGAGGTGAGTTCTCTGAATCACTTTCTGCATCAAAAGTAGAAGTAGAAGACTGTTCAGGTGAATCTGACTCATTAGAAGATCTGTCATGTATTCCAAGTGACTCTAATGTCAAGGTAGAAGGAGTTGGAGAAGTGATAGAAAGTGAGCTTGAAGATCCCTCCTCAAATTGAACACTCCTCTCAATGAATAACTCATGTGTAGTAGGGTGGAGCAACCGATAACCCTTCACACCATCAAGATAACCTACAAATATGCAAGGTCTGCTTTGCGGATCCAAGGCCTTACGTTTCTTTGTAGGAATGTGGGCCCATGCAGGGGAGCCAAAAAGTCGAAAGTGCTTACTGATGGTTTCCAACCGCTCCAAGCTTCAAAAGGAGTAACTCCCTTCAAGGCTCAGTGAGGAACACGGCTCTGGATATAACAAGCACAGTTAATGGCTTCTGCCCAATACTGTGGTGCAAGAGATCTAGAGTGAATCATACAGTTTGCCATTTCCTTCAAGGATCTATTCTTCCATCCTGCAACACCATTTTGCTGAGGATTGTATGGAACTGAATGCTGTAAATCAATCCCCTCTGAAGTGCAAAATCTTTCAAACCGATGGTTGACATACTCACCACCATTGTCTGTGCGCAAAACCTTGATGGCTTTCCCAGATTGCTTTTCTACAAAATTTTTGAAGTCTTGAAAATGATCAAATACCTCTGACTTCTGTTTGAGAAAGTAAACCCATGTATATCGAGAAAGGTCATCAATGAATGTGAGGACATATCGGGCCCTGCTGAAAGAAGGATGTTGAAATGGACCAGCCAAATCACTGTGAACTAACTCTAGTATCTGTGAAGCTCTCCATGCCTTACTTTTGTCAAACTTTTCCTTAGGATGCTTACCAAGAATGCAACCTTGGAAAACACCTCCTGAGAATTGAACCGAAGGCAACCTTGTGACCATGCTCTGCTGGTTGAGCTGATGCAAATAGAGGGAGTTAAGATGGCCAAACCGCTCATGCCATAATTTACTCACATCATTAGAGTGAGTGAGCAAAATAGAATAAGGAGGATCAAGAACAAAGTGAGAAAATAGATAGAGCCGTGACTGATGATCTGCTCTCCCAACTGCAACTACAAAATCACTATGCAACTCACGTATCTCCACTGAATCAGGAGTGAACTCAACCTGCTTGCCTAAACCTGTGTGAGTGATTTGGTAAATTGATAGGAGATTAGTTGATAATGAGGGTACACAAAGAACATCATGGAATGTGCCATCCCCCACATCAACAGACCGTCTCCCACACACCTCAATAGGAGTGTCATCACCCATCAAAATAGAAGGCATAGTACATGGCTCCAAGGATGCAAGTTCTTCCTTAGATGAAGCCATGTGGTGCGAAGCACCCAAATCAAGAACCCAAGTGGATGGTGACGAAGCAACTGCAACAAGATCTTTGCCCTTTCCTTTCCCCTTGTTGTTTTCTTTTGCCTTGTTAGACTCTTCATTAGAACTTTGTTTGATAGACTCAGGAACACTAATATTATTCTTCTCAAGAATGTATGTCAAGTGATCAATTTGTTTCTTCAAACATTTATGTTCATCATGACCGGGTCTTTTACAATAGGCACATTTAACCTTTTCTTTCTTAGGCTTATCGCCCTTAGAGGATGAGGTATCAATAGTTGCTTTTGAAGCAATTGGTATCTGATCCTTCTTTTCCTCACTATTATTTTGTTTCTCATCCTTACTATTGTTGTTACTACTTTGTCCTTTTTGTTCTTTTGTGCCTTGGTTGGTTGCTAAGGCATGTGACTTAGAGGACTTAAGAGTGCCCATCTGGATTAGCTTGTCCTGTTCTCAAGTGAGATTGACAACAAAATCATCGAGAGATGGCATGGTGAATTGAGTACCAAGTGCACCCTTAGTAGCATAGAAGGTAGAGACAAACACGCAATATTCTGAACTTAGCTTAGAGAGAATACTGAGAATCAGTTGTTCATCTTTCTTTTCAATTCCACATTGTTTTAACTGTAGCCTTAGTGATTTCAATTTGGTGAAGAAATCTTGGATTGTGTTGAAATTGCCTGGACTCAAACTAATTAATTCATTTTCCAACATATGACCCCTCATTGAATCTTGTGTGCCAAATAATGTTTCTAGCTTTGTCCATACTTCATTTGGTGTATCCAAAGACTCAATGTGAAATAGCAAGTCAGGAGAAATAGACAAAAACAATGTTCCATATGCCTCATCACATTTGTTAAACCACTTAGGCTTGTCTTCATCTTTAGTAGGTTCAGTTTCAAGTCCCATAGTTATCCTATTTAATCCAGCTTTCCTAAGTGAATTGTCATGCATGATTTCCACTCAAAGTAATTGTATGGAGTTAGGATGGGCATATTTGTTTGATCCATGATGAAAAAATGCTAAAAAGAAGAGAACCCAGCCACGACAATGTCCCCCCCTTTTTAATCAATCAAAGAACCCCCCCCCCCCAAAGAAATATGATCTGGCACTTTATTTTATTGCGTTTACAACTACCACTAGAAAGAAATACTTAGTGGTCTTGATTTCAATGCATTACAAACACTCATGAAGAGCATATGCTAAAAGTGAAACTTGGGCACAATAATAAAAAAAACAAATAGCACCACTGTGATCTACTCGAAAAATCATTCACTTTTAAAAAAAGAATCGCCTCGATACGAGATCGTATGAGAAAGTTATGATCCTCCGAAGTTTCCAAAACGAGAACTATGCACAGTCACAGCTGAGAATCTGCAATTTTTGAAGAATTCATGCATGAAAATAAAAAACAACTGCACTAGTGGATAGAGCACAAAAAAATAGCCAAGTTCATAACAAGAATCATCAAAATCAAAGTCCGTATGAGCAAGAACGAGACATTTGAAAACTGCATTCAAATCTGCGACTGCCAACGGAGAGGGGTATGGATGTAGCCTTTCATGCTCGATTTTGCAAAATATACAGCTTGCATGCAAAATTTAAAAGATACCCAAATGGTTTTTCGGAGCTACGAACAAAACCTAGAAAGCATTTTCCTTGTTGATGTATAGAAGATGTTGCTGTAGTGTAAATCAGACGCCTTTAATAGTAAAAAATGGCTCCAAAAATCAAGAAACGACCTTAGAAACCAAAATATGACATGCAAATGTTGGATCAGCTTCCTAAGTCCATTAATGGCATGTTGGAACCTGCAATACTGATTGAAAACTTCAAATATGCAAGTTGGTTGTCAAATTTGAGATTGAAACCCCAGAGAAAAATTGTTTTTTTCAAAACTTTTCTGATTCTCAAGATCATCCAAAGATGCAAGAGAAGAGCATACTTCATTTTTCAAAAACTACAATAAAATTTATTAGCCCCCCTTGAATCTCTCAAAAAAGGAAACTAAAATCTACTCTTGCACATAGAAAAGCTCTGATACCATTTTAGAATCTGAAAAGATTAACAACCCAGAAAACTAGTGCAAAAAGTAAATATCTAAACTATGAATGCAAATGATACACAATCAAAATAGCAACACAGAGTTAGTCTCCAAGAGAGTAATGCAAATGCTAGAAGCAAAATAGCATTACGAGGATGCAAAAACAAGAGATGCAAATACAAGCCAGGTAGCATGCTTATATAGGCTAGGAAGAGGGAGGAGGTGGCTACACCAACCAATGATGAGCAACCATCTATCAGACTAAAGATAGCAAAGTATCTTCCCAAGATAGCTAATGGATGCTCACATATAGGAAGGTGACACCTCACAACCATTCACCTAATAAGACATGCTTTATTAACCTAAGCGAGATTATTAAAAGTGTAGGAAAAACCTAGCAAAATAGGAAAAATAAAAAACTACACTAACAACCATAGCTTGCATGTAGGGTACGAACCCTCCCTCCTTCAACAGAATCTAAGTGGTCTGTCTTTTGGAGAAGTCCTCCAATTTAGTGGACTCCAACCTATGTAGATCCCCACCCATGTGAACAACTTCCTTAACGATATCCCCCTCCTCAATCTCAATAATCATCATTTGCACCCAGAAAATCGTGAAGGTGAGGCTAGAAATGCAGTAACTAGTGGTAATAGGACTATCTTTCTTATGCTTCATGAGACTGTGAATTCTAGAATGTACCAACCATTTTAAAGTATCATTACAGGGAGTGTAAGAAATCCACACGAAATACCTTAATGATCTAGCCTTAGTCATAATGTGATTTTTTTTCTATAATCGTGCCATAATGCTGAAGAATGGTGGTGTAAATTTTGAAGTTGATATTATTAATTGCATCTCCTTCTTCATGCCCATTCATAAATTGATCCACATAATCAAATCTTGTGAAATGTCTTGTCAAACTCCTTGTTTTAACACCATTAGTGCTAATATAGTAAATGATTATTCGACATAATAAGAATATTGATAATACAGTAAATGAATGGTAAAGCTTCCAATCCTCCTTCAAGATATTGGGTGATCCCTTTGAAGTTTCAACATCCATTAATATAGAAAATTGAAGCAAAGCTGCAATGAAGGTGCTTGTATTTTAGGTTGAAAGACCATAACACAAAGGAAAAGAGGAACCTCCAGAGCTATTCAGCATGAGGGTAGAACCAAAAGGCATGCATGATAGTCTCTCCTTTAAGATAGAAGGGGTGTCTTCAAGGAGCTCTAATAAATAAGAGTCTATGACCAATCAAAATTTTGACATGGAGAATTTTCCACGCTAGCAACCAAGCTTGAGCATTAGCTTTAGACTTCCAAATGAGTGAACCTAACTTATTCCATGATGATCTTTTGAGGTTATAATGCCACTTGATGTTGAGTCAATGGGAAAGGTGAACGGAAGGAAGAAACTGCTTATACACAGATTAGAGCAGAAAACTCTGAAAAGTATGATTGTTGGGCCTTCTCCAGTCCTTGAGAAAATTGTAGTGACAATGAGTCGATAGAAGGCACCACAAGTTGTACGATTTTAAGGATTGGCCTTTTATAAACCAAGGACCGAATGAACTATGATTTGATTTGATCCCATGATTTTTAGTCAAAAGTCAGGGGGTCCCATAAGTCATGAAACACACAAATACATTGTTTAAACATGTCTTCCCTTGAGATATTTTAATGTAGGCAGAGGGCTATTGTTGTCTTGGACCAACTGATTCAACCAATGGAGAAGGAAGCAAAACTAGAACCATGACTTAAGGTATGGTCATAGCAACTTAATTTCCTTGAGGTAATTTTCCAAGCTTTCCAAATGGAATTAAAGGGCGCTGAACCATAGGTTTTAAAATAGGGAGCCAAGAGGAGTTTATCCTAACCAGATTCCAAGATTGCCCAACGATAGTTGTTTGACTATAGTATAGAACTAAATGTTTCTAAGGTGCATCTCCATCTAATGCTCTAACAATCTATTTTATCTTGAGACAAATGCCTTGTGTGTATGGACTGATAATTCCCAAACCCCCTTTGTCCCTTGGCCGGATGTAATGTGTCCAAGAAGTTATTGGGAAACCTTTGGTGTTTCCCCATTTATAATAAGTGTTTAGACAAGGATATATTTGGCATAGTTTTAGAAGTGTATTAAATTATGAGATTTTTTATTAGAAGTTATCTTTCAATTGAACTTTAAGATGAAAGTGTATGATAGAGCTAGAATTAAACTTCTAAAGTGTACAACTAAAAGATTAATTCAAATAAAATTATAACATGATATGAATTGCTAAGAAAACTTCGAGTAAGCAATCTAAAGTGTATGAGTTTAGAGATTGATACATTCATTCTCATAAATACATTATTCGGATCAGACATCATTGCTACTGATAAACTTGTGCAATTAATCTATTCGTAAAGAAAAAATAAAAAAAACATAGATGGCTATGCTAAAAAATGATTTTCTAGAGACTCTTAATTCTTGAAATGTGCACTATTTATATTCTTCCCCAAATAGCCACCCACTTTGTTGATAAAATAGCTCCATGTCGGTCATTGACTTGGAAAGTTGTGCCACTTATTTTGACTTCTTCACTACTAGTAGAAAATTATTATTTAAAAATGGACCAAGCCCATAAGCCACGTACCGTGCAAGAGCTCGGCAGTTTGCGGCAGGCAGAATTAACAACTGGCGAGTTTTAATAAGATGTGATTTTCGGGTGAGATTTGACTAAAAACTGCACAAGTCCAATCACAAAATTAGGCTATCGGCCAACAAAATGGAATCATATGATACGACATATTCCAAACACCAACGAAAACGTTTTTGAACAAGTGCAGTTTAAAAGTTTAAAATCTGTCATCTCACGGATATACGAATAATAAAGGACTCGTTCACTTAACACAGGTGACGTACTCTTATGTATCCAAAATGTTTTATCTGTCACCCTTTTTTGGACAATCAAGCAAAAGAAATAATATCTTGATAAGAAAGGAGATAATTTCTATAGCAAGTTAAATTGTGATATTATCTTCAACTTTCTGAGCATCACCTAGATCCAATGAGTGCCAAGTGTTCCATTTATTCTCATGAGAGATGGATTCATGTTGAATCACTACTCATGAAACATGGGTCAATGAGTTTGATTCAAAAATCACAGAGTTAAATTCTGATAGCAATATCACAAAATAATATAATATCAGAAAATAATATATTTTTAAAATGGTTAATCTGATTTGCTAATGCTATAAGAGCAAAATTGGAGGGTGATTTTAGTGAAAGAAATGGGAAAGGAAGAATCAGGAATATGCAAGGGGAAGAGCAGGATTGTGATAGTGGAAGGCACTGGTTACATGGGCAGGAGGTTTGTGAGGGTAACCCTGAGGCTTGGTCATCCCACTTACGTCCTGTTAAAAAATGGTTACATGGGCAGGAGGTTTGCGAGGGCAAGCCTGAGGCTTGGTCATCCCACTTATGTTCTGTTAAAAAATGGTTACATAGGCAGGAGGTTTGCGAGGGCAAGCCTGGGGCTTGGTCATCCCACTTATGTTTTGTTAAAAAATTGTTCTTGCAATCAAATGGGTCATGGAACATGATCCAAAATATTGATGGAAAATATGTCAGTGAAATCAAATGGGTTATAGAATATGGTGGGAAAGATTCATGGAATTTATTTTCATAAAATCAAATAATGGAACATGATTTGAACGATTAATAAGAAAAAGGTTCATAAAATCATATGGGTCAAGGAACATGATCTAAAACATTAATGAAAAAAATGTTTGCAAAAATTAGAAGGGTCATATATTATAGTCACAAAGATTCATGTCAATTGTTTATGAAATAAAAATGGATCATAAGTTTAATGCTTTAAGGTTCTTTTTTATCAAGGATTTTGAGAATTTCGGGTGTTTTAACTATGAATAGTAATTTGATGAACTTTTATGTATGGCAAAACAAGGGTCTTTTGATGATAAAGAGAGCCTTGTGGCCACTGTGAAGCAAGTAAATGTTGTGATATGTGCAATCGTTGGAAATCACATCCGCAGCCATGTAATCCTTGAAAAGATGAAGCTAGTGGAAGCCATTAAAGAAACTGACAACATCAAGGTCTCTTTTTATACCTACTTCACACTATTTATTTCTTCCACAGACTAGAAAATGATATGAGAAGCCCAAAAGAAGTCAATACTCGTGCACTAAGTTGCAGTTTTCTTTCAATAATTTGGCACTAACATAAACAATCAAGGTATAACAAATTTGTGGGTATGTTACTTTAATACAGATTATAATGATCTTTTATACACCCTATTCCTATAGAAGAATGTGTATGTAATAATAAAATCTAGTAATCATTATTTATTTAGCCTTTGTATACCAGACAAAATTCCTTTGTTTTTTTTCTCTTCCAATTTTCTAGAGATCTCTCACTTAAAAATTCTAAAAGACTCAAACACAATGCATCTTAGATCTCTATATACTGAAGCTAAGTATACTTTCAATTTTTTGAACCACTAGAATCAATAGAATTGTTTATATGTGTTCTAACTTATATATATTTCCTATCAACCAACACCTAACTATAATTTGTGTTTTAGCTTTATTTTTGTATAGAGATATCTTCCATTTGAATTTGGAATAGACTCGGACAAAATGATGGATGCAATGGAGCGAGGAAATGTGACGTTCATCGACAAGAGGGAGGTAAGAAGAGCAGTTGAAGCAACAGGGATTCCTTACACGTACGTCTCTGCAAATTGCTTTGCAAGTTACTTTTTTGGAAGTCTTGGTTGTCTAACTCCACCCTCCTACAGAGTTTTCCTCTATGGTGATGGCAATGCAAAATGTATCTTCAATTTTTTATGAAGTTAATAATTAAAATTTTTTTTTTTTATTATCAATGTTTTGGATTGGACCACCTTTAAAAATCTAAATTTTAAAAAAAGTAAGTCAACTTTTATTATTTAATACTTTTAGTCTACTAATCAAGCCTTAGTGTATGATGTTTAAGTCGCCTGTTCCGACCGCCTATTCCCTTCATGATTTATTTATATCTTTTGAACTAACCTACTCCACCTCTCGGTTGTAGCCATTTGGGTGGATGAAGATGACATTGCAACTTATACGATAAATTCTATTGTGGATCCTCACATTGTCAACAAGATTGTTTACATTCGCCCTCCAACTAATATTTTGTCACATAGAATTGATTGAATTGTGCGAGAAAAAATCTGGTAATGTCTTGAAGAAGATACCCCTATCAAGAGATGAATTCTTGAATCTCATGAAAGGTAAATAAAGGCTCATAGTAAAATAGTCAAATATTCAAAAAGATTTGAAAATGTGTTAAGAATGAAAGTTCTAATTTTTTAAACTTCTTTTGAAAATGATTGATTTCTTGATCAAATTTTACAATAAAAGAGTAGATTTCTTTTTTTTTGAAAATATGCCCCTTGGGTCTTTGGGACTAGTTGATCTTATGATTTTTATTTTGAAATTCTTTTTATATATCTCATTTCATCCCATTTTTAGTGCCAATCATTAACTCTTGTTACATGTCAAAATGATGATAGGTAGGCTAGAACTTAACGAAGCAAATTGGCATGACACATTTCTATCACATATTCTACGATGGATGCCTCTACAATTTTGAGATAGTAAAGGAGGAATGAGAGGCTAGCCATCTATACCCAAATGTTAAATGTAGTGCCTTCCCTCGTTTACATCTTTTCTGGACATATTGTCGCTATTATTATCAAACTATGATGGACTAGTTTTATGTTGATGGATTAGTGGTATTGTTTTGACACTATCAGACATTATGTTATGGATTCAGAGGTTATGTGATGAGATCATTTAGACTTTACGTTTCATGCATACATGATGATCATTATATTTTTTTCAGATATTATTGATGATTAGTTGATGGTTATTATCTTATGTGTTTTATTATGGATACTTACCCCATACTTGCATGTGTATGGCGTGCATGTTTTCTTATTGTATGGTGTTTCTGATGTGGTTAAGGAAGGGAGTCGTAGTCACCTGCTTAGTCAGGATCTACACGATGCACCACTTCCTGCCATTGTCTGTTTAGCTTAGCATTATATATATTGTATGTACATGCATGATTTTTCTGCAGGTTGCAGGTACCGGGTATCGACTTCCCTGAATTGCGAGGATGAGCGTACCCTATTATACTATCTCAATGAGAAGAGAAGGGAGATAAATTCTCAAGTCCAAATCCCAAACCTTTAAGCCAATTGTCCTAGTGAGGTAGGACAAGTATCTGGATATTTTACCCACCGAATGTGTCGGATGACATGATTCGTGATTTTTAACCCTTAGACTGATTTTGTGTGAATTGCTCTACGATGGGTTTTCATATTTTATCTTGGAGGTCTATGGTGAATTTTCTATTAATTAAGTCTTAATAAATAGATTTAATTAATAAATTAATTATTCGAGAAAAATTAATATAAAATATCATAATCCTTGATATTTTGATTATAATTAATTAAATGAGAATTAATTGGGGAAAAAGAATTTAATAAAAGAGAATTAGAAATTAAAATTAATAATAATAATAAGTAATAAATAAATAATAATAATAAAAGTTATAAAAATTAAAATGGAAGTTATAAATATTTAAATAGAAATTATATAAAAAGTGAATTGGAGTTATAAGCTTGCATGAGAGTTAACACACTTTTCTATTTCTCAAGTGTCAACAACACAGGGGTTAGTGCATCAATTAAGCACATGGTGTCTACAACCCTATGGCTCATCTTGAAGGTTGGAAAAGACCCATGCTTAGTTGGTGACACCTTCTAGCTATTTCTAGAAGCATTCTAAATGTTTCCTGAAAGCTCTTTATATTCAGGCATTCTTAGAAGCTTAGACACAGCGGTTGGAGTGCAAATTGGAGCATTGGAGGACTCGAGAACTCTGAAGAAGGGAGGAGCTTGCTCTGCAGGTTTCTGAGGAAGAATGATTTAGCATCAGAATCCGGGTAGATTCTTGTGATTTTACTTATGCTATTTTCGCATCATGCATTCCCTGTCTTCTTCGTGTCTTCCATATGTCTTTTGAAGAATTTCATAATTTATTGTGCATTCTCAATATGGGTAGATTAATTTATTTGAAAATTTTATATGCATAGATCTAAAAAGAACACGGGGCTAGGGTTGAGATTCATAGTCAAACCCATTAGATTAATTAATGGAAATTTTGGGAGATCAAAGGTTTATGGAGGAATTCTGAAAATTGAAATTTGAATTGATATATTGTCAAATTGCTTATATATATATATATATATATATATATATATATATATATATATATATATATATGCTCATATACTGTGATATTTTTAATTCTGCATATATTTGTATATACATACATACATACATACATACATACATACATACATATATATATATATATATATATGCTCATATACTGTGATATTTTTAATTCTGCATATATTTGTATATACATACATACATACATACATACATATATATATGTATGTATGTATATATAATATATATTTGTTAAAATTGGATAACATACCCGTGGGCGAAAACGTTTTAAATCAAATCACAAATGGAAATCGCGTTAGCGATTTTAAAAAAAAAAAAATAAAAAAATTAAAAAAAAAAAAAAAAATATATATATATATATATATAAACATTTTATACATTGAGTCGGGGGCGGGGGATGAGACCCGTGCCCCCACTGCGGTCGTAGTGTATCGCCGTTACAGGTACTGCGACGGTAGTGGTACGCAGTACCACTGACGTCGCAGGCCCTGCGACCGCAGGGTCTTGCGTATCGACAGATGTGTTATATGAATATGTGTTTTATTAAGAACGTTGCCATATTCGATTTTTAATTGTTATTAAATTTTTTTGCATTAATCGAATTTTTTAATTCAATTTTTTTTAATGGTAAAATAATTTATATATTTATATGTATATATTTTAATATAAATAAATAAATAAATATATATATATATATATATATATATATATATATATATATGTATATAATATGTAAATATGATTATTTGTTTTATAATTGTAAAATTGATAATTGATTTATATCAAAGGCTCATGATTTAAATTAATTTTTTTATTAAGTATATTAAATATTGATTGTTAGATTGGTGGGGGACATTTGGATTAAAATTATAATTAAAGAATGGATTTGTATTCATTCAAAACGTATAAATGTTCCTTCAAATTCTTTCTCTAAACTTGGAAACGTAAACCGAGATTTTTGCATGTAAATTCAAATTGTAAATTTAGCAAAACCAAAACATGTGTTTGCATTGTGTATTCTTTATGTTATTGTTTTGGGTTTTGGGTTGACTAGTGTTGACCAGTTATAGGACGTCTACCAGAGGCTTGGGAGTTATGTGATTATGATGTCATGATGATGTTTAATCTCGACCTTTATAAACCCAACCATGGTTATGTGATGGAATGCTCCATGTATTGAATGTGATTATTGATTGTTATAGTTGAGATTCTTATGTATGAGACACTTGACTTAACCATTATTTTGGTCATCGATCAGTTATCCTTAGTTATTTTCTAGTCGCCATGATGGGACTGTAATGTGGATTTATTCTTGATGATGTCATGATGTGACATGTTTGACTCAACCATTTTTGGAGTCTTCGATCAGTTTGATTGAGATATATTTTGGTTATTGAGAACCATTGGATACTTTGATTATCAGTGATACCTCAGTTGCCAATAGAGAGCTGTTGTGATCATGATTTTCTATGGATGTTTGCTCATGGAGATTTGATGCTTTTATGCATATTTGATGATTTTATTATGGATTATCTTTTGTGATTTTTAAATTTATGATTCCATGAGCATTAGGGTAGGATATCTGCATGTAGTGATGGGAAGTGGCTTGCAATGGGGGCCGGGGCCCTAAGAGGCTGCTAGGGTAACTCATTGTAAGTTGGATTAATAAGTGATAACATACACACCTAATACTAACTGAATGAACCTAAAAAGATAAGTGTTTTGTTCTCGCCCATGCTTTGAGTGCTTGTACAGGCTAGGATGGGAGTAGTGAGAATGCATGGTTGCGACCTTACATTCCGTAGTATGCCTCGTCAGTATGAGAGGATACTAGTGGCCACATGATATAAGTATGGACCCGTGGAGTTTAGCTAACTGCCAGGGTAACTTGTACGTGATAATTGTGATGACACTTTCCCGCTTGCATAGTGGGTTCCTACATGTCATTGTGTGCCTCTGGGATTAGATGTCGATTTTGAGTTTAGAACCTTTGAGTTAGTATACTTTTAGGATTCCTGGACTTATAGAGATTTATGCTATGTGTTTTGTTAGCCCGTTTGGGACTTGAGATTATCTCCTCAACAAGGTGGGAGTGGACCACTTAGGTACCACACGGTCGGGTGGTAGTGTATTTTCCACTCTTATCATTTTGAGATTCATTGAGACATCGTGGCTGATGTGTCCTTCATGATGGTGGATATGTATCCTTTTCATTGATGATTAGCATATGTTAGATGATGATATCTTATGCTTTTAGTTGCATGCTAGATTACTTTCTACATATGATGTTGTATATATTAGGAGTGACATTCCTATTATGTTAGTACCGATGATCTCTTTGGTAATTTGGAATGTTACGCACGGAGGGATGGCTAGGATCCACGATGGTCTAATGATGCTATTAACGGTTGGGAGGAACCGTGCACTTAGTTTATTATGTTTGATTTGTATGATGGATGTATATGTCTTCTATGATGATGTATCATGTATATCATGTGATTATCTTTACTTTGATGTATCATGGATCAGAATGGGATGATGTACCTTATTTTATGTATGTATATTCTTTTGAGCTTGTCATACCCTGTGACATGTACAGTGGATGATTGAGTATTTGAAATGTAATGTATAAACATTGGACTTATCATTGTTATTTCATGTGGATGTTGTACTAGATGGATTCACGTATGTTAGATGTTTCTAGATGTAATCCAACATTAAAGGATCTTAAAGAATGTAATCTGATTATATATGTTATGTTTACTTTCAAATGGACATTACTATTGCTTCCGTTATTGTGCATAAGTTATACGTGGTATTTACTTTCATGGAAAAAAAAAAAAAATGCTACTAAACTTAGTGAAAATTCTAGGTTAATTCTTTGGATCCCTTGGCGGGGCATTACATTAAATATGTCATACTGGACGCCTATTTTGACTGCTATCTATTATAACAACCTAACTCATCTCATTTCTTAATTGATGTGGACATCGTGGCTACTACATGTCCTCTTTTGGTTTTTGGTTCTTGGTGAAGAGAAATAATAAGTATTAATAATGTGGGGTTTGAGGTGATCAATTTCATTTTACGAAATTGCTATTGGCATTAGTTTTCATTAGTTTTTAAGGAAAATTCAGATACCTATGTTCCATGAGAAGTGGTTTACAAGAATGTATCTATCATGAAAATAAAATGTACACTTAGCACTCATTGCATCTAGGTGAAATATTGAATCCTTCCACAAGATCACCACATCTAAATACTACTCCAGCTCAAATACATTAAACCAATTATTAATAATAACGAGTCAACCTATCTTACCACAACACCATTGATATTGATGATGTAAGTTAAAAGTCTTGTAAAGAGTATTATTTTAAACTATTTAAAATGTAATTATGAGACTCTTAATGACAAAGGCTAGTGACACTTTGTTTCTTAATAATGAAATGCCAACAAAATGTTAGTTTAGGGGTTACAAATTAGAATTAAACCATGTGAGGTTTGATCTAACGTAACACACTCGTTAAAAAAGGACATGGCTAAGGTCAACACAAAATGCACCATTGATCAAATGATGTAGATACGCACTGATACCACTGATGAAGGACCACTCTGATACCACTTGATGAAGGTACGCTCTGATACCACTGATGAAGGGAAACACCACCCTTACCAACTCATAACCAAGAATGCAACAATATGAAGACAAAGAGAGATAAAATGCTTCCCAAATTTTTTTATTAAGCTTGAAAAATCCTTAGCAATTACAATAACCTTTCTGCAAGATCTCTCAAGATCCAATCCAAGCCCAAGCTAGTCCAGATCCACACTCTGGTAGAAAAGGTCTCCAAGATCTCAACTTGTGCTCGCAAGCCACCAAGCAACCTCCTTGTTTCTAAACCGCAACCACTAGCTCTTCTCCAACCTTATCCAAGATCCAAGTGTAAATTGCCTCACATTCGGCGCTCTGTCTACACACTCACAACTCTACTACAATCCTGCTGTAAACTGCCTCACATTCAGCGCTCTGTCCATAGACTCAGGAAAACTCACTCTTCACTTTCTCCTTCTCTTTCACACCTTGAAGCCTTCCAAGCTTTCCAAGCTTCACCTTCCACAACTTTCACCTTTCCAAGCTTCACCTTCCACAACTTCTACTTCCCAAGCTACTCCTTCTCGAGCTTCCACTTCTCAAGCTTCTCCTTCTTGAGCTTCTACTTCTCGAGCTTGATTAGAAATGCTCATATGCCTTGCTTAAATAGGCACTTACCACCCCATGCATGACTTATCCACAACCTTCTAGAATTTCCTCCTACACAATATCCACAACCTTCTACAACTTCCATAACCTTCTAGAATTACAACTAAGCACCACCATGTGGCCCAATTAGAAAATTACATTTCCTTTATGGATCACAACAAATATTAAATGCAAGATTTAAGAAACTTTCCACAAGCTTCTAAGATGCCACCTACACACCTTGATTAATGGAATGACAACTAATTTCTTATTTTTTAATTTTATGCCACCTGTGCACCTCGAAAATAGAAATTCCTCCTTTTTTTCTTTTTCTCCTTTTTACCTTTTTATTTATTTATTTATTTCCTCTAATTTTCGTCACTTTCTCTCTCCTCGACAATTTTTTTTTCCAATAATTTTCCCATGCAAGATGCTCCTGCATCATCAAAATTCAAAAACTCAAAAACACAACGGATTTTGTAGAGATTTTCAAAATTTGTTCTTCATGATTTGCATATGTTGTGGTTGAAAACAACAAAAAAATTGAGAAAAAATCATTGTATTTTCATGAATCTAGGAAAAAGAAGAAGACTATTTTTGGTCACTGGTGCATTCTGTTTGGAGCTTAGCCAACACCATTAAATAAGACCCATGGATGATGAAGATGCATTACCATGTAGGTTCTTTCATTACCAAAGGCAAACTAATGTGACACACTCGTTACTAACAAGTGTGTTAAACCCAATTTGTGTGCTAAAAGCATATGCTACCTTTAGTTTTGCAGTCTCGCATATGTCACTATTAGTTTTGGGGTCTAAGATCTCTAATGCTATCATTTATGTACCATGATGACTAAAAATAAATAGAGCATTGACCAAAGCCATTATTATACGATCTAATAAATATATATTGCATAATAACAAATAAATAAACTCATTTCTAATATGGTTAATGGTATATATATGTGCTTTTTTAAGCACATATAGATTTTTATTGATATGTGGTGTGGATTGTCTGTTTCATATAGTTAATGCACTAATCTATCACATTGCATTAAGTGATCTATCACATGAAGAAATAATTTTAGGTACTCGCTAATCTTCAGAGAGAATGTTCTAAAAGATAGGTTATTTTTTGGAAAAATCAATAAATGTCCAAAACAAAGATTTTTTCCCAATTTTTTTTTTATAGATTTAAACATGGAATGCATATATCATGTACTTGGATGTTATGAAAAATCTTACACCATATATTATTTAAAAAAATTTCCAAAACAAAATAAATGTTTCTCTATGACTATAAATTATTAAATTTAATTCAACTAGTTGGTAAAATATTTTACAAAGATGACTTTTTAAACTATAAATAAATAAATAAATTTGAAAATGATATGAACAATTTGATACTTACTATTTTACATGATTAATTTGTTAGAATCAAACTTATTATTCTTTTCAATTATTTTAAAATATTTTTATAGTAGATTATCATTAAATTTCTTAATTTAGTTTCTTTATTCTTATTTTTGTATGTACAAAAAATAGTTTTAAACAATTACTTAATAATTTATTGTTGTATCGTCAGAAAATGGAAGCACTTCCATCTAGGACTAGTTTAGCCCTTCGAACAAGTGGTCTATGGTCATGTCAAGCGCCTTGAGTGGGTATTTGATTGGATCTAGCTTTTTTCCCCTGTTCTGCTTCTCTCTCCCCTATTTCCAACCCTTTTCTGGTAGCCTGTTTTGAAGATCTGAGATATTTGACCTTCTGGGTCAAGGTCGACCTTGACTTTGATCTATGTCAAGGATGACCTTGATGTTGACCTAGGTTAGATTTTACCTCGACCTTGACCCTAGGTCCAAATTTCAAGTTTCGGGACATCAGGCTTCAAAAAGTTTCATTTCTCACTTCCATGTCGATTGTTTTGGATTTCAGAATGGTAAACTCTAAAATTGTATTTAATTTAGGTCCATTTCTAGGGGTTAAGGCTTAATTGGAATTTAATTCTCCTATGTTAGCCTCTCTATAAGTTTGTGTCCTAGATAAGTATAAAAGGAAGTCTTTCCCTCTCATTTTAACATCCATTTTTCTATGATCAAGCATCCACCTTCCATTGAATTCGAGCATAAGTGCAATCAAATGATCAAGCAAGCAAGGAGAAGGAAAGCATTCAAGTATCCAAGCATTCAAATTCATCAAGGAGATCCATTGAAGATTCTAACATCCACATTCATTCAAGCCTCTTTCTCTTCCAAGATCCATTCAAGATTGGTGTTGAAGATCTAATGAAATTGATTTGAGACATCCTACATTCAATTCTACATTTATTTGGAGCATCCATACTAGTGGATTGAAGGATTCAAATCATCCACAAGGATTTCAACATAAGCAAGGTGAATAGTTCCATTTACTTTAAAAAAAAATTATATTACAATTTCAGTTCCATTTTTAAAGGTTAATTCCAAACAGTGGTTTGACCAAGGCAAACCCATCATCCAACAACAAAACCCTTTTTCTTGTAGGAGTAGGTGTGAGACAGTGGATATCAGTGCAGATTTGAGTACCCTTTTTGGCAAAATTTTAGGATCCGCAATAGTGCAAGTCAAGGTAAAAAATAAAGGAGTAAGATCTTACCCTAGCTTTGGGTTAAGGTTGATTTTTTTCATAAAGACAAAATGTTTTTGGGTTTTCTCCGTTTCTACATTTCTAGTCCAGATTTGGTTGCAGAATTTTTTGAAACTATATACAGACATCAGAAAACAACATTTTCCAGATTCACTCTACTTTAAGGTTAGTATTTGTTTTCAATTCAATTAAGATTTCAATACATACTTTTCATAACAAGATATAAGGTTTTCTTCTATATTCATATTCTCCATAGATTGATTCTTTTGTGCATTAGCCTTTTTGGTTAATCAATTTGGATCTCTCCTTTGAAAATTTAGATTTAGAGGTAGATCTTATATCTCTTTCATCCCTTTCTACATTTATATGAACAATCCTTGTTCATCTTATAATTGTTTCAGATAAACTTATTTTCTTTTAGTAAAAGTGATGAACTATAAAATTTTATTATTAACTTTACTTAAATTTATTACTATATAATCTTAAAAAATTGTAACTTTTTAAAAAATATAGAATTATAATAAATATTTATTAATAATAAATTTAATTATAAATAATTCTTCATAAAATAAAATTAAAAATGATATAAAATAAAATATTAGAAACATTATTAAATTATAAAAAAAAAATTTTACTTTTAAATTCATAACAAAATTTACCAAATTAATATGTAAATTTATATTTTAATGTATTTAAAAAATCCTTATAAAACTGTAACTTCTTATAAACAATTACATAAATTATTAATACAACTTCAAATTGAAATAAGAAATTGTTAGCAATACAATTTGGTTTTAAAAAGTTCAAAGTCAACCCACGAACATTGTAGGAAATAATTGCCTACACAAGCATGGGAAATAGTATGACGAGAAATAGCTGGCAAATGGTACTGTACTGACTGGCATGACAAGCAATAGCTGAGAGGCATGACAGAACATTGACTGATAATAAAGAATGATAACATGCCATGGCATGCGGCACGGTGCCCTAACATTTGACCGGCGATATTCCAGGCAACCAGCCCAATCACAATATGGAATCGACATATTCCAACGCCAACGAAAACATTTTGAACAAGTGCAGTTTAAGATATACGAAGGAAAAAGGATTCCTTCACCTAATACGAGGTGACGATCAAGCGAAAGAAATAATATCTTTTTAAAATGGTTAATCTGGTGAGCTAATGCTATAAGAGCATGGAATGAAATGGTGAAGAACAGGACTTTTGAACAGAAAAAATTTGGGGGGTGATTTTAGTGAAAGAGATGGAAAGGGAAGAATCAGGAAAATGTGAGGGGAAGAGCAGGATTTTGATAGTGGGAGGCACTGGTTACATGGGCAGGAGGTTTGTGAGGGCAAGCCTGAGCCTTGGCCATCCCACTTATGTCCTCTTTCGCCCTTTTGCTGGCCTAGATATTGAGAAGCTCCAGATGTTGTTTTCTTTCAGAAATGCCGGTGCCCATCTTGTCAAGGTCAGTATTATCTGTTATATTTCATTAATGTTTTGGATCACATTCTATAATCTATTATTAAGACGAAGAAAAAAGTTAGCATGAAGATGGTTCATTGAGCATGTTGGAAAAGAATGATAGAAAAAATGTTCATGTGAGATTCAGAAAGATTGGTCACAAATATGTCTTAGAAATCAAGAGAGTCATGCATCATGATTAATGGGTAACAATATTCTATTAAAAAAATTGTTCCTGCAATCAAATGGGTCATAGAACATGATCCATACTGGAAAATATGTCAATGAAATCAAACGGGTTATAGAATATGGTGGAAAAGATTCATGGAAATTTAGATAATGATCTTAAAGATTGATAAGAAAAAGGTTCATATAAAATCAGATGGGTCAAGGGACATGATCCAAAACATTAATGAAAAAAACGTTTGTAAAAATTAGAAGGGTCATATAGTATAGTCACAAAGATTGATGTAAATTGTTTATGAAATAAAAATATACCATAGGATTCATGCTTTAAGGTTCTTTTTTATTAAGGATTTTGAGAACTTCAGGTGTTTTAACTAAGAATAGTAATTTGATGAACTTTAATGTATGGCAAAACAGGGGTCTTTTGATGATAAAGAGAGCCTTGTGGCGGCTGTGAAGCAAGTAGATGTTGTGATATGTGCGATTGCTGGAAATCACATCCGCAGCCATGCAATCCCTGAACAGATGAAGCTAGTGGAAGCCATTAAAGAAGCCGGCAACATTAAGGTCTCTTTTTGTACCTACTTTACACTATTTCTTTCTTTCACTAAAACTAGAAAATGCTACGAGAAACCCAAAATAAATCAATACTTGTACACTAAGTTGCAGTTTTCTTTCAATTATTTGGCACTAACAGAAACAATCAAGGTATAAAAAATTTGTGGGTTTATTATTTTAATACAAATTATAATGATCTTTCATATACCTTGTTGCTATAGAAGAATGTCTACTTAATAATAAAGTCTAGTAATCATTATTTATTCAGCCTTTGTATACCAAACACAATTCCTCTATTTTTTTTTTCTCTTTCAATTTTCTAGACATCTCTCATTTGAAAATGTGAAAAGACTCAAACAAAATGCATCTCAGATCTCTATATAATAAAGCTAAACATACTTTAGTTTTTTAACCACTAGAATCAATAGAATTGTTTATATGCGTTCTAATTTATATATATATTTTCCCTATCAACAACACCTAATTATAAATTGTGTTTTATTTTAATTTTTGTATAGAGATATCTTCCATCTGAATTTGGAATAGACCCGGACAAAATGATGGATGCAATGGAGCCCGGAAATGTGACATTCATCGACAAGAGGGAGGTGAGAAGAGCAGTTGAAGCAGCAGGGATTCCTTACACATACGTCTCTGCAAATGGCTTTGCTGGTTACTTTGTTGGAAATCTTGCCCAACTATGTCGTTTAACTCCACCCTCTGATAGACTTTTCCTCTATGGTGATGGAAATGCAAAAGGTATCTTTAATTTTTATGAAGTTAATATATTTTTAAAAAAGATTCTTATTACCAATGTTTTGGATTGGACCACATTTAAAAATCTAAATTTTAAAAAATAAGTCAATTTTGATTATTTAATACTTTAAGTTTACGAATCAAGTCTTAAGTAAGTCAACTTTGATTATTTAATACTTTTAGTTTACGAATCAAGTCTTAGTGTATGATGTTTAAGTTGTATGTTCCCTTCATGATTTATATTTATATTTTTTGAATTAACCTACTCCGCCTCACAATTGTAGCCATTTTTGTGGACGAAGATGATGTTGCAACTTACACAATAAATTCTGCAGTGGATCCTCGCACTACCAACAAGACTGTTTACATTCGCCCTCCAGCTAATATTCTATCACAGAGAGAGTTGATTGAATTATGGGAGAAAAAGTCTGGTAATGTCTTGGAGAAGATATCCCTATCAAGAGATGACTTCTTGAATCTTATGAAAGGTAAATAAAGGTTCACACTAAAATAGCCAAATATTCAATGAGATTTAAAAATGTGTTAGGAATGAAAGTTCTAATTTTTTTTAACTTCTTTTGAAAATGATTAGTTTCATGATTAAAATTTACAATAAAAGAGTCAGTTTCCTTTTTTAGAAAATATGCCCCTTGGATCTTTTGGACTAGTTTATCTTATGACTGCTATATATATATATATATTTCATTTCATCCCATTTTCAGTGCCAATCATTAACTCTTGTTACATGTCGAAATGATGATATGTAGGCCAGAATTTAGCAGAGCAGATTGGCATGACACATTTCTACCACATATTCTATGATGGATGCCTCTACAATTTTGAGATAGGAGAGGAGGGAAGAGAGGCTAGCCAACTATATCCAGATATCAAATATGTCACAGTGGATGCCTATCTTGACCGCTATCTATTATAACAACCTAACTCATCTCATTTCTTAAGTGATGTGGACATCATGGCTATTACATGTCCTTTTTTGTTTTTTGGTTCTTGGTGAAGATAAACAATAAGTATTAATAATGTGGGGTTTGAAATAATTAAATTCATTTTACGAAATTGTTATTACCTTTAGTTTTTTAGGCAAATTCACATATCCATGTTCTATGAGTAGTGGTTTACAAGAATGTATCTATTATGAAAATAAATTGTACACTTAGCACTCATTGCATCTAAGTGATGTTTTCATAGGTGAAATATTGAAACCTTTCATAAGATCACCCCATCTAAATATTACTCAAGTTCAATTACACTAAACAAATTATTAATAATAATGAGTCAACCTATCTTACTAGTACAACACCATTGATATTGATGATATAAGTTAAAAGTCTTGTAAACATTAGTATTTTAAACTCATTACAATGTAATTATGAGATTCTTAAAGATTAAAGCAAATGCTAGTGACACTCTGTTTCTTAATAATGAAATGCCAACAAAATGTTAGTTTAGGGATGACAAATGAAATTTGGCCCATATGTATAATAGTCTAATATAACACACTCATTAAAAAAGGACATAGTTAAGCTTAAGACAAAATGCATCATTGATCAAAATTCAGAAACTCAAAAACACAATGGATTTTGCTAAAATTTTCAGAATTTATTCTTCATGATTTGCATATTTTTGGTTGAAAACAACAAAAAAATTGAGAAAAAAACATTGTATTTGCATGAAAGTAGAAAAAAATAGTTTGACTATTTTTGGTCTTTGGTAAATTTTGTTTGGAGCTTAGCCAACACCATTAAAAAAATCCACGTGTGATGAAGAGACATTGCCATGTAGGTTCTTTTATTACCAAAGGATAACTAATGTGACACACTCGTTACTAGCAAGTGTGTTAACCACAATTTATGTTATGAAAGCATATGTTACCTTTAGCTTTGCAGTCTAAGATATCTAATGCTAGCGTATATCACTATTAGTTTTGGGGTCTAAGATCTCTAATGCTATCATTTATGTACCATGATGACTAAAAAAAATAGAGCATTGATCAAAGACATTATTACACAATCTGATAATTATATATTGTATTATAACAAATAAATAAACTCATTTCTAATATGGTTAATGATATATATATATATATATATATATATATATATATATATATATATATATATATATATATATATATATATATATATATATATATATATATATATATATATATATATGATTGTTTTTTAAAGCGCATATAGAGTTTTTATTGATATGTGGTGTGGGTTATCTATTTCATATAGTTAATGCAAACAATTTTTATTATTTATATATTTTATTCACTTTATAATTATTTTGTATAAAATTATACGTTTGTTAAAAATGTGTAGTATTTAAATATATAGAATATATACTTAACCAATATTGGTATTGAAAGGAGGAGCAATGATTTCTTCAATAGTAATTAAATTCTAAATAGTATATTATATAATATTAAATCAAAATTATAACAAGCATATCTATTATGACAACTATTTTTAATGTGTTAGTAAAAAGATTTGTCACTTTGAAAACTATGTAGATTGGCCCAAAAGATTGAATTTGGCAAACTATTCCCAGCAATTGTACATGCCCTTGATATGCAACCTTCCTCTGCATTTAGAGAGGCACCTCTCTTATATGATTTTTCAAACTTGTATAAAATTGAAAATAATTAAAAGAAATCCATTGAAAATGAATATTAAAATGAGTTCAATGCTTGCATGAATTATCTTGAGTGACTGATAGGGATAATTAATGCATGCGCTTAAAAGCTAGTGTCAACATCAAATTTAATTCAATCATCTATGAGACTTAGTATTATACTATAAAAATACACACTACCACAAGAATCAAAGCTTTGTCAATTCAAATTTATAGAAAAGTGTCCAAAATGTGTTTCTTTTCATATTCTCATATCAAGAATACACAAAAAAATTCTAATTAAAAAGACAAGATTTCTTATTACTTTCCAAAAATTGTCTTGCAACATAATCCCCACATAAGTGTTCTCTAATTCACTAAAATCCAAGAAGTCCCTTTTACATGTGTTGTTCATGAATTTATAATCTATTCTAGCATAACCAACTTTTCAAGTTCATAACCACTCAAAAGTTAGAGTTTGGAAAGTTCATGGGAATAATTTATATAACTAATTCAAACTTTTATAAACTCCAACTTTTGAAGCCTAACCATAACTAAGAAAAACTTAGGAATTTGACCAAACCAAAAATTAGTCCTAAAGTTGACCCTCTATAAAAATGTTCAAACAAAACTTAGAGACAAATTTATCTTTTTCCTAGTTTAATCAAGTACTTCATTAGTATCTCATACATTTTCTCTTTCATTTGGAGGTGTTGTGTGTAACTGATATGAACTTTCCTTGTATGCTATGAAGCATTTGATCAGCTGTGGTAAGGTTTAGTTCTTGATGATGACCAGACTCTGGATTTTCAACTTGTATATATCATGGCTTTTCCTAACCCTACCTAACTCTTGAGTGTAACCTAGTAAGAATTGAAAGCAAGAGTGTAATGCCACTGAAAGGGTACTCAACCTTACCATTAGATCTTCATTTTAACAATGTTTGATTTTCAGCTCTATGCTTCCTAGAATGGAAGGTATATCTAGATCTTGAGTATGTTCACTGATAGAATTGCCCTCCATAATTGTCGTACATTACCTGAGGCCTTTATTCTTAATTATTTGCAAGTATCCATGAGATTTTCTCCTTGTCCTATTTGTTGATCCATTCTTGTACACTTCCACTCAATATATTCCAACCATATGTAAACATGTTCCTTTTCTACACTTGTGATCTTGATTTAAGAGATTTCATTACTTTTATTTCTATCAAATTGCTACCAATTACTTTCAAGAACAACTATTTCTTCTAAAAGCCTCTAGTTCTTTTTGAATATTTTTCTCTATGTGGTTTTCTTTAGCATACATAACTTTCACTCCTTCAAACAAGCTCGAGGCTCATTCTTTGATGTGGATGATCCACACATGCACCATTTTACCATTTGTTTGATGCTTTTGTATATTTTTAATAACTCCATCAAATACCTTTTTGGGATCAATCAAATTATCTTTGTAGAAGAACTAAGATCTAGAAATGAACCACCTACCATAGATCCAATGCATGAAAATAGAGCTCAGACTTGATGCTTGAGATGATCCATTGTCTATTTATACCTTTTTACTATTCAATTAGCACAGAAAATGGCACTTGGAAATTATGCAACTCACTTTCACGGCTGGTTCGACCTCAATCTACTTGATTTATGCTAAAATCATATGTTGGACTAATCGCCAACGTTCCCCTTCGAGATTCATGACATGGCTTAACTGCCTCTTGTGTTCTATAAGTCTAGTGGTTGTATCAGGCATTGACAGATTGATCTTTTGGTGCAACGACAACTCTAGCTTGTAACAAGTGGTATCAAAGCTTGGTCATAGGTTTGAATATCCTCGGGTAACACTAAGGGGTGGATTGTTGGACTAACTACCAATGTTCCCCTTCGAGATTCGTGACATGGCTTAACCAGCTCCTACGTACTATAAGTCTAGTGGTTGTATCAGGCATTGACAGGTCAATCTTTTGGTGCAATGACAACTCTATCTTGTAACATCATATTCATCTTCCTCATCTACATTCTTCTCGATGACAAGTTGTGCAATCTCAACGAACAAGTTATCTGTAGTAGGGCTCATTGCCAATTTCAATTCTATTTTAGTATTTTTTATTTTTGTGTCTTTATACACCAAATTATCCATTGTATCTATATTTGGTGTTTCCAATATGATCACCCTCTTTTTCTTTCTTTCCAAAATTTTTTGCAACCAAGCTACTGAAAATATCTAGTAGATGATAAGTTACTATTGTAGGGATATTTAGAATTATACAAGAGAGATCTTGGTTATCAGTGTTTTCTATGACCAAAATCTCTTGAGTCAATTCAATAATCTTAGGAGACGGTGAGCATATGGGAGAAGTTATAGACTAGACCATCTCATTTACAAATGATGATGTCAAAGTATTCATCTTGATGGAGCTTCATCTATCATTTGTTGAATAGGATTTAAAGCCTTCTCCTTGGGTTAGAACCTTTTCTTCCTAGTGATAGAATTGAGTTCACAAACTGAAACTAAATGTATCTCTTTATTAGGATCTTCACCATCGCATCCCCCCTGTTTTCCTTGTGTTGAACTGGAACTGTTAGGAAAAGTAAATGAAATAGCTGATCTATACGTACCTTCCCATGAATTATTGTTCTTTTGGCACTACCTTCTCATGTTGGTTTAGTAGTTGTGGCATCCTTGACTTTTGTTTTCAACTAATTCTCTTTTCTTAGAATAACGAGGAAGATTCACTCCTTGAGATCTTTTGATTCTGGTAGAGACCAATTAATGCAAGGTAATTCTAATAACTATATCTGTTCAAAGTAGAAAGGAGAAATTAGATTCAATTCATCTTCTTGCACACCTGTCACATCCCACCCCCTCATGTAATCGATGATTTGTTGAATGGTGAATCTCATCTAGTCTCTTTTTCTCAAATAGTCAAGCCCATTCTAGGGAAATGATGATATGTTAATAAGTTTTTTTAAAAGATTTGTATTATAAATATTTATGATTGAACCATCTTTAAAAATCACACAAAATACAAATTTAAACTTGAAAAAAGTAAGTCAATTTTGATTATTTAATACTTTTAGCCTATGAATCAAGTCTTAGTGTGTGATCTTTGAACCATCCATTCTCTTCATAATTTATATATCTTTCGAACTAACCCACTCCACCTCTAAATTGTAGCTATTTAGGTCGATGAAGATGACATTGCAACTTACAGAATAAAGTTTGTTGTAGATCCTCACAATGCCAACAAAAATGTATTCATTTGCTCTCTAGCTAATATTTTGTCATAGAGAGAGTTGATTGAATTGTGGGAGGAAAATTATGGTAATAACTTGGAGAAGATATCCTTATAAAGGGACGACTTCTTGAATATGATGAAAGGTAAGTCAAGATTCACAATAAAATACTCAAATATTTATATTAATTTGAAAATGTTATAATAAGAAATAATTTTTTAATTTTCAGCTTCTTTAAAAAATTATTGATTTCCTTATCAAAATTTACAATAAAAGAGTCATTTAAAAAAAAAAAAATGCCCCTCGGAATTTTTGTACTAGTTGATCTTATGAATATTATTAAAACTCCTTTTTATTTATTTCATTTCATCCCATTTTTAATGCCAATCATTAACTCTTGTTACATACCAAAATGATGATACACAAGTTAGAACTTAGTAGAGAAAATTGGCATGATTCATTTCTACAACATATTCTGCGATGGATGCCTCTAAGATTTTGAGATAGGAGAGGAGGGAAGAGAGGCTAGCTAGCTATACCCATATGTTAAATATGTCACAGTGGACACCTATCTTGACTATTATCTATTATAAGAACCTAACTCATCTCATTTGTTAATTTTTATGGACATCATGACTATTACATGTCCTCTTTTTTTTGGGTTCTTGATCAAGAAATAGAATTTTTTACTAATGTGGGGTTTGAAATGATCAAATTCATTTTACGAAATTGCTAGAAGCATTAGTTTTTAGGTGAATTCATAGGGATATGTTCTATGAGTATTCGTTCATAAAAATATTCATGTAATGAAAACAAATGGTGCACTTAACACTTATTGCATCTAAATGATGTTTGCATATGTGGAATATTGAAATATTTTACAAGATCACCCCATTTATATACTTCTCCAACTCAAATACACCAAACTAATCATTATTATTATTATCAATGAGTCAACATATCTTACCACAACACAATTGATGATGTAAGTTAAAAGTCTTGTAAATAGTCCTATTTTAAAAGATTTTAAATGTAATTATGAGATTCTCAAAGACAAAGGAAAATGCTAGTGACACTTTATTTCTTAATAATGGAATGCTAACAAAATGTTAGTTTAGGGGTGTCAAATTGGAATTAAACCATGTGAAGTTTGACCCATATGTTCAATATAATCTAATGTAACACATTCATTTAAAAAGACCCATACAGGATGAAGATATATTACCATGTAGGTTCTTTTAGTACCAAAGACAAACTAATGTGACTCACTCATTACTAAAAAGTGTGTTAATTTTTTTTATTTTTTTATTTTTTTAGTGATAAAAGCATATATTACCATTAGTTTTGGGGTCTACGATCTCTAATGCAATCGTTTATGTACCACAATGACTAAAAAAAGAGAGCATTGATCAAAGACATTATTTTATGGTCTAACAAATATATTGTATTACAACAAACAAATAAACTCATTTCTAATATGGTTGATGATATATATGAGTATTTTTTTAAAGCACCTATAGAGTTATTATTGATATGTGGTATGGGCTATGTGTTTCATATAGTTAATGTAAATAATTTGTATTATTTATATATATTTTTATTCATTTTACAATTATTTTGTATTAATTTGAAATTATATGTTTGTTAAAAAGTTGAGTTTATAATTTAATGTGGTTCACCCAATCCTTGGGCTACACCAACCAAACATCGAGTCCAATATTCTTATTGTTGGGTGATGCGACGCACTCCCCTGCCCACAGGTGGTTAATTATGTGGTGTTCCATGTTCACTAACAGTCATGGCTTTTGGTGCAACGGCAAATGGGCCCTTTCAATTGGTATCAGAGCTTGGTTTTGGCCTGGTCATGGGTTCAAATCTCCCCGGTGCCTTCCTGACCCGTGTAAGCACCTGGTATGCGCGTCGAGGGGGAGATTGTTGGGTGATGCGACGCACTCCCCTGCCCACAGGTGGTTAATTATGTGGTGTTCCATGTTCACTAACAGTCATGGCTTTTGGTGCAACGGCAAATGGGCCCTTTCACTTATTATGTAGTGATTACAACCTAATTACAATCTATGATCCATTAGACCTCAATACTGCTGCAAGAGGCTACATTATCATAATACATTAATGAAATCCCTAACCCTAAGCCATTTTATATAAATTTTTTTCCACTTACAAAATTAGGCCTATAATTATAACTCATCCAATAGAAAAATAGTAGTCAACATCTTTTACAATAATAAATTTGGTCAATCTTTCAAGGACACTTCCTTGAAAACCCCTAGGGCATCGCTCCTTGACCCCACCTTGTACTGCAACAAGGAGTGCACCTAGGGCTCTACCTTAGGACCTCACAAGGGGCACTTCCCCTTTACCCCATCTTGTGGGCACTACCCCCAAACCCCTGTAGTAATAACCTGGGAAGAAACTAAGCAGAATAAAGTGACAAAAAATAACCTTTGAGTCTGATTAGGCTCCACATCACAAAAAAAATCAAGTTTTTGAAGAAAGGAACACACTTAAAATTATATTTTGGAACTTGGCATATTGATTTGTGTGGACCTATTGGTACATAAAGGTATTATGGAGATAGATATATCACATTGTTTGGTGATGACTATTATAGAATGATGATTACTATGTTCATAAAGGTGAAGTCACAAGCTTTTGATATGTTCAAATATTATTGAGAAAGAAACTAGTAAATTATTGAAATGTTTAAGATTTGATAGAGGTGGTGAGTTTATGTCTGTTGAATTCACTAACTTTTATGCTAAGAATGGTATTAAGAGACAATTTCCTTTATTGAGGATACCATAATAGAATGATATTGTTGAGACAATAAATAGATCAATTGTTGATTGTTCAAGGACATTGATGATTGAAAATGATGTGGCTTGGATATAGTGGAGAGAAGTTGTTACCAATGTTGTTTATATTCTCAGTCAAGTTCTGTTGAAGAAAAGAATAAATAAGAAACACTATAAACTTTGATATGGTTATTCGCAAATGTAAGTTATTTCGAAATCTTTGGAAGTAGTTGTTATATTCACAAGGATGCAAGGAACGATAAATTTTATTTTAAAGGAGATGAAGGAATATTCCTAGTCTATTCACCAAAGATAGAAACTTATAAATATTTAAACAAATCTACTAAAAAATGGTTGAAAGTGCACATGTAAGGATTGATGAGTTTGTAGACAAGAATGATGTAGAAATAAAAAAGGAACCCAAAGATTACAACAAGTTTTTTTATGTTTATGGAGAGGCACCTGACGCACTACTCGAGTTACAATAGAGAAACATCAAGAAACTGATAATATTACCTGAGTTAAAGACTACTTTACTCAAGAACCAAATAATACACCTCAAGCAAGATGTTGAATCCCTACCAAGTGGATAAATTGTTGAAAATTAAAAAATTGAACCTATATTGGAAAAAAAGGTGAGGAAGAATCACTCCCATGAAAAAATCATTGGTGATAGAAGTCCATCAAGGGAACTCCATGTCCCAAAAAGAAGAATTGAAAAGAAACTCAAGCATAAGGATGTGTGTGTCCTTAAGGGATCAAAACAATATTGGGCTTCTTGTAAGAATTTGCCTAAGGGAAAAATTCACCCAGAAACTAAGAACTCAAACACAAGCACAACTGTAGACCAGAAGAGAGAGTATGATCAGAATGACAACATATTCAATATGCATTGTCAAAGTACACTAGGAGTGCCTATAAATAAAGGCCTCTGAGATACATCTAGAATGCCTCGTAATCAGCTACATGATATGTCATACAACTAGGCACATGTCCACCAAATATGGGTTATCCTCCATTAAGCACGAAAGTAAGTGTGATGATGAGAGGATAAGCCTATAAAGGTGTGACATGCAAATTAGTATTGTAGACACCATGTGCTAGAATAGAGTTGCGTACCCTTGTGTTGCCAACATGACAACTCAAAAAGGTGTGCAAACTCCTAAGTGTATCACAAAATAAAATAATAAAATAATGCAAAATAATAAAATCATGCATTAACCTAAGTAAACTTAAGTAAGTGTAAATAGTGAATACTTATTTACACTAAAACCCCCACTTAAGTGCAACTTAGGGGAATGCCCTTAAGCTTACGAAAACTAGGATGAAGATGCATAATGGTTCCCGACTACTAGGCCATGTTAGGTACCTATGTACATAATGAAAATGCAAATCTCTTGTAAAGTGAAGAAAGAGGGAAAACCTCATGGGAAAAACTCTCCCCCAAAAAGAGAGATGAAAAGGGATGCATGGATGGATGGAGTAATCAAGACCCCTCTATTATGACATACATCTAGTATATACATAAGTGAAGAATGAGAGAAGGAAGAGAGACAAAATAGGCTCCCCCACAAAAAAGAATGCTGACAAGTGAAAGCTGCTCTAATGAAGAAGCTGATCCAAGAATGCAGAATGGTGTTCCTCCCCCTAGGAAGAAACAATGGAAAAGGTACAAGCCTGAAGATGTATGGTGGCCCTGAAACCTGCTCAAGTATTAATATGCTGATGTTGATGTGTGCCCCTTCCAACTGTGCTAAAAAGAATGAATGCATATTTGGAAAGGATGTCTGTTGAACC
Organism: Cupressus sempervirens; assembly: GCA_028749045.1. Lineage (NCBI taxonomy): Eukaryota > Viridiplantae > Streptophyta > Pinopsida > Cupressales > Cupressaceae > Cupressus > Cupressus sempervirens. The sequence continues at coordinate 13,090,549 of CM053785.1, read as the reverse complement.
TGTTCCAATGAACCATCTGTCTCCTCAACTGACAAAGAGACCTCTGCCAATTGTTGTACATAAGTATCCACAATCACGCCAACCTGTAAGTATTGATCATGTAGAGAATGGACATGAGGGTTAGAGAGAGCCCTCACAACAACTATAGAAGGATCACCTTTATCAAAGAGAAGATGTATGTCCTCAAGGTTGTCTCCCAAGTTGACTGAAGCTGTAGTAGGAAGATGAGATGTACCATGTTGTGATGGACCTTTCATTGTGGCAATGTAAGCATGTGGACTAAACTGCTGATGTGACCTCTCACTGACAGTTGTCGATAGAACCCCTTGTGTTTGAATCTATTGAAGCACTATCACTGGTATCACTATTAGTTTCCACTGTGTATGATATGCGGAGAGGAGTAGAGGATAAGCTGGGTGAACTTTCCTCAAAGTGAACATCATTCTCCACAAAGATCTCATGAGTCTTTGGATCCATAAGTCTGTAAGCTTTAGTATTGTCTTCATAATTGATGAAGGTGCAAGGCCTAGGTGCTAGTGCCTTGTATCCCCTAGAAGATAGGTTTGCCCATGTTGGAGAATCGAAGACTTTGAAATAACTCACAACTAGTTTTTTGCCACACCATGCCTCAAAAGGAGTCTTCTCATCTAAGGCATTATGAGGAGACCTGTTAAGTATGTAAGTGGCACTGCTAATGGCTTCAACTTCAAGTGTAGGATCGAGAGACTTGGCCTTTATCATGCAACTTGCCATGGTTTTGGGAGTCCTAATCCTCATAGCTGCAACATTTGTCTTATGTAGACTAAATGCAGGTGAGTTCTGAAGATCAATTCCCTCAATTCAGCAAAAGTGTCTAAATCTTTTGTCTACATATCTATTCTCATTGTCCACCCTTACAACCTTGATGGCTTTCCTTGATTTGTGTTCAACATGAGTCTTGAATGCTTGAAGCTTATGAACCACTTCACTCTTATGATGAAGGAAGTAGACCCAAGTGAATCTTGAAAAGTCATCAACAAATGTGAGGATGTAGTGGCCTTGGCTGACTGAAGTCACTGCAAAGGGTCCTGCTAAAACCATGTGAACTAGTTGAAGAACAATTGGAGCTCATGTAGACTTCCCTTTATCATACTTCTCCTTGAGATTCATATCCACTAAACATGATGAACATTGACTCTTAGAAAGGTTGAGAATAGGTAGACCTCTGACCATATGTTTTGAGAAAAGTTGCTGAAGAGAGCAGAAGTCAAGGTGACCAAACTGCTCATGCCATAAGTTGATTTGTGAAGTAGAGTGAGTCAACAAGGCTTGAGAAGGAGACTTAGGCACGAAGTTGAAGAAGGAATAGAGCCTCTTGTCATCATTGGTTTTCCCCACTGCAACCACTAAATCATCTCTAAGACTATGCACCATCACTGAATTTGGAAGGAACTCAACTTTGTGACCATCTCCAAGGTGAGTGATTTGGTAAATTGATAGGAGATTGGAGCTAAGGTTTGGAATGTAGAGAACATCTTTGAATTCCCCATTTTCCATTTCCACATGTCCTTTCCCTTCAACTTCCATTTTAGTATCATCTCCCATGAAGATGTGTGGTACCTTTGACTACTTTAATGAAAAAAAGTCTCCCTTTGAATAACCCATATGATAGGAGGCACTTGAGTCAAGTATCCATTCCAAAGAAGAATTAGTATTTTCCATAAGTGCTTGCCCTTTACCCTTTGAAGAGGTTGGAGTTGAATCCTTGGAAGTACTTGGCACTTGAATCTTGTTCTTCCTGAGTAGGTTTTCTAACTCATCGATTCATTTTGTCTTGAAATGATGCTCATCATGATTTGGCTTTTTGCAATATGCACAAAAAAGTTTGTCCTTCTTTTCATTACTTCCCTTCTTGTTGGAAGAAGAACCACCTTGTTGTGAGGAGGATTGTTGTGTCTCAGATTGTGATTTCTGCTTCCACTGCTTCTTCTTCTTGTTTCTTTTCCCTCATTGACTTGATTGGTGCTCATCACTGGCCACCAAGGCTTTGGTCTTTGATGACTTGAGAAGTCTTAAATCCATCAAGTGAGATTATTCAACAATCAACATCTCTGCAAATGCATCAAATGAAGGCTTCTAGTAAGCAGATCCCATGGTCAACATGTGAGTATTAAAACTCAAAAAAATGGAAGCATACTCTAAAGGTAACCTCTTCAGGATGTGATGGATTAACTTATAATCATTCATGGGATTTCCACAATCTTTAAGAAGTGCCCTATACTCATTGACTTTGATGATGTAATCCTAAATTGTGTCAAAATTCTTTGGATTCAAGAGAAGTAGATTATCCTCAATCTGAAATCCCTTTTCTTCATCTTCCTTACCATACAATTGTTCAAGTTTATCGCAAGCTTCTTTGGATTTTGAACAATTTTTAATGTGAAAGAGAAGATCCTTATATACAAAAATCCTGATAACTCCTAAAGACTATCGGTCTTGAGTTTACCAATTAATGAGTTCTTTAGCATCAGTAGGTTTGGTAATTGTACCATCAACATAAAGACTATATCCTTTTTCCATTAATCTACTCCATGCAATATCTTTCCATGTAGAATAGTTGCGTGAAGTTAGAGGAGGACATTTAAAACCCATGATGCATAAATCAAAAGAGCACAAAAGAGAGACACAAAAACATAGTACACAACCCTCCTTTTCACTCAAACAAAAGACTCCCCCAAAAAAAATGCTTTTTGGCACTTTATAAGTAGTGTATGTACAATGGGCCACTTGTCAAAATGAACAAAGCAGACTTTTTGATTTTTCTTTTACAACTGCCTTATGAGGCCTAAATCATTCAGGAAGCATTGTAGCTTAGATTGATAAGAATTCTGAAAAAAGAATCAAAGCTTTACAATGCTGAAAAAGGCCTAATTCTAAAAATGAGATTTTGGTTCACACAACCCTAGAATCTGACTTTAGATATGGAAAGTAGATGAAAAAATATGCACTTTCAAAAAAAAATAGGACCTAAAAAAGTAGCTAGATGTGCTTGTACAGAGCATTTGAAGTTGCAAAATGAAGGATTATGTAGGTATAGTTGCCAAAAAATGCAATTTTTGAAAAATCTATGCACCAAAACCAGAAAACAACACCACCACTTGAAAATTCAAGAAATTATACCCAATTTTTTTAAAAATTGTACCTGAATCGAAGTTTGGATGTCCAAGTTATGGGCTTACAAAGTCACACTGCCAAATTAAAAAGCACGTTGGAGAGGGGTTCGGAGCAAAAAATGCGAGTCTAAATTTGATGGTCAAATAACCATCATAGTAGTTGTAAAATGACTAGGTTTGATGGTCAAAAAACCATCAAATTTAACCTAGTGAAAAGTTGACGTGAGCGAAAAAGAAGCCCCTTGCTGACATGTTAAGCTGAGTCAGATGTTTGTACCATATGGTCTGGTGATGTGTCCCTATACGAATGTGACACTTAGCAATGTAGGATGCTTACATGGCAGTCGATGTGGCTATATGGACCTAGTGAGGTGTTAGACCTATGTATGTTGATGTGGGGCATTGGACTGTTGAGATGACTATCCTTCATGGACAGAGTCCTGCGTGGTAGTTGGGGTGGGATCTTTTTCTGTCTGTCCTAGCGATAGGATGTCACGTGTCACTATGGATTGGTTAGTGAGAGGAATGTGCTACATGTTAGGGTTTTAACAACACTGTCACCGAAATATTTAAATTTGCATTGGCTTTTGAACCCGTTACCAGAACTTATCACACTCCCAAAAACTGGCAAAGATGCATTAGAATATTTCAAACTATCTGGTTGATTGAACAGTAGCCATTGGAACTTAAACAACATGCCAGAACTACTAATGCTGATGTCGAAAAGATTGGACACTACCGAAAAAGCTGAAAATGGCACCAGAGATGTTCAAATGCTGGCAGGGGTCCAACAGTCAACACTAAATATTCAAGATGCCACCAAATTTTAAAAACAGTCACGATTATTGAAACTTTAATCCTGCATTTGGTGTGTGGGGAACCTGGAAGGTGTATAAAAGTAGTAAGTCACAAATCCCTTAACAAAGGCAAACTGTCGGAGATGTTGGGGCCGGTCCGGTGGGCTTTGGCTAGAATATATACCCACTGGCTGGAAAATTTGGAAGTGCCTACTAGGTAAGATGAAATCCTCAATTTTGTACGGCCTCCTTGCTGAAAATGGCAAGATTTCTCCTGCAATTAAAATAATAAACTCCTCCAAAAAGGGTAGAGCCAGGGTGTCACCGCCCAGTTCTGCTTATTTTTTTCTCTGCTATGTGCTCAAAGGGAAATTTTTTTTTCAAAAATTTGCAGTCCAAAAAGCAGAGAAAAAAAAATGCAGATATGAATAAATCAATTAAATTTGCAAAAAATGACCATACCCGAACTACAAATCGGGGCGTTCGAGTTCTGATTTGCAAAATTTTTTTGCCTCACAATTGAATTTGGGCCAAGGTAGCTGATTTTATAGTCAATCTTCACTAATTTAGCATTCTAGACGTAATGGAGAGATTAGATTTGGCTCTTCACGCTCCCAATTTCTGTAGGACTCCAAATTCAAGCTGAGGTGTTGAAGCAACAATGGTCTCAAATGACTATGTGATGAGAAAATCTCCAAGCTCTGATACCATATAAGAATTTGTCTAAGGGAAAAATTCACTCAGGAACTAAGAGCTCAAACATAAGCACAACTGTGGACAAAAAGAGAAAGTATGATCAGAATGATGATATATTCAATATGTGTTGTCAAAGTACACTAGGAGTGCTTGTATATAAAGGCCTTTGAGATACATCTAGAATGCCTCGTAATAAGCTACATGATATGTCATACAACTAGGCACATGTCCACTAGATATGGGTTATCCTCCATTAAGCACATAAGTAAGTGCGATGATGAGAGGATAAGCCTACAAAGGTGTGACACACAAATCAGTGTTGTCGACACCATGTGCTAAAATAGAGTTGTGTACTCCTGTATTGTCAACATGACAACTCAAAAAGGTGCGCAAACTCCCAAGTGTCTGACAAAATAAAATAATAAAATAACACATTAACCTAAGTAAACTTAAGTAAGTGTAAATAGTGAATACTTATTTACACCAACACTTCCCAAACTATTAGTAGTCAAAAGAAGGGTTAAAAAAGGGCTAGGCCTCTCAAAGTATCAATAGTTTAGAGAGAGATCCAAAAAGAGACCAAGCTCAAACTGTCAATAGTTCCTAGAAACTAGAAGAGTAAGAGAGAGAGGGGTAAAAATGAATGGCAATGCATAGATTTGGGTACACCTTAGAAATCATACCAAGCACTAAAGATTGAAGTACTCCAAGTTACACACAAAATCTATATTTGTATTTCATGGGAAAAGGATAAGTAGAGTGTATACCCTTATGTTAAAGTAATTTCAAACACCTTAACATGAGCAATAACTTTAACAAAATTATACATGCATACATGAAATAATATTTCCACTATGACATGCCCCCAATAAGAGAAACCTATTAGGGGAAATGAACACATAACGAAAGAAAAAGAACAAAGGGATATACTAACTTTGGGGTTAGTATGATCATGTGATAATATGCTATTTTATATCAAGTATGAAAATACCATCATTTTCTAAAGGAATTAGAACTACGACATAGTAGAGGAAAAGATATAGAAGAGTTACAAAGAGAAATCTTTTTGGGCCAATAACATGGAGAAAAAAAAGAATCTGTGCTACCATATCATAAGAAACCAAGAAGAGTATACAAGATCACTATTAAAAATAATAGCACAAGTATGACATAACATATAACAAAATATAGAAGAATTTGATAAAAATAGAAGAATGAAGATGATAGGGTGATTGCATTATCCTCTTGAGCACAATGAAGCAACAATGATTGTCTAAAGTAATTAAAACAAGGGAGAAAAAACAATACAAGAACAAAAAGACTTCCATGATAGATGAAGTTCACATAAAGAGTTTCATGTATCCTCCCCCCCCCCTCCCCCAATCTCAATTGGAAATTCTAGGGGAAGGATGGTGACTTTCTAGAGGAACAACATCCATAATAATAGGAATCTAAACAAGTCCTAAGCAAGGACTTTGGGAGTCACTATGCTCATTACTAGGAGTGAGTGTAAGCTTTGTAGAAAGCATGTTAGGAAAATCATTGTCCATATCAATTAATTCTTCACCACTACTAACATGCTCATCATCTAAAGTATCTTCCATATATAGATGAATAGAGTCTTTAATACGATCAAAATAATTTTGTTTATCCATATGCAAAATGTTACCTTGTTTATCTTCCTTTAAAGACTTATGCATGGTTTGATCAAAGGAAGATAAAGGTTGAGATGAAGATGTAGGTTGAGAAACAAGAGAATGATCTTTAGCCTTATCTTTAGCTTGATAGTTTTTGCAATGCTAACAAGCATGTTGATTAGAAATAGTCTTATGAGATATGATAGGGTGATTAGGATCAACTACCATATGTTTCAAAGATGGAACATTAATAGGTTCAAGTATCATAGCTAAAGGAATAGTATAAGGTAAAATAGGTTTAGAAGTAGGAGCAGATGGAATAGACAAGATAGACACAGGTGAACAACCCTTAGGAAGACTATGTTCCATGATCTTGGCTACTTTATATTTTTTATATTTTTGATAGAGACAATCAAGATGAGTAGGTGGTTTTTCAGGATGAGATGGCCAATAGAAATCAATCTCAACACAAACTATTGGATGTTATGGTTTATAAAGAGAGTAATTAATAGTAATAATGTCTCTATCATGAGGAAATTTAAGGAATATATGAATAAGAGAAGCTATAATTTTCATGGAAGAAAGACATGGAATACCAAGCTTAACTTAAAATTGATCAGAAGTAGGAATAAAAACAAAAGTAGTAAAAAAAACTTTCCCTAAAAGAGTAACAAGTAAAGTGATAGAACCTTGAGAATGATATAGAAAACCATAACAAGTTTGAATCCATGAAAGAGTTGAATCATAAGTATCCCTACGATATTATTTGTTAAAAAGGTATTTTTCTATGATAAGATTCATAACAGAAGAAGGATCAATAAAAGTACCATGAGAAGGAATTTGAGAAACTCTAGCAGTGATATAAAGAGGACCATTAGGTTCCTTAAATATATCGGGCTAACTAAAGCATTTGGTATAAAACATTACAATTAAAAGACCTTTATCTTCAAGGACCTGATGCTCTGATACTAATTGTTAGAAACAATAGTCCACCAAATAATCGAGAGGGTGGTGGGGGGGGGGGGGGGGGGGGGGGGGGGTTAATTAGTTATCTAACAATTAAAACATTTATCTTCTTTAAATGAACTTAAGAACTCAACCAAAGTAAACATCAACCATAATAAGATGCACATAGAAAATTACACCAGATATGTTAACTATGGAAACCCTTGGTTAGAGGGAAAACCTCGGTGGGAATGATGCCCACGAGATGATGTACTAATATAAATATTCCTTGTTAGAGGATGGACCCTGTTAGGAGTCTATTACAACATTTAGTACATAGAGTCCCTATTAGGAGAATTTGAATCCTTGTTAGGAGATTCTAACCTTGTTAGGGGTTGTGCCAATCCTGTTAGGAGTTGTAGTACAATGTATGCAAGAAGAGCCCACTGCCCAACATGCAATTTCAACTACAAGAAGAGCTCACTTATTTAACATGTAATTTACTATTGTGTTCTTTCATTTGTTCTATCAACCAAACCAAAAACTATCAAACCTTGTAGAGCAAGTCACAAACCCTATATCTAAATACTAATTCTTGGATCACTCAACAAAACCTCAGCAATGAAGCTTCCTTCACTTCCACCTTGCTCTGCTCAACTTTGCATTCCACTCTCTCTACTACTTACAAACACTTCTCCTCAATTCATATCCATATCATGATAAAGGAAAATGTCATTCCTTTATGCTAAGTCCATAAAATAATTCCCTGAGTCAGCTATTAGACCTTCTCAATTGATCATTATAGAACCACATCAGGAATACATTACACTTATTGATAACATCAATCTTCTACCTTGCAACTTGAATAAATTTCTATAAACATAATATTATGACTAGAAAACTTAGCCATGTCATCACCAACATGTCTTCTACATATCCTCAACCTTGATTCTTAGAATACCAACTCTGCTAAGAGATATAAAAAGTTTACCAAAACATGCCTTTGTAAACTCTATCTTAGAATAGACATCACCAAAACTTGCATAACATCTTCTAGACTTATCATTTATTCATTCAATGTTAACTGTATATACTAGATACTTAGACGTATCTCTCATAACCATAGATAGTCAGAATACTCAACTAACCATCTGTATCAACTTGATCTTTCTGCTATTCTTCTGTCAGATACCATAGGAAACTGTTATGTTGACATCAATCACAAACTTAGTCATGAATGCAACATATCATCATAATAACATATCTACAATACTACCCCATAGGAATATCATCAAAATTCATGCTTCAACAATCTCTCAACAACATGTACATGTAAACACATAATAGATGCGAAAAGGAAGACAAACAACTAGAAAATAATGAATAAATGACACAAAGTCCATTTGTTCAGAAATTACATAGCTAAAAGAATGAAAAAAAGGAATATACTTTCGATCCCTTTTGATAAAATGAAGAACCAAAGCTTCAAAAACCTTGAAGTGAAGCGTATTTAGCAAACAATGATACTAAACTGCATTTAGAGAGAACTAAAAATTATTCAAAGGTCATAATCAGTGGAGAGATAAATGCTCAAACTCTAAGCTTTGATATACAATTATCTCTCATATCTCCCTTCTCTAATGTGCAAAATATTACATAGATCCTATTACATTTTTGCATCATAATCACTATGTTTTTGGAAAAATCTATATTGTAGTTGACAGGTAGAATTGTATCTAAACAGGCATGTGACAATTGAGTCACCCCTTTGGGAAGGTATATGTACACCGTTCAAAATGGAATTTGGATCATAATGAGAATTGTAATCATCATTGTAATGAATCATATCAAATATTGTAGTATCTTGTGTATACATGCGAATAATAAAAGGAATACTTCTATGTTACATGTTCTTATCTATTGTCTGAATGCATTGATAAACCGTTTACCTTGTACAATAAATATTTGATGTCGTTGCCTATAAGGACCGGGTGCTATGAATGCCAAACACATTGAATAAAGATAGAAATAAAAATCTAGAAGATGACACCATACATGTGGCACAAAAAATATTAAACCATACACAAAAAAGTGACTAGAGGCACAAACTCCAACAACTCGCCGAAGGGTATGACAGTGGTGTGACAAGAGGTGACCACGATACCATGGAAGCACTGATGAATGGAGTGCAGTCACCAAGTTGATCAAGGGAGAGGTTGATAGAAGAAGTCAAAGAAAGGTGAAGAGTGATCAAAGGAATAAAGGAAGCATTGACAAACTAGTGTATGCCAAGGGGGAATCTGGACAGAAGGGAAAGGACCAACATAACTCAAAGTGTTGGAGGAACACAAGTATGGGGTGAAATCTTTGTGCCTGATATACCTAATGAGAAAATACAATTTGGTCAAAATAACCAAGTCCTTAAGGAAGCCTTCACACCACTTGAGAATGTAGGTGTCTGTAACGCGTGTTTTTAGAGTGGTACAAAAGTATAGAACAAAATGGGTACCCATAACAACACACAACAAAAGAAAGAAAGGGTACCAATGGCCGATCCAAAGGAAAAGTTACCAAAGTTTGATGAGGATGAAACAGCTGACCCAATCAGACACTGCAAAAATTGTGAAATGATTTGGACAATGAATGGAGAAAACAAACATGATGAATGGGCAAGGCAATTTCCAGCCACCTTACAAGGTGTAGTAATTGATTGGTTTTCACACACTGATCTGGCAAAGCTAACCACATGGGAAAACATAAAGAAGAAATTTGTTATAGAGTTTCAACTTCTACAAGATGACACCGAGATAGTAGTAGAAATCTACACCATAAAACAAGGAAGAAATGAAATAGTTTGTGTATATGCTAGAAAACTAAAAGAATTAGAAAATAAAATGGAAAGTAAGCCAGCAGATGAGCTGAAAAAGAGATGGTTGATACAAGGAATATGCCCAGAGTTAAAAAGGAAAATGAAGATTGTACTGCCATCATCATACAATGAAGCGTACAATCGAGTGATGGACTTAAAGAGTGAAAATAAAACAAAAAAGAAGAAGAAAAGCAGATCATCTGACTTGGATGAATCCTCTTCTGAGGATAGAAGTAGTGATGAAAAGGGTAGTAAGAAGGTCTTAGCCCTCTAGAAGGATATGATTAGGATGATGAAAGAGTTTAAAAATATGCAGAAAGGGAATAGTCAGACCAAAGAAATGATCTATGGTGCACATAATGCAAGACAAAAGGTCATACTAAAGGATCCTGTCTGAAGAATTAGTTTTGTGATATCTGCTGAATTGCAAGACATTCCACAAAGGAATGCCTGTTCAATATGAAAACAAGAGAGCATCAACAAGTGCTCTTGACATAGGAAGCATCCACGTTAGGAGGAAACATAAATACAAACAATGATGGTGCCACCTTGGGTGGGTATATAAACAATAGAACGGGACAAAACAACAACACCAACAACAACAATAACAACAATAATAATGGGGGCCGCAATTAGATTCAGTATGATGTGAATGGCCGACCGATAGTTCAATGTTGGGCATGCAACTTGTGGGGCCACTTTGCATGAAACTATACAATGATGAACACACTATAGTTGTTATGCAGATGGTGTGGCCCTGGAGATCATGAAGATGCTAGGTGCCTAAAATCAAAATTAGGAGTGAATTTGATCAGCATCAAATTGGGAATAGATGAAGAGGAGGTCCTAGAAATTACATGTAAATAGGCAAAGTTGTACCCAGACTTGACGAAAGAAAAGAAGAGACTTGAAGAAGCACATGTAAAAGTTGAGAAAGGGATGCAGATAGAGAAATCACAAATAGAGAAGGGGGACACTATGGGTACCTTAATGAGGAACTAGGTAGAATAGAATATCATATGGCAGATATTAGAAACTGAAGTGCCAATAAAAATAAATGATTTGATCCTCACAATGCCCCAACCATGAACGACACTCACAAACATGGCTTCGACTGCTAAACTACCAGAAGAACCTAGGAAAGAGAAGGGAAGCAAAATAAGCGCAACGGACCCCATGCTACTATCCTTCACATCAGGAAGGCATTTGATGGTCATAGAAATGGGTATATTGGGAATGATCCTCTCAGACACAATTGTGGATGGAGGTTTAGGGTTAGATGTCCTACCAGAAGATACCTGGAAGAAGTTGGGATAACTAATGTTATGGCCACCCACGATCCAATTGCTAATTGCAGATCAACATGGCATTAAGCCTCTAGGGATCTTGATGGCACAACTAGTAACTACTATAAGACATTAATTCCTGCTCGACTTTGTAGTCATCCCACTAAAAGGAAGGGGATATGACACCATTCTTGGATGAGGGTGGCTCATACAAGAAAAGGTTGAACATGACTAGAAGAAGAATACACTATCAATGGAGATTAGAGGATGGAGATTTATTATTGATTTACACACACAAATGGTGGAAGAAGAAGGCAGATGGTCCAATTCAGAATGAGAGGATGAAGGTAAGAAGAAAATGGAACCAGATGAGGAAGGAGTCCTATAGTTAGAAGGTGGATTAAAGGAAAATAATCTACATTTGGTAAATGGTCTATTTCACTAGTAGATGGAGGATTACAAGCTCTTTCCAAGCTGTAATATGTTAAGGTTTGATGAAGGTGAGAAAGGAGAGGAAAATGAATGTCTGAAGGAATATAGAGAAGTGGAAGAAGGAAAGATAGTTATGATTGAAGTCAAAGGGAAGAACATAATGTACAAACCTAGCAAAAGGAAAGATTATGCCATACAGTACACAATGAATAGAAATCATAGAAAGAAAATGTTACATCGCACCATAAATTTAGTAGAAAGGTATCGACAACAAGGAAAACACATCCAACAGTCTATATAGGAAAAAAAGAGGAAAGGCTTAATAAAAAATTTAGTAGTATAGAGTGAAGGTTCTAAAATCAAGAATATAGTTATTGACATCAAGGAGTGGCAACTGACAAAATTCATGGTACCAAGTTCAAGGATTGTGATTGAAAACAAGTTTGGAGATATGGAAAGTCTGAGGGAGGGATGGTATAATTTAAATAAACTTTATGAGCAACAGTTGTAGGCACAATGGGCAATGAAGATTACACAGAATAGGCAAAATGCATGGCATGAAAGACACTTGAAGTTGAACAAATTTAAATTGCGACAACTAGTGCTGAAGTATAATGGGTGTAACAAGATTAGACCAGACAAATTTAAAATAATGTGGTTTGGGCCATATAAAATCCATGAATTGGGCGATAACAGAGCAATAAAATTATGGATACTCAATTGGAAGAAAGTAGCCAATGCAATGAATAGGTCGAAGCTGAGAGTCTATCATGAAAGAAATAACACACGTCAATGGACAAGCAACTGAGAGAGTCAAAAAATAAAAAATAAAAAAATATTGGTGTATATATATGTAAATTAAGTGTAAAATAAAATATTTTTATTTCTAAGTTGATAAATGTAATAAGATATAAATAGGAGAAAATTAGTCAAAGGAATCATCTCCGTATGGTATGGCTAGAAAACCAAGGAATCCACCATTGTATGGTAGATACCGTATGACTATTAGGAAAAAAAGGAGACTATAAAAAATGATGTTGAACAGAGAGTATTTTGAGTAGTAAACATCTGGAAGACACCGTACGAGCATACAAACATAATGAGAGGAAGAAGGTACCATATGGAGCACTAATGAGCAAAAAAAAGCCACAAAAAACTATACCATATTGTCCATACGGAAGTAATGAGGAACATTGGTGGCTATTGGTAAAGACCATACTGCAACAACAAAAGAGGGATAGGAGCACCATATTGTAGCAAGAAGTCATCATATGATAGGGAGAAAAGGGAATAACCATACGACCTCACATCATAACCTTGGTAAACCACTATACAACATTCATAAGGAAGTAGTAACCATACGGCGTAAGGATGGTACAGACTCAAGGAGAGCACAAGTTAATGCATCATACAACCTTAAGAAAAGCACATGAATTGTATGACCCTATATAGGAGATGACAACTGATTCACTGTACGACTAGACAGAAGAATGGAAATTCCACAGGTGGTACATGATACACCATACGGAAAGGGAGATAGAGAAAGGAGGTGATAGGAAGTAGACCATACGATCGTATGACACTAAGGAGTAACACAAGTACTGATTAGTCATACTCTATGGTGATTGTATGAAAAATTAGAGGTAGTGAAACAACATAGGCATAGTTAGCTATACAACATAGAAGTTTGAGATCATCATACTTGAAGAGAAGAAGATTATCGTACATCAGTAAACATAGAAGAAGGGTGATAGGAGGTTCTAAAAAAATGGCGATAGATCAAAACAATTGAGAATGGAAAATGTATGATACCAGAGGGATAGAAATAAATAGGTAATGAAGAAAACATAAGCAATTCACAGAAAGAGTGTGGGATTGGAAGAAAATAAAAAAAATGGTGTGTTCCATGGACTTTTATGTGGTCTACCCCATGACCCCGCAAGGGCATTGCCCCTCAACCCTACTGGGGGCGATGCCCCCTAGACCCCCAATCAATTTTGTTACCAATTGTGGGGAATTTGACTAGTTGATGAGACTTGGAGTTGCTACAAGTATGGAGTGCCTATTTGCCAAAGGTGGAGAGAGCACTAGAGCAAGCCTTTCAAGAGGGGTTTTATGCTTTGAGGCACTTGGAGTAGGTGTTGGACGTGAGGCTATTTTGGTGGACGCATAGAGAGCTTGAGAGGAGCTGATCATCCACTTGGAGGTAGTAGAGTGGCACTTGGCTCAGCATTCCTAGGAGTGGAAGTAGAGAATGTGGCACATGTGTGTATCAAGGTTAGATTGGAGAGGGAGACAATATTATGTTAGCAGAGGCTACATATGCAACATGTTTTGGGGACCAGTTTGATACAGGCACAAGACAAATGTGAAAGTGGTGTGATGGAAATAGATCTATAGTGAGTCAGTTAATGTATTTCATTTTGTTAATTGTCATCTGGAGACAACTTTTCATTTGGGGGGGATGATGTTGTTAGGAAAATCTATGTTGTAGCCGATAGGTAGAATTGTATCCAAACGGGTGCGTGACGGTTGAGTCATCCCTTTGAGAAGGTATATGTACACCATCTAGAATGCACTTTGGATCATAATGAGAATTGTAATCATTATTGTAATGAATCATATCAAATATTGTAGTATCTTTTGTATACATGCAAATAATAAAAGGAATACTTCTGTGTTACATGTTCTTGTCTATTGTCTAAATGCATTAATAAACCATTTACCCTGTACAATAAACACACTACTTAGAAGAAATAAATATCCCTTCCCTTACATTATGATTAATATCAAGACTTCCCTCTTTCCCTAGTACAAAGTCTAGAAAAAGAATAAAATTATATTGTTCCATAGCCTACAATCTGCTTTCTTTTCCCCTTTTTCGCATCTATTTTACATATTTATCTCCCCTCATTCCATGAGGAATTTTCATTGATTATAACTAAATCCTTTTCTTCTTTCCTTATGTTATCTGAATAACTATCTCCCTCTCATATTAGTTTAGATGACCAACCTTTCAAAAGTTGTATAAGTTTATTTTCCCTTTATATTACATCTTGGGCCCCATATTTATAAATGTTACATTTATAAATAAATAAAGAATTTGCTTGTGAAATTAAGAGTCACTACATAATTTAATAGTTGGCACTTGAGTTGTCCTCATTGATTTCAACCTTTTTAAGAATCTTCTTTTAAATGTGGCAAGTGTTGCTACTCTAAATTGAAGGATTAAAATAATTTGAAAGTCTCAATGAAGATCCATCTTCAATGTTGAACTGAGTCGTAAGATTCATGCATTCATTCAATTTCTCCTTAGATTTCATGCCTCTACACTCCTTTGATGTGTATAGACTCCCAACACCATCGAAAGCCTAAACCACACAATTTCTATGATACTTGATGCATTTTAGGAAGTTTACAAATAAGAAAAGTTGTGAAATTGGTAGTTTTGGTGATTTGAGATTCACTTGAGGATGTCCATATGTTGAGCCTTTGTTTTGGAATGTGGGAATTGACTAGCTTCATACCTTTGATGCTTTAATAAGAATTCTTATTCATGATACCTCCATTCATAGGTGACACCAAATCTCAGGGTCTATGAAAATAAAAGATCCTTAACTTTGTAATTTAATATTTTCCTTATATAGAGAATGTGCTTCGGATTCCATTATCATGACATCATGGTGTGCTCCATGTTAGCTAAATTCATGCTTTGATATTTGAAAGAGTCATGGGGTCCTTGAGCTTCATCCTTGGCATGGATTTCCCATTTCAAAACAATTCTCAAATAGTTGGTGCATATCCATATGTCGGTTTGATTCTATCTAATGAAGCTTCACTCCTTGCATCCAATACAAAAAATCACGAAGGATTTAATTCACTCTTCTCATCAATGGCTCATGTCACTCTGCTCTTCTGTAGGATATACCAAATTGCCCACGTAAGGCATTATATCAAACAAATTGCCTACCTCTTTGATATAGAACTGACCATGAGTTGATAAAGGTATTGGAACATCTCATCTTGCATGTGTTGGGTTCTTTATGGACTGTAAGGTCAAGAGTCCAAACTCATGAATTGGCATGGTTGGGGATTTAAAAGGAAATGTGGTGAGTGATCATGATAAATTATTTTCTAGAGCATGTAACCCGAGTGTAGTCATCATGCAATGGGCTTGTGAATATTCTAAAATGCTTGAGTATATTGTCGAACACCTTATGTGTATCCCTTGTATATAGGTTCAAAAGCCATTGACTACTTTGTGAAGGGAACCTAATTTGACACCAAATACATGTCTGCAATGATTCCCATGCTTTTTAAATTAGGGCCTTCTGACATTGGGGCATTTTGTTAAACAGTTGCCACATGTACCCAAACACTGCCATTATATGCATTTGTAGCCAACACATGACATTTTACCCAATGTGTCGCTTTGCTAGTTATGTTCAATACCTTTTCACATACCATGAGCCTTTCAAGCTTAGAGTTGCCAAATCAAAATGAGAGGCATCATTCATTACTTCTACACAATCAAAGTATTTGGTAGGATTCATTCCAGAGGAAATCCACTACAACCAACAATTTCTCTAATCATTTAGATTTTCTTTCGATATTTCATTATTCTAACCATTGGCTACTATAGGAGGGAAATATAAAAGAACAAGTTGAACTAAAGCTACCCATTTGCCTTGCCAAGATGTGAGAATTCTTGAAGTTGCACATGGCTTCTCTATTCCAAAGACAACATTTATAACTACTTGTGGATGACTGATCACTTCTATAAGCCCTTTTATGAGATGTATGTGATTCCATAGATAATCATTGGTTGCATGGTTAGTTATGTCCCTTTGGCATCTTTATTTATTACATCATTTTGTGACATAACTTATATCAAGGCTTTACTCACCAATTGACCCAGAGCATATTGATATCTTCAAATCTGCTGAATGTTACTCAATTTGGTTAGTAGGACTACAAATATATTTTCCATGTCCACATCTTAGTGAAATCATTATCTTCACTTGACCTTGAATGATTACAAGATCAAGCTTGTATATATAAGCCTTAGACCCCTTGACTTAGATAAAGGGAATACATCTATGAAGCAGTCTGAATTGAAAAAGATCTACATAGGCCTATTTGTCCAAATTGGGCCAATCTCATGAGTCTTAGATCTCTTGAACTGAGTCTTTGAATCTAAGCACTAAACCTATTGTTTAGGGAATTTGAACAATTGTGAACCAATATGCACTTGAATGTACCCAGAGGCATCTTCACAAACTAATCTAAATCATATATTCTAGGCTAGAGAATCTTCATTTGAACTCAACCTATTCTTTGAACATGAGTGTTCTAACCTAATACATGAGTCTTTTGAACTTCTAAATCATCAAATTTCCTATAACACTTTATTTGTTTGAACTAGGCTTTTGACCCTGAATTTGGACTTGTTTCATCCCTTTGACTCATACAACTTTTTAATCTACATGCTTCTAAATTCTGAATTATATGAACTATTAAACCTCTAAAATTTGATTTGCACCTCTAAACAATCTATACCTATAGGGTGAACTTCCTCAAAATAAAAGAAGCAAGATAAATCAAAATAAACCATTCAAACCAACTTAAGAAAATTGAACCACTTCAAATTACTTTGAACTGAGTTTGAAGAGGTTCAAGACCCTATACTAAAGTTTAATTACTGGGTCTATATGGGTACCAACAAGAATGAAACCTATGAGTTTATAGGGGATTGTAAAGGTTCCAAAATACTTATCCAACTCAAACTAGTGAGTTTTATCTTCCTATCTTTTACCCAAAGATCAAAAATAGTAATATTGCCTTTTAGGCCTACAACCCCCATTAGCCCTATCAATGAGGTAAATTGGATTTAGTTTGACAATACTCCAAAGGGTCTAGGGAAAAAATTATAGATATGGATACCATTTTGGGAAAAGTATAATATCACAAACTTTTAGGCTCCAAACTAGTCAGATGATCACCTTACCAAAAGTGCAACAATTTCCACAATTAGGCCTCATTGCCAGGTCTACAAAGGAAGTACTAACTAGATAGTTGTTTAGGATAATAGACCCATTGGGATACTTGAAGGGATCAATTAGAGACTACAATCCACTAATATTTTTGTTTTATCCACCACTAAAGTGCTACTGCTACTTCAATTCACTCTAGACATTGTCGAACACATTGAGATGTTTGGCCTACGACTTTCATGAAAAAGAAAGAAAGATCTAATCCCCATGTTACATGCTTTTGGAATATTAAAATACATGGTCCTAAATTGCATTCCCTATATAAATAAGGAATTTCAAGGGTGGAATTGCAAGTTAGGGCATTTTTGGTAAAAACTACCAATTTAAACAGTGATTTGGTGCACTTGGTAGAGATCCTTCACTATCTTTTGACTCAGGAAACTTGAAGCTTCAAATAAATTTCATTGTTCTTCTAACTCAACCAAGAATCAAAATCAAACAATCATTTGGGCCTGGATATCTGTACCAGTCTGTACACAATCATTTTTTTGTTGTTTTACAAGGAAAATAGGGATTTTTATTAATAAAATGCTCAAGTAAAATCAATGTGTCTTCCACCCACTTTTAAGGGATATATGAAGACATTTCCCAACTATGCCAACTTATTTTGAAGGGTTGTGACTATTGGGTGTTTGAATTACAAAAGTTGACAACTGTTTGAAAAAGTTGTCAAACAAATTTTAGAGCAAAATGCAACTCTTTGTAAAGTATGCACCAAGTGCACTTTTCCCTTACTAGGACCTTTCTAAAGGATCCTAAGGGCTTAAAATTTTAAAAAAAACATGAAAATACACCTACCCTATCCTAGGAACAGGATATTCCCATGGACCACAGTAAAAAACCATTGGTTTATAAAATACCAAAATGGTGACTTGGCCTTACATTTAGGCTTTATTAGCAACTAAACTACCTAGAAAATGTTGAGTATGACCCTTAGGCATGAATACCCTTGGGTAAAGTTTGATAAATACCTTGGAAAGGTTCAATTCCCTAAATAGAGGAGATAGATGCTCCTGCACCACATTCCCTTGTTAACCCTATAACATTTTGAGCCCTATGATGAATATCATAATTCTCTTCTAGGTCAATTTATGCATTCATGATGGGCTGCTTGTATATCTTCTCCCTATTGTATAAGGTATCCAAAACCTTAGGGCATCCTTATTCCATGGTTTGAGGGGTACTTCTAGGTTAAGCACCTTTTTTGCAAGCTGTAGAATCGTCCCTAATCCAGACATCATAGTCATGCACACAATTCATCCAATGATCCTCAATTGCCATCTTATAATCAAAATTTTTCTCTACCAAATATTGTACCATTCTAATGTTTTTGAATAATGGGTGAGGTGATTGATAGTCCTCCAAAGTATATTGGTCCTATTCCTAGTCAATGTAGCAATGTCCTTCTTTTGTTTGACCTCAAAAGCCCCAATTATGATTGGCCAAACCCATGTCTTCTTGTGTTATTTTCTAACTCTATCGTAGGAGGGGGCCAATCACATTTCTTTCTCTAATAGTAGTGGTCTATCTGGTGGGTATCCTAGGAGCTTCTTCAGGCACAAGAGAGTACTTGCTGCCCAAATATAAGAAAATGTGTTGAACTAGATGGAATAAGATCCAATCTATGCTATTTGTGTTGCTTCTTCTATTGAAATTCTCTTTGCATAGTCTTATTCTATAAAATAAATGATGGATAGGATGAATCCATTATTAACTAGCTTGTATTTAGGGCTCTTGAAGGGGAGATTATTCTTCACAAGTTGAGGATAAACTATGTATGGCAAGGCCTTTGCATCCTGCATACTTCCCTTGCTGACCAACCCCAAGTAATACGTTAGTCTTTCTGCTAGAAGATATACAATGTAAGAGCTCATTTAGAAGTGAGGGCCATTCTTCATTGAAATTAGTTGCTCATCTAGATTGTTTCTTAGGATCATAGCCCAATCAGTAGACATAGTCCCCATTCTGATAGTTTCTATGAAGTGCACCATCCATGTTTTTAAGTGACCAATTGTAGGGAGGTCCATGGCTCTACATAGGAGGACTATAGAGTATCTAATTTCATCTATCATTTAACCTTGAGTCATATCAACCTTTCCACTTCTCCAGTTCAATGGTGTCCTATCAATGAGGTACTTCCCTTGTACCAGTTCTTTTGCCTTTGACTCATTTTCTATCTACCACTTGTCTACCATGTCATAGGTGATCTATAAATATTTATCTGCTTGAGGCAGATGGAAGACCTTCTTGATGTTTCAAGCCCTGATATCTAAGGCAATCTCTCCTATCAAACCTTTAACCACTTAATATTCTAGTACATAGTTGTGTGCTAGAGTCACAATCATCTCTAATGACTAGGCTGATACCGAATGAGAGGCCACATTCATTGGTCTACTTATTCTCAATGTAGATACCATAGCTAATCTCTCCTAGAGCTTGTTTAAAAATAGTAAGAAAGTGTTCCAATCAATATGTCTTAGCTCTATGTCTTAGAATTTTGAGTGCTTGTCTCCAAATCTAGATTTCTTGGTCGCTTCTTGATATTTGAAGGAAACCAGTTTAGGTACAATTTTTGCGACCATAGAAGATGAAGATGATGATATTTATCTTCACAAAAGAGGAATTTCAACATTATTTAATGAAAAAAACTTAAGATGACCTTAGAAACATAACTTGGTTGGCAAAAAATTGACAAAAATAGGTGAAATTGATAAAAGGCCCTAATAGTGTCTAAAATGCACACTTGCACACCTTGTGCACATGACGCACCTATGCATGTGCACAAGGTACACAATGCACACCTTTTAGACTTCTGCAAAATATCATCAAAATTTAGTGCACATATTGAACACTTAGCATAGATGTGCAAGTGGACACGATGCACACTGAGCACACATTTGTGTGTGCACAACATGCACACCGTGCTTATGTTCGAAAGGGGGTGCATCTTGGTTTCTATTCATAATGTCCATCTTGTGAGGCTACGGACATGAACACATCCATTTTACCTTAAAATAGGTTTTAATACAAGTGTGAAAGTGTCATGCTATAGAGATGCAAAACTTGGGGAGGTGTGAAGGTATGGTCCTCAAAGTCTCTATGTGAAAAAGTGTTTAGAAAAGAAGGGGGAGGTATTTATAGGAAGGGTTCTTTAGAGAGTTTGCACCTCTGAGGGTGCACATATGTACATGTGATGATATGTGCATCTTGGTTTGGAGGTGAGTTTGCATGTTGCACACTCAGCTCACTTGCACAAGTGTGTAATTGTGTTTTTTTACACTTTAAAAGTAAAATCTTGTCCTTTTGATCCTCTAGCATGAATCAAACTTACTTGACTGGAGACTCTAAAATGGTTTAGACTTAGAGGGAGATATTGGTCCATCAAGACATCTGACTAGGTCCTCTAAAGAGGATCTCATGCTTGAAAAGAAGGGGTTCCCATTTTGAGTCCAAAATAGGGTGTGCGTTGTGAAACCACAATAGGTATGTTTCAATAGAAATCTCTAGAGTTCTCAAATGCGAGGAATTTTCCCAGTTGAGTCATAATTTTTTCTTCCCTACATACCTGCCACTAATTTTTGTGAGAAAAAAGTTGGGTCCAACTTTTTGTCATTTTTTCCTTATCTTTTTGGAGACAAGGCTTTTCATTTTTCCCTAAATTTCAAGGCTTGGGTTCTTGAGTCCCATGTTTGGGGCTGGTGTGTTGTTTGAGAAAAATAAGTAGAAGTCTCTTGCCCCATGATAGAGGTGTCCTTAAGGATAAACAATGATAGTTGGTAGACTTTAAGAATGCCCTTTCTCCTTGTTTTCTTCATGATGGGAAACATTTTAATGGTCTAGAGGGTGATGGGTGGCAAGTTCTTAAAAAGAGGGCAAAGTATAATCAATGTGCTTTAATCAACGTGGCTACTGGGTTGTTTAAGATGGTAAAAGAATTTTTTTTTCTTTACTCTAAATTTTATCCATGTTCTACAAGTGAAGACCATTCACTACCTTGTTCGTGAGTATTTGTGTGTTTTCAACCCAACACCAAGAAACACTTCTTTTGGTTCATGTTCGAGTACCAAAGTAGTGTTTCACTCTTATTTTCAGGTTCATAATCGTCTTTATTTCTATTTCTTACCTTTTTTGGTCATCTTCTTCCTTTTAATCATCAAGGAGTTTCACCCTTATTTTTGTGTTCATTCTATTTGTGGGTTCGCTTGGTTTGCATGTTTGTCTTTTTATCTTCATTTCATTGTTCATCAATTTTTTTTGTTCACAAAAAGAATTTTTTTGGCTCCACCCTCATCGTACAAGATAAATAAGGGATTTGTCTCATGAAATGCCTCCATATCTTAAAGTATACATCACCTTCATTATTTAACTTTTTGGTATGGATGACATTTTGCAGGAGGCAATGTTGGTTTGCATTGATGGTTTTGTGTTGGGTGGAAAGTTCATCTTTTTTTAGTTTTCTAGGTGTTGGCCTTGATAGAAGGGTTGGGTCACATCTTGGTTATTAGAAAATTCTTAGTTTTATTTGAGAATTCATGGAATCTATTTTTCCTAATGAATTTTATGCAAGGTAGGATTCCACAAGTCGAGTTTTCTTTCTCAACTTGGCTAGGAAATTGTAGGCATGCCTTGATGGGTGTCTTAAGTTCAAATTGTGCAATAGGTTGTCACTACTCAATTTCTACTTGTGGTCTTAGGTAGGTGGTGGTTCCTTCTCTCTAAGATGAAGATTGGTGTTGTAGTACAATACAAAACAAGATTCCATCTCACTATTCATTGTTGAAGTCAAGTATATACTACTACATGTTGTTCATAGGTTCTTTTGACGGTGCTTACAACGAAAGACATCCAAGGGGACTATGTAGATCTAATCTCTATAAAATGTGACAACTCAAGTGCAATTAACATCTCTAAGAACCCTAGTATACACTTCAAAATAAAACACATACTATTTAATATTATTTCTTGAGGGAGAAGGTAGTATAGAAAGAAGTTAAGGCTGAATATGTAAGTACTAATGAGTAGATAGATGATATTTTACGAAACCTTTGGCCAAGGATACATTTGAATATCTTAGATCTAAGCTATTTGTTTCACCATCTTTTTCTAACACTTAGATTCAAGGAAATTTTCCAAGTTTAAGGGGAGTATTTATTTTTAGAACATATATCCCTAATCTATTTCACTATCTATATCACATGATGTGTATAACCTTGTACCGACCATGAGGAGTGCATGTAAATGTAATTGGAATCAATTCCTTATTATCCTATCTTGTAAACATTTGTATAAATTAGTTCAAAAGAATATCTTATATCTGTTGGAAATATTATTTTTATTCAAACATGTTTCTATGATTTAGAAGTTACTCATATTCATCCTAACACAATATTCCTCAATCTAGAAGGTATTGTCATATAAATTTGATAGGGAAAAAAATACACCATTGACAAAGGGGGAATAAGTGAAGGTCTTATCTACCCTTTTATGTTTTTGTCAAAAAAGGGAGGAGTGTTAGAATATTTTGAATAACTAAGAGGGGCTAGGGGGTTGAGTTAGTTATCCTTAGGTCTAGATGTACCAATTCAAATTTTAATCCCTTCAGACAACTTATTCAAACTCCTAAATCCACTTAGCCAACATAGAAACTCATAAAAAAATTAACTTATTCATCCAACACTTAGTTCTTGGTCTATTATATTCCCAATAACATAAATAAATAACACTAAATAACATGAAACATAAAAGTAACATTCACATATTGATGCTGGAGCATCCAATGATGTAAGGGCAATCCTGTATCACAAAAAAAATGCTTATTGTTAGTTTCTTTTTAATTTGTTTGTATTTATAGATACCCATTTAGGCCAATAGAGGTTTCAACTCTCATAGTTCCACTATTTTTTTTTGGGTTAGTGTTTTTTTTCATCTTGGGATATGTGCCAGTGTAGAAAATAAGTTATTTTGTAATTGAGCCATAATTATGATGAATTAGAGGGTGTAAGTTGGAGGGATAATTTTAATTTTAATTTAAAGTATTCTAGAAAAAGAATTAGGTCAAAAGGATTTACAATTTGAAAGTTATTGTAGTTTTAAGTTGCTTGGAGGCCCCCTAAGAATACTTCAAAGTCATATTTGAGGCACTAAATGACCTTGTACGGGCCCAAAATATGAAACAAAAGCTAAGCTCATCCATGTATCTATAGAGTGCTTGGCAAGCTTTATGAAAATATAAATAGTTTGTCAATCAGAATCTTGGATCAAAAGTTATGCCTTTTAGAAGTTGGACTACCATTTCTGAATTCTTCTAATTTTGCACCGACTTCTAACGTGTCTTCTAGAACCTTCTTCTTTGGTAGTGGATGCCAAATGGAATTTTATAAAATGTATTCCTAACCCTAAACCTAAATGGGGTTACTTAAGGTCATTTCTTGCATTGTAAAGACAATTTTTGTGGAGTTTGGGAGAAGAAATTGTATTTTTCTCTAGAATCTAATAACATTCCAAGCTCACAGGGCATGTAGTTGAGTCTATTTTCACTATATTGAATGTAATACCATACCATTTTTCATAAAAAAAATTCTCTTTTTCTCGTTGTGTTCATTTTGTCTTGGGTTGTGCCCTCATCACACATGTGTGACACCAAGATTTAATGTGGAAACCTAATTGGAAAAAATCACCAAGTAACATGCTACCACTTTATCACTATTCTAAAGTGAGCTCAATTAAGAGCCAACTATATTAAAGGTTACATAACACATTGTTAGATGTAATACTATTAAAGAATTTAATCACCTTATTAGGAGTGGCCTTGTTAGAGGAATTTAGATCATTCCATTAGAATGTCACCTTGTTTAAAGGATTTAAAATATGATTTTTTGGTCAACCTTGATGAAAAGATTTTATTATCATAATAGTTATAAAGTAACCACTAGGTTTGATCTAATAAGAATACAACTCACTTTGAAATTTCAGATCTCCATTCAGCTCATTCATGGTTCATTGACTAGACTTCATCATATACTCCATCTCTGATCTTCTTGTCAACTCTTCAAGCAATTTCTCTTCATCAACTTCTCACTCTTCCTCTACCACTTTTTTTTTCCATATGATCTTCATAAGTTTGCCAATCAAAAATCATAAAAACATCTCTTATGCCTCCTTAAATAGGTAGTTTTGATCTTTTTCCACTTAAACATCACCATAGATCTTAGGGTTTGATATGATACATTGAATTTGAGAATCATTTTGTCCTTCTACTCTTTCCTTGAAACTTTTGGAAACTTCTCAATAAATCATTTCCTTGATTACTTAAAAAACTCAATTCATGCATTAAATACACCAGCTCATTAATCCTTATCATTCACATGTTTTGAGAAATTTGTAAATTCAACTATATTAGTCTCAAATCTTGATTGTTTCACAAAATATTAATTTGTTGAAACTTGGTTATCACTATGTTCTTCAACTTGATCATCACTAGGTAGCTAAGTCTCTATTGTTTTGTCTTTCTTGGATTACACTTTCTCGCTCAATCTCTACTTCAAATTTTCCTCTATCTTTCTCATCCATTACCATCACTTGACTAATACTATTTCTATTTTCTATTACTTAAGTTCCTTAATCTTTTTCTTCAACTCTTTATTGACCTTGTAAAATTGTCACTCAATCAAGCTTAGTGTTTTACTCTCCTTCTTGTCCTTCATCAACTGTCTCTTCTAGACATCAACTCAACTTTCTTCTTTGATTAATTCAATGATCAAACCACACATTATCTTGTCTGCGACTAAATAATCAAGTGCCCATTGTAATTCCAGCAAACTTAACTCCTCTTTTCTCAAAAACTTAACTAGCTTAACTTTTTATCTTTTTTTTTTAAAACCCTCTTCATTAATCAATTTCTATGACATCTATAGTGTTAGTAAATGTCTAGCTAATAAGGTTTGACATAAATGGAAACATTAAAAATATTCCAATTATAGTTTCCAACAATATTTATCTTTGGAATATTGTAGTCAACATGACCCTGTGGAGACTGGAGAGGAGGAGTTGTTGGATGGGGAGGAACAAATTGATAAAGTTGGGTCCCTGCCACATATCACTACTGAAGATGCGGGTGACTCCTCGGGGAGGGAAACCAAGCTCTCCTTCTTGCATTCTACCAAACTTAAAGTTGATTCTTTCCTCCAAGTTGATTCTTGGATTTATAATGAAATAATGGGGTTGAAGAAGAAAGTGGAAATCTTGCAACATAACCAATAGGCTAACCGGGCTATTATCAAACACTTGGAGGTGCAAATGGGAGACATCCCAAAAAAACTTAAGGATTATGAGAAGAATCTTAGAATGCTTATCAAGGAAAGTGAAACAAAAATGGAGCAGGTAACTTCAAGCATCTGTGCTGCTGCGACGAGCCTGGGAAAAAGAGCAAATGAAGGAACCATATCTTCGAAGGGCCCTAGCAAGAGGACAAGATAGAGTTCGAGGAAGAAAGCTTTGATTGTTGCTATTTCTTCAATTACTAACTCCATCTAGGATATGACTAAGATTGGTAAGGAGGCAGTTAAGATGATCACAGAACTGCAATAGTTTCTTTGGGTCTTCTTTTCTGGTTGGGTTCCTGTTCAAGTCCTTTTTGCTGGTTGTTACATCTGGTTCCTGTGTTTGGTCCTATTTTCTAGTTTTTAGTTTTAAATTGTATTGTAGGTTCCAGGTCCTTGTAAAACCTAGGTACTTTTTTTGGACTATGTAAGTGGTTTCAGGTCCCTATAAAACTTGATTTTGGTGCTGCTTCTAGTAGGTTTAAGGACTCTTTTCCTAATGGCTATCTTGCTTTTTCCTTTTTGAGGATGTAAAAGGTTTTCGGGGTCCCTTCAAAACCTATTTTTACCTTAATCTAAAACAATATTCCTCTTTGGCATTGATGGCAACACCTTTAGTTACCATACAATGGAAAAATACTTCTCATGATTTTTACTATCAACTTCCTTTGTATTATGTATTATATCTTCATTAATATCCTTAGTTTCATTATGATTCTCATCCATGCAATTTCTAATATGCTCTTTATACTTCTCCCTCTATGATCTATCTATTATGATTTTTCATACAAACTCCCTCTTTCATATATCTCCATGTCGTTCTTCCTCTTACTATAACTTGATGGTAACTTAGTACATTTCTCCCCTACACATATTCAAATAATCATCTTCTCCATCTTTGAGTTACAACTTGTATTGAATGGTAACACATATTCTCCCTCTTTTATTGGATGGTAATTGTTAGACATTTCTCTCCCTCTTTGACACCAATGCCAAAGACATCATCCATTTGTGCACATCATGTACACATCATCTTCTTTGTCACTATCTATACTGACTGATTCTCTATATTATCACTTCCATTTCATTTTCTACTTGTAGTTTCATCAATTCATATAACTATCCTTCATTTCACAACTTTAGACAACTGCTAGAGTGTGACCTCCTACACAATCTGTAAGATATTTTGATCATAACAATTTATGAAATGTTGCAAATCTTATCAATTTTCTTCAAATAAGGAAATGACCCCTAAATTACCTCTTAGATACTCAAAAGCATCCTTAGGTAATTCCTTAGTGAAAATAACAGCTATCTACTCCTTTGCATTCACATATTCCAATCTCACTTCTTTGTCTTTTACTACTTCTCTCAAGTAATGATACTTAACTAAAGTATGCCTTGTCTTTGTGTGCATCACCATATTCTTAAATTGAGTAAGGTATATAACTCCTTTCGTTCGATAATCTTTCAAACCAACAAAGAATTTAATCTCTCCAAAAATTGACATCTCAAATTCTTTCTCCGTCTCTTTAGAAAATGATTTCCACAATAAATCACATTCTCTAAATATGATATCATCAACAACAATTTCAGCTAGAAATATCTTATTCTTAGATTTACTTTTCAAGTAGAGATTGTTATTATCATCAGTTCTTGCAAAACTAATTTTTATCAAATATGTGTGCAACTTTCATACCATGCTCTAGGGGCTTGTTTCAAACCATATAATGCTTTTTGCAACTTACATACTATGTTTCTCTTACTAGGTTCAACAAATCCTTCAAGTTGTTCAATGTAGACTTCTTTTTCAAAGATTGCATTCAAAAATATAGATTTGACATCCATTTGATATACCTTGAATCCTTTGTAAGAAGAACATACAAGTAATGTTCTTGCTCCTAACCTTGCAATAGGGGCAAAATTTTCTCCATAGTCAATTCCTTGTTCTTGTGCATATCTTACAAACCAATCTTGCTTTGTTCCTTGTGACTTCATCTTTCACATTCAACTTGCTTCTAAATACCCACTTTTTTCTAATTAGATTCTTATCCTTTGGCCTTGGTACCAATGTCCATGTCTTGTGCTTCTCAATCTGATTAATTTCCTCATTCATTTCTTTAATTTACTCTACATTATCCAATACATCTTTAACTATCTTTGGCTCAAACTCACATAGTAAACATATATCATTCTTCAACTTGTTTCCTATCATAACTCTTGATTCTTTGTCTCTAATGATTTGGTTCAGTGTATGATGTCTTCTTATACATCTTACTAAGGTAGGTGCATGTCTTCGTTCTCCTTATGGTAATTCACTTGTTTAGCTTGTTTAGGTTCTACAAGTATCTCCTACTATAGCTCATCATTGTCTATCTTGGTTTGGCCTCCCCTATGTGTGACTTGACTTCTACAACTTGATGCTCAATAGCTTGCTGATGTAGACACCTAAATCTAATTACATAATTAAGTAATCTTATTTAGCCATCTTCTTGGACATTGTTGATTAAATAATAATAAATAAATTAATTAATCATCATCCTCTAGTTAATTAATCTATTTAATTAACTATTGTCCAATTGATAAAATTGAAAGACCAACCCAAAGCCAAATTATTAATTAAAGCCCCATTCTTCTATTAAATTAGATAATTACACTATACCTAAGTAATTTAATCCCACACCCCCTTTTACTAAATAAATCAATTCCCAACCCCTAACCATTCGTAAACCCTATTATTATTCAAATCCAACCCATTTACCCATTCTAACCCACTCAGATAGCTAACTAACCTATCTCATTAATGCTAACCCATTTACACCCTAATCCCCTCCTAAGCTAAGCCTAATCCCCCTCCTAAACATGTGCACAACTTTAAATAAGAGTTGAGACTTCCTAGCCCAAACCAAAGTCAAACTCTCATCCCATCCTTCTTACACCTCTATCCAAAGCATTAAAGGCTCTTTAAGGCCTCTTACATCCCTCTTCCATACTCCTTCCCCCTCATAACTCCCTTTAACCCTCCTTTTTGACCATCTTTCCGCATCCAATCTCCTTGTAACACTTGTCACAAGGCTATGGATTTGAAGAAGCACAATCCATGTGATCCCCCTTTCTTCAATTGTAGCCCTCCCTCATCCTTTTTCCATCCTTGCATCCTAGCCATCCATCTCACCACCCCTTGGACTATAATTTGGATCCTTCCCCTCTCACAAATCATCCACCTTTGAAATTGAAGTCATAATTCCCCTTTGAAGAAAACATCATTGAATCACACCATTACCATGCAAAAATCCCCACTCAGCCTACACACTATATTTACCCTTTTGAAAGCTCATATCCCTCTTGAAGCTTGAGAATATTTGAGCATACATCCATCCATCATCGTCAACAAGTCTAAGCATCAAGGTCACACTTGGGGAGCTTACCATACTTGGTTTGTATTCCTCTTCTCTATCTCCTTTTTCTTCTCATAAAGTTGCTCATATTTCTTAAGTATGTGAATGCTATTTTAGTTTTAATGTGCTTTACGTACTAGGATTTCACTACATATATTTTGCCATGCCTGGTGGGACCCTATATTCGAGTCATTATGTAATCATTTTTAGTTATGCTTACTAATCTAAAAAGTAACATATTGTGTCTCTTGCTTTTCATGTTAGGTATTTAACCTTGTTTGTAGGTACATCATTCCCAATACAAGAAATTCACTCCCAACCATCTCATCCATTTTCTAATAGTAAGACAAAAAAAAACTTTATTTTTTATGAACTAGCAACTGCAAGTTTGAAGGAAGCATTTCTTAGGAATGAGAACCCACAAAAGTGAGATTGAGTTCATCATCTAACCTACCTATCACATGGAAATTTAAGTTCCTTTTTTCATTCCTACCCTCCTTCTCTCCACAAGGTTTCTTTTACATCCTAGCAGGTTTGCTTGCAATACATGTGAGATCTCTATATTGAAAGACTAGTCCTAGAAGATCTTGCTAAAAATTTTCCCTCAAAATTGTAGTGAAACTTATTGGTTGTAAGGCTTAATAGAGCCATGGAATCGCTCTTTGGTGAGATTGCTTTGTAAGTATCTATTTGGCGGCCCACATTTTGTTCTCTTTTTTACCAATTTTTGAGCCACAATTTTGCTAAGTTTGACTGCACTCCCACATTGCAGGATCATAGGTTGACCCCTGTAGGTTCACTGGTATTTCTAACTATTTTATGTTGCTTTCTTATAGGTGGAACAATAGGAAGGTGTTGATTTATTATTTATTTCCTTAATAGTCTATTTTTTTTTACTTTGGTTTAAAAAAAAAAAACAACTAAAACTCAATCTCAGATGCTATAAGAAAAAATTACAATGATTTCAAATGGAATGAATAGTTAAATAGCAAACAAAATCTTGAATTCTAAAAGTTAAAAAGAATGAATACGATGAACATTTCATTTGGATATTAAAATTTTTTTTGGATCAAACACTACGATTCAGGGCTTAAAATAAAATCACAAAATCTTGAATTCCTTGAATTAAAAAGCTCTTAGTCTCATTCTTTTCAATTCTTTCACAAGCACAATTTATTATGTTAACCATTGTTGTCAAGTTGGAATAAAAACTTTCATGCTAATCATGAGTGTTTTCAAATCATCAATGGGAAAGACAAACTAAAAGCTTCAGAAATAGAATGGACCAAGTGTTGCTAGGATTAAACCACAAATGGAAACAATAATTACATGCAAATATAACCAATATAAAAAAATAATAGATCACACAAAAAAGAAACAAGACACCAAGATTTAACGTGGTTCACCCAATCCTTGGGCTACATCCACCAAAAAACAAGTTGGATATTATTATGATCATGTGATTACAACTTGATTACAATCTATAATCCCTTACAACTCAATACCACCACAAGAAACAAATTTTTCATCACTACAATGAAAAAATCCCTAACCCTAAGCTCTTTTATACAAGTATCTTTACCACTTTAGGTTTATAATTAATAATTACATGTTGGCCCAAAATCTTGATAAAATAGGGTATGAATTATGTACAATACTTTCCTAATCAGTCACCACAAGCTAACAATCTCTCACTTGGGAGCTGATCAAGCTCCACACTAAACAACAATCTCCCACTTGGAGACAGATCTTGTAGCTATGCTGCTACTCCACGAGGCTCCCACTGGATTAAACCACCATGGAATCTACTCTCCTTTTATTCATGTTTAGTTGAGAAGACCAACCAAAATTGAAGATGAGTTCAGCTTCTCCCTTGTTACTACCTTTGTAAACATATATGCTGGATTGTCATCTGTATGTATCTTGTCCAACTTTAAGTGTCCATCCTCCAAAACTGACCAAATGAAATAGTACCACAACTATATGTGTTTGGTCTTTGAATGTAGAGCTGAATTCTTAGCAAGATGAATGAGACTCTAACTATCTATAAACAAATAATTATCCTTTTGAGGGTGTCCCATTCTTCCAAGAAGAACTGAAGCCATATAATTTCCTTGGTTGCCTCTATAGTAGCCACATACTCTGCCTTTGTAGTGGATAAAGCATTAACCTTCTGTAACCTAGAAACCCAACTCATGGATGCCCCACCTATAGTAAATACATAACCTGTAGTACTCCACCTGGTATCAGCAGTAGAGCTCCCATAGTGTAAACACTTATTGGATGTTCCTCTCAAATATTTGAGAATCCATTTGACTGCATTCCAATGCTCAATTCCTGGATGACTCATATACCTACTAATGACTCCCATTGCATGTGCAATATTTGGCCTTGTACATACCATAGCATACATCAAGTTTCCTATAGACACCTAAAATTGTCCAAATACCCATTTTTTGACCAATTAAATAAATATTTATTATTTATTTAATTACCTTACCATTAATTAAATAAATTTACATTTATTTAATTATATCTTCCTTTTCTTGATTTAAATAAACTAAGGTTTATTTAAATCCTAACCTATTCCCCTTGCATCCTAACCCATTCCCTTTAATTAAGTACTTGGTTTACTTAATTAATCCCTTTCCTAATCCTACTTGGAATTAAATATTGCATTTAATCCTATTTGAGCACATGGCTCCTAACTTAAACCCTCACCTAACCTCACTACTCTAACCTAACCCATCTTTCTAAACATACCCACTTCCTTAATCATGCTTGCTTTTCCTAATCACCTAGCTAATTACCTTTTAATCCTAAGTGTGTGCTCCCACATGTGTGAGGAATCCTCACACAAGTGTGAGAGATGTTCACACTTCCCACACCCCTCATGTCTTCCATGCCTCTTGCACACTTGTCCTCTTGCATGAGAGTCAAGGTGTCTCACACATGTGTGAGAAGCCATGCTTCTCACACCACTTGCACACTTGTCCCCTTGGATGAGAGTCAAGTTGTCTCACAGCCCTTGATCATGTCACCATCAAAGGTTACTAACACATGTGTGAGCATATTGCCCCCTTTGAATTGGTCAAAACCCTAATCTACATGGAGTCTACTTGGCCTCCACCTCATTAACACCTCATTGATCCTGAGATATCCTAGCCCTTCATCTTCCATTCAATCTTAGCCATATGTTGCATCTCATTTCCTATAAAAGGAGAGCCCTCTCCTCATTTCATCATCTACCATCTACCTCATTGTTATGTTGTAGGAATTGTGAGCAGCCACATCCCACAACAATGAAATTATCTCCACTTGATGATTTCATGAGGTTTGCATTGGTAGATTAAGTTATTTTAATTTCATGTTATGCTCATTTACATGTTCTCTTACATATTTTGAAGTTTTCATAATCATGTAGGAATAGATGTTAGTTGCTTAGTGTTTATTTCGTTGATTACATTTTTATGTAATACATTTTGGCACGCCCAGTGGGACTCACTTCATGGGTTCGAACTAACTATCTAAGGTGTTTTTGAGTATTTTGTGAGCTTGTAGGTTGAAGGCTTGCATTTGGAGGTCAAGTTTCATGAGGAGCATCTAATCAAGCCATAAAGCCCATCATCGCATTTGGAAGACATAAGGGAAGTCGTTTGACATATAACACTTTATATTTTATTTCTTATTGCTTTATTTTCAAGTTCTAGGGTGTATATATGTTGAATATACTCTTTGTTAATAGGAAAGTGAACAAAAAAATAAAATAGTCATTTTTTAATAAATAAATAGGTAAAATTTTAAAAAAAGTGGGGAGGGTTCATTTTGTCTTATTTTATCTTCTTTATCTTTAAATTTTTAAAAAAAAAAAAAAATATCATTTTTACATATACATTAATAATATAAACATATATGTTTATATAACATGTATATAATAATAGAGAGGGGAGAATATAATTTAAAAACAAATAATTTTTTTTTTTTAAATTAAAAAAATAAATAAAAATTTGTGCAGGTTTTTAACATTGTTTTTTGGGTAGGTTTGGCCACTCGTTGTGCCACTAGCAGCGGGGGCCTGCGAGCACCGCCCCCCATGCTCACCACCTCCCCCTACGCTGGTGGTCGTGGCTCCCCCACTGCATCCTCCACCTTGCAACCTGCAACCCTCCTCGCTGTCGAAACCCTTGACACCTCTGCGCCGTTGCCGCCCACTTCCTCCACCATCCGTCGAGTGCCGCCCATTGCTAACCCTGTGCTTCCCACCTTCGCAAAACCCCACCACCACTTCTACCAACACTACCTCCCTTACCTCCATGTTGGCACCTCCTGCTTGTTGCTTCCCTTTGTCGCTACTCTGTGGCTCATCCCACACTAGACCCTTCCGTTCTCCCTGCTTGGTTGACGTTGCAACCTGCAAACTCACCATTGCGGCCATTATCGACGAAAGCCCCTCCTTCTCCACTCGCTAGCTGCGTGAAACCTTGCCATTCCTTTGCGCAAAACCTTGCAACTCACTGTCTGCGAGCGGTCACTTCCTTCCCTGAGCCACCTCTTCTACCTCGACCATTTTAAACTCCCCACTCCCTACGTCTACCCTCCGCTGTGGTGGAGCTTCCTAACCCCCAGTGATGCCACAACCTCCACCACACTTTGCATCTCACGGCCTGCCATTTCCAATAGCCCTACCTTGGCCCTCCCCTGCGACCGCTCATGCCTTACGTCATGACTGTAGCCTAACCCTGTAACGCGCTGCCTGCGGCCAACTCTCACACCCCTGCTCGTTCTAAAACCTGGCCCGAAACCCCAGCTCAGCGAACTTTTTTTTTTTTCAAAGCAAAATTTTAATGCTATTTTATTTTTTGTTTCTTTAATTTTAAAAATGCAAAATGAAACAAACAAAAAAAAAAAAGTTCATGGTCTTTTTATTTTTCAACATAACATTTTTCCTTTTTTTTTTTATAAATCAGATTTCTTTTTTTTCAAAAAAAAAAGGAAAAAAGAAAATTTTTTCTTGACATGCCTCTAACTATCAAATTTAACCTCGCAGGTTGTTGACATCATCACTGCATCAGCAGTCCACATGCCCTTCTAAGCTATAAGGAGTAGCCTTTGGTTTTTTGCTCATAACTTGAGCATACAGACTCCGTTTTCAAAAAATGAAATATCCTCGAAAAGCTGATTTCGAGCCCATCGTGATGATATTGGTTTCATGAGATTTTGATGTAGCTTAGATCTCTAATTTTTCTATAAAAGGCTAAACTTTGTCTTAACACTTTCATTGCAGGGTTTTTTCATGTTTGTCCTATGTTATTCACTGCCCTAACTTCTGTTTGCAGGGATATTTCTCTCACTAACCATATTGCTTGCAGATTTTGCCTTAATTTTGTCTTGGAAATGAACTTGTATGATTAAACACTTGTCTTTGCATGCATGGTTAAACGTTAAACACTCAATCTTGAATGCACGGTTAATTGAACACTTTGTCTTTGGAATGAATGATCACATAATCTTGAATGTCTAAGGATCAATGAACATTGTAATACACATTTCATTTTGGTGCTTAAAATGAACAATCACTCAGTCTTGAATGCATAAACAAAATTGATCTTTCCCTATCGAATTTGCTTATGTTGATGACGCTCAATTTACTTATGTTGGCGAACACTTGATTTGTATGATGTTGTCAAATTGGAAAGAACATTATATGCTTTAAACACATGTGTCTTCAAGTAGATTACAAAACCTAAAGTTTCATTGGGAAAGAACACGTGTCTTTTAAACCTTGAGGCCACTTACGTATTCTCTCCCCTCACGCCTTTGGGTGATCTTGGGTGCACAAGAAATAAGTGGTCTTGTTTTTCTTTATTTTAGGAGGCCTTCTTGGGGATTTCATCACCCCTTGGGATGACCTCAACTCCAGTGTTCTGGTGGAGTATAAATATCGGGAGGTGAATCAAGAGACACCTCTCTTGGAAGTAAAATATTGTCACTCTTGGCTAAGCCCCAAAGAACTTTATACCTTTGGGAAGTGAAGGAGGAGATTTGGGTTACTATCTCCCCCCAACTGTGTGGCAGTATTTTCTTTCATCTACAAATTTGGGCATTATGTACCTTGCGTATATTGACGATGCCCTCTTGTTGATCCTTGTACATCCTAGTTGAACCCTCATAGGATTTTTGGTGTGTTTGACGTTCTTGAGTGTTTGAAACACACTTGCCTTGTACATATTTCCTTGTTTGATTTTGCATCTCAAACCTAAAAACCCAAAAAAACCATAAAACATAAAATCCAAAAAATCATAAAAGTTCAAAAATCCAAAAAAAAATTGAAAACATTTCAAAAACAACAAAAACAACAAAAAGAAGCTATCATTTTCTCCATCACTTCTTCTATCCCTCCATCCCATCATCATTATGCATCTCTTGTCTTAATCACATTCTTAATCATTCAAATCTTTCCTCAAAATCTTAATCATCTCTATTCATCCAAATCATTTCCTCGTCATTCAATCTAATTTATAATCTTCATCCTAGCCATGCTTCATCATCATCTAGAACCAATTCCCTCATTCAATGATTCATCTTCATGATTCTTAATTCAATCCCTTGTCAAATTCATTCCTTTCTAATCAATTCTTAATTCAATCCATTTACATCTTCATCCATAATCAATATTTCTAATTTCATTCATGCCTTCTTCTAATTCAACTTTGCAACAAATCTTCTACTTTGGACATAGGAGCATTATCACGAACATTAGACTTTCATTGAAATCGAACATTCACTTGTTTGCAATATCATAGGGTTTTTATCAATTCAAATCAAACCCTCATCCAATCAATATCAATATCAAATCATATCATATCCAATCATATCCAATCAACTCAAATCCAATATCAAATCAAATCAAATTCAATCAACTCATATCAAGTCCAATCCAATTCAAATCCAATCAACACAAAGTCCAAAATTTCTCCTAGTCCTAAGTTCATATGACATCCATCATCAAATCTTTCATCTCTTCATCTAACATCAATGGATTTGAATTTGCTTAATCAAATGGTTGACAATCTTCAAAGACAATATGGAGTTCTACCTCCTGTTCAACCTGCATATCAAATTCATCCTCAACATTTCATACCCATCTCATGTTCATTATTATTCTACCTTTGACAAGGGAAATCCACCTCATTATCCTTCAACTATGCACAATTCCATTCATAGCCCACACAATGCCTCAAATAGCAATGACCTTGCCAAGGAAATGGAGCAACAAAAGAATTATCTTTTAGCAAGTCAGTAGAAAGAGGCCACCTTTCATTCCATGTCTCCTCTTCCTCCATGTTTCGAAGATCCTAGTCCTCATGTCCCATCCAACCCCCACCCTCCATGCAATCCTCTACCCATAGTTACACCTTCACACACTCCTAATCTTCCAAAAACATCATCCCCACCTTGTAAGGGGTATTTTGCATCACTCTTGGCTAAGTGTAAAAAACTAGATAAAGTGAGCCAATCACCCACAGTGATACCCCCAATTCCATCTCAAGACCTTCCTCAAAAGCATGAAATTATAGATTCCTCTTCTCATCTAGATCCGAGCATTTTTTCATCCCATTGTTCCCCTATCCCTCAAGATCCATTTATCCCTCCTAGTCCATCTCATGATCCCCTTCCTAATCGAGATCAAGAAATTCCATGTACTATGCATATTATTGATTCTACTCCATCTCAAGAGTTCGCATCCATAGATCCTCCACTTCATACAGAAGTTCCTTCCACTCCATCCACTAATACTCCTCCATCTCAAGATCAAATCACCCCATCTTGTGGTTCTATTCCCTCCACTCCATTCAATGATCCTATTCCCTCTAATGATCCACTCATTCCACTACATGATTCCCTTTTAAGTCAAGATCAAAGCACCCCTTCATTTTCATTTCCTTACACCATTCCATCTCGTGATCCTATTCTTCCTCATAATCCCCCTTGCGATCCTACTCCACCACATGATCCGATCACACCTATTCACTCCACTCATGAACCTCATATACCTAGACTCGCATCTTGTATTAAAAATGACAAGTATCCCCTTGAAGAAATAATGTCTCAAGATGTTGGTATGCCTTCCACAATTCCTCCTTCCAAATCTAAAGCTTCCCATCATTCCTCTTCCAAATCCATTTTAGAACCTTATATCCATATCCCTATTCCTTCCTCACTTCTATCCATTCTAGGTCCTTATGTTCTACATCTGAACCCTTCATCCCTTCCTTCCATTTTGGGTCCTTACATACATCCATCCATCATATCCATGTTTTCCACTTCATCCCCTCATAGTCCTAGTAAAGATCAACAAAGGCACACTTCCTTGAACTCCTTCCAATGTTCACCATTCCTAAGCTCTCCATCCCATTTACCTTCATGCACCCATACCATGGCCAATGACAGCAAATTGGATGCAAAAGAAAAAGTGAATAAAGCCAAACATCCACAAAAGCCCAAGGATCAACATGTCCCCTCTAAAAGACATGTTCAAGAAAAGAAAAATATTATCCAAAACAAAACTAAAAGGCCACAAAGGTTGAAAATCAAAAATGCAAAAATTTTGTGGATACCAAAGCTACTTAATGTAGCAATGAATCTTAAAGAAAGATTCAAAATGACATCCAATTTTGCTAATACAAAGGCTTCCCTCATTCCTAAACCATCTAAGCTTCCATTTTCAAAATCCATTTTGGGTCCTTTTGTCCCAAAATCCACCATCCAAAATCCATCGTCTCCTTCATCCATTTTGGGTCCCTATATCCCAAAACCCACACTTTCTCCTACATATCCTCCACAATTTCCTCCTTTCCATCACCCTTCAAGGTGTGTACCGATGACAATCTTTCCACCTCCTTCATCCACTCATTCACAAGCCTTCCAACCTAGCATCCATCAACCATGTCTTCCTCCCACCCACTCCACCCCCTTAATCCAAACTTTTTCATAGGTCATTACCCTCCATTCCACAATCCCATTTCACCCTTCTTTTCATCCTATTACCAACATCAATGAGCAACTAGTAAAAATTCCTTGAAAATAACAAAGAAAAAAAAATAAAAAAGAAGGAAAAGACATCAAGGGATCCCATCCATGTATCTAGATGCTTGAGTCCTCCCTTTCTATCGATTGCCTTCCAATTCTGCTTATCCATCCATTCACTTTTCCTCTTGCACTTGCACTCTACACTGGGGGCAAGTTCCATGCATACCATCCTTCCTTACATATCTTCCATCTTCCATATTCCATTCCTTATCCTTTTCCATCTTTGATCTTGACTTTCACTTTCCTTTTGTCCATCCATATGCACTTTCCATGTCCCTTTCTTGTTATCCATACATTATCCTATATACGTCCATAATTCTTTCATATATTTGATCTTGACATGCTATCCATATCTTTCATCTCATAGTCCTTGCCATGTTCATCCATTTTCCATCCATACTACTACATACTTCCATCCTTCTTTCATATGTCTTTGATCTTTTTCATCCCATCCATTTCATCCACTTCATATTCCACATTTCATCCATACCCTTCATATAATTATCTCTTTTTCATACCCTCCCTCCTATATCCCCTATCCCTTATTCATTCCCCTTTGATGCCCATGCTTGTGATCACTATTAGAGGCACAATACCGAAATGTTCATACATGCTTTGGTAGAGCACATGCCTTCTTTTCCTCCATAAGCTTGCCTTCACACCTTTTTCCATTTTCATGCATCCTTTCCCACCATATTTTCCACCATATTCCTATCCTTGGTATGGGGTATTGGGACTCCTTTGAAACATGGTCCTTGGTTCCGCATTTTATGATACCATATCATTTGGCCCCTCATATCCTTTCACCATTCCTGTCCTCCACCAACTCACGTTGCTTCCCATCCATTTACCATGCCTTGGCTCTCTCTTGTCATTGGTCCTAATTCATTCTATCTCACATTCATTCAATCAATTCATTTCTATCCATTCTGTCCTCCATTCATTCATGTCACATTCAATCTACTTCTTCTGCTCACTTCAATCAACTTCATTCATCCTCTCATTCAATCAATTTTCCCTTCTAATTCTTTCACATCAAATCAATTATAATCTAATCATTCTCCATCCTATCAACATTATTCTTCCAATATCACCCATGTTCATTCTTCTATTCGCCATAAAATTTAAAAAAAAAAAAATCTCACTGTGCAATCAATACTAATTCAATCTAATCTTGCAATCTTGTACATTAATCCTTAATCAATTAATCAATTTTACCCAATCAGTTGATCATCCATTAACCATATTCAAACATTATCATGGGATGAATCCTTCCCATTCCTTGGATGTGCATTATGCTTATCATTAGCTTTTCCATCCTTAATCAATCATCATCAATCAGTCCATTCATGGGTTTTCAGCTTGACTAGGGGCAAAATGTTGGTTTGCTTTTGGTTTTTTGTGCATGATTGCTTGTTACTTGTCTACATTAGTATTTTTTGCATTTATCATGGTCTTTGCATCCTATTGTCCTAGGAATCATGGTCTTCCATGTCATGGTTTCATAAGGCACATCATTGTATTAGACCCCTTTTATCACATAGTTGACACATTGTCATCTTGGTTCCTCATACCTTGGTACATAGTGTTGACTACAATATCAAACTTAGGTTGTTCATACCATTGCAACATAAATCCCTTTCATCTTTGTATCCATTTTGAGTGAACATCCGTGTTCTCCTAACCTACATGTCCTCTTGAGGGGGCATACCATTCCACCCTCGTCATCCTTCCTCATCCTTCCATGACTGGGGCATCATGCTACTAGTCTTATCCTTTCATCCACTATGTTTTATTTTTCTTTGATATAACATTACTAATGCTATATCAGAGAGGGGCAAAATGTAGACACCTAAAATTGTCCAAATACCCATTTTCTGACCTATTAAATAAATATTTATTATTTATTTAATTACCTTACCATTAATTAAATAAATTTACATTTATTTAATTATATTTGCCTTTTCTTGATTTAAATAAACTAAGGTTTATTTAAATCCTAACCTATTCCCCTTGCATCCTAACCCATTCCCTTTAATTAAGTACTTAGTTTACTTAATTAATCCCTTTCCTAATCCTACTTGGAATTAAATATTGCATTTAATCCTATTTGAGCACATAGCTCCTAACTTAAACCCTCATCTAACCTCACTACTGTAACCTAACCCATCTTTCTAGACCTACCCACTTCCTTAATCATGCTTTCTTTTCCTAATCACCTAGCTAATTACCTTTTAATCCTAAGTGTGTGCTCACACATGTGTGAGGAATCCTCACACAAGTGTGAGAGATATTCACACTTCCCACAACCCTTATGTCTTCCATGCCTCTTGCACACTTGTCCTCTTGCATGAGAGTCAAGGTGTCTCACACATGTGTGAGAAGCTATGCTTCTCACACCTCTTTCACACTTGTCCCCTTGCATGAGAGTCAAGTTGTCTCACACCCCTTGATCATGTCACCATCAAAGGTTACTCACACATGTGTGAGCATATTGTCCCCTTTGATTTGGTCAAAACCCTAATCCACATGGAGTCTACTTGGTCTCCACCTCATTGACACCTCATTGATCCTGAGAGATCCTATCCCTTCATCTTGCATTCAATCTTAGCCATGTGTTGTATCTCATTTCCTATAAAAGGAGAGCCCTCTCCTCATTTCATCATCTACCATCTACCTCATTGTTATACTACAGAAATTGTGAGCAACCACTTCCCACAACAATGAAATCATCTCCATTTGATGATTTCATGAGGTTTGCATTGGTAGATTAAGTTATTTTGATTTCATGTTATGCTTATTTACATGTTCTCTTAAATATTTTGAGGTTTTCATAATCATGTAGGAATAGATGTTAGTTGCTTAGTGTTTATTTTGTTGATTAAATTTTTATGTAATACACTTTCTATAGTTGAGGCATAGGGTACCTTGGGCATCTTATCCTCCTCTTTTTGTCTTTTGGGACACATCTTCTTAGTCAACTTCAAATGACCAGGTAAAGGTGTCCTGATAGCTTTAGCATTCTCCATAGAGAAATGTTGTAACACCTTCTCAACATAATCAGCCTAAGATAGTGTCAAATTCATGTTCTTCCTATCTCTACAAATCTTCATACTAAGGATTTGTTTCACTACCCCCAAATCCTTCATACAAATGCATTTGCTAACTGGCATTTTAGCCCCTAAATTTGATCCAAATTAGACCCAACTACAAGCATATCATCAATATATAAACATAAAATAATGTAGCTATCATCATCCAACCTCTTAAAATAAACACAATGATTTCAATGACACCTACAATATCCATGCTCATGCATAAAACTATCAAATTTTAGATACCATTATGTTCTTTTCTACATGATCTATTTTTTTATGTTACTGGTTATATTTGCACGTAATTATTATTTTTGTCTGTGGTTTAATCCTAACAAGTGGTATCAGAGTGAGGTTGTTTTTCAATTATCCTTTGCAGGAAAGTCTCACGGTTGAGTGAGAGTCTCACAGTTGAGTGGGAGCGATGGCAGACAAGGGTAAGTTGAGCGTTGATAGGTTTAATGGGTAGAACTTCTAGTTATGGAAGATGCAAATGAAAGACTATCTTTATCAAAAGGATTTATGGAAGTCGTTAGAAGGAAAAGACAAGAATCAGAGATCTATGTCAAATGATGAATGAGATCTTTTGGATAGAAAGGTACTTGGAAGAATTCCTGGCACCATCAGTGGCATTTAATATTACAAAAGTGAAGATGACAGAAGAGTTGATGAAAACCCTAGCAACATTGTATGAAAAGCCCTTTGCTTCAAACAAGGTATTTCTCATGAAGCATTTATTTAATATGAAAATGGCTGAAGGTGGGTCTATTACAGATCATTTAAATGAGTTTAATACTATTACTAGTCAGTTAAATTCTATGGGTATCAATTTTGATGAAGAAATTAGGGCTCTCTTGATTTTGTGTTCTTTTCCTGAAAGCTAGAATGGCTTGGTAATGGTTGTGAGTAATTCTATTCCTAGATCTAGTACCCTAAAATGTGAAGATGTGATCAATGTTTATTTGAGTGAGGAAACTTGTAGGAAATCCTCAGGTGGATCTATATCAGGAAGTGCTTTGAATGTGCAAAGTAGGGGTAGAATGACTAAGAGAGGAAGTAACTTTGGAAATCATGGGAAATCAAGAGGAAATTCAAAAGGGAGGAGGTCTCAATCAAGAGGATCGAATGAATGTTTGTACTATGGGAAACTAGGTCATAAAAAGAAAGATTGCTGGAATCGAAAGAAAAATGAAGGAGATAAATCAGATGGAGACAAGGAGGCAAATGTGGTAAGTAAAAAATCCAAAGGGGATGCTTTTCTTTTATCTTTAGAAAGTGTTGATGATTCATGGGTTTTAGATTTTGGTGCTTCATTTCATGCTACACCTCATAGAGGTTACTTCATTGATTATGTCCAAGGGGATTTTGGGCTTGTTTATTTGGGGGATAATGAACCCTATCAGATTGTTGTAAAGGGGAAAATTAAGA
The DNA here is from genome assembly GCA_028749045.1 of Cupressus sempervirens. Taxonomy (NCBI): domain Eukaryota; kingdom Viridiplantae; phylum Streptophyta; class Pinopsida; order Cupressales; family Cupressaceae; genus Cupressus; species Cupressus sempervirens. The sequence continues at coordinate 13,047,353 of CM053785.1, read as the reverse complement.
TTAAGTAGTAGAATGGCAATCATTGGCTACTACATGATGTAAGACATGTTCCAAGGCTGAGTAAGAATTTAATTTCAGTAGGGCAACTCAGTGATGAGGGTTGTGTAGTTACTTTTAATGATAAAACTTGGAAGGTTTCAAAAGGTTCCCTTATAGTAGCAAAAGGTGTGAAAGTAGGAACCTTATATCTTTATACATGTCATTTTGTTGGTTCTACTTTAATTATTTTAGAGAAAAATGAATGTTCAGGAACAATTGCTGTAGTTGAGTAGGGAGAACAAATAGCTGTTGTAGATTCTAATACATCGCTATGGCACAATAGACTTGGGTACATGAGTGAGAAAGGTATGAAAGTACTTCATTCAAAGAAAGTTTTACCAGGTCTAAAATGTGTTAATATGGACTTTTGTGAAAGTTGTGTTTACAAAAAACAAAAGAGAGTGAGTTTTGTGAAGACTAGAAAGGAAAACAAAAAGGAGAAATTAAAGCTTGTGCATACAGATGTATGGGGACTAGCTCAAGTATCTTCCCTTGGAGGCTCTCATTATTATGTTACATTTATTAATGATACAACTAGAAATGTATGGGTTTATTTCCTTAGACAAAAATTTGATGTATTTCAAACTTTTAAGAAATGGAAATGCTTGATTGAAAATGAGATTGGTAAGAAATTAAAATGTCTCAGATCTGATAATGGTGCTGAGTATTGGAGTCATGAATTTGAAGATTATTGCTCCACTAATGGTATTCATAGACAAAAAACTATTCCAAGGACTCCACAGGAAAATGAAGTGGCTGAATGCATGAACAGGACTATAATGGAGTGCAGAAGGAGCATGAGGTTGCATGTTGGGTTGCCCTTACACATGTGGGCAGAGGTTGTCAATACTATTGTATATTTGATTAATAGAGGTCCCTCTATTCCTTTGGGCTATGGTATTTTAGAGGAAGCATGGACTGGTAATAAGGTGAGTTATTCTTTTCTCAAAACCTTCGGTTGTGAAGCTTTTGCTCACATAGATTCTAAAAATAGAACCAAGCTAAAAGCTAAGTCAAAGAAATGTGTATTTGTTGGATATGGAATTAATGAATTTGGTTATAGGCTTTGGGATTTTAAAAAATCATAAAGTTTTAAAAAGCAGGGATGTCATACTCAATGAGAAAATATTGTACAAAGATCTGTTGCAGCAACATGAGAAGAAAGAAGATGATTATGTAGTGCTGGATGATACTCCAAAAGTTGATGTTCTAGCCATTCCTCATGATGTGCAACAACCACAACAACAAATAGGACATACACTAGTGAATGTTAGATGGTCAACAAGGCAAATTAGACCTCTAGAATGATTCTCTCCCTCTTTGTATTCTATTTTACTTATTGATGCTGGTGATCTTGAAAGTTATGATGAAGCTATGTAGGTGGATACTAAGATTCAATGGGAGTCTACAATGAAAGAAGAAATGGACTCTTTGCTAAAGAGTAAGACATTGGATTTGTGCAAGTTGCATGCAGGTAAAAGAGCTTTATAGAATAAGTGGGTTTATAGGTTGAAAGAAGAGGAAGGGGGTCAGAAAAGATTTAAAGCTAGGTTAGTTGTAAAAGGATTTGCACAAAAAAAAGGAATTGATTTTGACGAGATATTTTCTCCTATTGTTAAAATGACTTCTATCTGTATTGTTTTAAGTCTTGTGGCTACTAAATATTTTCATTTAGAGTAGCTTGATGTTAAAACATTCTTCCTTCATGGTGATTTGGATGAAGAGATATATATGGCTCAGCCACAGGGATTTGTGGTCAAAGGTAAGGAGAACTTAGTGTGCAAATTGAAGAAAAGTTTATATGGCTTGAAGCAAGCACCTCGGTAATGGTATCTAAAATTTGACAGTTTTATGCATGAGCATGGTTATAGTAGGTTTCATTCAGATCATTGTGTCTACTTTAAGAGGTTGGATGATGATAGCTACACTATTTTATGTTTATATGTTGATGATATGCTTGTAGCTGGGTCTAACATGGATCACATTAAGGGGTTGAAAAGCCAATTAGCACATGCATTTTCTATGAAGGATTTGGGGGCAGCAAAAAAAATCTTTGGTATGAAGATTTGTAGAGATAGGAAGAACAAAAAATTGACACTATCTCAGGCTAATTATGTGGAGAAGGTGTTGCAACGTTTCTCTATGGAGAATGCTAATGTTGTTAGCACATCTTTACCTAGTCACTTGAAGTTGACTAAGGAGATGTGTCCTAAGACACAGGAAGAGGAGGATAAGATGTCCAAGGTACCCTATGCTTCATCTGTAGGAAGCTTGGTGTATGTTATGGTATGTACTAGGCTAGATATTGCACATGTAGTGGGAGTCATTAGCAGGTATATGAGTCATCCAGGAATTGAGCATTGGAATGTAGTCAAATAGATTCTCAGATATTTGAGAGGAACATCTAATAAGTGTTTATAATTTGGGGGCTCTACTAATGATTTATAGGGCTATGTTGACTCAGATTTGGCAAGGAATATTGATACCAGGCAGAGTACTACATGCTATGTCTTTACTATTGGTGAGGCAGCTGTGAGCTAGGTTTCTCAGTTATAGAAGGTTAATGCTTTATCCACTACAGAGGCAGAGTATGTTGCTGCTATAGAGGCAACCAAGGAGATGATATGGCTTCAGTTCTTATTGGGACACCCTCAGAGGGATAATTATTTGTTTACAAATAGTCAAAGTGCCATTCACCTTATAAAGAATTTTCGCTCTGCATTCTAAGACCAAACACATACAATTGCGGTACCATTTGATTCGGTTAGTTTTGGAGGATGGACAGTTAAAGCTAGATAAGATACATACACATGAAAATCTAGTAGATATGTTGAAAAAGGTACTAACAAGGGAGAAGTTGAACTCTTCTTCAGCTTTAGTTGGTCTTCTAGACTAACCATGAATCAAAGAATAACAAAGTCTAGGGCGGTTTGATCCAGTGGGAGCCCCATGTAGTAGTGGTATAGCTACAGGACCAGTCTCCAAGTGGGAGATTTTTTCTTATTGTGGAGCTTGATCAGTCCCCAAGTGGGAGATTGTTAGGTTGTGGCGACTGATCAGGAAAGTACTGTACATACTTCATAAATTCTTTTGGGTTCAGGGTAGCACCCTAAAATTTTTTTTGGGCTGTGGCTGATGTTGTAGCCAACATATGGCTAACATATGATTCACATGTTGTAACCCTAAAAAAACATAAAATACTTATATAAAAGGCCTTAGGGTTAGGTATTTTTCATTAAGTTGTGATGCAAAATTGGTTCTTGTAGCAGTATTGAGCTGTAAGGGATTACAAATTGTAATTAGGTTGTAATCAATGGATCATAATAATATCAGACTTGCTATTTGGTGGACGTAGCCTAGGGATTTGGTGAACCACGTTAAATCTTGGTGCCTTGTGTTCTTTTCTGTGTGATCATTATTTTTTGTTATTGGTTATATTTGCATGTAATTTTTTTTTTTTTTTTTGTGGTTTAATCCTAACAGATAATGTGGCTAAGTTCACTCTTCCTAATATTATGTGTATAGAAAGTTATTCAAGTTGCAAGACAGAAGATTGATGTTATCGCTAAGTGTAATGTATTCCTAGTGTGTTCCTATAATGATTAATTGAGAAGGCCTAACAACTAACTTAGGGAATTGTTTTATGGACTTGGTATAAAGGAAGGAAATTTTCCTTTATCATGATATGGATATGAATTGAAGAGAAGTGCTTGTAAGGAGGAGAGAGAGAAAATGTGAAGTTGAGTAGAGCAAAGCAGAAGTGAAGGAAGCTTTATTGTCAAGGTTTTTCTTAGTGATCTAAGGTTTGGTATTTGGATCCGAGGTTCATGACCTAGTCTACAAGGTTTGACAGTGTTTGGTTCAGTTGATAGAAAAAAGGAAATAAGAAAATAATAGTAAATTTCATGTTGGAGAAGTGAGCTCTTCTTGTAGGTGAAATTCCATGTTTGGGCAGTGGGCTCTTCTTGCATACATTGTACTATAACTCCTAACAGGGATTCAAAGTCTCCTAGCAAGGACTCTATGTACTAAATGTTGTAATAGACTCCCAAAAAAGTCCATCCTTTAAAAATAAATATTTATATTAGTACATAATCTTGTGGGCATCATTCCCACTAGGGTTTTCCCTCTAATCAAGGGTTTCTCTAGTTAGCGTATCTGGTGTAATTGTTTATGTGCATCTTATTGTGATTATTGTTTACTTTGGTTGAATGGTTAAGTGTTTTTAAAGAAGATAAAAGTTTTGTTAGATAAATGATTCACACCCCTCGCCCCCTCTCATTTTTTAGCATTCACTTTAAGGTTAAAAGAATCTATTAAATTTCATTCTTTGTATATCTAAACTAGGGAGTTTTACCCAATACAATTTAGAGGGCACTTGCACAATCGAATGGGAAAGCAACCTGACTATTAATGTTGATTTAGTCTTACTTTCTAGGATTTTGGAGTTAATTTATATCTATTTCTTTGGAGGACAATATATTCACTAAAAATTATCAAGCAAAAACCTACTATTTGGAGATTTTGTTCTTTAAGACCTAGCTGTACATTTTTGGTACCTAGGCTATGTTTTGGAGTAAGTTTTATTCAAAGGTGTAGAGCCCTTTCTTGAATCCATTTTGGGGTGTTTTATGTGATCCAAGGCCACACCACATCATTATTGTTGTTTAAGGGAGAGATGAAGGAGGGTAAGAAATTTTCACAACACCAAGGAAGGAGAAGATGAAGGAGGGTTATCTTCAAGGATGACCAATGAAGAGATTGCTAAATACTTGAGAGATTAGAAGATAAGGAAAGATGAACAAAGAGACAAGAGATGGACAAGCTTAAAGAGGAACATCATAACAAATGCTAGTGAAAACTTTGAAGAAGTCAGACAAGGGAGTGATGAAGAACCCCTTGAGTAGGAGGAAGAAGAATGTCTTGCTGACTAGAGGCTTCTTGTGAGGATTCTAAAATCTATGGAGAGGAGAACCATGGATGCTAAGCTTGACTTGCCCACATACAATGGGAAGATGGAGACAATGGCTATAATGGATTGGGTAGATGCCCTAATTAGTTTCTTTGATTGTGAAGACTTCTAAGAACCAAAGGGTGAAGATTAATGAGTCTAGACTCAAGGGTTTTGCACTTACATGGTGGAACTTCATCTAAGATAATAGGATGAAGAATGAAAAGAATCTAGTCACCGCATAGAAGAAGATGGTGGCTCTACTCATAGAGACCTAGGTCCCTGAGGATTATGAAGTTCAACTTGATAAGAAGAGAATAAATTTGAGGAAGATAGAGATGGAAATCCCTACATACACTGAGGAATTTTAGAAGTTGGTGATGAAATCCAAACTTGTTGATCTTGAAAGTGTGAAACTTGCAAGGACTGAGGCTTTCCATTCAAGATGAATTGAGTTTGACAAGAACTACCACTGTAAACTAGTGCTATCAATTGGCACTCAAAGTTGAAGAATCATTCAAGAGGAAAAATGAACAAAGTGGTAGAAACAAGGGAAAGAATGATAATGGAAAAGGAAAACAAGGCAATAAACCTAAAGGGGATTTTAATAAGGAGAATGCTCAAGGTGAGACTAGTTCAAGAGGTAGATATAGATGAAGGAGAGGAAATGACATAGGTAGAAATGCAAGAAGAAACAATGGGTAGATCAAGTGCTACAATTATAACCAAATGGGCCACTACATAAAAAATAATCTTGAGAAACAAAACATCCAAGCACCCATACTAGTGGAACCTCCACAAAGGAAACCCTCTTCAAGACCAATTGTAAAAGCCAAGGAAATTTATGTAAGGTAGTTATAGATTTTGGTTCTACTGAGAATCTTTTTTCTAAGGAAATGGTAGATAAATTGAATCTAGAAATAATACCCAACCCTAGCCCTCCCATATATCTTGGTTAACCAAAGGAAAAAAAACACTAATTAATGAATAAGTGATAAGGATAGAATTCCTTGTGACATTGTAGACATGGACATTTGTCATCTTTGACTAGGTCATCCATGGTAGTATGACCATAAGGCCAAACATGATGGTATCACTAATAAATATCAAATCACTAAAGATGGACATAAATACAATCTTCTTCCCAACCCTGGCCCTCACTAGGAAAAACCTAAGGAATAGTTAGTCATCATGGTAGGTTAACAAGAGTTGTTGGAAACCATCCAAGACTCTCAAATAGGATATGCCCTAGTCCTCAAGCCCAAAATGAAAGTAGTCACCCAAGAAGTTCCTAAAGAGGTAAAGGATCTACTTGAGAAGTATAAAGGAATTATTGCAGGAGATACACCAGATGAACTCCCACCATTGAGGGATACCTCACATTAAATAGACTTAATACTAGGCACTTCTATACCCAACAAGGATGCATATAAACTCAATCCTAATCAAAATGCATAGGTATCTAAAAAAATCAGTGATCTTTTGTCTTAAGGACTCATACAAAAGAGTCTCAACCCTTGTGTAGTCCCTAGTGTTCTAGCCCCTAAGAAGGATGGAAAGTGGAGGATATGCACTGACTCTAGGGCAGTTAACAAAATAACTATCAGGTATAGATTCTCTATACCAAGGATTGAAGATCTATTAGACCAACTTGGAGGAGCATGCTTTTTTTCCCAGATAGACCTTAAATTAGGATATCACCAAATAAGAATAAGGCTAGGAGATGAGTGGAAAACTCCATTTAAAACCACTGAGGGGCTATATGAATGGCTTGCCATGCCATTTGACCATAACAATGCTTCAAGTACATTCATGAGGCTGATGAATGAAGTACTTCATGACTTCATACAAAATTTTGTAGTGGTCTATTTAGATTATATATTGATCTTCAGTAGAACCAAAGAACAACATGAAACATTTGGAGCAAGTCCTTAAAAGGTTAAATGAGAAGAAACTTGTAAAACACCTTGCAAAATGTGAATTTATGCAAACAAAATTGACATTCTTGGGATTTTTCATCTCAAAGGGCACTTTGAAATGGATCTTGAAAAGGTAGAGGCTATCATCAATTGGCAAACACCAAAGACATCTATAGAATTCAAAAGTTTCCATGGTTTGGCAACATTTTATAGAAAATTTGTCAAAAATTTCAGTCACATATATGCACCTTTACTTGATACCATCAAAGGTGGTAGAAAAAGAAAATTTCAGTCAACCACACAAGCTAATGAGGAATTTTAATATTTGAAGGGAAGAGTGGCACAATATCCTATTTTGGCTTTGCCTACCTTCAAAAAGCTATTCACTATGGAAATTGATGCTAGCAACCTAGCCATAGGTGTAGTTCTCAGTCAAGACAGAAGACTAGTTGCATTCTTCTCTTAAAAACTAAATGATGTAAAGAAGAAGTATAGTACATATGACCTATAAATCTATGCAATGGTTCAGGCCCTAAAGAAATGGAAGCATTACTTGCTTCCTAAGGAATTTATTGTTTACATAGACAATCATGTCTTGAGTTTCCTAACTAGTCAAGATAAACTAAGTTGCAAGCACATGAAGTGGGTTGAACAATTGCAAGCCTTCACATTTTTAATTAAGCACAAGAAGGGAACAACAAAAAAGGTAGAAGATGAACTTAGCAAAAGAGTGGGATTGGTTGAAGAAACTCAAATATAGAGTATGGGGATTGATGCCCTTAACCACTTATACAAGGATGGTCCAAATTTTGGTGAAATCTATAAGGTTCACTCTAGCTTTTTTGATGCTCACAATACTACTTATTCTAAATATTTATTGTAGAATGGTCTCTTATTCAAAGGTGGACAACTCTGTATACCCAAGTGTTCTATGTGAGAAAATCTAATCACAAAAAAGCATTGTAGCACTCTAGGAGGTCACTTTGGGATTGATAAGACCCTATAACTCCTAAGAAGGAACTATCATTGACCTAAAATCCATACTGATGTTAGGAATTTTGTGGAGATATGTACAATTTGTCAAAGAGCCAAAGGAGTAAAACCAAATCAAGGTCTCTATCAACCCTTACCAATTCCAACAAAGCCATGGGACAATGTATGGATCTTGTCTTGGAACTCCCAAGGACTAAACAAGGTTTTGATAGAATTTTTGTTACTGTTGATAGATTTAGCAAAATGGCTCATTCTTTTCCTTGTAAGAGCTTAGATGATCATTCACATATTGCTAGCCTATTCTTAAAGGAATTGGTTAGAATTCATAGATTTCCAACATCCATAATCTCAGATAGAGATATAAAATTCCAAGGTCATTTTTTGAGAACCCTATGAAAAAAGTTGGGGACAAATCTCTCTTTCAGTTCTGACTACTATCCTCAATAGATGGAAAAATTGAAGTTGTTAATAGGTCTTTGGGAAACCTTCTAAGGTCTTAAAAAAATAACATGGACAATCTTGGGACGCTATCTTTCCTTAAGAAGAATTTTATTTTAATGATTCAGTGAATAGATCAAAAGGGAAGACACCATTTCAAGTAAATTATGGACTTCACCCTAGAAGAATTATGGAGTTGAGAGACTTACCTAATGACTTCAAGGTCTGTGCTAAAGGTAAAGAACTATCCACATGGATCAAACAAATTCATGATCAAGTTAAGGATGCCTTAAACCAAAAATACTACTAAGTACAAGGCACAAGAAGACAAAAAGAAAATATAGGTTTCTTTAAAAGTGGGATATTAGGTTTGGGCATATCTAAACAAGGAAAGGCTACCAAGAGGACATACGAAGTTACAGATGAGGGAGATTGGGCCATGTCAAATATTGCACAAGTTTGGAGAAAATGTATTTGAAATTTATTTACCTCCAAAAATTTCTATCCATCCTATATTTAATGTTTTTGACCTTACTTTTTTTAAAGGTGATGCAAGATCATCTATTGATAATGTACAAGACAATGATGAGATTCAATTAGAATGGATTAAAGATCTACCACCTAGCTAACCATTATAGTTGGAGAAAATTCTTGATTCCAAGGTGGTTAAATGAAGAGGAAAGAAGACCTATACATATCATTTTTTCAAATGGAAAGGTATCCCAGATATTGATGCTACATGGACGAGTGAGGAATTCATAGAAAAACATGGCACCTTTGTTCAAAAATTTCTCTCAAGTGGGAATTGAGTTTACAAAGAATGGGATTATGGTGCAAGAGTGCCTACCTCCTCTATTTAGGGCATCAAACCTTTCCAAATTCTTCATCAAACCTTACCAAAGGGTATTCATGCATGGGAGTATGGTGTAGGAGTGCCTACCTCCTCTATATAGGGCATGAAACCTTTCCAAGGTCTTCATCAAACCTTAAAAAAGGGTATTAATGCCTAAGGGTCACACTTAACATTTCTAGGTAGTCTAATTGCTAATAGAGCCTAAATGTTAGGCCAAGTCACCATTTTGGTATTTTAAAAACCAATGGTTTTTTACTTTGGTGCATGGGAACATCTTGTTCCTAGGTTAGGGTAGGTGTGTTTGCATGTTTTTTTAACATTTTAAGTCCTTATAATCCTTTAGAAAGGTCCTAGTAAGGGAAAAGTGTGCTTGAGGCATACTATGCAAAAGTTGCATTTTGCTCTAAAAATTCTTTGATTACTTTTTCAAAAATTTGTCAATTTTTGTAATTCAAAATTCCAATTGTCACAACCTTTAAAAATAAGTTGGAATAGTTGGGAAAGGTGTTCATATAGCCCTTATAGGTAGGTGGAAGACACATTGATTGTACTTGAGCATTTTATCAATAAAAATCCCTATTTTCCTTGTAAAACAACAACAAAATGATTGTGTATGGACTAATATGGATTGGAAGGCCAAAATGATTGTTTGATTTGGATTCTTGGTTGAGTTAGAAGAAAAATTCAATTTATTTTAATCCTTAAAGTTTCCTGAGTCAAAATATATTGAAGGATCTTTGTCGGGTGCACCAAATCATTGTTTTAGTTAGCAATGTTTACCAAAATTGCCCTAACTTGCAATTCCACCATTGGAATTTCTTATCTCTCTAGGGAATTCAAGTTAGGACCATGTATTTTAAGATTCCAAAATCCCATAACAAGGGGATTATATTTACTATTTTTGCACCCAAGCCCTAGGCCAAACATCTCAATGTGTTTGATAATGTCTAGAGTGAATTGAAGTAGTCGTAGCACTTTAGGGGTGGATAAAACCAAAATATTGGTGGATTTTAGTCTCTAATTGATCCATTCATGGATACTAGTGGTTCTATTAGCCTAAGCAATTGTCTGGTTAGTACTTCCTTTGTAAACCTAGTAATGAGGCCTAATTGTGGAAATTGCTGGACCTTTGGTAAGGGGTTCATCTAACCAGGTTGGAGCCTGAAAGTTTGGGATATTATACTTATCCCAAAAGGGTATATGTATCTAGAGTATTTTTCCTAGAGCCTTTGGAGTATTTTTAAACTAAATCTGAATAACCTTATTGATAGGGCTAATTGGGGCTCCTAGGCCTAAAAGGCAATATTGCTATTTTTGATCTTTGGAAACAAGATATGAAAATAAAACCCAATAGTTTGAGTTGGATAAGTATTTTGGAACTCTCCACTCCCATATAAACTTATAGCTTCCATTCTCAAGAAAAAACCTACTATTTGGAGATTTGTGCTTGAAGACCTAGTTGTGTATTTTTCATACTTAGGCTATGTTTTGAAGTAAGTTTTATTCAAAGCTGTAGAACTCTCTTGAATCAATTTTGGGGTGTTTGAAGTGACCTAATTCCACACCACATCATTATTTCTATTTAAGGGAGAGCTCTGCATCAAAATGGGTTATGAAACCTTTTTGTTTGGACCTAGTTCCTTAAGCCCCAACCCTACAAGCCATTACTTGACCCAAGAATGGAAAAGGAACTAAGGTTACAGTTCCTACATACCATACTAAGTCATCATTAAGGCCAAAATAGTGCATTAGCATGAATGAGAGGTAGAATACTTTCAAACATAAAGGGTGAAGAGAAAAAGGGTCACTAGAGTGAGAGACCAACAAGAGCATAACCAGGCAGAGTTGGCCACACAAGAATAAGTTTATTAAGAGAAAGAAGAGGTTCAATCCATAGAAGAATTGATACCAGTACAAGAAGATCCTATAACCAAAGTAGAGGCCACCTCATCAGTGTCTAAAAGAGTGCAAACTAAGATGAAGGTGGTATGTGAGAAGAGAAGAAATTCAAAGAAGAAACATACTCTGCAACTTTCGATTCCAAAAACCATTGCTAAGGTACAAGATGAGGAAGAGGGGAAGAAAATAAAATATGTCCGACTTAATAAGAGGACCCACTCAATGAGGGTTGTAGAAGAAGAAAGGAGAAGACGTTTGACTCAAACACCACCATATATTCCATAAGAGCCCATCCATGTAGAGGCATCAGAGGAATATCAAGAGGGATGGACAACAAAGACGGGAGGTGTAGGAATTGATGTCTTTGAATTTTAGATTTTGATTTCATGCTAATAGGTATGAAAGTGGTAGGCAAGAAGATATGTGATACCCCTTAGAATGAGTCATTGGGAGAAGATTGGGAACATTTTCCTCCTTCACCTAAAGGGCCCCTAAGTATACCTCCTCCAACATCACAAGGTCCTTCCTTTATGCCTCATCAGTTAGAGAAAGAATCAATTTCTCTACCTGCTCCAATAGTAGATTTTGAGAGCTAGATCCTAGAAGAAGGAGAATACATCCAATAACACATAGATGAAACATCAGAACAAGGATAGATCATAGAGGAAGAGAAAAAGATTTTCCAATGATAGATACTAGGTCTTTAGCTCACATATATACAAAATCTCAGTCCATAGTCATCCCTCAACATGAGAAAAATCCAAAATGAGGTAATAAAGAGAAAGGACCAGCATCAAAACCTATGTCTTCTATGTAGTATATGTCATACATGGGAACCTCAACATGGTTAAAAATGGAGGTTTTGATCTACAAAAGGAGGCATATGGAGTTCACCAAAGAGGAAGGAATGAAAAAGTTGATAAAATAAGTTAAGATGCTAGAACCAACTAAGGAGGATGCTAAAACATTGTCTTTTATCATGAAGAACCAAAATGAAAATCTTTTGGCACACATTACTAATCTGCCTTCCCATGTTGATATAAAAGAATTGACTGCAAAAGACTATTAGATGAAAGAGATAGTGTTGGGAAAACCTACAATTGATACTAGTAATATTTTAATCACCATGGGCCTTAAAAAAATATCTTCACACCTAGATAAACACGAGTCAAAAATCTTTGTTTTGAGAAAGAAAAATGAGCTACTTAGGGGATAATTGAACAAGATAGTAGGTTTAATGGATCCTGATCATCTAGAGTTTTCTCTGGGGTTTTCTTTAGAGAGAAACACGATTGGGAAAGTCACGGAGAAATTGATTCATTTTAGGATGCTTAACAAAGGTTGTGTTATAGTTTTGAGAATATAGGAGTACAAATAATAGAGAGCAATTTTAACCTTCTACACAAGACTCAAAATAACACCAACAATTTGGTTATAGTAATAAACCAATATTTTGGGCTGATGGATGAAGCTTGTAATTGGGCCAATGATCTAGAAGTGCTAAAAGTTATCAAAGGGAAGATGTACTAGATGTTGATGGAAATATATATAGCAGAAGAATTGGATAAGATAGATGATTGGATAGAGAAGGTGTTGGTAATTAATAAAGTTATGGAAGGATTTAATGAGGATATCTAAGAAATAATGAGTAAAGCTCAAGACTCATTTTTGGAAGTGGAAAGTATTATAGTGTTGCTAGCCTAGATATTTTTGGGGACAAGTCAAGGACTAAAATTTCTTCAGTAGAAACATTCATACAATAATTTAGAGAGCTATTTTAGGTAGCTTCATCTTTTCTGGACATATTATTGCTATTATTATCAGACTTTGATGGACTAGTACTATGTAGATGGATTAGTGGTATTGTTTTGAGACTATTAGGCATTATGTTATGGATTCAGTTGTTATATGATGAGATCATTTAGACTTCACATTTCATGTATGAATGATGATCATTATATTGTTTTCAGTTACTGCTGATGATTAGTTAGATGGTTGATTATCTTATGTGTTTTACTATGGATACTTACCCGATACTTGCATGTGTATGGTGTGTGTGTTTTCTTATTGTATGGCATTTCTGATGTGGTTAAAGAAGGGAGTCGTAGTCACCTGCTTAGTCGGGATCTACACGATGCACCACTTCCTACCATTGCCTGTTTAGCTTAGCACTATATATATTGTATGTACATGCATGGTTTTTTTGCAGGTTGCAGGTACCGGGTATCGACTTCCCTGAATTGCCAGGATGAGCGTACCCTATTATACTATCTCAATGATAAGAGAGGGGAGATAAATTCTCAAGTCCAAATCCCAAACCCTAAAACCATTTGTCCTAGTGAGTTGGGACAAGTATCAAAATTAAGCACCCACTGAATGTGTCGGATGGCATATTTTGTGATTTTTAATCCTTTAGACTAATTTTGTATGAATTGTCCTATGATGGGTTTTCATATTTTGTTATGAGGGTTTATGGTGAATTTTTTGTTAATTAAATCTTAACAAATAGATTTAATTAATAAAATTAATTATTTGAGAAGATTAAATATCATGATTTTGATATTTTGATTATAATTAATTCAAGGTGAATTAATTGAGAAATAAAAGAATTAAATTAAAAGAAAATTAAAAATTAAAAATAAATAAAAATTATAAAAAATATTAATAAATTAATAAACAAATAATAATAATAAAAGTTATAAAAATTAAAGATAAAAGTTATTAAATTAAATGGGAGTTATAAATATTTAAATGGAAATTAATTAAAAAGTAATTGGAGTTATAAGCTTGCATGGGAAATAACGTAGTTCTCTATTTCTTATGTGTCAACAACACGGGGGTTAGTGCATCAATTAAGCACATGGTGTCTACAACCCTAGGGTTTATCAAGAAGGTTTGAAAAAGGCCCATGCTTAGTTGGTGACATCTTCTAGCTATTTCTAGAAGCATTCTAGAGGGTTCCTGAGAGCTCTTTATATTCAGGGCATCCTTAGAAGCTTGGATATAGCGTGGAGAGCATGGGTAGCGTGGATAGTGTGGAGAGCAATTGGAGCATTGGAAGATTCGAGAACTCTGAAGAAGGGAGCTTGCTCTGCGAGTTTTCTGAGGAAGAGCGAATTAGCATCAGAATTCGGGTAGATTCTTGTGATTTTCGCATCATGCATTCCCTGTCTTCTTCGTGTCTTCCTTATGTCTTCTGAGAAATTTCATATTTCTATTGCATGCATTCTCAATATGGGCAAATAAGGTTATTTGAGAATTTTATATGCATAGATCTGATAAGATAACGAGGCTAGGGTTTAAACTCATGACCAAAAATCAATTAGATTATTGGATAAATTTGGGAGTTAAAAGTTTATAGGAAAATTCTGAGAATTAAAATATATTGTGTATATATATGATTTTGAAATCTGCATACATAAATATTGTATATATATGCATTATTTACACAAATACTGTGATACAAATTCATATATATATATATATATACATATATATATATACATACATACATATATATATATATATAAATATATAAATATATAAATATATATATATATATATATATATATATATATATATATATATATATATATATATATATATATATGTATGTATTTAATTGGTGAATCGATTATCGAATCGTAGTAAAGATACATGTTAATATCGCATGAGAAAGCTTATACAAAAATTATTTAAAATCGCATTGGGGAAAACATATATGTGAATGCGTAGTGGGAGGGATTGTACCCCACGCGCTTTGCTGGGCTCGGAGTACCTACTGTCACAGGTACTACGTACCCGTTGCCACCGCAAGCCAAGCCTGCGACCGCAGAGTTATGCGTGCCATGGCCGGTGTCACTTCAGTGACAGCCGACGACTACTGTAAAATCGGTTTTGTTTAAAGAAAATTGTTATTCAATTTTTATTGTTATATGATATGAATCGAAATTAATAATATTCGATTCTTTATAAAATGCGAAAATAAATATTATATATTATATATGTATGTATGTATATATTTAAATATAAATATATATATATATATATATATATATATGTATATATGTAATATATAAATATGTTATTAAAAGATTTAAAAATTGTTGATAAAAGATTTCTGAATTCATCTTTTATAATGATGAATAGTTTTGTAATTTTATAACTTTAACTGTTAAGAATTAATTAATAGTTTAAGATTATAAAATGTATAAAGTATGTGAAAATTAAAGTTGGTGGAAACATTTTTTTAAAATGTTATAATTGGAGATTAAAGTTTAGAGAGAACTTTTAATCCTTCCAAAAATAGCACATGGAAAAAAAAACGTATAATATGTTGTTCCTTTAAACTTGGAAACATAAACTGAGACTTGGCATTTGAATTTAAATTTGAAAACTTAGCAAAACCAAAACATGTGTCTACATTGTGTATTCCTTATGCTAATATTTTTGGATTTTGGGTTGACTAGTGTTGACCAGTATAGGACATCTACCAGAGGCTTGGGGGTTATGTGAGTGTGATGTCATGATGATGTTTTATTTCTCGATCTTTATAAACCCAACCATGATTATGTGATGGAATGCTCTATGTATTGGTTGTGAATACTGAATGTTATAGTTGAAATTCTTATGTTTGAGATACTTGACTTAACCATTCTTTTTGGTCATCGATCAGTTATCCTTGGATATATTCTAGTCGCCATGATGGGACTAATATGTGGATTTATTCTTGATGATGTCATGTGGTGACATGTTTGACTCAACCATTTTGGAGTCTTCGATCAGTATGACTTTGAGATATTCTTGGTTGCTTGTTGAGAACCAATGGATATGGTGATTTATTTTGAAATATATTTTGGTTATTGAGAACCAATGGATATTTTGATTATCAGTGATAGTTCAGTTTCCAATAGAGAGCTGTTGTAGTCATGATTTTCTATGGATATTGCTCATGGAGATTTGATGCTTTTATGCATATTTGATGATTTTATCATGGATATTTGTTGATTCTTATTATGGATAGTTGATGATTTTGTGGACTTTCTTTATGATTATGATACCATGAGCATTAGGGTAGGATATCTGCATGTAGTGTCGGGAAGTGGCTTGCAATGGGGGCCGGGGCCCTAAGAGGCTGCTAGGATAACTCATTGTAAGTTGGTTTAATAAGTGATAACATTCACACTTAATACTAACTGAATGAACCTAAAAAGATAAGAGTTTTGGTTCTCGCCCATGCCTTGAGTGCTTGTATAGGCTAGGATGGGAGTAGAGAGAACGCATGCTTGCGACCTTGCATTCCATAGTATGCCTTGTCAGTATGAAAGAATACTAGTGGCCGCATGAGATCTGTATGGACTCGTGGAGTTTAGCTAACTGCCAAGGTAACTTGTACGAGATAAATGTGATGACACTTACCCGCTTGCATAGTAGGTTCCTACATGTCATTGTGTGCCTCTGGGAATTAGATGTCTATTTTGTGATTGGAACCTTTGAGTTAGTATACTTTTAGGATTCCTGGACTTTAGAGACTTGTGCTATGTGATTTTGATAGCCTGTTTGGGACTTGAGATTATCTCCTCAGCACGGTGGGAGTGGACCACTTAGGTACCACGCGGTCGGGTGGTAGCGTATTTTCCACTCTTATCATTTGAGATTCATTGAGACATCGTGGTTGATGCATCCTTCGTGAAGGTGGATATGTATCCTTTCATTGATGATTAGCATATGCTAGATGATGTTATCTTATGCTTATAATTGCATGTTAGATTACTTCTACATATAATGTTGTATTTATTAGGAGTGACATTCCTACTATGTTAATACCGATGATCTTCTCGGTGATTTGGAATGTTACGCACGGAGGGATGGCTAGGGCCCATGATGGTCTAATGATGCTATTAACGGTTGGGAGGAGCCGTGCACTTAGTTTATTTTGTTGATCTTTATGATGGATGTATATGATTTTTATGATGATGTATCATGAGTATCATGTGATTATCTTAACTTCGATGTGCCATGGATTAGAATAGGATGATGTACCTTATTCTACATATGTATATTCTTTTAAGCCTTCATACCCTATGACATGTATAGTGGATGAATGAGCAGTTGGAAATGTAATAATTGAACATTGGACTTATCATTATTTATTCATGTGGATGTTGTACTAGATGGATTCATGTAAGTACTCACGTTAAGGGATCTTAAAGAATGTAACCTGTTGTGCATATCATGTTTACTCTTTGGATGGTCATTGCTATTGCTTCCATTATTGTGCATAAGTTTTATGTGGTATTTAATTTCATGAAAAAAAAAAAAAATGCTACCAAACTTAGTGAAATTCTAGGATTAATTCTTTGGATCCCTTGGCGGGGCATTATAGAGAGAAATTTTAACCTTCTACACAAGACTCAAAATAACACCAACAATTTGGTTATAGTAATAAACCAATATTTTGGGCTGATGGATGAAGTTCGTGATTGGGCCAATGATCTAGAAGTGCTAAAAGTTATCAAAGGGAAGATGTACTAGATGTTGATGGAAATATATATAGCAGAAGAATTGGATAAGATAGATGATTGGATAGAGAAGGTGTTGGTAATTAATAAAGTTTTGGAAGGATTTAATGAGGATATCTAAGAAATAATGAGTAAAGCTCAAGACTCATTTTTGGAAGTGGAAAGTATTAGAGTGTTGCTAGCCTAGATATTTTTGGGGACAAGTCAAGGACTAAAATTTCTTCAGTAGAAACATTCATACAATAATTTAGAGATCTATTTTAGGTAGCTTCATCCAAAGATGATGTTAGACAAACCTTCAAGATAGAAGAAGCATTACTGAAGTTAGATTCCAAATTGGAAGATTTTGTGGATACTAGGTTGGAGATCAGTCTTTATTGCTAGGTGGTGTGGAACAAATATTCAAGTCTTTGGATTTACTAAAAGCTCAAGAAATCATGATGATTATCCAAAAATTTAGGAGCAAGCGTCCATACATCATTTTGGTCTAGGGGGAAGAAAACCCAGATGCTGGACATTGAGTTTTGACACTTAGCAAAGTTTTGGTATATTTTGATTCTATCAAAAGGACGTGGCTATCCTCCCTACAAAATGTATCATTGACAAAATTTTAAATAATAAAAAATAGATTAATGTTTTTAAAAAAAATTCAGCATTTGATCTTCATGATCTGCATATTTTGTGATCATAAACAATAAAAAAATTGAAAAAAAATCACTTTGTTTTTGTGAATCTGGAAAAAAAAATGTTTGAGTTTCTTTTGTCTTTAGTGCATTTTGTATAGAGATTAGCTAGTGCCCTATTAAAAGGTGCACTTTTATAGAAGGTGTGATTTTCCAGAGGTACACTTTTCACAAGGTGTGCCAAATCAAGAGGTACACCAACAATTTTTGAAGATGAAGAAATGCACTGACAATTAACTGCTAGTTACTATTTTTGAGCATTCCATGCATAAAAAATGCATTTTGACAATAGTTCAACTTCCAAAAATATTTTTAGAAGGGCAAGCTTACATTTTTAGAAGTCCTAGTGACTCTCATATCATCTCATGACTTCTCTCTTCTTATCTTCTTCTTCTTTTATTGTTTAAAAGCCATGTAAAGGTTCATGCACCGATTAAATGATATAAAAAAGGGTGGATACTTAGCACAATTTAGTGAGTCATTTGGTATGTACTTATATTTATTTTATTAGTTTTTTAACATGAGTACATTGATCATTTGTTCGATACTTCATGATATTGCTATGTTGCATTTGGAGTTGGCAGGGACTGATTAGTTTTAGGTGCTCATGGATACATCAAGATGGCGGTGATGTTGATTTATCATGGATTAGATATGTATTTTTTGGGATGGTTGATAGTTTTATCATTAACCTTGAGGAGCATTCACCTCATAGTGACTTTAGAGGAGATTTCTCTTAGATGAGTCTTGGTTGGAGACATGGATACCTTAGTGAGAATTCTCATTCTCCACTCTTGGATTACTTAACAATTTACTACTCGAGAGGTATAGCCCATTATTTCTCTCAAGTGCATTGTGTTTATTCTTGTCTTTCATTGATGTGGATGCTGAGCTATGGTAGATGAGTTATTTCTAGAGGGTTAATTTGAGAGAGCATTTAGCATTGGTTATCCTTGTGCATATGTTGTTATTTTGATTGAGTTTAGGAGATAGGTTTATTGATCATATTCCTTTGTTTAGGAATAATTTATGAGTTTGGTCTTCTTGTGAGAGGCTTACATCCATGATTGGTTATATGGTATGGTTTGGATGTTATTGTGGATTCTTCTATGGGGTTTTATTGAGGTGATCATACTTAGAACACGTTACATCTAGAGGTGTGTGTAGGACATGATACTTGTTATGCAAGCATGGTTTCTCTTTGGTCTAGTTTATCTTTGTAGATGTTTGATTTTACTTACATTGAATTTGGGATTGGTTGGACCTTGGGATTGGTTGGACATTGAATTTTGGATTGGTTACTCCTTTATCTCTTTCCTTTTTAGTTGTGGATAGTTCTTGGGAGAGTGTTGGAGACTTGTTATGAGAGTTGTTCTTGTAGGTTATTGGTTTATGTGTTTTGGATGTCCTTGGTACTAAACAAATTCAATTCTATGAGATGTTGTGAGAGGATTGGTTGTATATTTGATGATATATTTTACAGTAGAGTTGATTAGTGTATATGGGTGTGTGTAGGATCATGGTCAACCAAACTATGGCCTTAAGTGGCAGTGAAAAACTAGCAAATCAGGGTAATGTCAACTTGACACATAATTTTAAAGTGGTTCTAGCCTTTATATAAAAAAGTTGTAAGAAAATAATTTGTAGGAAATTGAATGCCTTATCTGTAGAAAAAAAAATTGATTGGTCAAAAGTTTGAATTTTAATGTAGTATTACAAAAATTTTAGAGTGAAAATAAAAAGTAGGTGTATGTCTAACCACCTTAATCAAAATCAAATGATAATATTTTTAAATATAATTATAGATATAAAAGGTAGACTCAAACCTGGATGTGACACATATTTTTGGGTATTTTTATTCCAAATAAATAATTAAATATGAATTTTCTACGAAAAATTTTTTAGAATAAAAAAACTCCCATGTCTGACCACCTTAACTAATTGAAAACTTTACCAAATTATTATTATTATTTTCCTATACTAGGTGAAGCATAGGTTGTGATGCAACTTTTGGATTTAAAAAATGTTATACTGTTTGAAAGTTATAACTATTTTTCAATTAGTGTACCAATCAACAATTTAAAATTATCTTCATTGAATATTAACTAATAAATACTTATCAAACTGAGAATTTGATAGATATTATATCGATGGAATCTTGAGTGTGTTATATAAAAACTCTTTTCATTTCATTCAATTTTGATGAAAATAACATTGTCAAATGGCTACTTGAAGTTTGGGTGTCAATGAAACCCTTCTCAAACATGGTTTTTGGTTGACCAAATAGGTTTGGTAAATACCAAGCCTAATCGGATACTCGAATTCAAATCCAGCATCCAATTTTAGATCAGATACTCGATATGAAATTGGGTATCTGATTACTCCAAATTTTTCAATTGGGAGGGAAACCACCCACATTGGAAATTTTGGAGAGAAATTTTAGAGGAAACTTTTAGGGGGAAACTTTACAAGGAAATTTTAGAGGGAAATTTATTTTCGGGAAGTGTGGGCATTATTATTATTATATATGATTATGGTTATTATTATTAACTATTATTATATATGATTATAATTATTATTATATATAGTAATATGTATGATTATTATTATTAAATATAATATAGTTATAAATATAATTAAATTATTATAACTAAATATAATATAGTAATATATATGATAAATATTATTATTATTAAATATATATAGTAATATTATATGATTATTATATATAATAACATATATGATTATTATTATTATTAAATATATAATCTATTAATATATACGATTATTTTGTTATATAATATAATAATATCTTATTATTATATTAAAATATATAGTATTATATTATTATTAAATATAATATTGTCATGAAATGTGTTGAGAGGGGTGATAGGTTAACCTATGACCCCTCTCAATGCATTTCATGACAACATATGTCCCTAGGGCCCCTAGTGACCCTTTTTGATGCATTTCCAATGGGTCCCTAGGGGTCATAGGGCCCCTAGGGACATATGTTGACATGAAATTCATTGAGAGGGGTCATAGATTAACCTATGACCCCTCTCGATGCATTAGAACAAAACGAATGGATCCCTAGGGGTCCTAGGACCCCTAGGGACATATATTTTCATGAAATGCATCGAGAGGGGTCATAGGTTAACCTATGACCCCTCAAAAAGCATTCGAACCAACAAAATGCATCCCCAAGGGCCTTAGGGCCCCTACGAACATATGTTGTCATGAAATGCATTGATAGGAGTCATAGATTAACCTATGACCCCTCTCGATGCATTGGAACCAACCAAATGGGTCCCTAGGGGTCCTAGGGCGCTTAGGGATATATGTTGTCATGAAATGCATCGAGCGGGGTCATAAGTTAACCTATGACCCCTCTCAACACATTAGAACCAACCAAATGCATCCTTAGGGGTCTTAGGGGCCCTAGGGACATATGTTGTTATGAAATGTGTCGATAAGGGTCATAGGTTAACCTATGACCCCTCTCGATACATTGAAACCAACCAAATGTGTCCCTAGGGGCCCTAGGGCCCCTATGAACATAAGTTGTCATGAAATGCATTGAGAGGGGTCAAAGGTTAACCTATGACCTCTCTCAACACATTCAAACCAGCCAAATGTGTCTCTAGGGGACCCAGGGCGCCTAGGGACATACATTTTCATGAAATGCATCGAGAGCAGTCATAGGCTAACCTATGACCCCTCTCAACACATTAGAACCAACCAAATGTGTCCCTAGGGGCACTAGGGCCCCTAGGGACATTTGTTGTCATGCAATGCATCAACCTATGACCCCTTCTCAATGCATTGGAGCCAAACAAATGTGTCACTAGGGGCCCTAGGGGCCCTAGGGACATATTTTGTCATGAAATGCATTGAGAGGGGTCATAGGTTAACTTATGACCCCTCTCAACACATTCGAACAAACCAAATGCATCCCTATTGGTCTTAGGGCCCCTAGTGACATATTTTGTCATGAAATGCATCGAGTGGAGTCATAGATTAACCTATGACCCCTCTCAATGCATTAGAACCAACCAAATGTGTCTCTAGGGGTCCAAGGACCCATAGAAAGAAATGTTGTCATAAAATGTGTTGAGAGGGAACCTATGACCTCTCTTGATGCATTGGAACCAACCAAATGCATTCTTAGGGTCCCTAGGGCCCCTCGATAAATTCATTGTCATGAAATGCATCGAGAGAGGTCATAGGCTAACCTATGATAGGTCTCAATGCATTAGAACCAACCAAATGCATCCCTAGGGGCCCTAGGGCCCATAGGAACATATGTTGTCATGAAATGCATTGATAGGGGTCATATATTAACCTATGACCCCTCTCGACACATTGGAACCAACCAAATGGGTCCTTAGGGGTCCTAGGGCCCCTAGCGACATGTTGTCATGAAATGCATCAAGACAGATCATAGGTCCGAACGAGTCCCCATATGTTGTTATGAAATGCATTAGAACCAACCAAATGCATCCTCATGGGTCCTAAGGTGCCTAGGGACATATGTTGACATGAAATGCATTGAGAGGGAACCTATGGCCCCTCTTGACACATTGAAATCAACCAAATGCATCCCTAGGCCCTTAAGGACATTCGTTGTCATTAAATGCATCAAGAGAGGTCATATGTTAACCTATGATCCCTCTCGATGCATTGGAACCAACCAAATGAGTATGTTGCCATGAAATGCATTGATAGATGCATTCAAATCAAAAAAATGTGTCCCTAGGGGTTTAGGGTGCCAAGGGACATATGTATCATGAAATGCATTAAGAGGGGTCATAGGTGGTCATAGGTTAACCTATGACCCCTCTTGATGCATTAAAACCAACCAAATGTGTCCCTAGGGATCCTAGGGCCCCTTGGGACATATGTTATCATGAAATGCATCGAGAGGGAACCTATGACCTCTCTCAATGCATTGTAACCAACCAAATGCATCTCTAGGGCCCCTAGGGACATTCGTTGTCATAAAATGCATTGAGATGGATCATCGATTAACCTATGACCACTCTCAACACATTGGAAAAAACCAAATGCGTCCCTATGGGCCCTAGGGCCCCTAGGGACATATGTTGTCATGAAATACATTGATACGGGTCATAACTTAACCTATGACCCCTCTCAACTTATTGAAATCAAATAAGGGACATATGTTTGTCATGAAATGTGTCGAGAGTGGTCATAGGTTAGCCTATGACCCCTCTCGATGCATTAGCACCAACAAAATGCATCCTTAGGGGTCTTAGGGCCCTTAAGGACATATGTTGTCATGAAATGCATCGAGAGACCTATGACCCCTCTTGATGCATTAGAACCAACCAAATGCGTCCCTAGGGGCCCCTAAGGACATTCATTGTCATGAAATGCATCAAGAGGGGTCATAGGTTAACCTATGATCTCTCTCAATGCATTGGAACCAAACAAATGCATCACTAGGGGCCCTAGGGCCCCTAGGGACATATGTTGTCATGAAATGCAACGAGAGGGGTGCATTGGAAGTGACCAAAAGTATCCCTAGGGACCCTAGGGATGAATGTTGTCATGAAATGCATCGATAGGATTCATAAGTTCCCTCTTGACACATTAGAATCAACCAAATGGGTCCCTAGGGTTCCTAGGGCCCCTAGGGTTCCTAGGGCCCCTAGGGTCATATGTTGTCATGAAATGCATCGAGAGGGTTCATAGGTTAACCTATGACCCCTCTAGATGTAGGGCCCATTTTTCGTTGCACCAAAAGCCATGACTATTAGTGAACATGGAACACCACATAATTAACCACCTGTGGGCAGGGGAGCACGTCGCATCACCCAACAATCTCCCCCTCGACGCGCATACCAGGTGCTTACGCGGGTCGGGAAGGCTCCGGGGAGATTTGAACCCATGACCAAGCCAAAACCAAGCTCTGATACCAATTGTAGGGCCCATTTACCGTTGCACCAAAAGCCATGACTGTTAGTGAACATGGAACACCACATAATTAACCACCTGTGGGCAGGGGAGCGCGTCGCATCACCCAACAATTTCCCCCTCGACGCGCATACCAGGTGCTTACACGAGTCGGGAAGGCACCGGTGAGATTTGAACCCATGACCAGGCCAAAACCAGGCTCTGATACCAATTGTAGGGCCCATTTGCCGTTGCACCAAAAGCCATGACTGTTAGTGAACATGGAACACCACATAATTAACCACCTGTGGGCAGGGAAGCGCGTCGCATCACCCAACAATCTCCCCCTCGACGCGCATACCAGGTGCTTACGCGGGTCGGGATGGCACCGGGGAGATTTGAACCCATGACCAAGCCAAAACCAGGCTCTGATACCAATTGTAGGGCCCATTTACCATTGCACCAAAAGCCATGACTATTAGTGAACATGGAACACCACATAATTAACCACCTGTGGGCAGGGGAGCACGTCGCATCACCCAACACTAGATGCATTGGAACGAACCAAATGCATCCCTATGGGCCCTAGAGACATACATTGTTATGAAATGTGTTGAGAGGGGTCATAGGTTAACCTATGACCCCTCTCTATGCATTCGAACCAACCAAATGCGTCCCTAGGGGTTTGAGGGCCCTTAGGGACATATGTTGTCATGAAATGCATCGAGAGGGGTCATAATTTAACCTATGACCCCTGTTGACACATTATAACCAACCAAATGTGTCACTAGGGGTCCTGGGTCCCCTAGGGACATATGTTGTCATGAAAAGTGTCAAGAACAGTCATAGGTTAACCTATGACCCCTCTCAACACATTGGAACCAACCAAATGGGTCCCTAGGGGTCCTAGAGCCCCTAGGGACATATTTTGTCATGAAATGTGTCGAGAGGGATCATAGGTTAACTTATGACCCCTCTCAACACATTGGAACTTACCAAATGCATCCCTAGGGCCCCTAAGGACATTTAGTGTCATGAAATGCATAGAGAGGGGTCATAGGGTAACCTTTGACCCCTCTCGATGCATTGGAACAAACCAAATGAACATATGTTGTCATGAAATGTGTCGATAGGAGTCATAGGTTAATTTGTGACCCCTCTTGACGCTTTTGAACTAACCAAATGCGTCCCTAGGGGCCTTAGGGCCCCTAGGGACATATGTTGTCATGAAATGAGTTGATAGGGGTAATAGTTTAACCTATGACCTCTCTTGATGCATTGGAATCAACGAAATGGGTCCCTAGGGGTCCTAAGGCCCCTAGGGAAATATGTTGTTATGAAATGCATTGAGAGGGGTCATAGGTTAACCTATGGCCATTCTCGATACATTAGAACCAACCAAATGTGTCCCTAGTGGTCTTAGGGCCCCTGAAGACATATGTTATCATGGGATGCATCGATATGGGTCATAGGTTAACCTATGACACCTATCGACACATTAGAACCAATTAAATACGTCCCTATGGCTCCTAGGGCCCCTACAGACATATTTTGTCATAAAATGTGTCAATAACCTATGAACATTCTGTACGCATTGGAACAAACCAAATGCATCCCTGGGTGCCCTAGGGCCCCTAGGGACATATGTTGTAATGAAATATATCAAGAAGGGTCATAAGTTAACCTATGACCCCTCTCGATACATTCAAACCAACCAAATGTGTCTAGGGACATATGTTGTCATGAAATGCATTGAGAGGGGTCATAAGTTAACTTATGACCAATCTCCACATATTGAAACCAACCAAATGGGTCATTAGGGGTCCTAGGGTCCCTAGGGACATATGTTGTCATGAAATGCATTGAGAGGGGTCATAGGTTAGCGTATGACCCCTCTCGACGCATTGGAACCAACCAAATGCATACCTAGGGTCCCTAGGGCCCCTAGGGATATATATTGTAATGAAATGCGTCGAGAGGGGTCATAGGTTATGACCCCTCTCGACGCATTAGAACTAACCAAATGCATCCCTAGGGTCTCTAGGGCCCCTAGGGACATACATTGTCATGAAATGCATCGAGAGGGGTCATAGGTTAATCTATGACCCCTATCAAAGCATTAGAAGCAACCAAATACATCCCTAGGGGCCCTAGGGCCGCTAGGAACATATTTTGTCATGATATTTGTCGATAGGTTAACCTATGACCCCTCTCGACACATTGGATCCAACTAACTATGTCCCTAGGGGCCTTAGGGCCCCTAGGGACATATGCATTTATGAAATTTGTTGAGAGGTGTCATAGCTTAACCTATGACTCCTCTTGATGCATATGACCCCTTTCGATGCATTCAAACCAACCAAATGTGTCCCTAGGGGCCCTAGAGCTCCTAGGGACATATGTTGTCATGAAATGTGTTGAGAGAGGTCATAGGTTAACCTATGACACCTCTCGATGCATTGGAACTAACCAAATGTGTCCCTAGGGGTCCAAGAGCCCATAGGGACATATGTTGTCATGAAATGCATCGAGAGGGGTCATAGGTCTCGACACATTTGAAGCAACCAAATGCATCCCTAGGGGCCCTAGGAACATATGATGTCATGAAATGCATTAGGAGGGGTCATAGTTTAACTTATGACCCCTCTTGACGCATTTGAACCAAACAAGTACATTCCTAGGGGCCTAGGGCCCCTAGGGACACATGTTGTCATGAAATGTGTCAATAGGGGTCATAAATTAACCTACAACCCCACTTGATGCATTGGAACTAACCAAGTGGGTCCCTTAGGGACATATGTTATTATGAAATGCGTCAAGAGGAGTCTTAGGTTAACCTATGACCCCTCTTGATGCATTAGAACCAACTGAATGTTGCCCTAGGGGTTTTACGGCCCATAGGGACATATGTTGTCATGAAATGTGTCGATAGGGTTCATAGGTTGACCTATGACCCCTCTCAATGCATTAGATCCAACCAAATGCATCCCTAGGGGTCCTAGGGCCCTTAGGGACATATATTGTTATGAAATGTGTCGATACAGGTCATAGGTTAACCTAGGATCCCTCTTGATGCATTGGAACCAACCAAATGCATCCCTAGGGGACCTAGGGCCCCTACGGACATACATTGTCATGAAATACATCAAGAGGGGTCATAGGATAACCTATGACCCCTCTCAACATATTCAAACCAACCAAATGTGTCCCTAGGGGCCCTAGGGTCCATAGCGACATACATTGTCATGAAATGTGTCGAGAGGGGTCATAGGTTAACCTTTGACCCCTCTTGACACATTGGAACCAACCAAATGGGTCCCTAGGGTGCTAGGGCCCCTAGAGACATTTGTTGTCATGAAATGCATTGAAAGGGGTCATAAGTTAACCTATGACCCCTCTTGATGCATTCAAATCAACCAAATGCATTCCTCAGGCTCTTAGGGCCCCTAGGGACATACACTATCATGAAATGCATTGAGAGGGGTCATATGTTAACCTATGACACTTCTCAACTAATTGGAACCAACCAAATGGGTCCCTATGGGTCTTAGGGCCCCTAGGGACATATGTTGTCATGAAATGCATCAAGAGGACCTATGACCCCTCTCGACACATTGGAACTAGCCAAATGCATCCCTAAGGCCCCTAGGGCCCCTACGGATATATATTGTCATGAAATGCCTCTCGATGCATTAGAACCAACCAAATTCATCCCTAGGTGTCTTAGGGCCCTTAGGGATATATGTTGTCATGAAATGGATCGAGAGGGGTCATAGGCTAACTTATGACCCCTCTCAATGCATTAGAACCAACCAAATGCTTCCCTAGGGGCCCTAGGGCCCTTAGGGACACACGCTGTCATGAAATGCATCTAGAGTGGTCATAGGTTAACCTATGACACCTATTGACACATTGGAACCATCTAAATGCATCCCTAGGGGCCCTAGGGCCGCTAAGGACATATGTTGTCATGAAATGCGTTGATAGGGGAGGTTAACCTATGACCCCTCTTGACGCATTAGAACCAACCAAATGTATCCCTAGGGGTCCTAAGACCCCTAGGGCCATATATGTTGTCATGAAATGCATCGATGGGGGTCATAGGTTAACCTATGACCCCTCTTGATGCATTGGAACCAATGCCACTAGTGACATTCGTTGTCATGTAATGCATCAAGAGGGGTCGTAGGTTAACCTATGATCCCTCTCGATGCATTGAATTCAATCAAATGCATCCGTAGGGGCCCTAGGGCCCCTAGGGACATATGTTGTCATGAAATCTATCAAGAGGGGTCATATGTTAACCTATGACCCCTCTCGATGCATTCTAACCAACCAAATGCGTCTCTATGGGCTCGAGGGCCCATAGGGACATATGTTGTCATGAAATGCATCGATAGGGGTCATAGGTCCTGTCAACACATTAGAACCAACCAAATGGATCATAGGTCATAATAATAATAATAATATATGTTGTCTATACTATATTTAATAATTATAGTAAAAATCATAATAATATAATATAATAATCATATATATATATATATATATATATAATTTATAGGTCATAACAATAACAATAACAATAATAACATATATTATGTTATTATATTTAATAATAATAGTAATAATAATAATAATATAATATAATAATCATATATATATTAATAGGTAATAATAATAATAACATATATTATCATATTTGATAATAATATAATATAATAATCATAATAATATAATATAATAATCATATGTAATAATAATCATAAATAAATCAAATATAATAATAATCATATATATATTAATCATACATAAGTTAATGAAATTTGTTTACATTGCCCATAATTCCCTCCAAAATTTTGAAATCATTATTGGATATCTGATTTAATATTGGATATTCAATCTAATATCGGATACCCAATTAAATTGGCATAATTTTCCCAACATATTCCTTGTCACTGCAAGTCGAACAACATCGCTTTTTGTGGGCCATTTTCACGAGTTTTGGGAAAACTGACTTATTTGGGCCTAAATGATAAAAAAGGTTCAATAATATATTATTAGGTCTTTGATATTGTCATTTGAATGGGGAGCAGTAGTCGTCAAAAGGCTAAACAAAAAAGGAAGATATCGAATGAAGACATTATGACATATAGGGAAAGGGACAAGGTAAATCACTGAAGGAAAAGACAAGGTATGTTAAATGTGAGTCAAGTGGATGATGTATTGGTTGAAGGCGAAATCATAGAGTTAGATAATGAATATGTGTAGTTGGAGAATGAAAATGTACCAATTGATAATGATAATGCGAAGATTGAAAATTTAGAGAATGAAATGCTACCAGGTCATAATGTAAATTGCATGATTGACCATGCTGAACATGACAATGCACAAGAACCTTACATATCTCCTAATTATAATTGACATGAAGGTTCTAGAACACCAAAATGGATTATTGAAATTGATGAAATGATTATTACCAATTTGGAAGGGAAAAAATCAGAAAGAATCATTTGATTATGGGCTTCAAGACTAAATAAGATGTTTTTCGGCAATAAGATAGTGGTGGAGTAGTGTCAGCTTTTTGTGCACTTATTACAGATGCAAAAGATGAGACCTGTGCTTTCCAAATTGAAGATTCATGTCAATAAAAAATTGGAAAGAAATGCTATTATTATGAACAATCTTTTTAGTGCTCTCAATAGCATTGGAAAAAATAGTAGGGAGAAGGATAAGAGAGCTGCTCAAAGGGTTATTATAACCTCTTTGGTAAGTCATCATTTGAGAAAGGGTAGATATATGACTACTTTGAGAAGAACACTTAGTAGACGAGAGAGAATTTATGATCCCCTTCAAATGAAACATGGGCTTTTGGTGGGAGACTTCCATGTTTTGATAAGAAGCTATTCGATGAGGTGAAGGAAGAAATTACACTATTGTGGCACTCTAGCTCAAGAGTATCACCCAATGCTAAAGATGTGTTAAAGTTGAGAATTGGCATCCGAGACCGTACACCATATCCTAAACATTATTTGGAGATAAGTGAAACTATTTTGTTTAAACAATTTAGAGAGTCATCCTAGTCTTCATATCTCACAAAGGCCTTTTGAATTTTTGCACCCATTTTATTGTGTGCCACTTAAAATTCAAAATACATATTGCAAATATCATGTCAAGTTTTCTATGCACCATGAACTATTACGCTGCATCTATTCTAATTTTCATAGTAAAGAAATGTTAAAGAATTGTGGTGCTAGTGGTATTCCAAAATCATCAAGAGACTTGCTAGATCAATTTTTATGTCGTAGAGTTGATGGTTATTTCTTTTATAGAAATGCTTGCTTAAATGAGAAGTGTTCAGAATGTGGTGGCTTATCCAATTTTGACACATGTTTCTATGAGGGGTGTGAACAAGATCTTGGGAAGACAATAGTAAAAAAAAAGTATATGAAACAATGAAATACACATTGAAGAGTGGGGTTGAGGGCTCTACATGTGAATTGGTTGGAAAAGAAATCTCTGTGGCTAGTTTTATTTTAGATTCCAAGACAAATTTTTTCTACAAGTATGCAAGACATACAAGTCTCAGTGGTTGGATCAACAATTTAGAATGTGTAAGGAGACTTTTCCCATTGGCACTATTATATTAGTTGTTGACTTTGCTAAGAACTACACATTATAGCCTCAAAATGAGATGCAATCTCAATATTACAACTCCATTTAGATTGCTATTTTCATCCACATAACATATAGAGATGCCCCTGATAGTGCGGAAGATAATCAGAAGATTATTAGAGAGTATCATTTTTATATGAGTGATGATAGATCTCACTCTCACGAGTTTGTACATCATTGTTTTTGAGAATTATTTTTATTTCTTATAGGGGCATGAAATTGCTATGGATAGAAATATCATTTGGTCAGATAATGGTAGAGGTCAATTCAAGAATGCTCGCATATTTTATTGGTTGTGTAGGATGCATGTAGAGAGGGGGGTGCCTCATATTTAGATTTTTTTTGAGTCGGACCATGGGAAAGGGGAACATGATGGAGCAAGAGAATGTGTGAAGAGAGCTCTAGTTAAGGAGCAATTGAATATTTCAAGAGTAGAGCTTCTTGATGCTCGTAGCATTGTTGATTGGTGTAGTTCAACATTATCACAGGGGGGACTCTTAATTCAATAGTTAATAGGTTCTTTTGGTTGGTCGAGGAAGGGTCCATAGGTGATAGATCAGATTGTGCTATAGTGAGAGGCTCATCAAAAATACATTCATTCTGGAGCTCTAATTCTAGTAAATGGACCATTTGTACATGACAACTAGCTTGTTTTTGTCCTAGTTATTTTTAGTGTGATTCGGATCATTGTGAGTTGAGTGAGTGGATGGACACATGGGCTCCACATTATATTACTCCATTGTCTATCATACCCTCTGTCAGAAATGATGACATGTGGAAAGTTCACTAAAGCATAACCATCTATCAGATCTTCTTCAGCTAGGACATGTCTTTGCATTGGTTGCACCACAGGGGAATGACGAGAAATTAGATTATTGGTTAGTACATTGTGTAAGAGGTAAACAAAAGCTTGCATAACTGATCACAGATGATGATGGATTCACATATCTTACTGGTTCAATGGTTGTCGTTGGAACATGGCTAGAAACATACATGCTTGGAAAGAATGGAATTCCTACATTCGAAGACTATCAGAAGCACAAAATAATTCTCATATATTTGCATCTTATTATAGCAACAAATGTAAAGTTGTTGAAGCATCAAGGAAGACCAAAAGTAAAAGAACTTTTTACTATTGCTAATGTTGACCATGAAGCCTTGTTGGAGACCCTAAAACATAGAGAGGACCCTACTAGAACACTTGACTAGGTATATTTACTTATGTTATTTTTTTCATAATGATTTGGTGAATCGATGATTATCTTGTTTAATACAATAAGTTACTAATATTTTTTATGATATTGGAATGTAGGTACATCATGAAGAGTAGCCATTCATGAAGATAAAAAACTAAATAAGGAGTAGAATGAAGAAAAATCTATTCTATTTTTGACACTATAATTTTTGACAATACTTTTATTGACACTTCGATTTTTGACACTGCTATTTTTGACACTATGATTTTTGATAGTTGTGTATTGATGTAATAATGATGAAACATTTGATATATTGTAAATGTAAACTTGTTGATTTAATGAAAGAAACAAAGATGATTTTACTTAATGCAATTTATGTGGAGGGACCTAAAGAATGATGATTTTAATACATACTAACACCAAATATGCACTGTGCCCAATGCCAAAAAATTGAGAGAGGAAAAAAATAATTTTTTTCTTTTAATACTAACCCTAGTGACACCCTTGTTCTAGCTATGAAGAGCCTCCATCATCCATGACCACCCCATACCGAGGAGTCTCCAAGATGCTCTAAGTGCATGTTGAGGTCAATCTTTCGAGGGTCATAAATTGAAGCTTGTGGGGGTTATTGATGGAACATTGAATGCTATAGGATGGTCATGTCAAGGCCTTAAATAACCTATCTCATTTTTGAGAGATCACATTCTATTTGGATTTGGCACAGTGATCTCACTCGATGCCAAAACTCACAGTGTGCCTCAGTTCATAGGTGCACCACAATGTAACTTTGAAACCACTGATCTTGGCATCAAATCATCAACACCATTATCTTTGGATGCTGGGTGAACCCTAGTGACACCCTTGTTCCAGCCGCAGAGAGCCTCCATTGTCTGTGTCCACCCTGCATCGAAGAGTCTCCAAGGTGCTCTAAGTGTTTATCGAGGTCGATCTTTCGAGGGTCGTAACTTGGAGCTTTTGAGGGCTATTGATGAAATGTCAAATGCTATAGGACAATCATCTTGAGGCCTAAAATGAACTATCTCATTTTCAAGAGATCACATTTTGTTTGGATTTGGCACACTGATCTCACTCGATGACAAAACTCGCAGTGTGCCTCAATTTATAGGTGCACCACAACTTAACATTAAAACTGTTGATCTTGGCATCAAATCATCAACTCTATTAGCCCCAAATGGCCAAGTGAGCCCTAGTGATACCCTTGTTCTAACTATGAAGAACATCCATTGTCCGCGACCACCCCATACCGAAGAGTCTCCAAGGTTCTCCAAGTGCATATTGAGTTTGATCTTTTGAGGGTCATAAATTGGAGCTCATGAGGGCTATCGATGAAATGTGAAATGCTATAGGATGGCCATGCCAAGGCCTAAAATAACCTATCTCATTTTTGAGAGTTCACATTCTGTTTGGATTCAGAACAATGATCTTTCTCGATGCCAAAACTCGCAGTGTGCCTCAGTTCATAGGTGGACCACAGTTTAACTTTGAAACTGATGATCTTGGAATCAAATCATTAGTGCCATTAGCTCTAGATGGGTAGGTGAACCCTAGTGACACCCTTGTTCTGGCTGCATAGAGCCTCCCTCATTTGCGGCCACCCTATACTAAAGAGTCTCCAAGGTGCTCTAAGTGTGTATTCAAATCAATCTTTCGAGGGTCATAACTTGGAGTTCGTGAGGGATATCGATGAAATGTTGAATGTTATGGGATGGTAATGTTGAGGCCTAAAATCACCTATCTCATTTTTGAGATATCACATTTCATTTGGATTCGGCACATCGATCTTAATCGATGCCAAAACTCGCAGTGTGCCTCAGTTCATAGGTGCACACCACAACTTAACTTTGAAATCGTTGATCTTGGCATCGAATCATCAGTTCCATTAGCTCTAGATGGGTAGGTAAACCCTAGTGACACCCTTGTTCTAGTTGTGGAGATCATCCATCGTCCTCGGCCACCCATACTAAAGAGTCTCCAAGGTGCTTTAAGTGTGTATCGAGGTTGATCTTCCAAGGGTCGTAACTCAGAGCCCATGAGGGCTATTGATGAAACATTTAATGCTATAAGATAGTCATGCCAAGGCCTAAAATAACTTATCTCATTTTTGAGAGATCACATTCTGTTTGGATTCAACATAGCGATATTGCTCAATGCCAAAGCTTGCAATGGGCCTTAGTTTATAGTGCACCACAACTTAACTTTGAAACTACTAATCTTGGCTTCGAATCATCAAAGAATTTAGATTTGGATGGGTGGGTGAACCCTAATGACACCATTTTTCTAACCATGGAGAGCCTCCATCATCCGTGGCCACCCCATACTAAAGAGTCTCCAAGGTGGTCTAAGTGCGTATCGAGGTCAATCTTCTGAGGGTCATAACTCAGAGCTCGTGAGGGCTATCAATGAAATGTTTATTGCTATAGGATGTTAATATTGGGACCTAAAATAACCTATCTCAGTTTTGAGAGATCACATTTTTTTTGGATTCGACACAACGATCTCGCTCAATGCCAAAAATCGCAGTGTGCTTCAGTTTATAGGTGCACCATAGCATAACTTTGAAATTGCTGATCTTGGCATCAAATCATTAGTACCATTAGCTCCAGATGGGTGGGTGAACCCTAGTGACACCCTTGTTCCAATCATGGAGAGCCTCCATTTTCTGTGGCCACCCTATACCAAAGAGTCTCCAAGGTGCTCTAAGTGCGTATCAAGGTTGATCTTTCAAGGGTCGTAACTCAGAGCTCGTGAGGGCTATTGATAAAATGTCAAATGCTACAAGATGATCATGCTGAGGCCTAAAATAACCTATCTCATTTTTGAGAGATCACATTCCATTTGGATTTAGAACAACAATCTCGCTCAGTGCCAAAACTCGCAGTGTGCCTCAGTTCATAGGTGCACCACAACTTAACTTTGAAACCATTGATCTTCGCATTGAATCATCAGTACCATTAGCTCTAGATGTGTGGGTGAACCATAATGACACCCTTTTTTTGGTCGTAGAGAGCCTCCATCATCTGTGGCCACCCTATACTGAGGAGTCTCCAAGGTGCTCTAAGTGCATATTGAGGACAATCTTTTGAGGGTTGTAACTCAGAGCTCGTGAGGGCTATCGATGAAACATTGAATGCTACAAGATGTTCATGCCAAGGCCTAAAATAATCTGTCATTTTCAAGAGATCACATTCTATTTGGATTTGACATAGCGATCTTGCTTGATGCCAAAACTTGTAGTATGCCTCAGTTCATAGGTGCACCACAACATAACTTTGAAACCACTGACCTTGGCATCAAATTGTTAGTTCCATTAGCTTTAGATGGGTGGGTGAACCCTAGTGAGACCCTTGTTTTGGCCCCAGAGAGCCTCCATCATCCGCGACCACGCCATATCGAAGAGTCTCCAAGGTGCTCTAATTGCGTATCGAGGTCAATCTTCTGAGGGTTGTAACACAGATCTTGTGAGGCTATTGATAACCCCTTACCAAGTTTGGTGAACTCATCTAATTAAGAATTTAAAGTTATAGCAAAAATTGCTCAAAATTGCAAAAGTTGCAAAATTGCAATTTTGCAAGTTTTGCAACCTTTGCTTGCAAAGTAAAAATGAATGCACAGAGTTAGTTAGGGGTTTGAGCATGAAAATACAAGGTTGGAAACACCTAAATAAGGTGTGAAATGATAGAATGCATTAATGAAGCTAGTTTACATAAAAGTTTCATTATATGCAAAATATGGCTTAGAAGGCTAATCATGGGAATGTAAGGGATTATAGGGTTTGTAGTACTATATAGGATGAAAAATGTCTTATTAGGGCCTTTAGATGTTGATTAGATCAATAATGGGCAAACAATGTACTGATTAATAAAAATTAATAAAACAAAGTCTCTTTCTACAATTTGTATCATTTTCCATTGTTACACTTTGTTGGTAAGATGTTTTTAATGAGATTGTCAAAGGAAGATTGTTTTGTCACAGAATTTTGAGTGCTTGTGTAGGGGCCATATCTCAATTTTCCACTGTTGTATTGGCCTGATTTTTTGGATATGTTATGGAGGGTCATGTGATCTAATTACTCAATGATTGGATTGAGGAAATGAAGTATGGTTCAAAAGTTATGAATGATTGTGTTTGGGTCTATAGAAAGGACAACAAGAAGGTATGTTTTGGATGATTTGGTTCCTAAGTTTTTTTAGGTGGATCAGTATGTGTAATTTGATCAATGTGAGAAATGTATAGATGTTATTCATATGGATATGATACTGGGGAACCAAGTTAAAAAGGTTTGATCCAATCAAGTCTCTTAAGTTGGGATATTTTGAGGTTATGTTGAAATTGAAAAGTTGTAGTATGAGGATAGTAACAAAGTGAAGGGCTAGTTATCAAAGATTATGAGTCTAGTAATGAGTTCATGGTTGGGAATAGAATCCATGGTTGAGGAGTGGAGTCCTTAAGTGTGTTGAGATTAGATTTGAAGCCAAGAGTTAGTTTCAAGGTTGAAGGTGAAGTTTAGAATTAGTTTATGGGTTATGTGAACCTTGTTTAGGAGGTTAAAAAGTGTGTTGATGTTATTTTCTAAAATGCCATGAATCTTTGTTGAAGCCTTTGAGTTCATCCTAATTCCTTGATAGACTTGTAAGAATTTTTTGAAGGGGAAAATTCACCCAAGAACTAAGAACTCAAACACAAGCACACAGTAGACCAAAGAGAGAGAGAGAGTGTATGATCAGAATGACAATGTATTCAATATACCATGATTATTTATTAAGAGTACACTAGGAGTGCCTGTATATAAAGGCCTCTCAGAAAGCACCTAGAATGTCTCTAGAAACAACTAGAAGATAAGACAACTAAGCACTTTATCCAACATTCTAGATGAGTGGATAAGAATGACAAAGTGTCATATGTGTGTAGAATATTCCTGTGTTGTAGAGAACATGTGCTTAAAAAGAGGTGTGGACCCCTATGATGTCATCATGACAATTTAAAAGAGTGCACAAACTCCTAAGTGTCTCACAATTAAAATAATGCAAAATAATAAACTAATGCATTAACCTAAGTAAACTTAAGTAAGTGTAATAAGTAAATACTTATTTACACCAACAAGACTACCATCCTTTTGTGAATCCCCTTACTTAACTTATTGTTTAGCGTAATAAGTAAATACTTATTTACACCAACAAGACTACCATCCTTTTGTGAATCCCCTTACTTAAATTATTGTTTATTAAAGGTGTACCGAAGGGCTCTGCATCATTCTATCAAGATAAGGAATAAATCCAATCTAAAACTAAAATGACAAGGAAAACAATGGTTTTCTATATGTCACTCATTTCTATGGTTTCTATTTATAAATAAGGTTTTCCTATTTTTCTTGCTATGAATCACATGATAGAAAGTGAACTCTCATATATTAACTATAGAATTTTTAATAGAAAAAAGATATAACTCATGATAGCATTTCAAATTAAACATTGCATCCAAATTTGATAATAAAGGTTGTTAAAATTTTATTCACAAATTATTGCATTTGAATCAAATATAACAAACATGATCAAAATTAATGATATTCCATAAACATGAACAATACACACTATCCATGATAAATTGAACAATACTAGATGCTAAATTAATATGTATATCATTGTGCACATAAATGAAAAAAATATATATCAAAATACATGTATCCATAGAAAAATTACACAAATATATATAAAAGTTCATGTATCCATAGACAAATTACACAAATATATATCAAAATACATAGATCCATATACAAAATGTGGCTGATCATGCCATTGGAATGTGTATAATATCAATATTTTTGTAAACAATGTGGCATATGCCATCTCAAAATGTCACATGACACATTCTATGACAACTATACTATCCTAGGCTGCTGGTGGATGATCAAAATGCAGCCTCTTTGTTGCACTAGGTAGATCAGATGCCTCTTACATAAACAAAAATGGAAAACCCAAAGTTAGACTACTAAATTTATATGATTCTTTATATCTAACATTGAATTACTCAAATGCATAATGATCTTTTTTTAAATGAAGATTTATACTATTAAAATTTCATCATAGATACCTCTCTCATTTACCTCTTGCGCCAGTCAGGAGTCCTCTCATATGTCCTCGAGAATGCTTGTACCTCGTTGATTATGGGCCATGTATGTTCAAATATGTTTGTCAGATGAATCTACAACTTAAAATATAACATTATAATTCATAGCATGCTAAATTTATAACATATAATCAAGAATTCAAACTACAACTTACCTGTGTCAGCTCCTCCTCAGGGTATAGTGGCTACATCATCAAAAATACAAAACTCTACCATCCAACCTCGTGTGCACTAGGAGTTTCCGATGAGATACAAAATACTAGTTGTTAATATCACATTTATCAGTTTTGAATTTATTTAGGAAGATAAAGAAAATAAAAAATAAATGATGCTTATACATACAATGGGGCTCTCAGTGCAAATGGAAATGCTAGAGCGTCTACGACATGAAATCTACATGGACTCATCGCTAGTAGCCACACCCTATAAAATAAAAAATGTAATTAAATTTCATTACCACAAAATTTTTACAAGAATGCATCGATATTTAATCAAATAGAAAGCACCTAATTACCTTTCCCTTGTCAATGGGTCTTGGCTCATCCCTCACACTTTGTCCCCCAGGGACAGGTGATACCTGCAAGAAAAAAGGAAGATTAGAAACCATATATGCTACTTGATATCAAATAGAAAAAATAATGAGAACACAACATAATGTACCATAGATATCTCAAGGCCAAATGAAATAGCCGAGAGCATGGCATCATCAACCTATCTCGGCTCCTCCTCAGTCATCAACTAAACATGAATGAAGATCACATACATGTATAAGTTAGTATGGGTTAAAAATTAAAATTACTCTATTATAAAGATTAACTTTAAATCACATATGTTGTAACAAAAAAATGTATACATGTACCAAAACAAAAGGAGTCCATGCCTCTGCATGCCCCTCCTCTCTCACATCAAGGCTTGTAGCCTTTGCATGCACATTTGGCATATCCTTGTCAAATACAAATTGATACTTAGAAAGATCACCTATGTGACCCAGAAAAATATTATTGCACGTTATGCAAGTATGGGGCACACAAATATGTGATGAGCTCGCTGATGATGAACTTGTGCTAACATCATCAACACGGGAAGGCAACAATAACCTAGTTTGGGATATCAATAGGCTACTCAATCTATGGATGGCTCTAATAGTTTGAGAGGTAGTCTCTACAATGATATCAGGATGCTGCACTCGAGGAGGGGGGGAGACATCAGTAGGGGGAACAAAAGTGCCAGCCTTCTTCCATTGGGAAGAGGGTCTATCTTGACGAGCTCCTTCTCCTACACCCATGTTGGGCTTCATGCTCCAATAGTTCACCTTGAGGCCCAACACAAATTCTGCATACGATTTTCTAAGGAAATAAAATGATACCTCTAAATTTCTATGTGGAGGGATGTCAAAAACCACCCACCAATGATCCCAAAAGTTCACACATATGGCATCATTTGTGCACCATTTAATCGATAGTTTGGGCTTTTTGCAGTCGATTGGTAAACTAGTTTTTGGGTTTGCAAAAAGGGCAACCAAATCATCTTTACTTATATTGAGGGCTACGACCTCATCATAGTCCAACCCATCATCAAACATCTAATGCATTTCTTCACGCCAACAAAGAGCAACATTTTGTTTTTTGGTAAGTGTTTCAATGTTATCCACTATGGTGTTTAATGTGGATAACATAGGAACCAATGCGGGTACAGTATTATATGTTGTTTGCAAAGCCCTTAATTTAGTGAGATTTTCAAATATCAAATCCTTGATTCGAGGAGGGTTTTGAGGGGCTAGGGGATCATTTGGTGGATGATTTTGAGGGGGCACTGGATCATTTGGTGGGGGGTTATGAGGAACAATATTTCTTGCCTCAGTATCATCATTTCAATCAGCCATACCTATTAATTCGCAAAACATAATTTCTCTTAAAAAAACCTAAATTTCAACAATTTCTATTAAAAAAAACCCTAAATTTTAACAAATTCAATTAAAACTAACAATTTTATAATAAAATTTAACAATTTTATAATAAAATTGTTTGAAAACATTAAAAAAACAAAAAATCACTAATCTATATCGTGTATCCATTAACGGATCAAATATCAGAGCTCAAAACACAAAATGCAATGTGAACTAATAGCCCTCGAGTTTTGCTTTTTAAAAAAAAATCATAGTACTGGTATTAGGTATCCGATTTCATATTGGAAATTCGATAATATTGGGCATCCGATATGAAATTGGATACTTGATAAGGCTTGGGCCTACTTTTTAGCTTTGGTATCAAGATGGGTGGAAAAAAGTTAGAGTGGATTTTGAAATGCTTTTAGATTTTTTCAAACTTTATTTTTTTCACATCGCCAGTTTTTGGCACACTATGATCTTGCACATACCCATATATGGTAGACATTTATCTTAGGGCCCGTGATTGAAAGTTATAGATTGGATGTGTTGATCATATGAGATTGATTTGGTATACCTTTCGAGGTATGGATAATTGGATGGGTTGGCACTTAATGTGGGTGTTATTTCAGCTATGGATAATGTGGTTACCTTTGGATCAGGTGTTTGTGCTTGGCATTCTCAGTTGGTACATAACCTTATTATTCTTATGTGATAGGTTAGTTGTCTTTCTCTTTGGATGGATTCTATATATGTCTGGTGGTGGTAGCATTATAGGAGAAAGGATCATTCATGTTCAAGGCACTCAATACTTTGATTTTGTTACAACTACATAGATGGATCACACTCTGTACTTTTATCCATGATGATGGATGTGCTAGGAGGGATTGTTTCCTTGTTCACTTATGTGGCTATTCATTGACCCTATGCAATGTATACAAAAAGTGGGAGATTTTTAAGATTGTGTGTTGCAAACATTACATAATATATTTATATTATATTATATTTTAAATATGTAATGTTGTCACTAGGAGCACATAGATAGACATGCAACATATAGAGATTTATATGCAATATTATTCATTGAGTTGTAGTGATAATATTTGATGTAATTATTTAATTATTTTATGTAATACCACTTGGTGGTTTTGTGGGAGCTTGCTACTATAAAAGAAACCACATGGGTAGTTGTTGAGCAAGACAAGGTGAGATAGATTATCCAAGAGAGCATTTGTGGAGGTTGGAAGCATGCAATGGGATGTGTGGACTCGTGCTTATTTACATGGATTGCTTGGTGGTGGCTATGGCTTTAAAGAATTGCATGGTTGTATTGTAATGGTGTTTTGGTTGAATAATGCATAATGATGGATATTTTTTGTGGTTGGGGTTTTTTTCCCTTAATTTATTTTTGCTATAAAATATTTAAAGAAATAAATTAAGAGACGTATTTGCCACTTCCTAACCCTATAGGACCATGGAAAATCAAACTATGGACTTTGTTAGGGGATTACCCACGAGTAAGCATGAACATGACTACTTGTTTGTCATAATAAATAGGTTTAAAAAGATGTCTCAATTAATACCAGGCAAAGGTATATTGTAGATGTCTCAATTAATACCAGGTAAAGGTATATTATAGATAAACATGTAAATATGAGATTTATCTACTAATTATAGGTGTAATTTTTAATTATCACATTTCATTTCTTTGAAAAAAAAGATGTACTATTTTTTGGAATTGTTCATTTATTTGGGGAATATGAATGGATAGAAAGTGCAAAAAACTAATTTCTTTAGATCAATTCATAAATGGATGAACAAACATATGTGGTGAATTGGAATTTAAGTCATAAAATGTATATATAATAATAAGTATTGCAAGACTTGTGATGAATCTCTTCTTGAAATACAACACCATTTTAATAATTGTAAAATTTGCTCTTTGACAAATTGATAAGAATTGATTTTTTATTTTAGAAGATAATGTATGACTTTCCTTAAGAAAGATTACAAGAACATGCCAAGAAAATTATAAAGACCTTCAATAACTTTACTTGGATCCATACTTGCCAAATTAAACTACACCTAGGGTTTGGAATCCAACTAATATTAAATGTACTTTGAAATCAATAGATATTTATATTTCTTCTACTTTTGAGAGGAACCTTCTAGGAGATGAGATGGAACTTTCATGACTAGAGGAAGGAAAAATGCTCTCAAAGTTTGCATTATACAGGGGCAGAGAAACCTTTTTTTTGACATTAAATGCAAGAATGTTATTTGTAATCTAAATTTGGTCTCTTTTTTAAAGAGTTTTGAAAATGCATTTAGGAACTACCTAATATTTATACTTTTTCTTTCATTAAATATTATCAAGATAGATAGGAATTGCCTCTATATATGATTTTTTGATTTTTAACTATCTTCATGCAATTAATGCTATTATTTATTAATGATTCCAAAATAGTAATAAATAAGTTTTGATTAATTAAATTCAATTATAACATGAAGGTATATAGATTAATTATAACAAGATATATAGATTAATTGCAATATAAAGATTTGTAAAATCTATTTTCACTTATTTATTTTTTGATATATTAAAAGATGATAAAATCAAATTAATTAATTAATTTAATAAAATAAAGTACAACTACTAAAAAATTTCTATAATTTTTTCTAAAATTGAATTAAAAATTGTGAGTGAAGTATAACCTTGATTTTCACATCTATTTATTATAAAAATGTTTAAATCAACAAGTGCCACATAGTGGCATGTACTTGCCTTATAATTTATTTGTATTTGTAAATTAAACTTATAGAATATAAATTGTTATGTTTTTATATTTTAAATAAATTTAATTCAGTCTAGTTCAAATGTTATGAAAATTATTGTGAAAAGTGAAAAATAATTCCTAATTAATAAATTTTGGAGTGTAGTTATAAATATATAAATAGAATAGTT
Source organism: Cupressus sempervirens (assembly GCA_028749045.1). Lineage (NCBI taxonomy): Eukaryota > Viridiplantae > Streptophyta > Pinopsida > Cupressales > Cupressaceae > Cupressus > Cupressus sempervirens. Next base: position 13,004,273 of record CM053785.1, on the reverse strand, counting down.
GAAAAAATGAAAAAATACATTACTTTTAAAAATGAAAAAATTCCATTAGTTACCAAAATTATATATTAGCATCTAGATAACTCTTTTTTAGCATAGACAATGAAATCAATGTTAAAATTAATGTGGCATCTATGTCTCTACATTATATTTACAATTGATCTTTTTAAAATATATTAAATTTATTTCTTGATTATAGTTTATATTCCGGATATTAATTTTTTTTTTTAATGAACTTCCACTCCCTTCTTTCAAAATTTATTTTATTTTATTGCATTTTACTTGCTACATGTTAGTATCAAAATATATAGACCAAATTAAATAGTAATTTAGTGTTGCTAGTGTATATTTATCTATAAGCATCTTAATGAAATACTCTATATTAAAGGGTAGTATGTTTTTGTAACTTTTGTTATATCTTTTTCTAAAAAATCAAGCTTTTCTTTTGATATTTTATCTATGTCTTTTTGTATAATAGCTCTTAACAATGATTAGTATAAGTATAGAAATATTTACAAATAAATATTAAAACTTAAAAAATATGTCAAGTGGAAAAAATTAATTAACTAATTAATATTTTTTAATCTTAAAATTCAATTCAAAATGCACTTTAAAAAATTGTAGACCCAATATTTCGGTGGAAAAAAAGTAATATGAGGTGGCTCTGAGAAAAGGGCTCCTATAACACCAAATCAAATCAAAATCAGTTAATCATAATCGAGATAAAAATATTTTTTAATTTTTCAAATTATAAAAAGAAAATTTTAGAATTTTTTTTTAATAGAAAAATTATAATTTTTATTGATTACGGATGGAGAACTAATTACTAATTCTAAAAAATTGAATGCAATAGTATTTGCCTACAGCAAGTACAATAACAATATCTCTATATTCTTCTTCCTTCAAGTTACTACTCATAAAGCTCATTTATATATAGCTTTTAAATTAAAAAAAACTTGTTAAAAAATAATAACGTCAAATTCTAGATGGGTATAGATTGTTCTAGAAAGTAGATGTGAATAGAGTGTGAAAAAGTAATAAGGCCATTAGAATTTAGATTGTCTTACGAAGGTATACCAATATGCTATAACTGAAGTACAAACATATCCGCCACTAAACTTCATAGTTAAGTTAGTGTAGGGATTATAGAACGAGTGTCGCACCACTGTTGTTTATGAGCTACCAATAGAAGACCAACATTCCAAGCCAAATAACTTAAGCCAAAAAACTTAATTTAAACAAGAAAATGCGATTTAAGATTAACCACTCATAAAAAAAATACCAATGAGACTCAAAGTAGAGAATTCTCCACTTTCTGGTTTCTTCCGATGAGATAACGCGTGTGGGAATTGCTTTTCACATTGCCTTAAGCTCATACAAATTTCAAAATAACACTCATTCGTAGCTAACCTTCCACTTCTAACATTTCTACCAGTCAAATACAACGTGAAGGCATTATGTGCAGCTCTCTATAAATACCAACACAAATAGAACCACCCAGATTATGAACATCACAACTTGTGATAAGAGATATCTAGTAAAGAAAAGAGGATTGTGCTAGGAGATAGAGTGAAGAAAAGAGGAGTGTTTTAAGTTGTTATAATGCATCCAGGAGGACCTCCTCCACCGCCAGGTCCAGGAGGACCGCCGCCACCACCAGGCCCCCCTGGACCGCCTCCACCGCCAGGTCCAATAGGACCACCCCCGCCGCCAGGCCCTCCTGGACCTCCGCCACCACCAGTTTTAGGAGGGCCACCTCCACCACCACCAGGTCCAATAGGACCACCGCCACCAGGCCCTCCTGGACCGCCACCGCCACCAGGTCCTCCTGGACCTCCCCCTCCGCCAGGCCCAGGAGGACCTCCTCCGCCGCCAGGCCCAGGAGGGCCGCCTCCATGGTAGAGTACAGCTTATCTACCTTTACCTTGTAGCTTTCTATGCATGAACATCTGCAATTTACAAGTTATTTGTTTACTGCAATTACATCTGTACGGAGGACTAAGTTCATAATTGTTCAGACATATTTGTAAAAATAAAAACTACTATCAGATTTGTTATATATTTGGAATTATATTTGTAAATTATATAACCTTGAACTATAATGTTCGTCCTCGCTGTGGATATATGTATGGTTCTTTATTGTGAAAAGGGGTTGGAAGTTTATAAATGCAAAGTTTGAGTAACTTGCTGTGCAATATCTTTAGAAATATTGTAGTTTTATGCTTAGTCGATTGAGAGAAGATGTTAGACGCTTTTTTAATCCCTTTCTCAGAAGTCTTTAAATTTCGTTTAGCATTTTATGCTTTATCCCTTTGATCGTAGTAATTTTGAGGAGAGGATTGTACCATTTTACAGATAATGACATAAAATAGCGTGATTGGCGAGTTCAAGGGTATTGGCAATTCTTGTTGAAACAAGATAATAATCTCCCGCACACCTAAGAACGGTAGATTTCTGTTTAATAGTTTTCAGACGGAGGAGTATATCTATGGGTTTTCAATTTTGAATGTTGGATATTTATCATAGCTTTCTGATGTGCTAGAATTTATTTCGTAATCTGAGGATCTATAGTTTTTTTTTCATCTATATGTTGAAGCAATACATAATCGTATCTTCATATTGACTGATTCATCAAACACAATCTATTGTTTTTAATAGCCTCTAATTGTTTCGACTTCAATTCTGTTGGTGAATTGTCTAAAGGTTAAATCATTTTGGGCAAACTGCCAAGAAGTTCTATAGTAGAATATTATTTTTAGATCACTAATTCAAGGGTTTTTAGTTGGAATTCGACCCACATATCTTAGGGCTGGTTTGGTTGCGGGAATATAAAAACGGGAATAGGAATACCTATTATGGAATACTTATTCTCGAATAGAGAATGGGGTTATGTATTCTTGTTCTTGTTTGGTTCATCCAGAATCTGATGCGGAAGACACGGACTCAAAAATTTATGTTTTCTAAAATAAAAAAATTTGGAATAGGAATACGTATTCCTATTCCATCTATTTTGGTGGATTACCAAATCCTCATTTTTGAGCCAAAATTGGAATACGTATTCCAATTTTTTTCCTATTCCTATTCCGATTTGGTGCATCCAAACAGAGAATTACAATTTTCTAGAATACACATATGCCTATTCCACTTGTATTCCCGTTGCCAAATGAACCCTTACCATAAATTTCAAAAGAAAGATGCCAAGCTTCATATTAAGATTTGGAGACAATATTAAAAGCATATAAATTTTGAAATGAAGAGTGAAATTGATTTTATAGAATGAGAATTATATATTTCATCACAAATTTTAAAATAAGATATTATTTTATATTGGAATGTGAATACAATATTAATATCATATATAAACTTTGAAATGATGAGTGATTGATAGATAGAATTTAAGTTACATAGCTTACCAAAAACTTTAAAAAATAGATGTTGCTTCATACTGAGATGTGGATGAAATATTAATAGCATATAAACTTTGAAATGACAAGTGATTAATTTGATAGAATTTGAGTTACATATCTAACACAAATTTCACAAAATTCAAAAGAAATATGTTGCTTTATATAGCATATTTCAAATGTATACAATAGTAATGCCATCTCATTGACAGATGATCATGGAGTCTGGAAATACTACCTCAAGTTTTGAACTTTGCAAGAAAAACACTTTTTTGTATAGCTTATATTGCCATCTTCCCATTTCCTTTTAGGAGTCTTGTCTAGCCATTCACATGCTGATATCTATGTTCTTTATCATTTAATTTGAAGATCTTTGTCAATGACTATTCCTAATGTATCTATACTTCATTTACTAATGATCACGGAGTCTGGAAATATTGCCTCAAGTTTTGAACTTTGCAAGAAAAACCTTTTATGTATAGCTTATATTATCATCTTCCCATTTTCTTTCAGGAATCTTGTCTAGCCATTCACATATCGATATCTATGCTCTTTATCATCTAATTTGAAGATCTTTGTCAATGACTATTCCTAAACACTTCAAAAATCTACTAAAAATGTAGATAGAAATATCATGTTTTGTGCTTTTGTTAATAAACAATTTAATGAGTGGTGTAAGTAATTTTTACAAAATTTAGTAAAGTTTAACTATAATTTTTGTTTACAACCCAAAATTATTATTTCTTTTAACTCCTTTAACTTTGTTGAATTATTTTTCAATAAATATTGGTGAATTATTTTTCAATAAAGATTGGAAACATTTTTTTATTTAAAACACTAAATACTACTTTGTAAATAAGGTGTAATAAGGCATATTTTAGGAAAAAATATATTTAAAAAGGCATTATAGCATATGAAATAACTAACCAATTTCTTATGGAAGGTATAATAAGCATTACTAACTAAAAACATACTCAATTTTGCAAATTTCACAATCTTAAAAGAAAAGAAGACAAATAGAACTCTAGTGTAATTAAATGCCTCCCTTCTTAGAAAGTGTTAAAATTTAATTATGGTAATCATATTTAGAAATTTTTATCGATTCAAAAAAGAAAAAATTCAACAAATGTTAATGTACATGTATATACATGTTGGCTCAAACCAAGGTTAATATTCTCTAACAATGTAAAATTCTGTAATAACCCTGACAGGTTATTGCTATTTCCAGCACCAAAAAAAAAAAAAAAACTCTTAATACTTCAGCTCTGATACCACTGTAATAACCCTGACAGGTTATTGCTTTTTCCAGCACCAAAAAAAAAAAAAACTCATAATACTTCGGCTCTGATACCACTGTAATGACCCGGATGGATTATCGACTCTTTAAGCACCAAAAATCTTAAATTTCAAGGGTTTGACATTTCGTCAAACAGTTGGCAAGCAAGATGAGATTTGTCATGCAAAGAGTAATATCTCTAATAGTTCACCAATTGTAACAAAGCAGTAGATAATAATGCCAACGTTGTTCAGGAAAGAATCTTGATTCCAATTCACAGCATTCTCCTAACCAGTGCACAAGTTCACAACAGGCAATGTGGGCCTTAGAAAACAAAAAGTGGGTCTCAAATATAGAAAGTAGGCTCCCTGCAATAAATTGTATGTCTGCTACAGTGACATAGTCCTCCAGAAAGTAATCGCAGGCCTCCAAAAGAATGAACGCAGGCTTCCAGCAAAGACATAAACCTGCACTTGGATCGCAGGTCCAATTTCCCAAGACGTTGTGCCTGTAAACACTACGCAGCCTTTCCAGTTTGTAAAGACGCTGCCCTCTCAGGTCACAGCAGGCAAGAATTATACCAAACGCTGCCTCAGAGACACAATGGAAGCCCTAGCTGACATACAAGCTCTCCAAACTCAGAGACATGTACAAGAAATTCACCAGCAAATTATTGTTCTCCTCAAATAATGATAGTCCCTCCAGCACAGTTATGTAAACTCTCAGCAAGGCTTCTGAAATTGCCGTCACCCAAAGTCTGCTTTACACAATTTGGAAGGAATATTGATGTCGCCGACTAATTACCATGACTGTTCGGGCTCGTGCACACCCATTCCAGTCATGGTGACGAAACTGGCCGGATCTGGAATGATTACCAAGTTGTACCAGCTTAATCAAATGATTTTCCCAAGCTCGATGTAAATCGAATGGTTACTGTTGCCGGATTCACCTCCTTTGAATTTTAATAAAACGTGTGATGAATATATCAAACTGGAATGTGAGATCAGCAGATGCCCAGCATGTAATCTGTGAACAAACCGACTGGAAGTGGTTGCGAAGGAAAAATGACGCCCCAGTTTATAGAGCCGCTGCAAAGGTTAATACATCCGCAACACCCCTTGGATATTCGCTGGAAGGGCCATGGAATAGCGGCTGCATAACCTACTAATGTTTCCCTGCGGTGAAGATGAATCTCTTCAATTTGGAGTGTCGATCCAGCCAGGTCTTTGAACTGATATGGGTGCAATCATCAGCAAGAGTACCCACGTTGATGGCAGATTAGGCGCTGTGTTAACTTGAAGATGACAGTTTATGGTGTTAATCAAATGGAGATCACCGACCGTCCAAATGAATGAACTCTGGCCCAGACTTTGACTTGATTAATACACTGAAGTGCTAGATTGAGACCCGCAAAATTGGCCTTAATCCGCAAATAATAACCCTGATGAAATGACTAAATGTCACCTCCAATCTGCAATAATTCAGATGATATTTCACACCCTCAAAATTGCGCACCAATTGAGAGTTATCGTTCTCAATGGCCAATTGTGACAATTGCGAAAACCCTAGGTTCCATAATGCACCTGTGATTGAATCACAATCTGAAAATCAAAGAGAGATAATCAACTGCCTGATTCGAATGGAGCCCCGGGGTGCCTATTTATTCTTTTCTCTCCACCTTCTCCAGAGACTTCTAGAACATTTTTGATCTTATCCCTCAAGTGACTTTATTAAATATTTTCCAAGTCACTTTATTAAATATAAAGTTATCTTTTAATAACTATTTATTTAATTAAAATAATTAATTAGTCGTCCTTGGACAACCATTAATTAAATTAATTAAATCGAACTGTCACCTAAAAATTGGGGACATGACAGTCCGCCCTTCCTGAAATTGCTTGTCCCCAAGCAATGGCTGAACCATGAACCAATCAGTCTGCCTGGATCCCAAATGTAAACCTGTGTATCATCCCAATCTGCATCATACTCCCGTTGAGAAATCATCAATACCAGTAGCTGAGAAACTGTACTCAACATACAAACATCTAACAACTCTGATGAAATTTTCTGTAAACCAACTGTGGATGTCAGTAGAAGAAACCATTCTGCGGAACTCAAGCCAACTAAAACATCAACTCTATCAAAACTCAAGCCCCCGTCAGAATGACACTTGCACCCAACTGCACTGTAGATATGACAACAGCTATATGTACCTGAATCATTGCCATCAAATCCAATCTCTGAAAAACTACTCCAGGTGTGTCGATGCTGCAGGCTGAGTAACTTGCTACTACCAATTTTATTTTCAAAAGATGGTGCCAATCTATCCCCTAATGGATGGTAAGAAACTGGAGCCAATCTACATCTGCGTGAAATAAAATCTTCTATCTCTGTGTCAAAAGAGAAATGATGAGCGTACCCTACCGTATAATGCCGGTAAGAACCTCCAAATTCTGCTGCTAGCTCATCATCACTGAACTGGTAATCAACATATGGCTCCATTTTCTGACTCCGAGTGACTGTAGGTCAGATAGGTCCTTGTGCACTCTGCTCAACAAACCCCTTCTCGAGATCCCTGTGAGGTAGCATAGTAGAAAGGACCCCTATAATCTTCTCAACCAATTTGCAAATAACACTAGTATCATGGATGAGAACACCTTCTGTCACTTCATGCGAGTCCAAATGAACACATGCACTGTCCAGCAAATACTCCATAAACGATTCAGTGCAGTAAAAATTATATGAGGAAACATTTACATACTCCCCTTTACACCACATCGGGTCCTCCTGTAAGGATGGCGTACTCAACTGTACCACACTATCAACTATCTGAGTAGAATCAATCTGGAGACTTGACTCAACTGGTATCCCAAATTCATTAGAACCAGCTACTACCAAATATTGAATATATGTGTCGGCCTTAACAATATGCTCCTTAGTAGTAACTGCGGAAGTGTACTTACCATCATCCACCTCAGTAGTCAAATGAACTGGGTCTGGGGCTGGTTTTGACCGCAAATGCTCCAACTCCACGGTCACCTCCTTCAACTAAAACTGCGACTTCTGTAGATCTCGCTGTGTGTCCTCTAATGCCTCAGTAGTCGCTATGAGCTCTTGGAAAAGCTCACTCACCTCCTCTTCACGATCCAAGAGTGCCTCATAGGCTGTACTCCCCCACTCAACCAAGTGATCACGGTCGGCTACCAATCGTAAATAATCCTGCTTCAAAATCCGGACAGCTTCACGCAAGGCATGAATCTCTGCCAAAGAAAAGTAACCACCGCTGGACTCATCTGTCATAGAAGTACCCCAACCAGTAACCGCCAACAACTGACGAGCAGTATCAAAATGCTCACAAGCGATAGCAATGTCTCGCTCACTAACTTTCAATTGGCTAATCACATGATGGTTCTGGCTATACCGTCTTCTATAAATTCCCTCTGACACATTGTCTAAAGGAGTATCTTCAAAGATACTGGTCTCTGGATTATTACCATCCATATTTTGCGAATCAACTCCAAAACTCATATCAACATCCAGAGTGTCAAAATCTGTAGTACTGCTGTCAAGCTCTTCTGTACCTAAAGAAACTGTCAAGGAAGCTGAATCTTCAAAATTGTTCACTTCATTCTCCCGGATGTCATCAAGGTCAAAACGATCCTAGGACTCATCTGTACATGCTTCCAAATATGAAAAACCTTCAACACCTTTCAGCAAGGATGGTCGACTGGAAATATGAACCAAACCCAACAACGGTGTATAAAGACTAATACCAACATCGGACAAACTGCTGGCACAAGGAAAGTCAACACCGTGTATTCTGCTAATCAAATCCATGATAGCACTCAAACAAACATTGCTACTATTAAGTGCTCTACAGTCAATTGAATCCCAAACGCTGCTGAAACATTCTGGAGTCCATATCCGTAAACAAGGAACAGCTGGTAACTCAAGCAAACTCCTTACCTGAGTAATGTGACCAATACCAATTAACTTCACATACCTGTCTGCCATTGTCCTTGTATCCTGGATGTGAATGCAAGATGAACTCGTAACATTATCAGCTACCATATATGATCCGTCTGCTGCAGGGAGCTGAATGTCAGGCATGTAAGATGAAACTAAGCCCAGCTCCATGCCATGCTTATTTCCATGTCTCTCCCAATCCTGTAATGCCAAAGTTGCTCGAGTGTCCTCAAGCTCGCAAAAAAACTTGACAACTTCCTCCTCCTTCCTCGTCAAGGCATCTGAATAGTCTTTGGCAAGGCTTAGAAGATGGTCACGATCTGATAGAAGATGTAAATAACTCAACTTCGTTGTTCCCATTCCTTCACCAATTGCATGTAAGTCAAAGCAAGAAGAATTTTCCTGAACTCCCTTATATCTTCCTCGTAACTGAATCATCTGGATGTGTTCTTCTAACATCTCCCGCATCCTGTCATGATGAGATAAAGAAGCCACAATACTATCTTTGCTTACCTTCAGCTGGCTGGACAAATCATGTGAAGTACTGCCATTCTCATCCTCATGTGACGAAGCATCTAACTGAGCCTGGTACTCTCTGTCAGCAAAATCATAAATGCTCAATGTCTGCTCATTTTCACCAGGTATCTCATCACCATGCACAATGACATCTTCATCATCATCTGAACTCACTTCACTGTAATCATTGCTTGTCGGAACCAAACTACCCTGAGTACATGAGACATCACCCTTGGGAAACCTGTATACAACTATCTCAACTTGAGTGTCAAGTTGACAATTATTATCTATCAGCGTAATATTCTTCACCACTTCTTCCTGTGACCGAACTGAAGCCTCTGACCGGTTGCACACTTGTTTCTCGAACTCCTCATTAAGGTTCCTAGTAGCATCTCTCATTGTATCAGTCAACGCTTTGTGAGAAGATTTGTCAAAACGAAATCCAGTTGATTTATTCACCTTAGCTGGGACGGACAGCCTGTCAAGCATACGGTGGTGTTTAACCAACAGTTCAGACATGTTATGTTTGATTTTTCTGAGCTCATCCTGAATACCTGAATAGTCCTCCTTTCCACAATTTTGACTCTGAATACTGCGTCTATTACTTGTCCGAGATTGTGTCCTTGGAGACTTTGTGCTGTACCTGTCCATCTTGGTTGAAGTAGAGTGCTGATCACTCATGTAATTCGGTTCTCACCCCACAGGATAGCAAGAAAACTGCTCTGATACCACTGTAATAAACCTGACAGGTTATTGCTTTTTCCAGCACCAAAAAAAAAAAAAAAAACTCTTAATACTTCGGCTCTGATACCACTGTAATAACCCTGACAGGTTATTGCTTTTTCCAGCACCAAAAAAAAAAAAAAACTCTTAATACTTTGGCTCTGATACCACTGTAATGACCCGGATGGATTATCGACTCTTTAAGCACCAAAAATCTTAAATTTCAAGGGTTTGACATTTCGTCAAACAGTTGGCAAGCAAGATGAGATTTGTCATGCAAAGAGTAATATCTCTAATAGTTCACCAATTGTAACAAAGCAGTAGATAATAATGCCAACGTTGTTCAGGAAAGAATCTTGATTCCAATTCACAGCATTCTCCTAACCAGTGCACAAGTTCACAACAGGCAATGTGGGCCTTAGAAAACAAAAAGTGGGTCTCAAATATAGAAAGTAGGCTCCCTGCAATAAATTGTATGTCTGCTACAGTGACATAGTCCTCTAGAAAGTAATCGCAGGCCTCCAAAAGAATGAACGCAGGCTTCCAGCAAAGACATAAACCTGCACTTGGATCGCAGGTCCAATTTCCCAAGACGTTGCGCCTGTAAACACTACGCAGCCTTTCCAGTTTGTAAAGACGCTGCCCTCTCAGGTCACAGCAGGCAAGAATTATACCAAACGCTGCCTCAGAGACACAATGGCAGCCCTAGCTGACATACAAGCTCTCCAAACTCAGACACATGTACAAGAAATTCACCAGCAAATTATTGTTCTCCTCAAATAATGATAGTCCCTCCAGCACAGTTATGTAAACTCTCAGCAAGGCTTCTGAAATTGCCGTCACCCAAAGTCTGCTTTACACAATTTGGAAGGAATATTGATGTTGCCGACTAATTACCATGACTGTTCGGGCCCGTGCACACCCATTCCAGTCATGGTGACGAAACTGGCCGGATCTGGAATGATTACCAAGTTGTACCAGCTTAATCAAATGATTTTCCCAAGCTCGATGTAAATCGAATGGTTACTGTTGCCGGATTCACCTCCTTTGAATTTTAATAAAACGTGTGATGAATATATCAAACTGGAATGTGAGATCAGCAGATGCCCAGCATGTAATCTGTGAACAAACCGACTGGAAGTGGTTGCGAAGGAAAAATGAGGCCCCAATTTATAGAGCCGCTGCAAAGGTTAATACATCCGCAACACCCCTTGGATATTCGCTGGAAGGGCCATGGAATAGAGGCTGCATAACCTACTAATGTTTCCCTGCGGTGAAGATGAATCTCTTCAATTTGGAGTGTCGATCCAGCCAGGTCTTTGAACCGATATGGGTGCAATCATCAGCAAGAGTACCCACGTTGATGGTAGATTAGGCGCTGTGTTAACTTGAAGATGACAGTTTATGGTGTTAATCAAATGGAGATCACCGACCGTCCAAATGAATGAACTCTGGCCCAGACTTTGACTTGATTAATACACTGAAGTGCTGGATTGAGACCCACAAAATTGGCCTTAAGCCGCAAATAATAACCCTGATGAAATGACTGAATGTCACCTCCAATCTGCAATAATTTAGATGATATTTCACACCCTCAAAATTGCGCACCAATTGAGAGTTATCGTTCTCAATGGCCAATTGTGACAATTGCGAAAACCCTAGGTTCCACAATGCACCTGTGATTGAATCACAATCTGAAAATCAAAGAGAGATAATCAACTGCCTGATTCGAATGGAGCCCCGGGGTGCCTATTTATTCTTTTCTCTCCACCTTCTCCAGAGACTTCTAGAACATTTTTGATCTTATCCCTCAAGTGACTTTATTAAATATTTTCCAAGTCACTTTATTAAATATAAAGTTATCTTTTAATAACTATTTATTTAATTAAAATAATTAATTAGTCGTCCTTGGACAACCATTAATTAAATTAATTAAATCAAACTGTCACCTAAAAATTGGGGACATGACAAATTCATCTTCTACCAAATCATATCTAATGATATTTGAAGCACTAACTGCTCAAAAAAACAATTCCATGAAATTCAGACTCTATGTTTTCATTTAAATATTGATTATATAAACTTAATATGTTAGGCATCCAACATAACTAGATGGGAATTACTTGAGAGTGTGTCAAGAAAATTGAAATGATATTAGGTGTACTACAATGCTTAAATGGTCAAGATTTAACATGTGATATAAAGGGTTTCATCACATGGTTGTGATCTATTAATAAGTTAAATACTAGAGATATAGATGCATAACACCCTTTCCTAGGACACTTTAAAATTGAATTACAATGTGAAGGTATATATATTAATTATAACCAGATATATAGATTAATTACAATATAAAGGTTTGTAACACAATCTATTATTTTTAATAGCCTCTAATTGTATTGACTTCAATTTTGTTGGTGAATTGTCTAAAGGTTAAATCATTTTGGGAAAATTGTCAAGAAGTTCTATAATAGAATATTATTTTTAGATCATCGATTTAATAGTTTTGAGTTGGAATTTGAGTCACATATCTTGCCACGTATTTAAAAACAAATATGTAGCTTCATATTAAGATTTGAATACAATATTAAAAGTTTTGAAATGAAGAGTGAAATTGATTTGATAGAATTAGAATTATATATTTCATCACAAACTTCAAAATAAAGATATTACTTCATATTGGAATGTGAACACAATATTAATAGCATATATAAACTTTGAAATAATGAGTGATTGATAGATTAATTTTATTTACATATCTTACCACAAATTCTAAAAGAAAGATGTTGCTTCATATTGAGATGTGGATACAATATTAATAACATATAAATTTTCAAATGATGAATGATTGATTTGATAGAATTTGAATTACATATATACCACAAACTCAAAAGAAATATGTTTCTTTAATGATAAGTGATTGATTTGATAGAATTTGAGTTACATATCTTAATAACAACATAGACTTGCTTAATATTGAGATGTGAATATGATCAATAGAATATACAATTTGATCTCAAGGCTCTTTTTTTTCACTTTTTGACTCACTAAATTTGAAAATCACATTACCATTGGATCTTATAAGAATGATGTCTACCTTCATTCCCTTCCACTCACTAATAAAATTGACATTTTGAGTAGGCTTAGGGTGGGCTTCCATAGAGGGGTATTCTAAAATTTTCAGCAGTGCTAAAAATAAATTTTGAGAATATTTTAAATTTAGTGGTCTCATGAATTTCTAATGCGAATTAACTTAAAAGTTTAAGCTGCAAAAATTAAGGAACCTAATGGTCTCATTGATTTTTATTTCAATATCTTTAAATAATTTTTATTTCATAATTTTTTTAATATCTAATAACATCCCATAAAATTATTATTGTGTGGATATATCTATAAATAATTTTTTTGAATATAGCTATTTAAATATTTTTAAATAATATTTAATTTTACAAGAAAAAATGTATTTGTTTACATTACATGATCAAATGTTGAGTCTTAAGCTCATTAATATATATCAAAGTTGGAAGATTAAAACATAGGATTTGGTCATTACAAAATATAAAACAATAGAATTGTTCATTTAGAAAATAACATCTATTGCAATATAAAAGTCTACATGGATCACTCGAAATAAATAATTCTAAGGGAACCAAAATCTCACATTTTTGCAAGACCATGAACTTATAAAATGTAGGGATCCTGTTTTCTTGGAATATATTATAATTTACCCAATTTTATGTTTTCTTCATGGAACTTCTTGTTCGTTTAAAATAGAAGGTTAAGCTCCCGATAAAACCCCAACCTTAGTCTTAGCCACTTGAATTTTTTTTTTTTAAAGAACATTTATAAGATCTAATAATGTTTTTAAAATTAGAAAAGTAATTACAAAAATATTTTTATTTTGCACCATAAATTCAAATGTATCCTTATTCAATTTATACCACAAAATATAAGAAAGGTCAAATTACAATGTTCATAACTTAATGAAGTATACATTTAAAAATAACATATATTTATTTGTTTATTTAATGATGGACATGCTTACAATCATATAATAGGTGATCCCACAATAGTGGGTGCCACTCTTTGACCAACTTTGACACTGAAATCAATATTTTTGAAACAAACCTCACATTCAAGTGACTATATCTCTAATACTATGAATAATTTAAAGATGACATAAACTACTAATTTATAGTACTCTGTTCCTACTTTGTAACCATATTTTTTAATTTAAAAAAAAAAATTTGAAGTCAATTTTTTTTTCTCCTTCAAAAAGTGGTACATATGAAAATCAATTTTTTTTAAAGAGTGATAGTTTGGTTGACAAGCATAATTTTATTTTTCTAGAAATGATAATGAGATAATTCTTTCGATGTTAGATTTGGAACATCAATATCTAGAGGATGCATTTGGTTTGATTCAATTTGGTTAAATATTGTATAGTTTATGAAGTTTTGAAGTGACATCAATCATAATTCAAACATATGTTCATTTTGACAAGGATAACTTGAACTCAGTTTATCATAAATCAAAATTTTATTTTTTCAATAGAGAGCTATCTCAATAATCTATTTCTTAGATATTTTTCAAAAAAAATTGACCTAATTTACAAATTTTCTTGAAGTGCCGAAGTCAATTAATATTCAATCATTAATCAACCTATAATGAGTTATTTCTCATATTTGAAAGTCTTAATGAATATAATACATATTAAAATTATAGTCATTGGAAAGATTGCTCTAAACAACATAGATTGACCTTTTTGATTACATTAGGAGATCATTTGATCTCTGTTTTGAGGGTCAAAACAACAATTTTTATTTTATTCTAAGAAAACAACAAGAAAATTTGTAAAATCATGTGTTTGCACGAACACTATGTTCGTGTGAATATATTAATCATTTTTCATGTGAACATGCATTCGTGTGAACACTCAATCCAAAACAATTTGACGATCAAAAATTTATTTTAATTTGTTCATACAAACATATAAAAAAACCTTAGGTTTGGGTGAACATACAAAAAAAGATGTGATGACATCACCTGTGCATTGAGGACAAAAGTTTGAAAACGAAGTTGATTTTATAAAGTAAGTGCAAATTTTCTAAGGCAATGACAATTTTTTTTTTGATATTTTGATGGGAAACAAGAAAAGAAGACAAAGAAAACATGCAAGGAAGAGATCTCATGAAGCAGAACAAAGAAATCTTCAGAAAACTTTGGTACAATATCATCAAAATAAAAAGGATATGTAATTATATATATATTAATTTTTTTAAAATTTTCAGTCTTGAATTTAATTATGTATAAATATTATTTTTTTATCTAATTTGATTCATTTATAAATGTCTTGTAGCGAATCAACAAGGTGAAAGTGAAAAAAATGTTGAAAGAGGCTCAACAAAAGTAGAAGAAGTGCATATGGGAAAAGGGTCAAGATCGGTCCCTATGGAATCTCAAACATTGAATGTTGAAGAAGGTTCAAGATCACTCCTTAAAAGAGTTCAAGTAACAGAAGTTGAAGAAGGGTTAGAATCTTTCCCTATAGAATCTCAAACAATGAATGTTGGAGGTCAGGCTCAAGATCGCTTCCTGTAGAAATTCAAGTAACATAAGTTAGAGAAGGATCAGGATCATGTAAAAGAACTGCTATGGACGAACTCATTAATTTTGGTCAATCTGTAAAGAATGAAATTTCTAATTAAAATTTAGATCATTTAGTTAAAATGGATGTGGATAAATTGAGAATACTGGCAGCTACTATTCAACCCTTATTTTTGTCTAAGAAAAGGTCAATGAATAAGTTGATAAGTAAAATAATAACTAAATTTGATAACATTGAAATAATTGACCAAGCTTAGTTGCTTTCACTTTTTCATACATAAAAGAAGTTGCAAGAGGAATTGAAATTGTTAGGTGTAGACACAACATCAAAGAAGATAATATTTTTCAATGTGCAAACTAATGTGATTGAAAATGTTAAACAAGGTTTGATAAACATAGGAAAATGGTCTCGAACTAAAGATAAGTCCATGGTAAGAAAACTGATGTTGATGTCTATTGTAAATAAGAATATGACCCAAAATAGATAAATATCTTCAATTTTGTCTAAAATGGGTTTTAGTAGGAAAAAAATGAGAGAATATGTTAAGAAAAGATTAATTATGGATGATAGTACTATGGAAGGCAATTGGGCAATCATGTGTAGAGAACAGGTCATTTTGATAGGATTGATGAGGGATTCAAAAATTTAGTCATATCATTTTGGATTGATAAAACTCATCCTTCATCAAACATTAGAGATGTTATTAGGCATAGGATTGCATCTGGTCAATATGAACATCATACAAAATATTGGTTGGACACAACACAACATGAGTTATATGTGTCATTTTGTAGCAAATATCCTAATGTAAAAATTGGGCAAATGTTATTTGAAAGATTGGAGCCATAGTTTTTGAGGTCAAACAAAGTGTTTGAAATATGTTGTTGTTGTCATCATATTGAGTTTGATCTCCACTATCAAGTATTTTGAAAGTTTGTAGAAGACACATATGGTTTTCACATTGCTCCTCCTAGTAGGCGAAGTGAGTTTATATGTTCCATTTTATGTGACAAAATACATGATCCAATTGGTCAAATAAATTGCATCAAAGGAATATGTGAAACATGTGGTGAATTGGTTCTATTTTTTCTTTGAAAATTGAAACTATCAATGTAACAAAAATGGTGCATTGCAAAAGTTACAAGTATGTGAAGAATGAAACAAAGTTGGGGAAAGAGACTAAAATGTTGGAATATGTTGAAGAGGAGTTACCTAATGTAATATTTATGGATAGATTTAAGAATTTGATTCAACCTTGTTAGTGTAAATAATTAATTATTATTACACTTTATTTAAGTTTACTTAGGTTAATGCATTATTTTATTTTTTATTAGTTAGATACCTAGGAATATGTGCACTCATATGAGTTGTCTTGATGACAACACAAGAGTGAGCAACTCTAATTTAGCACATGGTGTCTACAATACTAGAGTTTGCATAATCATCTAAGTTGTCATGTAGACAACACAATTGTTCATGCACTAATTAAGCACATGGTGTCTACAACATATTTTTATGTGACACACCTATGTAAGCTTATCCTCTCATCATCGTACAAACTTTTGTGCTCAATGGAGGATAATTCACTCTTAGTGGACTTGTGCTTAGTTGTGAGTCTTATCACTTTGCTGACTCGTAGTCAATTTAAAGGTCTTTATGTTCAGGCACTCCTAGTGTTTATGTACATCAATTCATTTTCATATTGTTATTCTGATCATACTTTATTGGTCCATATTGTGCTAGTTCTTGAGCTTCTTGATCTTGGGTGAATTTTTCCTAAGGAAGATTCTTACATGGTATCACAACTAAGGGAGCTTCTCTTCACATAGCGATTGGAGAACTTTTTTTTGCTTCACCTCTCGAAGGACTTTGATTCAGATCTAGAGTATCACAGTCATTGGGAGCGTCTAGAGCCAAAGATGACCTCATCATTGCATCTGGAGCATCAATTTAGTGGATTTTGACTATAAATTTTCCTACCCAAGGCCATAGTTAAAATTGAGGAATTTTTTTTTGCAAATTGGTAGCTGAAAACACAATTTGTGAATTTGGTATGATCATTTCAGATCTTTAAATTTAATTATCAGATCTACAATATTAATTTCAAATTTTTATTTTCTCTGCATTTATTTTTGAATTATTTTTTCAAATTTTTTTGGCCATCAAGCCTATAGAGGAAATTTTTTTGCAGGAACTGGGTGGTCAAATCCTAGCCCCCCACAGTGGAATATTCCTTATTAATCTAGTAGATCCAATCATTCATTGCTGACTTCACATATACATGACAAAATGATCAAAATTTCTTTATAAACAATAGCCAAGCCAACTCTTAGCGAGCACCACACAATACTTCCAGCGGCTCTTTGTTTAACTTGGGTGGCTTGGTGGCTTTGTGTTTTTAAACACATTCAAATCTTCCCACACTGCAGATGTGGGATTAATCCCACCTCCCACTGGCAAGTTTTCCACCCCCAGTGATGCCTTTCCACCTACTGGATTCCTGCTCCTCGCTAGCGACACCTCGGGCAACTCTGTTCTCGGTGAAATCTTCCACAGTCACCGCCAACCACTTCCACAATCATCATCAGCCAACTAGTCTTCCAATGCCATGCAGTTCTCTCCACGTGATGTCATGTGTACTTGCACCTCATCGTCTCACCAGCCTAGTAAGTAGTGATGTCAGCAACATGTTAGCCAAACATGGAAGCATGATCACAGAGTTCCTACAATTTCATATGCCCAATTAATGACATAGTCACCTATCCATATTGCCACATCATCAAGATGGGCCCCTTTTTTTGATGTAACCTTTTTACTGTCTCAAAATTGACGATTGTTTTATCATCATTAGCATGCCAGATTGCACTACTGTGACGATGGTTTGGATGTCAAATTTGACCTTTTTTTTTTGCTAATCAGACTCCTCACCATATGCAGTTTTGATTTGATAGTTCGACTTTGGGAGGCCATATCTCAGTCATCTGGACTCCAAATTAGGTGTAATTTTATTTTTTTTAGCTGGAATTTCTTGAAGTTTTTAGTGGTACAATTATTTTCTAGTTTTGGTGCACGAATATATCAAAAATTTTAGTTTGTGGTGACTGTACTTGTCTAATCCAACATTTTTAAACTTCAAACGCTCCGTATGGGCTCATCTGGACACATTTTTAGGTTCCATTTATTCAAAAAGTGCTTAATTTTTTGTCTACTTTCCATATCTACAATCAAATCATAGGCTTGTGTGGATAGAATTACCATTATCAGAAATAGGTCCTTTTCTGTATTGTATTGCTTTGATAAAACTTCAAAATTTTTGTACATCTAAGCTACAATTCTAAGTACTAGATTTGAACTCTAAGAGGAGATTGTAAACAAAAAAATTAGAAGCCCACATTTTTCCATTTTGACAAGTTCCCTATTGTAAATGCACTACATATAAAGTGCCAAAAGCATCATTTTTTTGGGGGAGGGGGGTTTGGGGGTTCTTTAATTGAGTGAATAGGGGCCCGGTGTGTCTTGTGTTCTTGTGTCCCTTTTTCTCTCTTGTGCTCTTTTAATTATTTGCATCATGGGTTCACCTAAAGCTCCACTTTTAACTTCAAAAAATTATAATACATGAAAAGATATTGTATGGAGTAGACTAATGGAAAAAGTTTTAAATCTATATGTTGATGTTACAATTGTAAAACCCATTGATGTTGCTGCACAAGTTGATTGACAAGTTAAAGACAACCAAGCTTTAAGAATTATTAGGAGTTGTGTTCATAGGGATCTCTTCTTCCACATTCTTAGCTTTAAGGATGCCAAGGATTCTTGGGAGAATCTTGAAGGGTTGTATGATAAGGTGGATGAGGAATGGGGATTCCAAATTGAGGATGATTTACTTCTATTGGATCCTAAGAATTTTGACACAAGTAAAGACTATGTCAAAATAACCAATGAATTGAGAGAAATACTTAAAGATTTTGGTAATCCTATGAAGGATGATAGATTGATTCATCACATCTTGAAGAGGCTACCTTCAGAGTATGCATCTCTTGTTTCGAGTTAAAACACTAATAGGTTGACCATGGGAAGTGTCTTTACTAAGCCTATATTTGATGTATTTGTAAAATTTTGATGTTGGAACAATCCAAGTTGATAGATTTGGGAATTCTCAAGTCATCCAGATCTAAAGCATTGGTGGTTGGTAATGAGAACCAATCAAATCAAGGTAGAAAAAGTTCTACTAACAACAAGAAAAAGAAGTGGAAGCAAAAATCACAATCAGAGACACAACAATCTTCCTCCTCACAACAAGGCAATTCTTGTTCCAACAAGAAGGGAAACAAAAACAAGAAGGATAAACTATTTTGTGCATATTGCAAGAAACCAAATCATGATGAGCATCATTGCAAGACTAAGAGAATAGATGAGTTGGAAAACTTACTTAGGAAGAACAAAGTCAATGTGCCAAATGCTTCCAAGGATTCAAATCCATCCACTTCATAAGGAAAAAGGCAAGCATTTATCGCAAGTTCAAGCTCTTCAAGGGAATGGATTCTTGACTCAGGTGCCTCACATCATATATGACACTTTTCTTCATTGAAGCATTCTAAGGTACTAATGAGTCTTGATAGTGCTCTATTTTTGTTAACCTTTTACCTCATACATTTCCCACTTCTTTGATATAAAATTCCCTTTTTGCTAAACTATTGATAGAAATTAGAATATTTAGTACTTCTTTAAAGGGGGAAGAATAGTTGCTAAAAAGTTATTAATTTTATGAAAATGATATATTTTGACTGATGCTACTACAGGAACTAAGGAAACTAAGGATGCATAAAGTTGAGCCAGCTGTTTGATTAGAGGAACAATTTCGAAAGTTATAGTTCTACTATGTTATTTTGAGTAAATAGTTTGAATGTTTAAAATAGATCAGTTTCTTGCCATATGTTATCTTGGGCCAAGTTGTTTTGTAAACAGTTATATGGCCAACGACCAAAAAATATCATCATCTACATTTAGGGAATAGACCGTCAGTCATTCCAGCTTAGTTATTGATTTGGTTAAAACATATTAAGTCTATATAAGCAAATGTTAATCGCAAGACATATAACATATGATATATGAAAAATACTCTCATTATATTATCTTTGAAAACCTATTATATTAAGAATGTGAAGTTTCTATAGAAGCTGGTTTTAGACATTTCTCACCTTATGGACTAGAGGAGGGCCCCCTCTTGGGAAACTTGGTGAGATCACTTAAGTTTATTTTGTGAGTATTCAACATTGATTGATTTTATGCATCTTTCTATAGATTAAATTAAATGTGTGTATTTACATATTTCTCAATTATCTGAGTTCATTGCACGTATGTTTGTTAATCTATATAATGCATGTTATTGTTAATCAAGGATTTAATTGTCTGATGAAGTAGTTGGCTAAAGCATTCGTATTTGTTTCGCTTATTATATATCATTATTTTGCCACTGCTTAAAGCTCCATTCATTTACTAAACCGCTTCTTGTTTCTTTTTATCATACTTCTTATCATGCTAATCATACTCCTTGCTATTCTTATCATACTTCCTACCGCACTCTATATTAGAACCAATTTGTTGTAAACAACCTCTTGTCGCCACTAAACCTCTTGTCACAATCCAAGTAAAATCAAAACAACCTTTTAATCAAATAAAACTTTGTAATAGCATTAGTAAAGACATTGTGATTGATTAGAGGAGTGTTAATAGTATTTGTGATTAATTGTTTAGAGGTGTGTCAATAACATTCATAGTATTTATAAAGACATTGTGTTCAATTGTTTAAGTCTGAACTTTAGATTAGAATCCATTTACAAAAGTAATCTTAGATGTGTGGTAATTTGAACACTTCAATTTATTAGCAAGTAGTAATTTCATTCATAAACCTCTTGATTTATTATCTTCACCCCTTGTGCAAAAAACCATTATATCTCTCACGATTTTACGAATCCTACATTGACATTTTTAGGGTATTGTTGATTCGATCATATACCATCAAGTTGAGCCTTAGTTTTACCCAACAGGTACCTCACATCTTTGTAGGGAATGATACACAAGTGGAATTTGAAGGGAAAGGACAAGATGAGATGGAAAATGGAGAGTCCAAAGATGTTCTCTATGTTCCTAACCTTACCAAAAATCTCCTTTCAATTTACCAAATCACTCACTATGGAGGTGGCAATAAAGTTGAGTTCCTTCTTGATTAATTAATGGTGTCAAATCTTAAGGATGATTCATTAGTTGTAGTGGGTAAATTCAATCATGACACAAGGCTTTTTTCTTTCTCCCACTTTGTGCCTAATTCTCCTTCACATGCCTTGTTGACACATTCACAACTACAAAGTAAATTATGGCATGAGCAGTATGGACATCTTGCATTTTTCTATCTTCATCAACTTAGCTCACTAAATATGGTCAAAGGTCTACCTACAATCAACTTTTCTACAGGTGAATGTTCAACTTGTTCACAAAATATGCATCTAGAAGAAAAGTATGACAAATGGAAGTCTTCGAGAGCATCAATTGTTCTTGAGTTGGTTCACACGGTTCTAGCAGGCCCTTTTTAGTGACATTGGTTAGCAAGGGTCGCTATGTCCTCACTTTCATTGATGACTTTTCACACTACACATGGGTCTACTTTCTTAATCAAAAGAATTAAGTGTTTGATAAGTTTCTAGCCTTCAAGATTCGTGTTGAGAAGCAATCAAATAAAGCCATCAAGGTTTTTCATATAGACAATGAAAGTAGGTATTTGAACCCAAGACTTAGATACTTTTATGAACTTGAGGGTATTGATCTTTAAAATCTTGTAGCATTTAGTCCATAAAAGACAAGTGTTGCACAATGAGGATTAGTACTCTTAAGTCAATGACAAGTTGCATTATTCAAACCGAGTCTCTTGATCCATCACTTGAAATCAAAGCTATAAGTACTGCCAATCACATCCTTAATAGGTCTCCTCATAATGTCTTAGATGAAATAACTCCTTTTGAGGCATGGTATGGAAGAAACCCAATTGTGAAACACTTCAAAGTTTTTGGTTGTCTAGCATGGGCACACATATCTTCAAGGGAATGCAAGGCACCACCACCAAGGCCTTGTACTTTCATTGGATATGATGAAAGTGTTAAGGCATATAGACTTATGGATCCTGAGACTCATGAGATATTCATAGAGAGAAATGTTCACTTTGAGAAATGTTCACCTAGCTTATCCTATAATCCTCTCCATACTTCATACATTGTGGAAACTGATAGTGACAATATTGATAATGATTTTCAACAGGTTTAGATATGGGAGATCCTATTAACAGATGTAGAACAAAGTCACAACATCAACACATTCCACATGCATACATTGCTAGAATGATAGGTCCATGCAATTTAGTACAACTGGGTACATCTTGTGTTCCAATTCTAGAATCAGGGGATAACTACACAATAGATATTTTAGGTGTGTATGTGGAGTCATACATGGTAGATTTGGGAGACATCATTGATGATATACATCTTCTCTTGGATGAAGAAGTTCCTTCTTCAGTTGTTGTGAGGGAATACTCTGACCCTCTTGTCCATTCTCTACATGATCAGTCTTATAAGGTTAATATGATTGTGGATCCTTATGTACAACAGTTGCAGGAGGTCTCTTTATCATTGTTCTACATCCATCCTTGCTAGATTTGAATTTGTTCTTTTCAACAGTGTTGGAAGGGGTGACCGTTAGTATTGACATAGGGGCAATTGAGTAGGTTTCAAAGACACCATTCATCTTTAAGATTCTTTCTACAAATTGGGGAAGCATCTCATTTGTACGTACGACATTGTTTCTTCCTAAAGGGAGGAACATTATTCAACAATCCTGGATTAGCTTCTACATTCATCTTGGAGCAACTATCACTGATTGACATTCTACATTTGAGTGGGGGCCTACCTTGTCTACTTTCTTCTTCTTCTTCTCTCTTATGGGGGGGGGGGGGGGGAATTTTTCCTCTTATGGGGTTTTGTCCTTCTCATACTTCTCTATTGTATATACATGATTTATTTTGTAATGGGGGGGGGGGGGTGTCTTAATTATTCCATCCATCCATGTATCTTGTTTTTTATCTCTCTTTTTGGGGGAGGGTTTTTCCCATGAGGTTTTCCCTCTTTCTCCATTTTCAGAGAGATTGTATTGTATCGTATGGGTGCCTAACATGGCCTAGTAGCTGCGACCCATCATGCATTTTCATTATAGCTCTCATGAGCTTAATTGCATTCCCCTAAGCTGCACTCAAGGGGAGATGTTAGTGTAAATAAATAATTATTATTAAACTTTACTTAAGTTTACTTAGGTTAATGTATTATATTATTATTTATTAGTTAGACACCTAGGAGTATGCACACTCATATGAGTTGTCTTGTTGACAACACAAGAGTTAGCAACTCTAATTTAGCACATGGTGTCTACAACATTGGAGTTTGCATAATTATCTTAGTCTTCATGTAGACAACATAGTTGTTCACACTTTAATTAAGAACATGGTGTCTACAACATCTTTTTATGTGACACACCTATGTAAGCTTATCCTCTCATCATCACACTAACTTCTGTGCTCACTGAAGGATAATCCACTCTTAGTGGACATGTGCTTAGTTGTGAGTCTTATCACTTTTGAGACTCCTAGTTAGTCTAGAGGCCTTTATATTCAAGCACTCCTAGTGTGTATGTACATCAATTCATTTTCATATTTTTATTTTGATCATACTTTATTGGTCAATGTTGTGCTTGTAACAGTTGGTTTTTCTACTAACTAATTTCAACCTTAAACTATCTGATTTACAATTCATATTCACTTGACATAGAATTCGAAAATGGTTTAAAAATTGAAATTAAGTCTACATTGCTTTACTATTGAAACAATTTTATCATTAACTAATAACTTATATGTTTATCTGAAATAAATCTTAACTAAGTATAGATTATTGAAATGAAAAATGCAGTTTAATATGTTCTTGAACAACTATCTAAATTTTTAGATAACATCTAAACTTTCAGTAAAGAAACTTATAGCTTGAAAATAAAATTACTAAACTTATAGGTTAGATAGATCATACTATTTTTAGATGAGAGATTTTCTAATTGGTTGTCCAAGCTTCGATTTTGTGAGAGGAGAAGCATTATCATAGGCTTAACCTCCCAACTACGAACCTTTTTATTTATCCCCACAAGTTCTAAATTAATAGAACGGCCCTCCCTACCCCGAGGTCAAGAATGAGATGTTCATTGATCCAACCATCAAAGTAATCAAGTGGGTTGAGGTCCCAATAGCTATTTGAAAGAATAATTGTAGCATTAGGACAACAACACGATCAATTTTTTGTGGCAAGTATGCCTTTTACCACCCTGGCCAAGGATTTCAAGATGTGGATTTATAACCCGATCTCCACCACTCAGCTTGACAGCTAATTTTGAAAGTTTAATTTACATGAGCTAATTTCATTAGATTTTATTTATGTAATAATGAATACTAATCTCATTAATGTATTTCTTTTTATAGTTTCATCTACACCTCCTCACCATTATCAAGCCATCAGGCTAGTGACTCTTTGGTGCCTAAACATTTGTATTTTTTTGTATATCTTGCACTTTCATCACCTCAATTTGGCATTAGCCAAGTGATATCCTTGATGCTTTCATTACTGTTTATCAGATATTATAACATATTTTCATAGATAAAATTTAAATGAAGATCTTCAAAGATTATTCATAAGATTGGCAATCATGGGTATATTCTGTCCTAAGACATTAGACTAATTTGAAATATTGCTTGGATAATAATTACATCCAACTAAAGTTATACTTTAAAATGCAGTATTATGTGAATGTAATCATAGACTTAAGAATGATTTATGTATATACCAGAACATGAGGAAGAAAGCTTGTTTTATTATTGACTGAAAAAACATGGAACAAAACTCAAAAAGCCAAATCAACCTAACAGGTTTTAAGAATAAAATAAGGAAAGAAATACAAGATGCATCCTTACATGACTCACTCCTATGCAGTCAAATTGGCTATAACTTAGACTTAGACACCTCCTTTGGATCTCCACAAAAAGAAATTGATTATAGCATGCAAATATGTATAAATTCAGGTGTTAAGGACACCGTAACAGAGCAAGAAAAATGAAAAGAAATTGTAAAATGAAGAAGAAGCTAGATATCTCTATGAGAGTCTGAATATAACAAGGCCAACATATATGTAACTTTGGAAAATATTTTAAGGCTTCCTATCGTTACAAGATTCATAATCAATTCATATTCGACTCTGATACCATATGTAACAACTCAAAAATTTTAGGGAAAAAAATTGGAATGTAAATAGTGCTAGTGCTTGAGTTTCTTGATCTTGGGTGATTTTTCCCTAAGGAAAATTCTTACAAACCTTCTATTCATCACACATTTTTTGCAAAGTGGCAAGCATGAAAGTTTCAAACTTCAAGAGATAATTTTTCGCTTGAAACGATTGTATCAATTGTTGATTTTGTAGAGAATTATTCCTTTGTTCATCATAAAGAAATTCAATCAGATTATCTCTTTTCTAAGCAGGTCACTATTATGGTACATATTTGTTATAGACATGCACAGCTAGATTTGGATGGTGTTTAGAGTACACTTGAAGCATAAGTCATTAAATAGGAATATCACTTTTATATTAGTGATGATAAAGAACATGACATTCACTATGTAGAACATTACTTCAATATGTTTTTTCCTTATTTGAAAGAAAGAGACATAAATGTTGATAAAAATTATGTTTGGTCTGATGGATGTGTTGCACAGTTCAAATCATCTAGACCATTTAATGCATTATGTCAATATCATTGTAATGAGAATATCAAACACATATGGAGTTTCTTCAAGAGTGGCCATGGAAAAGGTGAACATGATGGTGATGGAGCTTGCATCAAACATGCTCTACAAAAGTATCGAATAAATTATAAGGGAGTTTGTATAAATAATGTACATGATGTTGTTGAATGGTGTAAGACACATTCTGCATCAAACAAGGTTGGGACATCATCAAGAATGAGTCTACAGGTACTATATAGAGTCTTTTGGGGGATAATAGGTATGAATGTGTACATTTGTTTAAATTTTATGTAATTAAGTTTTGAAATTTATCTTGATTCGTTGAAGTTTAAATTTAATTTGTCCATATTTTTGTAATGAACTTTTAGGTGTTAATAGAAAAAACAGGCATGGTTGCAAGAGTATAGAAAAGACACGTTCCTTACATTCAGTCATGAGTACAGATAATTGCAATTGGACATTGAAGACAAGAGAATACTCATTTTTTATTGGTAGTTGCATTATGAAGGCTATCAAGAATACATCAATCAAACATGTGGATATACAGGTGCATGGATTTTTGTACCACTTGATGCTACTGATACATTTGATAAATATGATGAAAATTTTGATGATATCCCATTGATTTCTGATGATTATAATCATATCTCTGGATTGGTAGAAGTGGGTAAGTATCATAAAAATTAATCTCAACTTGCTAGTTAATCTCAATTTTTTATTTAATTATCAATGAACTATCTTATAGAATGTACATGTATGCATACTTGTTCTGTAGGAGATGTCTTTGCAGTGATTGTTGAGACTAAAAATCATGAAGTTGGCAGTTATTATTTATTGTGATGTATTACGGAGAGGACAAAGTTATATGATCCCAAAGAAAGTGATGAAATGTTGTTCCCCATAGGTATTATACATACATGTGCACGCACATATATGAATTTATATATATCTAGGTAGCTTTATATCTATCAAATTTTAAAATATTTAGCTTTGTGGTGCAGGTTCTGTTGTGATACATGGAACATATTTGAAGCAAGACAAAATAGTCCAACATGGAATACACTTTGTTGATTATCAACCTGACAACAAGGTTTTACAATACAACCACTTGGTTGTTGTCATCAGGCTTTGTTTTACATCTAGTTAAATTTAAACATGTATGTCACAAGTAGAGACTAGACAATGAAGATCATGAGAAGATATTACATGTTGTAAGTGTACACCATGGTTGAACTAGGCTTTGAGATGATCTAATTTAATTTAAATGAAATTTTAGGACCTTTAAATGTAGATATTTTGTTAATAATAATTTATTTAACAATTAGAATGGATGAATCTTATATTAATTTAATAATATTATCTTATCTATTAGTTCTTCTTAAGATAAATTTATTTTATAATAATTTGAATTAATTTAAAGTTGTTTGGTTTGATATATCAAAATTCAGGACCTTTAAATGTATACATTTTAATAATATTAATTACCATGGATGAAGGTTTTTAAGAATATTATATTTTGTAAAAGATTCTTAAAATAATGTATCGGCTTACCTACCAGCATATTTTTATCCACATAAAACAAATATGTATCTTTAGTCCTACTAAAGAGACATGTTATATTCATTTAATCATATTATCTTATCTATTACTTCTTCTTAAGATTTATTTTTTAATAATTTGAATTAATTTAAAGTTGTTTGGCTTGATATATCTAATTTTAGGACTTTTAAATGTATAAATTTTAATAATATTAATTACCATGGATGAAGGTTTTTAAGAATATTATATTTTGTAGAAGTGTTTTAAAATAATGTATTAACTTACCTACTAGCATATTCTTATCCACATTAAAAAAAAAATGTATCTTTAGTCCTACTAATTGATTTAACAATTATAAGGGATATATGTTATATTAATTTAATAATATTATCTTATCTATTACTTCTTCTTAATATTTATTTTGTAATAATTTGAATTAATTTAAAGTTGTTTGGCTTGATATACCCAAAGGGAACTTCTAAATATTCAATTGTTGAATTCGGTGAAGAGAAATTAACTTGATTATTTTATAATGATTACAAATAAATATAATGTTTTAAATCTATAATCTAATTTATTTGGGTTAATTTAATAGTTTTAAGCACCTATATTAATATACTTTCCATGAAAAATAGCTCAACTACTTAGATAAAATGGGCATGCTTAGAAGAAAAGGGCACATTGTTTGAACATAAGCTAGTGATGATAACAATACAATGTTAATTAGATGTAATTAAAAAAAAACAAGTAATGAATTCAATTCAATCACCCTATGTTATTATTATTTTTCTGAATTATAAATTAGGTTCATAAATCAATTTGGAACTTCTTCATATTTAACTACTGAAGTAGGTAAAGAGAAGTTAATTTGATTACTTTATAATGATTGCAAAAAAATCTAAAGTTTAAACTCTATAATCTAATTCATGAAGAATGCTCTACTAAAATACAAAAATATGCATGTATGTCTCAAGAATGAACATCTAGATCCAAT
Organism: Cupressus sempervirens; assembly: GCA_028749045.1. NCBI lineage: Eukaryota > Viridiplantae > Streptophyta > Pinopsida > Cupressales > Cupressaceae > Cupressus > Cupressus sempervirens. Next base: position 12,975,376 of record CM053785.1, on the reverse strand, counting down.
ATCTATACTGAAACACGTGTATGCAAACCGTGTGAACAAAAAATGCATGTAAGTCTCGAATATATAAATGCATCAAAAAATACATAAATCTAGTACTACTGGAGGGACCCCTCAAGATGCATATGAACATAATGACCCTCTAATCAAGTCTGTTGTACATCTTGTGGCCGAGGTGCAACAACCAAGCCCTGCAAATATATATATATATATACATTAGAACTATCTAAACATATATATACATGCGTACATGAATACAAATGCATATTGTTTGAAACATAAATAACTTTACAAACTATTTAAAACTTGTACCTAAGCACTACTAGGTGTCTCAATAGAATCCTCTCTTTGACGCACATGCCCCAACCCAACACTAGATGTAATAATGTGCTCGGTGACCTGTGCTTGCACAATTTATTTAATTTATTATAATTTTTAAATATCTATCTAAACTATTTTTAAATTTCATATATTTAAATTTAAAAATATTATATATGTACCTAGGTCTCAGGAGTTGGAGGATGATCATTAGACTCCATCATATCATCTATCGATGCACCTCTAGTACTAGTGTCAACATCCCATCCTAATACACCAACAACATCTCTTGAAGCTCCAACACCTATTGAAGCACCCTTAGCACCACAATCTCCTAAAGCACCCTCAACATCACAATCTCCAACTGCTAGTAATGATGAGTGAAGTAACATGTGTAACTGGCTAGGTAATAGCATAGAATCACTGTTGGGTTAGAATAACATGTCCATGTATAATGAAAATCCCATGCTTTGACTAGTATCAATCTTAGATAGCCCTCGTAAATACTCACCAAAATCATGAAGGTCCTCAATTGTGATCCTCACATCTCCAACTCGTATGCCTGAGCCATCTATAGAGTGTCGTGAGCCTGGTGCAGAATGTTGTGAGCTATGTTGTGTGGCGACTATCACTAGTGTGGTTTGTGCCTATGGAAATATGGGGCTCTGATGTAGTCTAGTGGTGCCCATCATAGAGTGAACTAGTATCCCCTATATATGAGAAATATAATTGATACCTTACAATAGGTCCTCTAAAAAATATAGCGCTAGATCCATATGTGTGTGTTGTCCACAAAGAGCACGAATGAGTAAAAGTACAAAGTTGTGTCACCTTTTAGGTTGACTTATTAGAGTGACTAAATTTGAGTATTTTTATCCAAAAATCAATTTTGTTAAAACATATGATCTAGATAAATTCATTCTAGCTAAGTTATTTATGGGCTCACACTTTTCTAATTGACAATGTCTATTAAATGGATGTACTATACTAGTTTGTATCCAATTACTAAAGAAATAAAATTTTATTTCATAAAATTGACATTTCAATAACACTTATTATTTTCTATGATATTTTTTTAGTAACATATGAACACCATTTTATAGAGCTCAAAGTAAAAAAAAATTCATATAGAATTTATAGTATTTTAATTAGATATATAGTATATTGTAATTAAAAAATTTTACAAACACGTATTTTAACACTAAAAAAGATGTCAATTTTGAGAAAGAAAAAATATTAAATCATATCAAAAAAATTTAAAAATTACATGATGTTCTAGAGGAGAGAGTCATCTTCTAGAACATTTAATTTTTCTTCTAGTTAGAATAGCTTTGTTTTGAAAAATGTGGTGGGAGGTGAAAACTATCGATTTCAAGCAAGTATAAATTTGAATCATTATAATAGAGGAAATATAGGTCTTAAGTCAATTTTTATTTTCGATTGTTCTAGCTATATATGTTATCTATAACATAGTCTTAGTTCAAATGAAAATAAGATCATATAGTTTTGTGGTGGGAACTAAAACCATATTCTTTTAGCATTTTTCAACAACAAAAAAATTATCTATACAAATTAGGAAAATATATCAATTCTTATTCCAAATAATTATTAAAAATTACAATCCTAAAATTCATCCATTTCTACACGTTTCACTAGTTTACTTCATTTTCAAATTCTAAATAATAATACCATTTTTTATCTCATTGAAGGTGAACAATTCTACTTTTGTTAGCCTTTTCCTTTACAAAAGGGTGACACAGGTTTGTGTTGTTACCCAAACATCACCTAGTACTGGGAGTCTAGAAGCTCTATATGCCTCAAGGGAGGTGCCTGAAGTGTCACTCAATGCCTCTGAAGCTACTCGACGTAGATGACTCATCGAGTGTGAATATACCAACCAAGAGAGTCAGATGTGATACTAGTAGTCGTAGATGCAATGTGTCCAATACCGTCAATTGCTCCCCTCTAGCCCAACAATCTATTTGACATCTAGGGGTGGCAGACATTATACATTGCGATATTGGTCATGATCTACAATCTGACCATGCCCCTATCCACAATAATCTAAAATATCTAAGTAGTTGATGTTGAGCCCCGCGTAGAACTCAACATACAACTATTGTGCAAAATAAAGACATATTTGATCATTATTAGGATAATGACCATGTGTGGCTAAGAAATGAGGATATATCATACTAGCAACAACAAAATCTATGCAACATGTCACTCAATAGTCCCTCACCCTATCCTGGGTACCCTCATATGATGGAAACCAATCTCGTTTGATCACATCTTTGGGGGCCACCCTCTTGACATTATCAAAAGATGCATCTCTTGAAATCTCAACTCTAAACTCCCTAGATATGACAACTAATACATCAGGGATAAATGAATGATGTCCTCTAGATCTAGCAATCAGATCTTGTAAACACCTACATATGGTTTCACAGATGTCTCTATATAAACCATCATAAGAGGATAGTATCGATTTCTCTAAACTAATAACCTCCTACGTTGCAAATGTAAATAGTGCATCAATATCAATGTGTAGAGGTGTCATAGTAGGACCCACAATAGGAGCCACACTAGGACCTGTAGTAGGAGCCACACCAGGACCTGTAGTAGGAGCCACACCAAGAGCCACACCAAGACCTACAACATGGGCCACATAGGAGTCCCACGACAAGCTGCACTAGGAGCCACATAGGAGCCCTACAACAAGTCGTACCAGGAGCCCCACCACAAGCTGCACCACAAGCCCCACCATGAGTGGCACCACGAGCAACACCAAAAACTACACCATGAGCCGCAACAAGAGCCACGTCAAGAGCTGTACTAGTAGGAAATACAATAGAAGCCTCATCACCCTCAGGTTGATGAGTAGGTTGATCATGTGAAGTGATGCAGGAGCATCCAGGGGTCATAACTTTTCACTCGAATGTGGATTTTGACTAAAATTTTATATGCAGTTGCGTGAGGAGGAGTTATTCGAATTGTCGAATGAGCTCAGCTTGATAGGTGGTCATTTTGACATTTTTCGAGAGCCTAAAATTTCATCTTGACCTTCGAATTTAGATTTTTATGTTTTTTTTCAATTTTTTATTAAGTTATTTGTTTTAATGAATCCAAAATTGTATTCTTGATTTTTTCGATTAGTTGGCAATTCATTTTTCCTTAGTTGGGGGCTTTTCTTTGGAAAAATTGGGATTCGTAGGATGAGTTTTGAAAATTATCAAAAATGGAAAAAAAAATCTCGAAAATTACCAAATATGGTAATTTTCAAAATTGTAATAAGTAGTCATTTTCTTTCATTGAAGAGGAAGAGTAGACTTAGAAGATTTTAATGAATAATTTGGAATTTTGTAATTTTTGTGTTGTGTGATTTTCTAAGTTATTACTATGCAGGGTTTGGGCTACATCATTTTGTATTAGAGTAGGAAGATGGCTAAGACAGGAAGACAAAGAGGAAGAGGAGGTGTCATGCCAATGTAAAGATTGATGTTGGATATGTAGAGGGAGATTGAATGACTCAATGAGTGACTAGATAATCAATGAGTACTAAGAGGGAATGAATTTGATGTAGAAGAAAATTGAAGTGCTGCTGATCAAAATGAAGGAAATATAAGCGAAAGGCTGGAAGAAATGAGCTATGAATATAGAGTTCTTAGGGCTTTGGAAGGAAGAAGTAAAGCAATAAAGATTGACAATCAAACTATGTTGGTAGTCTTAAGTCAAAAGAACTGATAGATTGGCTAAATGAGATGGGGAAATTTTTCAAATGGAAGCCTATGCCAGAAGAAAAGAAGATGAAGTTTGCATGCACAAAATTAAAAGGAGATGCAATGATATGGTGGGATCACCTCCAAAAGGAATGAGCTAGAAAGGAAAAGAAAAAGATTGAGACATGGAGCAAGATGGAGAAAAAGCTGAAAGAAAAATTCTTACCTATGGATTATTCAAAGACCCTATTTTGTAGGTTCCAAAATTTGAAGCAAAACTTGTCTTCAGTGCAAGACTATACAAACGAATTCTACAAGATATCCATGTGCATAGAGCATCAAGAAAATAATGAGTATATGACTACTAGATATATTAATGGCATAAAATTCTCTATCCACAATGAATTGAGTATGCATCCTATTGATAGTATGGAGGAAGCCTAGAAATTAGCTCTAAAGGCTGAAGAAAAGAAAAATAGGCAATACATCTAGAGGAATAGAGGTGGTTGAAGGGGTACCTCAACTCCATTTTAGGGAGGTTCTAATAATGGTTGGGGAGAGTCTTTTCAAGGATCTAAAAAAATATAGACACTAAGCAAGATCTTCCAAATCAAGAAAGAGGAATGAGGTTTCAAAGAGGCTGAGGCTACGAAAGCAGAAGAGGATAGGAAAACCAAAGAAGACCTTTCACTTGTTTTAGGTGTCGAGAAGAAGGACACAAAGCCTTCGAGTGTTCCAATTTCAACATGCAAGGTAGAAATCAAGGAGAGCCATCCAGAACCTAGCCCAAGCTGAAAACAAAGGATCTAGACAAGAAGTGGCTCCAGATATTGGAGAAAGCCTCATGATGAGGAGGACAATGATTATTCCATCCAAGGAGGATGTAGAGGAGAAAATAATTGATGATTCATGGATTAGAACCAACATATTTTCCAGGACAAGGTGTACCTCAGGAGGAAAGGTATGTCAAGTAATTATTGATGGAGGCAGTTATGAGAATATGGTTTCTAAAGAAATGGTGAAGCTAAATCTCTAGTGTGAAAGTGCCCTCATCCTTATCAGATTTCATGGTTAAAAAAGAGAAGTGAACTTTCATAGTAGATAAGAGGTGCCTTGTTGAATTTTCCATAGGAAAGATCTACAAGGATGTGCTATGGTGTGATGTGATTCTAATGGACGCATGCCATGTCCTCTTGGGTCATCCCTGGCAGTATGACAGAAAGGTTGTTCATAATAGGGAAAAGAAAACTTACACCTTCTGGAAGGATCGATCTATGGTAATCTTATTACCTCTGAGTGGTGATGGAAAAACTAAAAGTATGCTATCTGAAAAAAAGAACTTGTCAATGAGATTAAAGTAACAAGGTGTTGTTATGTATTAGTAGTACAAAAGGGGAAAGAGGAAGACTTGACTATACCGCTAGAAGCTACCTAATCGACTTCCCCCAAAATGAGATATCCAACATCATATTGACCTTATTCCAAGAGTAAGTCTTCCCAATCAAGTGACATACAAAATGAGTCTGACACAACATGCATAACTAGACAAACAAGTGACTGAGCTCATACAAAAAGGTTTAGTAAAAGAAAGCATGAGTTCATGTGCTTTCCCAACACTATTAACCCAAAAGAAAGATGGAATTTGGAGGATGTGCATAGACAGTTGAGCCATCAATAGGATAACCATCATGTATCATTTTCCTATCCCACGTTTAGATGACATTATAGATGTTCTTGCTGGAGTAGTTCATATTTCTCTAAGATTAATTTGTGAAGGGGATACCACCAAATCCACATCAAAGAGGGGGATGAGTGGAAAACTACTTTACAACTAGGGATGGTTTGTATGAATGGAAGGTTATACCTTTTGGTTTATCCAACGCACTTAGTACTTTTATGAGACTCATGAGCACCATGTTGCGTACCTACATTGGTAAGTTTGTAGTAGTTTATTTTGATGATAAATTGATTTTTAGTAAGGGAAGGAAAGAATATTTGCAACACTTGAGGATCATATTGGGGGTATTAAGAAGAGAGAAACTCTATGCTAGTTTGAAGAAGTGTAGGTTCATGCAAGCAAGCTTGGTTTTTCTGGGGTTTGTCATTTTTGTAGATGGTGTCAAGATGGATCTAGAGAAAGTTTGAGCCATTCTTGAATGGCATTGTCCACGCAGTATCACTGAGGTGACAAGTTTTCATGGCTTGGCTACTTTCTATAGAAATTTCAATTGTCATTTTAGTAGTATTGTAACACCTATGACAAACTGTATTAAGGGTCAGGAGTTTTCATGGACCAAAGAGGCTGAAGAGAGTTTCCAATACTTAAAGAAGGTCACTGAAGCTCCAATACTAGCCCCAATGGATTTTGATAAAGTGTTTGAAGTGGACTCTGATGCCTCACATGTGGGCATTGGTGTTGTACTCAATCAAGAAGGTAAGAAAATTGCAATTTTTAGTGAAAAATTGAATGATGCATGAGAAAAAAATATTCTACGTATGATATAGAATTCTATACAATTGTGCAAGCTTTGAGACACTGTAAGCATTGTCTAGTAGCCAAAGAATTTGTATTGTTTATAGATCATATTTCTCTAAAATACTTAAAGACACAAAAGAAATTGAATAGTAGACATGAAAAATGGGTCTCTTTCCTACAAGGGTTTACTTTTGTTCTAAAGCATAAATCAGGGAAATAGTATGATGTTGGTTGAGTAGGCAAGTTGTTCTTCTGACCATCATGGAAATAGAAGTGGTTGGTTTTGATGTAATCAAAAACTTGTATGAATTTGATAGTGACTTTTGGGAAATTGTTGGTCAGTTGAAGAATCCAATACCTAGGCATGCAAACACTATTCAGGGTGAGTATCTTATGCAAGATGATTATTTATTCAAGAGGAAGCGGTTGTGTGTTCCTGTAGGCTAAATGCGGGAAAATGTTATTAGAGAAGTTCATAGTAGTGGTATGGTCAGGCATTCTGGGAAGGATTAAACAATAGCATTGGTAGCAAATAAGTACTATTGGCCAAAGATGAAGCGAGATATCACCAGATTTGTGGAAAGGTGTTAGATTTGTCAACTAGCCAAAGGGCACTCCTAGAACACTAGATTGTACATGCCATTACCAGCACCAATAATATTGTGGATAGACTTGAGTATGGACTTTGTATTGGGATTTCCACATACACAATGAGGTAATGACTCTATCTTGACAGATTCTCAAAAATGGTTCATTTCATTACTTGTAAGAAAACTAGTGATGCCACTAGGGTGGCCGAGTGATTTTTTTTTGAAATAGTTAGATTGCATGGGATTCCAAAAATGATCACCTCTAATCGAGATACTATGTTCTTGAGTCATTTCTAGAGGACCTTATGGAAGAAAATGGGGACAAAGTTACAGTTTAGCAATGTTTATCAAACACAAATTGATGGACAAACATAAGTTGTCAATCACAATTTGCATAATTTGTTGCGATGCATTGTTGGAGAGAAGCCCAAACAATGGGATTTGGCATTGCCCTCGGTAGAATTTTCTTATAATAGCTTGGTGAATAGGTCAACTAGCAAGTCAACATTTCAAGTTATTTATGGTCATAATCCTCAAGGTGTTCTCAATTTGGTGCAACTTTCCTTGGGTGACAGAGTCGATGATGATGGAGAAGCCTTTGCAAGGTAGCTCTATCAATTGTAGGAAGATGTGAGATAGAAGTTGTAGGACAACAATAAGTAGTACAAAGCTTCCACAGATGCTACTCAAAGGTATCAGGTGTTTAGTGCAGGTGATCAGTGATGGTTTATCTAAGAAAGGAGAGGTTTCCTACCAGGACATATCATAAATTGAAATATAAGAAAATTGATCCCTGTAAGATTTTGAAGAAGATTAATGATAATGCTTATGAGGTAGAGCTCTCCAGTGGTCTTGATATATCTCCTATGTTTAATATTTTTGATTTATATACTTTCCATGGTGATGATGCCTCTATCAAAAAGGAGGATGTGGTAGACTAGACACACATCATCTCCATCAAGAAAAGGAGAAAGGTTGCATAGATTCTAGACATGAAGATTGCTCAAACTCACTAGGGTGACTACAATAGATATCTCATGCAATGGGAAGGGTTGGCACTGACAGATAGCACCTGGATTACATAATGGGATTTGTAGAAGCTAGATGAGCCTAAATTGAATAAATTTGAGAACCAGAACTTGTAGGAGCTGTGTTCTTTTCAAGCGGGGGATAATGATGCAGGAGCATTCGGGGGTCATAAATTTTGACTCGGATGTGGGTTTTGGCTAAAATTTTATAGGAAGTTGCATGAAGAGGAGTTATTTGGATTTTTGACATTTTTTTTGGGAGCTTGAAATTTCATTTTGACCTCCAAATTTGGATTTTTTTTTTCAAATTTTTATAATGTTATTTTAAAAAATAAATTTGAAACCATATTCTTCATTTTGTCAATTAGTTGGCAATTCATCTTGCCTTAGTTGGGGGCTTTTCTTGGGAAAAATTGGGATTCGTAGGATGAGTTTTGAAAATTAACAAAAATGGAAAAATATGTTTTTCCTGAAAATCTATCAAATATGGTAATTTTTAAAATTGTAATAAGCAGACATTTGCTTTCATTGTAGAGGTAAAGTAGAGTTGGAAGATTTTAATGAACAATCTGAGCCTCATCACCCTTAGGTTGATGAGCAGGCTGATCATGTGAAGTCATGTCTACAATGATCAAGCTAATGTATATATTGTAAATATACATATATATACATGTAGTCTAGTATACAAATTTATATTTAAAAGATACAAATCGTACATCATCTAGTCTACACATCAATATATCATACATGAGAAAAAGAACTCGTTAGGATTAGGGTTTGAGCTAGATTAGGGTTAGAGTTAGGGTTAGATTAGGTTTAAGAGTTAGGGTTAAAGTTAGAGTTGGAATTAGGAAAATTTTAATGAAGAATCTGACATTTTGAACTTATTACTTTGAAGGGTTTGGGCTACATCAAATGTTGTACAAGAACAAGGCAAAAATGTTAAGTTGCATTAAATATGTTCCTTTTTTCTATCATGGGGATCAGATAAATGAAAATATTTTATAATTTACCACATGTCACCAAGATGAAAATACTAGAAAAACATGAAAAATTACATCTTGATCATTTATGATACTTTTATGTTGGATGAAAAAGAAAACGGCAATTTATGTATTCTTTAGATGATTTGATTATGGATGAAAGAGACACTTATAGAGGATTTGATGTGATATAAAGGAAATCAATAATAGGTTTTAGGATTCTTGGGAAGTGAGATTTAAAGATGAAAACATGAACCAAATAGCATAATAATATAAAGATAAATTAGGGGAAAATAATCCATTGCTTAGTGCGCCATCTTGAGCTTTTATGGGACCAAAACTATCTTTCAAAAGAGAGGCATGTCCCATAAGGATCAAGTAAAACTTGTGCTTTATTAGTACAATGGATATAGAAAAGCTCAACAACAAAATTAGGTAGTATTAGAATCATACTTGTAGGCATAAATATATCTTCTAGTGCAACCTAATTTACATAGGGTTGGATTCACATTTCCCAAATTAAATTCATGCCTAGATATTTGAACCCAACTAGCACTAAATTCTTTGAAATGAACCACTATTCACTTGCTTCTAGTTTTGAGATGATCATTTTATGACATGAAGATAAATCATCACCACTATCAATACTTGTATCTGGGGAAGAGAGCACATGTTTAAGAATTGCATGCAAAATTAAATATTGTATCTATATAAAGAAAAATGTTTGATTATTCATGTAATTTTTTAATAAATTTAACAAAATAATTAAGGAACAATCTATATATATATATACCTCTAACAAGCTTATATTCCATTCACAAGAGATTTTTAGAGTAAATTTGTTAATGTTTTTAATAAAAATCTTTAATTTTGTACTTTGACAACATCAAACCTTTTTAAAAGTTGTTTGTTGTCAATCAAATCTAGTAATAATAAATAATTTTTAATCTTTGAATTCAATTGCAATGTGAAGATTTATAGATCAACATCTTCATAAAATTTATTTTCATGTGGTTATTTCTTTATACTAGAACAAATGATCCCAATTTTTTTTAAAATTAATTTTTCATAAAATATATAGAATTTTGAATTATGTCTTCAATTATTAAGCTATTCTCAAATGTTACTCACATAATCTTAAAACATTAAGTATTATAGAAACTTTATTAGAAAAATATGTAAAACTTAAAAGCAATAAATCAAACCTTCTTTGAATGAGTCATAAATTGTTTTATTTATTTTAATTCTTAAACTAAATTTTGTTTGTTTTAAATTTGAAGAAAGACATAATAATTTGTAAGAGTGTATATTATGTTTTGGAAGAGATTAGATTAGGCTACATGCTTTGGGTTTGATAGTCTATGTGATCTTTTTTCAATTTTTAGACAAAAGAAAACTTTATTATAAATATCATAACAATATATATCATTTTATAATATCTATTTAAATATTATAAAATAAGTTTTCAGTATTATTTTTGCATTGTAGGAAATTTGATCTCAATATCATTTAGATATTTGTAACAGATATTCATTATAAAATCAAGTGTTCTTTCAACAAACGCGCGCGCGCCAAAGGTTGAGTTCTATAGAATTGTGGTACATCCCAAATTCTTTCTCTATGATGGCAGACTTAATTTTTACCTAACAAAATAGACTAAAAGTTCATTTATTGTTTTGAATTTTTTCATATGAAAAATAGTTTTATTATAAATTTATAATTTTAATGTCCAATTTCCCAATATCAACCTAACAAAACAACAGATGTCCAAGCATGAATTGTGAAGGCAAAGTTCGATCAATTTGGAGAAATGTATGCCAAGACACGCAACTATCCCACTCATCAAGATTTACTTTTTTGAGACTTGACTCAACCATTATCCAGACTTTAGTTTCCCTGATGAGACAACGCGTGTGGGGATGGCTTTTTATATTGTCTTAAGCTGATACAATTTTAGCTACCCTTCAACTTCTACCAGTCAAATATACGGTAAAGGCAAAGGCCTTAGTGCAACTCTTTATAAATACCAACACAGAGAGTAGCAACCCAGAGTATACTGCATACAAACAAACATCACAATTTGGGTTAACAGATAGAGAAAGAGTGAAGAAAACAGGAGTGTGTTCTGAGTATTTATAATGCATCCAGGAGGACCACCACCACCAGGAGGACCTCCGCCGCCACCAGGTCCAGGAGGGCCGCTGCCACCACCAGGGCCTGGAGGACCTCCACCGCCACCTGGTCCAGAAGGTCCTCCGCCGCCACCTGGTCCAGGAGGGCCACCACCGCCAAGAGGTCCAGGAGGGCCACCACCGCCAAGAGGCCCTCCATGATAGAGTGCCCATTTGCAGCTTGTGGCTGTCTACACAACATCCAGCAATTTACAAGTTACCTATGCTACAGTTCCATCTATATGGAGGACTAAGTGCTTAAGTGTTTAGGTATGTACCCAATTAAAAACTACTATGATAATTGTTATATATTTGGAGTTCTATGTGGAGGACTGAATGCTTGTGTGTTTACGCATATACCCAATAAAAAACTACTGTCAGAAGTGTTACATATTTGGAATTACAGTTGTGCATCATATAAGTTTGAACTAAGGGTTCATATTGTACTGAGAATATATATATATGGTCCCCTTTTGTGAAAGGATGGATGAAATTTATAGATACAAAGTTTAAAGAACTTGCTCTCTAAATATCTTCAGAAATATTGCGTTCTTTTGGTACTAATCCATAGAACATGTTATATGCTTGTTTAGTCCAATTTTCTCAGTCATATATATGTATATCTCCCTTTTTTGGGAGTTTTGACGAGAGGATTGACCTGTTTTTGCAAATGCTAACATAAAATATGGTGATGGCGAATTCAAGGTTGTTGGTGAAATATTTTTGTTGGAATATAATAATAATAATAATTTCTTTCACAGTTAAAATTGGTAGATTTGTGTTTAGTCCTTTTTAGAAGTAGGTAGAATATACGTAATACGTATAGATTTTTGCTCAGTCCTTTCTAGAAGTAGGCAGAATATACTAATATGTATCTTGACTTTTCTAATTTGCATGTTAGTAAAAGGTTCAAAACGTTTTATTCCAGTAATTGCCAGATTTATATATATCAAGGTAACATGCAATTATGTTTTGAAAATTGAACGATTCATTGAATACAGGACTGTTTACACAAGCTTTCGATTATACTTCTCCATCTATTGTCAAGTCTATTGAAGATTTGTCTAAGACTTCCTCTTTCACCTAATTTATATTTTTCTTAATTGTTCTTTTTGCTTATGAATTTGAGTGTACACCTGTTAGAGAGCAAAAGAAGAAAAATAATAAAATAATATGTTAATCTCATCTAAAATACTACTAACAAAATTATGGAAGCTTTTTCTTGGATTATAAAGTGACCGTTCGTGGTAATTGAATAGGAAGAAAGAAATGTATTTCAGCAATGATTTTAAATTCAGCAATGACTTTAACTTGATAAACATAAGATTATTAAGTAAATAAGAATATAAAATTTATACAAGTAGATTTTTTCTTTTTTCTAAATTAAAAGTACATCCACTTGTATTTAGATGATAGAGCTGTGAGTAGAACTAATATGAATTAAATTGGAATATTAAATCTTAATTTTGAAAAGTAAAAATGTAATAATGTTTATCTTTAATTTAAAATTGAGCTTTAAATAATTTTAGAGAGAAAAAAGAAAATTGAACAAGTCTTATTATGTTAAATCTGATACACTAAAAGTAGAGTATCATATTTGAATATAAGATAGAGGAGAGAAATTCTAAACTCTTAAAATTCAAGTTACTTTATGTTTACTCATTAAAACTTAAGGCCAACATATTATTAACAATTTTCTTTTACAATTATTTTATGCTTAAAATTTTATTAAACAAAAGGATCTAATCATACATAACTAAATCCTTAAATTCAAAGTTATGCATCACTTAACACTAGCACTTACTCAAATATTTTTTAATTGGGCCATAGTGCTCAAAGCCTTTCTTCCAAACCATAAAGTTGTTACTTGGTAGTGGTTGGTTAGATCACAATTCATCACTTCTAAACTTGATTTCTTGTTATCAATATGATAATTTAACCTATAAGATTCAAGTAATTTTCCAATCTTCCATTGAGCATAACTACATGTGTATTTTTCATTACTTTTAATTCTTGAGACCTACTTTGGTACTACTATACACAACTTGTAGAAGTCATATTTCTGATTCATATATAGTCACTCCATTTACTTGAGTAAGTGGTGACCCCTTTTATTTTTTACTTTTTTCTATAGTTTTTTTTCTCCTATTTACTTTTGTATTTTCTTGGACTTTCATTGATTGGAGGGTTAGGCTTGTTAAAATTAAGCTGGATCCCAAAAATTGTGATTCTCAATGCTCTATTTGTGCCTTATTCCTTTTTTGTTTGTTTTTCTTTGATCTTTCAAGGATAAGGGATGATGATGCAGTGCAAGGCAGGAGAATCCCGAAACAAGATGTCCTAACCCCCAACAAATAGCCACACAATGGAATATAAACAATAACATAGAGACTTAGATCCAAATTAACACCAATTTTCTTAATAGAATAATCATATTACATCCATCATGCCTAGTTGTAAGGTCTTTTGAGTTACAACCAATGTGTAAACAATTCTACAAGACCTTGCAAGATCCAAACCCTAGCTATCCCAGAACCATAATCTAGTAGAGAATCCCAAGGAGAATCTAAACTTGTGCTCACAAGACACCAATCAACCTTCTTGTTTCCTAAGCCCACACTTTGTTACTAGCTTTTCTTAACTTTGTTCCTCTTAGCTACTCCATCTGAATTCCTTGTTGAATGAATGACAACTCTAGAATTCACAAGATCCTCTACTTAGACTAAACCAAGTCACATATCATCCTAGTAAGTTACATTAAATAAACCATTAAGGCACAAGTCAACTTGGAAATAAACATTATATACATGAAACAACTAAATACTAAAAATAAGCCCCAAGTTTATAAAACATAACTAACTCATATGACAACATAGAGCGATGTAACCTTAGGCATAGGCCCATGTGCCATCTAGCAATCCAAATCTACGACCACACACATCAACTCCCTCAGATCAAAGCTCACAAATACAATCACCATAGTATGCTAGTAAATAAGGAACATGCACCAATAGTCACCAAAATGTCTCTAACTTCAAGGTGATTACTCCAATCATCATATGTAGTTAGGATAAGGTTCCCTAATATGTCTTGAACATATTCCCAACTACACAAACCATAGGTCAAAAAATTTGAGCTCGATGCCCCTGCATAACATGAGCTCCCTCCAAATATTTTGGGGATGTTGCATTTTTAAAACTTAATATTCTCCTCTTTTTTGCTGTATCCTTTATTCAGGATAAGAAATTAGTTTTTTAGGGATAGCATAGTAGCATGCCACCCCCAAAACTTAGATAACCAAAATCGTAAAATTTTGTCGCTTAGCTTAAAACCCTAATAGGTGATTTTATGATTATGTACACTTTCATCATCTTGTCCCCACACCTACAAAAGGTCATTTCACTTCCCATTAAATTGTCTTGTTCTCAAAGCTAGTTCAATCATAATATTTTCAAGCAAAGAATAGGAGCCTTATATCAATCCTAGTGCAATCTTTCAATCTAATGTATTGGTTTGAGCTTTGGAATTGTTTGCCTTCCCCATTTGCAATCTTTTAGGTTGGTTCTCTCTTTTCCTTTGTCTTTTGGTTTTTTTTCAATGTTAATTGTTAAGTTGGTTCAAATTATTTCTTTTTGTTTGGATGACGGTTAGCTTTCTTATCCTAGTATATATTTTTTGAATTGATTTTGGTTCACTAAATACTATGTCTATTGTAGTTAGGATTTTTTGTTGCTAGAGCTAGGGTGATATATATTTAAGAACTATTTTTCAATAAGTTGATAGGGTTTTGTTGATAAAAATTTGATGCTGAGAATGGGCGTCTAGCAAAACACTCTAAAAATTATGCAATATTATCCCAGATCCAAAGCATCTTAAGAAATGATCATCAAAAGGATAAATAAAAGATCCAAGATACACATTAGAATACCAAATTTACATAGAAAACCCAAAATAGTAAAAGCCATGGTGAGTAAAGTACCCACTATATCTGGACAACTTAAACATCACACACTCAGGCTTGATTCCTAGACTAAAAGTTAAATAGTTAAAATTGACTTATTTTTCCAAGCTTAATTTCTTCCTTAGTGTGTGAAGTTTTTAAGGATGGCCCACTATATTAAGTAACTAAAAACCATGTTTCGATCTTTAAGCCAGGGAACTCATTATCGGGATATCGATTTAGGAAAATTGCTAAGGGTCATACTAATTGCTAATGAACCAAAAGAAATTCACTACTTCGACAAAGATATAACTATCCTACTTTTAATCAACTACAATCACCTCTCACTTTTATTCTTTAAAATAATTTTTAGCTCCTCTTTATTTGGATAGACTTTATAGTCTTTTTAGTTATCCTCACTCGCTCTCTTACCAATATCAATCATTCTCATCAAGATATATAGCACAAATTTTTCATCAGACACACCAACAAAGTTGGCAACCTTGAAAAAAAATGCAAAAAATGGCCCACTCTATAAAGTAGAGAGGACAGGATAATACATCCCAAAATATATTTTCCATTTTAAATATAATTAATGCATAATCATCACAACTACATCCAAATATATACCAAAGTTAATGCAAGCAAACAATTAAATAGGTTGCTAGTCATCCCAAATAAATTATCTTGTCATTATGAGCATACCTATGTTTTATGTGCTAACATGTCAATTTTTTTAATTTTGAAATCCAAAATCCCTTTTTAATTCTTTCTTCATTATTTAAGGAGTTCTCATGAAACTTATAAATTTGAAGCATACAAAGTTATCTCAACTCTTTCTTAGAATCACAAAACTAATTTCACATTTTTGAGCTATTAAAATGAACATAGGTAGTCATGTACAAAGTATTGTAGGTATCTCTAAATATTTTTGTCTATTAGTCTTAAACACTAAGTCATGTATGAGGCATCTATTAGTGTTAAACACTAAGTCATATATGAGGAAGAGTCAATCGATCATCATTGTGATCAAGCTACTCTATATAGTCCAAATTGGGTGGAGAATTTTAAATAAACATGTATATGTCAATATCTATAGGAGCCAAGAAAGTCTTTGGTCACTGAGTATTTTTCAGTATAATCTGAGTATAGTGTATGTCGAGCAGTTAGTGCACATACATGTCAATTTATGAAGAAGTAACTAGGTAAGTTAAGATCGAGTTACAATAGTAGGAACAATGATGATTGAGCACCAGAAAGATTATGTGCTGAGAAACACACAAAAGATGTATTAAAGTTTGAAATGATACAAAATTTAAGGTAAACCATTTCATGCTAGCATAGACATGACATATAATATTTGTAGATGTTGTTATAGAGATTGGTACACATTTATGATGTGGATCATTGATCCCTTTGAGCGGTGATCAACCAATCAAATATTTAAGGAAAAAGGAAGAGTATAGAAAACTTGGTAGAGATATTTAAATACATAGATCCGAGCCCTATTTTTAATATATACATAGATGCATTCAATCAAAGAATGAGATCATAAGTGAAAGTGTGATCATTACAAAGGAAGCAAAGGAGTTAAGTCTTGGATATTGCATGCAAGTGAGAAGTTGTAAAGAATAGAGTTAGTGACCTTATGAATTAGTGAAGGATATAGAAAAGGTATATCAAATTGAATATCAAATTAGAAGAATTGAAGAGAGGATATCTATAATCAACAGTAGAGTGTAAACAGAAGGATTAGGTACTTAATCATAATTGAGTCAGGGATAATCTCTTAATAGAGTGGTTTTAACAGACCTTTGTAAATCTCTTAACTGGGTCCTTATTTTATTATAAGTGTAAAATCCTCTCATAATGTAAGACCTAACATAGTCATAATAGCCTTTAACAGGGAAAACCCCTCACAAGGTAGATCATCAAAAGCAATCAAAATTGTAACCCTAATAGGTTAACTTTATTATTGCAGGTAGTGAAGATTTGTGGGTGTCATCCCCACCCTAGTTTTACCTTCACCTTGGAGGGTATATCATGGGTAAAAAAATATTTGTGTTATGTGTTTACATTTCATGCATGTAATTGATAGTTAGATCTACTTATTACAATATTTAATTTGATAAGTTATGTTATGAACGAATTAGATATGAGATGGAAAATATTGTGAGTAAAGCAAATTTGTTTTAAGGGATAAAAGTTTTAAAGATCCTAATTCACCCCCCAACCCCCATCCATCTTAGTATCTTAGTTTCCCAATTAACCTTCCAACAATTGGTATTAGAGAATTGGTTCCCTTGAGGAAGTCTTACAGCTTGGGAGTTCAGATCTTGGAGATGGAGGATTACAAATTGCGAAAGGTTATTAACAACCAAGTGATTGACACCTAGCTCATACTGTAGCAACTTGAAGTAGCAAGAGAGGAACTGAGGAAATCTCTGAGAAAGAGAAAGGATATGTCCATTTAGATCAATGACATAAATCATGAAGAAGTTGATACCCAAGGACTGTCCGACACTGGAAATATTAATGAGAGTAATAAAGCAATTGGAGATCTACTTGAGAAGAATAATATCCTAAATGAAGAAGTTAGGGGATTAAAGAGAGACTGTGAAATTCACCTAGTGATACAATGTGAAGTGACCAAACAAAAGAAGAAAGCTGAAGAAGATAAAGTTGTGGTGGAGGAAGAAAAATGACAAAAAATGGCTATCTGACTTGAAGAAAGGTCACCTGGTGTGATAAAGATTAACAAACACTCAGCTAGATATGAAGAATCAAATGATGCTTTCAAATTAGAAGTTAAATAGGAAGGACATGAAAATAGAAAATATGAGATCATCGACTGATCTATTGAGAAATGAATTAAGAACTGAGAAAGAACTTGTGGAAAGAATGAACAAACCCAATGAAGCAATAAAGTACTTTGAAGAACTAATGAGATCACATAAGGCTTATAGAAGCACCTTTGGATCAAGTCATACAAAAAAAATTCATCTACTAAACCAAGAGAATCATCCAAGAGTGGAGAGCTTAAAAATTTAAAAATAAAACCTACATGCTATTATTGTGGCAAACTTGGTCATACTGCAAACAACTATAGAAGAAAAAATGGTATGAGAAACCCTAAACCTAAGTTTACTAGTTATTATTTTTATTGCAAGAAGCAAGGACATTAAATACATGAGTGTAGATAAAGAATGAACAACATCCCTACTACACCTAGATTTGAGGGATATTGTGTTTAAAAGATGTTGTTTTGAAGTGTAGAACCTATAATGGAAAAATCATTATTTTGCAAATGATGTCAAACCTACTACTTGCTAGTGAGATAATTGCTTTTTGGTCTAAATGCTATCATGTGGTTGATTGATGAAGACAATTTGAAAAGAGAAGATAACAAGAGAACCTAGAGAAAGGTTGAGTTATATGGTGTCAAAGGAGCACAAAGACCAAGTAAGACATTGATACTATATTGTATTGTTTATCTACTTAAATTTTGTAATGAAAGATTACTCAAGAAAAGACTAGAAGATCAAGTAAGAAAAGTGTCTCACAAGCCTTCATGAGTAGATAGTGCAAGCCAAGCAGAAAATAGTAGGAGTTGAGTGAAAATCAAGAGGTGTCCAGAAAAGAAGAAAAATAGTGTAAGCTGAGTGAACGTTAGTATATGCTGAGCATCAAATTTTTTTAGTGTTTTCCAATTGAACTAGTGTTTTTCGAGTGACAAAACAATATAGATGTCGAGTGACAACAAATAATGTTAAATCAAAGATTTGACGAATCTAAGATGACTAACTTTATTTCTTGAATTATTTGAATCACGTGTAAGATGACTATGATGAGTTGGTGGTATATAATCCAAGATAAACCATTTTCATTTGAATTCAAGGAAGATTGTAGATGAAGTTTCTAGAGGAACTCAAATGAAAAAGTGGGTAGATTCATCGAGTCTTACTTAACCCTAAAATGAATGATTGTGGTTTATAAGAGGAAAAAGATCTACATTCTCTATTTATAGAGATAACTAGCCAGAAGAAACTGTTGTCATGTGTGAGAGCCTAAGGAAGACAAGGAGCCTAGGGTATTGCTTCATCTTGTGGACAAATAGAAGATACTATAGTTGGCATACAAAGCATGAAGGCTTAAGAGGATGAATGCTTGAAGGGTGAACAAGCTATCAGAGCAAAAGAGTATGAATGCAAAGTAGAATGGAGGACTAAAATAGAGATCTATAATCTATAGGTGAGTAGTAAGTTTTTATCAAATCAAGTCCTATTATTTCTTTCTAACAACTATACTTGTGTTGATAAAATCCTTTGGATTAAGGTTAACCTAACAATCATTTGTAAATCATTTAATTGGGTGATATTCTAATAGAATGTTCTAAAATCCTCTAGCAAGGCTCACTCCTAACAAGGTGATTGAAATCCTTTAACTAGGTCACATTTAATAGTGTGTATTGTTACCTTTAATAGGGTTGGCCTTTCACAGGGCATCACTTCAGAAGAGTGAAATTGGGTAGCATTTTACTGGTGGTTTTTCCCAAATTGGTTTTCTACATAAAATCCTTGTGTCAAATTATGTGAATGCGCTTATGGTATTTCATATTTATATTTTTGAAAATTTATTTTGACCTAGGACAATAATCTACTAAGTTAAGTATTGTATGATCTAATGGATGTATGCATGTTATGGTTTTATAGATTTGGATATGTTAAGCATTGAAAAGATTTATTTGTGATTTTGGACCTTGGATAACCAATTCAACCCCTTCTTAGTTATTCTAAAGAATTCCAAAAATTTGTATTAGCAAATTGGTACTTGACAAGAAATAGTTTGAATGTACTAAAAGCTAAAGATTAGGATGTATAGAAAGGAGTTTCCCAAACTGAACAAGGAAAACTTTCCTGCATGGAGAAGTTTGATGAAGCTATGTCTAGGAGGTCTTTGAGACTATGCACAATCTACCATCACCACTGAGCATGTTGATCCTACTGGATCCCTAACCACTGATGATTTGAAAAAGAAGAAAGAACACAATCATGCTATGTTAGAGCTTGTGTCTTCTCTAAGCTACTCAAAGTTTGATGATGTCAAAGATTGTGACACTACAAAGAAGGTGTGGGATGCTATTGAGATGATCTATGGAGGAGATAGGAATGTTTTGAGAGCTAAAGATGAAAGTCTAAGGGGAGATTCTGATGACATGAGAACGCAAGAAGGTGAGACCATTGTCCAATATTTCACAAGAATAAAAGATGTTGTGAATATCACTAGAGGAGCTAATGGTATTATTGAAGATGAGACTATAATCAACAAAGTACTGGGAAAAATGTTGCCCATCTATGTTATTAAAGTCTCTTCCATACAAGAACTAAGCTGTGTTCCTAGTAGTA
Organism: Cupressus sempervirens; assembly: GCA_028749045.1. NCBI lineage: Eukaryota > Viridiplantae > Streptophyta > Pinopsida > Cupressales > Cupressaceae > Cupressus > Cupressus sempervirens. The sequence goes on along the minus strand of CM053785.1, from coordinate 12,954,749 downwards.
ATCAAACCCTTGAAGGACTAATGGGTAGACTCACTACCTTTGAACTCTCTAATTTTGATAATTTCAAAACTAAAAATAATGAATTTTCTTTCAAAGCTAAACTATCATCAAAGGAACCTAAAGAGAAGAAGAAAAATGTCAAACATGTTTCTAGTGATAGTGATACAAATGAGGATGATGTAGAAGATCTTGAAGCATTTATGACAAGGAGATTTCATAGAGGCAAAGGAAAATACAAAGGTAAGCTACCTATCATGTGCTTTAATTGTAATGAGGTTGGTCATACTATTGTTAGATGTCCAGAGAAGAACAACAATATAAGTGGAGAAAAATCTAGAAGTAAAACAGATGATAACAGTGAAGATTATAAATACAGAGGAAAGAAGTCTTGCTACATTGTTGACAATGATGATGAAGTTGTGTATGTTGCTATGAAGGATGATTCTAATTTTGATGAGGCAATTGCACTAATATCTTATGTGAACAAGAGTGATAGATGGATCATTGATAGTTGAGGTTCACATCACATGACTAGAGATAAAAGTAAGTTCATTACTTTTGATTATTACAATGGTAATAGTATAAAATTTGTTATTGATGCACCTTGCTTGATCAAAGGTAAAAGATCAATCAAACTGATAGAAAATATCATGTGTGACAATGCTTATTATGTAGAAGGACTTAACTATAGCTTGTTGAGTGTGTCACAACTTATTATTTTAGGTTGCAAAGTTAAATTTGAGAACAAGAAAGCAAAGATCTATGACACTGATGGGAAACCAATTAGAAATTGAGATTAGACTTGAGGTAATCTATTTTATCTCGACATTAATGATGCTACTTGTCTTGTTGTAGAACTTGATGATGTGTGGCTATGACACAAGAAGTTATGTCATGTTAACTTTGATAACTTAGTATCAGTAACATGAAAAGAGTCAGAGATTTTCCTAAACTGAAGAAACCTAAGAATGTGATTTGAAAATAATGTTAGTTAACCAAGATGATAAAATCTAGTTTTAAAAGTAAGACTCGCCCCTCTAAAGAAATTATGGAATTAGTTCATATTGACTTGTGTGGACTAATTGATGTGCTAAGCTACAAAGGTGACAAGTACATTATCCTATTTGTTGATGATTATTTTAGGATGATAATAGTTATGTTTTTGAAACAAAAATTTGATCCTTTTCAAATGTTTAAGTGTCACTTGGCAAGAGTTGAATAGGAGACTAGAATTTTTTTGAAATGTTTGAGATTTGATAGAGGTGGAGAATTTACATCAAATGAGTTTGAGATATTCTGTAATGATAGAGGAATCAAGAGACAGACTTCTGCACATAGGATCCCTCCACAAAATGGGATTGCTAAAAGGAGAAATATATGTAATGTACTATGCTAGAACATTCACAATGGATAATAATGTTGATTTGAAATACTAGAGATAAGTTGTAAGTATAGTTGTCTATACCTTGAAATGAGTACAAGTCAAGAAAGATACTCATTCAACACCTTTGAACTATGGTATGGATACTCACCCAATGTAAAATATTTGAAGGTATTTGGAAGCAAATGCTACATTCTTAAAGACAACATGAATGACAAATTTGATGCTAAAAGTGAATAAGGTATATTCCTAAGCTATTCCACAAGAAGTAAAGCTTACAAGTGTTTGAATACTAATACTAACAAACTTGTGGAAAGTTCAAATGTGAAGTTTGATGAATATAACAAAGGTACATGAAGTTGAACCTATGAAGGAACCTGAAGAGTAAAAATATTTTGTATACTTTTATGAAGATATGCTTGTTGATGAAGGTGTTGTGAACCAAGTTGTAAATCAACAACAAGTATTAATGACTTTCGAGTCACATAAAATGAATGCTAAGTTGCATTCAGGAATCGAGTTATATTCAAGAGCTGAGTTGTAGATAGAAGTTGAGGTACATTCTAATTCTAAAATAAGTGTACATGAAAGGAATGTAGATCTACTTGATGGAGAAGCACATAGTGATTCTAAAGTTGATAGACCCATTGAAGAAAAAAGAGAAGAACCAAGATTATCAAATTATGTCAAAAGACATCACCCTACTGAACAAATTATTAGAGATAAAGAAGCTAGACCAATAACAAGGAATAGGTTGAGAAGTGATACATGTTTTTTGACTATGCATGAGCCTAAGTCATTAAAAAATGCATTAGAGAATGAAGACTGGATTAAAGCCATGAAATAAGAGATTGATCTAAATGAGAAGAACAAGACATAGACTCTAGTAACTAGACCAAGAAACAAGAATGTAATTAGAACCAAGTGGGTGTACAGAAAAAAGTTAGATGCAAATGGTGAAGTCACAAGAAATAAGGAAAGATTAGTTTGCAAGGGGTGTGCACAAGAAGAAGGAATTGACTACGAAATTTTTTTTTCCCCAGTTGCAAGATTGGAAGGAGTGAGAACTATGGTTGCTTACTTTGGATACAAATGTTTCAAAGTTTATTTGATGGATGTGAAGTCAATATTTCTAACTAATATACTAGAAGAGGAGGTTTACATAGAAAAACCTAAAGAATTTTTTGATCCAAACAATAAGAACATGGTATGTAGACTGCACAAAGCTTTATATGGTTTCAATCAAGCCCCAAGAGCATGGTATGAAAGGATTAACAATTATCTTGTGATGATTGGTTTTGAGAAGATTAATGATAACAACAACCTATACTTGAAGAAAGAAGGAGGTAAAGGTATTTTACTACCTAAAATTTTTGTTGATGATATCATATTTGGAGGTCAAAATGCATTATCTAATACATTTGCAAATGAAATAAAGAAAGAAGTTGAGGTATCTATGTTTGGAAAGATCAAGTTCTTTGTTGGTTTGCAAGTATATCAAATAAAATATAGTATATACATCACTTAGTCTAAGTATATAAAGGAAATATTGAAATTTTTTGGTTTGGAGTGTTCAAAACTAGTTAGCACTCCTATGGTTACAAGACACAAACTTTCAAAGACTAATGATTCTGCTGAAGTGAATCAAACATTGTAAAGGTCTATGATTAGCAAGTTGCAATATGAAGTACATAGTAGGCTTGCCATTGCATTAGCTATTGGGATTGTTTCAATTTTTTTTGCAAATCCTATGGAGAATCATTTGATGGTTGTTACGAGAATTATGAGATATCTTAAAGGAACAGAAGATTATTATCTATACTACAAGATAAATCACAAATTTGAGTTAAGAGCCTATACAGATGTTGATTGGACTAGAAACATTGATGATAGAAAGAGTACAAGTGGTGGAGCATTTTTCTTAGGAAAGAGATTGGTCACCTAGACCAGTAAGAAACAAAATTGTATATGACAATCTACTACTGAAGCTAAATACGTGGCTATTGCAATAAATTGTACAAATGTGGTATGGATCAAATAGCTACTCAAAGGTATGAAGGAGGAAATTACAAAACTTGTGGTACTTTATTGTGATAATACAAGTGTTATAAACATATCAAAGAACCCTATGATGCACACAAAGAAAAGCACATTGCAATCAAATATCATCACTTGAGGGAGTTGGTTCAAGGCAAAGAGGTGAGAATGGAATATATGAATACAAAGGAACAAAGAGTTGATATATTTACAAAAGGTTTACCTAAGGATGTGCATGAATATCTTAGAGGTAAACTAGGGGTGACATTCCTATCCCAAGCTACTTAAGAAGTATGAGTAGTGCCTTGCGTCAACTAAGCTAAATGTTCTATATTACAAGTTGATGCAATGAATCTTACTTTAGGTGCTACATAAAGTAATGAAGGAGTTGAATTAGAAGACTTATAGTCACATCCAAGGTGACAAAGGGAGAACCTAAATTGATTATATATGCATGAAGAGATGACACACAATGAAATTATTGTCAAAGAGGGAGATGTAAGAGAAATATATTGAAGTGGATTGACAAAGCTTACATTACTCTATACAGAGGAAGGATATATACTGATAGAGGGAGAAATTTCAAAGATATTATTTTGTTTTTGGTATTTCTATTGGTATTAGTTTGCTATCAATGCTAAAGAGAGAGATTGTTGAAAAGAGATTATTTTAAAGTATAGAACCTATAATGGAACAATCATTATTTTGTCAATGATGTCAAACCTGCTACTTGCTGGTGAGACAATTTATTTTTGGTCTAAATTTTATCATGTGGTTGATTGATAAAGAGGATTTGAAAAGAGAAGATAACAAGATAACCTAGAGAAAGGTTGAGTTGTTTGGTGTCAAAGGAGAGCTAAGACCAAGTAAGACATTGATATTATAGCTTATTGTTTATCTACTTAAAGTATGTAATGGAAGATTATTCAAGAAAAGACTAGAAGAAGATCAAGTAAGAAAAGTGTTTGCCAAGCCTTGTCGTGTAGATAGTGCAAGCTGAGCAGAAAATAGTAGAAGCCAAGTGAAAATCAAGAGGTACCAAACAAAGAAGACAAAAAATACAAGCCAAGTGAATGTATATATGCTGAGAAAAGTTTAGTTGGAGCTGAGCATCAGTAAACTTTAGTGTTTTTCAAGTGAACTAGTGTTTGCTGAATGACTGAACAATATAGATGTTAAGTGATAGAAAACAATGTTAAATCGAAGATTTGACAAATCTTAGCTAACTAATTTGATTTCTTGAATTATGTGGAGTGTGTGGAAGATGACTATGATGAGCAAGTGGCACATAGTTCAAGATAAACCATTTGGAGGAAAATTCAAGGAACATTGTAGAGGAAATTTCTAGAGGAACTCGAATAAAAAAGTGGGTATATTCATCGAATCTTACCTAACCCTAAAATGGACGATTATGGTTAAGTGGTAAAAGATCTAAATTCTCTATTTATAGTGATAGCTGGCTAGAAGGAAAGGTTATTTTTTGCAAGAACCTAAGGAAGACAAGGAGTTTAGGTTATTGCTTCATCTAGTGGCCAAAGGGAAAAGACTGTAGTTGGAATATAAAGCAAGAAGGCTTAAGGAGATGAATGCTTGAAGGGTGAACAAGCTATTAGAGATGAAGATTATGAATTCCAAGAAGAATGGAGGACTAAAATAGAGATCTATAATCTATAAGTGAGTTGTAAGTTTTTATTAGATCAAGTCCTACCATTACTTTCTAACAACTACTAGTGTGGATAAAATCCTTTACATTAAGGTTGACCTAATCATCATGTAAATCCTTTAACTGGGTGACATTCTAATGGAATGTTCTAAAGTCCTTTAACCAGGTCACATTTCACAGTGTATATTTTAACCTTTAATAGGGTTGAATTTTCAAAGGACATCACTTCAGAAGAGTGAGAATTAGTAGCATGTTATTGGTGGTATTTCCCAAATTGGGTTTCCACGTAAAATCCTTGTGTTAAATTTTGTGAATGTTCTTATGGTATTTCATGTTTAAATTTCTTCAAAGTTATTTTGAACTAGGAAAGTAACCTACTAAGTCAAGGTATTGTATGATCTAATGGATGCATACATGTTATGATTTTATGGATATGGATATGTTAAGCACTGAAATTTTTTATTTGTACATCCAAACCTTGGATAACGGATTCACCCCCCTCTCAGTTATTCTAAAGAATTCCAACATATTATTACAAATGTAAAAATTTTGGATAAAGAGAATATGAATCCAAATCATAGGCAAAATCCTATTGGAAAAATAAAAGGCAGAATGATACACCTAAGAAAGTTTGTTCCAAATTTCACAAGTTTGGACATCTGAGAAAAAACTACATGACCTATAATACCCCACCTCATTATAGACTTAGACTCAATTGTAAGAATTTGATTAATGTATGTCTAAGGTGTAAGGTGTTATGATACTCATGTTATGAATTACTAATGTGGCTACTATTCTTGAAAAGATTATACTTAAAGAAGTGGTTATAGTAAAATAAATGATATGTATTTGTAAATGATTTTCATATGCAAATGATTCATAGGAAAATAATGTTGGAATATGATATCGATATAATGTGTTGATATTTGGTTTAATTAGGGATATGTATTAATGTTTATAGTCATATATTTATATATATGTTTGGGTTACTAATGTTTAAATTGAATTGTGCAGAGGATGATTGTGAAGACTTTCAAAGAATTTATGCCAACTCTTGTACGAGTTAAAGTTTGTCTCAATGCAAAATTATTGTAAAATTGGATGTAAACTAAAGTTTGACTTTAGAGGGGTTAAAATGGACCCTAAAGTGCATTTTGGGTTAAAATAACCTAACCCACTTATACTTCCTAGGGTTGGGGGTTAATTGAAGGTCAAATCATGGTTAAAGCTTTCATTATGACACCTCAAAGGTACCACTTCCCAAGAGTGACGAAAATGAAAAGTGGGGGACACAATCCATGCCTTCTCCCCTTTTTAGGAGATGTGACATTTGAGTGGGAGACAAGGGAGGACATAGAGCCTTGTGCCATCATTAAAATAATGGGGATAGAAAGTGATAGTTAGGGTTTTAAGAAGAAGGTAGGAAGACATGGAAGGAGAGACTCATTTTTTTCATGAGAGGGAGAATAGGATAAATAGGGAGAGGAAGAAGGAGATGGAGGAAGAGGAGGAATGACTCTTGGTTGAAGATGAAGATCTATCTAAAGCGATAGCTCTTGAAAAGATAAGTGACTTATATGCATCTAAAGTAGTTATTATTGCTTGAGATGAAATAATGTTAGAGGGACTATTTCATAATGTTTTAGAGAGAGAACTCTTAGGATTGCATCCATGATCTCTTGGTTAAAATGAGTTCTTTTGCCCAGTGGTATGGCTAGGTCACAAGAGGCCTCATGATGCCATTATGGTAGGGTGGAAATGGGCACTTGTGTGAATGGTTTTGATAATTATTGTTGTAATCTTGTAAATAAATATGAATGGAAATTAGATGTTAAAGTTTTTGTTAATAGATCTAAACTTGTGTATTAGAGGAGAAGTTTGTGATAAAAATATATAGAAATGATGCTATTTTTATTTGAGGAATTATAAATCTTTTCTAAAAGCTATTGTTATTTATGATATTGTTAGTTAAGCTTTTTTTAATTAAGAAATTGTTTTGGATGTAAAATTTGTAGATGATTTAATTTAGAGACTATTAACTAATATTTGAAATCATGTTATCAAAATATCTACTATAGATCTAAAACATTGAATCAAAATCTTGTCTTTTACTTATTAAATTTAAGTATTTTTTTGGTAGGAAAAAATGTAGGCATGACATTTGATATCAGAGCCAAGTTCCCAAAACTTGGACCTAGGCTCATAATGTTTCTGTTTTGGACTTTCAACAAAATTGAAACTAAAGCGAGTAGATCTGTAATTTCTATGGCTACATCCATTTAGCACAAATCAAGCTATAGGATGGATTTGTGATTTATTAATGATTTATTGAGTTACTTGTAAACTACATATTATTAGATTTCTTTACATGAAAATGGGTTTAAACTTAAGATTTGGAAGTTTAGATAAGTTTTCAAGTACATCTGATTTATGACTTACTTTAGAATTGATATAATATAAAGAAAACATAAATATTTTATTAGTTGTTAGATTTATATTACTCTCTAATTATCTAATTGTTTAGATCAACGTATCTATCTATTTTCTAGCATGCAGATTTAAGATATATGCATAAAAATAGATGTGAAAAAAAGAAGTCTATTAACTAAGACCAAAAGAAAATAGACATAGAAATATATTTAATAAATTTAGTTAGCTCAGATTTTAATACATTTTGTCCATATTTAGTGTTTGATTGAGATAGCATAAACTACATAAACTACATTGTGCTAAGAATAGATGGAATTTAAAAGCCAAATGTTATTTAACTGTTATAAAATTAGAACCCTATATTCAAATTTTGTCATGTCCCCTTTTCAAATAATTAAAAATAATAATCTTTGCTGAGGCAGGCAGGCTCAAAAAGGTGAAGTTTCGGCAAAAGGGGCTAATCTTTGGAAACCAATGGACTAATAAATGAAAATTATTATTAAAATATATTTTATTAACCCCTCTTGGTCGTGAGTTAGGGTTATGCCCTCTTTTAAGGGGTTTGGAGGCATTTTGGGCTCATTCTAGAACTTGATTTTTGCTCATTGCTTTGTTGTTCTTCAGAGGCTGCCAAACTTGTAGAGAAGGAGACCCAAGGATGAGAGTTTTCAGGTTTCTAGGAAGGCTAAGGATGAGAGTTTAAAGCCATTCCATGTGAAAGCTCATGCAGAGTTTTCCCTTGTGCTAAACAGTGCAAATTTGTGGGTTTTGGGTGTGTTTTTTGTAAGAGTTTGGTGTTTCCGGTTGAGTATTTCATATCAGTTTGGGTTGCTGCTCTATTTTAGACATTAAAATGTTAATATAGAGCTAAATACATTATTTGATTGTGGTTATACTTCTGTGATATATTATTAGTGTTTTTGTGGTGTTTTCGAGCTATTTTGTGTTATTTTTGGGAGCTCGATGAGCATTGTTTTTGTACTCCGTTTGGGAGCTGTTGTGTAAATGCTATACAGATCTAGAAATATCATTTTTTAGGCCATTATGTTGGTGAAATTTTTATAAAAATGCCCACTTTCAGATTTATTAATAATATGTGAAGCTGAGAAGTTTTTGGCACTATTTCGGGCATACCTGATTTGGGTTTTATTGAAAAATTGGTGGATCTTTGAAATATTGGTTGTTAGATTTTAAAAACTTGATTAGAGGCTTTGAATATCATAGAAAATCAGAAAGGGGACATTTCAGTGGTATCAGAGCTATGATCTTGCCAGCTTGAGGGTTTGTAGAAGTTTGCATGCAACTAAGTGAAAGAGAAAAGAGATATTCACAGCGAGAAAAGAATAAAGAAATTTTGATCAAACCTCCAGTTAAAAGTAAAAGTACAAAAACCAAGGAAAGAAAAATTTGTTAGTGTAATTTTTTATTTTTCCTATTTTGCTAGGTTTTTCCTACACTTTTAATAATCTCGCTTAGGTTAATAAAGCATATCTTATTAGGTGAATGGTTGTGAGGTGTCACCTTCCTACATGTGAGCATCCATTAGCTATCTTGGGAAGATACTTTGCTATATTTAGTCTGATAGATGGTTGCTCCTAATTGGTTGGTGTTGCCACCTCCTCTCTCTTCCTAGCCTATATAAGCATGCTACCTGGCTTGTATTTGCATTTCTTGTTTTTGCATCCTCTTAATGCTATTGTGCTTCCAGCATTTGCATTACTCTCTTGGAGACTAACTCTATGATGCTATTTTGATTTTGTATCATTTGCATTCATAGTTTAGATATTTATTCTTTGCACTAGTTTTCTAAGTTATTAATCTTTTCATATTCTAACATGGTATCAGAGCTTTTCTATGTGCAAGAGTAGATTTTAGTTTCCTTATTTGAGAGATTCGGGGGGGGCTAATAAACTTTATTATAGTTTTTTGAAAAATAAAGTATGTTCTTCTCTTGCATCTTTGGATGATCTTGAGAATCAGAAAAGTTTTGAAAAAAACGATTTTTCTCCGAGGTTTCAATCTCAAATCTGACAACCAACTTGCATATTTGGAGTTTTCAATCACTTTTGCAGGTTACAGCATGCCATTGATGGACTTAGGAAGCTGATCCAGCATTTTCATGTGATATTCTGGTTGTTGGGGTCATTTTTTAATTTTTGGAGCCGTTTTTTACTGTTAAAGGCGTCTAATTTACACTACAGCAATATCTTCTGTACATCAGCAAGAAAAACGCTTTCTGGGTTTTGTTCGCAGCCCCGAAAAACCATCTAGATATCTTTTACATTTTGCATACAAGCTGTATATTTTGTAGAATCGAGCATGCAAAGCTACAGCCATACCCCTCTCCATTGGCAGTCGCAGATTTGAACGCAGTTTTCAAATGTCTTGTTCTTGCTCATACAGACTCCAATTTTGATGATTCTTATTATGAACTTGGCTATTTTTTTGTGCTCTATCCACTAGTGGAGTTGTTTTTTGATTTTCATGCATGAATTCTTCAGAAATTGCGGATTCTCAGCCGTGACTGTGCATAGTTCTGGTTTTGGAAACTTCGGAGGATCATAACTTTCTCATACGACCTCGTATCGAGGCGATTCTATTTTTGAAAGTGCATGATTTTTCGAGTAGATCACAGTGGTGCTATTTGTTTCCTTGATTATTGTGCCCAAGTTTCACTTCTAGCATATGCTCTTCATGAGGGTTCGTAATGCATTGAAATCAAGACCACTAAGTATTTCTTTCTAGTGGTAGTTGTAAACGCACTAAAATAAAGTGCTAAATCATATTTCTTTGGGGGGGGGGGGGGGGGGGGGTTCTTTGATTGAGTAAAAGGGGGGGGGGGGCATTGTCGTGGTTGGGTTCTCTTCTTTTTAGCATTTCTTCTCTGCATTTCTTCATCATGGATCAAACAAATATACACATCCTAACTCCATACAATTACTTTGAGTGGAAATCACGCATGACAATTCACTTAAAGAAAGCTGGATTAAATAGGATAACTATGTGACTTGAAACTGAACCTGCTAAAGATAAAGATAAGCCTAAGTGGTTTAACAAATGTGATGAGGCATATGGAACATTGTGTTTGTTTGTTTCTCCTGACTTGCTATTTCACATTGAGTCTTTGGATACACCAAATGAAGTATGGACAAAGCTAGAAACATTATTTGGCACACAAGATTCAATGAGGGGTCATATGTTGGAAAATGAATTAATTAGTTTGAGTCCAGGCAATTTCAACACAATCCAAACTTTCTTCACCAAATTGAAATCACTAAGGCTGTAGTTAAAACAATGTGGAATTGAAAAGAAAGATGAACAATTGATTCTTAGTATTCTCTCTAAGCTAAGTTCAGAATATTTTGTGTTTGTCTCTACCTTCTATGCTACTAAGGGTGCACTTGGTACTCAATTCACCATGCCATCTTTAGATGATTTTACTGTCAATCTCACTCAAGAACAGGACAAGTTAATCCAGATGGGCACTCTTAAGTCCTCTAAGTCACATGCCTTGGCTGCCAACCAAGGCACAAAAGAACAACAAGGACAAAGTAGTAACAACAATAGTAAGGATAAGAAACAAAAGAATAGTGAGGAGAAGAAGGATCAGATATCGATTTCTTCAAAAACAACTATTGATACACCATCTTCCAAGGGCAATAAGCCTAAGAAAGAAAAGGTCAAATGTGCCTATTGTGAAAGACCTGGTCATGATGAACATAAATGTTTGCAGAAACAACTTGATCATTTGACATACATTCTTGAGAAGAATAATATCAGTGTTCCTGAGTCTATCAAACAAAGTTCTAATGAAGGGTCTAACAAGGAAAAAGAAAACAGCAAGGGGAAAGGAAAGGGCAAGGCCCTTTTTGCAGTTGCTTCCTCACCATCCACTTGGGTTCTTGATTCGGGTGCTTCACACCACATGGCTTCATCTAAGGAAGAACTTGCATCCTTGGAGCCGTGTACTATGCCTTCTATTTTGATGGGTGATAACACTCTTGTTGAGGTGAGTGGGAGACGGTCTATTGATGTGGGGGATGGCACATTCCATGATGTTCCTTGTGTACCCTCATTGTCAACTAATCTCCTATCGGTACACCAGATCACTCACATAGGTTTAGGCAAGCGGGTTGAGTTCACTCCTGATTCGGTGGAGATACATGAGTTGCACAATGATTCTACAATTGCAGTTGGGAGAGCAGATCATTAGTCATGACTCTATATGTTTTCTCACTTTGTTCCTGATCCTCCTTCGACTATTTCACTCACTCACTCTAATGATGTGAGCAGATTAAGGCATGAGCAGTTTGGCCATCTTAACTGCCACTACTTGCATTAGCTTAACCATTAGAGCATGGTCATAGGGTTGCCTTCTACTTCTACATTGGAGTCACTTGGAATACATGATAGATCTTTTGATAGGTCAGATTCACTTGAGCAGTATTCTACCTCCACTTTTGATGCAGAGAGTGATTTAGAGGACTCACCTCCTTCCTCTCCTCCTCATCATTCATAGGTTGATGATTCTCCACTAGATTCTCCATCTTCTGGTCCACTTTGGGATAGACAGACCTTGCAGTTTGCAGGTGATTGGGTTGGGGATCCATCAGACACCAAGCAGACTCATTCACAATTCAAGGATGCTCTACATATCTTCATTGCTACTGCCTCAAATCCACAGTCCTTTCATGAGGCTTCTGATATTTTTGAGTGGGATACAGCTATGCAGGAGGAGTATAGTTCCTTGATGAGGAACCTCACTTGGGATCTTGTCCATTTTTCTAAGGGAAGAAAAATTGTTCGATGTAAGTGGATCTACCGGAAAAAAATTGCAAGCTTTGCTGGGGGTGTGGGATGCTTCATCTTTTGGGGGGGCCTCTTCCTCTCACTTGGAGTCCTAATTTTCTTTGGGGAGTCTCTTTTCTCTCTCTTTTGGGAGAATTTTATGTACATGGGTACCTCATCAGGCTTGACTTGCCGAGACCCATTTCTACATCCACCTAAGCTTCGCTTATGGGGGGGTGTTAGTGTAGTTTTTTATTTTTCCTATTTTGCTAGGTTTTTTTTTACATTTTTAATAATATCGCTTAGGTTAATAAAGCATATCTTATTAGGTGAATGGTTGTGAGGTGTCACCTTCCTACGTGTGAGCATCCATTAGCTATCTTGGGAAGATACTTTGCTATCTTTAGTCTGATAGATGGTTGCTCCTCATTGGTTGGTGTTGCCACCTCCTCCCTCTTCCTAGCCTATATAAGCATGCGACCTGGATTGTATTTGCATCTCTTGTTTTTGCATCCTCTTAATGCTATTTTGCTTCCACCATTTGCATTACTCTCTTGGAGACTAACTCTATGATGCTATTTTGATTTTGTATCATTTGCATTCATAGTTTAGATATTTATTCTTTGCACTAGTTTTCTATGTTATTAATCTTATCAGATTCTAACAAAAGTATGGCTAACCCAGATGAGATGGCAAAGAAATTATTCCAAGACATCCAGAATACTCAGAAGCAAACAGTAGATAGTTTGGTAGAAACTAGAGAGGCTTTGCGAATATTGACAGAAAAACTGCAAGGAGTTGCATCTACTAATGTATAAGGGAGCACTTTAGAGGAGCCAAAAAATCTGAAACCCACACCCTCTAAATCAACAAAATCTATTTTCCTACTTGTAGATGAGCCACTAGTATCAAATCCAACCCTTAATCCCATGGAAGAGGTTACAGGTAACTTGATTACATTAAGAGCTACTTACAATGGCTTAGATGATGACTTTCCTAGTTCAGTTCCTTTTAAAGAATATGTGGATATGATGAACACTTTGATGCCCAAGAAAGAGTGCAAGAGGGAGCATGACATAAGTGAAAGAGAGATCAAAAATAAAATAAGAAAGTTTACATCACCTACTTTTGATGGAACAAATAAAATTTTAGCTAGAGCATGGCTACAAAAATTACAGACCTTCTTCACACTTAACCCTATGAAGGAGAGTGATGCTATTCAATTTGCAAGTCTACACTTGGAAGATGTAGCCTATGATTGGTGGTATCATGGAATGACTACTCAAGGTCATGATCAAGTAACTACATTTGATGATTTTAGTCAAAGAGTGATAGATAGATTTGACCTCAAGGATGATGAAGAGTATTTTAAAGAATTGTCAAAGTTGAAGCAAACCAAATCAGTTAATGAGTATATAGAAGAGTTTCAAAAAGTGACTGTTATGGTACCTAATATGAGTGAAAAAAGGATTGTTTCTCTTTTTCTTGATGGTTTGGAAGATTCTGTTAATGGTTTGGTTAAGGCTTTCTCACCGTCAACCTTACAGGAAGCTACCACAAGAAGCTTGCAACTTAAAACTTGTGTGCCTATGAAATCGGTCACTAATAAAAAACCCCCAAATCTTTGGCAACATATGGAGAATTTTCAAAAAAAGACTTTTCCAACACTACCACCAAAAGATGTGATAAATGTGGCAAAAAAGAAGGTAGATGAAGAGACTAGGAGTGAATTACGAAGGAAAAAGCTTTGTTTCACTTGTAGAGAACCTTGGGTTCTAGGACACGGATGTTTGGGGAAAGGTCAAGTGCACTATATTGAAGTTGCTTCAAAATATTATTCAGATGAGCATGAGGAATTTCATGACACTAAGGAGGAGGAAGAAGAAGAGAAAGAAAAAGAAATCAGCATAGATGGCACTTTAGCAGCATTATCAGTAGTCCCAAGATACCATCCCTTTCGAATTCGAAGGGTACTAGCAGGGCAAAGGTTGACAGTTCTTCTTGATAGTGGGGCAACTCACAATTTTATTGATGAGGGATTTTTCATGAAAAGAGGGCTTATAGTAGAAGATTTTGAGGGATTCAATGTTACTATAGTTGATGGATTCACTATGCCTTGCACACGGGTGGTGAAACAACTCAAGATGACCTTAGGAGATTATGAGTTATGTGATGACTTCTATGTTGTTGGCATTGGGGAGATAGATCTTGTATTGGATGTTCAATGGTTGCACTCTATTGGAGGCTATTACATGAACCATCAAACTATGGAGTTTAAATTTTATTCCAATGGAAAAGAAGTCTTATTGAGAGGCTTATTGAATGGAGCACCTAAGGTGGTCTGTGCAAAGAGGATGTAGAGGACTTTTCGAAGAGGATAAGTAGTATGGGCAGCAGGAGTCATAATCCATCCAAAAAGCTCTCCAAAGAATCAAGGTAATTTCCATTTTGAAATTCAAAATATTCTTGATAAGCATAGTATAGTTTTCAATGACTTGCCTGCAAGATTACCACCAGATAAAGGTTTTGAGCATGTTATAGAGTTAGAACTGGGTGCCAAACCAATTATAACAACCCCATACCACCATCTAAGAGGTTATAAGGAAGAAATTGAAAAAACTATTAAGAAAATCCTAGACATGGGATTCATAAGGCCTAGCTCTAGTCCATTTACATCATCTGTGGTACTTGTCAAGAAAAAGGGTGGTACAATGAGAATGTGTATAGACTATAGGGCTCTAAACAAGAAGACCATAAAAAATAGGTATCCCATACCATGCATAGATGAACTCATTGATGAGTTGCATGGTGTTGTATACTTCTCAAAAATTGACTTAAGATCAGGGTACCATTATATCTGAATGAGGAGTGAAGATGTGGAAAAGATTGCTTTCAGATGTCACTATGGGCACTTTGAATTTCTTGTTATGCCATTTTGCCTCACTAATGCACCCGCAACATTCCAATCTTGTATGAATAAGGTATTTATTCAGCATCTTCAAAAAATATTTTTCGGATTTTTTGATGATATCTTGATTTACAATAAAACATGGGAAAAACATCTAAAGTACATATACACTATTTTGGGAATCTTGGAGCAACAATCCTTCTATGCTAAGCTATCTAAATGTGAGTTTTGTTTGATAGAGATCCTATATTTGGAACATATTATAAGTTCTAAAGGAGTACAGGTTGATCAGCAAAAAATTCAGGCAATTTTGGATTGGCCTCCACCCACTAATCTTACACAGTTGAGAGGTTTCTTCGAGTTGTGTAGCTACTATAGGAGATTTGCCAAGGGATTTTCTCAGCTTGCTACCCCCTTGACTAATTTGACAAAGAAAGGTGCTTTTTTTTGGAAAGAAGAGGCACAAAAAACATTTGATAAGCTTAAGGAGGTAATGAGTTCATGCCCTGTGCTTGCAATTCCAGATTTCTCTTTACCTTTTGTTGTTGAATGTGATGCTTTTGGAGAAGGTATAGGGGCTGTCTTAACTCAAAGAGGACATCCAATAGCATTTGAGAGTAGAAAACTAAATCAATCATAGAAAGGTTACTCCATCTACGATAAGGAAATGTTGGCAATCATGCATGCACTTCATAAGTTTAGACAATATTTGGTATGTGGGAGATTCATTATAAAGATAGACCATAATAGCCTTAGGTTCTTCTTGAACCAAAGGGATTTGAATGATCACCAACAAAAATGGGTAAGAAAATTGCAAGCTTATGATTTTGATATTGAATACATGAAAGTAAAGAATAATGTGGTTGTTGATGCTCTCTCAAGAAAGCCCACTTTGTGTTCCTTAACATCTATCTCTGTTGATTGGAAAGTCGCCATAATTTCAGAGTATGCTAAAGATTCCTTTGCCACCAAGATTTTGGATAAGTTAGTGGATGATAACAGGTACAAGGTTGTTGATGGATTGATTTATTACAAAAACAAGATCTTCTTAGTGCCAAGATCAAAAACTCAGGAAAGGATATTGAGGGCCTTTCATGACACACCTTTGGCTGGTCATCAAGGATATTTCAAGACATACAGAAAAATTTGAGAGCAGTTTTCATGGAAGGGTATGAAGGAGGATGTCCTTAAACACATTAAGGAATGTATGGTATGCCAACAAAGCAAGAGTGAGCAAAATTGTCCTGTAGGGTTGTTGCAACCACTTCCTATTCCTGAACAAAAATGGGAAAGTATTTCCATTGACTTCATCACTAGGTTGCCCAAGGTTCAAGGTAAGGATTGCATATATGTGGTGGTAGATAGACTAACTAAGTATGCACATTTCTTTCCTATCACATCTAATTTCAAGGCATCACAAGTGGCCAAATTATTCTTCAAGGAAATTTTTAGATTACATGGCTTGCCTAGAAACATTGTCAGTGACCGGGATAGTAGATTCCTCAGCTCTTTTTGGAAGGAGATCTTTCATTTGGTAGGAACTAAAATCACTCCTAGTACTATCTATCACCCTCAAACAGATGGAAAAACAGAGATAGTCAATAAATGGATAGAGGAATATTTGTGGAACTATGTTTCAAATCAACAACATTCTTGGGTGAAATGGTTGCACCTAGGGGAGTATTGTTACAATACATCTTATCACATGTCTATTGGTATGACTCCTTTTCATGCTCTTTATGGTTATGATGTCCTTTCCTTTGTTGATCTAGTACTTTCAGATAGCAGAGTACCTGCAGCAAGTGATTTCATCAAGCAAAGCCAAGACACAATAAGGTCCCTCAAGGATAATCTAAAACATGCACAGAACCAACAAAAGTTGTATGCTAATAGGAAAAGGACTGAAAGATATTTTGAGGTGGGAGATTTGGTATTTTTTAGGTTGTAGCCATATAATCAAAGCACCTTGAAGAGGAGTGGGGTAGAGAAGCTCAAGCCAAGGTTCTATGGGCCTTATAAGATCATAGAGAAGGTAGGAGAGGTAGCTTATGAATTGGAACTCCCACCAAACAAAAAAAGACATAATATTTTCCATGTATCTTTCCTGAAGAAGGTTCTAGGCCAGAAAACCATAGTATCTAAAGAATTACCACCTCTTGATGATGAAGTGAAATTAGTTTTGATACTAGAAGAGATTTTGGATACAAGAGAGAAAAGATTGAGAAATAGGAGCATCATAGAGCAGTTGGTCAAATGGAAAGGATTACCACTGGAGGATGCAACTTGGGAAGGAGCACATATTCTTGAGCATTCTTACCTTCATTTCTTAAGGACAAGAAATATTTGGGAGGGGTGGACTTGTCATGTCCCCTTTTCAAATAATTAAAAATAATAATCTTTGCTAAGGCAGGCAGGCTCAAAAAGGTGAAGTTTCGGCAAAAGGGGCTAATCTTTGGAAACCAATGGACTAATAAATAAAAATTATTATTAAAATATATTTTATTAATCCCTCTTGGTCATGAGTTAGGGTTATGCCCTCTTTTAAGGGGTTTGGAGGCATTTTGGGCTAATTATAGAACTTGATTTTTGCTCATTGCTTTGTTGTTTTTCAGAGGCTGCCAAACCTACAGAGAAGGAGACCCAAGGATGGGAGTTTGTAAGTTTTTAGGAAGGATAAGGACAAGATTTTAAAGCCATTCTATGTGCAAGCTCATGCAGAGTTTTCCCTTGTGCTGAACAGTGCAAATTTGTGAATTTTCGGGTGTGTTTTTTGTAAGAGTTTGGTGTTTCCAGTTGAATATTTCATATCAGTTTGGGTTGCTACTATATTTCAGACTTTAAGATGTTAAAATAGATTTGAATACATGTATTTGGTTGTGGTTATACTTCTATGATATATTATTAGTGTTTTTGTGGTGTTTCCAGGCTATTTTGTGTTATTTTCGGGAGCCCAATCAGCATTGTTTTTGTACTCTGTTTGGGAGTTGTTGTGTAAATGCTATATAGATCTTAAAATTTCATTTTGTAGGCCATTATGCTGGTGAAATTTTTGTAAAAATTCCCACTTTTAGAATTATTAATAATATGTGAAGCTGAAAAAGTTTTTGGCACTATTTCGGGCATACCCGATTTGGGTTTTATTGAGAAATTGGTGGATCTTTGAAATATTGGTTGTTTGATTTTAAAAACCTGATTAAAGGCTTTAAATATCATAGAAAATCAGAAAGGGGACAATTCAGGTTTGTGCTAAGAATAGACAAAATTTAAAAGCCAAATGTTATTCAACTATTATAAAATGAGAACCCTACATTCAGATTTCAAGAAAGCCCACTCTATGTTTCTTAGCATCTATCTCTTCTGATTGGAAAGTCTCCATAATTTTAGAGTATGCTAAAGATTCCTTTGCCACCAAGATTTTGGATAATTTAGTGAATGATAATAGGTACAAGGTTGTTGATAAATTGATTTATTACAAGAAAGGATCTTCTTAGCATAAATATTTTATTATTAAAACATAAATATTTTATTAGTTGTTAGATTTATATTACTCTCTAATTATCTAATTGTTTAGATCAACATATCTATCTATTTTCTAGCATACAGATTTAAGATATATGCATAAAAATAGATATGAAAAAAAAGAAGTCTATTAACTAAGACCAAAAGGAAATAGACATAGAAATATAGTTAATAAATTTAGTTAGCTTAGATTTTAATACATTTTGTCCATATTTAGTGTTTGATTGAGATAGCATAAACTACATTGTGCTAAGAATAGATGGAATTTAAAAGCCAAATGTTATTTAACTATTATAAAATGAGAACCCTAGATTTAGATTTCAACTAGCTGAAGGAGTTGTTAATCCATACTTTATGGGTTGTAAATCTAGGCACTATAACATAATTCTATAGTTTGAAATAAATGATAAACCATTTAGAAAATACAACCTGGGATTAAATGCATTAACCAAGCCTAGGAGAGAGATTTCCATTCTCTGAAAAATGTATGGGAAAGGAAATAATTCACTTCCCATTTACAGAAAAATTTAATATTCAAGGGGACCATTTTTAAATGATTCTCTATGCAAAATCATAATATCACCTTACTTAATGGTACCCTACACCATCCGTCTTGTTCTCCACTCACATTTAAATATGAAAAGAAGGTCAAAGGGGCCCATCTTTTAAATAAAATAAAATAAATCCACCCCATATTGCTGATATCCTAGAAGCATGTGAATTTGAAGGAATCATGTGGCACCTGTATATGAGAAATGTTAGTATGCTAATAGAAACCAAATTTAAATAAAGCTTCTACAAACTAAACAAAATTCATAAACTTCAAGATAGACTAAGATGAGCTCTCAATTGAGAATATGACCCATTAATGGGCTCTCTCAATAAGAAGCTCTCTTGTTGAGTAGCTTTGTCTAAATAGATAGGATGTATGCTCAAGCTTATGCTTCAAAAAGGGCTTCAAATGGAGTTGGAATTTGGGTGTGAGTGTATGGTTTTGATGTAAAATGGCTTCTCAAAATGGCATTATGAATTTACTTCATGGATTGTGTTATTTTGCAAAGGGGAAGGATCCAATTTATAGGCAAGAGGCTTGAGGGATTGAGGGCTAAGATGCAAGGATGGGAAAAAGCTCATGGAGGGCTTAGATTGCATGAGAGGAGAGAACATGGATTGTGCTTCCTTACAGCCAATCAAGGAGTGACACATGTCACATGGTGAGAGGATGGAGGAAAGGGGAAGGATGAGTCAACAAAGGAGGCTCAAGGGATAAAATCTTCATAAAGACCCTCATAATGACTTGTAAGAGCAATAAAAGGGCTTGGAAGACTCATTTATGGCCTAGTGGGATTCATAAAGTTTTGTGGTTGAAGATATTTGTGATAGATACCATGAAATTCGAATTTGAGGGTTTAGGGAGGTTTTAAGCTTGCTTAGGGTTGTAAAAATGATTAGAAGAAGGGTTAGAGATGGCTTAGGACTAGGCAAGTGGATGGCAAGTGGATTGCAATTAATGAGGGTGGGTGAAGGAGGAGATATTTGTTAACTTTGGCTTGAGTTAGCAAGTCTTAACCAATGTTTAGGGAATGTGACAAGGTTAGGAGGGGATTAGGATTAGGATTAAAGACATCTTATAGAAGAGTCTAGGCCTTGGATGAGGATGAAGACTTTCTAGAAGAGTCTAGAACTTCCTAGGATAAGATTTTATGAAATAAATAAAGTTTTATTTATTTCAAGGGTTTGGGTTGAGGAGATATTTATTAAAATATTTTTAATAAACATGTGATTAAATATTTTGAGTTGGGATTAGGGGTAGGAAATGATGAGATTAGCCTTTAATCGAAATTAAAGAAGGATTAGAAGATTTTGGAAGAGGTTAGTGGTCTTAAGGAAATTGGCCAAGTTTTGGGCAAAAAATAATTTTTTTATTTATTTTGGGTTTTTTGGTCAATTTATTAATTAAATAATTAATAAATAAGGAAATAATGTTTAAATAAGATTTAAACATTTTTGGGAGAGATTTCTTAATTAAATATTTTTAATTAAGATAAAGGGATTTAATGGCATAAAAATAAATAAATAAATTAAATAATTAATAAATGATGATGTCATCAAGAATTTTTTAGAAAATAAAAATACTTTATTTTCTAAAGGTTTTTTAGGTGTCTACAGCACCCACCTTTCCCTT
The DNA here is from genome assembly GCA_028749045.1 of Cupressus sempervirens. Taxonomy (NCBI): domain Eukaryota; kingdom Viridiplantae; phylum Streptophyta; class Pinopsida; order Cupressales; family Cupressaceae; genus Cupressus; species Cupressus sempervirens. Next base: position 12,933,838 of record CM053785.1, on the reverse strand, counting down.
CTCTTTTATGTGAGGTGCCAAACTTGGCTACCCAAATAGGTAGCACCATCTTCCATCCCCATTCATAGCTCATTCTACTTTATTCTATCATGAAGGAGGCCTTTTCCTTGAGCGCCATATTTCAAAGGAGGAGGGAGATAGCATTTTTAGTGATGTCTTATCAAACATGACTTAGGGAAAACAGTCCATTCTATGAACATTATTTTAATGTTCTAAAAACAAATCAATATCTCTCCTTTTGGAAATATTATATTACTTAGTGTAATCGACATGATGAAATTATGAACAATTTGTTCATCACATGCTTCCAATAAGCATGCTTTTAGTAGTGGGAGAATCATTCCACTGACCAAAGCATATTTAATACTAACTGCCTAAGGTGATGGGTGTTAAAATACAAAAATAGAAAAAAGGGAGAAAGAGACTATTTTTTCCCATGACGTGAAGACCAGGTAGACCAAACAACTAAAAAAAAGTGTGTGTATATATATATATATATATATATATATAAAGAGAGCATATCAATCTACTCATGAATAGAAAGTAATAAAGCAAATAACATATTGTTCACATAGTGATCAGAATTGTTCATGTGAATAGTAGATGCTACTATTCACATCACTGTTCATGTGAATAGTAGACACTACTATTCATGCACAACCACACACAAGGAAGATAACCAAACCCTTTAGCAACAAAATAAAGAAAAACATGATATCTAAATAATCTTCCAGATCTATGTATACCAGAAAGGCACTTGCATTATTGTACATGACTCTCTAATTGAGATGAAACTAAATATGTATAAAAAAATAAGATTAATAAAATATTTAGAAAAAATAACCAGATCTACCATTAGATTAGTAAATTTTAAGAAAACCTCCTGCAATGATGCATACAAATTAGCCTATAACAAAGGGCAATGTAAAAGAAATTCCTTACTTTAGCTCTCTAAGACTATTAAGACCCTGCATTCAGAGGTATTGAAAAACATACAAATACATATTATTAAAACACTTCAACAAAATGCAAAAGGATGCCATAATTTTTTTTTAAAGAGAGCTCATGCATGGTTGTGCATTGATCTTTGTGAGAAGATTCAACTCTACGTTTATACATGTTTCGAACATATAGACACACAAAAATATATGTGCATGTATGTTTGAAACATAGACACACCATTCATACTCCATGAATGCTCATTTTTCAATCTACAAGAAAACTAGAAACAAAATAAAAATGGACAAGGGTTTGAAACACCATAGAAAAGAAATGAAGAACAATCTAAAACAATGGAAAAAAGTGACCTTCATATCTTGCCCAAGCCCTAATTTTGAATTAGGGTTAGGGTTGGAGGGGAAAGACAAATTAATAATTTTAAAATGTCCAAGAGTTGATCTTTTGACCCAAATTTGAATGAGACCCCCTTTATAAAGAGTTTTACATGTCAAGGCATGAAGTTAGAGAGGGAGAGTTGGGTAGACAAAGTGGTTCGAAATATTAGAAGGCAAAGAGGTCATGTGTTCAAATCTCATTCCCACCATTTTTTTAGCATCACAAATGGTTTTAATTAATAAACTTATTAGACCTTATGAATACGAGACCATCATTAACAAACTATTCCAAGTAGATTGTGATACATGATTGAAAAGATCATTTGAGTAGAAAAATTGTTGAGAGAAGACTATGTGTTTTCAGTCATTGTTTTTTCACTGATGTCAAACCTATTATATGCTGGTAAGATAATTGCTTATATATTTCAAGCACTGTCACTTAGTCGATCAATGAGGAGGATTTGATCAACAAGATGTAACAAAAGTACCTAGAAAAAGGTTGAGTTATGATTATGTATTGAAGTGCAAGAATTAGTTAAGAGTGTGATAACATAATGTATTGATGATCTACATTGAGGTTGCACAATGGTTGGCTACACTTAGAAGGTTTAGAAGAAAAAGATTGGATGAAGTTCATTTGCTAAGCTTGACCAAGTTGATAGAACGTGTCAAGAAAAGTTAGTGCAAGCTGAGCAAAAAGTCAATTGGAGCCGAGTGAAAGCAATTTCTAGTGGATGCCGAGCAAGCTAATGGATGCTGAGAAATTTAGGGAAAGTTAAGTGATTTTTAGTTGATGCCAAGTGATTTTACAGTAGATTTTGAGTAACATAGTATGTTCCCAACACCAGTAAATTGATGATGTCGAGTTGTTGCATTATGAAAAAGATTGAAGATTCACCAATTAAAAGTTGACAAGTTTGTTTTCTTGGAACTTGTGAATCAGGAGTAAGATAAGATTGATGAGATGGAGGTACAAAATCTTATGTAAACTATTTTGAAGGCAAATTCAAGTGGGTTCTAGGAGAAGTCTCTAAAGAAGACAAGATATGGGGTAGATACATTGTATTTTACCTAATCCATCAAAAACCCTAATTTTTGAGATGGATAATGAGTTGGAAAAGAGTTCTAATTTCCTATATGTAGGGATGTCTAGTCATGAAGAAATGTTGGATTAAGGTTAGAGAGTTTTGGAAGTGAGAATTTGATAAGGAGAAGGAAGAGGGTTTGCTTCATCAAGTGACCCAAGAGAAGAAGTTTGCAATGACGAATTAAGCAAGAAGGCTTAAATAGGATGAATGCTTGAAGGGTGAACAAGTTGTGAGACCTACAAAGATTGGAAGCCAAACAGAGTTATGGACTGAATAGTGATCTATAATTTGCAAGTAAGGTTGTAAGTTGTATCAAATCAAAACTCTACTGCTACTTTCTGACAATTGTATCAAGTTAGGGTAAATCCTTTGGAGAAAGGTTGACTTAAAAATCATTGGAAAATCCTTTAATAGGGTGGCATTCCAAGTGAATGGCCTAATGTCCTCTAACAAGGCTCACTTTTAACAAGATGATTGAAATCCCTTAACCAGGTCACATTTAACAATCTGTGTTGTAACCTTTAACAGGGTTGGCCTTTAATAGAGCATCACTTTAGAAGAGTGAAAAAGGAGTAGCATGTTACTAGTTGTTTTTCCCAAATTGGGTTCCCACGTTAAATCATTGTGTCAAGTGTACTGATGGATATGTTGTATTTTATGCTTTACATCTCTGCATGTTAATGTTACAGTAACATATCAGTTTAGGTTAACACACAATGAATGCATGCATGGTTGAGAGAGTTTTAAGGGTTCATTGAATTGTGAAAAGTTTTAATTTGTATAGTTGGACCTTGAATAACTAATTCACCCTCGCCCCTCTCAGTTATTCTAAAAGAATTCCAACAATATATATATATATATATATATATATATATATATATATATATATATATATATATATATATATATATATATATATATATATATATATATATATATATATATATATATATATATATATATATATATATATATATATAATAAAATAAAATAAATTAAAATTAAAGTATTTTAACTAAGTAAGATTATTTCTTTTTAAAACATGTTATTATGAAGTTGTGGTTAAAATTATTTCCATCAGTGATTTATTAGCATAAGAAAAGGGATGTATTGTCAATTCAATAATACAAATTTTGACTTTTAGTGGTTCCATAGAATTTGGGTTATTATGAGTTGATTTTAGTATGTAAGAAATAACTAAAAAAGTTAATTTTTATTTTATAACAATAATAATAATTTTATTTTTAAAAAATATATTTAAAAAAATTTAAACAAATAAATAAGGAGTGGTTTTTTATGATATGAGTTATTCCAAAATGATTGAGGTATTAATAACGTTAAATTTTTCCCTCGAAGGCATTCTAGTTGGACATTATATTTACCATCAAATCCAACCTAATATCTATAAGACTGTTATTGTTATTAGTAATCCTACTATTCAAGAAGGATGTTAAAGACAATAGATATAATTTGGAGGAAATATTAATATAATTTTATATTGCATTTAAGCAAATGAAGAGATATTGTCTTCTTACTTTATGAAAAACTACATCATGATAATGGATTACGTAGTCTTATGGATATCCTAATATGGGTAGAAAAGGCTACGAAGACTATTACTTGAATTTCTTAACTGTAGGAGTGATTTTACAAAGGGGTTTAGATTAAAAGATTATGTATAATTGGAAATTCCAAACAAGTTAGTTTTTCTCTTATGAGAATTCATATAATTCTTTTAGTAGGACAATAGAGTTGCTTGCAAATCTATTCTTCACAACAATGTTCTATAGACTTTGATTAGTGCATTATAGGAAGATTATGCTAGGATAACATGGAGGTTATGATAACCTTACCTAATTTGACCTTGTATATTCATCCTCCACCTTATAGTTGAGATTTGAAAGATAAGCTATGACGAAAAGCCTTTGTGGCTAGACCCATAAGTGACTTCTAAAAGAAAAAGTACTATATCACTAGAGAAAATAGAGAAAAATAATTTAAAATATATGTAAGTATTTCATCCTCAAATTGTTTTAACTCATGCTCTTGTATGTCTCAATCCTTCATGTGTCTTAAAATAAAATAAAAATAACATTGGGGATACAAAATATTATCTTACCTTATTAAAGTTAGTCTAAAATCAATAAATGAAAATTTATTGCTATGTTGTAAAACAAAGCGAACACGAGCTACCAATAAAGAAATAGTATAAAGTAGCCTTGCAAAGAAGTTGTGTAAATGTTAACTCAAGTGTAAGTTATATTTTCATACACACACATGTATTGGGAACTTAATTGTTTTGAGCATTCATTTTGTTTTCTGGTTAAATAATAATAGTTATTATTTTGTCACTTAATTCTTACAACTTTAAATGACATTGTATCAATAACACATAGAACATTTGAATTAATGGCAAGAAATAAAGTACATGAGGAATTATGCTTGATTTCTCAAGTTTAACCTAAGAGAATAGATGAAGCATGCAAATATGATCATTGGATTCAAGCAATGAAGGAAGAACTAGATCAAATTGTGAAGAATGAGACATGGGAAATTGTTACTAGACCTAAAGATAAGAATTTTATAGGAACTAAATGGGTATTCATAAATAAGATGAATGAACAAGGTGAAGTTGTGAGGAATAAAGCTGTACTTTTATGGAAATGTTGATATTTATAGCAAGAAAGCATAAATGATTGGTGTAGGAGCACCTAGGTAAGGCTATCTAAAAACCTAGGGTTCCTAATTAGGTTTTGTCTTATAGTGCACTTAGCCAAGCCAATAGTGAATGAAATGTCCCTTTTCTGATTTTGTATGATATTTCCAACCTTTAATCAGATCTTTAAGATCAAACAACTGATATCACAAAGATCCACCAAATTTCTCCAGAAACCCCAAATCGGGTATGTCAAAAATAGTGCCAAAAAGCTTCACAGCTTCACTTGTTATTAATAAATCTGAAAGTAGACATTTTTACAGAAATTTGAGCAGCATAACAGCCTATAAAATTTCATTTCCAGATCTATATAGCCTTTACAAAATAGCTCACAAATGTAGGACAAAAACTATGCTCATCGGGCTCTCGAAATTAACACAAAAATGCCCGAAAATACCACAAAAACACTAATAAACTATCTCAGAAGTTTAATCACGTCCCAATACATATATTCAGCTCTATTTTAATAGCTTAAAGTCTGAAATACAGCAGCAACCAAATCTGATATGAAATGCTCAACTGAAAACACCAAACTCATGCAAAAAACCACACCCAAAAACCCACAAATCTACACTGTTCAGCACAAAGGCAAACTCTGTATGAGCATGCACATGGAATGGATTCAAACTCCCATCCTTAGCCTTTCTGGAAACCTGCAAACTCCCATTCTTGGGTCTCCCTGGAAACCTGCAAACTCCCGTTCTTGGGTCTCCTTCTCCACAGGTTTGGCAGCCTCTGAAGAATAACAAAGAATGAGCAAAAATCAAGTTCTGGAATGAGCCCAAAATGCCTCCAAACCCCTTAAAAAAGGGCATAACTGTAACTCACGTCCAAGAGAGGTTAATGAAACTTATTTTATAATAATTTTCATTTATTAGTCCAACGATTTCCAAAGATTAACCCCCTTTTTCCGAAACTTCACTTTCTTGGGCCTGCCTGCCTTAGCAAAGATTTTCTTTTTTAATTATTTGAAAAGGGGACATGACAGTGAAATAAAGGGAGTTAGAGAGTCCTAGAGTAGGACTTCACCGTTAGGAGGTCTAATTTGGTCTTTATTACTATCTAGTTGTCTAAAGTGTCTAGGAGATGTTCAAATTGTTGTCATTATTGCTAAGAAATAAAAATGTGCATCTAGAGGATAGATTAGTCAACTAAGGCATGGGATGATTTTTTCATCTCATAAGTGACATATCTAAGCACTTGGTAGAGTTTCATGGGGTTTGGAACAAGATTGACCTAACTAGGACAAAAATTGTTAAGTTGCTTAACAATTTTGCAAAATTGTAAAAGTTGTCATGGCACTTGTTGGAAAATATAAGATAAGCTAGGTTACTAAGAGGAGAGGGGTGAATCAGGAACCAATAAAACTTTAACTCACTTCACCAATTAATCCTTCAAATATTATTTTGATCCAACTATATGCATGAATGCATTAAAGAAATAAAACATTAATAACACTTTGACACAAGATATGGTGACCCAAAAAACTTCCAAATAGAAAGTAAAACGAGGGTAGAGATGATACCAACAAGATTTAGCACTATAGTATAAAGTTGGTTTGTTAAGGCTTATAATTGACCACATATATTGATCTTCCCTTTTAAGAGAAATAAGGACTGTTAGGTCCACCTTGTTAAAGGATTTACAAACATATAGTGAAGTATGCACTCTGTTAGGAGGTTTAACAAAAGACTATTAAGTCCACCCAGTTAAAGGATTTGATTGAAGCACCTATTAGGATGAATCAATGGTTGATCTATGATCTACAACTTTGAGTTGTTGAATGAGATTCCTTGAATTACAATGATTACTTGATTGTGATAGATAAGTCTTTGTTGTACCATATACTTCTTGTAGTCTTCTTCAACTCACACTTATCTTCTTATTACTTGATTACTTTCTTACATTGGATATGATATAATACATTACATATGTATACCAATCCACTTGATTATATTCTAGAGTTGGCTACAATACCAATTTCAATATAATTCACAAAGTTAGTCCATTGTTGTAACTCTAGTTTAGGAGACAAACTAGGTGATGTTCTGACACTTGGCAAACACTATCAAGACTCGGCATACTCTAGCACTTGGTTGATGTTGAAGCTTAGTCCATACTGATCACATTGATTAACACAAACTCAGTCAACACTATGTGACTCGGTGGACATTGAGAAACTCAATAAATACTAAATCACTCGATATGCACTACCTATCTCGGTCAACACTAAATTCACTTCATTAACACTGTGATGTTGGTAGAAATTGATATACTTGGTTAACACTATAAATCTATGCTAACACTAAGATCTTCATCACTTCTATTTGATAGCTCGGTAGACTCAGTTATGCTTGGACAATGCTATAAACTGACTCAGATGCTTGGTAGACATTGTAAGGCTCGACATGAATTGTAATCTAAATGTTTAGCTTAGTAGAAAGTGAAACACTTGGTTAACAGTAGAAAATCTAGTGCTAAGTATCAATGAAACCAACTGAGTAAGTGTTAAGTAACTAATAGACAGATTGACCTTAATTTCAACACACATTTTATTGCAAAAAGTGCAACTTAAATTAGATGGTTGAGTAACCACATATAAGTGGTTGGATTAGCTATAATGGACCTATATAAGGCCTCCCTTGAGCTATAACAAGGGTTGGATGGAATTGTGGAAGAATTTTGTGTAATGAGAAAGCATATTATAGTGTTACTTTTACAACAATACATGATTTTTACTTCTTGACGGTATTGGATAGATTGAATTCCCTACTCTACCTTACTCATGTGTTGGTAGATGTTATTAACTAGTTTGGTGTGTGTTTAGATAGGTTGTAGAATCTATTTCATTTCCTTTTTTTAAATATTTTGGTTTGTGATTTATTGTTGTCTTGAACTAGGCACTTTGTGAAAATGGGGTCATAACTCACCTTTCCATCATGGAATTCATATGGTACCTTGGAATATGTGAGCTGACTCCCTTTACTACAAGGATACAAAATCCGAGGCCCTAGAAAAAAGGTATGGCTATTTTATAGTGATGCCCTAGGAAAGCCAAGTGAGTGTGGTTAGGGATCACAGAGTTTGAAATAGCATTAAATGGGATTGAGTTCAAAGAATGACTCTATCTAAGTGGATGAGGAGAAATACATGAGAGTGGAGAAGTCTTATACCAAAGGAGACCTCTTGGTGACATGTTGAAACAGGGATTTGACCAAACCCTTATGAATCTTTTCAACACATTTGAAAACCCTTGATTTTAGGCTTAAAATCAACATCCCACTATATGGATATGTTGTGGAAGTGAGAGCAAGTGAATCACAAAGATATTCCAAAAGGGTATTAGGATCTAAAGTTAGTTTTCCACCTCATTAAGCATTTTCTTGAGTTGAGTTCCAAAAGGTGAGTTCTAAGGCCTAATTCTATGTAGCCCTTCTAGGCCTAAATTAGAGAAATTTCTTGAGATTGGTAGAGACTTCAATGAATTTTTGGTGGATGAGTATTAGAATGGATGAAATACCCCAAGGAAAATCCTTTCTCTCCATATTGATTTTTGTGTGACCATGTGTAAGTGTTTGATGTACATGAGCTAGTGAGGCAGCTAAGGACTAGTGATTGGTTGATGTTAAGTTTTACAATGCTATGGACAAGTTGAAAGAGGAAGGGTTTAGGAGTTTGATCCTCCTAAGTTAGGGTTAGTGAAAGAACCATGACATAATAGAGTAGAGTCCTAGAGTAGACTCTAGGAGAAGTTAGGGTTAAGTAGCATGACTTGTTAATACATCAGAGTGGTATCAGAGCCCCAAAAGATTTGTGATTATGGATAGATGTTTTAGACTGTAGAAGATTTAGTAGGTGAAACAAACATGGTGACTAATGTAGAGTTAGCCAAAGAGATGGGTGAGAAAAGTTGGAAAAATAGGATCCTTGAAGAAGCCCTAGAAGAAATGAAAACTAAGCTAGAAGAAGTTGTTGAAGAATCCAAGAATAAAGATGAAGAAGGTGGAAGTAGTGAAAAAGGAAAGTCAAGAATCGATGAGGAGGAAATCATACCTAAACTAAACCCTCTACTGAATGAAGAGCCATTCTTGAAGGCCATCAAAGCACTAGGAGGAAAACTCATAGAAGAAATTTCACTTTTTAATCGAAAGATTGACAATGATACATTGATGGAATGGATTGAGGGGATGGACAGTCATTTTGAACGTAAAGGTGTCATAGAGGCACAAAAGGTGAAGGTTTCCAAATCAAGACTTAGAGGATCAACACTAACATGGTGGAAATACATGCAAGATGAAAGGGTCAATATGGGCAAGAAGCCTATATCTAATTGGAATTCCATGGTGAGAAAGGTGAAAGAGAATTATCTACTAGAGGATTATGAGGTACTGTTGCATAGAAAGAGGCAAGGGCTAAAGTATAAAGTCTTGGATGTGGCCTCCTATGTAGAGGAATTTCAAAAGCCATGCCTAAGGTCCAAGATTTAGGAAGATGAACATGTTAAGGTAGAAAGATATTTTGGTTGCCTTAAATGGAGCATCCAAGAGGAGCTAATCCTATGGACCCCTATAACCATTCATAAGTGTCATCAATTGGTACTTAATATGGAAAAAAATAATAGGGATAGGGGATATTCAGGTTTCAAAGGTAGAGGCAGAGGAAGAGAACAAAGAGGGCATAGAGGTGGATACCAAGGTAGAGGCAATGATCAGACAAAGCGAGGCAAGTCAAAACTAGCAAAGTGGGGTAGTAAAACTATTCCAATGGGAGATTATTCAAGAGGAAGAGGCAATCAAGGAGGCTCAAATAAAGGAAGAGGTACAAGTAGGTGAAACTCATATTTTTCAACAATGATGTATTATACTTGTGGTCAATTGGGCCACCCTACCTATAGATGTCTTGACAAGCCTACTTGTTCAAGTGGTGATAAGAGGAATTCCTATGCTCATGAGGATGCCATGAGTTATAAGGTATCTAAGGTAGATAATATTGAGTCAAAGAGAGGAGAAACCTTAATTTTCAAGAGAGTATTGATCAGATAGTAGCAAAGGATGAACCCAGTAATATAATAGCCTTGTTTAGAATTAGGCTCCATAGACAACATCATATCAGAGGAAGCAATGAACAAGATCAAGTTAGTAAAGGTACTGTTGGCTCCTAAATTAATAGCTTTTGAATAACCCAATGATAGAGATAAATATGAGATCAAGAGAAGCTCTACTAACAACTCATCTAGAGAATAAATACAATTAGGTAAAGTCACTTGTAACATCTTATGAAATTTGGAAAGAATTAGAATCTACTTTTGAAGGTGATGATGATGCAAAGAGAATGAGATTACAAAGCTGGATATGTTAATTTTAAGATGCTAAAATGATGGAAGATGAATCTATAATAAATAATATTGGCAGAATATCAAAAATTGTTGTAGGAATTCTATCTCATGGCAGAACCAAGGAAGAAGATGAAGTAATATGGAAGATCTTGAAAACTTTGACACCGCCATTCAAACAAGTAGTTTAGATGATGAATTGGGATTTGTGGCTATCAAGGAAGATGATCTTGATAGAGAAATTAGAGAAGAAAGAGCTCTAATTTCACAAGTGGAAAAGAAATATGATTGGATAATTGGTAGTGGTTGTTCACATCACATGACTGGTGATATAAATAAGTTGTCAAGTTCAATAATCATGATGGAGTTATTGTTAGAGTTTGTAACAATGCAGCCTGTCACATAATAGGAACTAGATCCATTACTCTTGATGGTAAAACTAATATTGATGATTTTTTTTTTTGATGAATTGAAACATGTTGAGTGTTGTGTTGGATCATGATTTAACAGATTTAAAAATAACCAAGAAACCAGACTAGTACATCTAAGGCTAGAAAATTCCTATAATGGATGCACTTGAGTACAAATCTTGGGCAACTATAAGGCATAACTTCTTCTTCACTTTAGGCTCTACAACAACTAGGTAGGTTAACATTGAGGTTCTAATATATGGTACTAGTGTAAATAAACATAAAATATGAAACTATTAACAACAGATGAAACCCTTATATCTTCTAATACTTATGCAATAACATAGGAAATAAAATAGCTAGAAATCATAACCTATGAACCCATAAGATAAGTGAGGATTAATTCCTTTTAGCCCACTACAAAACATGAAAAATTGAATTGATTTGATTAAAAAGATTTGTGCAAATGACCTTCATCTTAGCTTGCATCTAATTTAGTGATCAGTACCTTATCCATTGCAACATAGAGTCATTACCAGTAGGATGACCTAACTTGATTGCCTTACAATTAAGTTTATCAATTGAAATCTCCAAACTTCATTCTTACTAGCATCCCCTCCATACACCCAGAAACCCTATCAAATCATTGAAGCATTTACTTAACTACTTGAATTAAAAGAAACAAAAGATCTAAAACACAACTCATCCAAGCTATCTTAAATTAAATGAACCTTATTCATTCAATCACAAGGTTAACAACATAAGAAGAATTTGGAGATAGAATAAGAGAACATAGACAATTCATTGTAGATCCCCTTTCATATTTATCCTTGGAAAGGCTAAATACATTAACTGGTAACACTATATGAAACTCAAGATATATTACATGATCTATCATCAATTTTCATTATCTTAGAGAAATAATACATGAAATAAACTCATAAACTTGCACAAGAATGGATGTGTGGCCTTCATCCCTAGATCTCTACTCAATAGATAGGAAGAAAAACCAACCAACAACTTAGTCTCATAGTAAAAATTGGAACCTATGGTATCACAATGAAAATTGGCAACACTAATAATGGATGAGAAAGAGAAAGATATAGAGGAAGACTGGAATCCTAGATCTGATTTGAAGGTGACATGTCTCCACTTGAATTTGCATTCCTTGTTGTTGTAAAACCTCTCTCATCTTTCTACCCATGAGATCTGATTTGGTTTTCATCATTGTTTTGTAACAAACTTGAAATATCTTTTCCTCAATGATGAGCAACCCTTTTGTTACTAAAATATCAAAAAAGCATCATGAAATGTTGATAATCCTTTGATTCAACTACTAGGAATTAATAAAACTCACCTATAACTATATTTTATTGCCTTTTACATTCACTTAGTTCACAATCTCACTGGGAATTAGATCTGAACCGTTCCAACTAAATTAAATTGAAAAGTGGGTATCTGAGACAAATTCTTGCATAACTGGAACCAATGACCTCCTGTGTAAAAAAAAAAAACTCTAGAAATGGAAAGTTCATTTTCTCCCAATTCTAGTAGTATATAATAGTGCTATATGAACTTAACAGAAACTCCCAAGATCTTGCTTTGAACATCAGGCTAGTTCTATACTTTGATACTACACTTGGGCACATATTTGACCAATTTCTATAGTCTAAACTATTGAATTAACTAAAATCTTATTTAAAAATTCTCCATGCATGTTCAAAAATAGGGAACAATAAAATATTATTTTTAAACTTGTTGATTTTTTTCCTCTGTTTTTCATCTGGGTCAAACCTAGTTGACCGGCCCTGCCACATCTCATGTCCTAATTCACTGGTTCCTACATAGTCACCTGACATCTGCCACATGGTCACCATATGTTTGCCATATCACTAGTCTCCATGTCACATGATGAGTTAACATCATGCCACATCATCAACATAGTGACCATGTGACACATGTCATTTTCTACCACCTAAGCATCTAATCATCATGCCACATCAGCCTACCATGCCACTGTCCATGTCATCACCACATCACTACTAACATCATTGGTCACCATGTCACATGGTTATCCTCCTTACATCTTCCCTTTGGCAACATGAGAACAACTATCCAATCCACCATGTGTCACCATCTAGTACATTTGATTTCAAACTACCACAACACTACCTCATTGAAATCTATTGCCATGTGTCAGTTACTAGTTCATCCTTTGGTCCCACATCATCTAATGACAACAACATGTTTTTTCAAAATTTGTTTACCTCCATTCGATTGGCAAAAAATTGGGCCCCTCACACAAGATTATGACTTCAAAAGTCATGTGTCTTTTAAGACAATTTATAAGGTGTGCATTCATACTTTTGAACCCTTTGAAAAACATCTCCACAAGGAATGTTGGATAAAATGGTGAGGAGTCCTACTTTAAAAAATCTCCACATAGCCTCCAATGAAGCCTATGGCTCTTACATCTGTACAAAACTTTGATGCTTCCTGCTCTCAACTTTGTGATGTTAAACAATAGTGGAGATATGGAGGGGCTAAATAAAGTTGACAATATTAATATTGACAGGCAAAGGACTTGAAGCCTACAAATTTTAGATTGGTGAGGTTACCATTTACTCTTTTTGTCATGCCCTAAATTTGAATGTGAAAAAAACACACAATGTTACACCCTAAACTTTAATGGAGGAACACTACCCATTTTTTTAAAAAAGACATGTTAACATTTATTGTTTAGTTGAATGATTTGATGTACACTATGAAAGGGTTTACACTCCTATCAGGTTGTGGTTATACTTGTCAGTTACTTTGTATAGCTGAATGTGTGAGTTGCATTCTACATTATAGTTTATGATGAAGATTCGGAAGTTTCTTGATTATTCTGAATTTTTTGATTAGATAAGTGAATCTAGTATCCATACTTAACTTGGGTTTGTTCAAGTCTACTAACAGATCAAGACTGCTCCACTTGGAGTTTAGATCACGAGCCCTTATTCGTTTGCACTCAGACCGAGACACTCTGATGTGCAAGTGTGATTTGAATTATGTTAATATAGCGGTGATAGCACTGAGGATTTCAATGAGAAGATGAATTATTAGTTAATTTATGTCCATTAGTATCAGGGTTATCATTATATTAATTAATATTATTCTTGCTATTATCAGTTAACTAATATTATAATTATATCTTAAGTAAGCTATATCTTCTATTCTTATTCTACCTCTTTCATTTAAACGCTAACATTATTATTTAATATTAAAACAAAGCTACTATACTTGAATTTATTATGTAATAATAATCAGATTAAATTATCGGCTATTCCCATATCTCCTTACTCCAAACTCAGATTGTCATCAATTATGGCTAATAACATTAGCAATGACTAAGCAATTATTTAACAACATATTTAAGGTTAAGTGCCTACTTGGTTATTCTATCTATACTGTTCTCGACCAAAATAATCACTAAATAATATAGTATATTTATCTACCCATTGCATTCCCAAATATCTATAATCCCTTTGTGCTGTAATCAATTTCCATGCAATCAGTGACATATTTACATTACCACTAAAATGATTAAATTACTTTAACTAACTTCTACATCAAATATTCACTATAAGCACAACTTGATAATTCATGTGTCAAAATAAAATCAAAATAAAATAAAACTAGTACTTAAATCCTTTTATGAATACATATATAGTTACTCTTTTAAATCACCTCCAACTATCTATGTCTTATTCTCCTTTAATTCAACATCATATTTATTACATCCTATAATTCTCTACCTATGCTAGTTTTAACACTAACCCACATATGTTTTCCAACCTAAACTACCATCATATCCCTAGTCACATGAAGCTAGGTGTCCTTATAAGAATGATTTACTGCAAGTGTCACATCACACAATCTAATATCCTTTTTCCCTTGCCTTTTTCCTTTCTAGGCGACTTGGACATGGCATCATTTTATGAGCTCAACATATCATATTAAAATTGCTCTCCATTTGCCTTGTTTTCACCTATGGGTGAGTGGAGGTAGGTGGGAGGAAGGTGGGAGAGTGTGTGCACTCTCCAAAGTACCCTCCACCACAATATCATCTTTTCTTTTTTTTTAAACCTAGGGAGAATGGTAGCTGTCCAAGAGAAGGAAATGTCAAACATTGTGGGTAGCATATAATTTGTCAAGTACCCCTCTAGCATGACCTAGGATGATGGTGCCTAGGATAGGTTGCTGACTTGGTATTTAATGTGCTTATTTTATTTTTAAACCTTGTTCATAGATATAGAAAGATGGCGCCTTAGATCATAGGGCTATCTCAAGTCAAAGGTCACATTTAACATAGCAGTATTATGTTTTTATTATATTTGTTTTTTCTATACTATTGTTTGTTTCATTTGTTTCTAGCTAGGAGTGTCTAATCCTTTAGAGTCCTAGATAGGTTCCTATTAATTAAAATAATGCTCCGTAATGGGAGGAGGTTATTTATTTTCCTTTCCATATGAATTCCAGAGGGATAAAATGAGCACTTTCAATAGTACATTTTTTTTAATGTTCTTTGCAATTTATATCTTCTATTTGATTTTCTTCTCCTTTAGTTTAGGACATCCATCATGGATTATTGGAGTGATATATTAGGAGTTATTAGTTTTTTTATTACAATTTAGATTAATGAGCTTATTGGATCATTTGAACAGATAACTCATTTCAAAAAAACACATATAGAAACCATGTTAGTAGTCTTAGATGAATCAAACTGAATGATTTAATTCTATGAGTAATAGGAATTGGTAAATCATTTTCTCAGGAGCTAATATTGTATTCACCTATAAGGATCCAATTCAAATATGCATGTACATTAATTATTCAAGAGGATTAAAATAGCATTATCAAGCATTATCAATCCAATACCATTGCATGATCTAATACTTCTGGTTATTTCTATTCTTTCATGATAATTAGAATCAATCTTGCAATCTAAATAGACATGAAGAAGCTCATTAACTTAACACACCAAGATAACTTAGCTCCTCACACATAATACATGTTTCCATCGATGATACTTCCTTTACATAAAAAGGTGGTGAGATCTCTTTAGTATGCTAATACAATGGAAAAAGAACTACTCAATAACTTAGATGTTCCTCCCAATCTTCTTGACAATGAGAAGCAATAAAATTACTCTTGCAATACATTTAACACACACAAGAGGATGGAGTTTTAATCATAGCTTTACCTCAAAATACAACACGAATATTTTCATCTCCTATGCGCATGGTAAACATTGAGAGCTCTAGGTTGTCAAGAACATCCAAGAAGGACCTACAAATTAGAGTTAAATAAATTAACCATGGAGGCTCACCTCCCAACCTAGGCCTCATGGAGACCACCCTCATGCTAGAGGAAACAAGGCTCAACCGGGATACATCCAAACATCATCACAACAACATGAACTAACAAGATCACACATTTTGCAATACATTTACAACCCCAACCAAGGTTTTCACAATGATCCACAAATGGAATCATAGACATTGGGTGAAGGTGGTCTTTCAATTAGGAGACTTGCCATAACATACCAAAGCTATAACAACAATTTTCATGCCCTTTCAAGGCTTTCACAAACATCCTCCAATCATACTATCATCAACCAAAGCATCCTTGGGTTTCCATACTTCATCAACCTTCTTACCACACCATCATTCTCCTTATTGTTCATAACAAGTTATGAAAGAATGTGACATAAAATGGAGCCTATACTCCAAGGTTCTCAACTATATTTCAAGCCCAACTAACCCCTTCACCCAAGGCTTGCTCTTCCCTCCCAAGGGTGAGTGAAGCCTTCACACCCATGAACAAAATTTCAACATTCAATCCAAATGAGGAAATCTAAAAGAAACCCCAAGAAATTTTATGAACAATACACACATTCACAATACAATACAACAGAAGGATTCCAAGAATAATACATGACACCATATCACTCACACAAACCTCCAAAAGGCACTCTTACAATTTCCAATTTCAAATACATGATATAAAGAAAGCATGGCATGAAGCACTAACCTGCTTACAAGCTATGGCAATGGAATGAAGATCTCTTCTTGCTTGGTTTCCAAACTTCTCCTTTCCAATCCTTGTCTGTCTCTAAAGTTAGAGAGTGGGTGAATGATCACCAAGGTTGGCACAAGCTCCCTATAAAGACCTCCACTTTTTATCCTCACCTACCCCTCTTACTTTCTTGTATCTTCCCACCAAGAAGAACTTAACCAAGTGGTGTAATGAGGGAAGAAGTCATGTGACAATATGATTTTCGAATTGGCTTGGAAAAGACTATTTTTGAGGGTCCCCTAGGTCCCCTAGACCCACTTATGATTATATTTAAACCCCCAACCCATACTATTACCATGTGGGTAACTCATTTTCACAAAATTAACACTTGGTAATCACTTTAGGGTCTCTAAAGTTCCTATCAACTTATAACTTGAATTTCATCAAGAAGGTAACTCTTCCTAACACTCTCCAAGGTGGGTTAATTGATTTCATAATGGGGATTAGGCTTAGGTTAAGTGACTTCATGACAAAGAATCCTATTTGACATGTCATTTCCACATAGACAATTCAAGTGTCAAATGACACACCCACACATTAAAACAGTTTACACATCACGATGACATGTCCCTAATTAATCATGCTCTCTAACTATATTCACATTATGAAATAAAAAAAATACAATGAGGTTTTGAATCTTCCAAAGATTCACCTTGGCTTTATCGTGTTCACATAAGATTGAACCTTGTTTCCCCCAATTATCTCCATGGTTCAACTTTCCTGCTAACTCACCTTAAACATTAGTAGCCCAATAAAATACTATACAAATACATACAGATAAGTGAAAAATAAATCCAATGTCTCATAATTCATGTTAACATATACTTTTAACTTCATCTAATCATTTCCATTCTAAATACTATAAAAAGAATCATTGCAATGTTATATTCATTTAACTTTCATCTTAGTACATATATAATTAACTTTCATTTGATTCATATTCAAAACATTGCAATATCAATATTTATCTTTCCTATCATAATGAAATTACCATTCTAAACTCTATTACCATACTTATAATCAGGAAACACTAAAGTCATATCTACTAATTCATTAAAACATATAAAATGGACCTTAGTATATATGTCCTAAGTGAAAATCACTAATATGCAGACTTATTAACTGATATCCTTTTAATCAAGCTAAACATGTCGACAGTCCTAGCAATATCCCTTTATCACATTATGAGGGGTTTGTGAGTACGTTTCTAGGGTTAAGTCTTCAAACCGTTAGAATGTTTCCATAATTGTGTCATCGTACTTTAAACCCAAGTTTTGAACGTAATTATATGTCTTGTTGGCATTTGAACCTACATTCATTGTTATCTCCTAGAAGAGAAAATGTTAATTCATCTTCCCTAATTTGGCTAGTGAACTATTCTGTAAATCCTTTGATCGAGTCCCTATATTGAACATATAGAGATTCATTTTTAGGTGATCTTATTTATTCCATCTAAAGTTATTTAATGGTTATTACACTTATCATAACCAAATTTTGATTAGTCTCTAATAGGATCCCATAAATAAGGATTAGTAACAAAAATGTCCATCATACTCTAATTAACCCCTAATCGCATTCATATTATGAACTCTAAACTAGGGTATGAGTGTGGGTCTTACACTTTCCATCCTTTTCATTATTGTTGTTCTAAATATTATGATGGCCTTTTTGTTTTCATGCACATCTTGGTATTCTACTAATTGTTGACTAGCTTATTAATGGAAATTGAATTCACGGTGCCACCTTTGAATGTGGATATGTTGTATGCTATTTTCACAGGAGGTCACCATGTCGCAATTGGTAAAGCTCATACAATTTTTGGTGGCGACATAATGACCACCATTGATGTCATGGAAATCTGACGGTAAAGATCAATAGTAGTTTCTCATTATGATACTTCTTTGATTGCAACTGACATATCTAACACCCCATCATGCCACCAAGTTCATTAATAGTAGTTAAAATCTCGACACCTTTTTGAGCTAGTCCCACCATTTTTTTTGCAGTGGTCACTATATCATGTGCATCAAAAATCTTGTAACTTTTGGTCACGACATAGCAACCACCGTTGATCTTCAAAAGATCTGATAGTGCAAATGATTCACTTTTAAAACTATGCTTTGTTACTAACTAGGTCCCGCATGTAACAACTTTCTTGATCACCATGTCTCGTGTGGTAAAATGCAAGCAAGTTCTTATGGTGACATGGTGACTACCATAGATCTTTAAAAAAATTGATGGTAAAGAGGATTTTGGGATTTTCATGGAATAAAATACAAAATCTTTTAGAAGTTCCTGAAAACATTATTTTGTAATGATTTTCCCACCCAATTAAGAGGAAGAAATAAATGACCTAAAAGGATTACTTAGGGCACAAATTTGTACAATGTAAATTAGGGTTTTCTTAGTGTTCACAAAATTTAAAATTAACCAAACCCTAATTTTCACACAAGGAACTAGAAAATTTATTGAGAAATGTACTCAAACAAGCATGAAGTAAAAACATGACCAATAGTGGCTCTATCTAGGGATGCATTTCCCTTGTAGGCATGGAAAGGATTTATATCTCTGGAAGAAGCAGACCACACACTTGACAACAAAAACTTCTCTCAAACAACTTTATTGAAAGCAAGAAATCTACTCCTACTATGTACAAATGATGGCCCTGGGCCACTAGAAAGTTTTCAAAGCTCCTTACCTTTGTCATATACCTGATTCTCATTGACATTTTCTTGAGGTAAACTAAAACTCTCATTCTCCTTTGTTTCACCCAACACATCAACACTTTCAATCGCTTTGTTAGGCAAAACAAAACTATCATCATCATTTTCATAATGCATATAAAAACTAGGCATACTTTCTTCATCTTGCTCAAAATGAAAATATGACTTAGCACGATCATAACTATTGATATCAAACTAAAAGTGATCATCACTAACTAACTTATGGACACCTTCAACCAAAGACACAAAAGTTTGGTATTCCACTTCATTCAACGAGTTGCATGAATCAATTTCTAACTCACCTTGTGCATCTGGATATGGAGAGAATGTAAAATCTGATTTCTCCTCATTTGTAATATCAGTACTCCATAAATTAGATTGAACATATGCTACAATTTCCTCACAATCCAACAAATGATTAGATACCAGATCACAAGAATCATCATGAAATTGCATTTTCACAATATTATGATCCATATCAATGTTTTCCTCAAATAACTCATTAGAATGAACCACTTCATTTCTATTACTTTCCTCATCATATAAATAATCAAAATGTATCTCAGTCTCATGAAAACAAGAATAAAATGGACTAGCAACAAATCTTAACTCTACATCTTCTTTCTCAACATAGAAGTCATCATGTGTATTGATGTACAAACTGCCATCACATACACCTTCAAAATTTGACATAGCATATTCTGAAACTATATCTTCTTTAACATCACATTTAGGGAAAAGGAAAAATGTGGAAAGGCACAAACATCCTTGGATAGATTTGCATACCTTTCAAAATCATGAGCCAACAAATCTGAAATCTCATCAACACTTAACAAGACTTCATCACTAGTTTCTTCTCCTTCACTGTGATTATTATCCAAATAGCTTGACACGCTTACAATAGCAAACTCATTATTAATACATTATGAAAAACCAAAACTCTGATCATCACATACATCTTCTTCTTTAGACAATACCTCAACAACTGGTATCTTAGCACATTCATTTTCATCACTAGAAGAAATATTCTTACTGTTGTTACACATTTCCTCTTCTTTAAAATCATCATCATAACAAGATGAATCGACATTATGTCTGTCATCAAATTGCTGATTATTGTCCTCTAATTCATAAAGCTAAGACTCTTCGTCTTCAACATCATTTTCAATAGATTCATTGCATTCATTATCATTTGCAACATATTCATTTCTATTATCATTAGATTCATTAGAATTCAAATCACTTTCAGTCTCCATGATAAAATCTTGGAATTCAATAATCTTTTCTAACCTTGACTTTGCTGACCAATCAACTGAATGTGGCATAAAATCTTCTAAGAGTACTATTGGTTGTGAAGAGTCCTTAGGTCTGAGATACCCATCAAGATTCATAACTATTGATTTAAACTTCATGTAAACTTGAAAATTATTAAGACCCTTAATGTTACCAATTGTATTTCTTATGTGAATGAAAGTCTTATTATGAATCTCTCTTTTCATCCTAACAATATTTGCATGAACACTTTCTAGAGTTGGTACATCACTTTTAGACCCAGACTTTGAATCCACCTTTTACAATTTTAAACTTCTACCTTTGGTTTCTTAGTGCTAAAACCTCTAGATGGAGGAAACCATTTCTACCATTCAACTTTCATGAAAGACAAATACATGAAAACTAAAATACCTTTATGTTTTGTTGCATGAAACTTTTGATCTACTGATTGGCACTATGTAAGCATGAAATCCTTCACACCATAAATAAAATCTTTGTAGAGCTGCAACCTCCTTGAAGAGGAAAATGAAATCACAACAGTTATTCACCTTTTGAAATAAATTACTGTAGTAGATACAAACAACCCCATAAACTATCAATCAAGAAAATTATACTTCCCCTTTTCCAGCAAACTAGATCTATCCATAAATACTGAAAGACTCTGATATTAAAATAAACCATGCACTAGTATAGAGATTTAGACTAGAGTCATCACTCGCACTTTGTGAAAAATGATTTGAAACAATTTACCACTTGTAAATTCTGAACCAGACTTTCAATATGAAAAACTTGCAGATCATCAACATCTAGAAAAGAAAATACACTTCATAAACAAAATCCTGACTTTGAAACTTTCTCAATAGAACATGCAAAGACTGAACTCATTGAAGATGAACTTCTAACAGTTATAAAACACAATTGATATCCAATCTTACAACATACTAGTGTCCATGAATAAAGCTGAATTGGGGAATACAAAACCTTGCATACAAAACTAAATATGCACAATATGCCAGAGATTTCCAACTCCTTATCAAGCATTTACAACTTTTGTCCCCAGCAGAGTCACCATTTTGTTGGTGACTTCAATGGGCAAAACCATACTGAAAAACAAGACAGAAATATTCAATTCACATCATAGATTCTTGTCCTTTTAACAAGGTGTATTGCCATTTTATCTCCCCAACAAAGTCATCATTTTGTTGGCTCCCAATTTAACAAATTTAAAAATAACCAAGAAACCAGACCAATACATCTAAGGCTAGTGAATTCCAATGATGGTTGCACTTGATTGCAACTTGGGCCAACTATAAGGCATAACTCCTTCACTTCAGGCTCTGCAACACCTAGGTGGGTTAAGCTTGAGGTTCTAATATATGTTACTAGTTCAAATAAACATAAAATATGAACCTATTAATATCAAATGATATCTTCTAATACTTATGCAATAACATAGGAAATAAAATAACTACAAATCATAACCTATGAACCCATAAGCTAAGTGACAGTTAATTCCTTTCAGCCCACTACAAACCATGAAAAACTAAATTGATTTAATTTAAAAGACTTGTGCAAATGACCTTCATCTCAGCTTGCATCTAATTTAGTGATCAGTGCGTTATCCATTGTAACATAGAGTCATTACCAATAAAATGACCTAACTTGATTGCCTTACAATTAAGTTTATCAACTAAAATCTCTAAATTTCATTCTTACTAGCATCCCCTCCATACACCTAGAAACCCTATCAAATCATTGAAGCATTTAATTAACTCCTTGAATTAAAAGCAAAAACAAATTTGACAGACAATACATCCAAGCTGTCTTAAATTAAATAAAACTTATTCATTCAATCACAAGGTTAACAACATATGAAGAACAAGGAGAAAAAATAAGAGAACACAGATAATTCATTGTAAATCCCCTTTTTTAGTTATCCTTGGAAATACTGAATACATTAACTGGCAACACTAAATGAAACTCAAGATATATTACATCATCTATCGTTAATTTTTATTATCTTAAAGAAACAATACATGATTTTATACTCAGTTCATATTTCAGATTGGTCTCATGATGATATGCTTATTAGTGTTTAGTTTGGATATGTATGATGACTTGTTGGGTCTACAAGTTGTGCAGTGTTGTAAGCAATCTATACTTACAAGTTGCATTTATAGCTTGGTTATGGGTTGTCTTTGCCCATTGATCTTTCATTATCGATGCATATTTAGATTGGTGGCTTTGATTTGGGTTGTCTATGACCCAAGTCACATGATTTGCTAATTTTTCTTCATGTCGAAGGGATGAGATGTTGTTACTTGGTACAATCATGGTGGAGGATTGTGGTTGATTATTTTATGCTAACAGTTTGGACATATTGAGAGCCAGATGCTTAGTTCAGTGATGTGATCATGGTGCCATGGATTTTGGCATGAAATGATTGGATATATAGGTACATCCTTGATATTCATTGGTTTGGATTCCTGATTTGATTATGGTGGTATATCTTCTTTGTTGAGCATCATGGTTATTTAGTTTCTTTTAAGGAGCTCGTGATGTGCACTCTGAGTTATTTGAAGTTTGATGCTTTAGTTGATTCTCATGGTTAGAGAATAATTTTTAATCATGATGTAACTGATAGCTTGGATACACAATTTAGTGTGAGCTTGTTGCAATGGTGGGGTGATAGTGTAGGATTAGTTCCTAGTTTGGTTTATATCTTCTTTGTTTAGAGACCTTGGTTTCACCTAATACTAACACTTTGGTTGTGTGTGCATAGACTTGGAGGATCTTCATGTAGGAGATGGGTTTTATGATGCCATGGATGACTCATTACTATGGTTGAGTGGGAGTTGTTGGAATTTATATATTTATTGAGAGTTTGCAGATATTGGAGGTTCATCTTAGGTCATGTTACTGTAGAAGCATCTTTGACATTTGCATGGTGTACTTGGTTATCTTCATGTTGTGTGAAGATGGTTAGATCTTGAGGACTCATGGAGTTTTTTATTATCTTCATGGTGTGTGGAGATGGTTCTTCATGGTATGTGGAGATGTTTTTTCTTCATGGTGTGTGGAGATGGTTGCATCTTGAGGATTTGCAGAGTTCTTGGTAAAGGTGTGGTTTATCCTTTTATTTGGCATGTTATCTTTGGTATGAGGATGGTTTCATTATTATGTCATGGTATACTCTTGATACACATTTAGATTTGTTGACATGTTATAGTATGTTCATATGGAGCATGTTATCTCTTTGGTTGAGATGGTTTAGATCATGTTGTCATATTTATGTTCTTGAGGCCATGGTTGGAACTTTGACATTGATCTTGGTTTAGTTTATTGGTATTGAGTACACTGATCATAAGCTAGATACTTCATGATATTTCTATGTTGCATTTAGAGTTGGCATGAATTTATTGGTTATAGGTGCTCATGGATACTTAGAGACGGTGGTGATGCTGATTTTTCTTGGATTAGAGAAGTATTTTTTGGGATAGTTAATGGTTTTAGTAGGAAGTCTGAGGGGCATTCACCTGGTATGGACTTGAGAGGAGATTGTTCTTAGATGAGTCCTAGTTGGAGACTTGGAGATCTTGATGAACATTATCATTTCCCACTCTTGGTCTACTTGGTGGTTTGCTACTTGAGAGGTATAGCCCATAAATTTTTTTTCAAATGTATTATATTTATGCTTGTCTTTCATGGATATGGATCTTGAGCTATGGTACATGAGTTAGTTCTAGAGGGTTCATTTGAGAGATGGGTTAGCATTGGTTATCTCCATTTGTATATGTTATTATTCTAGTTGAGTTTCGGAAATGGTTTTAAATTGGGCATATTCCTTGGTTTAGGAATTGTTTATGAGTTTGATCTTCTTGTGAGAGGCTTACATCTATGATTAGTTATATGGCATGGTTTGGGTGTTGTTGAGGCTTCTTGGTTTGGGTTTTATGGAGGAGATCATACTTGCATAGTTTACATCTAGAGGTGTGTATAGAAGGACATGACACAGGTTATGATTTGCATGGTTTCTCTTTCGTCTTGGTTATCTTCCTAGATGTTTGGTTTCACTTACATTAGATTTGATATTGGTTAGAGATTGTGATCACTGATTTGTGCTCGTATATGTCATGTGAGAGATGACATGGTTATTCCTTTATCTCTTTCCTCTATTGGCAATGGAGAGCTTGGGAGACTATTAGAGACTTGTTCTGAGATTTGTTGTTGCCGATTATTGGTTTAATGTTTTGTGAATGTCCTTGAGACTACATGGATTCACTTCTTTGAGATGTTGTAAGTGAATTGGTTATAGATTTTACATTATCTTTTTGTAGTGGGATCTTCTTGGTATATATGTGGTAGGTATTGCTCTTGAGGCTTGTGATTGTAGGCACATATTAGATATGTTGATGATGTGAGATTCACTTGGTATACCTTTGGAGGTATGGATAGTTGGATGGGTTTGGCACTTGTTGTGGGTGCTATTTCAACTATGGATATTTTGACAACTACGGATACATGTGATTACCTTTGGATCAGGTTCTTTTTTGTGCTTTGAATTTTAGTTGGTACAAGATTTTATGGTCTTCTAATGTGATAGGTTGGGTGGATTTCTCTTTGGATGGCTTCTATGTATGTCCGATGGTAGTGGCATAATAGGAGGCTTTATTATTCATATTTGAGATGTTGGATACTTTGATTTTGTTGCAGGTACCATAATGGAGCACTTCGTGTACTTTGATCCATGATGGTGGATGTGTTGGGAGGGATTGTTCCCTTGTTCATTTATGTGGCTACGGATTGACCCTATGCAATGTATACAACAAGTGGGAGATTGTTGAGATAATGGGTGTTGCACACATTGCATAATATTTTTGTATTATATTTTTTATTTTATTATGTAATGTTGCACCTAGATGGACATGCAACATGTCAAAATTTCCATGGGATATACTCGATGAGTTGTATTGTAACATTGTGATCATATTTCATGTAATTATTTAATATTGGGGAAAAGAATTAAATGTCCAATATTAAATGTGGGGTTAGTGGGTTAGGTAGCACATGGTTTTAGCAAATGGTTTATGTAATACCACTTGCTGGTTTTGTGGGACTTGCTACTATATAAGCAGCCACAAGGGACAAGGCTTGACAGGTTGGCCAAGGGAGCATTTGTGAAGGTTGGAAGCATGGAATGGGATGTATGGATTCATGTTTGTTCATATGGTTTGCTTGGTGGTGGCTATGGCTTTGAAAGCTTCCATGGTTGTATTGCATTGGTGTTTTTGCTAAATAATACATGGTGATGGATGCTTTTGGAGGCTGGTTTTTTTCCCTCAATGAGGGTTTCCCAAGGTATATCTTGTGTCATAATTTTTTTGGGTATGTTCTCTATTCTCTTGCATGTGGATTTTAATTCTGTGTTTATTTTAGATCTATTATGGGTTATGTGGAAATGGTTATATTTTTTATTGCAAGTTTCCTTTCAACACTGTCACATGGTTATCCTCCTTGCATCTTCCCTTTGGTGACATGGCAATAACTGTTCGATTTTCCACATGTCACCATCTGGTGCATTTGATTTTGAACTGCCACATCACTACCTCTTTGAAATCTATTGCTACATGTTAGTTACTAGTTCATTCTTAGGTTCCAAATCATTTGATGATGGTAGTATGTTTGTTCAAAAAAAATTTCCCTCCATCCAGTTAGCAACAAAGTGGGCCCCTCACACAAGCCTATGGCTTCAAAAGTTGTGCATATTTTAAGACAAGTTATAAGGTCTATGTTCATACTTTTGAACCCTTTGAAAAAATCTTCATAAGGAATGTGGGATAAAATGGTGAGGAGTCCTTCTTTGATAAAATCTCCACACAACTTCCAATGTAGCCTATGGCTCTTACATCTATACAAAACTTTGATTCTTCCTACTCTAAACTCTATGATGTTGAATAATGGTGGAGGTATGGAGGGGCTAATCAAAGTTAACAATGTCAATATTGGTAGGAAAAGGACTTAAGGCTTGCAACTTTCAAATTGGTGAGGTTGCCATTTACTCTTTGCATCCTTTTCATTATTGTCATTTTGAACATTATGATGACCTTCATGTTTTCATGCACATTTGATATTCCACTAATGTTGACTGGCTTATTAATAGAAATTGAATTCATAGGCCGCCATTGAATTTGGATCCATTATATTCTATTTTCATGAGAGGTTTCCATGTCGCGATTAGTAAAGCTCATGCAATTTCTTGTGGTAACATAGAAACCACCATTGATGTCATGGAAATATAATAGTAAAGATCAATAGCAGTTTCTCATCATGATACTTCTTTGGTTGCAACTGGCATATCTGACACCCCATCATGCCAGCCAAGTTCATTAATAGGAATTAAAATCCCAGTGCCCATCTTTGGAGTTGGTCCCACCATATTTTTTGCGGTGGTTGCTATGTCACATGTGATAAGAACCTTGTAACTTTTAGTCGTGACATAGCAACCACCATTGATCTTCAAAAGATTTGGTGGTGCAGATGATTCACTTTTAAAATTGTGTTTTTTTACAAACTGGGTCATGCATGTAACAATGATGTAAAACTACATTAATCCAGTCTTTCAATACTGCAAACTCTTTTCTATCTTCATCAATCTACATATCTCATTGATCTTCCATGACAGATATTGAAGTGCAGGTTCATAATCTTTTGTTATTCAATAAAAAAGTAGCACCAACTTGACATTATCTTCCATTTACCAACTGTTCTATATCATCAAAACCCCACAAGAAAAAAGGGACCAAACACAATATATAACTATCCACATTTAGATAGTTTTATAGACCCTCACTAAAATGGCTATAACTTTCATACCAAGTAATATTTTGAAGATCGCTTTGGTGATATTGTGGAGGACTAGGTTATTAATGATATATCTAAACCACATCAAAATCCAACAGTTGGTTTGGAATTTATGCCCCCCGTACTGGGGCTAATGTTATCCAACTTGGGACTCCTTGATATCTCCTAGATAGACCCGTATTCAGAGGGGTATAACTTTTGAACAAGATCAAAACAACTCAATCGCTCCAGTGAAGATGGGTGAAATTAGCCTATCACAAACATACTTGAACCTTAGAAAGATCCAATGGTTATTTTGGAAGATAGAGCTCCCGCATTGAGACTGAATTCTATCATAGTTTCAAAACAAATGAAACGTAAATCTGTGTACTTTAATGTCCATTATCATCAGGATCTAATTCATCCTCATTCACAAATAACAACTCATAAATATTGACTGCATAAGTAAAACTATTTGCACAAATATATAACAAGCAGAAAAGATAGAGAGAGTGAGTTTTAAAAACTTTGATCTATAAAAACTCAAAATATGAAATACATATAACATAAATAACATGCCTGGCTCTCTGGTCTTCAGCTAGAGAGCCGACTCTTCACTCAATCCTTTGCTCTCTCTCTCTCTCGTAATCTTCAAATCTATTTATCACATTATCTTTTTAAATAAAACCATTTCCATTACCATTCCTTCAGACTGTCATGACATAAAGAAAATCATTTACATTTCTTGCAAATAACAACAGAGAGAAACCAATTTATGTTCATTGTTATAACCTTCCTGACAGAGATCAAAAGCCAATAGAAGGAAACATAAAGACTTAATAAAAATACATTTCATTTAATGTCAAAGTCAATAAAACATTAATGGCTCTCTGGTTAAAACTAGAGAGCCCAATTTCCTCTCACAACCTATTCCTTATTCCTCTAACCACTCTGTCAATCTCTCTCTGTTATTACAATAATGTCTTTCTTTTAAAGACAGCCTGAAACAGTTACAACTGTTTACCTTCCCATGTCCCTTCCTATCCATATTCAGATTTTCATTACAAATTTCATATGATCCCGATTACAATAACATAATAAATAGACCATTTCACATTATGGTTCTAATGACTTAATAAATAAATCAATTTGGAGATGAATGTAAACAATATAAAATTAATAGAGGGAGGTACCCCTACACCATACTCCCAAACTTCAAAGTTTTCCATCACCTCATGGAAATGCATTGATGAGAATCTATGCCTCTTCACCATCATTGCTTCAATTCCTCCTTCACTTTTTTTATCTCTTTTAATTGACTCCTATCAATGGAGTTATGTTGGTTGCCTCCAATGGTGCCTTAGCCATTGCACAATCCATTCATCCATGTTGCATCACAACCTCCTATCCCTCACTTGGGAGTCCCATCGTGCCTCTCTCACTAGTCTATTGGAAACACACAAAGGACCATCCTCTTTGGCCTTGGATCATCTCCGATGATCCTTTGGTAGACCTCTTCTATCCACCCATTGCAGCTAAGTGAATCAGCACCATTGTACAACCAAAAAACTCAAAACAAGAATCCAAAACAACCCAACACTGCTTGGTGTAGATAATCTTCCATCTACATGCTGAGAATCTTCTAAGCTCCGATACCAATATGATGAGGAGAGGGCATATTGTAATCTTCAAATCTAATTATCACATTATCTTTTTATATAAAACCATTTCCATTACCATTCCTTCAGACTGTCATGACATAAAGCAAATCATTTACATTTCTTGCAAATAACAATAGAGAGAAACCAATTTATCTTCATTGTTATAACCTTCCTGATAGAGATCAAAAGCTGATAGAAGGAAACATTAAGACTTAATAAAAATACATTTCATTTAATGTCAAAGTCAACAAAACATCAATTGCTCTCTGGTTAAAACTAGAGAGCCCAATTTCCTCTCACAACCTATTCCTTATTCCTCTAACCACTCTGTCGATCCCTCTCTGCTATTACAATAATGTCTTTCTTTTAAAGACAACCCGAAATGGTTACAACTGTTTACCTTCCCATGTCCCTTCCTATTCATATTCAGATTTTCATTACAAATTTCATATGATCTCGACTACAATAACATAATAAATAGACCATTTCACATTATGGCTCTAATGACTTAATAAATAAATCATTTCGGAGATGAATGTAAACAATATAAAATTAATAGAGGGAGGTGCCCCTGCACCAAACAACTTGCTTGGTCACCATGTCATGTGTAGTAAAATGCAAGCAAGTTCTTACAGCAACATGGTGACTATCGTAGATCTTAAAAAATCTAACAGTAAAGAGGATTTTGGGATTTTCATGAAACAAAATACATAATCTTTTAGAAGTTCCCAAAAAGGGTTTTGTAATGATTTTCCCACCCAGTTAAGAGGAAGAAACAAATGACCTAAAAGGCTTACTTAGGGCAAAAATTTGCAGAATGTAAACTAGGGTTTTCTTAGGGTTCACAAAATTTAAAATAAACCAAACCCTAGTTTGCACACAAGGAACAAGTAAAATTTATTGAGAAACATACTCAAACAAGCATGAAGTAAAAACATGACCAACATGTTGGACAACTTGGTGGTAATGCATTTCAATTGAATTCTACTGAAATAACATGTTTGATAGAAAAAGTGGATAATAGTTGGTTGTGGCATAGAAGATTCTATCACATAAACTTTGATAATATTGTGAAGGTTAGTAGCACATTTTTTGTCAAAGACTTTCCTAAAATTACAAAGCCTACTAATGTTGTGTGTAAAGAATATATTTTGGCTAAGCAAAAGATAGTATCATTTTCTAGCAAGAAATTTACTACCATAAAGAAGTTGGAGATTGTTCACACAAATCTGAGTGGTCCTTCTAGAACAAGAGGATTCTATGGTAAAAGTTATTTTATGATTTTTGTTGATGATTTCACTAGAATGATGTGGGTATCATTTCTTAAAGAGAAATCTAAAGCTTTTGTGAAGTTTAAGGTATTTAAGAATAGAGTTGAGAATGAATATGGTGTTAAGATAAAGTATTTGAGATGTGACAGAGGAGGAGAATTCACCTCTAGAGAGTTTAATATAATTTGTGAAGAGAATGGAATCAAAAGGTAGCTATCTTCACCTAGAACACCTAATCAGAATGGGATTGCTTAAAAAAGGAACAATTCAATAGTAGGAGTAACAAGAGTGATGTTGGTTGAGAATGATGTTTCTAGGACATTTTGGAGAGAAGAAATAAATACAGTAGAATATACTCTTAATAGAGTACATATCAAAAAAGGTATGAACAAGACGCCTTATGAACAATGGTTTGGTCATTCACCATCAGTTAAGTATTTCATGATATTTGGGAGAAAATGTTACATTAAGAGAGATGATGACATTAGTATGTTTGATCAAAGAAGTGATGAAGGTATGTTTCTTTGTTATTTGCTAAAAAACAAGGCATACAAATATTTTAACTATATAACTAAGACAATAGTTTAATGCACAAATGTAAGGATTGATGAAAAGTTTGGAACTAAGGAAAAGATGGTAGAATATAATTCAGATGAAGAAGAAGAAAAATTTGGAAATGTTAGATAGAATGTTGAAGTTTTCTTTGAGACTAACAATTATTTGTAAAATGATGTGCTAACTGTTAAACAAAGAGGAGAGTAGAGATCTAAAGCTAGAGAAGAGATACGTGTTGAGATGTCAAATCCTATCTCTAATAGGAATCTAATAATGAATCACCCTCCTAAGTAGATAATTGGAAGTAAAGAAAAAGGCGTGGTGGCAAGGAACACAGTAAATGAGGAGATATGTTTAATATCTCAAGTTGAGCCTAAAATCCTAGATGAAGTATGTAAAGACGATCACTAGATTTAAGAAATGAACGAAGTGTTAGAATTAAAAATTGGAAACATATACTTCTAGGGTGGGGGGGTGAATCAAAAGTTTAGACTTCAGCACTTAAAACTCTTATTCCATTCATTAGATGCATGTAATAAACTAAAATGAAATATAAAGCAAATGCATGAGAACATATAAGAATACACACTTGACACCTAATATTATTACCCAAAAACCCTCCAAATGAGAAGATAAAACTAGGGTGGGATGACACCCATAATTCTTCACTACTACAGCAATAAAGTCTTACCTGTTAAGGTTACAATAAGTTGACCATAAAACATGATTTGCCCTATGAAAGGCCTGCCCTGTTAAAGGCTTACAAAAGACTATTAAATCTCACCCTATTCAAGGATTTTAACACCCTATTAGAAGTGTGTCTAGTTAAGGGACTTTATAACATTCACTTAGAATGTCACCCTATTAAAGGATTTTAAAATGACTATTAAGCCAACCTTAGTCTAAAGGATTTTTCTCTGCTGATATAGTTGTTAGAATGTAGTAGTAGAATGTTTGATCTAATGATTTACAACTTTAACTTACTATTTTTGGATCACCATTCTGTCCTTCTTAATCCTTTTGGATCTGATTTTCCAATGTTGAGTCTTTGATCCTCTATTCTATAAATTGATTCTACAATTCTTTCAATCTGTTAAGTCACCTTGAATGTTTTTTGATCAATTCAACCCTTCTCTTCCTTCTACTCTTCACTCGCATGCATACATACATACTGAATTATGGGGCTTCATCTTCCTTACAAAAACTTTGGTGGCTTAGGGCTAGGTATGAATCTATAACTGAGATTCATTAATTTTGCTACTTAATCCCTTCCAATTTTCTTATTGGTTGCACGTTGATTGCATAGGGAATCCAAATAGATTCATCTTTTTCTTCAAAGCTATGAGATTTATCCATAAATCAGCATAAAAATGGCTTACATAGGTTCTTGTGCCATCACAAACAATTAGATCTAATCTATGTTACTCAACACTTGATAATATTGATGATATACACATATTGTAGTTATGTTTCTAGCTCGGCACCTAAATTTCTTTGCATCAACTACTTATCAGCACTTGAATCACTTGGCATGGTTTATCTACTTGGCACATTAGTGACTTGATACTCATTTCAAATCGAATTGGTTATGTCATAGGTGTACTATGATCAGACCCCAATAGAGGGGCAAGCAGTGATGCAGTAGTTATTCCATGATGTCACCATCCTAGACTGCCATTTGGGTTGGGAGCAATTGATTACTAAGTATAGAGTAGATTATCCTCTTCCCAGCTTGCTATGTTTTTTGGTAGCTTAAGCCTTGGTGACAAACAGGGGCTAGAAGGGCTTCCCACTAGGATTGGGTTGATTGGTGGAGGATCTAATTGCACACACTAGTACATTTGGCTTCATTTTTTAACCTTTATTAGTCAAAATTTTGACCCAATTTCCAACCAACTTTTGACCAACTTCGACCAACCCTTTGCTCGATATTTTTCTAGTCAAAATTTTGACCAACTCTCTGGTTGGTCAAATTTTTTACCAAGCTATTGGTCGAAAACCTTCCCAGGCCATTGTGTAGGTTCAAACAGGAATTGGTCAAAATTTTGACCAATGAAGGTCAAAAGTTTGACCAACAAAGGTGGGAAAAAATTAAGGTGTTGGTGGAATTTTGACCAATGAAGGTGGAAATTTTGACCAACAAAGGTGGAAAAAAAAATTAGATGTTGGTGGAAATTTTGACCAACAAAGGCAAAAAAAAATTTAGACGTTGGTGGAAATTTCGACCAATGAAGGTGGAAATTTTGACCAAAAAAGGTGGAAATAAAATTTGGACATTGGTGGAAATTTTGACCAACAAAGGTAGAAAAAAAAATTTGCGTTGGTGGAAATTTCGACCAACAAAGGTAGAAAAAAATTTAAGCATTGGTGGAAATTTCCACCAACAGCTAGGTGTAAATTTTTTTCAGGCATTCTATAAAATAGTTCACATGTCTTGCTTATGATATGACATTTTACATGCATCCTACACTCTCTCATCTAGCTAATTATGGATTACACAAAGTGATTTGAAACCATGATTCTAAAAAACACACAATCAAATCCAAAATGAACTTGCACTACAAATGGATTGTGGAAATCTGATATTGTTAATTTTGCATGCATGTCTACTAGGACAAATGTATGTTTAAGTTGTGATTGTCCTAGTAGACATGCATGCAATTTTACCAATATTAGATTTCTACAATCCATTTGTAGTGCAAGTTCATTTTGGATTTGATTGTGTGTTTTTTAGCATCATGGTTTCAGAGGACTCTACGTAATCCATCATCAGCCGGATGAAAGAGAGTGCAGGATGCATGCAAAATGTCATATCATACGTAAGGCATGTGAACTGTTTTATAGAATGCTTGAAAAACACTGACAGTAACTAATATGAAGAATATATAATTAGTTATATGATTGAGACAAATCATGTAACAGTGTGTTGGTTGAAATTTCAACCAATGGGTTGGTTGAATTTGGTCAAAATTTGGGTCAAAATTCAACCAATAAAGGTCCAAAAATGAACCCAAATGTACTAGTGCAAGTATGCTCGCCAAGTTGACTATTTGAGTTCAGTCATGAAGTCACTCCACCAAAGTGCCTCATCAAGGTCAGTTGTTAGGTCTTCTCATTGAGCTTGCTCACCAAGTCAGCTTGCCATGTCACGTCTTTAAGTGGCCTCGCTAAGTTGGCTCACCAACTTACCCCACCAAGTTGCCACTTTAAGCCCACTCACCATGTTAGATTGCTAGGTCAGCTCCCCAAGTCAGATCACCAAGCTGACAATTGAAGTAGGGTCACCAAGTTGACTCTCTAAGTTCACTCACCAAGTCCACCCCCTAAGCCAACTCTCTAGGTCAGCTCACCAAGTCATCCCCACTTGCCCCACCAACTCGCCACTTTAAGTCGATTCGCCATGTCAGCTTGCTAGGGTGACTCCCCTAATTTGAACTCCTTATACAAAAATAAATTTTATAATCAAAATCTACAAATCACGTGTATTTGTTCATTGAAATTTTTGCATTTTAAAGTTAATATTAGCACCACATTTGACTAAAGATAACCACCAAGTGTTTTTTGAATGAACATAGTCACATGTGTTATTGGATGAATGGCTTCCTCTCCACCAGCTTCATCAAGGCATATCGACTGCATAGTATCGACTGCAAATCTAAAAGGAAAAAGAAAAACAAGATATCAATTTGTGTGTGTGCGTGCACATGTGAGCATGCATGCGTGTGCCATGGAAGTCTGTTTAAGCACATCAATGGAGATTAATTTTTGTGTGCACATAATTTGTAGCATATCCTTAAATACTCCTTTCTATGAGCATTTCTATCTTGATATATGTCGGTATGATTTAAAAATTGAAAGACTCTAAGCACTTTGTAATTCATGTTACCTCAAAAACTCATGAGCATCTTCTTGTTTTCCATATCCAAGGTGATTGCCAATGTTTTTAATTCTAGAAAGTATTCTAATTGGTGATAAGGCACCATCTCCTACTCTCACCCTTGAGACAAGAAACTCAAGCTCACACATGAAGCACCAGTCTTTCTTCTAACTTGAGCAGACCCAACAAATAGTACAGATTATGGTTTTTACAAGCTACAACTAATATTGCAATGTCTATGTCTAAGGATAAATCTACTGAGAAATGATAACATACATTTTTGAGAATGTGATCCATGGAGTAGATAGGCTGCAAGAGGTTTTGTGTATATCAAGCACTGAAGCACCACGTTAGCAAAGCAACTGCCAATAGACCATTGGAAAGGAAAAGATCATGAATAACAATCTACCCAGAAACTAATTCTTTATGTTTAAAAATTACAAGAATTCACGAACAAGATGTACCCTAACCCCTCCCTGAATTGAACCTACAATTTAACCTATTATACTTATATTTTAATGTAAACGACACAAGATTATAAATCAACTCATGAAGATATTATCATTCTACCATTCTGAACTTTGAGATTGGTTTTTCTAATAGTCATTTGGATTGCCATAGACCATAAAACAAGAGGGAAAAGCATGTTCTCTCAAATAGAATAAAATGTTGGCACATACCTATCTTCCACATTCCAATTCCAATGGACAAAGTCACTAGCACAGATATTATGCCAAGTTATTGATAATAGATTCTAATGCATACATTCAAATGGAAAACATGAAAATAAACAAGTGGAACAACCTCAGTTATTTACCTTTGGGAACACCCAGTTTAGGAAAACTCTAGTGCATGTTCTTGCTTTGTTGCCTACGTACCTTTCTATGCAATAGTGTTCTCTCTCACATGTGGGGGTAGGGGAGACAAGGAGGCTCCTTTGTTGTCTCCTTGGCTATGCAATAGTTCTACAACACCCTACCCCCTCTCTCTCTCTATGCAATAGTTCAAAGGTATAATCCACATTTGAAATGTGGAAAGTTACCAAATTAATTCTAGTTTACTCTCTTTTGTTCTTTTTCATGTAACAGGAGACCCAGTAGTAATGGAGTTGTGTTTCCCTAGCACACGATCTAATTCATTATTCAATGCAAGACCCTGACCAAGAAGCTCCTCGTCCCTACATTAAATTTGAAATAAAGGTGAACCAACTAGATAATGGGCTAATAAAACATGCTTTATTGCTAGTGAGAAGCATTAAAAACTAGTTCACTTTGCATTTGTAACCTTGGGCAGGGTCTTAGCAACATGCTCGCATTGAACCTTTGATGTAAAGGAGAAGTACACAAGCTCACAACCCTCAGGAAGGCTTTCTTAGATAAGAATTTTCTGAGCAGACACAAATCCTCCCTAATAATGCTGCTACAATTTTCTTATTTAAATCCAAACAAAGTTATATTATCTTGGGCAGAGGAGACTACTGTTGTTTGTGGTTAAGGATCCTTTAGGTCAGTAGAATCACATGCAAACTGGAGGTGACATTGCAGTAAGAAAACTGTAATAAGAGCTAGGAGCTTGCCTAGTGATCAAGGCTTGAGACTGGACACTGCATGAAGTATTTGTAGACATTTGAGTCTCAAGCATCACCAGCTCAAAATCAAACTGAAAAGGAAACTTGGAAAATAAAACTAAATAAAAATAGTATTCTTGAGTAAGCATCAACATTGTATGAACAATACCATTACAATGCACTATACTTGGTACAAATATATTGTTGGATGAGTACAAAGAAAATTGGTGGTGAATTCAAGTCCAAGCTACAAAAGCAAAGACATTTACATAAAAACTAAGCAACCCTGTTTGGCAAGAAAAGATATATAGAGATTTTTGACTAAAATTACAAATTGATGCTAAAAAACTTAAACCATAAGAATTGTTCTATAGAATAATAAAGAAGAAAGATGAAGAATCAAACACCTGAAGGATACAATGTTGATGCAGCTTTAGAAAGATCGTCCGAAAGACATCATATGCTCGACTGAAGGAGCT
This sequence comes from Cupressus sempervirens, assembly GCA_028749045.1. Taxonomy (NCBI): domain Eukaryota; kingdom Viridiplantae; phylum Streptophyta; class Pinopsida; order Cupressales; family Cupressaceae; genus Cupressus; species Cupressus sempervirens. The sequence goes on along the minus strand of CM053785.1, from coordinate 12,896,593 downwards.
TTGAGATTCATTACTACACTCAGAATGGGCTCATCTTCAATCTTCTGAAGACTGAAGATGAGCCCATTCCAGAGTGTAGTAATGAATCTCATATAATGCAACAAAGAAATAACATCAATGAGCATAACCATGCCATCTCTTAGCATTCTCAGTATTGCCATTGGCACATAAGTAATTGGGCTACACTTCACAATGCCAAAACCTTGAGCAGAAGTCACCGTGGGAAGAAGCAAGTTATGTTTCCTTGGCAAGTGTTAGCTAGCAATCATTTCATATAACATCTTATAAAAGAATTCCTAAAGCTAACCACATTTTGAAATGAGATAACAACTTATATATATCATTTCAAACTCAATTTATTCCTATTTGTGCATAACAAATTTGCATAAAATGCCAAGCAACCCCACTGCTTTAATATCAACATTTTCTCAGCAAAAACCCAGAAAAGCTTACCTCTGCATTCCTTATTTATGATTCTAATGATGCAAAGTAGTCTTGTTGTTGGCAGATATAAACTAAAGTTTGAAGAATACAATGTTAGAGTAGCTTCAGAAAGATCATCTGAAGGACATGATATGCTCACGCTGAAGGAGCTTTGAGGTTCATTACTACAGTCTAGAATGGGCTCATATTCAATCTTTTGAAGATTGAAGATGAGCCCATTCCTGAGTGTAGTAATGAATCTATAACCTTGACACCCATCTCTTTGCAGACTTGCACATAGGCTTCAAAATACTAATGACAAAATTCATTTGTCCATACTATTGGAGCAAAAATACTACTATAGAATCCAAAAAAGTTAGGCCAAATAGGTAGATTACAGAATCATGAAATTGTGAACCATTACACACACACAAGAAGAATAGTACTTTGAAGCACTACTAATCAAATCTTCATTAATAGGTGGGCAACTTAAAAAAATCAAGCATGTTGACTCTGAGAGGTCTTGATTTTTTTACCCCAAACTCAAATTAGATAATTGTCATCATAAAAATTGAAATATCTGTATCTTTCAAACGAAATTGAAGAAATCTAAACATAGAATACTGATGAAAATTGTACCTAGAGATAGTTTGTCATTCTCTTAATGTTCTCAATGTATTCAGGAAGTGGTACATGAGGACCTAATCCTAAGGGGTGAGGATCCAAGGAATCATTTCCACCGAAATATACAATGATTAAAATGGCCCGCTGAACTGCATCCTGGGTGAGCCAAAGCAATAAATATATTAGACTGAGAATATCCAACATTTGCATATAAAGCAGCTGCAACACCAATCTCATAAAACCTATAAGGCAAGCATGAATCTCATAATCATAGGTAGTGTTACTATTTACAGCCATTGAATAAATATGTTGACACAAAATACAATATTTATAAATATATCAAACTCCATGAAATACTATGTAGTAAAAAGCAATAATAAAATAACTGTGCTAGAGGTGCATAGTTACATGACAGATCCATTTTTACTTATGAACAAAAAGAAACAAATAATAAACAACCCAACATATGTAGTTTTTCTGGAGCATGGTGTTAGTCCTTTCCTATTATCTTTTTTCCAACAGTTCCAACAAATGCGTACAGTTGTGCCTAATGGAGATCACACAAATATGATATATAATTTGATAGCTGTAACATATAATCCATGAGAGAAATTTAGCTTAAAAGATGCACTTTCTAAGACTTCTATAAACTCAAGTTTGAGGATCCATGTAGTATCCATGGAAATATGTTTGTAAAACTACTGTATTGAAACTGGAACAAATTCATGGTAAAAAATTTAGAAAGGAACTTGAAGAACATACTAACCACTCATCTTCATCATGTTGTCCAGATGAACAACTTGAGTAGCCATATGTTGAGATAAATGACTTTAATTGGCTAAATAACTGAAGATTTGCACCTCGACAAGTACCCCACATTTTCCTTGCACTACTGGTCTGCTATGAAACATAGACGTACTTCCTATGGGGTGTATATAAGTATGCTCACCAAGTTGAAAGTCTATGAAAAACCCTAGGTTTGGCTTTTAAAATTTACCCTGGCGCGAATTCCTTTTGAAAAAAGGGGCAAAGAACAGATATTCTTCTCCCGCCTGTTTGGACGTCGTAGTTGAGTCTCATGAAAAAGGTGTTTTAGTCCTACCGTTGAATCTGATTTGAATCCACGGTTGTTGCATACTCGCTATGGCAAGATGCTCATATGTTACGCATAGCGAGATGGCAATCAACAAAAAATTACCTATGATACTGAAAAGTGGAATCCAATGCCGCGAGATGTGTTCACGAGATGATCTTATGACCATGTGATACGTCCCAGACCTGTCAGTTTCAAGAAGGAATGCATGTGGGAAAAAATTTGCAAGTGGTGTCAATAGAGTTCAAAAATATCCGATGATTTGCCAAGTTGCTAATGGGAAATACTTGTGATTTGTCAGTGGCGATATAGCGAATGCTCGGATACTGGCTAAATGGCCACGAAAATGCACTAGCTAAATAGCCTGTGTTGTTACCTCCCTTACTTCCGTCAACTCTTACAAAATGTACTGCCCTGCACGATTTTGCACTGTGTCCTTTTAAATAGGCCTGGGGCAGCATGAGGGTGGGGAAAAATATTTATGGGGCCCTGAGCCCACATGGTTGGAAGTTGGAAGTTTGTGGTCGTGGGTGGTTAGTGTTAGGGGTTTGGGGTTATAATGTAAGTTCTAGTTTTAGTATAAGTTAGTTTTAGTGTATATATATATAATTTAATTAATATGTGTCTTTTAAAAATTAGTTTAGAATTAAGTTAGTTAGTTTTTTAAATTATTTAAATTAATATTAAATTAAGATTAGTTTTAAATTTAAATAAGTATTAGATTAGTTTAATTTTAAGTTAGTATAAATTTAATTTAGTTTTTAGTTCTTAATTAAATTTATTGTTTGTGATAATAGATTAGTTATAGTTTAAAGATAGATTAGTTATTTAAAATAAGTTCAAAATTTAGATTTCAATTGTTAGGTAGTTTAATTTAAATGTTTTAAAACATTGAAAATTTATTGTTTGAAAGTTAAGTTAGTAGTGTTAATGTCTTGATTTTTATTTTTACTTTTTTTTAAATTTTAGTATTATGAGTTGTTAATGGGTAGTATCAAATTTTAGATAGTTTTAAAAAAATTTAGGTTTTTAGTATGTTTTTAAATTAGGATATTTGGCAATAGAGTTGTTTGTTTTGTATTAAATAAAGTGTTAGTTTAAATGATGTTAATTAGTATATATTTTTTTTAGTGGAATAAAATATAATTGCTTTAAAAGCATAGTTATGTTAGTATTATTAAATAGTATTATTGTTAATTTATTTTTTAGGATTGTATCTTATGGACCAAATTCAACATATAACTCTTCTAACACAGTAATAAATTTACTTATCTATTTACCTTTATAATATATTTTGACAATTATATAAATATTATTAATTCTTACTTTCAATTAAATTTTATCAAAAAAAACTAATAATTAATATAGTGAAGTTGTAAACTTGTAATAAATTAAATTTTAAATAGGAAATTTTTGAAATAATTTTTCTAAAATTTAATTGATATAAACTCTTGGAGAACTACTATGCTAAATCTATGTGAATAGTTTTTTTAATAAAAAATGATATAATATTTAGCTAAAACTTTAATAAACTTATTTATACTCTAATTATTAAATTTAATTATTTTAAAAATAAATTTATATAATAAACTTCCTTATCTAAAATTTGATACTACTCATTAACAACTCATAATACTAAAATTATTGCCAAATATCCTAATTTCCTATTTAAAATTTAATTTATTACAAGTTTACTACTAATGTTTGCAAGAGCAAGACTGCAAATTTGAATCCTTAACAGTAGTTCATGGGTCACTGCCACAAATGCAACAAACAAGGACATCAGGCACATGAATGCAAAACCAAGACCTTGAGCACACAAAGATTTGAAGGATACTCCTATAACTATTAGAAGTATGGAGATAGAGCATATGAGTGCAGATCCAAGCCTAAGTGGTCATCAAACAAATAGACAAAGGTAAATCACAATGGAAAATCTTATAATTAGGATTACAATACTAGGTATAGTTGTTACTACTATCAAGAGTATGGACATGTTCCTAAGAATTGTATAAGAACACACTTTAGAAGTGACTACCAAAAATGGTTGATTCAACTACATGTTTTAGTTGGTTGAAGATTGGTCACATAAGTAAGAATTGCCCAACAAGGTCAAAAGTGCCAAGCAATGATTCAACAAAGGCAGAGAAAAGACAAATGTTGAGAATGTCAAAGATGAAATGAAAAATACATGGAAGAGAAAGGAAGATTGGAGCACATCAAGTTCTGATGGGACCTCTTCACCCAATGGATCAGTTAATGACACCACCTCCAACTAAGAAATCAAGAGGTATGTGTGGGATTGATATTTAAATATATATCATAATTATTTCCAAGGACTTAGTTTTGAAAAGATTATATTTTCATGAAGAAAGATGCAAAGTTTTGTGTAGAATCTTGAAGAAATCTTTTAGTTTTTCAATTTTCATGTTACTGTCAAGCATGAAAATTTTCACTTAAGTTGTTAAGTGAAATCTAGTTGATACTGAGCTATGATGAAAACCAAGAGTGCACAATGCAAGTTTTTATCAATACTTGTATGTATATTTTTCTATGTGTAGAACACATTTCCTTCCTTTGGAAAAGTTTCATGGAAGACAAACAAATCCATTGTAGTACAAATAGGAGAATTCATTGAGAAAATGGGAGACAACTTTGAGTCTATTATGACTATCTATTTTGAGGACTTTAAGTAGTCAATGAAACAAAGAAACAAGATACTAGTGTCACTAGTTGAGAAACATTTCAATGAGGTTTTCTTTCTAGTTGATACTGATTTCACAAATGTACAAGTTGTAGCTCCAAGGGTTAATGGTTGAGATCACTAGGATATGAAGTCAATGTGGATGAGGCATCTATAGTAATTGCATCCTTTCTTGCAGAAGAAGTAGATAATAAGGCTACTGACTTTGTAAATTGTGATGTTGCCAAATCAAAGATAACTATGGATCTAAAGACAACATTAGTGATAAGGAAGAAGAACAAGATTGTCAAGAAATTGAAAGAAAAATATGGTGAAGGGGAAAAGGAAGATGATGAAGATGATAATGATGAAGAAGAAGAAGAAGTACCAGCCCAAGCACCATTGGCCCTAACACAAGGTCAGGGAGAAGATCAAGGAGAAGAGGAAGTCGAGCTTGAAGTAGGTGTCAAAGGAGAAGAAGTTAGTGAAGAACCGATAGCCATAGAGAAGAAAAGAAAAGATAAAGCCTTAGTAGTCAACAATTAAAGAAGGTTGTAAAACCTAAGCCTGTAGTTCTAGCTACACAAACTAGCACAAGATCTACTACTAAGAAAGCTCAAGAAGTAGCCAAGCAAAAACAAAACAAAGCTAGGAAAGCTATACAAGTTGATGTGTCTGAGAAGAGACAAAGGAGAAAGTACATTTCTCCAACTAAATCATATGAAGAGAGGATAGAATTTGATGATAATAGCCAATTTAAAGTGGTAAGTCATAGTCCTTCTGATTTAGATTATCTATGTGAAAATATAAAGAATAATGTAGATTTGAGTGGGTTTTCACATATTGGATTTGATAGACTTGGAAAACTAGAAATGGATAAAGTAGAACAGTCAATATATGCCATGATGGTAACATTTAAGATGACTCTAATTGAGATTTTTAACTCTCTACCAAATACTTTATATGATAGAGTTGAGAAAAGATGGAAATATAGTCTTACAATAGAAAGGAATATTAGAGAGACTACAGTTGTAAGAGTGATGCCAAATTTAGGTAAAGCTAAGATGAATAAAGCCATAAAGAAGCATGCAGGGATATTTTCTCCTAAGTATCATGCATTTAATATTCTCCAAACTAAAATTGAAGATGTTGTTCAGAATTGTACCCAAATTTGGAAGGTAATTTATGGGTTGACAACATCTAAGTTAATTGAGGAGAAACCTATTAAGGTAGGTGAAGATAAAGATGAGCAAGAATCAATTGAGGTTACTAAAGTTGATACTGAGAAGGATGAACATATGGAAGGCACTGAAGAATGGGAACAAAAATAGGCAATAACTGAAGATGAGTAGCAAATAGAATAGAGTATACCAGATATACAAATGTTGAGTGCCAATCCACTACATGTGACAAAAGTAGACACTAAAATCATATAGATCAAGGATGTTTCTGACACTATGACTCAATACATTAATTCACTAATAGAGGATAACATGAAGAAGACACTACTAGACACCACCACCAAGAAAAACTTATGTAGTCACCCTATATTGGTGAATGTAGATGAACTTAAGGAGGCAAAGAAGACATTTATAGAGGTGAAAACTCAAGACATCAAAAACCCCTTAATTTACTATGATGCAACCTACATTACCCATTATAGTGTATCAAAGGAAAGAAACAACCACCATGGATACCATCAACAAATTGGTGCAAAATTTGTTAGTACCAAAAGTTTCTACTCAAGCACGGGATGGAACACAAGTTCAAACAAGACAGGTAGATACTCATCTACCTACAACACAAGTTCAAGATGCAATTGAAATTGAAAAGAAAGAAGAGGAAAGATGGAAGATTCAAACTTGACTACATAGCCTTGTTGGAAGATTGGAGATTTTTTTGGAATATTGGTTTGATGATAATATGTAACACTCATGACTAAGTTTTTCATTGATGTCAATATAGCATGTTTGATGTATTATGTGGTATCTAACAGAAGAACAATGGAAAGATCAATTTGATATGCTTGACTAGTTGAACATAACAACCACTCATGGTTATGAGAGATACATTTGAGTATCTAACATATTTAGTTAACATCGGAAGTAGAAAGGCTAAGTCTAGAAGAAGTTATGTAAGTTTTGGTAATGTTTGTTCTAAGATAGAATTTATAGAGGCATGTTTGGGTAAACTTGTTATATCTCTTAGCAGATTTGATATATTGAGGATCAAGGTTGAGGACTTGGAGAAGACATGTTAAGGATGGCATGGCTAAGGTCACTTATAATAATATTATGTGTAGAAAAAATTATTCAAGTTGCAAGGTGGAAGATTTGTGTTATCACTAAGTGTAACATGTGCTTAATGTGGTCCTATAATAATTAATTGAGAAGGATTAACAACCAACTCAAGGAATTATTTAATGGACTTGGTATAAAGGAAGGATATTTTCCTTTATCATGGTGTGGATATATATGTGAATTATGAATGTTTGGAAAGTAGTAGAGAGTATGGAATGTGAAGTTGAGCAAAGCAGTGCTGAAGTAAAGGAAACTTCATTGCCAAGGTTTTTCTGAGTGATCCAAGGTTTGGTATTTGGATTTGAGGTTTATGACCTGATCTACAAGATCTAATAGTAATTGGTCTTGTTGATAGGATAGAGGAAAGAACAAGCAGGGAAGATAAATAACAGTAAATTACTTGTTTGAGCAATGAGCTCTTCTCGTAGTTGAAATTGCATGTTGTTGCAATTGGATCTTCTTGCATACATTGTACCACAACTCCTAATAGGGTTGGAATCTCCTAACAAGGATTCAAAGTCTCCTAATAGGGATTGATTTTACTAAATGTTGTAACAGACTCCTAATAGGGTCTATACTCTAACAAGTAATATTTATATTAGTACATCATCTTGTCGGCATCATTCCCACTAGGGTTTTCCCTCTGATCAAGGGTTTCCCTAGTCAACATATCTAGTGTATTTGTTTATGTGAATCTTTCTATTGTTTTTATTTACTTTGGTTGAATGGTTAAGTTTTTTTAAAGAAGATAATTGTTTTAATTATTGGATAACTAATTCACCCCCTTGCCCCTCAGTTATCTTGGTGGACTATTGTTTCTAATAAGCCTCAGGAGAAATTGTCAATAAAAACACTGGTTATGTTACCAGCAACTACTACTCTTCCAAGTCAAGCACTTCAAAGGTCGAGTATAGAAGCAACACCATTATAATCACCAAGGTCTAGTACATCCAAGGTAGGTGAGGTTACATCATTTATTGATGTCAACTTGGATGAAGTGATTGTCCTACCAAAGATTGACCTTGCAACAATCACAATTAAAAAAATGGGCATACTACAAGATGCACTTGCAAGGAAAAAGAATCAATAGCTACTCAGAATGGAGCATAGGTAGAAGGAAGCATTGCAAGACATCAAGAATATATTTATTGATGTATTCAGCCTGCCAACACCTGAAGAAGATAAGACTATCATGGAACAATTGGTATTCATTGTAGAACACATCAATGATGCAGATCTAGATTCAAATGTCAAACTACTTAAATGGTCTAAGAGAAAATTTCAAGGAAAGGTAAATGACAAGGTATCAAGTTCTATTACACTTTTAGTCTTGGTTGAGTTAGCAACCAAGACTAAAAGTGTAAATAAAATGTTAGAGAATATTTTCTTACTTTACACCAATTTGTGTGATACAAATTTGTTCACACAAGAAGTACAGTGCCATATTGACAATTTGGAGGCAAAAATGAAGCTAATAGGTATTACTCTACCCAATTCTCTAGCTCAGAGTTAGAAGCACTTCAAGAATTTGATGAATTCCCAAGGTCAATTGGTTGACCTAGTGCATGCTCAAGAAGAAAATATTTGGGCCACACTGATTAGCATCCAATCCATGTTGACCCCACACATGGAAATACTTCACAAGGAGCTAGCCTTTGTAGAGACACTAATGCAAAAAGATCCCCATCTTTCTAAACTAGAAGGCTTAGTTTATCTTGTTGCCAATTTGGCCATTTAAATCAAACCATTGGAGATAGGTTGTGATAATTGGGATGTAGCTTTGAAGCTAATACTTGAGATCCATAAATCTTTTTTGGATAAACACACTATTCAGGTATAACCCTTTCACATAAGTGTCAAAAAGGGAGAGTAATAAGATAGGAGGAGAAATAAGAAAGGGGGAGCATAATATTTTTTTTAGTGACATTGACTCCAACTGATGAATAGATACAGTTTTGGGGGAGACAAAATAAAGGGCGAGTCAAAGATGTAAACAAAGTATAGCATATGCATATTTACTTAGCAATAGTATTGATTCAAGATTCAAGATATAATAATCAACTCAAGGGGATTTATAAGATTTTGAGGTATGATAGTAAAGTCAAGTTTTACAAAATTTTGAAATTTTGAAATTTTGTATTATACCGAGTAAAGATGGTGATTATCTAAGTTATGCTTATAAGTTAAATATATTCATGCATGACCAAGTATTTTTTCCACTCATGTCAAAGGGGGAGATTGTTAATCTCAAATTGGTTTTGACATATGAGTGTTTATACACTTAAGTGATTTAAAAGATTAGTTCATGTCAAACAAGTAATACATTTGGAGCATAACATGTTAGATAGTGCATATCAAGTGAGATTCTTAGTGTATGTTGACTAAGCAGTTGGTGCCAATCCACTCAAGTGTTGAGTGATTCAAGAGTCGAGTAATCAAAGGATGTTGAGTTATTCAGATGTTGAGTTTTGGCATTGAAGTTGTAGTTGATGTTGAGCATCAAAGACTTCTAGTGTCGAGTTATATAGTTTTGACATAGTTGTTTGTAATGGCACAAACTCCTATGTAAATTATTTTGGAACCAACTTAAGGATATATTTTGAGATCCTAGATGATAACAATGAATATTGATTGATTATCCCAATGCAACACACACAACCAATCAAAAAAAAGAGAAGGATTAAGCAATAGGTGAATCATAATCGTTGATTCATACCTAACCCTAAGTCACCAAGATCTTCATAAGAAAGGTAAACCCTAATATAGAATGTAAGTAAGGAGATGAGTAGAGAGAGAATTTTGTGCATGCAAAAAGAGAATCAAGGTGTGACTAAGGAATTGTGATCTAGAGACATGAATTATAGAATATGTTAGAGGAGAACATAGTAAAGGAGTTAGAGGATAGAAGAGATACATCTAATGAAAGAAGGATCAAGAAAACATGCAAAGAGGTGATCTGACATCAAGTATTAGAGTGCTAGCAAAGGATCATTGTTGAGACATTTTAATAGGTGAATCATTTAAATCTCTTAATAGAGTAGTCCTAACATGCTAAGATAAATCCTTGAATAGGGTGCTTACTTCATTGTAAGTTGAAGTCCTCTTACTAGGCACACTTCTAATAGGGTCGTGAAATCCTTTAATAGGGCATACCTTTAATAGGGTAGATCATATTTCATGATCAAACATTGTAACATTCATTGGATATAATTTATAAATGTAGTAGTGAAGATGTATGGGTGTCATCCCCACCCCAGTTTTACCTTCTCATTAGAGGGTTTTTGGGTAATCATATACTTTCAAGCTATGAATAGTTATGCTTAATTTGATATTTTAGTTTGCATGCATAGATTGTGAGATGGATGTGTAGTGAATGATTTTAAGGATGAAGCTTTCATTTTATGGGACTTAGTATTATCATATATTTATTGACAAACCTCCCTGTAGTAAGTCAATTTCATCAAACACAAAACAAAAAATGTAATGATTCACTTGACCCCATGTCACATGAATTCTGGGAAGGTTGGCATCAGGTTGGGATTATAGGGATGTTAAGTGGATTAATGGTATTTGTATGGGGAGATGTATAAGTAAAGTAAAATGTAGTAAATAAAAGATTTGGCTTAAATATTGTTATTTTTTAAAGGATATAAGGGTTAATGGCTAGTGGATAGGGAATTAGTGGTAAAATTAGATAAGGGGTGGTAGTAAGTAAAGCAAGATGTAATGGATAGTTATAGTATAGTTTAGGAATGGTTAGTAGAAAATGTTAGGAGTAAGGAACCATATATCAGATTACTAATAGAGATTATTTTAATTGACTTAATATTCAAATACTATAAGAAAATAAATTAAACTAAGATAATATACATGTTTATCTATATAATAAATATATATAATTAATCAATTTACAAAAAAAATAAAACACACAAATTATAGCATTTATAACTATTCACATAATAAAAAAATGAGTAGCTCAAATTAATATAAAGATAAATTAAAAATCATTTTTATCATTACAATACTAATTATAACATATTATCATTATTTAATTGAATTAATTTTATCTTAGATGCTAAATATTTATTATAATTTATAAAAAAATTGAAACTAAAACATGCAACATTACAAAGAGAATGGACTAAATTAATACACAAATCTGCACACTTATTTTGATTCGTCGGAACTCGCCATATTGCTAGTCGGATTGCTAGTTTTTATGTCAGTAGCGATATAGTGACCCACTTGAAAGTCACAGACGGTGAGGCCCAAGACATGTGATGTCATGTAGAGATTAGAAAATATATATATGTGCCAGCATGTTGAGCCAGCTCAGCGACAGTGATATCATGGACCCACTTGCCGTGTACTAGGTACGAAGATTTCTGATTCTGAGATTGAGCTAGGATCAAAGGGTGGTGTTGACTCACTATGAAGAAGTGCTCAAGAGTTAAGTATAGAGAGTTAGCGAGTGTGGCTCACCACTTTTGAAGTAAAATTGTTGTCCATGAGATCAAGTCTGGATTGACGACACTCATTGACTCGCTATAAAGAGATTTGCAAAAATTAGGTATAGCAAGTTAATGAGCAATGGACCCACCATCATGTCATTAAAGGTTGTTTCAATTGTCTACCACATGATTAAAGTAAGATCAATGATCATTGCTAGCTCTCTGTGGAAAGGTGCTCAAAAATTATGTATAACGAGTTAGTGAGTTGATGACACGTGTCCGTAGTCATCCATGGGCCCGGTTTGAAGCGCCAGCCTTGAAGGAAAGGTACAGGTGGAGGTGTTTTATTGGCTTGACTACCAATGTGTTAAGAAGAAAGTTGAGTCAGCTTAGTTGTCATTCCTAGATTGTAGGATATTTCAAGGATCAACGGCACAAGTTTAAAAAAGAAAGTGTGATGCCACTCTATTTTTCTGTTCGATGCATTTATGATAAGTAAAAGCTTCGTGTGTGGGAGAAACAAAGTATAACACAGAGATTTTCATTAATTCCAGTCCCACGTGAATAGAGAGTACAATTTTTTTTAGCACAAGAGCGTGATTGATTGTGTCGTGTTAAGCCTGGTAAAGACGTGAAACTATTCTTCTATCATTCCAGAGAAATTTTAGAAGTTCAGAGAAGAAAAAGTTCACCAAGTCAAGTAAGTACTCATATTATAACCTCTGTGGCATTCCAATTCTCTCAATACTGTCAAAATGCCTCTTAAGAAACCATTCTCTAGGCAAATTAATTATATGGATAGGAATGTCCACGATGATTTATTAGAATTACTCCCAGAATCTACTGTACAGCCTGCACAAGTTAAAAAGTTAATTTCCTTAAACCCTAGGCTTAAAATTGGTGATGGCCTATATGACAAGGGGAACTGGGTTAGGGATGCAACAACTACTCAAATTGGCCTTATCTTGTTTAAAAAGTGGTTTTCAGAAAGAAAGTTGTTTGCCCCACATGCTAATGTCTGGAATTTTGATTTGGGAAAGTTAGTAGTCCCAAGTTTTTTCATGGATTATGATTTGCTTGAAGCCATTGCTAAGAATTATGACCAAGCCATTAGGGTTGGAAGAAGAAAGGATGGTGTGCCTCTGGTCTCGATTACTCCTGAAGAAATTAGAGAGGTTTTTCATTTGGAAACATTATCAGACTACCATGTGCAAATCAATCTGCTAGAATTAGAGAATGAATATAAAGAAAAGAAGGAATGAATATAAAGCAAAGAAGGATGTAATTAGGGGAGGTGCACTAAGGGCACATATTGGTATAATAGGAACTTTTCCAGTAATTACTGTAGCCTCTAGAGAGCCTTTTAAGAAGAGTCTTTTCACTTCCCAGGCTGTAGAGATATACAAGATCTTATGCTGAGTTTTTGGTGAAGATTAGAAAGAATTTATGCCCATTGGTTTCATGTACATGATGGTTTAGATTGCTTCCTTCGGTGTAGATGTTATTTTTTATTTTGCTTCCTTTTTGGCTGAAGAAATTCACATTGGTTTAGTTGGGATTACGAAGGGCAAGGTGGAGAAAACTTTTGGTCACTACTCTCTATTAATGCATATGTTTTTGTTCAAAGGAGTGACATATTTTGGTAATGAGATGGAACTAAATAGAGAGGAGAATGGGAAAATAATGCCAGTCTAGTTGTGGAGTGCAGATATGACCTGGGATGCAAGTAATGCTAGTTTTTTCAGATTTGATAGATATTTTTCTTCTAAGTTGAGCTGCCTTATATTGAGTGACAATCCCAGAATCCCTAAAGCACTAATGAGTCTCATTAGGCCTATGGATAACCCCCATGACTTGAAATTTTCACATAATTGGGGAGATATCATCCCTTACTCTATTTCTACTATTTTCAAAATATATGGTTTTAAAGGGAGTCCTCATGTTTTGCCTTATCAAGTACCTTTGAAGGTAGGAGTGGCTGAAGTTTTGTGGCAGTTAGGGGGAGTTGAAGAAATGTTTTTGTTGAAAAGGCAATTAGGGTCAATTTTCCCTACCTGCACAATGGCCCATTAGTTTGTGATTACAAAAGGGGGATGGCTCTTTTTGCATAAAATTTTGGAGCAGTATATGATGGTTGTCTCTCATCCCCATTTTTGTGATTCTGAGGGATTTTTCAATCAGATGTTGAGGCATAGAATCAAGTTGGGACAGGTCAAGCATGATTCTTATTATCCAGAGGACATTATAAGGAATGAATTCTCATTGCAAGAGCAGGAAACTAAAAATGAAAAGTGGAGAGTTTATTCCTGGGTCTTAGAATTCATTCATTGTTTTGATAATAAATATGATCCTTTAGATAATGTTGTTACAGAGGCTGACAAAATAAGTAAACTCATGAATAACTTCCCTAAAATAATGGAAGTCATGAATGAAAAGAATTTTTTTTTTATTGATTCCTATCCTGATAAGGCCAGAGAGGTCATAAGGAGATTGTCTTTCACCCCAAATATGGGAGCTGGTTAAATTATTATACAAAAGAGGCCTAGGTATACTATAATTCAGAATAAAAGGGTTCCTATATATAAGGGCAAACAAGTAAAAGGATCCACTAGTATAGCCCAAGAGGAAAGACCTGATGAGCCTAGTCCTAAGAGGTAGAAGGTAATAATAGAAGAAATTCCTCAAGTTGAGGAATATTTGCCCACTCAATCCCCTCTGAGGATTGGAGAAGAACATCACACTAGTGAATAGATTGAACAGATGGGATCATAGGGAGGTATTTTTATTACTCAAGCAGAATTAGATGACTCGGGTAACCCTCCAGAACCTTCCCTCCCAAGTTTGGATTTAACTGTAGCAAATTATAGTGGTAGGGAATTGGACCCTATGTTAGAGCAAACAAGTCATAATTTTTTGACTAATGACAGTTTTGTTAAATTTAGGGCTTTTCAGCAGTTTGCATGGAGGGAAAACATGAATATTTTTGAGGAGAAATGTAAAAAGATGAAAATAGAGCATCCAAAAATGGAAGAAACTTCCATTCATAACCAAACTAAAGAAGAATCGATAAAAGAATTGCAGAATATAAGCCCTGAGGAAGAGAGGAAAATGGTCAAGGCATCTAACATTTTATTTTTTCCAAATTGGGATATTGCTGATGCTTTAGTTTTTAGTTCTGTTTCAAATAATTTGACTTTGCAAGACCAGAATAAAGAGAACTTTCAAGGCACTACATTCATTGAAGATCAAGCTGCATTGGTTAGTTGGTCATTAAGAAGAGGATCCAGAGCCACATCATCGTATTCAGATGACTCTAGCTTGATGGGAAGCTTAATTGTGAGAAGAGTTGTTGATACCTCACATGTGCAAGTAGCATCTTGGAATGTGGAATCTTCCAAGTTTCTTTTGGATACTACAAAGAAGGAGGAACAGGCCATGTCTGAGTTACAGGGTAAATATGAAACACTTCTTGAGGCCTATAATAGGGAGGTAAAAAGGAGAATTGAACTTGAAAACAAGGTAATGGGGAAGTCCACAAGGCCAAGAATAACATACCCCCGTCCTCCAATAGAACCTTTTAAATCCACCCCCCTTGTAGAACTACCAGACACACCTCAAAGGCCAGAATATTATATAGTTGAGGATTTTGAAGAAGAAAAAAAAAAAAGCTATGGGCTTTAGATGTAGAGTTAAATACGTAATATGAGGATAAGCTTAGAAAGGCCCTAATGTATTTGGTAGATAAGATTGAATGGCCCTTGTTTTTTGATCAGTTGGCAAGAGTAATAAGTATATAGGAGCTTCTGAAAACCCATGATGAAATCGTCAAGCCTATTGTTAACAAGTGGGGAAAAAGGGAAAAAGAAATAACCCTTTTATGCTATTCAGTTATAAGGTCTTCAAATGACTATATTGAAAAATTATATGATATTGCTAATGACTTGACAAATTTTGATCACAGGAGAGTTGCTTTGCAACTGAAAATTGTTTCTTATTTGAATAAATACAAGAATCAAACATTTTATCTATTTCCTTGTGCTTTGGATAGAAGGAACCAATTGAAAAATAAGGATGAATGAAGTAAAGAACTAGATAACCCTTTTTGCATAAGGATAAAAAAAAGTTGTTAATGAAAAGGGGCATGCTTGGTGGGCCACCATGACAGAGGAATTGGTTAAAGTCAAGTTATTTTTGTATTCTTTGAGGCAAGAATTTGTTGGTTTTGAAAAGGAGGCCGATTATATATTAAAGAAATAGGATGATATCCTATGGTTCAACTGGCTGGATGACATACAGTTTAACACATGGATGGTAGATATTCCTTCGGACCAGCAGTTGGAGGAAGGCAATTCAGATAATGATAGGGAACAAGAAGATGAGGTGTAGGTCATTGGCACATCAACACCAGAATTGAAGGAAGAAGAAAGTGAAAAGGAAATAGTGCCTGCTCAAGGTGAAAGTGGTGAAAACCCACAGGAACAAACTGATCTAAAGGCATCACAAGATCACCCCTCATTGGCTAGCCTGGCAGCCACGTATTCTAAGGATCGGGAACAATGAGAGACAAATAAGAAGTTGATAAGTACAGTAATAATAGGAATGGGCCTACCTAAAAGAATATTTGATACACTTGGCATTCTATTGTGACCTTTTTTTCTTTTGTGTAATGTTTTTTTCCTTGGACACCTCTCAATCACATTTTCCCTTTTCTTGTTGCAACCCATATCTATATAAATGAGTTTTCAAGGCATTGTGATGGTCTGAGACTTGTGTAATTTTTTGTTTTCTTTCAAGAAGAGTACATATACAGTCGGTCCAATAGTATGCAGGGGTTTTCAGTTTGCTTCCATTGTACTTTCTGATAAGAAAATTGAAATGACAGAAATGGCAATCTATTCTTGGCATTCAATTGGTTTTCCATTGGTTTTTGTATTAGTCATATGAAAAGAATAATACAACAGGGTATTTACACTATATCTGTGTGCTAAAAGGAAGTATTATGTGTATGATCAAGATTTGTATGCTATTGTTAAAGCCTTGAAGAAGTGGAGACATTATTTGATTCCTAAGGAGTTTATGTGGTATATTGATCATAAAGCTTTATAGTATTTGGGAAGTCAATATAAGTTGAATCAAAGACATCTAAAGTGGGTTGAATACTTGTAGATTTTTACATTTGTGATCAAGCATAGGAGTTTAGTTACTAATCGAGTTGCTAATGCATTGAGCATAAGCTGTTCTTTGATGATCGAGATGAAGGTTGAAGTTATTGGTTTTGATGGAATGAAGAATTTTTTTGATACTACCCCTATTTTTCTAAGGTGTGGAGAGAGTGTGGAGCACCAAATCTATTAGATCAACTAAGTAAGTATGATGAGTATTTCATTCAAGAAAGTATATTGTTCAAAGATAATTAGTTGTGTATACCAAGAAGTCCTACGAGAGTTAATTTGATTAACAAAAAACATTGTGGTGGTTTGGATGGACATTTTGGAATTGATAAGACATTGAGTTTTCTTTTTCTTAAGGATAAGTTATATCAACAAAATATGTATAATGATGTTTATAATTTTGTAAGGATTTGTGGAATTTTTCAAATTGCAAAAGGAGTGAGTTAGAATAGTAGTTTTTATATACCTATTTTTCTTCTTGAGAAAGCTTGGAGTGACATTAGTACGAATTTTGTTCTTATATTACCTAAGATAGCAAGAGGGTATGATTCCATATTTGTTGTTTTGGATAGATTTTCTAAGATGGAAAATTTCATACCATGTAAGAAGACATGAGATGTTGTGCATATTGCTAAGATTTTCTTCAAAGATATTGTTAGATTGAATGGATTCCCAAAAAGTGTTATTTCTAACAGAGACTGTAAGTTTGTTGGTTACTTTTGGAGGACTTTGTGGAAGAAGATGGGTACGGAATTGAGATTTAGTTCTACATTCCATTTACAGATAGATGGAAAGACAAAGGTTGTAAATAGAAGCTTGGGCAATTTTTTAAGATGTCTATTTGGAGATAAGCCAAGCGATTGGGATATTGTATTGGCACAAGATGAGTTTGCATATAATAATTTTGTGAATAGGAGTATAGAAAAAACATGTTTTGAGATTGTTATTAGAATGTAACCTAGAGGTATATCAGATTTGAGGGATGTTGCTAGTGAAGAGAAGAGAAAAGGGGAAGAATTTTTTGATTTTATGAAGTCTTTTCATGAAGAAGTGAAGTTGAACTTGGAAAAAAGTAATCAAAAGTATACAATGAATGTTCATAAGTCTAAGAGACATCATGTTTTTGAAGTTGGTGATGAGGTGATGATTCATTTTGTTAAGGTTGTAGCTTCTGCTAGATTGATTTGATGGTAAAACATCTTTAAGACAAATATCCTATATATTTTATATGTAATGTAATATATTTTTTATATAATATACATTATATATTATTATATAATAATATAATAACATAT
This sequence comes from Cupressus sempervirens, assembly GCA_028749045.1. Classification (NCBI taxonomy): domain Eukaryota; kingdom Viridiplantae; phylum Streptophyta; class Pinopsida; order Cupressales; family Cupressaceae; genus Cupressus; species Cupressus sempervirens. Next base: position 12,878,553 of record CM053785.1, on the reverse strand, counting down.
TACATATATGCTTAAAGATGAGTTATACATATAGTTATTTATATTATTAATATAATGATGATTAACTATAGAGACATGTCTCCTCCTCTCATATTTATATGAGATCCAAATCTACATTTTGAAATCATTAATAACATTGGCAATATTAATACATTTATAGAAAATGATCCATGTTACTCAACATGGTATCAAAGCCTAACTATAAATGCAAGAAAATAAAAGAATACCTTGAATATTCTAAGCATCCTTTCTAGACTTCCCATCCAACTCAGAAGTGTGTGAACTCAAGGATGCTTAGGAGTGCTTCACTACAAACTACCTTAAAGGATGTTCAGTGCAATATTCTATATGAAGAAAAAAGCCATTGTTTTCAATACAGAGCTCTAGTAAATGGATGGACAATGAACCACTTTCTTGTTCCTCTAAGAAGAGGGTTCCTTTAATATATTTTTTAGTGAATGATATTGGATCTGTTGGAATATTCAAATATGGAAAGAATACTTATGATGGGGGGGGGGGGGGGGGTGAATCAAAAGTATCACACTTTAAGCAATAAAACTTTTAACAGAAAGTAAATTGCATGCATGTAGACACATCAAATAAACATGAAACTAATACATGCATCAACAACACATAATATTGGAATTTGGTAACCCAGAAACCCTCTAGAAATAAGAAGGTAAAACTGGGGTGGGGATGATACCCACAAAAATCACTACAGTAATATTGTTCAACCACTTCTGATGGTCTGCCCTATTAAAGGCTTTACACTGTGTCAATCATGACCTGGTTAAAGGATTTACAAACACTTAACATGAAGTGTCACCCTGTTAAAGGATTTAATCACCTTTTGATAAGGATCTACAAATAGCTATTAAGCCAACCTATCTACATAGGGTTTCCTTTCTAATACAATGGTAAAAGAGTATTGGGTATTATAAACCTAATAGTTTGCAATCCTTGATTTCTGAATGCAGGCACTTGTTCTGGCTCTCTCTCTGATTTTGATCCTCTGAGATCTGATTTCTGGTCATCTCCTTTTCTTTTTTTTGATCAACTAAATACTAAATTGCTGCTCTTACTCTCTATGTCTCCTTTCACTGAATTCCATTATGTTTTTCCTTTAACACTATTCTCCTTCTCTCATCCTTCTTAAAATGGAACTTTCGTCTTCCTTAAAAAGACTTCGAATACTTAGGGTTAGATATGGATCTACGATCCACATTGAATCTCAATTTCCTGCTCAATACTAACCTTTTTGCTGATTGGTTGCATGCCTTTCCAATTTTCCAATTGGCTGCATGCAGATTGCATAGGAAGTGTAAAAGATTCATTCTTATCTCTAGATCTTTCTAGATTTACCTTGTGTCAGCTACAAAATTGGTTTACATCATAGTTTGTGCAATTACAAACTCTTATGTTGATATTTAGAGTTACTCGGCTCATGAAGCATTACTGATGCTCAGCACATGTTGTTTCCTGGATAGCTCGGCACTTAAACAAAATTGTATCACTCGAAACCTTATGTTACTCGGCACTTGATATCACTTGGCACCTTATGTTACTCGACACTTGATATCACTCGGCACTTGATATCACTCGACACCTTATGTTACTCGGCTCCTGATATCACTCGGCACCTTATTCTTTGCTTGGCATGTATAGTGAAAAATGGTTAAGCGTATTGGCACTCAGCTGTCAAAATTATTCTTTAAACCAACAATCTCCCCCTTTGACATGAGTGGCAAAAACACTTAACTAAGATCCTGTGATCTTGACATTATTTCGTGCATCTTCTTATTTGCTTCAAAAATTTTAGGAACAAATAACAATATACCTTATGACTCCCTGTGAGTTGATTATGCCTTGTTCACTCAGTGACTTCTATCCTATTTCTACATTCTGACCAATATGTTATATCAAAATTTGTCAAAATTCTCCCAAAATTCTCTATCTCCCCCTTTCATCATACTTACCATTTCATTATGTACTGAACTCCCCCATACTAAATCTTTACTTAACTCCCCCATACTTATTCTCCCCCTTTTTGACACTTATGTCAAGGGTTCTATAGGGAAATGCCATACTTGGCCAAAAATGTACTATTTACTTGAAGGAGTACCTTCAAAGCTACATCCCAATTTGCTAGTGCAACATCCAATGACTTATGTTGGATGGCAATCTCTGCTGCTAGATGTACAAGTCCATCAGATGTAGAAAGATTGGGGTCTTTCTTGAGAACTATCTCTACATTCATCTACTCCTTGTGAAGTATTTGCAAATGAGGAGTGATAGAGGATTGAATTTGCATCAATTTGGCTTTGGTGGTTGCCTCCTCTGCTGCTAAGACAACTAACTCTCTTTGTGTGTCAAGCGATTGGGAAAAATGCTTCTCACTCTGAGCTAGATTTGTAGGGAGTTGCATGCTAGAAATCTTCAGATTTCTCTCCAAGCTCAGTATTTTCTGGCTAGTATCCTGTGTGAATGTGGAAAAATCACACAACTTTTTGTATAGGGAAAATATGCTTCCAAGTATAGTTTTGACTATTTCAATTTTCTTAGCCAAATCCATTTGTGATAGTGTTATATCACCGATTATTTTCTTATTTACCTTGCCTTGGAATTTTCTTCCTGACCATTCCAGTAATTTGGCATTTGTTTGCTAGTCTTCACTAGTCACCTGGTCAACTATATCAGATAGTTGCTCTATAATTGGCCTTGACTCATCTAGAGACTGTAAGCAGAAAGCTTCTATGAATATGTCTTTGATTTCATTTAAGGTATGCTTGTGCTTGTGTTCTCTTCTTAGTGCTTCTTGTCTCCTTCTTCTATCCAATGCACTCTAAATTTCATTGATCTTCTCTTCAGTGAGAGTGCTAGATTCATAATATGGAATCTTTATTTCTTCATCAAGCTCAAGAACTCATAGTAAAGTTTCCTAACTGCCTTGGATGAGCTCAAGCCTGGTGTCTTGGTTTGCAATGGTAACCTATCAGTGCTCGACTGTTGAAGAGTCTATGTTGGAGTACCAAATTTGGGTAATGCAACCAATATTTGTATTGCAGACTCCTCCTTCTTACTTGTCTCATCTTTTTCTTTAGCTAGTTTATCCTTTTGGTGATCACTAGGTGGGGTTGAACTTGCTGGTTGTTCAGATGTTTCTTTAACTTCCCCTGTTGTTGTACTTGGCATCTAAAGTGTATCAGTGGCTACACTTGGTGGAGGTGGTGGAGGAAGGAATAGAATACTAGTAGGTTGTATGGTCAAAGGTGGTTCTTGTATTTTCACCTTGACTACCTTTGTCTTAACTACTGGATTCTACAATTCATCAGCACTGGCCAATATAGGATTTGAACATAATTTTGCTACTAGTGTTGATTGGTCAAGGATTTCTAAATCCTCTACAGTTAATGGATTGATGTTTGGATCAGAATTGTTTTTAATATCTTTGATTTTAACAATCTCTGCAGGTGTGATGATGGCATGAGGAGGACTAGGAGGGGATACCTATGTGTCTTGCACACTTTGATCTTGTGGTACAGCTGTATCTTTCTCTTCCTCTTTCTCCTCTATATGTGCCTTTTCTTCCTTTTCTTCTTCAACCTTCTTCTCCACTTGTTCCTTTTCTTTTTCCTTGTTTCCTGATACCTTCATCTCCTTTTTCTTGGCACTTGCCTTTGCCTTATATTCTTCATTGTATACATCTTCTATTTTCGTGTAAACTATCTTCCACAATCTTGTGGATTTTGTAACTACATCCTCAATTTTGTTCTGTAAAATGCTAAAAGCTCTATGTTTGGGAGTGAATCTATTGTTATGCCTCTTAACTACATTTGTTACTTGATCCTTAGTCAAATTAGGCAACAATCTTGCTAATGTTGATTCCCTTATCTCCCTCTCCATTTGTAAACAAAAATGTCATTTATTCTCTACAATTTTGTACAATTCTTTAGGTATTAACTCATCTAACTCTAGAGGTGTGTGCTTATACTCAGCCATCATAGCATACACTGATTCCTCTAATTTATTTTGTTCTTCCTTGGTGAGCTTAGAAAAATTTAGGTTAAAACCTTTCAAATCAACATTCTTAATCTTTCTGCATAATTTATCAATAGTATTCTGAGGTTTGTGCCTTACCACTTGAAATTGGCTGTTGTCCTCTGACTCAGTCTTCTCTTCATCTGTTTGAGGCTGGGCAACAAATTTTCTTTTCTTCTTTGGCTTAGCAGTAGTCTTCTTTGAAGTTTTCTTCTTCTCTTTTTCCTCCTCTTGGGCTTTTTGTGCTGCAGCCCTTGTAGTAGGTCTCTTTGGTGCAGGAGCAGCTACTTTCTTTGCCTTGGGTTGACGAGCAAGAGAAGTTGTGGCCTTTCTTTTTGTGACCTTGGTTTTAACTTGTGCTTCCTCAACTTCTTCTTCCTCAGCACTTTCTTTTTTATCTTCTCCTAACCCTTGAGTCAGACCTTGAGATTCATCTTCCTCATTTTCAATGTCTTCTTCTTCCTCTTCTGTCGTTCCTTCTCCTTCAACACCAAATTTTCTCTTGATTTTCCTTACCAATTTTTCTTTCTTCTTTACTGCTGAGGCAGTCTTCAAATCTGTTATCACCCTTGATTTTACAACATCATAGGTTCCAAAAGCTTTTGCATTCTTGTCAACTTCTTCTGCAAGAAGGGCTATTATTGCTGCAGAGGCTTGATCAATATCGAGTTCATAACCTAGTGGCCTAAGCCATCTCACTCTAGGTATGATTGCTTGTATGTAGGTATAATCAATATCTACAAGAAAGCAAATGTCTTTTTCATATTTATCAGTCAATGAGACTAGAATCCTCATTCTTTGTTTCATGGACTATTTGAAGTCCTCAAAGTAGCTAGTCATTTGGGCATCAAAATTATCACCCATCTATTCAATATATCCATTGATTTGCTCAACAATTGTTTTGTCTAGATTCTATTTCACCTTACCCATAGAAGGAAATTCTTTCATCAGATAGAAAAACATGCACACCAAAACTGATCCAAATTTGCACTGAGCTCCCTTGCTCTTCCTTATTGCTCCCAGATTCTCATTAATCTGTTGAAACATGAGCTCTGCTAGATCATAGGTATGATCCTTTTTAATCAATTTGTATGCAACATCAACTGCTATACAAGGCACACTATTTAACCTTCTTGACTGATAGAATTTGTGTGAAATGATTCTCACAAAAAAATTTAGTAGGGGTTCTGTGATTATATCAATAGTCATTCCCCTATTGTTCCATTTAGCACTCGTGTTTTTCTCTATTACTTCCTTTTTGTCACTACGCAGGGTCTTTGGCTAATCTAGGGTTGGAATACCAGTAACCCTATGAACAGTTCCCTTGGTAAATTTCACTGGCCCTATTTCTAACCAAAAGGCTCCATCATGTATTCTGCTCAAAACTATGCGTACCCATTCAACTTTGAAAACAATAAAAAATTCTAGGGTTTTTGGTCAATCCTTTTCTCTCAACTATTGAGAACTCATCTTTCCATATTTTGTTCTCACATAGCTTGTCATATGCATTGTAAATTTCTAAATCTCCTATGGCTCCAATTTTGCAATTATAGCATCTAGGAACATCTTGGACCATAACAACTTTATCAAGAATAATTGATAATGCACTTGCAAGATCATTCTTGTATGCAACTTATGGAATGGGCTTGAATTTAGGTTTCTTAACTTCGTTACTAACCAACTGTATTTCATGACTCTCCTTGCTCTTAGTGGTCCCAGACCCATATGCCATTGTTTTCCAACCTAGGGTTTATAGTTCAAACAAGGTTATAAACACTATGTAGCTCAGCACATAAGTAAAATACCTCAAATTAATGAAAATCGTGCTAAATCACTGTGGAAATCTTTTGTAAATGGCTTCTGAGATGACCATTTGAATGGTGAGAAGTGATCAAAAATTGAACTATGTACCCTTCAAAATAGAGCAATTAATTCTTAGTGTGTAGACAACTGTCTACTTGGCTCCTGAAGGATTTCAACATGACTTGGCACCCATTGTGTTTCACTTCGCTCGGATCCCATTTATATTTCACAGCTCGGCATCATCTATCAACTCGATCATTGTTAGCATCTCGGCACCTAAAGACAGCTTCAGCAAATTTTGCAAGATTCTTAATTTTGACTTAGCATCTTTGTTTATGTTGATTTCTTCTTTGCAGTTCTTCTATGTCTTGGGACTGATGTATGATGTAACTTAGTTTATCAATCCCACACACACCCATTCTTACTTAATTAGATGAAGTATGATCACTTGACCCATTAGGTGAAGTGATATCTGCATTTGATGTGCTGCACTCATCTTTCTTTTTCCATGTCTTATTCATCTCACTTTTGATCTGTTCAATATCTGTCTTTGCCTTTCCATTGTTGCACTCAGAACTTGGTACCTTTGACCTTGTTGGGAAATTCCTGCTGACATGACCAATTTTTAAGCAACTGAAACATGTGGTTTGACTCAACCATCTTTTATAGTTCCCCCTAAAATGTTTTCTTATGAAATTCTGGGGTATATGTCCATATTCTTGACAATAGTGACAACTATACCATGTGTTGTAATCCCAATAGTAGTGATTTTCATGGTTTGATGTCTTTATTGGTTGATTTGATGTCCACATAGGCTTTGATCTACATTCAAAAGCTCTATGCCCATATTTCTTGCAATTATGATAGTGACCCTGAAATCTTGATGTCTTAATAGTCTTGGTTCTACATTCATGTGCTTGATGACCTTGCTTCTTGCACTTATGACAATAGTTTACACTCTTAGGCTTATCATGTTGATGGGCATTCTTGCTTCTACATACATTAGATTTATGTCCTTTCTTTCTACATAAATGACATGTAGGTTTGACATTTTTACCTTTGTCGCTTCTTTGTTCAGCACTCTTTGATGATTCTCCAACTTCAGTGCTGTTGTATCCAAGTCCTGATGTATCATGGGTTGATCTTGGGGATTTCAGTAATTGCTCAAAATACTTGATGGCTTCATTGGGTTTTTTGACACTTTCTGAAATTTCCTTTTCTCTTCTCAAGTCAATCTGCAATTCTTCATTATGCATCTTCAGTGTAGAGATCTCAATGTCTTTCACATTGAGTTCATGATGAAGGTTCATCATTTGGGAAAGTGTATCCATCTAGATGTTTGAGATCCTTGTCAATTCAGTACATTTTTCTTCAAGTCTATTTGCAAGATTTCATTTGTCATTTTCCATCATGACTTTATCTTCAACTACTCTTTTCTTTTGTTTAGTGATTTCACACAACATTATGGCCTATGATTCATGTTCCATCTTGAGAGATCTTATTTCATTTGCTTGAACTTTTTTTTTCTCCATCAGTTCTGCAATTTTTGCATCAAACTCTTTAGTATCTCCATTGGCAAATATATTTATGGTATCAATCTCCTTGTAGTTTATCTCATTTTCAGCTATGGCTAAATCCTTCCTTTTTTTTAAGGAATTTCTCAACTTATCTCTAGCTTCCTCCAAGCTATGCAAAGAAAGTTGCACATCTATCACCTGGTTTTCAATGATCTTTTTAATTTTGAAAACTTCCATCTTTAGATCTTTTCCTCCAATTTGTTAGGCTTTTTCTTGTGAGAACCTAATTTTCTCTGATACCAATAGTTGGAATATTCAACTATGGAAAGAATACTTATGAGAGGGTGGGGTGAATCAGAAGTATCACACTTTAAGCAATAAAACTTTTAATAGAAAGTAAATTGCATGCATGTAAACACATAATTAAACATGAAACTAATACATGCATCAACAACACATAATACTGGAATTTGGTAACCCATAAACCCTCTAGAAATAAGAACGTAAAAATAGGGTGGGGATGATACCCACAAAAATCACTGCAGTAATATTGTTCAACCACTTCGGATGGTCTGCCCTGTGAAAGGCTTTACACTATGTCAATAGTGACCTAGTTAAAGGATTTACAAACACTTAACATGAAGTGTCACCCTATTAAAGGATTTAATCACTTTTCATAAGGACCTACAAATAGCTGTTAAGCCAACCTATCTACATAGGGTTTCCTTTCTAATACAATGGTAAAAGAGTATTAGGTATTATAAATCTGATAGTTTGCAATCCTTGATTGCTGAATGCAAGCACTTGTTCTAGCACTCTCTCTGATTTTGATCCTCTGAGATCTAATTTCTATTCATCTCCTTTGCTTTGTTCTGATCAACTGAATACTGAATTGTTGCTCTTACTCTCTATGTCTCCTTTCACTGAATTCCATTATGTTTTTCCTTTAACACTATTCTCCTTCTCTCATCCTTTTTAAAATGAAACTTTCATCTTCCTTAAAAAGACTTCGAAGACTTAGGGTTAGATATGGATCTATGATCCACATTGAATCTCAATTTCCTGGTCAATACTTCCCTTTTTGCTGATTGGTTGCATGCCTTTCCAATTTTCCAATTGGCTGCATGTAGATTGCATAGGAAGTGTAAAAGATTCATTCTTATCTCTAGATCTTTCTAGATTTACCTTGTGTCGGCTACAAAAATGTTTTACATCATAGTTTGTGCAATTACAAAATCTTATGCTGATATTTAAAGTTACTCGGCTCATGAAGCATTACTGATGCTTGGCACATGTTGTTTCCTGGATAGCTCGGCACCTAAACAAAACTGTATCACTTAGCACCTTATGTTACTCGACACTTGATATCACTCAGCACCTTATGTTACTCAGCACTTGATATCACTTGGCACCTTATGTTACTTGACACTTGATATCACTTGGCACCTTATGTTACTCGGAACTTGATATCACTCGGCACCTTATGTTACTCGGAACTTGATATCACTCGGCACCTTATGTTACTCAGCACTTGATATCACTTGGCACCTTATGTTACTCACCACTTGATATCACTCGGCACCTTATTCTTTGCTTGGCATGTATAGTGAAAAATGGTTAAGTGTATTGGCACTCAGCTGTCAAAATTATTCTTTAAACCAATAGGATCTCTACAATTGAGGTCCACAAAGGTCTATCTCCAGCATTTACAAAGATTATTGTGGCAGCGTTGGTGTGTTACAACTTGACATTATGCATCATAATGTGGGTTAGAAACAAATGAATACTCATACCAAATGAATCCCAGTGGAAGATTGACACCAAATGGATTGTAGTGAAAGACTCTCACCTAATGATCATGATGGGGTGTGAAATGAATAAGGGATTCACACACACACACACACACACACACACACATTTATATATATATATATATATATATATAATGGTTCTCTACTAATCACACACACTGGTAGCAGATGTAGATTAACAATATGTAGAGTGGAAAGCAATAAGAATCACTTTAAAAACTCTACAAATTTTCTCTATTCTATATAAACCAAGATGATGCCTCTACATAAAGATTATCATGCTCTCTGATTGAATACGATGTAGAAAATCTTTATTTCATGCACTCCTATCACTCATTTAGATGATTTATTAGTTCCTCCTATATTATGAGAGACACATAAGGATGAATCACTTTACTCTCTGGCTAGTTATAAAATAAGTGACGTGTCATCATTAATCTTTTTAGTAAAGACAAGGGGAGGCCTTCTAACTATAATAATTGATATTGATGTTGAAAATCAAGGCACATTAAGGCACTTGGATTGGACCCATTTAAGGGTTTGGTTTTATATTCACATCATGTACATCATTCAAGTTTGCATGTTTGACTGGTCCTTATCACCTAGAATATAAGCATTCGGGCATATAAATTAAAAAAAGGTAGACCATTCTAAAAGTGACCTAATTGTATACATGTTAGTAGAAAAGTACACTAGGTGTTTAACCAGGTGGTGTGGCCATACATGAGAAGGAAATAAGTTAGACACATTAAAGGTAGGTAGGTATAAATGCATAATTTATTGCTAATGATCATTCCCATTCCTTATTTCTATTTAAATTTTTGCTAATGTCATGTGTGGGAGTATATATATTAACATATATATCTTGTGTTTAATATATTCTATATATTAATGAAAATGGAATATATGCATATATATTCAATGTATATATTCTTATTTATGTTTTTTGAAAGATCTTTATTATGCTAGAAATAGATAATACTGAGAGGGGGGGTGGTGAATCAATATTCTACAAAAATTTGCGCACAACGGGGTATTGTTAATTAATTTCTAACTTTCATATGGAAGTAAAGCATAATTGTTGAATAGTAAATATAAACATGCACATAGAGAACTCATAACACCATTATTTGTTAACTAGGGAAACCCTGGCCAAGGGAAAATTCTGATGGGGATAGTACCCACTAGATGATTCACTAAAAAATAGGATCCTATTAAGGGTATTGACCCTATTAGGAGTCTATGAAGTACATATATTATTTCAAGTCCTTGATAGAGGACTAGGCCTTGTTAGATGCCTCAAACCTATTAGGAGTTTCTACAACCTTGTTAGGAGTTGGTATAACTATTACACACAAGAATATCTCACTGCCCTAACATGCAATTGTACAATTCAATTCCTTCACAAAATAGGTATACATACAATACTTTCTTGGCTACTATAACTCAAAATTGCTCCGATCTTACATCATATTTCACATCACATAAAACTTGCAGATATTTCTCATAATAGTTTGCATGTCACATCTAATCACACAAGTTCCTCCTTCTCTGGACAATATAAGATCTTTACTTATACCTTTCACATTAACAAAACTCTGCACTGGAAACCTTCATGTCTTCACATGCTTGATGTAATATAAAATAACTTATTGAATAATATCCACATAGCCAGCTCAACATAACTTAGTAATTATTTTGTAACCAAAATAATTCCTTAAGTCATACAACTTTGTTTACTACTATGCTATGTTTTGCACTATTAAATACCCACACTTTTAATCTTACTATAACTTGTGTCGTACTGTTCATACACATCTATACAATGGAACACATCATCATGATAGTTTCATGAAGCTTTCCTCAACTACACATAAGATAACTCTCAACGCATCATCCATACTCTTAAGATCTATTCTGTAAATTGCTGCAAACTATTTAATACTTAAAAATTTCTATCTTTAAATGCATAAATGAAATGTTTAATGTATGTTTCCATAAATGAAAACCATCAAGACATATAGCTGACCATATTTCCAATAATCTCCTCCTTTGGCATCGATGGAAACATTTGGGAAAAAATTTCTAAGTCCCAAAATGATATCATACATAACAAAAACAAATAAAAGTAACTATACAAAAATTGCCTTCAAAACATAACAATTTTTGCTCTCTCTCTCTCTCTCTCTCTCTCTCTCTCTCTCTCTCTCTCTCTCTCTCCTATAATACAAAACATTGGTTAGATAGTCCTGTGGCTACTTATTTGGCTTTCTCTTCCTATTTAGCTTATAAATCTAGCAATCGTATTCATCTTATGTCTATGGATAAATATTAGAAAACCTTAGTGCCTTTAGATTAAAGGTATATCCTATCATTAAATTCATTGCAAATATATAAATGATGGAGCTATACCTCTTAATTTAGAGGATAGTTATCAATCAATGATAACTGATCCAACTATTAGTGTATTTTGTCTTTCGTAGTTGGGTATGTTGAGTTCTCTTTTATTTTTCTATCCAAAGGAAAAATCTTTACTAACAGGATGCAAGCATGAAGCTCAAAGAATGATAAATGTAAGTGGACACTATTCAAAGGTGTAATCTAAGTCATGCCAAGAACTCCTAAGCTTACAAGTCTCCATATTTTCAAGGTTTCAAGTGTTTTGGACCAATGTTTACAATGTCTTGACCATGTTGAAATTTTTTGACAAGTGTTTGAATAGTATCCAAGGTGTAAATTTGCAAGTTTTTCTTTATCTTGATTAATTTTTTACACACACACAAGGCACGGTAAGACAAGAATAGTTTTACATCACAACCTAGGATTTAAGACTGTATATTCCATTGAATTCCCACTTGAACCGAAGTTCATCCATGCTTATCTAGAATGGACAACTTAGAATCTTTGCACCATAGGTCTCCCTTATAGTGAACTCACTTCTTTGGGCTACCAAGCTTTGGTTCCCAAGGGGCATTACTTCCCTAGGGACTATTATCTCTACTAAGAATGTGAGAATATGGGATGTCTTCATGGGCATTAGTGACCCCTTGAGCTAGTGGGTAGAAAGGATTTTGGTCTCTAAAACAAGGTATTTAGTGTGGTCATTTCATTTGGAAAGTGAATGATAAACTTCCTCAGAAGGTCTCCGAGCCCTAAGAACTAGGGTTTGATACACCACACATATACTGGAGGAGAGCTATCACACAACAATACCATTGGCATGACATTAATTGTATCAAGTCTATTATAGTGGTTGGAATGTTGAAACCTAGTTTTGGCCCATCACCACTTCAAGGTTGCTCCCTGGGGCTCACCAAGTGATGAGTCTTGTGTCCAAGATAGGCCTCTCTATAAAAATTGCACAAATTTCTCTTGCACCCAAGATCTATGAATAACGAGGGGAGATGATATGTCCATGCAACTCCTTGGGTTCTAAACAATGCATAAACACCAAGTAGTATAGAAAGTTAATTTTGGTGAACCAAATAAAGTGCTATCTAATCTACAAAAACCATGCATAGAGTTTGAACAAGCGCACAAGTCTTCAACAACATCCTGTTGTATATGAGCAATGTTAGTATGCTAATAGAAACCAAATTTAAATAAAGCTTCTACAAACTAAACAAAATTCATAAACTTCAAGATAGACTAAGATGAGCTCTCAATTAAGAATATGAGCCATTAATGGGATCTCTCAATAAGAAGCTCTCTTGTTGAGTGGCTTTGTCTAAATAGATAGGATGTATGCTCAAGCTTATGCTTCAAAAAGGGCTTCAAATGGAGTTGGAATTTGGGTGTGAGTGTATGGTTTTGATGTAAAATGGCTTCTCAAAATGGCATTATGACTTTACTTTATGGATTGTGTTATTTTGCAAAGGGGAAGGATCCAATTTATAGGCAAGAGGCTTGAGGGATTGAGGGCTAAGATGCAAGGATGGGAAAAAGCTCATGGAGGGCTCAGATTGCATGAGAAGAGAGCACATGGATTGTGCTTCCTTACAGCCAATTAGGGAGTGACACATGTCACAGGGTGAGAGGATGGAGGAAAGGGGAAGGATGAGTCAACAAAGGAGGCTCAAGGGATAAAATCTTCATAAAGACCCTCATAATGGCTTGTAAGAGCAATAAAAGGGCTTGGAAGAGTCATTTATGGCCTAGTGGGCTTCATAAAGTTTTATGGTTGAGATATTTTGAGGGAGATGAGAGCAATTTCGACTTGGGCTTGATTAGGAGGGTTTTAAGCTTTCTTAGGATTGTGCAAATGATTAGAGGATGGATTAGGATGGTTTAGGATTAGCTTAGGGATAGGCAAGTGGATGGCATTTAATGAGGGTGGGTGAAAGAGGAGATATTTGTTAACTTTGGCTTGGGTTAGTAAGTCTTAACCCATGTTTAGGGAATGTGACAAGGTTAGGAGGGGATTAGGATTAGGTTTAAAGACATCTTCTAGAAGAGTCTAGACTTTGGATGAGGATAAAGACTTTCTAGAACAGTCTAGAATTTCCTAGGATGAGGATGAAGACTTTTTAGAAGAGTCTAGAACTTCTTAGGATGAGGATAAATTAGATTTTTACGAAATAAATAAAGTTTTATTTATTTCAAGGGTTTGGGTTGACGAGATATTTATTAAAACTTTTTTAATAAACATGAGGATTAATATTTAATCTTAATTAAATATTTTGAGTTGGGATTAGGGGTAGGAAATGATGGGATTAGCCTTTAATCAAAATTAAAGAAGGATTAGAAGATTTTGGAAGAGGTTAGTGGTCTTAAGGAAATTGGCCAAGTTTTGGGCAAAAAATAAATTTTTTATTTATTTTGAGTTTTTTGGTCAATTTATTAATTAAATAATTAATAAATAAGGAAATAATGTTTAAGTAAGATTTAAACATTTTTGGGAGGGATTCCTTAATTAAATATTTTTAATTAAGATAAAAGGATTTAATGGTATAAAAATAAATTAATTAATTAATTAATGATTATGTCATCATGAATTTTTCAGAAAATAAAAATACTTTATTTTCTAAAGGTTTTTAGGTGTCTACACCTGGAAACAAGCATTAGTAGCTTTTCAATGAATGTGTTCTCCCAATGATTGCCACATATTGTAAATAGACCATCAGTAACAAAAAGTCATCTACTCTAGGTCCTAACATGAAATTGAAACCCTAGATGTGAATTTTGATCAAAATAGGTGCTTTCTATGAACCAAATGAGCTCTGATAGAGTAGATTACGCCCCAAAAGACCAAAATGACTCAAGATGCCCCCAATTGTGCTTAGACAATGAATATTACATCCATGGTGTAGTTGGGATCCTAAAGGGTACAGTTGGTAGTTTTTAGGTGTAGTTGGGAGAGTGGAAGTAGCCTATGGGGAAATGGTGTCAAATAAATACCTAGAAACTTAAATCTTGAAGCCTGCCTAATTCATCAATTTCTATCTCCAGTTTATGGGTTTGTTTACTTTGATGTCATTTAAATAAGGTTTATTCGGTTGAATGTAGTCTGGATGGGTTGTATGCTAGTTTTATTGTTGCTTTTAATTCAAGAAATTATATAAATGCTTCAGTAAATCAGTAGGTTTTATGAGTTCATAAAAGGGATATTGCATAAGAATGGAGATGGGTGATTGCATTTGATTAATTCTTATACAAGTTATTTGAATTAGATCTCCTGCCAATAGTCAATTTCTTGCCCAATGGATAAGGCACTAGTCCTATAAATCAGAAGTAAACAAGGATGAATTTTGTTGCTGCATATCAAGTCATCTTATAAAATCAAAATTATTTCAATCCTATTCAAGAATTATAAATGCTAGTCTCAACTCATTTATATCTAATTCCTAAGTCTTAGGTAGCTATTATTTCTAGGAATATTTGTAAATTTTAAGAGAATTATGACTAGATCTGTTGATAAGGGATGTGTATAAGTTTGAGAGCATTGAAGAATTGAAGTGAGTTGTGTATGTATGTGAAGGTAATAGATCAGAATCATAATGAAACTAAGATAATTTCATACACAGTTGCATTAGAATTATCCCTAGGTATACGCCTTGGTTTAGTAGAGCCAGAAGAGTAGGAAACCATCATTTGGTTTTGTTGAAGTTGGGTTATAGTGATTCATTCATATAGTTGATATTGGGAATTGGCTAATCCCTAGATTGTGTGAGTCATTTCACTGTGATATTAAGCATTTTGTTGCTTGATAGTTTCAGCTTTTTGAAACACCAACAAGATACATGCTACTCCTAATCATTCAAAGCACAAGCATGAGGGAAAAAATGAATAATTATTTATAGCAGGACTATCTATGAGAGAATATAACACAACTTCAAGAGTATGAGCTGCATCTTTAGCCAAAGATAATAAAGAAAATTGCTTCTTTTCTTCTTTTTTTTTCTCCCACACAAGCATACCCATCTGCACGTCATCTACTAGAATCACTACATTACATTTTCTATTTTGGAGAAACAGTTCCTTAAAATGGCACTTCTAGTTTGCACCAGGAAAGCTTGTATAACTTATAACAATGCATCTCGTATAGTTTCCTCATAGTATTTACATTGCTAGGGCTCTAAACTCTACAATGAAGTTCTTTTGAAAACTTACAAGCTAAGCTTCCTTTCTTCTTTAAATAAAGTAGTGAAAAAGACTCCTGACTCAACAAGGTCATGTTGTGGATGCAAGCCATATAGAAAGATGAAAATAAACTATTGGATTGAAGAGGAAAGGAATGCAGATACAGATGTTCTACAATATATCAATCCTCCCAAAGATTGAGTTCTTGTTTAATGTCTTGCAAAGAAATCTATAGTAAAATGGCCACAAACTTGTGTGAATGGGTCTGGATCAAATTTTGTCAGAGGCAATGCTGCTAATTTGAGTGAAAAAGCAAATGGGAGCAACTATGGCATATTACATTCTTTCTTTCCGATCTAGAGTTTTCCAACACCAAGAGATCTTGAGATTCCCTGCATGCAAAAGAAATACAAAAAATGAATAGTGCATTATATCAGAAATATAAATTTTCCAAAGCTTTATCCTTGCACTTAAATATATGCTAACCCTGAACCTAAACATCATCTATAAAACAACTTTGTGACCTGAAAGAATTAATAGTGGCACTGTTTTTTAAATTGCAATGAGTAGAAGAGAAAGATAAAATGTAAAAGCATTGAATAGCTTTGGAATCCACCTTTGCAACTTTCTGATAGATAACAAACTTGGAATGATATCTAATGACTAGATTCTTACCTCCTTTCTCCTCTCCTATTGACCCTGCACCAAACTCCCGCCCATTGCAGTCACGGTGTGCCCCAAAACAAAATTAACACTGTCGTGACCTTTTTTCTTATGTTCTAAAGGTCAAAATTTAAACAATTTTACCATAGTCAAAATTTGGTCAAACTTTTGACCATATCGGGCCCATTTTTTCAAAAAAATGAATTTAAATACCCAAATAGGACTTTGGTAAAAAATGGGGGCCTAATGTACTAGTGACAACCACATAGGATGGCATGGGGGAAAGCAATACTAGCTGAGATGTATCATTAGCTTCATGAGGTGGTTTATCATGTGGAGTAGTGTTGGCATAGATCTAGGCCTGGGAGCACATTGCTATGATTTGACCAAGGGTACAACCACAGGAGAGAAGCTAGCTGTATATTTTTAGGTATAGAGGATTTGTCCCATAGACTCATAGTGGGGATGTGACCTATTATTGATAGATCTTTGATGAGCTGACAACATTTGCATGGTAGCCTTACCAAGATTGTTATAGATGGTTTGATGTGTGGGAGCTAGATTATATGAGATATAGTAGGCCATTGGTGGGTAGGAGCTCAGATATCGTGGAGCAGTTTGTGATCAATCGGGTATGGTGACAATTTGTGGAGTGATAGGTGATATCAGTGGAGACCACCACCTATGCTTAGATGCATTCCGATGAGGCATGGGGATGGTTGTCGATACTAGATTATTAGATAGTAGTGTAGGATACAATAGCTCTAGTGTAGACTCCTTGGGTGATATCCTTGGGATTATCACCCAGATGTAGAAGATGTAGGAGTAGATCCGACATACCTATATGAGAGAAAGAGGCACCCATTCTCACATTTTTAAAGAGCCTGATGTGCTATTTGAAGTAGGGGGACATGGAGGTGGTGGAGGTAGAGGTGGAGGTGGTAGACGAGTGAAGGTTGGAGAGGGGTCCTGATTAGGGAGGAGGATGCAGGTGCAGGCAGCGAGGGAGATGGAGGAGGAGGAGGAGGAGGAGGAGGTTCCACTAAGATGACAGTGAGTGGGGAGAGTGGAGGTGTAGGTAAAGTAGCCAGTGAGGGGGGATGATGAGAGAGACATGAGGATCCATGCTTTGGAGGCAAAGCTACAGATAGCTTAGGTTGTGATTGCAGTTTGAGATTAGTAGCTCATAGATGAGTGCACATGAGGGGATGAGCTCCAGAGGGAGCAAGATGCTATGAGGCAAGAGGCAACACATCATGGTGCATGTGCTACATACTATTATGCCACCTATAGGGGTGTAGTGCCACCAAGGGAGAGACTTTCCAACTAATCAGAGTAGGTTGGTAGATTAGAGGGTTTGGTGTAGCCACCAAATAGGAGATAGGATCCTCCACTAGGGCCACCACCAACTGCAGAGGGTGGCAGCCAATCATAGGTTGATAGTGATAGTTTTGATTGTACTCTATATATTTTTGAGATAGATATCCAGATTTTGGATCTCATTTTTTTTGTATATGTACCATGACACATTGATATATATGAGATATTAAATTTGATCAGTAGTTTTGTGTACTTGTCTCAAAATGGATGTTTTTAGCATTTTTAGTTTTCATGTGATGTTTCAATTTCTATTGCTTGCTAATGTATCTCTTTCATGTATGATGGTTTAGCTCTCATTTGTATGATATAGACTTATGTTTTCAAAAATATGTGACACTTGGATAGATTGAATGTGATGTTTAGATTAACCCCTTGTGATGATAGGATAGCAAAAAATGAAGCAAAAGATCAAGAAGTTGGAAGACATGACAAAGAAAAAAAATGCGAAAGTAGTTAGCTGACATATCTGCAAAAGATAAAGAGAGAGTTTTCCCCATATATAGGAATGCAAGATTAAGCTAAAAATGAACTTTTAATGCAAGCTAACATGCAAAGTGGTTTACTAGCAAGGGACACATAACATTTAGACTCTTTATTTCATCATTGAGCATTTATTAGGGACATCATGAGATCATACAATCATCACTAGCATAACTATGAGGATATGAATATGATCTATGTAAGATAGAAATGTGGGAATCTAACCTATGCATCAAAGAAAAATGGGTCAAGATGACTATGCAATTAGATTCCCTAAGTTTAGTATAGCAAGATTACACCTGTATCAAGGCATAAGTGCCAAGCTAACCTTCAAGTGCGGTCTTGCGAAAATAGTCAAGGATGATACATTTGTAAGTCAAAGTGTTGAATAGGACAAGCCTGAATGCTTGAAAATACTTTTAGACAAACAAAGTAACCCACAAGTAGAAATCAAGAAAACATGCCCCATGCCCATAGTCTTCTAGTCCATGACATCCTTGAAAGACTATTAGGGAGGGAACATGTAGCAAAGAAATCATCATAGATAGTACACAAAGTAGATAAAAATCAGCATAGCTAAGTCATTTAAGTGTTAAGTGTGTGTGTGTGTGTGTGTGTGTGTGTGTGTGTGTGAGTCACTTGGCCATTTCTTCAAGACTTCAATCCAATAGTGAGAAATATTGCAACATTGGAGAACGTAGGTAAACTATCTAAAAAGTGTTGAGAAATACTTAATGTCAAGTTGGGGGAGTAATGTTGAAAAACACTATTTTGTGAGTTGACATAGAAACCCTAATGCACAAGGAAGCCTCAAGTAGGATAAGTAGTTGTGCCCCTACGAAGAGGACAAGAAACAATCCCAAGCTAGGAAGTGTTTTGCAGAGTGGGTGATTGAGACTAATAGACATAGGTGCAAGGGTCTCAAGTAGTGCCTGTTTCTAGGTTTTCACCACTTGGCAGATTTTTTTCAGAATTTTTTTCAATTTTTTTTGTTTTTTTAATTTTTTATTTTGTTGGTGGTGCATCAAAGTGCCTATTGCTAGGTTTTCACTAGGATGATCATTTTTTTAGGACATTTTTCACCTTTTAGGATTTTTTCAAGATCATAGATATGTACAAGATAGTTGAGCAGTAATCCTTCAAGCATAGAACTTCTTTAAGTGTAGGAAATTGATAGGCTCTGCAAGTTCTTCATTTTTAGTAGTAGATAGCTGATAAGCACCAGACCCAAATGCTATTGTGATAATGTATGGGCCTAACCAGTTAGATTCAAACTTTCCCTTTTGCTCTCTATGCTGTTGATTTTTTAGATTTTCTCTAAGCATGAGGTCACTAAATTGAAACTCACATGGATGAACCTTCTTATTATACTAAGTAGACATGTGCTTTTGATAAGCCCTCATGTGATCAAAAGCTACCCTATGATACTCATCAAGAGTCCCTAATTCCTATATTTGCATAGCTCTATGGTCTTCATCAGTTATCAACCCATGTAAGGAGACTCACAAGGAGGGCATCTCTACGTCTAATGGGAGAACAACCTTGAAGCCATAGACTAAAGAAAAGGGTCTGGCCACTGTAGTAGTATAGATGGTAGTTTGTAGGCCCAAAGTGCTAGATTTATCTATAGGTGCCAATATCTCCTAGACTTATGAACTATGTGATGAAAGATTTTCAGCAATGTTTTGTTGGAGGCCATTGCTTGGCCATTCCCTTGAGGGTAATAAATAGAAGACCAATGTTGTTTGATTTGAAACTTCTTACATAGCTACCTAAGGTCCTTATTTTTGAATTTTCCTCCATTATCAATGATAATAGAGGATGGAAAACCATAGTGAAAAATGATGTGATTTATTATAAATAGGGCAACATGTTTTCCTATAGCACCAGATAGTGGCATAGCTTCAACCCATTTGGTGAAATACTCAATCGATGTAATGATGAACTTGTGACCACTAGATGAACTTGGGTGAATTTTTCCTACCAAGTCAAAGGCCCATTGTTGAAATGGCCAATATGTCATAGAAGGAATCAGCTCACATCCAAGAGCATGAATTAAGTTACCATGGAGTTGGCATTTTGACAAGACTTGGCATAACAAAAAACATCAGCTTGCATAGTTGGCCAATAATAACTTTCCCTAAGTTGCTTTTGAGAAAGTATAAAGCCATTATAATGTGCCCCAAAAATGCCATCATGGACTTTGAAAAGTCCCTTTTTAGACTCTTTTAGCTCTAAACACCAAAGCAATGTTCCATCTAGACCTTTCCTATACAAGTCACTAGAGACCAAAATGTAATGTGAGGCATTGCGGAGGAATTAGCATTTTTGGTTATGCATGAGGTTCTTAGGAACAATTTGATCATGTAGGTAAGAGAAGATGGCCATATATCGGGAGGAATTTTGACCTAAAATAGTGCAGATCACTTGATTATCAGAGGAGTCATAGGCGGGATGACACAGTTCTTCCACTAGGAACTCAAATCAAGATTCATGTTCTTGTAGTTGGAGAATAGATTCTAGGAGTGGCCATAGAATCAGAAGCCTTGTTCTCTACCCTAAGAATTTGCTAAAATGTCACAAAGTGAAGTAGTTCCTTAGAGCATCTATCAAAATTTTGTAAGGTATGAACTTGTCATCTTTCACTTGATAGTCATTATTCACTTGGTTAATAATAAGTTAAGAATATCTATAGATATGAAATTCAATTAGTCTCCATTCAAGAGCCATCTTGATCCCATTTGTTAAGGCCTCATATTTTGTTATGTTATTTGTACAAGGGAACAAGAGTTTGTAAGATTTGGGGATCATATATCAATGAGGGGAAACAAACAAGATACCTACTCCAGCTCCATTTTGTTTATGAGACCCATCAAAAAACATTTTCCAAGTTCTCTCAGTGATGTACATTATTGAGGCATCTAGAAATTTAGCTTGTATGGGTGTTGTATCCTCTAGTGGAAAATTAGCTAATTGGTCAACTATATCTTGTCCTTCGATGGCTTTATGTTTGACATACTAAATGTCAAATTCTAAAAGAATCATCATCTATTTAGCTAGATAACCAGTAAGCATGGCTTTTCTCAACAAAATATTTTAAAGGATCAATTTTAGAAACTAGGTGAACTATATGTTCCAACATATAATGTCAAAGCTTTTGAGAAGTAAAGACCACTGCAAGATAGACTTTCTCGATGCTGGTATAGTTCATCTCATAAGAAACCAAAGTTTGACTAATATAATATATAGCCTATTCTTTACTAGTCTCATCACTTTAGGCTAATAGCACTCCTCGAGAAGAAGTTGTAGCTAAGATATACAAGATCAAAGGTTTTCCTAGGATAGGTGGTATCAAAATTGGAGGTTTTTCCAAGTATCCTTTGATTTGATCTAGACTTTGTTGACACTCGTTGTTCCATATATGAGTAGAACCTTTATGCAAATTCTTGTTAAAAGGTTGAGCTTTATCAACCAATTGAGAAATAAACCTTCTTATGGATTGTAGACATCCTTGTAGAATTCTAGGTTGACTGATATTTCTTGGAGGAGGCATATCCATGATAGCCTGGACCTTTTCAGGATCAACCTCAATACCTTTTGTTGAGATAATGTAGCCTAGAAATTATCCTAAAGTGACACCAAAGACACACTTTTTTGGGTTTAGCCTAAGTTGGAATTGTTCCATGTGGTCCAATATCAAAGTAAGGTCTTCAAGATGTGTATCTCATTTCCTAGATTTTTCCAATGTGTCATCAACATAGTCTTCCATATTTTTATGTATCATATCATGGAATATGGTGGTCATTTCTCTTTGGTAGGTAGCAACAACATTCTTGAGCCCAAAAGGCATGACATTCCAACTGAAAGTACCCCATGCACATGTAAAAGCTATCTTCTCTTGATTAGTTGGAGCTATCTTAATTTGATTATACCTAGAAAACCCATCCATAAGGGAGTACATTTCATAACCTACAGTCATGTCCACTATCATGTCAATGTTTGGTAGCAAAAAGTCATCCTTGGGGCATGCTTTGTTAAGGTCTCTAAAATTATTACAAACTTAGATAGTTTTATCATGTTTGGATACAAGTAAAATGTTGGAAATCCATTTTGCATAGTTAATTGCTCTAATAAAATTTGTACTCAAGATTTTTTCCAATTCTGCCTTCACCCACAAACCTACATGTGGATGCATCTTTTTTAATTTTTGTTTAAAAAGCTTGATATCAAGAGAAATAGACAAATGATGCATGATAATATCTATATCAATCCTAGGCATGTTTGAGTATGTCCATGCAAAATTGATCTTTTTGTCTTGAAAAAATTGGACAAATTGTTCCTTTTCTTCAGCTAACAATGATTGAGCTACATGAATGATTTTAGGAGATTCCTCTGTCCCCAAGTTGATTGGCTATGTAGGCTCAATGAGAACCAATGATCTTTCTTGAAAATAGCTTGGTAGACTACCAAGTACCTCATCTGCAGGTGCCTCAAAGAGGTTTTTGCCATTAGATACATTTTTATTTTTACTATTTTTAGGCTCAGATACCACCACAATGTGGTTTTCTCCATCTGACTATTCGTTTTTTATTTTATTTTATGATGAAGGTACTTGATATCTAATACCACCATATGAATTTTGGGTTCACTAATAGAAGAAGTGACGGGTTCAATGGCATTTAGGTAACATGTGATCTCATAGTCATTTCAAAAAGATTGTATTTCCAATTTTTGATGTTGAATAGACCAATCTATGAGATTGGGATGAATCAATGAGAGTGAGGTAGAAGTTTCAAGGCTATTTATGGGAAAAGAGTCATCTATGGTGAGATGTGAAGTTGAGCCTATAGTGAATGTCACAAAAGTATCTAGATCAAGAATAGTCCTAAAGGGACTAGCATAGCCCACTAAAGCATTTTGCAAGCCAAACTCATTCGACCCTACACTAGACTTGTCTATCACATTTGATTGGATTGCATAAGTGTGAATGACATCAACCTTGAATTCACAAGAAGCATCTGATAAAATTTCCCATTCATACTCTTGAGAGTCTGTACTCTGATCTCTATCAATTAGATAGGCAATATTTTGTCTAATCTATCCTCTATTTAAATCTTCAGGATTAGATTTATCCTATTCTAGCTGTCTAGAGGTGGAAGCCTCGACATCATCATTGGTAGTGAATGTTTCTTCTCCTCAAAAAAGAGAAGTTATGGGTATAAAGTCTTCATCTTGTGAAGTGGCAGCAACAAAGGGAGAATCATCATCCTCTGAGTCACTAGATATGGGCACTTTTTGAGAAAATGTTGGTATATTATCCTCTAGCCCAAATCCTAGGCTAGTAGTATCTCAAGCATCACGACCTTGAGTATGAATTAAATATTTAGCTAGAGCTTTTTTGTTACTAGTTAAGGACCCATGACCTTCATAGCCCATGTTTGTAAGCATTTTATATCCTTTTCCATATTTTTTAGGAGAAATGGGAGTGGTGACAATAATTTCCTCCTCATCTTCCTCTACCCTATGTATCCAATCATTAATAGCTTGTTTTTCTTTTTCTACTTCTAGGGGAACTCAAGACTACAAAAAAGTGCTAAAAAGAGTCATGGTAGACGTGAAAGGTTTCTTTTTGGTAGACGGCTTCCCATAAGACCAAGGGGAAATAGGTAGATCAGCAATAGAGTCTAAAGTGTATGTGTCCATACCAAGGCTCATCATTTTCAATTTCTATTCACACTCTATAAAAGACAGTGTTGGCTCATGAGAAGAGCAATTGTGTGGAACCAGTGTTTTAGCAGTAGACAATGTGTTGATAGACATTGAGTTGTCACCAAGGACAACTATTTAAGTACCATTAAAAGGAATCTTGATGCACTAATGGTACATAGAAGGCATCGCTTGC
The DNA here is from genome assembly GCA_028749045.1 of Cupressus sempervirens. Classification (NCBI taxonomy): domain Eukaryota; kingdom Viridiplantae; phylum Streptophyta; class Pinopsida; order Cupressales; family Cupressaceae; genus Cupressus; species Cupressus sempervirens. Next base: position 12,854,380 of record CM053785.1, on the reverse strand, counting down.
ATGTCATGAATCCATGGTCATCACAAAAACAAATTATATGTAAGGGGTATATCTACGACTTAAAAAACAACATCCTTCTCCACTGGACCAACTCTGATTGGTATCACAATTAGACCCTTGTAAGATCTTTCAACCTCATCATAGGCTTTTATAGTGATATTGCACCTAGGGTCAATAGAAAATTTTGACATGTGCAAATATTGGATCATGTTAAATGAAATAATGTTTAACCCTACACCATTTTCTATCAAGACTCGGTGAATGTGAGTATGGAAGATTTGGACTTTGACATGGAGAGCAAGGTTGTGGGGATGATTGAGAGCATGGTCATCTTCTTTGAAAAAAGTGAGGAAGTGAGGTGAAGAGATATGATTCACCATAGCTTGGAATTGTTCCACATCAATGTTTGTGGGAACATTGGCAGAGCATAGAGCTTTTTCAAGGATATCCTTGTGCAAAGGAGATAACTCTAGTAACTCAAAAATGGAAATTTGAGTTGGCTAACAAGATCATAGTTGGAGATCCTGGAAGTAGTTGGTTGCTTAGAAGATGAAGCATTTTTAGGATCCTGGGAAACTTTTAGAACAACCTTAGATTGCCCCCTAGTAACGAAATTAAGTGGTTCACTTTGTGATGGAAAAGAATCAGTCAATTAGAGCACCACCTTAGGTATATAATCACTATGGTATTCATGAACATTGCACATTCTTAAGACAACTTTGAGTTGTTCGTCTCCATATTGGTTGTCATCATTATAATTTTCCACACATAAATACTCAATGGGCTCAAGCATGCCTATAACATTGTCTGTGTCAGCATAAGCCTAGCTAATCTTGGCATCATGATTCTTTTTAGTGGCTTTAGAGGTTTCACCTTTCTCATATTTGGGTAAGGGTTGTTTAAAAGCTTTTTTATCAGCATTTTTTGGCGAGACCATCTCTAACAACTTTGCCTTCCTCAATAAGATCTTTAATTATATCTTTGAGCTTACAAAAATTTCAGTGTTGTGACTCTTGCTTCGGTGATAATTTTAGATATGATCCTCTCTCCACCATCGAGGTTTGACAGGTGGCTCATAAGGTTGGGAATTATCTGGTAACATAATTAGCTTGTTTGAAATTAGATTTTTTAAGACCACTTCATAGGGTTTAGCCATTGGTGTATAAACACCTTGTTTCTTGCTAAACTTAGAGCTTTGTCAAATGTTTGTGGTTTTGCATTTTCTTGTTGCTTTGTGGCATAGATGGCAATAGAAAGATTAAATGCAGGTTCCTTGGTCTTAGGAGTGTCCACTACTCCATCACTGACAACATACTTGTTTTTATTCCAAGGCTTTCCTTTGTCTTTACCATTTCCATTGTTGTTCTTGTCTTTGTTTATGATAATATCGCCCCTTTTAATAGTGACATCTTCAATACGATACACACTCTCAACCATGGAATTAAAGGATGTGAATAACTATTTCCTTAGATCAAAGTATAATTTTTGTAGGAGCATATTGAAAAAAATATCAATTTTTACAACCTCAGGAACTTGCTAGGGATAGTGAGAGTATAAGGATCTCCATTGTTGAAGATATGTTGCAAAGGGTTCTCCTAGTTTTTGTTTAATGTTGTATAAGTCTAGCACTATTACAAGATGTTGAATATTATAGGAGTATTTTTGGATAAAATTTTGTGCAAGCTCATTAAATGTTTTAATAGGAGGACTCAATTTGGTGAACCATTCCATAGCTTGCCCTCATAGAATCCTAGGAAATAATCACATAAGAAAGGTGTCTTCATGGATAAAATCCATGCTAAGAGCATAAAAATGCCTCACATGATCATGAGGATTACCATTTCCATTATATTTTTCATACTTAGGAACCTCTATATCCTTAGGAAATGGTAGCATGTAGAGACTCCTATAAAATGGAAGAGCACATATTGATTCAACAAATGAAGTTTTGGGAAATTCTTTTGAAGTTTGTAGTTGTGCAAATTATTTCCTCAATTCTTGTATTTCTTCCCTTAAGATTTCAGCTTTAGTAGGTTGTCATTTTGGAATTATGTGCTCTACATCAAAATCTTGAGGGAGTTTCCATCCTCTTTCTACCATGTATCAAAAGTAGTGTTCTTTGTTTTCCTCTAAAGTTCTAAGCATTAGTTTTTGAGTGAAGCCGTCTTGTTGGAATTTTATAACATCCTCACTTGTTACCTCTTCATCACTTTCATGATGAGAAGGGCATGTACCCATGGTGACTCTAGGAGTCCTTGGAGGTGTGTCATTGCCATCATTGTTGTCAAAAGGATTTTGAGATCAAGTGCCCTTGTTCCCTTCATGGCGGGTATGGTTATTGTTTACAACTTGTTGGTGTTCTTTCTCCCTAGCATACATGGCTTCTAAGATCCTTTGATTTCCACATTCTTGTTCTTCTAAATGATGTTGGACTTCATCAGGGTGCACCATGGTGACCAAACCATTCTCACCTTAGGTGTCTCACAAGGTGTGCCAAATAGGTTTTCAAAACTGTAAAGTGGATTATGCCTAACATTAGTTGTTTGTGTTTCAATAGGCTCAGGGTCTTCCACACAAGGTTGTCCATGAGGACATCTAGGTGGGGTTTCTAATTATTTGAACATAAATGGGGTATGACTACCACTCCCAACTTGAAATCTAGTTTTAACTGACATGTAAGGACTTGTCTTTTTTTAATAGGACAAGAAAAGTAAGTAAGATTCAAAGCTCTTACAATCAGGATTAGTCACTTGTTAAAGTATAATATATGGCTTGTCAAACAATGCTCAAAAATTTATAGCACTGGTGACTCAAGCCGAATGAGCAAGCAATAAGCTCAATAGAAAAATAGCTAAAATAGAAAAGTAACCAAATCTTGACAAGTGATTTATTAATGACATTTCAAGACTTACATCTGACAGACTAAACCCATCTTTTCAACCTAGGATAGTTTCCTAACACACAAATGTGCAACCAAGACTAGGGGGATGGAAGTAATGAGACCCTAGATTAGAAAAATCAGACCACACACTATTTTGACAACAAATAATCTCAGGAGATACTTTTTAGAGGCTAGGTGATATTGGAAAACATAATATATCATGTGACACAGTTCAAAACACCCAGGTGATACTTTTCTTTCAGGCGATGGTTCACCCAAGTCGAGATGATAGACTTTTGTTTACTAAGATGATAGACTTTAGTAAAGGCAGGTGACATAATTTGTGAAAAATAATATCACATGATATTTCTTTAGTGAACTAATGATAAAGTGCCAGTTTCTATGTAAAAAGGACAATTTTGGATCCAAAATTCTATGTTTCAGTTGATCAATCAAGTGATTTTTAGACCAAACAGTGGAAAATTTTAGTTTTTGTTAATTATCAGCAAGGTTTGAAAATAATAGGGGTGTTAACATGTCTCAAACAATTGAACAAGGGTAAAAACAACCTTGCCAACACACACTTGTGATATTAGAACAACCTTTCTACCAATATTACTAAGATTGTTTGATGTGTAAGAACATTGACACTGGTCCACACATTTGAAAATAATAGCCAAGCAATCTACCTTGAGGTCATGGTTCATTACTCAACAACTTGGCCCATGCTTGATGTTCCTTCACCTCACACTAAGTGGTTTCCCACAAGAGATATTGGCTTTATCATGGAAGTGCCATAAGCACTTCCAAGGGAACACATATGGTGAGTGTAAATCTTGGGGTGATCCAAGTAGTCCACTAGGATCGATCCTTGCACCAAGAAGTTGAGCAGCAAAATAGGGTAGATACTAACCTAGGGTGTTTAGAAAGGGCTTCCATTCATAATTTTCCTCTTGCACCCAATTAAGGGACACCCTACCTTGCGGTGGGTAACAAACCTCATAGCCACAAGAGCAGCTTAAGCATTCTTGCCTAGTGATCCTCCTATGGTCAAAATACCATAAGCGATCACACTAAGCAAAGAAAAACACTATGTCTACCAAGCTTTTGTGTCCTTGATACCTTGATTTTATAGTGGGTTCGAAGAGCCGAGTAATTTTTTTTTCTCCACTTGGGTCATTCCTCTAAGGTTGTCCAAGAGTAGGCCCTCTAAAGGATCCTAACTACCACAAAATGGATCCACTTTAAAGGGTAAAGATTTTTGATTCACCTCAAGGGTGAAGAGCATACTCTCCTATCACCAAAGAACCTTAATCACAAGTTTAATGTGCTTATATGTATGTATGTATGTATGTATGTATGTAGGTATGTATGTATATATATATATATATGTATATATATATATATGTATATATATATATATATATGTATATATATATATATATATATATGTATATATATATATATATATATATATATATATATATATATATATATATATATGTATGTATATATATAATTGTTAGTAGCCTTTATGCATGTGAAGCTTTGACATGTGTTCTTTTAGGCAATTTTAGGAAATGTTCAATGCTTCAAAGAAACACCTTGCAACCACAACCATTAGCACCACAAGTTAGCTTTAAAAAAATAGAAACAAAAATAAAACTATAAATAGACTTCTATAAATAGCTAAAGATCTGCAAAAAAGCTAGTAACTAGCAAGCAAAAACTAAAAACTAACCAAAAAAATCTCAGCAGCAAGAAAATCCTCATCAGATGATACTTCTCAGTATATCTGTGTGATAGAATTTTCCCGTGCAATATTTCTTTCTAAGCCTGATGATAGAACTCCCTATACTGGGGTGATAATATTCAGATGGTAGTACGACATTTTTTTCAAAATGTATCACCTAACAAACTAAAAAAAAAAAGAAATGTGTAGATAGAATGCAAGAAATGCAAAAAATATAGCTAAAAGTGGAGCAAAACTAAGACGTTTGGCCCCATAGTGGGCACCAAAAATGTACACTCAAAAAGTGCACTCCTCTAAACCCTTCTATCCAAGGTTTTCCATAGATTGGAAATCTTGAATGGCAGCTTAGAGATCCCTATTCATGGAGTGCAAGAGGCATACAAATGAAACAAAGAAAGCTCTCAGCTGAGCCTTAGAAACATAGCCCTTGCTAGTAAACTATAAGATGGGAGATTCTTTGAGCAAGAGCAATCATGCTAGTGTCAAAAAACTCTTGAATATGCAATACAAGAATGAGAGTAAACTAAAATGGAATGCATAATGCAATGAAGCTAAACAAATAAAAGTGTTACATCCATGCTAATTAAACTATGTGAGCTAAATTATTGCAAAAGAACTACACTAACATGCAACTAGACTATAATGTCATATGACAAAATGCCATGGATGAAAGAAATCTAGACAAGAAATAGAAGTTCTCCATAAAAGCTCTCAAGAATTTGAATGGAAAACTTGCAGCATAACAATACTCAAGAGTATGGATCCTTTGATGTGGAAAGCTATCTCCCTTATAAAGTTGTACAGATGGTAGAAATCAAGATGGAGATAGTGGATGATCAACGGTGGAATTCCAAAAGAGGAGTGATCCATGTGCACACACAAGTCCACCAATAGAATATAAGTTGACTTGTCATATAAGACAAAATTCTCACAAGTCTTTTCTTTTAATTACAAAATAGAAAAAGAACTTTATTTGTGTATTTTAAGTGGGTTAGAAGAATGGGGTCTTTTTTTTAATTAAAAGGGGACATGTTCTTTTTAATTAAATAATGAACTTAGGATAGCATAGTCAAACTATAGGTTATAATCAAATTAATTGGTTAATAGCAATTTGGTCTAGGTAAATGATTAATTAAATTAGTCAAAAATGTTGAGAAGGGGGCTAATGGTCTAGATGACCATTTTTAGGTCATTACAGTATGTATATATATAGAGAGATCTTGTGAGTTATGGATTATAAACAAAATAAAACCAAAAAAAATGATAGTAATCATTCCCCATTTGTTTTGATCAATTGTGGAGAGTTGCATGTGAAAGAGGGTGAAGAGCTCCGAATGAGGGTGGAGATCAATGGAGATCTAGGATTTTGTTGTCATTCCCTTGTGATTACTACATTTCATTGCCATGTCCTACCCTTGTCATCTCTATGCCCTTGCTCTATGATTTTCTTCAAGGGGAGAAGAGGTACATATGTAAATGTTCCTTTTTTCCCCTTTTAAACGTGTATCTCTTTATATTTTCCTTAGTAGTTAATAGAGAAGCTTCTCTTTATGTATATGTATGTGTATATATACATACATACACACATATTTGTGCGTCTATGTATGTATGTATGTATATAGAGAGATCTTTTTTAATGTGCTTATAACATCTTTGCACAACATAAAAATTGATCTAGTTGGATACATATTCTAGAATCCAAATAATTAAACTATAAAACTCACTCAACCCGTGCTAAGTGACTTACCTCAAAATTTTGCACACAAATAATGCAGACTAGGAAAAATGGGTAGAGTTTGCAAATTTTTTTACAAAAACATATCATAGCAGATGCTTTTATAAAGAAATAAGCCATAACCCAGTTAAATGGGTCTAGATGCTGATTAGTTGAGTTGATTAAAAATTCTTGTAGAACTATCATCAGATTAGGTACAATAAAATGAAGAATCAGTTGTTCCTAGCTAGTCGAATCAAATACAATTTTTGAAGGTGATAAATTTGCATATGTAGATGGATAAATTGCATGTTAGGCATGAAGCACATTCCCCAAATTATAATGAATGGTTGGATATAAAAGTTCCATACTGATGTAGAGGTAAGGGTGGTGTGAGTCAAAACCAAGTTAATCCCACTTAAACCTATAAGGCAAGTACAAGGTTTCCCAAACCCTCTACAAAGAAAAAAGTACACAAACTATAAGGGAAGTAGGATGGGTTTCTTAGGCCAAATAAAGATGGATTCCAAAGGTTTCAACCAATTTTTGGTCCTCAAGTAACATCCAACACCCAAATCCCTTAAACTATCCTAAAGGCCTAATTAATTTCCTAATAGCCCTATAGTAACACAAAAGTAAACTTCTTCTCAAATTTTCCAAAACACTCCCCAAAAAATGGTGGATTTAGATACCCATTAAGCCATACTACAACACATTAGAATCATTCCATGTGTTCCTTTGGACCATATCATATTGTTACCATATTATGGCTCAAAAATGCATGAAAAGAGGGAAATTTAACAAAGCAACTACAAGTTTCTTGTATTCTCAAGACCCCAAAATCTAGACACTCTCTCCTTATGTTGTAAATGTTTCAAATCCAATATGAATTAGTCCCAAAAAAATTGTAACCCTAAAAGCCCTAAATCAGTCTCCTACAAACCCTCAAAGGTAGGGTTTTCTAAATCTCTACCTCCCAAGCACCTTCATATTCAATTGAAGTTTGTTTCACCTTGTCTCCAACATACCAAAGCACTTATAATCATTAAACACTAACCTCTAATGGCTAGAACTCATGCATCTTCTCCATCCCATGAATTTAGTGCCCTTTACTTCACAAACTCCAATAGTGATCACTAATCCTTAGAAATTCTTGTCAAAAAATTATTAGATATTATTTGTACATAATATGACAAGATCATTCCATGAGAATCAAACTCCTAAATTCATGGAATGATCAACATTTCAAGTAGAAATTCAAACCTGATAATGAAAACAATGAAACCCTTAAAGTAGAAACAACAAACTTGAAAGTAATGGACTTCACAAATCTTAGTGCATAAGGAATTGATCAAACAATATGAAAAAATTATTATTAGATTATATAACTACAAGAAATCAGTGATAGTCAGGCCACCATACACCAAATGCTTGAAAAATTAAGTTTCAATTTGCTCTCTTTACATAGTATGTATAGTTGACCAATCCCAATACTACTCTCTACATACAATGTGTCAAAGTTGACTTAATAGCATCCATTACAAATATCCCAACCAATTTGGATTGGTTTCAATGCCTAGTTATGCCTAAAACTCATTAAATATAATTTCCCCCCAAAATGGAACTAACTACTAGGATTCAAATATTTGAATTTCCCAACTTACAATTTATTAAATAAAAAACTAATTAACCCACTAAACTTGCCTATTAAGTCCTCAAGACCAATTTAACCAATCCTAAACCTTTATAAGTCTCCTAAGGACCCAATTAACTCCAATATACCATTATACCCATATTTCACTATCAAAGATCCTAAGGTCCTTAATAGGCCCTTTTGGATTCATTATATTTTTATCATCTTTAAAGCCTTCTAAGGCCATGATTGGCTTCAAAAAATGCCAATTGATTAGTTTAAATTCCTCCTTGCCTATGATCCATCTTTTTTTTCTTTAGGGGTCCTTTCATGTCATAATGCTCTTGTGTCACATACGCTAGCCCAATAATGGAAACCAAGGATGTAACCATGCATGTATTGGCACACTCTCCCTATGAGGATCCCAAGTATCTATTAATGTTGTTAATTTGGGCATCACTATATGATCCAGAATGATATGTAGTATTGAAGCTGGTAGTAACTTCTCCCATGTCTCCAAAAAATGTAGCATAGGTTCAAGGTCCCTTAACTCCCACAAATTACTACCAATTATTCTCATTGCTACATGATCAATTTCAGTGAAGAGTTGAGTGTAAGGAGTTGAAGAACCAAGTTCTACTTCTGTGTAAATGCCATAATCACAAGGCTCATTCCCTTGAAAAATCCATTGCCACAATGACATTAGCTCTAAACCATGCAAAGGATGTTGAAGTGGTTCCCAACCTTGAAACAATCTTATAAGCAATGGCAAAGCAAATGCAGATGCATTACATATATTACTTTATTTATGTTATATATATATATATATATATATATATATATATATATATATATATATATGTATGTATGTATGTATGTATGTATGTATTTATGTATGTACACACAATATGTGTGTGTGTGTGTGTGTGTGTGTGTGTGTGTGTGTATGAATGTATGTATATATATAAATAGAGAGATCTTGGTGCAAGAGCACCTTAGGGAAAGGTAAACACTAATAGGAATTTTGGCTTGTAAATGGCCTAGAAAACTATTGATCAAACAAGGACTAATCATAAATTCCCAATGTTTTTTGAGAGAGTGTAAAAGGTTGAGTGCAAGTGTTGGTCATGATCTAGTTGTTAAGACCTAGTTATTGCTATAAGGTCCTAATAGGATCAATTATGGTCAAAGTTGCAAAATACCTCAAAATTGAGGGATAGGTGTTAAAATTTGGTCCATAGGTGTTTTTGGATCAAATTGGATGGATTTGAGTCTAACTAGATAGGTTTTAGGTGTCAAAAGGTCACCTTTCCAAATATTGCAAAAGTTGCTCATGACAAGTTTCCAAAATTGCAAAGTTGTCATGACAACTTTTTCACAATTTTAGGAGGAAGCACTAAATAGGTCTAGTTTTCAACTTGAGGATCTAGGAAATTGAGAATGAGGTATATAATTACAATACATTCTAGTTTGAAGGGTTGCTAATTATTTTGTATGGATTGGTCATGAGTAAGGAGGAAATTATTGATAGGAAATTGTTATTTTTGGTGGGAAACCTATTGTTTTGGATTGGTACTCTAGCTATTTTGCATGAATTAGTTCCTTAATGACATGTAATTACTATTATCACAAAATCTTGCACCCTTGTCAAATTTTTTTTTACCTGAGGACAACCATGTGAAACATGGAGCAACTTGCAAGATGTGGGACTTGAACTATGAGGTTGAGTCTCCAGAAAAGGTCGACTTCCTTTTCTATTAGGGTGCACCCTAAACTAAACTTGGAGAGTAAAATGGAAGAAGGCATACATAGAACACTAACCTTATCCATCCTAAGGAGGTGATGCACCAAAATAGAGTGTTCAAACCCATCTCTACCCATACATGCACACTTGAACTGTTATGACATCAAAGATATACAGATTCAAACTTGTTTAAATCTAACAATCACATGTAGATTAGACAACCAAAATGAATAACACAATGAAGAAAAAAGTTTCTTACATATCATTCATAGCTCAAAAGAGATACAATCTTTATACACAAAACCTAACCTGTCAGGAGCATGCATAAACAAGCAAAAATTAGTAGCATGTGCATATCAAAGATTCAAATAAAATTGGAAAACTACTAATTCTACTTGAGTTTTAAAACTATGCAACCAAAATGTTAGAGTCCTCATGCAACCTCAAAGCAGCTGAATAAGGGGTACCAATGAGAGGCCTTTTTGGTGTGCTTTAGATTGGAGGGATGTGGATGTGCTCTCCCAAAACACAACTATTGAATCCCTTGATTGATAAATTATATGCAAAATGAAATGATTGAATCTAGAGTAAATGAATGGAGAATACCTTCAAGAAATGGCTATGAGTGAGCCAATCTCAAAGGATTCCATGGATGTTAATATGGATGAAATGAAATGGAGAAATAAATCTAACAATATCATACTACCATGAATCTAATGCAAAATCTAGAAATCTAAGTAATGCAAACAACTACCAAAGGTTAGCTCTAAGCATAAAATCTCTAAGAACTCAAAAGCTAAACTAGCATGATTGCAATGCAAATGAGGGAGATGGAAAATGCTTGAGACAAGGGCACTATTTATAGGTTTGAGAGAGGCCTTGGGGAGGTGGCATCTATGTGGCATCCATATAGGTGCCACAAGGGAGACACATGGGTTAAAGGACAAAGCCATGCAAAAGTCAAAATTAGTTTTTCTGATTGAGAGGCTCAAGGTTTTCTCACGCATGTGTGAGAAACCTTGGGGAAAAGCAGGGGGGGGGGGGGGGGGGGACAAAGGAGTAAGAGGTATAAGAGGTGTAAATGAAGTGGAAGCTTTATTGGATAATGATATTCTCACACATGTGTGAGCAAACACTTAGGAGCTAAAAGGTGATTAGAAAGGCGTTTAGGATAATAAAGTGGGATTAAGTAGTGGGTAGGTTTAGAAGGATGACAGTGATGGGTGTAGACTAGGTTTTAGGATGGGATTAGGATTAAATTAAATAAGATTTAACTTAATCATAGGATTAAAGAAATTAATAAAGTGAAGGGAATTAAATAAATTAGGATTTATTTAAAAGGGGATTTATGGAGCACTATGCATTAAATGAATTTAATACATTAGGGGGAAGTATTTAAGTTAAATTTAAATACATTAGGAAATGAACCTATTTAATTAAATAAATTTAACTAAATACGTAAAAGAATATGACAAAATATAATTAATTAATAAATAATTATTTATAATGTCAAAGGAAATATTAAATAAATTAATAGAGTGTTTAGAACAATTTTAAGTGTCTACACAATAATGCAAATTGCAAATAGCCATAAAACATTGAAGAGAGGAAAATAGATCTTGCACAGTCATCAATGGCTAAAGGAGATAAGGAAAAATTTTATTAGGTCCAAAGGCAAAGGAAATTTATAGTGAACTTGCAAAGCAATATCAGAGAAAATATAGAAGAGTCAACCAGACCTTGAGAACGGTTTTGAAATGTATCTTTATGGCCCCAGCATAACTAAGATGGATTTAATTGAAACTTACTCCACAACCATTGCCATTAACTATTTTGAGAACAATTAAGACAATCCACACAATAGATCTGATCTGGTATACTTGCAAAGATGTGAAAATCACAAAAACCCTTATTGGAGTAACCCTAAAGTAATAAAAATGGTGCCAATCAATGCCATAATTCCTCAAATGGACAATTAGGTGGTAGAAGGGATGCTTCTACATTTTTTCTAGCACAACAATAACTCTATAGTAGTTGGGGTCGATCAGAAAGATTAGATCATGTAAGAAACCCTATCTTTCTTTGTTCTTAGTTCAACAAATCAGCAAGGTCAGCAATCAAACTGAATCTTGCAACCAGAAAGTGTCATGTGGACAAATAATCTTATTTCATGTTGCCAATTCATGAGGTCTTCACATGTTTGACCATCATAACCAACTAACTACACCACCCTTCAAAAATTAACTACAATGGCTTACAACACTATAAGCTAAACACAATGTGATTGTAGTTGTTACCTTTCAAATTGGGCCCATAATGTATACTCACATGAAATAATTATCTTACATATTCACAAAGTGACAAAGAAATAGCCATGGATCTTCTTACATGTGATGGCTTACAAAATTCATCAATCATGTTAGCACAACAACCAAAAGGAAACATGGTCCCATGCCAGCTCATCTAACACTTTGTCCACTTCACCCACAACCCACAAAAGAAATGAGACCCACTTGCTACATTTCAATCACTTACTTTCTCACCTAATTTAAAGTCCTCACATCTTGAGAAAGCAAGAAAGCAATAACCCTCAGATGATCTCAATCTGACAGTGGAGAAGTTAAACCAACTAATGATTGCACTAACCAAGGAAATGGGCCTAGTTTGTTATGTGGCAACATGTATCTTTGTCACTATGACAAAAAGGACTGCATTTTCTGACAGTGATAAAGCGACAATCCTTGATCCTTATGAATCAAACGGTGGATAAAACATGGGCCCACAAAAATATTAAAATCTGCAGTCACTTATGAAAAGATTATAACCTAAGGTTAAAAGATTTATTTTTCATGCCCTAATTTGAATTTTTAAATATGTGAACATTATTGAGTTTAAATTCAAATATTCCCATTTTGGTAGGAGGGAAAAATTAGCTAAGAAATATGGTGACTCAAAGGGGGTTGTAAGCCTACTATGCATACGACTAGTGACCTAAAGCATCCATTGGGAAATAGAGTCATAGAAATCACAAAGATCCACCTAGAAAACCCTAAAATCATAGAAAAACATGCCCTATAAAAACCTCAAAACTTCTCTCTACAATTGTAAAGTAGGAACCAAAACCCTCTACAAAAAAACATGTGCTTGGCACTTCTTGAAAAATAGGAAAGAACTAAAAGAAAACTAACTTAACTATATACATGAAACACTCATTTCCATCAGAAATAGGGCTTGACATATATTCCATTAACTAGAATAGGTAACATTTCACCATTAGGAATTCTTAACTAGAAAGTGTTTTCTTGCTTGTAACTGATAATCACATAGTGATCAATCCATAGTACATCAAATTTTGAGTGTCTCCCTAGTTTTGGTCTGTCTGTATCTCATTTTAGCACAAGGTCACCTTATTTAAAAATTTTGAACTTATCATTTTTACCAAAGCTCTTCTTCATCTATTGTTGGTGTGCTTCCAAGGTCTACATGGCCTGATGTATTTTCTCTTCTAGCTCCATCAACTCTTATATTCTTATAGACATAGCATCATTTTCAATTATTTCCAATTGATGGGCTAATTTTAGGGATGGAAACTCCAATGAGATAGGAAGCCTTGCTTCCCTAGCATACACCAACATGAAAGGCGAGTTTCTAATAGCCCTTTTAGGTGTTATTCTGCTAGTCCAAAGGGTTGTTCTTAACTTCTAATGCCAACACCTTTGGTTATCTTCTATAGTCCTTTTAATGATTCTAATCAAATTTTTATTGGAGGACTCGATCAAGCCATTACCTTGGGAGTAGTAATTAGAAGAAATTCTTAGGTATATACTATGATCAACTACCCATGGAAAAATCTTGGCTCCTACAAATGATTTTAGATTATCTTAAATGATGGTGGAAGGAGTACAAAACCTTGTGATGACTCCATCTAAGAACTGAACAACTAAATTCTTAGTGGCATCCTTTAATGCAATTGCTTCTATCCACCTAGTAAAGTAATTAGTAATAGCTAGGATCCATTTATGACAAGAGCTAGAAGGAGGGTTGATAGGACCTATGAAATCTAATCCCTATTGAGAAAATGGTTGATCTACTTGAATGGGATGAAGTGGGAGCCCTGCAAGCCTTTATTCACCTAAAAAGAAAGCATATTTTTCATATTTTTAACATATTTATGAAAATCATTGAACAAGGATGGCCAATAATATCCTTCCCTCATTATCTACATGGAAGTTATTCTTGCTGAAATGTGGCCACCATCAAGACCATCATGAAGCTCCTTAATCATTTTATCAACTTGGTCTATATCAATGCATCTTAACAAAGCTCTATTGAAGTCCTTCTGAAACAAGATACCATCAACTATGGCATAAGGAATGGACTACAATCTAAACTATCTTCTTTTTTTCCTATCTAATTCCTAATGATATCTATTGCCTAACAATAAGGTCATCATATCATCTATCCAATTCCTTGGATTATCATTTCCTATAGCTTGTTGTTCTATCAATACCATGGCGACTTCCTCATATGACTCTTGAGATGAGACTATTTGCTTACACAATCCTTTCCCTCTTACCAACTTGGTAACCTAGATGTCCACATCATACTCCATCACCTTAGTGATCCAACCTACCCTTTTCTCACTAATATATTTTCTCAAAAGGAAATCCTTAACACTGGCATGAGGCACTAGCAAATGGATCTTGTTGTGTGATAGAAGGTGTCTAAACTTCTTCAAAGATTTTATGACTACAAGGGCTTTCTTTTCCACATAGTTTTATTTGTCTTCATATTCTTTAAGCCCTTCGCTGAAGAAGTCAATAGGTTGCTCTTCATTCTTGTCATTTGATTTAGTCAAGATAGCATAAATGTTTGACTCTCCTCCTAAGGTATAAAGAATGAAATCCTTTTCAAAATTTGGATTGATGAGAGTAGGTGTTGAGGCTATGTATGCCTTGATCTTTTCAAAACTTACTTTATGTACCTTGGTCCATGAAAGACCATGTTCTTTTTTAACATAGTTGTAAGAGGTTTCACCATGCTAGCTAAATTAGGAATAAATCTTCTCAAAAAATTTATCCTACCAAGGAAAATTTGTAGCCCTTTCATGTGACTAAGGAGAGAGAGAGAGATTATTGCCTTTGTTCTCTCTAGATCAATAGTCAAACCATCCTTAGGTACAATGTGTCCTTAAAAATTTCCTTGACTAGTAGAAAAGACACACTTTCTTGGATTTAGGGATACACAATACTCTCTACATCTTGTGAATACCTGTCTGAGATGGCCCAGATGATCTGCTACATTCTTTGAATAAACTATGATATCATTAAGGTATATCAAAACAAAACTTTCAATCATGTTCTTGAATTCCATCTCCATTTCTTGTGAAAAGTGGCACTTGCAATTGTTAGACCAAGTGACATCTTACTATCAGCATAGGTGCCCCATTTCATTGTGAATGTAGTCTTATATCTATCAAACTCTTTTCCTAACACCTTATTGTAACCAAAGAATCCATCAAGGAATGAAAACCTCTCTGAACCACTAACCTTGGATAGGATCTACTCCATGGAAGGAAGGGGGTGATGGTCTTTAAGGGAGGCTTGGTTGAGAACCCTAAAGTCTACACATAATTTGATTTCTCCTCTCTTCTTACTAACAGGGACAAAGTTTGCTACCCAAGAGGAGTGCTTGATGGGGAAAATGATATTAGCCTCAATCAATTTGGATAGCTCCTTTCTCATTAATGGCTAAATCTTGGAATTCATTGGCCTCTACTTTTGCCTAATAGGTTTGACATTATCAACTAAATCTATGGTATGTTGAAACAGACTTGGGTCAAAACCCTTTAAATTTTCATATGTCCAAGAAAATGTATCACTAAATTCTTGACATAGATAAATGAAAATTTCTTCTTCAACTTTAGTACATACCTTCCCCATGTTTAAGGTTCTTCCATCAATAATAGTGGCAGGTATATGATCATCTTTGCCTACAGCAAAGTTTATGCCTCTATCTCTTGCTTGGTCATTAGGATTGAAGACACTCTCTAAGGTAATGGGACCCTTAGGAAACTTATTGGAACTAAGGTTTATGATTTGATCCCCATACTAGTCATGCAACCTTGATTGATTTCTCTCTAACAATTATTGTTCCTTCTGCAAGAAACTCACAATTTATGCATCAGATTCAAACACTTTCCAATTGTCATTATTATTAGGAATAGTAGGGTTACCACTCTAATATGTTGCTTTTTTCATCTTCAAGGCTCCTTGGCACATCATCATATGCACCCACTATTGTAATTCTATGAGCATGTCTATTTTCTTTCCTAGGAATACTTTAAATATTAAATGCATTGAAACCTTCAAGTAAATCCCATATTTTATGTTTATAAGACTTGAGTAGACCATTCTTAGTGACATTCTAATTTATCACCTAATGGAAAATAAATTCACTATCTCCATATACACTTAAGGCTTGAGTTACTCTTTTTTGAGCAAGTAGAAGACCTTGAATCAATGCCTCATACTCTGCCATCTTATTAGTACAACTAAATTGAAGCCTAAATGAGAAGTAGCACCTTTCTAGTGCAAGGGGAATTAACATCACATTAGCCCCTAATCCATTTTTATTTCTTGATATATCAAAGTACATGCTCAATACCCCACTTGTATCCTCTTTGGTCTTCATATGGTTAGGAACAAGAGCATTCTTTTCTAATATACAATAAGTACCAAGGCCTATCTCTAGGGTTTTTGATATAGGATCAAACTGGTATGCATTAACCCACTCATCCAAAAGGAAATCAATTATCTCTTCTAGGGAAGTGGCAAGCTCATTTACTATGTCACTTTCATCTATCTCTAGGATAGTGCAATTCATATTGATGAGATTAGGAGTGTAGGCTCAATATGATTAAGAGCTAAGGGCTTTTCTCTAATTGAAGCTTTAGTTCCATATCTCATTCTAAAAAACATGTATGACCAGTCAAAGGATATGTAACCACCTATTTGGGTAGTGAAATCTCTTGAAAGACAGATGGAAAAGTGTGGCTTAACTTTAGCAACTAATATATCTTGAGCTATAGTGCAATTAGGGCATGCATGTAGGGCCATTTCAAGATTTTGGAGGATTCCTATAGTCTTGATAGTACTACCATCCAACTATAATGTATCCTTAACAATGGGCTCGTATTTCATTTATAGGAGATCAACTACACACTTAGGCATCACTGAATTACTAGTCCCTAAATCAATCATGTAGTTGTGGACTAGTTTATCCCCTATAATTAGAGAAACATAAAAGGGAGGGGGTTTAACATTTTTACTTGATTCTACCTCCCTTGATGGTTGTACAATTCTTGCTACAACAACCTCTTTTGCATAGGTATAGTAGCAACAACATCCCACATGGAAATGTTCACATTTTTCTTCTTCATCTACTTTACCACACTAAATTAGGTATTAAGTGCTTTGGTAGAAGCCTTGGGAGCTGCATGTGTAAGAGGTGGAGATTGAATAATTTGATGACCATTCACATCTCTTTTGCTTTTATTTTATCTTTGTTGTCAAGGAGAATTTGATTGATCATTTTTTGCTTGAACATGAGGTATTGCATTTGATGTTGACGCCTAATTAGGAGGAGGGATAGAATCTTCAATGGATTTTCTCTTACTCCTAGTGTGATGATCAATGGGATCTTTATTCACATGGAAATGCTCTCTCACTTGATGGTTCATGAAGGAGCAATCACCTTGTCATTACAAATGTGAGACATATTTATATTGGCTCTCCTTGTATGATTTACCTATGCAAGCTCTCGAGTGGTCAAATCTAAATAGGATTCAAAATTTTGATACATACAATAGGCATAGGAGCAACTATAGGAGGGACAAAAATCTTGATCTTGAGTCATATTGTTTTGAGGGACTAAGGCCCTACTTTGATTTGCATTTGAAGTATAAGCATGACTATTCTTCTTATTCTGATCAAAAGAAGTAATCCCATGATTATGATTTGGAGGCCTACCATTTTTTGGAGTTTGATATTGTAGTCAAGGAGCCTTATTACCTTGAGCTTACTATCTCTCTTAAGTCACCACTTTATTGGTCACTTCCTACATCATAGAGAAGCTATCTTCCAACTTCATCTCTTGACCTTGCAATCTCTTATCTATGTTCAACATCATATACTGCATCATCTCCTTAATTTCATCCATTCCATTTGAAGATGTGGAAACTTGAGGGACTAGAGCAAAGGTTTGTAATGTGGAAGGTGTGGGAATAGGGGCTATTTTTGGTTGGTGATTTGGGATATCAAGGAAGAAGGGTGTAGGAGGCCTAGGAGCTAACTTACCTCCTTGTATCAATATGTTTTCTACCCTTATTGTTATTTCATAAGCATTAGGTAATGTATCTGCTTCCATGGTTTGTATTATAGTGGAAATATCATTGTTAAAGACTCTATGGCAATGTAAGAAAGCATTACCAAGAGTGGGCTTCACTGCAGTAGGTATTTTGTCCTGTCTTTTGATATCTATATTTTAAATTAGTCATGTATTCATGGGGGGCTCTTTTTATAGTAGTCAATTGTTCTAAAAGTGAAATTTAGTAAATTTTATCTTCAAAGTGTTTACATAGGGCTTCTCCTAACCCATCCCAATTTATAATAGAGTTATGGGGAAAACCTTTATGGCATTGTAGTGCTTTTCCTTTCAAGGGTGGGGCTAGAAGCCTAACTACAACATCATCTTTAGATATTCCATGTATATTACAAAAATTTGCAAATTCTTGAATATGTTTAAAGGGGAAAATGGAATTTTCACTAGTAAACTTAGGTATACTTTTAAGATCTAATACTGGTATGTCATGTCTTTGAGCCAATAGGAGAGGAATTCCACCATTAAAGGTGGAAAAAGCGTGAGCTCTAGCCATATAGGCCAGTGATCTATTGATATGAGTAGATGGTATTCTAGCTTGAGAACTAACAATAGCAGAAGTGGAGATAGATTTTATAGGGATATGTATTAATGTTGCACTCCTAACTAGTGATAAAGATACTCTAGTCTTTCTTCTTCTAAGATTGGAAAATGAAAGCTCTTGGTATTGAAACTTACCTCTAGAAGATGCCCTTGTTTCAACTTTGGGCATGAATCATAGTAACTATGGTCTAAAAGCATATGTGAATGATCTAGAGTTGCTAAGTGCTTTGTGGAAATGAGCCTCTTAAAGCCTTGGAATACTAAGAGTAGCACTATCTTCTCAACATCAACTTGAAATTCTTCTCTTTTGATACTAGTAGATTTTGAAATCTTCATAATATTACTCCCACTAGGCATGCCAAAAACTATAGTCACAAAAGCTTACACCCTTGTCCAAAGTTTTTATTATTGGTAGTGGGCCAACATCCCTTGTAGGGTTCACAACATAGCTTAATCACCTCCTATGATTCTATAAGACTATTGGTTGTATTGCAAATTAACAAGTTGATCTTTTGGTGCAATGGCAATCCTAGCCTTTCTAACAATTAGTATTAGAGCTTGGTCATAGGTTTGAATCCCATAGGCCATGACAAGTGACACTAGGAGGGGGATTTTTTATTGTTATAGCATCCCTCGCAAGGTTCATGACATGGCTTAACCACCTCTTATGATTCTATAAGGCTATTGGTTGTATCAAGAATTAACAAGTCAATATTTTGGTGTAATGGCAATCCTGGCCTTTCTAACATGTACCTAAGGACAACTTTGTGAAACATGAAAGCAACCTCCAAGATATGGGACTTTAACTATGAGGTGGAGTCTCTGGAGAAGGTTAACTTCCTTTGTTATCAAGGTGCACCCTAAACTACACTTGCAAAGGAAAAATGGAGAAGACATGCATAGAACACTAACCTAATCTATCCTAAGGAGGTGATGCACCAAAGTAGAGTCTTCAAACCCATCTCTACCCATGCATGTACAGTAGAATTATTATGACATCAAAGATATACATATTCATACTTGTTTAAATCCTACAATTACATGCAAATCAAACAACCAAAATGAATAACACAAGGAAGAGAGAATTCACTTATATATCATTTATAGGTCAAAAGAGATACAATCATGAAAATTCAAGATAGCCACAAAACATTTAAGAGAGGCAAATAGATCTTGCATAGTCATCAATGGTTGAAAGAGATAAGGCAGAATGTCATTAGGTCCAAAGACAAAGAGAATTTATAATGAACTTGCAGAGAAATATCAAAGAAAATAGAGAAGAGTCGACCAAACCCTAAGAGGGGTTTTGAAATATATCTTTATGTCCCTAGCATAACTAAGATGGCTTCAACTAAAATTTACTCCTCAACCACTGCCATTAAGTCTTTTGATAACAATCAAGATGATCAATGTAATAGATATGATCTGGTATACTTGCAAAGACATGAAAATCATGAAAACCCTAACTGAAGTACCCTGAAGTGATAGAAATGATGCCAATCAATGCCATAATTCCTCAAATTGAAAATCATGTGGTGGAAGGGATACCTATACATCACTTCTACCATAGCAATAACTCTAGAATAGTTGGGGTCAATCAAAAATATCAGATCATGCAAGGAACCCTATCTTTCTTCATTCCTAGCTCAACAAATCAGCAAGGTCAAGAGTCAAATTAAATCCTACAACCAAAAAGTGTCATTTGGATTAATAATATTATTTCATTCTACCTTCTTGCAAGGTCTTCACACATTTGACCATCTTAACCAACTAATCGTGCCACCCTTCAAAACTTAACTGCAACGACTTACAACACTGTAACCCAACAACAATGTGATTGCAGTTGTTACCTTTCAAACTAGGCCCATCATGTATACATGTCAACCTCTCACATTGTCACATGAAATAACTACCTTTCATATTTTCAATGTGATTTGAAGGGTTAGGAAAGTAATTTGAATTGATAGGTGAGTTTCTAGGTTGGAGAGGACTAGGAAGAGATCCTTTGAAGTAGGATATCAAAAAAGAACCCTAGGAACGCTAAGAGAAAGCCTTGGATAGAGAAAGAAAGATCTAAGTATGATGAACTCTCCATCAAAGTGGTATCAAATCCATTGAAAGGCTTGGTAAGTGAGTGGTGGATGTCAGTAGAGGGAGAATCCATAGGTGAAAACACCATGGTGTCCAATGCGAAATTGACAAGGGATTTGATAGAGCGGCAAGAGAAGAATAGACTGCTTGAAGAAATTGTGGAAGAGATGAAGGAAAAATTGGAATAAGTCGTGGAGACTGTAGGAAAAATGAAAGATTTATTAGAAGGAGGGAAAGACAAAGGCAAGGAAAAAGAAGAAGAGGAAATAGCACCCACACCAGATCCTCCATTAGTAGAATAACATTTCCTCAAAGCCTTGAAGGCACTAAGTGGAAAATCATTAGAAGGAATACCTGTTTTCAATGGGAAAGGATGTAGAAGTAGTGATGGAGTGAATTGAAGGCATGGAAAATCACTTTGAAAGTGATGATATTTCAGAGCCCCAAAGAGTAAAGATAAGAAAATCAAGATTGAGAGGATAGGCATTAACTTGGTGGAAGTTCTTGCAGGAAGAAAGGTAAAAGGAAAACAAGAAGCACATAACAAATTGGAAAAATATGGTAGCCAAGATAAAAGAGAATTACCTACTAGAGGATTATGATATCTAGTTACATAAGAAAAGATAAAACTTGAGACAAAGAGACCTAGATGTGTCTTCCTATACAGAGTAGTTTCAAAAATTAAGCCTTAGGTCTAGAATACAAGGAGTTGAGAGAATTAAGGTGGCTACATATTTGAAGGGCCTTAGATGGAACATAAAGGAGGATTTGAGTCTCCTTTCCCTTACAACATTATGTAGTTTTTATCGAATAGTTGTTATCAAATGGCTCTTCAAGTGGAAGAGAAACTAAAGAAGAGACAAGAATCTAGCTACAAGGGTAAAGGAAGAGGTAGAGAGTCTAGAGGTGGAGATAGAGGAGGTTCCAATGGAAGAAGAAATGAGGAAAAAAGCCAATGGGACTCTAAATTAGGTGAGAAAACCCATGACTCCAGTAACAAAGGAGGCTATGGTAGAGGTAGAGCTTTTTCTAGTGGTAGAAGAGGAAGATCAAGTGTATTTGAGAGAAGTCCACACTTTGCTTCTATGAAGTGTTACAACTATGGACAATTGGGTAACTCTACCTTTAGGTATCCTAACAAGCCATCATCTTCACAAGGATAGAAGAAGATCACTTATGTGTAAGAGGAGGATTGTAAATGTTCAGAGGTAAGCTTGGACTCAAAGAAAGCTGAAAATTTTATGTTTAGAAGAGTGTTAATAAAAGAACCTATTAAAGATGAGTATAATAAAATGAGGGCTCTCTTTAGGGTATAATACAAGATATTTGGCAAGGTATGTAGAGTCATTATTAACTTAGGATCCATTGATAATATTATCTCAAAAGAGGTAGTCCAAATGTTGAAACTAACCAAAATACCTCATGTATGTCCCTACAAGGTCACTTGGTTGAACAAGGGGAAGAACATACTAGTTAATGAGAAAGTATGGGTTGAGTTTTCCATAGGAAAGTGTCAATTCAAGATAATCTACAATTTCATACAAATGGATGCATGTCATATGTTTCTTGGGAGACCATGGCAATATGATAGAGAAATAGTCCATCATGGTAAGGAGAACAAGTACTCATTCAAGAAGAATGGAGTCACTTATAAGATATAGTTATTGCTTAAAGTATAAATTATGGAAAATTAAAAAGCCCATGCACTCTTCATGAGTGGAAAAGAGTTCTTAAAGGATCTGAAATAGGGAAAAGGAATTGGTTATGCAATCATAGTGAAGCCAAAGGAGGAGGAGTCACAAAAACAAACACCTATACCTACAGAAATACAATAGTTGTTAGATTAATTTAAGGACATCATATGTGATGGATCACCACCTAAATTACCCCCAAAGAGAGAAATAAGCCATTAGATTGACTTCATACCAGGTGCAGCTTTTCCAAACAAAGTTACATACAAGATGACACTTGAGCAAGACAAGGAGATTTCAACGCAAGTTCAAGAGCTACTTGAGCAAGGGTTGATAAGAAAAAGAATAAGCCCATATGTTATTCTAGTTGTCCTAGCTCCTAAAAAGGGAGGTAAGTGGAGAATGTGTATAGATTCTAGGGCAATAAACAAGATAACAATAAGATATAGATTTCCTATTCCTAGTATAGAAGACTTAATGGATTGTCTTGGTGAAGCTACATACTTTCCAAAAATTGATCTTAAGAGTGGATATTACCAAATAAGGATGAAAGAGGGTGATGAGTGGAAGTCTTCTTTTAAAACTAATGAAGGACTCTTTGAGTGGTTGGTAATGTCATTTGGTCTTACCAATGCACCAAATACATTTATAAGGGTGATGAATGAAGTCCTAAAAGACTACATTGGTGTGTTTATAATAGTATATTTGGATGGCATTTGATATTAGGAAGAAAAAGGAAGAGCATATAAAACACTTGGAAATTGTATTGAGGAGACTCCAAGAGGAGAAGCTGACCATAAACCTTGAGAAGATTGAGTTTGTAAAGGAGGAACTTGTGTACTTGAGCTTTGTAGTTTGACAAGGAAATTTGGAAATGGACATGACTAAGGTAGAGGAAATCCTAAGCTAGCCTAATCTTAGGACTACTATTGAAGAGAGGGCTTTCCATGGGTTAAGCAAATTCTATAGAAATTTATGAGGAGATTCAGTGATATTTTTTCTCCTATGAATGATATAAGAAAAGGAGGTATGAAGAAAAAGTTTGTATGGAGAAAGGTAGTAGATGAGAGTTTTTAAAGACTAAAGAAGGAAGTATCCACTCAACCAATATTAGTTTTTCCAAGTTTTAAAAACTTGTTCATTGTGGAATGTGATGCAAGCAATATTACAGTTGGAGAAGTGTTAAGCCAAGAGTGGAGGCCTGTAGCATTTTTCAAGTGAGGGGCTCAATGAGGCAAAGACAAAGTATTTTGCCTATGACTTGGATGCATTAGTTTAATCCTTCAAGAAATGGAGGCACTGTCTACTACCAAAGGAGTTTATTGTCTATACTGACAATTGTGCACTTAGTTTTATAAAGCATATCAAGAATATGGAATTCTTACAATCCTATACATTTACCATAAAGCACAAGAAGATGCTCAATAAGAAGGTGGTTGATTCCTTAATTAGAAGTCTATTGACTATTCAAGAAGTCAAATTATAGAGTATAGGGATTAAGAAGTTCAAAGACCTATATGGAGAAGATGTTGATTTTGCAAAGGCATATAAGGTATGTAGCAATTTTGAAAAACATTTTCATAGCCAATTTTCTAAATTTACTTTACAGAATGGTCTTTTGTTTAAAGGGAAACATTTATGTGAGACAAGAGGGTCTATGAGGGAAAACCTCATTTAGGAAAAACATAATGGGAGTGTGAGTGGTTATTTTGGCCTCAATAAGACCCTACATCTAGTAGAGAGGTTATACTATTGGCCCAAGATGTAGAGGGATGTAAGAAGGTATGTATAATAGTGTGGGATATGTCAAAAATAAGGATTACTAAGAGGGGGGGTGAATTAGTAATCTACAAACTTTAGTTGCCAACTGGATATTATTGCTTAATTTAAACCATGCATAACAAAGAAATGAAGTAATGCTGAATAGTAACAATAACAATGCACAAAGATAACTCATAACACTATATTTTGTTAACTAAGGAAACCCTCACCAAGGGAAAACCCCAGTGGGGATGATACCACTAGATAATATACTGATATATATGTTCCTTGTTAGAGAATATACCTTGCTAGGAGTAAATGAAAAAATTCAATATAATAGTCCCTATTAGGAGATTTCAACCCTATTAGGAGTTGTAGTGTAATGTATGCAAGATGAGCCCACTACCCAAACATCCAATTTCAACTACAAGAAGAGCTTACTACTCATACAAGTAATCTACTATTATTTTCCTTCCTTGTCTGATCTTTGTTCTTCAGCTTGATCTTAGATCACCAAATAGTTCATACAAAACTTCACATATATCACTTTTACAAAAGTTTTCTCACAAATTCACTCCCATGATACATCAAGATTACACACTTTTGATCGCAAGAAGTCCTTTGCATAAATACCATGCTTTTACATAAAATACTCCCAAGTTAGCTAAGACCACAATTCACTTTTCCAAGTTAGAGTAAACATCTAGGATGTCGGCCCTAATTGGACAAGTAAATGTTTTGCAACCAAAATAATTCTTTCATGTTGTTTTGTTGTCCTCCAAAAAAATTTAATTAACTTTGTTTGTACACTCTGTAAAAAATTCTAAAGTTTTACACATCATCATCAACATGTATACTATCTCCATGTAACTTTTCTTTTCATAATATGACATCTGCAACATGTTATAAACAAAACAATATACTGTTGTAAACCAGATTCTATACTTTGACAATTTTTTGATCACCAAACACTAAGTATCTTTATTTTTGACATTTCTTATCAACACGTACATCATGTGTTTCCATTAATGACAACAATTACATATCACAATTACCCAATTGTCAACAATCTCCCCCTCTGGCATTAATGGCAACAAAATAGGGGAAATTGGCTAAGTGACAAAAACTTAACTATCAAAATAAATATTACATCTATTACAAATTTTCAACTTTATATATATGCTCCCCCTTACAATATACTTCATACTAAAAAAGTATTTCTCCCAACAATCTCATGTACACAATTTTATTTTCTATTACTCCCTCTTTGACATCAATGACAAAGGTCACAAAATGTCAAGATTATATCCAAAAGTTGTCAAAATTGTTGTCCTTGCCTTTATGCTGTGATAATCTTCATACAATCTTCAAAAATAGTTTTCAAGCTCTTCATACCTTTTGTCCATGTCTCTTTTGTAGACTCTACTGATGAGAGAATTGCACATAATGCAAATGATGTAATCTCTACTACATTGATATCTAAACACAAGAAGTTTGTATATGTGTCCTTGGCCTTGACACATTCTTCTAGTTGCTTCTCAACAAATGATAACTTTAGAGAAATGGATTCTCTAAAATGAAATGTTCTCTTTAGTATCTGCTGTTTTTGAAGTTCTAGTTTCTTGATCTCACTATGAATACTAGCAACTTCACTCTCAATATCATCAACTTTACTTGATGGCTGCTGGATTAGGCTAGATAAAGCATCTAACTCATTCATCTTTTCCTCTAACTGTCCAAATCCTTAGTCAGTTTATATGATAAGGTATACTTAACATACAAAGCTTTCCCTTCCTTCTGACATCTCTGAAGTTCTTTGATGCATGTATCAAGGTTGACCAACTCATTCTTGATATTCTAGTAGATGTTGCTAAACAAGTTAGCATCATGGAAGATCGAGCTTTTGCCTCTGTAACATTCAGCAAATTTGTAAACTCTTCATCAAAAGACTTTAGCACTACTTGTGCTCTCAGTGTTGGATCTAACTCAATGTGTTGTACTATCAAACTACTATGCAATTTGTCAGTCAATTCCATCAAAGATCTCTACAAACTCTTTACTGTCTTATTCTTTTGTAGGATTTGGGATAGGGATGAAATTAGATCAGTCTAATCATCATCATCAGTGCCTAAATTTGCAAGAGAGAGCAGAGTAGATGAACTAGATGGTTTATTTTCATCCTCCCTTTATTTCTTTGTTTCTTCCTTAGCTTTCCTCTCTTCCTCTTCTTTCCTTTCTTTTTTCTCTCTTTCTTTCTTCTCTTTAGATCTTTTCTATTCTTCTTCCTCTGTTTTCCTTTTCCTTTCTTCTACAATTATTCTATTATCTTCTTCTTCCTTTCTTTTCCTTTTAGCCTCAAGAAATTGTTGTTTAGCTTCCTCTATCTTTTGCTTTTCAATTTCTATAAGCCTCTTTTCTTCCTCAATTTTCTTAAACTTATCTTCCACATCATTGTTATTAGGTACATTTGGTTTGAAGCCACCAAATGGATTGGTGTAATCAATGTTGAGAGTAACATTGGTTTGATCAATCTTCACGGTATCTCCACTAACTGATACTTTCACTATTTTGGGAGCTAGAGGAGTTGTTGTCTATGATTCTAACATCTTGTTGATAGCTACTATTGTCTCCTTCCTCAACTTATCCTTCTCACCAACCAAAAATAAGAATGTCCTTAACTTATTTTGCAAGTATGGGGCAAGGTTTTTCAGCAATCTCTTAATCTGATCTTCATCATCAGTCTTGTAGATTGTCCTTAGCATAGACTTATGAAGTTCAAGGTCTTCTTCCCTTTCTAGAGTCTTCTTCTCTATAAGTCTTTCATAGAATTTATAGTTTACTAATCCCTTGATATCTTTCATACTTAAATCATTCAAAATGATATGTCTTATAATAGAAATATCAATTTGATCTTTCTCAAAGTTATTATAAAGATCATAAAATTTGTTCATCTAAACAAAGTTTCCCACATTGGCAATTGTTGTCTTTATCTTTTCAACCTTCAACTTCCATGGTTGTTGAGCTTTTCTTGTTGCTTGTTTAGGTGGAGTCACCTTTTTAGCTTGCTTGATTTTTAATTCCTCAACTTCCTCATCACTACTAGATTCAATTGTCAAAAATGCTTTCTACTTCTTTCTAGGTCTTGAAGCCATCTACTTGACTCTCTTTGCCTTTGTTGGCACTACTTTAGCTAATCTCTCTAATTTTATCTTATGTTCACTAGGCTAAACATTGGATACTACTGCATAAGGTATACTTTATCCCAAAGTTGTCTCTATAATTGAAATTAACAAGGGTTGTATGTTTAATACACCTTATTTCAATATTTGTCTCATGGCCTAAGATTCACTCTCTGTCGTTCCAGCCTTAGATAATGCCTTCTTCATAATTCACTCAACTTTCTTGTGAGATGCCTTCTCTAAGGTTTCTTGATGAGCATGTTGTGTGATCTCATCAAATGTACCAAATCTATACTCTAACTTATATTTCTTAGAATTTAACAATAAATCTATGTAGCCAACTACAACATCATCACTCCTCAAAGGACCTAAAAATATTTCCCAAGGTTCTACTACTTGAATATATGTATAGTCAATATCAACTAATATACATATGTCTTCCTTGAACCTATCCACAATTGCAGGTGAGATCCTAAACCTTTTTTTTGTCTCATTTTGGAATGTTTTCATAATCAAATTTCCGTTGTCCAATACTTTGTCTGCAGCATGTCTTCTACGTACCTCTGATATCTTCTCCATAGTGCATCTATCACTACTCATTATACCTATTACTGACAAGTAAGGGAATCTCTTCAACACATGAAAGAATATGTGATTAATCAATAATTGGAATCTAGATACAACATGCTTAGTTCTTTTAATCTTCTCAAGGTTCTCTAAGAGTGTATTCTTAGAATTTCACTCAAATTCACCTATTCTTTCTCAAAACAAATCTTGTAAGCTACATATATAAATCTTTTTGAAAGTTCATCTATCTTAGAACTCACACAAACTAAATAAGCTATTATTTTGCTAAGAAATCTCACATCATCTTGCTTGATGGAGCTGATTACCATAGTCTTTCCATTATAAACTACCTTAGTATAGCTTTCTACTTTTTTCTTAACTGGTTTTTCTCCTATGGGTGCACTGCCTTGTTTTCTAAGACCAGTTACCTCATGTATAAGGTTAGTAGAAATGTCTACTACATTATCTTGCATCCATAACTTTCCATTATGTATTCTACTTAGTATAATTTTTGTCCATCATATGTATCTAGTTCATGGTAAAAATGATACTTAAACAAGTCCAATTCACTCAAATCTTCAAATTCGGCCTTCACTGTCATGTCATCATTAAAGAATATCTCCATGTCCTTATTCATATATTCACTGCCAATAGGCTCGAACTTGCAATTCAAATAGTTTTATATATCTTCCAAATAGACTACGTTGTTTTGGATGATAGAAAGTACAAAATTAGGGTTTCTATCAATAGGTTTTATGGAAAAAACTACCTTAAACTTAAATCTATCCTCATTCTTAATGTTGTGAACAACAAATATATCCATAATGCTTATCAATAATATCCTTTACCAATCAAATATTGTGGAAAAATGATAAAATACCTCTTTCCAAAAATAGGGTTTGCTTCGAAATCACTCTAACAAGATGCTTCAGAATGTACTTCACTTTGAATGTGTTTATAATGAAGTGAAATCAATTCTATAATCCATTTATGAATCAACTTGAAACTGCATTAATTGTGTAGTTCACAAACATGAAAAAGTTGTTATTTCTGTTCTATAATTAGATAACTACACAAACTAATCTATCTAATCTTCAGATGTCACCTGATGTTTACTATAGCCTCCTTTCATCATGACAAACATCCTCAAAAATTTGCATCACAAAATTCTCTACAAAAATGTTCTTTTCATCTTTTGTTACAAAATCAACTTTTACTATGATACCAATAACTTTGAAATTCATCATAACTTGTTTAGATGAGCTCCAAATTACAAGCGAGCTTAGATACCATTTAAATAGAATTGCATACATCTTTTCCCAACTTTTCTTCTTCTAATTTGGTCTCAGCATGAAGTTCTCAAATACTGATGTTGTGAACAAGCTTAATTCAACTTAATTGAATCAAACTCAACAACTAACTTCAATCTTTCTATCTCATCATCATTTAACTTTTCTTTTGAGCTCCTTTAACAAATGTTTCATTAAGTTCTTCTCAAAGTTTACTCACAATGTTTCTTTCTTCTTCATTGCTAGATCTAGAGTTCCTTTCATGGTCTCTTCTATCATTCCTTATGTTTCTAAAGTTTCTTCCATTGTTCCTTTTTTCTCTTAAGTTTCTATCAATTCTATAGTACTTTTATGTGTTTTTGAAGTTATTGCATAACTAACATACAGGTTCTCTACTTCTAGGATTCTGTTGATCCTTAGGTGCATGACAATTCTGACCAATGTGTCCTAAGTTGTTACACTTATAACACACAATCTATCTTTTTCCATCATAAGATCTTCTTTCTCTTGATGTCCTTTCATTATATGTTCTTTGATATATAGGGTTAGTATTTCTAGATATTCTACTATTTCTTCTATCATTATCATACTTAGGTTTCCTACAATTAATTGAATTATGACCCATACCATGATAATTATGACAATAAAAGTCCTTAACATGATTAAATGACTTATTAGTACAATATCTTTTATATGACCTATTTCATTACATAAAAAGAACTTACCTCTAAATTCATACTTGGTCTCCTTGTGAGTCTCCACTTGCTTTGGTTCATCCAAGATTTCAACTTCATTGATTTCTTCAACTTCTTTAGGTTTCTCAGAGGATTGGCTGGATTCAATCTTATCATCAGATTTGTCTTTTTTCTTTTGGATCTAATCTAATCTCAGGTTTCTTCATAGACAGGTAAATCAAATAATCTAATCTAATCTCAGGTTTCTTCATGATCTTCTTTCATTATTTCAAACTTGAATGTTTTCTTTGCCAAACTTGCTCTCAAATTTGCATTTTTTGTCTTCAAATTAGATTCAATTTTGCTAGAATCACTTCTAAAAGTCAACTTTAATTTTTAATCTTCAATTCATGTTTCAAGATCTTGTACTCTATCTTTAATTTTGAATAATCATCATCACTAGTTCCAAATTTAGTAGATTCAGGCTTGGATTTTAGATGATCAATCTTTTCCTTCAATTGACCAATGTATACTTTGGAGTCTTCATATCTGTCCTTCATCTTATCTCTTATACCAATTTTTAGAAATAGGGATTACTAGGTGGGACACGAGGGGGTGAATCAGTAATTTATAAACTTTAGTCACCAACTAGATATTATTACTTACTTTAAACCATGTGTAACAAAGCAATGAAGTAATGCTAAATAGTAACAATAACAATGCACAAAGATAACTCATAACACTATATTTTGTTAACTAGGGAAACCCTATCCAAGGGAAAACCCTAGTGGGGATGATACCCACTAGATAATATACTGATATATATGTTCCTTGTTAGAGGATGGACCCTACTAGGAGTCAATGAGAAAATTCAGTATAACAATCCCTGCTAGGAGACTTCAAATCCCTATTAGGAGTTGTAGTGTAATGTATGCAAGATGAGCCCACTACCCAAACATGCAATTTCAACTACAAGAAGAGCTCACTACTCATACAAGTAATCTATTATTATTTGTCTTCCTTGTCTAATCTCTAATCTCTAGCTTGATCTTGACTCACCAGATAGTTCATACAAAAACTTCACATATATCGCTTTTACAAAAGTTCACTCACAAGTTCGCTTTCATGATACATCAAGATTACACACTTCTTATTGCAAGAATTCATTTGCATAAATACCATGCCTTTACATAAAATATTGTTGGGTCGGCTAAGATCACAATTTACTTTTCCAAGTTAGAGTAAACATCTAGGATGTCGGCCCTAATCAGACAAGTAAATATTTTGCAACCAAAACAATTATTTCCTATTGTTTCATTGTCTTGCTTCAATAAAACATGATTAACTCTATTCCATATAGTCCATACAAAATTTTGAGGTTATACGTGTCATCATCAACATGTATAAGTTATCTCCATGTAACTTTTCTTGTCATAATATGACATCTACAACATTTTATAAACAAAACAATATATTGTTGTAAACCAAATTCTATACTTAGAAATTTTTTGATCACAAAACACTAAGTATCTTTATTTCTGAGGTTTCCTATCAATATGTACATCATGTGTTTCCATTAATGACAACAATTACATATCACAATTAACCAATTTTCAATAGGAGATGCCAAAAAACTAAAGACACTTCATCTAATGCAGGACTATATCAGGCATTACCCATTCCACATAGGCATTAGGAATGTATTAGTATGGATTTCATAGTTTGCCTACCTAGAAAAAAGACAAGATTAGATAGTGTATTTGTTTTGGTTGATAGGTTTAGAAAGATGAGTAAATTTATACCCTGCAAAACCACACATGATGAGAATCATATAGCCCAACTTTTCTTCAAGGATATAGTTAGGATACATGGTTTTCCAATTAGTATTATTGCAAACAGAGATATCAGGTCTATGGGGTATTTTTGGAGAACACTTTGGAAAAGGTTAGGTACTAATTTGGCTCATAGTTCTATCTATCATCCCAAATAGATGAGTAGAAAAAAGTGATCAATAAGGTTCTTGGAAACCTATTGAGGTGTTTAACTAAGGAGTATGGGCAAGGATGGGAGAAAGTTATTCCTAAAGAAGAGTTTTCCTACAATGATAGTAAAAATAGAACAATAGGCTTGAGTCCTTTCCAAATATTCTATGGGTCACATCTAAGGGTCATTATGGAGCTCAAGTAACTACCAAGGCATGATAGGATCAATGGGTGTGCAGATGATTTTTCTCAATCCATGAAAGATATCCATGATCAAGTGAAGTAGACATTGATGGAGGAAACTCAAAAGTTGAAAGAAAAGAAATATGAGGGAAGAAGAAATCTACAGTTTTAGATAGGAGACATGGTAATGATGTCTTTAAATAAGTCCAAGTTGAAAAAAGGTATCCCAAGTAAACTTAAAATGAAGAGGATTGGACCATGTAAGGTGTTGTAAAAGTATGGTGCAAATGCATATAAAGTTGATCTACCCAAAGATATGTCAATGTCACCCATCTATAATGTTCAAGACTTGACACCATATAAAGGGCTAGATATTGATGAGGCATAGTATCAAACAAGGCTAAACAAGGATGTGGTAGAGCTACAAGTACCTAAAAAGTCACAACATCAAGCTAAAAGGATACTAGACACTAGATTTAAGAAGAGCACTCAAAACAAGGTATAAAAAGAGATTCTCATTAAACAAAAAGACACCATTGAAGCTAAAGCAACATGGATGCAGAGAGTGACTTCAAGAAATATGGAATTGGTCTAGAGTTCCTGTCATGGTTCAAGAGCACCTAGGGTAGGTCATTAGGAAGAAATAAGATAGCAATAAGAGTCTTGATAAGACCTTGAAGGAATAAAGATGTCCTTAGTATAGTTTCCCCATGCATGTGAAGTAGCAATGTAGTTCATGTTACGCAACTAGATGAAATGTTGGATTTGTGGTCAATTAGGGGCAAAAGTGCAAATAGTTGATTTAAAGGGCTAAATAAGCATAGAAGGATAGTTAGAAATGGAAATGGTCTAAAAATGGCCTAAAAATCTTCCATGAATTATTTGGAGTGATAAGGTATAGTCCTACCAAGTCTAAGATGTAAAAATACAAAAAATATCAATTTTGCAAAAATTGTCAATTTTACAAAAATTGCAATTTTTCTTGTCAAAATTTGCAAATGAGGTTAGATTTCATAAAGTGGTTACCAATGAGCATGAGTTGGTTTATTTGGTTGGGAAAGTAGTTTTTAAATCCATCTAAGTCATTTTTGTATGGTTGGAAGTTTTTAAGTTGTACAATAGCATACATCAATCAAGGAAATCAATAATAGCTTGAATAAAAGATTGAGATTTTGATTGACATGAGATTAAACTAGTGTTTTTTATTTGGAATATGGTTTTTTAATCATACATACTTTTTTCTTGTTTTTGTTATAATTTCTTTCCAATCCATTAGTGTTCACAATAAATGTTCTACTAAATTGCCTATTTGTTGGCCAGTAATGGGCAAACTTGGAAAAATGATGTCTACCAATATTTCCCATGGTTGAAACTGCATGAAACCTTGAGAAATAATATTAGACATATTTTATATTATGTATTAGGAAGGATGGATCAAGGATTGAAGGTCCAAGCCATTTCCTTGGAAGCCCTAGGCGAGATAGAATTGTACTCAACTAGAAATTGAGTGAAAGAAACCAAATTTCATGCAAGGGTAAGGTATTTTTGTTGGAATGGGTGTTATGGTAGGATAGATAATTGAATAAAGATTCTATGTGTATGAGTATATGTGTTCAATATCCCTTGAGAAGGAGCAAGAGTATATTTGTTACTAACTAGTCAACAATTTCTATTAAACCTTAGTAAACCCTCAAAACTAGGGTTAGGGCATTTGTTTGATGTTGGGAATATGAGACCTCAAGAATCTTGAAGGTCTTTGAAAAGGGCATTTCAATTTGGAGTTTTTTTGGAACCTTCTTAAGGAAATATTTTCACAAATCCAAATTTAGCCCATTAGGAGGGCTAATTGAGGGCTACTAAGCCTAATAAGAGTTTTTCATGGGTTTGAAGGGATCATATAGAAACCTAATGAGTGGATTGTGGTAAATGAATGGAAAGAATACTAAGACACCCTAGGAACAGCCTCGAACCCTTGAAAGATCAATTAAATCACTAAGGAGGCCTAAAATAAAGTTTCAAGCTAGTGTGCAAACCTAAATAGGTAGGTAAATCTAAGGAAAAGTTATCTCTACTTGATTAGGGTTAACTTGTGTAAGTAGGGGAAATTAAGAAGGGTTTATCAACTATATACACTACTCCAGACTAATCCTATCAAATTTTTATTAGAGCCTAGTTGATTTTGGGAAATTTTAGTGTATGTCTGACAGTGAAGGGGAATCCTCCATAGGATCGACCATGGTGACAAACATAAAGTTGGATAAGAAGGTTCAAGAGTAGGATGAGGAAAACCTAGAGTTGAGGGCTAAGATAACAACCTTGGAGACAAAATTTGAGAGAGCAGCTCTCAAGATTGAAGAAGTGACCAATAAGGTCAACCAGTAGGAGGAACATAGCAAGCAGAAGAAACAGGTGTCTGATGAAGAGTAGGCACCCACAACTAATCATAAAATAGTAGAGGAACCATTTCTTAGAGAAATCAAGACATTGAATTAGAGAGCCTCGGAAGGAGTGCCACTTTTTAGTGGGAAACTAGATATAGACCATGTTGTACAATGGTTGGAAGGCATGGAGAACTACTTTGAGAGTGAGAATGTGACTTAATCCCAAAAGGTAAAAGTAGCAAAGGAAATGATGAGAGGAGTAGCTTTCACATAGTGGAATTTCACCCAAGATGAAAGAGTGAAATAGGGAAAGAAACCCTATGCAAATTCGAAGAGTATGGTGAGCCAAATTCAATAAACCTACCTTCTTGAAGAGTTTGAAGTGTAGTTGCATACCAAAAGGCATAATCTCAAACAAATGAATAATGACGCATCAAGTTATACTAAGGAGTTTAATAAATTTTACCTAAGGTCCAATATGCAAGAAGCAGAAAGAATTAAGATAGTTAGGTATATGAATGGCTTGAGGTGGAACATCCAAGAGGAACTTCAATTGTCCAGTCCTAATATAGTACAAAAGTGTTATCAACTAGCCCTTAATGTAGAGGAGAAGTTCAAGAAGAAGCAAGACTTCAACAATAGGAGCAAAGGCAAAGGCAGGGAGAAAAGTAGTCAAAGAGGTAACTTCGGTGGTGGAAGAGGCCAAGAAACTAGACCCCAAGGGGATAGTAAGCCAAGTGAAGAAGGTGATTCAAGTAGTCCAAGAGGAGGATTTCACTAAAGAGGTAAAGGAATTAGTAGCTTTAGGGGAAGAAGTAGCAGTTAAGGTAGAGGGCCTTCATACTTTGCCACCATGAAATGTTAAAACTATAACCAACTAGAACATCCCTCTTATAGGTGTCTAGAGAAGGCTTCAGCCTTAGGGGAAAGAAAGCTGGCTTATGTTCAAGAAGATGGTGGAAGCAAGAAGAAAATTGATCTCCTTCTTGATTTAGATTAGGTGAAAAGGTGATGTTTAGAAGAATAATCACAAGGGAGTCCATGAAGGAGGAGCCAAGCCAAAGGAGAGCCATAGTTAGGATAAAATGGAAGGTATAGAATAAGGTATGTAAGGTTAGCATTGACTATGGGTCTACTAATAACATAATTTTAAAGGAAGTAGTAGTAAAGTTAAAACTTAAAAGACTCCTTCATAATAGTCCTTATAGAGTCGCATGGCTAAATAAGGGTCAACATGTTGAGGTAAAGGAACAAGCATGGGTTGACTTCATTATGTGATATTTTTCCAATGAATGCATGCCATCTCCATTTAGGGAGGCCATGGAAATATGAAAGGGAATTCCAATATGATGGTGGAAAGAATGTTTATAAGTTCAATAAAGGACAAGAGTCTTATACCATTCAATCTTTGATGGAAGGAGAAAGCAACCAATTTATGGGACCTAATGTCCTAATGGTAAGTGAGAAATTTTTCTTAAAAATCATGAAGTAAGGAGAAGGCACATGGTATTGCATAATTTTCAAACCTCATAATACAAGTAACACAATTATATCACACTTGCCTAAGAAAGTACAAGATTTACTAGACCAATTTGAAGACATTGTAAGTCGTGGGAAGCCAAGATTGCCACCTAAGAGAGAAATCATCCATTAGATGGACCTCATCCCTAGAGAATATTTGCCTAATAAGGCAACATATAAGATGACACCTAACCAAGATGAGGAGATAGCTAAACAAGTACAAGAATTGTCAGACCATGGATTGATAAGGAAGAGTGTGAGCCCATGTGTAGTGCCAATGATTTTAGTGCCAAAGAAGGGAGGTACTTGGAGAATGTGTACAAATTCAAGGGAAATTAATAAGATAATAATTAGGTATAGATTTCCAATCCCAAGAATTGAAGACTTACTTAACTATATGGGTAATGCATAGCTCACCAAAATTGATTTAAAGATTAGATATCATCAAGTAAGGATTAAGGAGGGAGATGAGTGGAAGATGGATTTTAAGATTGTTGAAGGGTTTTATGAGTGGCTAGTGATGCCCTTTGGTTTTTCAAATGCCCCCTCCACATCCATGAGGCTCATGAATGAATTTTTTTAAGATTACCTTGTTAAGTTTGTTGTCATTTACCTTGATGATATCTTGATTTTTAGTAGCATGAAGAAAATTTAAGGAATTTGAGTGTAATTCTGAAAAAAATTTCTAATGCTAATCTCACCATAAATATTGGCAAATGTGACTTCGTGAAGGAAGAGTTGGTCTACTTGGGTTTTGTCATCTCAAAAGGGTAGCTCGAGATGGATCCTAGCAAGGTGGAGGACATACTTAGTTGGCCAACACAAAATATTGCCTCAGAAATAAGGAGCTTCCATGGTTTAGAGCAACTTGATACAAACTTCATTAAGTAGTTTAGCCATATTTGTGCACCATTGTTAGAGACTATTAAAGGTGCGATTAGAGCCAAATTCAAGTGGACTGATAAAGCCACTAGGAACTTTGAACTGTTGAAGCAGCAGATTGCCATTCAACCCATTTTGGTTTTTCTTAGTTTTGAGAAGTTGTTTACTATTGAATGTAATGCCAATAACCTTTCCATTGGAGTAATTCTTACCCAAGAGGGTAAGATAGTTGCATTTTATAGTGAAAAATTGAATAAAGCCAAGTGGAAGTATTCTTGCTATGACCTTGAGATGTATGCCTTGGTCCAAGCCTTGAGGAAATAGAGGAATTACCTATTGCTCAAAGAGTTTGTTGTATATTCTAATAATCAGGCCTTGAGCTTTCTAAATTTGCAAGAAAAGTTAAGTCACAAGCACATGAAGTGGGTGAAGTAAATCCATTCCTATACCTTCACCATTAAGCATAAAAAAGGCATTGCAAACAAATTTGTAGATGCACTTAGTCATAGGTTACTGATTGTATAAGAAGTGTGGATTAGGAGTGTGCAAATTGAGAACTTCAAGGAGTTTTACCCTAATGATCTAGACTTTTCCAAGCCCTATCAAGTGTGTACTAATTACACTAACCATTTTTATCATGAGTTTTTTGATTTGTACCTTGTAGGAGGGCATCTTATTCAAAGGCAATTACCTATGTGTCCCAAGGGGATCCATTAGATAAAACCCAACTCAAGAGAATTTTAATGGTGCTTTGAGTGGGCATTTTGGAGTTCATAATATAGTGGATTGGTCCAAAGGTTCTACTACTTTCCTACCTTAAGCAGGGATGTAAACAATTATGTGGAATGTTGCATGGTTTGTTAGAAGGCCAAGGGAATTGTCACCAATGCAGGACTCAACCAACCATTGCTTATTCCTCAAAGACCTTGAGAATGTTTGAGCATGGACTTTGTGGTGGGGCTACCAAAAGCCAAGTGGGTTTTGACAGTGTTTTTCTTATTGTAGATAGTTTCAACAAAATGGCTCACTTTTGCGATGTAAAACCACTCATGATGCATGTGTCATTGCTAATTTTTTCTTTAGGGAAGTATTAAGAATACATGGACTGCCTCTTAGCATTGTGTCTAATAGGGAACTAAGTTTATGAGTCATTTTTGGAAGACCTTGTGGCATAAGTTGGGGGCAAACCTCTCATTTATGTCTGCCTATCATCCTCAAATGGATGAGAATATAGAAGTGGTTAATAGGATCTTGGGAAACCTTTTAAGGTGTTTGACCAAGGAGTATGGTTAGAGTTGGGACCACATTATAGCATAAGTAGAGTATGCCTACAATGACACTATGAATAGGTCTACTAGGAAAATTCCTTTTAAAGGGGTTTATGGAGTGCATCCTAGGGGCATTCTTGCACTAAGGGACATGAAAGTAGGTACAGAGGTTAGCGGAGTGGCTAAAGACTTTTTTATTTCTATGAAAGAGGTTAATGATATGGTTAAACACACCTTGGAGAAAAACACAACAAAGATGAAGCAATGGGTAGATACAAGGAAGAAAAATGTTCAATTTGTAGTTGGGGACTATGTCATGGTTCACTTTAACAAGCATAGGCACTAGTACATTTGCACCTATTATTCTACCAAATTTTTTGACCAAAACTATGAATCCTCCTTATTTTTTGTTTTCATTCCCATGTTGGTCGAAAAAAAAAATTATATGCCCACTTTGGTTGAAATTTTGACCAACCTATGTTTTCCCAAGTTGAATTTCAACCAACTCAATGTTATAACAAAAAAAAAACTTTCATTCACAGGTTAAAAAGAGAAAATTTCATTCATTCGCAAGTAATAGGGCCTGTGATGATATTTCATTGAGAAGACATTGCATAAATGGAGAGATGATCCAACAACATGCAATCTATAGAAGATGATGGTGTTCATCATGAAAGCTATAGAAACTAGCAAAGATGAAGAAGCAACTAGGGATTGAGTTTTTTGAGTTAGTTAGGTATGAGTGCAAGAAAGATTCATTCATGCTCTAGATATATATATTACATCATTTTCTTTTCTTTACTTCAATTTATCATGTACTAAAATTGTAGGGTTCGATTTAACATATCTGCATAACAAAGGTTGCAAGTTTGAAGCTCATTATCTTCATTTTTTGTTAGTTTTATGTTTTGATTTCAGGTGGATGTATTTATAAATCAACATTAATTTCTAAAGAATTATTGCAAAAGTGTTGATGATTATGTCTAACTAGCTTTGGGAGGTCATGTGTTCAATACTATATAGAGTCATTGAAAACTACACTATGAAAGCCTATTGTCATCCTTTTTATTTAAGTTTTTTTCATTTTGCAAATCCTAGTCATCTACACTCAAATTAGCATGATCTATACAACCCTTAAAGCCATGATGTTAAAAAAAGCTTAGTTTTTTCCATGGCATCTATTGAATACAAAAACGAGACAATCTCAATAATTGTTAAAGAGGATAAAAAGACATTTCTACTGGAACCATAATCTTGCAATAGGAATACTTTCAAACCACAAAAATCATCCTACTACAAACACAAATCATGAATTGGATGTGTTTTAACCTAGTGAGACTTAGTGCTTAAACACTAACTCCATTATTAGCAAACACAAATTTGAGCTAGACTACTAGAATTCTTCAATGGAATTTTCCCCAGTCACCTTTGAAGACAATGCCAATGACTCAAGAATTGCACCAATATCTTGAAAAATTAACCTAGCCCTAGAACTATAAAGTACAAAAAACTAATATTTCCTACCCTTCTGCAGGTTTTGCCCCTATTTCCTTGTTGTACCTTGTGAGGTTGGGAAATAAAAAAATCTAGTGGACTAGAGTAAACATAGGATTAAATTCTTACAAACATAGCCAGTTTTTGCCACACCATGATCATGTCAACAAATAACCTCACTCAAGAAAATTGAAAATGGTTTCACAAGAAAATGAAACAGTTTAAGGGACAAAAGAATTGATATCAGTTTTTACCTAAAATAGGAAAAACCAAAATTTTGTACACCAGAGTTGCAGATTGAAAAGGGCATTGACTCTTTGCTGGGTATGAGTGTGGGCAAGATTCATTTGAGTGCTAGATAGATATATTTTCTTCATTCCTTTCTTCCTAGTATTTTAGCAATTCTCGCACTGGTGTAGTAGGATAGAGGTTTCAATCGGCTACCATAGAGCTAGGGATAACTAGTCAACTCAACTGTCAAAACTAGCAAGGTGATTTGATCTCTCTCCCTAATTCACAAATCCTTTTCCATTATTATGTCAATGCAAAAAGTGGAGCTTTGAACTTGTTAATGGGCCTATC
Source organism: Cupressus sempervirens (assembly GCA_028749045.1). Lineage (NCBI taxonomy): Eukaryota > Viridiplantae > Streptophyta > Pinopsida > Cupressales > Cupressaceae > Cupressus > Cupressus sempervirens. Next base: position 12,814,128 of record CM053785.1, on the reverse strand, counting down.
TAATTTATATTTCATGTTGTGCTCTCATTTGCCACTAGTAGGCTTCTTTGCATGAGGTAATTCACAAAGCTTCCATGTGTTGTTCTCTATCAAGGCATCAAGTTCTACTTTCATAGCAACTTCCCATTTTTTTTTTACCTAGAGGCTTGTTTAAATTGGGTTGGTTTGAATTTTAGGATTTAGGCAAAATTTTCCTGCTCAACAACTTTGGCTATTTCTTTTTGCAACTTGTCTTATTTGAGCATTTTTTTTTCCATCTTCTTTCACATCCTTGATGATTTTATCAAACCATTTTAGATGATTTCAAGGAATTTCTCGTGGATAGTTAAAAGATTAACTTGGAGGAGAACTTATTGTATCCAAGGGGAATTGTGATTTATCCTCATCGTTGTCATCACCAGACTCTAAATTTTGGGTACTTGATGAATCATCTTCTGTACTTACAAACTCTTTCATGAATCATCATCTGCAAAGTAAGATGTGTTTTCTTTAATGAACAATTACATCTCTACTAACAATTAATTTATCAAAACTTACATCAGTTAAGCAATATGCTTTTGATTTTTCACTATAGACAACAAAGTTGAAATTATAACTTTTTACATCTAGTTTTTCTTTAGTGTTATGTTTAACTAGTGCAAAAGAAACAAACCCAAAAATACAAAATAATCAATGGTAGGATTAAGACCTGTCCAAAGTCTTCAAGAGTAGTATATTGCAAACGCTCACTAGGACATCAATTGAGAGTGTGTATAGTAGTTTGTACTGCTTCTACCTAGTAATAGTATGCTGCATTTTGAATATGCATTATACACTTAGCCATTTCAAAAAATTTCATATTTATGTGTTTGATCACTCCATTCTATTGTTGATGTAGTAAAAGAGTGGAAACTATTCAAAACACCAATAAGAGTTTACAAGTTTCAAAGGTTTAGGCACTTGGCCTATCCAAAATCCTCAAATGCTTCAGGAACTTTACTTGCTAAAGCCTTCTACAATACGCCTAATTGATGATTGTGATCTTACAAACTCTCAATTACTTGGACTCAAGGGATTCTAGGGATTTCACTTCAATTTCCACTTCCCAATTCAAGAAATTCTCACAAATTGATCCAAAATGCCTAAAATGTTGTCTAAAAGCCCTACAACAAATTTGGAGTGAAAATAACCTTGGTTTTTCTCAAAACACTTGATCAGACATTGTCATTTAGAAACACCCTTTATAGAGTTCCATAACATATCAAAAAAATTTATGTGAGTACTTTGGACAAACACTACTAAACCTGATAAGTACCCTATTTTAATGCACAAAATTGCTCAAATTAACAACGGAAGTACCCTTGGTGACCTCTTATCAAACCCAACTTTTGGCATTATGTTGTATTTGACATTAGTGACAACACTTATTCAATTCTGAATGATTACCGAGCTCATCACTCAATCTATAGTTTATATCGAGCACTCAGTGGTTACCAAGTAAGTTCTTCGGTTAAGTAGTTCACACCGAGCATTCTTGAAGCTACCGAGTGAGTGTGTAGTTTAGCAGTGTTCACCAAGTAGATAGTGGTCACCAAGTTTCTAAGTGTCTACTGAGTCATCAGTTTGTGTGATGATGAGAAGCCAATGTTTACTGAGTGATGGATGTGTAGTGTTTACCGAGTGATAGCAAGGTAAACAAAGGATTCAATATCTACTGAGTAACACTATATCTATCGAGTCTCCAATGGTTACTAAGTTCCAAGATACGTCGTGTGACTAGTATGGACTAAGCTTCTACTTCTACTAAGTGCATGATGATGTTGAGTAATGTAGTGGACACCGAGTATCAAAAGTTCACCAAGTCAGCTTGAAGAACCCAAGTTTTCTATTGTTTGGCTAACTTAGTAATGTTTTATCTACTTGTGTTTTAGCCAAGCTTGTATTTGTAAATATTGGAATGGTATATATGTAATGTATTGTATCATTTTCAATGTATGAATGGAATATCAAGGAATGATATGTAATGTTTTGAGAAGAGTGAATGTGAATCAGTAGTAGAGGAGAGTATTTAGCAAGGTCTACAAGGAGCAGTAAAGAAATATCAATCACAAGAGGTAATCTATACTTCAAGGATCTAATCAGCAATCAAGTTGTAACTCATATCTATTGTTTCATCTTGATAGGTGAATCAGTTTTCCAAATCCTTTAACAAGGTAGACTTAATAGTCTTTGTATAAACCTCTTAATAGAGTGCATACTTCATTGTATGTTTGTAAAACCTCTTACAAAGTGGATCTAGCAGTCCAAATTGCTCTTAACAGGGCATATCATCAGAAGTGGTCAATGTAAGCCCTAATAGGCCAACTTTATGCTACAGTAGTGAAGTTTTGTGGGTATCACCCCTACCCCAATTTTACTTTCTATTTGGAAGGTTTCTGGGTCACCAAAATAATATTTTCATGTGTTATGAATGCTATCTTTTCTCATGCATGTAGTAGATTAGATGAATGAATGGTGAATGATTTATATTGTTAAGTGCTGAATTGATTTAAAGTTTTTGAGGTTACTAATTCACCCCTACCCTCTCAATAACCTAGCTAGTCTTGATTATTTCCAACACCAACTTTTAGATAGTGACTAGTTATGCCTTAAAATGGTCGTATGAAAAAGGAATTAACTCCAAAGGGGTTGTAGCATCAAAACCCCCAATTTGTACCTTAAAACCCTTGTTATCTAGGGCTTCCACAATCTCCTAGTTCTAGACCCTCCTGCAACAAATTCAAGATGGATCTAATGAACATCACATAATGTTCCCAAACACAAAAGACCTCCTTTACTTGGCTAGATTAGCCACAGTTGTATTCGAGTACCCAATTTCAATGTATTTCCTCACTATTCTTCACTATGATCACTTAGATCTACATTGTTTTGCATATGCATTGTTAGCTTTATATATTACAATTCAATAATTGTCACTCCATGAATTAGGCTTGAATATTCATGGAATGACTCTAATCATTCCTAAACCCTTACTACAATAGAAAATGTAAACAAAAAATGATTGGATACAGTTATTGGCATGACAAAAAATTCAAATAAATATAGAGTTCATCAAATATTTATGTTGAATAAAAAACTTTTCCAATTCAATGGCCCATCAAGATTAAAAAAATTGAGACCTTTAAGAAAATATATGTGTGGTGGAAAAGTTGCGAAAAAAGATGTATGGAGAGGGGAATGTCTAGAACTAATTAGGGCTGTGAAGAACGAATGTTGATTATGAAATGATGAGTTTGTAATGAATTATTTTTAAATGTGTGAAGCTCAAGCACTATAAGAAAATTCTCAAACAATGTCCAATTATGGTTTTTATAGTTAACATATAAAAAATTCCAAAATGAATTGAAATTTCCTTACCTAAAAAAGAAAGAAAGTTATAATCATATGAAATTTGGAAGAGTCAACCCTAATGTCATTAAATGGAGATGCAAAAATTAAAAAAAATTAAGGTGGTAACAGTGGATAAGACAAAAAGAACAACAAAGCCAACATATAGTCTTGAGGATAGAAGAGATCATTCTCAAAACCAAAACATGAACACTATAGAAGGTAAAGTATATGGTTGGTGAAATGGAGGAAGTAGAGAAATAATGTATTACCAACACAGGGGTGATGATCACAAAGCATGGAAATGTATAATGGAAACTAAGGGCTAATAATAGGAAATATGAAGAGAAAACTAGTAATCTACAAGTTAATGAAAAACAACTGCAGAGGTAAAAAAGTAGATGAGTATGAAAATGAGGCAGTGAAAAAAAGGTGATTGAAAAACTTGGAATTGTTGGAAGAATTTTTTGAAAAGAATATTCCATGTAATTAAGATTAAAAAAAAAAAATTGGTATTGTTAAACTCAAATAGTTTGATGTAGGATGATTTTGGAAAGTGAAGATAATAGTTGTTTTGAAAAAGAAATTAGGCAAACAGTTTGAGAACTCATATTTCGAACTTACAAATATCATGATTTAAGGTTGGGACTTCTATTTGCAAAGAGTATCTTTCTTTTAATTGCAACTTTTAGATCAATATTATGAAGCTCAAATTGTATAAGTAAAGTAGACAGGAGAATGAGCTCAAACAATATGTTTCTTAATGAGCTATTTTTTACTGAGAAACTATTGTCTCTATGCAATTATTTCAAATAATGTGTCTTAACTGATAAGTAGAAGATTTTTCCACAGCAATCAAATTATGATATTGCTATTAGGAATCAAGTGTGTAGTTTTTAAGTCAAACACATTGATCCATGTTTCATCAAGAACCCATATCTCATGAGAATGAATGGAACAATTAGCACTCATTGCATCTAGGTGATGCTCACAAAGGTCTAGGACTTCTCGGGAGGTCACCCATTCCAATACCACTCTAGCTCAACAATGCTTGAACATGGAGGTTCAAGCAATGTGGTCTTAACCTTGGAGGAAACTTTATGGTTATATGTGCTTGAGCTAGAGTAGCACTAGGATAGGTGACACCGCTGGAAGTTCCAGTGCTTCATCTCTGTGAGCATCACCTAGATGCAATTAGTGTTAAAATTTTCATTCATTCTCATAAGAGATGGGTTATTTTGAAACACTACTCAAGAATCATGTGTGTGAGTTTGACTCAAAAACTATAGAGTTAAATCATGATATCAATATCACAATGTGCTTTAAGTTACATGATTGATTGTGCTCTTTAATTCATGGTCATTGTATGTTTTTGCATCAAGCATTGTGCTCATAGACAAACCCATGGTCAAATGACACATCCATTTTTTAGTACTGCAAATTCTATAATTTTTATGAAAGACATTTTAATCCTAAGACACTATTTAGAAGTTGGTCGAGTATTGACTTCTTTTTATAAATCAGAACTCCTCAATGGAATATTTCAAATGGACTTAGAAAAATAGCTTGTATCTATTACTCAACACTACAAACATGTATAACACCAAATTTATAAGAATCAGTCATAGCATTCCCTATTTTTTAACAGAACAAACATACCACATACACTAGACCTCTGAGGTTCAACAATAATCTTGAGTATTTTCATTATGGTGAAACTAAATTAAGGTTAATTTATTCAACATGAAAAAAATTGAATCAAACTTCATACCTTCACTCATATGCTTGAATGGGCTTAAGAAACAATAAAAATAAAAAATGTTGAAAACCATAGCAATGTCTAACATGTATTCTTTGATGATCCATTGTGTTGTGTTCTAGTTGTCAAAATGGGTGGGGATTTTGTTGAAACAAGGTTTGAGTGCTCAAATTGTTTTGAACCCCACTAAAATTGATTCATTTGAGATCAAAAAACTAAAATAACATAATACTAATAGTGTGTTATCAATTTTCCCATCACGCTAATAGTCAGGCACTAAAATTAAGTACATAATTAACTATGGTATAGGCTTGCAAAATTTACTACCATCCATTATTCAATAGAAAAAATAAATATAACCAAGAATTCTCAACCTCAATGTTGGCATTTTGTATTCAATAGAACAAACATGCCAAAACACCAGAGCTCTGAGAAACTCTTGTCATAATCTTGACCTCTAATTCAGCTTGTTTTATTTGTATCAACAATAATTTATAAATATAAAAAGTCATAACTTCAAAATTTTCTTAAATTTATTTTTAACTCCAACATCATATCTTCACTAATATGCTACGGGTGATATTGTATCCCACATTTACTGAATTGGCTTCGCTAAAAACACAAATAGTAAACATCATGAATAGAGTAAGTCTTAAAAACAATTCATTACTTTGATTCATTAGGTTCCATTCTAGTGGAAATAATAGAAAATTTATTTACAACAGCAAAGACTAAGGTTCAAATTCAAGTTAAGAGCCTTTCATGTTGATATGGCTTGTAGATGTACCTTGGGGATTGGTTTTCTTCAAACTCAACTTGTAAAAGATGTGGGCAGGCAATCAATACTCAATCAATTCTTATTTTTACTGCATTGAATGATTTAATTTTTTAGTTTTGCATTGGTAAGGCAATACAATCAAATCCATCAACTAGCAAGGCTTGGAAAAGACATGGGCAGGTAAGAGTAGCATTAGGAGACAACAAAGAGGTAATAATCTATATTTTTTATATTCTTGAACCAACTTGTCTCTCAACTATAACATAGCAATGCCATTGCTCAATTTACTTTTTAAAACTAAATACAAAAGCTTTGGGTCCTTTATGCCATGTCCTATAAAGCTTTAAGATAATTCTTGACTAGGGATCCATAGTTTGCTTCACTTTCCTAATCTATATATTTACTAATATTTGTGTCCTATATACTTACTGATATTTTGTTTAGAACTATATGCTTTTGGTTTTATGTTTGTCTTGTTATCTATTTTATTCCACCTGTTGATTCTCATTGTAGCTAATGAGAGTATATGGAGCATTGATGTGGTCACTTGGAAAAGTTTTGAATACACTAGAAGTGATGTGGGTATATATTGGGTATGTTCAACTTATGCTTTGAACAGTAAAGAACTTTCTAGAATCACCCTATAAGTTGATTGGTCATATTGTAGCCCAATAGAGTCTAGTATAGAGGGTTGTGCCCTCGTGAGATTACATTTATTTGGTTCTATTCCTTACAATTTTTATTGCCTTTTGTGTTTTGGGTTCAAGATTGAAAGCGAGACACTCTCATGTGTCCTTTCTTAAAGTACCAATGCAATGTCACAGAAAATAATTCTTTTCAAATTAGTTTCTTTCTAGAGTTGATCAATATGAAATATAGTTAGTATATAGTTAGTATTGTGTGCATGGTTGTGGTTTTTTCCTATGCTAAGTAACTCAAAGGGACATCCTAAACTTCATCAATAAGATTACATACTCACCATAATAGAAAATGAAAGTATTGACAATGAAGAACATGTTGCACTTCCAAAGGGATATAGACCCATTTTTAGTTGCACACAATAATTATAAATTGAGCACATACAGGAGGCACCACCTGAGGTCAAGAAAGAATAGAAAAGAACCATTATCATACAGAGAATAGGTGTGATTTAGCCCTTCTTTGGAATAACAATTCTTGAATGGCTTGGAGAAGGATAAAGTGAGTTGAGTGCTCATTTTGGAGCTATCTAGTTTATTATTTTATCTCAAAATTCATGGTGGAGCTCTATATATTAGGTTTGCAGCAATGAAGTATTCAAGAAGGAAGCCTCTTGAAGAAAGAATAGGTTGGGCATCCCCCCAACTTATTCACAAGTTGAGAATTAATTGATTTATCAGCCTGAAGGGCAATTTGTTAATCAAAATTTGTGGAGTTCAACATAGTGGATGTGAAATCAAAATCTTATTAAAAGTCCAATAGATCACAATTAGTACTATAGTCATAGCTCTCTAGGGAAACTGTACAATACTAGGGAAGGAGAGATATCCATTTTTTGGCATTGAATTTGGAAGGGTTTCAGTTGTATTCAATCTCTGCAATTAGAATTGGAGTAAGCATCTTCAATAGAATATCAGAGGTGTAAGCATCTCCATTCACCCTCTTTAAATCCATATACCTTCACCTAGGTTGACATCAGCAATTTGTGGATTGTCTACAACACATATTTAATGAAAAATTGGAATTGGATGATTCCAAATTTACTATATTTTTTCTGTCATTATCTTATACTATTCCTATTTGTTATTTTGGTGCCAATAAATCAATTAATAGGTTGTTCCAAATGGCTATTTGATTAGATTTTAGGGAGTTTGGTAGTTGTATTGGATATTTCATTGTAAGCCAAGAGTCTTGGCATTTTTTCTTGTCACTTCAGCTTGTAAGCAACCTTATTGCACTCTAATATCAGTGTAGTCCCAAGGAGTTTAAATGTCAAGAGCTGCCTCTCTCATATTTAGTTTGAATGGTAATTTTTTAAATAAATGTCTACATGTTGTAGGTGCATATTCACACTATGTATATCATCTATATGCATTCAACAGACAAAAAAAATTGCATTTTCATAATGGTTCTTTTCCTAGACAGCTTACTAACTATTTGAAAGCATTTAAGTCACATTCAACATCATTTCAAGCATTCATTATCAGATTGAAACATTGAAACAGAAAATAAAGAAGTTGTTCACAAAGTGTTTGATGAAGTTCCTTGAGCCCCTAATCAACATTTTGAAGTTAGAGTTAGCAAGAAACCTTTTAGGATTTACTCAACCTCTCCCTAACAACACCAACCTATCCTCTTAAGGGGATATAACAAGTGTTTGAGGATTATGCTATGAGTATACTAATTAGACACTAATCATAGTCATCCAAATAATTATGCATTATAGTAGTGTATAAGTCTTCCATTTACCTTAGTGTAGTTTAATCTTCTATTTATATTCAAATATCTATCTCTTATTCTAATTGATTGAATGTCTTATTCTCTTCTTATTAAATATTGATCCTTATTGATTAAAAGAAGAGATAAGTTTCCAATTCCATTCCCTGTTGATCCTCCCATGGTTCAGGGAGAGAGATTGTTTTCCATAAAGTATCTTGCAGATTGAAGAGTTGCATCCCTTGACTATGAGATCCATATCTCTTCTAATTTTAATCATTATTTGTTATCTGTTGTTAACTTAATCACTTCTCTTAGATATAGATAAGTTTATGATGTTAATTGCACCCAAACATCTCAAATTAATATTAGTCTATTCATTTAACATTTTATGGCTTTTTTGATAGCTACTAATTATTGTTCATTGAGGATGTGATAACAAACATATCAATATAGCCAAATTTTCACCGTTTGTCCTCTATTAGAAAGCATCTAATTTCCCATAAATTCTTATTAGTCCATTCTTTTAACATTCTATGGCTTGTTTGATAGTCATTAATTATTGTTCATTGAGGATGTGGTAACAAACATATCAATATAGCTAAATTGTCACCATTTGTCCTCTATTAGAAAGCCTCTGATTTCCCATAAAAGGTTGGAGCGTAGACATATGTATGAATGTGCCAACAAAAAGTTCATCAAGACTCTATTTATTTGAATTTTTCTAACTTATGTTGATCTTGGCATTGACAATGATAATTAGGTGTTCCTCTATTCTTATTTTAGAAATAATGTTCATCTTGTTTTAAACGTAATGCATCAGATCATAATTGTTAGTGGGTTGCTTATCTTCTACGTAAAATCTTTTCATCCAAATTGTAGAGATGTCATTGTGGGTCCACATCTCACCATTTTGATATTACAAAGATAGATAAAATTGTTTAAAGTGCCCTAAAATGTTAGGAGGTGCCTAAAAACCTCTTGAAAATCTTTTGGGACTTTATGGATACCAAGCCATTTTAAAGGCTTTCTAGTTGTTTCCCAAGCATTTCCCTAAGTATCACAAATGTATTTTATTCATCATATCTCACTAAAACAAGAAATATCAAATTTTAGTAGTGACTACCAAGATTATCTTCTCTATGTTTAGTTGTCATCCCTAGAAACAATTCCCAACATTGAGATAGGAATCAAATTTGGGATTAAGCTAAGAACAAGTTGTAGGGCATGTAGTTGAAACATGTTTTGTCAGCAACAATGAAGTTATTGGAAAGATGAATAGTGATGGGCGCCAAGAAAACTTTAGAGCTAGTATCCAAGGTCCATTTGTACTTAAAGTGTGAGAAGTTCAGGAACTATCACTATAAGTTAACAAACATTATTTTGATTCTAAATGGAATTTCATTCCAATCTCTAAAACCCCTTGATGCAAAGCATCTACATTAAATTCTCCCTCCATGTTTTTTTCCTACTAAGTCATTTTAGGAACTAGTTTTACAGATTCTATCAATTTGTTAAACTATTCCATTTTTTTGGTGGATGAATCAAGTTATAGCAATTAGTTATTTCCATTTTGGGTTTAAAAATAAGTGAAGGATGATCATGATTGAATAGGAGATATAGAAGTAATCATAGGTTATTCAAAGTAGCTTTTAGAGAAAGAAAAGTAGAAATAGGGAAGGGGCTCCAGCCAGAAGATAGAGGAAGAACATAAATAGCTTATGTGTAAGTTGTTTATTTGGTCAAGCAAGAGTACATCAACATTTCCCTGCATTCTTTTTTCTTTCAATAGAATTAAATTCCCTTATTTGTTATTCAAGTCTTCTACTACTTTGAATTGTTCATTTTGATTATCATAAAGGACAAACAAGCAATTTTTAGAGTTCATATGGAGTTACAGGTCTAAGTCTGCATAACACCTATCAAACTTCATCTTTGTCTTCAACTAAAAACTCGGCCAAGTTGCTTGGATTCCCAACTGCCTCTAAGTTATTAAAATATACAAATATTGAGGCAATCCAAAGGACTTATTCCTTAAAGTTTGTCATAAAAATGTAAAGGTCTTCAAACTCAGTTGTCATGTTTGAGTACAAGAACCCTTATAATATGCGCATACATTTCAATTTAAGCCTAATGATTCTACACCTCATCAAAAAGGGCTCTGAACACTTATTATTGAAAGCTATTCTATATTTTTCCAATTTCCTCATCCTCTTCATTAGGCTAAAATGTTGCTGATTGTAACAAGTAAAGAAAATTATGCACAAAATTCTCTATGCAGTGCACTTTAGGTCTCATGCTAGGATTTCACACATGCAAGGACTGAAACAGGATATGCTAGTATTATACTATAAAGGCTTCATATTCCAAATTTCTATAGACTACAAGTAAATATACTTCTGGGACTTGAATAGGATTAGTAATGCCAAACTCTCTAGACTTGTGATCTCTCCAGACTTGTGACCACAAGGATCAAATGCTTATTCTATGATGTTTCATGGCAAAAGAAAATATCAATGCAGTTTAAATCTTCACCATTTCTTCAACTATTTTCATATTCAAGAAGTTGAATAGGAGGAAAAAGAAGAATAAAGTTTAAACATTTGACGTCAAAATAAAAATTAACTATTTCTAAATGATCAAGAACAATTCAAAGGATGACAATGATATTTTTTCTTCTTGTGAATGAACCATTTAGTTTAGTTTGTTATTGTACTAAATTTTGTTCCTCACAAGAAAAAAATTGTTGACTTTACATATTGGCTTATAAACTTTGTTCCTTTCAAAGACTGCTAGAAAATATTGTTAATTTTACATGTTGGCTTATAAATTTTCAAATTCTCAATTTATAGTAAACTATGGTGACTCACAAAAGACTTCCTAGTTTGGAATTGATTATGAACGTGAGAATGAAACACTTAATGCTACTTCATTTTTTGTGAGTGATACACAAAAGTGGGGAGTCAACAATACAAGAAATTTTCTGGACAATTCTGCAAATAATTTTACACAATCTAGTCAATCTCAATTTACAAATACATTAGATACTGAACTCTACCAAATAGAAGGCTTATCTCATAGTTCACCAAGGTACTATGGTTTAGGGCTTGAAAATGGACCATACACAGTAAAACTATAGTTTGCTGAAATAGATATTCTAGACACAAGAAGCTAGAAGAGTCTTGGAAAATAGATTTTTGATGTTTCTATTTAGGTAAGTGTAACTCACTTTTCTGATGGTTTGATATATTTTTTCTATTGAAAAGAGTGCCCATCAATTTCCTCTTATTGTACATGGAGAGGGAGGGTAAAGATTATTTTTTGCACTATTTTCTTTTATGCTCTTCAACAAATGGTTAGTTTGAATGATATTGAAAACATTAGTCTGACAATCATATTGCATCCTCACTTGGACTTTTACTTCTCTCATTGGGTAAAATCTAGTTTTGCATAGTTCATTGCACCTCAGTGCTTCAACTTTTGTCCATTGATGTTGTAGGGGAATAAAGTATTGACAAAACAAGGAGCGTATGGACCTTTAATATTAGCTATAAGTGTTACACCTAGTAAAGAAAACTTTGGGACTTTTAGCTTTACTTTATTCAATTTATAGAACTAAGAAGATTTATGTTGGGGTTGAGGATTGTGTATAAAACTGAGCATCATACTCTTTCAATGCATTCTTCAACAGTTATCTGCAAATTTTTTTTATATAATTTACAACATTGCTGAAAATCCTAGACATTTTTAGTGCTGATTTTTCTTTTTCTTTGTAGATTTCACTCCTAATTTTTTGAATAAACCACTTTCTAACTCCCCTTCAAAGAAAATCAAGAGTGGAGCAATAATTAGAATTGTTTTGGTGGAATAGTCATTGTTTTGACATATTTTGGTTTTTTCATTTTCTACCGAAGGAAAGTCAAGAAGTCCTCAAAAGCACATAGTTAGGGACAAGAAGGTAATGGCAAGAGATTCTAGGAGATGAAACTTCATGAATTCTAGTAATCTCTTTCTTCCAATTGGGTTGGCTTTAATTGGGTGGAATTTGGTAAGGTTACTTATACCCATGCATTACACTTCATTTCTCTATCAGCACTCAAAGGAATCCATACAAAACCTAACTTTTTCAGCTATGCTGACATGAAGAACACAACAAGTGATTTTTATGGAGAAAAAAAGTTGGGCCAGGGAGGATATGGTATAGTTCATAAGGTATGATAGTATGTATTCTAGTATTTGCATTCACTTGTTTTGAATTCATGTATACAAATAAATTCTAGAGAGTAGAAATAAAGTTTCCATTATTTATGCTTTCTACTAATTTCTCCTGGTTCATGCCAATTAAAAATAATTTCTATCCTTAGATTTTTGATTAAATTTTATCTGATTTTTCTTGTGCTTGACTATGGAACAAGGCATTCTTCTAGATGGTAAATTAATAGCAGTGAAGCAACTATTATCTGAATCTAAGCAAGGAAAGCATGAGTTTATAAATGAAGTAGCTATAATATCTATAGTGCAACATAAGAACCTTGTAAAATTGCATGGATGTTGTATAGAAGGAGATCATCATATTTTGGTCTATGAATGTCTAGAAAATAACAGTCTTGCACAAGCTTTATTCAGTAACAATATATGGTCACCCCACTTACCTTGATTTGTAAGCATTATTTTGTATCCACTCACATAGTATCAATGTGAATTAGCGGGAAATAAAAGATCTAACATCCACCTTGACTGGCCTACTATTGAATCTAAGACTAGGTTTTGACTATTTCATGTCAACACACTTAAGATGTTTACTCAGTTCATGCTGAGCTAGTAACACATGCCAATTAAAATATGTATAGATGCCAAGTAAATATTTGATGTCGAGCTACAATGTATGTCAAGATAGAATTCCAATAGGTTTCGAGTGACTTCAGGTGTTGAGCATGATACAAGTGTTGAGTGATCTATATGTGTTGAGTCACAATTGATGTCGAGCAAGCCAAAATGATACATATGCTGAGAAAACTAGAATGCTACATGCATCACACAAAATAGAATTTCTATAAGTGCCAAGTGAGCCATCTTTTCTATATGAGCCGAGCATCAAAGGTAACAAGTGTCGAGTAACACAAATTGGACATAATTGTTTGTAATTGCACAAACACCTATACAAACCATTTTCTGAGCTAACATAGAAGAATCTTGAGGGATATTAAAGATAAGAATGAATCTTTTATATTTCCTATGCAATCAACATGAAACCAATAAGAAAAATGGAAAAGGAATGCAACCAATAAGAAAAGTGCAAGGAATGAGCAGCAAATAAAGATTTAATATGGATCGTATATTCATACCTAACCCTAAGTCTTTGAAATCCTTAAAAGGAGGATGAAACCCCATTTTAAGCATGGATCAGTGTAGTGTATGGGTAAACTATAGCAAAATTTAGAGGGAAGTGTGAAAGGACTTAGAAGAATAGATCAGCATTGCATATTTAGTTGATTAGAATAGAGCAAGGGCATCGATCAGATATCAGATCTTAGAGGATCAAGACCAGAGAGAGCAAATCAAGTGCTTGAATTTAGCAATCAAGGATTGTAAGCTATTATGTTTATTAATCTAATACTCTCTAGCAATTTTATTAGAAAGAAAATCCTATGTTGATAGGTTAGCTTAACAGCTAGGTTGTAGAACCTTTGACAAGACCTATGATAAAATCCTTTAACAAGGTGACACTTCATGTAAAGTGTTTGTAAATCCTTTAGACAGGTCACTATTGATACAGTATAAATCCTTTAACAGGGTAGGCCTTTAATAGGGTAGACCATCAAAAGTGGTCAAACATTATTACTACAATAATATTTTGTGGGTATCATCCCCACCCCTATTTTACCTTCTCATTCTAGAGGTTTTTGGGTTACTGAATTTGGTGATATGTGTTTTGATGCATGTGTTTACTTTATGCTTAATTGATATGTTTACATGCATGACATTTATTTTTAGTTAAAAGTTTTTAAGGTTAAAGTGTGATACTTTTGATTCAACCCCCCCCCACCCCTCAGAAGTATTCTTCCCATTTGATTATTCCAAAAATTGGTATCAGAGCAAGGTTCACACAAGGAGAAGCCTAACATCTTAGAGAAAAGATCTAAAGATGGAAGTCTTTAAAATTGGAAATATTATAGAGAATTAGGTGATTGATGTGCACCTCACTCTACACAACGTAGAGGAAGCTAGAGAAGAATTGAGAAAATCCTTGAAAAGAAGGAAGGATATAGCCATAGCTGAAAATGACACACACTACAAGGAGATTTATACCAATGGCGATACTCAAGAGTTTGATGCAGCAATAGCATAATTGATGAAGAAGAATAGAGCTCAAGTAGAAGAAATTAGAATACTCAAGCTTGAACAAGAATCACAAGACATAATGCTTTGTGAGGTAACTGAACAGAAGAAAAGAGCCATTGAAGAAAAAGTCATAATAGAAGATGACAAGAGAAATCTTACCAATAGACTGGAGGAAAAGACAATTGATTTTGAAATAATTTCAAACATGCAGCTAGACACCTTAAGTCAAATGATGAATGCACACCATGAGCTAAATATGAAAGATATTGAGATCTCTACACTGAAGATGCAGAATGAACAACTGCAAAATAACCTAAAAAGAGAGAAGGAAGTTGCAAAAAGTTTCAACAAACCTAATGAGGCTATCAAGTACTTTGAGTAGCCACTAAAATCACCAAGGGCTAGTAATGATACTTCAGGACTTGGTTACACCAGCACTGAACAAGGAGAAACATTCAAAACTGTAGAAGAAAGGAGTAACAAAGGTAAGCACACTAAACCCACTTGTCATTTCTATGGTAAAAAGGGACACAATACTAATGTATGTAGGAGTAAGAAAACCAATCAATAGGACAAACCCAAGAATGAGGGTCACTATCACAAATGTAATAAGCAGGGACACCAAGCAATAACTATAGGACTAGGACTATCAGAATGCCAAGATTTGATGGTCATTGTTACAACTACAAGAAGTATGGTCATAGAACTTTTGAGTGCAGATCAAAGTCTATGTGGACATCAAATTAGGCAACAAGAGAAGGTAGCCATGGTCATCACCACAACTGGGACTACAACACCAGGTATAGCTATCATTATTGTCAAGAATATGGAGATGTTCTCGAAAATTGCATAAGAACAAATTTCAAAGGAAACTACAGTAGATGGTTAAGTCAAACCACATGTTTTAGTCACCCGAGGACTGGTCATATCAATAGGAATTTCCCAACAAATTCAAAGGCAACCAAGTTAGAAGTTAACAAAGGAAAAGAAAAGGTAGATGTTAAACACATCAAAGGACAAATGAATAAGACATGGAAGAAGAAAGATGAATGTATTTCATCAAATGAAAGAGTATAGTTGTATATGCATTAAGCATTTAATGATAGGTTCTGAAAGAGTATAAGGTAAAATTTTTGATCATTTATTGTCATTCAAATGTAGAGAAAAAATGAGAAGAGCACAAGAGTGATTAATGAATAGAAATTGAAGCTTTTGCACAAATTTCGATGGGATCAAGCACTATTTTCATCGATCTAAGGTATTCTTCAAGTGCCAAGTTGCACAATTACAAAATTTTATATCTTTTGAAACCCTAGATTTATAATATGGCTTCCAATTCTAAAAACCCTAAGGAAAAGGAAGGTTTTGAGGTTCAATTGGTTAGCAATGAGGTCAAACAACTAGATTTTAGGCCAATTCTAGAAGTTGCTTTTAAAAATGACCCTACCGATGCATTATCCATGATTCCACCTAAATTCTTGATGGTGCAAGATGTTAGGAAATGTTACAATTGCAAGATAGGTGCAATAGGAGACTTGGAGATTTTTCAAGCATATGATAAACTATGTGAAAATTGAGTGCTTAAGGAAGAATTTCAAATATTTGAGAAGAAGGGCTTAACCCACGCCCTAGTTTTCCCCATAGTTTTAAAAATTGAATGGATAAGAATTATTTTAAGAAGGATACATAATGGTTGTTTATGGATAGAAGGAGGACCCATCAAAATAACGAAGAGAATCGTGCATAGGGTTATAGGTTTTCCAACCCTAGATCGGCACAAGATCATGTGAAGTGATTCAAAAGAAGCTATAGAAAAGAACATTGGGGCTAAATGGAACAAAAGGGGCATGACTATTGATACTATCAAAGATCCCCTTCTAGATTTTGCAGTGACAGTGATATCTCACAAGTTTTATCAATCAAGCAGATTGAATAGTGTTCCTTGCATTGCTATGGATGTGGCTTACAAACTTGTCAAGAAAGATCATACAGATGATCAAGTAGAATTTTTGTTATAGGAGATCATGGAAAATTTGGGAGCAATTAGAAGATCAAAAGGTGCTCAGTGTAAGTTTGGATCAGTCCTAGTCTGCATATTTTTCTATGTTTTGGAAGAATTTCCCTCTTTTGGCAAGGTAAACTAGAAATTAGATAAGTTAGCTATTACTTGAATCAATTAGTACATTGAGCAAATGGGAGACAACTTTGAAGCTCAAATGACAAGTTATTTTGAGGATTTCAAGAAATCCATGAAGCAAAGATTGAGGATACTAGTTTCCCTAGTGGAACAACATATCGATGATATTTGTTTCTTGGTTGATATTGATTATACTTATATCCAAGCAGCAGTTCCAAGGGTTAGATGGCTAAGACCTCTAAGATATGAGCTAAACATTGATGAAGCATCAACAGCAATTACAACATTTCTTGTAGAGGAGATTGATAAGGAGGCACCACACTTTGGAACATATGATGTGGTATGATCCAAGGTAGATATGGAGCTGAAAATTGCTTCCACCTTAAAGAAGAAAGATAAGCTTATGAAGAATCTTAAGGAAAAGTTTGGAGAAGGTGCTGCAAGTGAAGTAGAAGGTGAAGTTGCTAAAGAGGAAGAAGAAGATGAGAGTGAAGATGATGAATAGGGGCAAGGCCCACTACAAATTACACAAGGCTTAGGTGAGGATGAAGAAAACAAAGAAGGTGTCGAGGAAGAAGAAGCTGAGGAAGCACCAGCTCAAGCCAAGCCCAAGAAGAGGAAGGTCAAAGGTCAGCCTATAGCCCAACTTGAAGCAAAGAAGATCAAAAAGACAACCCAAGCCAAGCCAATTGTACTAGTAACTAGAGCCACCACAAGAGCCTCAACTCAAAAAGCAAAGGAGCAAGACAAAGAGAAGAAGAAGGCTACTGAGCAGACTAGTCCTGTGTAGAAGAAACAAAGGAGAAAATATGGTGCACAACCAGAATCAGATGATGAGGAAATGACAAAATCTGAAGATAGCAGCCAATTCAGAGTGGTAAACCATGCTCCCAAGTCAAATATTGATAAAATCTATGATAATGTTAGGAAGAATGTCGATTTTTCTAGTTTGGAAAATGTTGCTTTTAAGAAATTAAGTAGAGAGGATCAAAATAAAGTTGAAGTATCAATGTATGCCATGATGGTAGAATTCAAGAACGCTCATCTTGAATTGGAAAATACAATGCTCAAGGAGTTGTATGAAATTGTTGAAAATAAGTGGCATTATTGTTTAAAGATGGAAAAGGAAATAAGAGAATCCACATTGGCACAAGTGATGCCAGAATTGAGTAAAGGACAAATCACTAAGGAAAATAAGAAACATGGGAGAAAATTTGCACCAAAATATAGAGCCTTTAGCATCTTGCAGAATAAAGTTGAAGAAGTTGTTAATAAATCAACTAAAATGTGGTAGTTGATATATGGCTTGACTATTATCAAGGATGGAGAAGAAGATCCCTTTGAGGGACAAAACACTGAAAAAGACAAAGATGTAAATAAGGTCGAGGCTAGTAAGGAAGAAGAAGAAAGAGAACAAGAAAAGAATGAAGGAGAAAAAGAGGCAGAAAAAGAAATAGTGGAGGAGGTAACAGAAAAAGAAAATGCAATGGCAAGAGCTAAAGAAGAGTAGCAAACTGAACAAGATACATACAAGATGCAAAATTGCCACCTCCTAGCCCTCCACACACAACACCTAATGTTATAGTCACTGTAAAGTATGTTCTTGACTCTTCTACTCAAAACATCAACCCTTTGACTGCAAAGGATCTCAAGAAGATCCTTCACCAATCAACACTACAAGAACAACTATGCACAAATCTAGTATTGGTGAGTGTTGCTGAGCTACAGAAATTTGTAGCAACAATAACAAGGGAGAAGGAAACTACTCAAGAACAAGCAACACAACCTCCCACAGATCAACCTAAAGAGAAAGAGGTACAAGAAAAAATTGCTAAGGTTGACTCTACAACAAGGATGACAACTACTACGAAGGAGCCTACAAAGGAACCAATAGGACAACATGTACTTGCAACACAAACTCTAGTTGCACCTCCTCAAATTATCATAATTGACCAATGTAATAGAAGAGAGGAGAGAGAAGCAAAGAAAACCCCTAAGGAGTACAAGGTAATACAAATGTTAGTAAACTTGCCTACCTCAGGGACTCCTCAAAAATAGCCAAGCACTGATGCAATGCCATTACAAATCTCTACACCAGGCTCAAGCTCTACTAAGGTTAGAAGAGTACTTCACTATGGAGACCCTACATTAGATGAAGAAATAGTCATACCAAGCTATGACTCAAAGGCAATGAACCTGCAATAGATATATGAAGTACAAGAGGCACTAGAAAAGAGGAAAATACAAGAGATACTCATAAATGAGTATAAGTAGAAGCAAGCATTACATAAAATTAAGGACATCTTTTTTGATACCTTTAGCTTGCAAACACCTAATGAAACCAAGCCAATATTGGACCAATTGATAGATATTGTAGAACAGGTGACAAATGAAGACCAAGAAACCAATGTAAAACTCATGGAATGGTCTAAGAAGAAATTCCAAGGAAAAGTAAATGAGAAAATATCCAGTGAAATAGCACTATCCCAGGTTCAATTGGCAAAGAAAATTTACAAATTGAAAAAGGTACTTGAGAATGTGTTCTCATTTTACAAAAAGTTGTGTGATTTCTCATACTTCACACAAGAGACAAGCCAAAGAATAATGAGCTTGGAGAGAAATTTAAATATTTCTAGCACTCAACATCCAACAGATCCAGCTCAGAGTGAGAAGCATTTTTCTCAAACAATTTACACTCAGAAAGAATTAGCTGTGTTGATAGTTGAAGAGGACAACATCAAGGCCAAACTGATGTAGATACAGTCTTCCATAACCCCACACTTGGAAGTACTCCATAAAGAACAAGCTAGAGAATGTTCTAAAGAAAGATCCTAATATTTCTACTATGGAAGGACTTGTTCATCTTGTAGCAAAGACAGCTATCTGGCATAAATCATTGGAAATTACTTTAGAAAATTGGGATACATCTCTCAAGATGATTATGGAGGTCAATAAAATGTTTTTGGTAAAATATAGTCTTAATCCTTAGACCCCTTTGACATAAGTATCAAAAAGGGGGGAGATATAGTTAAGGGAGAGAAATAATTGAGAAGGAGATATAATGTTTTGGGGGAGTTGTAAATAAGAATGGAAAAAAACATAGACACATAGTACAGGCACATCAGCTCAGGGGGAGCACAAGAATTTTGGTTATAGTTACAAGAATACATCAACTCAGGGGGAGTTATACAACAAAATTTTTGAGGTATATACAATTTTCACAGAATTTTGAGAAGTTTTGAAGTTTTGTATATATGTCAAATTGTATGCATATTTTACTCGAGGAGATTAGACTTTGATATATTGTTAAGTGTTTTTGACACTCATGTAAAAGGGGAAGATTATTGAATTAAAGACTAGGTTTTGACTATTTCATGTCAACACACTTAAGATGTTTACTCAGTTCATAACGAGCTAGTAACACATGCCGAGTAAAATATGTATAGATGCTAAGTAAATAGTTGATGTCGAGCTACAATATATGTCAAGCTAGAATTCCAATAGGTGTCGAGTGACTTCAAGTGTCGAGCATGATATAGGTGTCGAGTGAGCTATATGTGCCAAGTCACAATTGATGTTGAGAAAGCTAGAATGCTACATGTGCTTAGAAAACCAAAATGCTACATGTGTCGAGAAAAATAGAATTGCTATAAGTTTTGAGTGAGCTAGTTCTTCTATATGAGCCAAGCATCAGAGGTAACAAGTATCGAGTAACACAGATTGGACATTATTGTTTGTAATTGCACAAACACCTATGTAAACCATTTTCTAAGATGACATAGAAGAATCTTGAGGGCTATTAAAGATAAGAATGAATCTTTTACATTTCCTATACAATCAACATGCAGCCAATAAGAAAAATGGAGACAACATGCAGCCAATAAGAAAATTGCAAGGAATGAGAGAGAAATAAAGATTTAATCTGGATCATAGATTCATATCTAACCCTAAGTCTTTGAAATCCTTATAAGGAGGATGAAACCCCATTCTAAGCATGGATGAGAGCAGTGTATGGGTAAACTATAGCAAAATTTAGAGGGAAGTGTGAAAAGAGTTAGAGGAACAAATCAGCATTGCATATTCAATTGATTAGAAAAGAGCAAGGGCATCAAATAGATATTAGATCTTAGAGGATCAAGATTAGAGAGAGCAGATCAAGTGCCTAAATCCAAAAATCATGGATTGTAAGCTATCAAGTTTATTAATATAATACTCTCTAGCAATTGTATTAGAAAGATAATTCTATGTTGATAGGTTATCTTAACACCTAGGTTGTAGAACCTTTGACAAGGTGATAAAATCCTTTAACAGGGTGACAATTCATGTAAAGTGTTTGTAAATCCTTTAGACAAGTCACTATTAATACAGTGTAAAGCCTTTAATAGGGCAGACCATCAGAAGTGGTCAAACATTATTGCCGCTGTGATATTTTGTGGGTATCATCCCCACCCCAATTTTATCTTTTCATTTTGGAGGGTTTATGGGTTACCAAATTTGGCGTTATGTGTTTTGATGCATGTGTTTATTTTATTCTTAACTGACATGTTTACATGCATGCAGTTTATTTTCAATTAAAGGGTAAAAGCACAAAGCTCTGTCACCGTTTGTGATATCTTGTACCATTTCAGCTGAAACACTTTCGGCCGTAATAGTTTTAGTCGTAACTTCTCCGGTCGTACACACATGGCAGTTTCGCGTACCTATGTGGCGCGTACTGTTTTGGCCAAAACATGTTCGGCCGAAAGGGTTTTGGCTGAAACCTTGAGCCGGTATAAAAATTGGCGTAAACCTCTAGCGGCTATCATTGTTACTATTGCGGTTCCTGGATGTTTGGAGAGCGGGTTAAGGGTTTTTGCCGTAATTGGTTGATGGTTTTTTCCTCTCCATTTTTTAATAGTTTTTAAATGTATTTTTTGATTAATAGATGTTAATCGTACTTAAAATAGTTGTTTTTGACGTATTTTGTGAGTGAAATGCTTTAAATTGTTTGTTTTTTAATATGTTTAAATTATTTTAATTATTTTAGATTATTTTAGAATGGTATTTAAATTAATTTGTTAGCACAAATGTAGTTAAAAATGAGATAAAAATGTAGAAAAACATTAATTAAAAGTGTAGAAAAACATTAAGTTAAAATATAGAAAAATATTAGGAAAAACATTAGGTTAAAATATAGAAAAACATTAGTTAAAAGTGTAGAAAAACATTAGGTTAAAATTTAGAAAAACATTAGGTTAAAATATAGAAAAATATTAGGTTATGAGGTAAACATGTAGAAAAATATTAGTAAAAAATGTAGCAAACCTTTAGGGGACATTATTCAGTTTCTAACATAACCTGATGGATCTAGAGGTGAAACAATAATATCTTATGGTGAAATTAATTTTGACATTAAATACACCTTCTAACATAACCTTATATTAACTACAATCATAACCCATATCACATTCTAACCATAACATAGGCCCTCTACTAATCGAATGAACCACACTTAGATATTGATGATGTTCATTTTAACAACTAGTTATTGTTAGGTAATAATGATTCTTACATTACCAAATGACACATAACGACCTCATGATACATTTCTAGGTATTTTTATCCATATATATGTTAAGGGGACCTAGGGACTCCTACTAGGTCATTACGTCTGTTATAGGTTGTAATAGGTATTCATATGTTTACTAGCACATAATAGGTATTGTCAGGTAATAATGAGTCTTACATTACCAAACAACATATTACTTGATCACTTATGTCAACTATGTTTTTCAATACGTTATCCATACATGTGTGTCTTAAGGGGACATAGGAGTCGTAATAGGTCATACTATTTTTTATAGGTTCTAATAAATCTTAATATGTATTATTAGGATATAATAGGTCTTATTAGGTAATGATGATTCTTACATTACCAAATGACACATAACGACCTCATGATACATTTCTAGGTATTTTTATCCATACATATGTTAAGGGGACCTAGGGACTCCTACTAGATCATTACGTCTGTTATAGGTTGTAATAGGTATTCATATGTTTACTAGCACATAATAGGTATTGTCAGGTAATAATGAGTCTTACATTACCAAACAACCCATTAAGATCACTTATGTCAACTGCGTTTTTCAATACGTTATCCATACATGTGTGTCTTAAGGGGACATAGGAGTCGTAATAGGTCATACTATTTTTTTTAGGTTCTAATAAGTCTTAATATGTATTATTAGGATATAATAGGTCTTATTAGGTAATGATGATTCTTACATTATCAAATGACACATAACGAGCTCATGATACATTTCTAGGAATTTTTATCCATATATATGTTAAGGGGACCTAGGGACTCCTACTAGGTCATTACATCTGTTATAGGTTGTAATAGGTATTCATATGTTTACTAGCACATAATAGACTGACCTTACTATCAACCTTAATAAAACTATATCCCATTTACTTTATTAACATTCTTAACTCTAATTCAAACTACTAAATTAAGTCATGAGTTCTAAATTGTAAACTAACATTTGCTAACTAAACTCATTTACTTATCTAGTAACAAATTTTTCTATCCTTATGTCCTAACTCTCATCTACACTCCCCATAATCATCAAAGCATTTACATCAAAATTTAGATTTTAGTCAAGAATTGTATTTTTTAATTGCATGTATGTACATGTGTACACTTAGTTATCATTTAATCAAGAAATTTTATTTTATTTTTATTTCATATACATGTACATGTACGAATATTTATTTTTCACATTTGCATGAGCACGTTACAATGTACATTAGATATGGTCTCTAAGATAATTTGTTTTAAAATACATATGTATGTTACATGATTGTTCATTTAGCACCATACATTTAATGTTGTGTATTTATATGTACATGTGTTTCAAATTAAATTTAACTTTTAATTATTTTAATTTAAATAGAATTGTATGTTTATATTTGTATATATATGCATGTGCAGATCTCTAGATATTTATCACTCAGATTGTAGCTTCACATTCATATTCTCATATTTGTTTTCATATATACATTATGGCATCTATTTTTGGGGATCATGCTCCTGCATCCTCAGGGGATGCCAGTGTTCGTGGTGGGGGTCAGAGTGCTGAGTCTGGTACAGCATGTAGATTGACCTCCTCCACCCATGATAGACAGCAGTTATTTAGAGATACAGTGGCGAGATTATCTCGTGCTATGCAAGTTTTGGATACCTCGCTTTCCTCTTGTACTACCCTCCCTAATAGGGAGAAGTTCATAGCGATGGGAGAGGAGTTATTTTGTATGATTTAGATAGTTGAATCATACAACCCTTTTGATGATATGAGAATTGAGACATTTTATTCTTCTTTATCTCACAGTGTCACTGGCACTGTGAAGTACACACAGATTGACACTGAGGTTTCCACCGACATGGTGAAAACCATGTTTCCATCTTATGCAAATCATCGCATAGTCAGAGGCTACTCTGCGATGAAGTATATTGATCCACTCGTCGCACCATTGATGTATCCTCGTTGGTTGGCTACTCATCATAGATGGCCACAGAAGGATGAGTTCCCCCTATATTTTTGCAAACAATTATTTGCAGAATTTCATTTACACTATGATGTTGACTATACAGATTATCCAAGGCATGTTGGGCAGGGTCAGGGGAGACTTTCTAACAGATTTAGACCTACAGACACTCCTACATCCGTTAACAAATGGGAAATGGTGGGTCCAAACCTTTTGGTTATGCCGAGAGGTCCACAGATGGCTACTGCAAGTGAGAGTGTTCCTGATGAGACAATTAGGACACAGAATTTTTTGAGCATCGCTACCATCGCCACACAGTTACATGAGATTTCTTCTGATCGATGTATTCGATATATGCTATGGTCTCAAGGTACCGCTCCCACAGCTGCATCATCTAGCACACCTGTTGATGATGATTATGGACTTGTAGACATACCTTCTCCTGTAGACATTTCTGCAGTCTTAGAGGTGGATACATTGCATCGTTTGGCATCATATTTAGCATATGATCTTTTAGATGCATATCGAGCATTATCTACACTCTCAGGGATTCCACTTCGTGACATGAGCTCTCAGATTAGACATATTTTGTCACGTACAGTAGTCCTAGAGGATTCATAGAGGCAGGAGGACATTCCTGCACCTTCTACTACTCCTACTGCTACACAGGCCCAGGCTACAGCACCAGCCCCAGCTACTCAGGACCCTACAGCACCCCCCCCCTACTCAGGATCTTAGTGGCACCATACAGCCTAGTCTATTTACTTCCATGCTTTCAAATCAGGGCCGCACTATTGACTTGGATGCTGATACTATTTTTTCATTACATGATTCAGATATCAGTTAGATCGGCAGAGCATTACATAATGCTATGGTAAATATATCTATATGTTTAGATTTATTTTTATTATAGTAAATAATATGTCTATATGTTTAAATTAATGTATATGTGTGTGTTTGTGTATGTGTTCTAGGGTTTGAGTGATAGTATGTTACGTTTTGTTGATCTGCAGACATCGACAGATCCTACACATCGTGAGTCCCAGGTATGTTACAATATATATATATATATATATATATATATATATATATATATATATATATATGATTTATATACATGCAGATCTTGATATAATTTTTCTATACACATAATTAAATGGTTCACTTGTTATCATTTGACACAGGGTTCAGATGCAGTTGATAGACCCTTTTGGGGACAAGGCCCAGGATCAGGAGGGGGGATGTAGCTAATTAGATCATATGTGGCCTTTTATTTTATTACACACATGTTATGTCTAGATACATATTTATATGGATAGTTTGATGTTTTATATGTTATTTCCATATGCATACATTTTATATCCAGACACTTTGATGTCTTATATGTTATTTTCAAATACATGGTTTATATGGACACTTTGATGTTTTATATGTTATTTCTAGATACGTGTTTATATCATGGACACTAAATGATGTTTTATATGTTATTTTCAGATACATGTTTATATGGAGATTTTGATGTTTTATATATGTTATTTCCAGACATTTGATCTACATGATCTATTTTTATACATTTGATATGGGTACATTATATTCTCCAAATATATGCACATGTATGTTATTGATCTTTTAATGTAGACATCTATTTTATTGATCTTTTGATGTCTTCATCTTTTATGTAACTTATGTATGTGTTATGCACATGTTTCTATATTTTATTCATATTTTCAATATTCAAGTTTACATGTATATGTATAGTTATTCATCTTAATGGCTTAATCTAAGTGTAATTAACTATATAATTTTAATGGTCGATGTACATAACAATATAACATATATTTAATGACATGTCTTAATTAACTGTATAATTAACTATATTTATTCTAATTATATTTAATGTAGATCATGTATTAACTATATTTAATGGCATGCCTTAATTAACTATAATTAACTATAACTATCTATATTTAATCCTATTAACTATATTTAATCTAATTATATTTAATGTCTTACTAATTAACTCTATTTAATGACATGCCTTAATTAACTATAATTAACTATATTTAACCTAATTAACTATAACTAACTATATTTAATCTAATTATATTTAATGTCTTAATAATTAACTCTATTTAATGACATGCCTTAATTAACTATAATTAACTATATTTAATCTAATTATATTTAATTTCTTAATAATTAACTCTATTTAATGACTTAATTAACTCTATTTAATGACTTAATTAACTGTATTTAATGACATACATTCTTAATTAACTATAATTAACAGCATTTAAGTAATAAAATATAATGTACATGTAATATGTAACATAGTTCATATAACATACACATGTAAGAACATAATGATTATATACAAACATAAAGAATGTATCATATAAGAACATATAAAGATTATATGTACATACAAATACATACAAATACTAAAAAGGTTGTCTTAAGGGGAGGTCCTAAGAGACCTGGTCTTAAATGAGATATCCATGTCGAATTTAAATAAAAATAACAATACATGTCTAATTTTGCATATGCAAGATAAATTATCCAGTATACAAAAATTTATAAAACAAATATCCTATCAATATTAAATATGAAAGTATAAGAGCTATACAGGCATAACTCAACTAGAGCTCCACAATAAGTACATAGGTAAACTAGAGCTCCACAAACAATCTATTGTTAGGATCCTCTCTACTTTTTATTATCTCTAGATGTTTTTCATGTTCTTCAATAGGAAATTTCCACTTTTGATTTCCACGACATCCTTTTCTTTGTACTACTTCAAATTGTAATTTGGTTGCTATAACATGGTTACTGTAGTGTAAAACCTTTTCTCCAGGCTTGTATTCAATAAATTCAATACCACTACCAATTACCCTTGTTTGTTGATAATATGTTCCTTCAATAACAACTGATCCAATTGGATATGACTGTTCATTAGCATCTATAGTTCCTTCTAGCAACTTGTGTTTTGCTTTTGTGCATCTTAAAAGATAATAGTCCACATTTTCTACATTATCTGGTAAGGCTTGAACAGCAAAAATATCTCCTGCATGTATATAAAAAGATAAATATAAATTAATTTTAAAAAAAATATACATGTATATTAATTTATATATATGTATATATGCACACAAACCTGCCACAACTAAATCAGAAATGCGCTCATAATCAGTTGAATGTATAGGATCATGAATGTCAATGTCAATGTCAACATCTTCAAAAGGAGGCTTTCTAACTATCTCCTTCAAATCCCAATGTGAAACATATCCATTCTCAATATTTTCACATGCACTCACTACATTGTCCTTAATGCAATCATCACAAAAACATGGTTTCTCTCTTACTTTAAGTACTGGAGGTTTATGGTTTCCTGTAGTCATCACTTGATGTAAACTTCTAATTCTAGGAATTGTTTGACAATTGTAAGGATTAGATCGATCTATATCTGTTACAAATACAAAAACTAATTGTCATATTTCAAAATAAATATTTAATTAAAAACTCAACTTGATTTGAAAAAGACATTAAAAATAAATATAACTTAGTTCACCTTTCACCTCCCAAAAGTAACGCTTATTGTATTCAGTATCTCGAGTAGCAAAATGACCTTTGCACCATTCAACAATTTGATTTGCGCTCTCTATCCTATTCCCTGTATGTACATAAAATATGCATGTATATATAAAATTTAAAATATATGCTATTAGAGTATTAAACATGTACATTTAAAATATGCATATATTTACCTACAAGTTCATGTTGTTGAAGCGCACATTTTATACATGCTCCTGCTCCATCATGCTACCATTTTCCGTGTCCACTTTCAAAGAAATTCCATAAAAACTTAACATTGGTTCTAGCATGTTGCATTGCTAACCAATTAAATGCTTTTGCAGATTTGAATTGTCTTGTGAACGTGAAACATGATAAGTATCTACAATTATCCAAGTACATATATTAAATAGAAATAGACATGTCCAAATAAATACAAGTTAAAATAAAGTTAAATAAGTGTGTAACAATTTCGTGTATACTAACCTGCACATCCATCAGACCAAATCCAGTGCTTTGAAACATTTATTCCACAATTTCTAAGATCTTCAGAGAACATTGCAAAACAATGAGCCACATAACTCCTGTCATGAACTTTATCATCACTAATATAGAAATGAACCTCTTTGATGATGATGCGTTCATTTTCATCCAATCTTTCTATCTGATCCACCTCAAATTGTGCATGTCTATAGGTCACTTGCATAAATATTGCAACTTGTTTAGAATGATAATATTGGCTTTGGAGCTCTGTATGAGGTGCAAATGTATAATTCTCAGAAAAATCTACAATTGAAAGTATACAACCAGGTGGAAAACAATTTTTGGAATCACGAAACTGTTTAGCTTGCCATCGTGCACCATGAGAATGTTGGATATGTGGATATATCAATGGATGGAATTTGGCCATGAACTCATCATAATGCAATTCACTCTCCTTCAATACAATTTTTCTGGATTCATCCCCTCTATTATTTTGGTATATCTCATATTCATATCTCATCCATGAAACTGGTGTGGATTCATTAATATTCTCAACTTGCATAATTTCAAAAAATTTGTGTAAATCTGCACAATCTTCACACAGATTTTTGATGCATTGCACTTTGAATTCATCTTAATCTTCTAATTTATCACATAATATGGACCTCACAAATTGTGTCGCACTGCTAGGGATGACCAAATTAGGATCAAGTATTGCCATAACTTTTTTAAATGATTGCAAGTGTAGACCAAATTCAACATGATTTCTACAACAACAAGTTTCTCGCATCTTATTTATGCATACAAAGGAAGGACGTAAACTCTCAAACATTCTCTGACATATTTTGACATTTGAAAATTCTTGTTTGAATGCTTCAAAAAGTTCACTTTGAGTTATATCTATGAAATGTTTTGGATGTTCAATTTTGGCCCCTATTTCTTGATCTTTAATTTGTATAGTATCATGCCTGTTGGGAGAAACATGAGAATGTGTGGTCCAAAATTCAATAACTTGTCTTTTTACTTCTTCAAAAATCTTATATTTTCGAGGAACTCTACAAATATTCACCCAGTTATTCTCAATGTTATCATCTAGCATATTTCTCCTCTTGATGTATCTCTGCACAGTTCTTCTAGATATATGTAGTACATCAAAAATTGCACATACCTATTTTCTATGTGTCAATTTTCTACTAGATTTATTAGTCATCAATGCTCTACATGCATTACTAAAATCACCTCCTCGAGTTGTGTTGTCAATTTTGTTATAAGCATTTTGCAAATTTTCAACTATTGTTTTATTAATATTATGAGCATGGTTTTTCCTGTTATCAACACCCAACAACTCTAAAACAGGTCTCATATCTCTTCTCCTAAATAACTTGACAAATAATTGTGCCTGTCCAAATATACTTTTATCTTTGAAATCTTCATCCCACATGTTCTGAAAATGCTTTTTGATGGTGTTATCATTTATCATATCTTTAGATGGAATTTGGTTTAAAAGTAGTTCTTCATCCAAATCCATCAAATTTGATATGCTTTCTAATTTGTCTCTATCAATAGAATTGCCAATTTCTTCCTCTTCATTACTTTCATTTTCTTCATGAATCTCATCATGTTCAGTAATTTCAGTAGGTTGGTTTTGAGCATGTTTTGTATGGCCTTTCATTTTGTCATCTCTTTTTCTATCATATTTCCTTGATCTTTTCCTTTTACTACCCATTGAATATTTCAATCTATAGAAAAAAAAAAAAAAAAAAAATTAGATTTCACTAAATATCAGCTAATGGTTCAATATATAATACATAAAAATAAAAATAATTAGAAAAGAAAAAAAGAACCTTCAAAATATTCGATCCTTTGCAATATTGATTAAATCCGCAAAACAGTTGTCGAAAATTGCTTCAAAATTAATTGTTTTTTGCAAATCTTCTTCCAATTTTTGTTGTCCTTGTATATTTAATTTTTTTAAAAAGGGAAAACAATATTTTTTTATATCAAATAGTCACATTAATCGCTAGCAATTTCTCATGCCGACAGGTGTTTTGGTTGAAACTATTTCGGCTGAAACTATTACGACCGAAACAGTTCCGACCGAAACAGCCTATGTGGTAGCCAAACAAGCAAAAATCAAAACTAAAAATATACTTTTTTAGTTCTCGGAGTCACGATTATGATTGTATAATTTTTTTAAAGTTTTTATTATGAATAATATGTTATAATTTGAAAATATTACAAGTAGGTATCTTAAGATTCAGGAAGATTTCTATTCAAAAATAAGAAAAAAATAGTAAATCATGTTAAAAAATTAAATTTTTTTTTATGGTGCACTAGAGGAGAGAGTCTTCTTCAAGTATATGTAATTTTTTTTTAAAAATATGTAGATTTGATGGAAAAAGTTTGACAGGAGAAAAAAATTGCCGATTTCTGATAACTTTGACTTTGACCAGTTATAACTTCAAAAATATTAGCCGAATTTCAATTTTTCTTTTTTGGTGCACTAGGTATACATGTTAACTCTAACATATTCGAAAATCAAACCAAAATATGAACATTTGCATATATTTGTTTGACAGGAAAAAAACTCTATATTTTTAGCATTTTTAAAAAATTAAAAAATACACTTTAAAAATTTAAAAATAAATAAATATTTCACTCAATTTTTTTAAAAAAAATTATAGACATAAACTTCATCCAATTTTACATATTTCATTAGTTTACATCATCTTCAAATTCTAAGCACAAATGCCACTTTTATTTCGTTAAAGTTGAAGACTTTAAATTTTGATATCACTTCTCCTTTATAAAAGGTGACACAGTTTTGTGCTTTTACCCTAAAAGTTTTTAAGCTTAAATGTGATACTTTTGATTCACCCCCCTAGAAGTATTCTTCCCATTTGATTATTCCAACACCTACTCAGCTCAACATCTACATCAAAATTGCATGTGGGCTTGCTTATCTTCATGAGGAATCCAACATCTGAATAGTGCACTGAGACATCAAAGCAAGTAATATCCTATTGGATAATTGTTTAAGCCCCAAGATAGAAAATTTTGTGTCATTGGATCTCAAGCTGGTCAAAGATGTGATCTTTGGGTTCTCTTTCAATCACCATGACTTTTCTTTATTGCTGCACTTTTATCATTGTGCATTTGAAAGTAACTATTGTGCTAATAAAACTATAGCCAGGGAGCAATCTATAGTGGTTGAAATACCCTTTTATTACCTCTTAATCAATTCTTCAAAGAACTAAACAATCTATCTTAGGAAAATTGCTAATAAAAACTTCAAGTGAGTGTGAATGAAATCGAAATACAGAGACAATAGATCATGATCATCTCAAAGTTAGGTCCTGCTAATGGACTAGAAAATGTGGTTTTGTATTATGTTTCTCTTATCATCAGTTATTGTGATTTCTCTACAACATTATGGATTGTGGAATCTTGAAATGTCTAAGTATTCATTTTCCCAAAATACATCCATATCCTTGCAAATGTCAAATTCTCCATGAGATGGTTCCAATATCATAGACACACTTTTCTTATTTGTTCCATGTTGTATCAAGAAATTGTTTCTTATCCAAGCCATTTAATTTGCAACCTTTTAAATCTTTGCAAAGATAAAGTTGGAGCAGGAGAATTTTTCTTCTCAAAGGTGTCCTCTGATGCTTTACAATCAGAGGACACCTTTGAGAAGAAAAATTCTCCTAGTCCAACTTTACCTTTGCAGAGATTTAAAAGGTTGAAAATTAATTGGTGAAATATTTGATCAACACAAATCCACAAAGCCTTCGAATACCTGCATGCAAAAACCTGTCACAAAAGAAAAAGACAAGAGGAGGCAAAGGGTTTTTCTCTGAAAAATGTGCTAATGTATTTTCAGAAATGAAAAAGATAATCAAATACAAAGGAGATCAATCCTTATAAAAGGAGATCAAAACCCAAAAAAGGGTAACCTAAAAAAGGAAAGGCTATTTAATAATTACTAAATAATTATTAAATAGAGATGCAAAAGGTGCATAAAGTAAAATCTTAAGAAGGGACTAAAGCGAATTTAATAAATGAAATTAAATCAATGCTTTACTCTAACAATTGGCTTGGATAAGAAAAAATTACTTGATACAACATTAAAAAAAAATTCGACCAAACATTGGTGGAAATTTTGACCAATTCTTGATAGTTTTCTACCAAGAATTGGTCAAAATTTCCACCAATTATTAAAAAAAATTGACCAAACATTGGTGGAAATTTTGACCAATTATTGATAGTTTTCTACCAAGACTTGGTCAAAATTTCCACCAATTATAAAAAAATTCGACCAAACATGGGTAGAAATTTTGACCAATTCTTAATAGTTTTTTACCAAGAATTGGTCAAAATTTCCACCAATTCTAAAATTATTTGACAAACATTGGTGGAAATTTTGACCAACAATGACAAATTAGAGCTACCAAAAATTAAAAAAATTTGACGAATGTATTGGTCAAAATTTTGACCAACGTGCAAGTTGGTCAAAATTTTGATGAGAAAAATTACCACAAATGGCTTGGTCAAAATTTTGACCAACCTTCATCAAAATTTTGACCAAAATTCGTTGAAATTTGAATTCAAATTTACTAGTGAGGCTATCTAAAGGAGAACCTAACAAATTGTGGATGAGGACGGTGGGCCCATGCAAGATTTTGGCCAATTATGAAACCAATGCTTACCAAATTGATCCACCAATAGATATGGGCATATCCACTACCTTTAATGTTTCAAATTTGGTAGGCTACAAGGCTCCTATTCCATCTTCCATTCTATCAAAGGATACAGACCTTCAAGACATTGTAACCAATTGGCTAAGCCATCTACAAGCAAGCCACAAGCTAAGAAGATGTTGAGTTCTAAGGTGAACAAGGTGACTAGGAACAAGACATACATGAAACATCTTATGAAATGGCATGGAAAGCCAGATAGTGAACCAACTTGGGTTGCTAAAGAAAACTTCAAGAAGAAGGGCATTGACCTTTCTCTAATTCCCTGTTAAAGTCCTAGAACAACTTTCAGCTCATTAGGGAGTATGGTGTAGGAGCACCAAGGGTAGGTCATTAGGAAGCAATAAGATAGCAATAAGAGTGTTGATAAGAACTAGGAGGAATAAAGAGGTCCTTGGTATGGGTCCTCATGCATGTGAAGCACTGATATAGAGCATGTTAGCCAACTAGATGTAATGTTGCATTTGTGGTCAATTAGGGGCAAAAGTGCAAATAATTGATTTAGAGGGATAAAAAAGCATAGAAGGGTATTAGGAATGGAAATGGTCTAAACATAGCCTACATACCTTCAATAGATTATTTGGATTCATAAGGTATAGTCCTACCAAGTCTAAGCTATAAAAATGCTAAATTTGTCAATTTTGCAAAAATTACAATTTTTCTTATCAAAATTTGTAAATGTGGTTAGAAGTCAGAAAGTGGTTACCAATGAGTAGGAGTTGGTTTAGTTGGTTGGTAAATGAGTTTTTAAACTCATCTACTTCTTTTTTGTATGGTTGGAAGTTTTTGAGATGTACAGAAGCATGTAGCAGGAAAGGAAATCAATGATAGTTTGAATGAAAGATTGAGATTTTGATTCATATGAGAATGAATCAATATTTCTTCTTTGGAATCTAATTTTTGCATAATTCCTACTTTTTTCTTGTTTTGGTTACAAGTTCTTGGAAATCAATTACTAATCACAATAAATGTTTTACTAAACTACCTATTTGATGGCTACTATTGGGGTAGACTTGGCAAAATGATGTCTACCAGCATTTCCCATGGTTGAAACTCCATGAAACCTTGAGAAATGTTAGTATACATCTTTTATATTGTGTAGTAGGAAGGATGGAGAAAAGATTGAAGGGCCAATCCATTTCCTTGAATCCATAGGCAAGATAGAACTGTAATTAGCTATAAATTGAGCCAACAAAACCAGATTTCTTGCAAGGGTAAGGCATTTTGGTTAGAATGGGTGTTATCGTAGGATAGAGAATTTAATGAAGATTCTTTGTGTGTGAGGAGATGGGTTTAAGATCCCTTGAGAAGGAACAAGAGTAGATTTTTTGTTAACTAATCAGCAATTGCTATTAAACCCTCACAAACCCTCAAAACTAGGGTTAGGGAAACTATTAGATGTTGGGAATATAAGACCTCAAGAATCTTAAAGGCCTTTGAAAATGGTATTTCAATCTGGAGTTTGTTTGGAACCTTCTTGAGGAAATATTTGCACAAATCCAAATTTAGTCCATTAGGAGGGCTAATTTAGGGCTACTAGGCCTAATAGGATTTTTTTCATGGGTTTGAAGGGATCATATAGAAACCTAATGAATGGAAAGAAGACTAAAACACCCTAGGAAGAGCCTCCAATCCTTCCAAGATCAATTAAATCATTAAGGAGACCTAAAATGAAGTTTCAAGCTAGTGTGCAAGCCTGAATAGGTAGGTGAGTCTAACAAAAAGTTATCTCTACTTGATTAGGATTAAATTGTGTAATTATGGGATATCAAGGAGTGTTTATAAACTATATACACTACCCTAGACTAATCCTATCATCTCATCATATGTAACTCAGTCTCTTTCCTATAGGGGAGTATGTTGCAAGAGCACCTTAGGGAAAGAGAAACCCTAATAGGAATTTTGGCTTTTAAATGGCCTAGCCAACCATTGACCAAATAAGGACTAATCATAGAGTCCCAAGGTGTGTTTAGAGAGTATGTAAAAGGTTGAGTACAAGTGTTTGTCATGATCTAGTTGTTAAAACCTAGTTATTGCTATAAGGTCCTCATAGGGTCAACTATGGTCAAAGTTGCAAAATCCCTCAAAATTGAGATATAGGCATTAAAATATGGTCCATAGATATTTTTGGATCAAATTGAATGGATGTGAGTCAAACTAGACAACTTTAAGGTGTTAAAACATCACCTTTGCAAATATTGCAAAAGTTGTTTATGACAAGTTTCCAATTTTGCAAAGTTGTCATGACAACTTTTCCAAAATTTTAGGAGGAAGAACTAAATAAGTCTAGGTTTTTACCTAAGGGTCTAATAATTTGAGAATAAATTATATAAGGACAATCCATTCTAGTTTGAAGGGTTGGTATTTGTTTTGTATAGACTAGTCCTAAGTAAGGAGGAAAGTATTGACATGAAATGATTATTTTTGGTGTGAAACCTATTGTTTTGGATTGGTAATCTAAATTTTTATCATGGATTAGTTTCTTAACACCATGTAATTACTCTATGCATACTTGTTTTGAGGAAACTTGGACACATTTTCATAGGTTTTAGAAATTAACTAGTTTTGCTTTTCTTGTTGGTATGTACATAGCAGCCTGAACAAGAATGGATATAACTTGAATTTCCATGGTTAAAACCTAATGGCCTTTTGGATTCAAGTATTATACTTTTTACAATATTTAAATATGCATTTTTGTGGTTCTATGAACAAATTTGGTTTTTTTTCACGTGAGCCCTAGGCAAGCCTAGAGTAGTTTGGCTAGGAAATAAACACTTGAAATTTAGATTAATGGAGTTTTCTTGATTGGCATGAACCAATATTTCTTGGGAAAATTTAAAGGATTGATTCAAGTATCCAAAACCCATAGGAGAAGATCTAAGAAGAATATCCTAACATTAAACACAATGAGTTGTTTCCTTTGCCCTAGAAACCCTCAAAAATGGGGTTTTCTAGAAAGGTATAGTACAAACAATTTAGAGGGCTAAAACCTATAAAATCCTTGAGTTTAGTTTGATATGAGACAAAGTATTGAAGGCTTCATAGGGGCTTGTTAAGGAATTTTTGAGGTTAATTCACTTCTCTTGTTTGTAGTGTTACATTGTGGTGACTAATCAAGAAAGTATTGTGCATACTTCATAAATTCTTTGGGGTTCGGGGTATCACCTCACAAAAAAAAATTGGGTCGTGGCCACGTTGTAGTTGACATATGGCCGACATATTGTAACCCTAAAATGGCATAAAATACTTGTATAAAAGGGTTTAGGGTTAGGTATTTTACATTATGTTGTGATGCGAAATTGATTCTTGCGACGATATTGAGCTGTAAGGGATTACAGATTGTAATCAGGTTGTAATCATCGGATTGTAATAAGATCGGACTTGTTTTTTGGCGGACGTAACCTAAGGATTAGGTGAAC
The DNA here is from genome assembly GCA_028749045.1 of Cupressus sempervirens. Lineage (NCBI taxonomy): Eukaryota > Viridiplantae > Streptophyta > Pinopsida > Cupressales > Cupressaceae > Cupressus > Cupressus sempervirens. The sequence goes on along the minus strand of CM053785.1, from coordinate 12,777,569 downwards.
CATGTTAAATCTTGGTGCCTTGTGTTCTTTTCTATGTGATCTATTATTTTCTGTTATTAGTTATATTTGCATGTAATTGTTATTTATGTCTGTGCTTTAATCCTAACAAGTGGTATCAAAGCCTAGTTGTTTTTCAGTTATCCTTTGCAGGAAAGTCTCACAGTTAAGTGGGAGTCTCACGGTTGAGTGGGAGCGATGGAAAATGAGGGTAAGATGAGGTTTGACAAGTTTAATGGGAAGAACTTCTAGTTATGGAAGATGCAAATGGAAGACTATCTTTATCAGAAGGATTTATGGAAGCCATTGGAAGGCAAAGCCAAGAATCAAGGATCTATGTCAAATGACGAATGGGATCTTTTGGATAGAAAGGCACTTGGAAGCATTCGATTATGCCTGGCACCATCGGTGGCATTTAATATTACAAAAGTGAAGACGACAGGTGAGTTGATGAAAACCCTAGCAACACTATATGAAAAGCCCTCTGCTTCAAACAAGGTATTTCTCGTGAAGCATTTATTTAATATGAAAATGGCAAAAGGTGGATATGTTGCAAATCATTTAAATGAGTTTAATACTATTATTAGTTAGTTATCTTCTATGGGTATCAATTTTTATGAAGAATTTAGGGCTCTCTTGATTTTGTGTTCTTTGCCTGAAAGTTGGAATGGCTTGGTAATGGCGATGAGTAATTATGTTCCTGGATCTAGTACACTAAAATATGATGATGTGATTGGTGTTGTTTTGAGTGAGAAAACTCGTAGAAAATCCTTAGGTGGATCTACATCAGGAAGTGCTTTGAATGCACAAAGTAGGGGTAGAATGACTGAGAGAGGAAGCAATTCCAAAAATCATGGGAAATCAAGAGGAAAGTCAAAGGGGAAGAGGTCTCAATCTTGAGGACCAAATGACTACTAGTACTATGGGAAACTAGGTCATAAAAAGAAAGATTTTTGGAATTGAAAGAAAAATGAAGGAAATAAATTAGATGGAGACAAGGAGGCAAATGTGGTAAGTAACAAATCTAAAAATGATGTTTTGCTTTTATCTTTAGAAAGTGTTGATGATTCATGGGTTTTAGATTCTAGTGCTTCATTTCATGCTACACCTCATAGAGGTTATTTCATTGATTATGTTCAAGGAGATTTTGGGCTCATTTATTTGGGGGATAATGAACCATGTCAGATTGTTGGAAAGGGAAAAATTAATATTAAGTTGCAGAATGGAAATCATTGGATACTACATGAGGTAAGACATGTTCCAAGGCTGAGTAAGAATTTAATTTCAGCAGAACAACTCGGTGATGAGGGTTGTGTAGTTACTTTTAATGATAAAAATTGGAAAATTTCAAAAGGTTCTCTTGTAGTAGAAAAAGGTGTTAAAGTAGGCACTTTATATCTTTGTATAGGTCATATTGTTCCTTCTACTTTGATTCTTTCAGAGAAAAATGAATGTTCAAGAACAATTGTTGCAGTTGAGCAAGGAGAACAAATAGTTGTTGTAGATTTTGATACTGTGTTGTGGCACAACAAACTTGGGCACATGAGTGAGAAAGGTATGAAAGTACTTCATTCAAAGAAAGTTTTACCAAGTCTAAAATGTGTTAATATGGATTTCTATGAAATTTGTGTGTATGGAAAAAAAAAGAGAGTGAGTTTTGTAAAGACTGAGAAGGAAAACAAAACGGAGAAATTAGAGCTTGTGCATATAGATGTATGGGGACCAGCTTAGGTATCTTCCCTTGGTGGCTTTCATTATTATGTTACATTTATTGATTATACAACTAGAAAAGTATGGGATTATTTCCTTAGATAGAAATCTAATGTATTTCAAACTTTTAAGAAATGGAAATGCTTGGTTGAAAATGAGACTGGTAAGAAATTAAAATGTCTCAGATCTGATAATGGTGGTGAGTATTGCAGTCATGAATTTGAAGATTATTGCTCCACTAATGGTATTCGTAGGTAGAAAACTATTTCAAGGAATCCACAGGAAAATGGACTGGCTGAACACATGAACAGAACTATAATGGAATGTGTAAGGAGCATGAGGTTGCATGTTGGATTGCCCTTACACATGTGGGCGGAGGCTATCAATACTATTGTATATTTGATTAATAGAGGTCCCTCTACTCCTTTAGGTTGTGGAATTCTAGAGGAGGGATGCATTGGTAAGAAGGTAAGTTATTCTTTTCTCAAAACCCTTGGCTATGAAGCATTTGCTCACATAGATTCTAAAAATAGAACCAAGCTAGAAGCTAAGTCAAAGAAATGTGTAGTTGTTGGATATGGAATTAATGAATTTTGTTATAGGCTTTGGGATTTTGAAAATTAGAAAATTGTAAGAAGCGGGGATGTCATATTCAATGAGAAAGTGTTGTGCAAAGATCTATTGCAGCAACATGAGAAGAAAGAAGATGATTATGTAGTGTTGGATGATACTCCAAAAGCTGATGTTCTAGCCATTCCTCATGATGTGCAACAACTGCAACAAACACACCGATGAATGTTAGATGGTCAACGAGGCCAATTAGACCTCCACAAAGATTTTCTCCCTCTTTGTATTATATTTTACTTACTAATGTTGGTGAACCTAAAAGTTATGATGAAGCTATGCAGGTGGTTACTAAGATTTAGTGGGAGTCTGCAATGAAAGAGGAAATGGATTCTTTGCTAAAGAATAAGACATTGGATTTATGCAAGTTGCCTATAGGTAAAAAGGCTTTATAGAATAAGGGAATTTCTAGGTTAAAAGAAGAGGATGGAGGTAAGAAAATATTTAAAGCCAAGTTAGTTGTGAAAGGATTTGCATAGAAAAAGGGAATTGATTTTGATGAGATGTTTTCTCCTATTGTTAAAATGACTTCTATTCATACTGTTTTAAGTCTTGTGGCTACTAAAGATTTGCATTTAGAGTAGCTTGATGTTAAAATAGCCTTCCTTCATGGTGATTTGGATAAAGAGATATATATGGCTTAGCCACAGGGATTTGCAGTCAAAGGTAAGGAGAACTTAGTGTGCAAATTGTAGAAAATTTTATATGGCTTGAAGCGAGCACCTTGGAAATGGTATCTAAAATTTGATAGTTTTATGCAAGAGCATGATTATAGTAGGTGTCATTCAGATCATTATGTCTACTTTAAGAGGTTGGATGATGATAGCTACATTATTTTATGTTTATATGTTGATGATATGCTTGTAGCTAGCACTAATAAATTAGGGGTGAATTTGCAACATCAATTTGCGATGAGGGGCAAATGTTATGTGTTTTTGGCTTTTTTTTTTCAATTATAACCTGACAATGTCACAATTATGATTTTAATGGGATATAAGAAAAAAAAAAGTGCGTTGGTCATTATGCCCTCTAGAGTGCACAAGGGTTTCAGAAGGTTTTTAGAGTTCAAGTGAGCTTTTCATGTACACATGTTGGCATTCTATCAAATTCATGATCGGCTTGAATGAGAAAGGGCACTCACATGATCTATTGTATCCTTGAATGAGAAAGGATATAGGCAATAGGTTGAATTAGCGAAGCATTATAGGTAAAGCAGCTGAAAACATAAAAGAGGCTAGTTGCACTAATAATATAGGAAGTGCCTGATTAGATGAATATAGTTCTTTATCTTTTCCTCATTTGAGTTGAGAAATGATCTCAAAAAGAGATACACGATCATCTGAGAGAAGTTAAGAGTACATGGTGGAGATGCCAAATAATAGTAGTAGTGATCTACAATAGCCAAAGCTCACTTCTACAACCATTCCATTAACCTTTCTCACAGAGATATTTCAACAACACTCTGTATGCAGCCACTTGACATGAGGTAACCCATTGTACTGAGCTTGAATTAAGTCATTTGTCATTACAGATTTGTAAAACTATGTCTATATATTTATTAGGGTTTCATACAATCTTTTCTTCTGATTGGTATATAAACCCCAAATATAATTTATTCTAAATGATGGCATAATTAATGTAATCATTATAATTCTAGTACAAGAATATTTGAGTGCAATTTTCATTCATGTTTACTCCTTTTATTGCCAACATTTATATTTATACAACCATGAATAGTGCAGAGAGTAACATGCATTTCCAGAAAGTTTAACAGAATAGTAATCATGCACGTGGAATAAAAATCTTTAGAATGAGTGTTGCTTCTCAAAGTTGTTTGTTGTTGTGTCAGATCCATAATATCAATATCACCCTTGTAATAATGCTTCAACATGATCTCTAAAAAAGTCCCAACCTGTCTATTAATGTATCCAAACTCTTCAATAACACCATGGCTATGGGTTGCTTATCAAGTTGATATAATGAAGCTTGCCATGGTTAGATTATTTGCACCCAACTCTAGCTAGGATCGATGGTTCCCAATGTTATGCAACAAGTGAATGCCAACATCTCTTCCCAATGCTTTCCACACATTCTAAAAATTCCTTCTTGACTACCAAATCAAACCTCTCTTCATCGAATATGCTGACAACAACTTCCTGTGGTGCAGGCGAATTAATTTGTAGAGGGTTGGCCTTGTGGGACACTTTGATACCATTAGAAGACAAATTATTTTTCTTTTTGTATGCTTTGTCATTGACATGTGGGAAGCAACAAGATTAGAATTTCTAAACTTCACTTGTGTCCACTAATACGCTGAAGCAACTCATCGGATGTTAGGCCTAGACACTATTCAATAGATATTGACTCTATTTCTTTTATCTTGCAAGCAATGACTTCCTGTCAACATCACATCTAGTTACAGTTTAGATCCAAGCAAACTAATGAGCCCATGTAGTCTTTTGATTTAGTTGTTTTGCACAAAAATGATAACTCCAACATGTATGTCATGGCTTCCAGTTTCTAAACAGATCATAAACAATTCTTTGTTCCTTAATGTAGCATTGTCAAATGCACTTGCTAGTATCCTTCATGTATTCACTTTCCACAACCACTAGACCAAGTCTTTCCCTAAAAGATATTGGTTCCAGTTTGAGTAAAAATGAACAACACATTAATCCAATTTCCAACTTCATTTAAATTCTTAACCTATCCTCATGATTGGGAGAATGCTCATTTAAGGAGAGACATTCAAATAAATCAGCTTCCTTCACAAAAACTATAACTTAATGAAGTTTAAATTGGTAAATATTAGTTTTTCATTTCTGACTAAGATTTAAATATTAAACTTTATTATTAAGTATTTAATACTAGGTAATAATTACTTATATTAAACAAAAAGCAATAATTTATTTAACATTCCAATTTAAGGGACATTACAAAATTCACCAACATCAACTATAGAACCTCAGGTGCCTCAATCATTTTTTCTAACAGAATGAATTAACCTCACATATCTTGTCCCCATAGGTTTGAAAAATCTCTTCTTTGAAAAGTTCTAAAATAGAGTAAGTGAAGTGTGGTGGCTGCAAGTGAACATTTGCATAGTTATAGCTTGTTCCACTGCTTTCTTTACCGAATCTAATTTTCCTATATTCTTCAAAGAATTGTTCAATGCATGAAAAAAACATGGAGTCCAAAAGATGTGCTTGTAAGTAGCTTGGGCCATCAATCTAGCCAATTTGCATGCACATCTTGAATTAGTGATCACCTAAACAACATTTTAGGACCCAACCTCCTATATGGCCTCTCTTGAAATGTTGAATTGAAATTTTACATCCTTGCACTCCTCTAAACAATCAATGGCTCTGAGAAAACAAGAATCAATTGAGCATGTGACTATGATGTTGATGGGTGACCGATGTCTAATATCTGTCCACCAATTCATCACAATAGAACGTGTCTTCATCCAACTTTGCCTCATGTCCTTCATCTCAAAACCCACCTTTGAATATGATTTTTCAAGGAGGGTAGTTCATAATTTATGATCTCTAGTGAGTACAAAAGAGTGATCAACAACAACTATATATAGAAAACTAGAAATATAAGTGGACAATGATACATAAAACAGACCAACACTCAAACAAAAATGAATGAAACATACTTTTTAAAGACAAATATACAAGATAAACAAACAAACAAAAGAATATATATTCCTTTCATCCAAATATATAAGAATATATTGTTAACTGCTAGGGTTGTTGTTGAACCAAAAGATCGACCTATCAATGCCTTATACAACCATTAGACTTATAGTAGACACAAAAGTCTATTAAACAATGTCATGAATCCCAATGTGGAATGTTGGCACAGTTAGTCCAAAAATCCCCCACTCAACTTTACCAAAGGAGATTCAAACCTGTGACCAAGCTCTGATACCACTTGTTAAATACTAGGGTTGTCGCTACACCAAAAGATCGACCTGTCGATGCCTAATACAACTACTAGACTTATAGAAGACACAAGAGGCTATTAAATCATGTCACAAATCTCGAATGGGAATGTTGGTGGCAAGCTCAATGTATATACAATATTGTACTAAGTAGAAAAACCCATGCTATACATATATCTTTGTATTGTATATTTATATATATAATTATAGCATTTTTTTGTTTGTTTATAATAATATTGTATAGTTTTTAAATATATTTGTATGTCTATTGTCTAGTTATTAATGTTACAAATTATATCTATATAGCAATGTATCATAATCACTAGATAATAGGAAAACATAAAGCTATAAGTATAGGCAAACATAAAGCTATATCTTTGTATTGTATATTTATATATATAAGTATAGCATTTCTTTGTTTGTTTATAATAATATTGTATGAATTTTAAATATATTTGTATGTCTATTGTCTAGCTATTAATGTTACAAAGCATATCCATATAGCAATGTATCATAATCACAAGATAATAGGCAAACATAAAAATAAGAAACCAAAAGAAAAAATACAAAAAAGACAAAAAAGTGAGAGTCAACTAAAAAATTTGAAAAAGACCTACAAGCATATAAAAGCACCAAGCTGAAAAATACAAAAAACTATATCTATATTTGTGTGTACAAATATATATCTTTGACTCTTGGTTGCCCCTTCTTACTTCTCTCCTCCTTTCATCCTCCCCCACCTTTTAAAAGAGAACCAAAAGAAAAAATACTTTAAAAAGGTAAAAAAGTGAGATTCAACTAAAAAATCTGAAAATGACCTACAAACATATAAAAGCACCGAGTTAAAAAATGAAAAAAACTATATCTATATTTGTGTGTGTACAAATATATATCTTTGTCCTTTGGGTGCCCCTTCTTGCTTCTCTCCTCCTTTCATCCTCCCCACCTTTTAAAAGAGTTTAGATCTACAACTTATCTCACTTTCTCCTTATGCTTTCTCTCTTCACCTTGATGATGGATCACAGAGTGTGATCCAAAACATTGATGAAAAAATACTCTCACAATTGAATCTAGAAGCAGCTTTTTAGATACTTCTCATGGATTATGGGAATCTACTCACTATTACATCCTTGTAATCTTAAATCTTCAATCCTTCCTATTAGTTATCAAGGGTTAATATGAAAAGACCTTACCTATCACCTTGTAGGTATACTACCTATCATACATGTCCTTTGACTCTTGTTTATAACTTTCAACTATTTATCCTTTCACAAATTAGTAATTACCAATTCTTTATTTTTACATTATATTATATAAAATTAAACTGAATAAGTGATATCTATATATTTATCGAATTATATCAACCTAGCAACCTACAGAAAGCTTAAACACAATCAGTCATATTAGGTGAGGATACTGCAAACTCCTATATGTTTAGAGGCTTAGTATTAAACTCACGGTGATTTTCTAATGTAACAAAACAGGGTCAGGACTTATTTATCATGATTTCACTTGATAATTATTTTTACATCTTCAGTAATCTCTATTTTAATTTATTTGTCAAAGACTGACATTGATGAATAGTAAGTGAATGGGAGTCTTTCTCTCTCGAGGTTCATTATATTGAAACCATGACTTTGATTGGCTCATTTGTTAGCATTTTCCAAATCACATAAAATATCAATACTTTTAAGGATTCAGAGTAAAGTTTTTTGAGTGGAATACAACTCAATAAACTAATTTGAAAGATATATCTACACTTAAGAATGAAAGAAAGAGTTCATATTTGTTGTAGGCTATAGATATATACTCATAATCACCTACAAGAATGTATCAAAAATATTTTTCTCAAATGATTATATATTAAGACTAACAAAACTATAATTGTGTGATATTCACATATAGGAAATTAACTGTGTTTGAACCTCAAAACAAAATAGGAAACATATAATTGTGGCGGGATCAATCTGATAATTTAACTTTTCTCAAAGACAAATCAATGAAGTTCATGTCAAATTACACCTAAGAAACTGCAAGATTGATGCATATTCCTCAAACAAATTTCATTAGAGAAATATTAGTCTAATTAGTTACAACAAAATGAAAATAATAATCAATAGGAAAATTTCGTAATAAAGTGTATATCTTACACTCATGCATTCCCCATCAAATTTCCACAATTGGAAAGTACCCTTCCTAGTCCAAAATACCACAAACTAAGAGTGTTTTAAGTGATAGTGTTAAAATAATGCATGACATTATCCTCTTTCTAAGCCTCCTTTGTACGACTTCTTTAATTAATTTATATTTCTTCTTATCGTTTCCTCCATCTTTCTCCTTTGATTTTTCAGGAAAATTTAATGAATCTCAATTAAAATCATTTATATATATTTTAATTTCTCTAAGAGTAGAGCATCAACACTACTACAAATGTAAACTTAGTTGACCATCATCGTCCTACACTATCATCTTCAAAATCCTATATGAAATCTATATGACCATTTCATTTCTTCAATATGCCCTATGGATGTCCCTATCTAACTATATATCTTTTAATTGCATATAATAACTAATTTATGTGCTTTTTCATTACTACGTTTGACTCATATAATTGTGATCTCTCTAGCACTATGATGTCATTTAATATGTCTTGCTAAAGCTTGTAAATTTTGTTCCTTTTGCCATGTCATGTAATATGTCCTTCCTTGTATCTTAAATGTTTTGAAATTGTTGTTAGGCCTTGTAGCTTTTATAATTTAATTGTTGGAGAGCTTCTACAGCTAAGCAAGAAGGCCGTTGTACGAGTTATAGTCACGCGTGCAGGTATGAAAATTGTATATTTTTTAATATAATGTATATTTTAACTAGAATTTTAGCTTATATGTTTTGAAATTGCTTTTAGTGGCTTAATATTGTAAGATCTCTTGAAATAAGACCTTCAGGCGGTTGGTCAAATTTTTACAAATAATCTTATCCACAAATTTGCCTAGAGCAATTGACTGAATGTTATAAAAGGTGATGGGGTTAAATGTCTTAGGAATAAAGTCAAAGAAAGTATTTTTAAAATATTAAAGTATTTAACTAGGTCTAAGAAGATTTTTGTACTTTCGACAATTTTTCTTAGTTTGTGAAAGTTGTAAACTAAAGTTTTCATAGCCCGATTTTTGCTTCCTGCAAAGAATGATCATGTCAGATAATATAAGTGAAGAACAAAATAGGGAGACAATTGCTAGATTGTGGTCTAACTTGAAAAGAAAAGGTGATGGAAAATGTTATTGTCCTTGCAAAATTTGCAAGGGCTTAAACTGTAGAAGACTGCTAATCAAAATAGTTAAGAGACATTATAGGGAGATTGGTCACATTGAAGGGGGGCATGACTATCATCCACTGGTAAGTTGTTCATTATATCATTTTAACAATTTATATACATATGAAATCACTTGATGATGAGTTGATGATCATAGTTTATTTATGTTAATCAATTTTATATAGGTTGATCTCCCCGGGGAAGTACATGATATGAACCACAACAATCCGAACAATATGGTTTTCAAAGTAGAGGAACATGGAGATGTGAATATCCAAGGTGAAGATAATGATCCCATGGAAGATGACAACCATGTGCTAGAAAACAAAATTGAAGATGATGGTAAAAATACATTGATCCATTACACATTTAGTCCAAGTGTATCTAGTCATGATGATGATGATAGCCTCGATGTACCTCTACTTGAGAAGGCATACGAGCCCCTATACAAAGACTCCCAAAAAACTCTTCTCTTTCTTGTATTGTTGTTGTTGAACTTGAAGGTTATGAATGGTTTATCCAACATAAAAATGTCACGTATGTTAAGGTATGTCATATATGTCTTTATAGTTAACAAAGGGTGAATAATGTACCACTAATATTGTTTATATTAACAACTTATATTTTTTGTTGTAGATTGATAGGCGAGTTTCTATTACCACCATCAAATATTCTACCTCGCTCATATCAAGAATTATCTGCTGTTGTGAAAGATATTGGAATGGAGTATGAAGCAATATATGCTTGTCCCAATGATCATATTATATATTATAAAGAACATGAATTTGCAACACAATGCCCTTTATGTCATATGAGTAGATATCAAAAAGATCGACTAACAAAAAAGGTGCCTCAAAAGTTTCTTTGTTACATCCCCATCATTCCACAGATGCGACAATTATTCAGTTGTAGTAGCTTGGCTCAATTTATGGAGTATCATGCATGCAATAGAAGTTGAGATGACTTTTTTCAAATCCCTACGGATGGTTTGGCATTTATGCACATAGAGGAAAAGTGGCAACACTTCAAAGAAGAACCTCGTAATCTCAGGCTTTCATTGGCAGCGGATGATGTCAATCCATTTGGAGAGATGAGATCTGTTTACTTGGTGTGGCCTATTTTTGTTATCAACAATAACATTCCTTCTTGGATGTCAATAAAGAGGGAGCACATTATGTTGGCAATGATTGTTCCAGGTATCTTATCATTTGATAGTTATTAATTTACATGTACTTACAAATCTTGCAGTAAAACGGTCACAATAATTATGTAATGTTATTGTTCATTCAAGTAGGTAAATATCAAGTAAAAGATATGAATGTATATATTGAGCCTCTTATCGACGAGTTGGTGGAGTTATGGAATGGTGTCACTATGTATGACATGTCTAGACCAATAGGACAAAGACAATTTTAATTCCATGCAATACTTGCATGGATAATACATGATGCCCCAGGGCTAACACATTTTTGTGGTATGTTATAGTGAATTCAAGTTGCGCACGATAATTCTAATTATAAAAATCAACATATTTAATAATCCAATTATATCATTATCTTGTAGGTCTTCAAACAAAGGGAAAATTTGCATGTCCAGTTTGTGGTCCAAAGATGAAATCTTGTCATTCAAAAAGTTTAGGAAAGCAGGTGTTTGATGAGTGTAGACACTTCCTCCACAGGAATCATAAGTATCAAAGTATGGAAAAACATCTTTTCAATGGGAAAGAAGAGACTACATCAAAGCCACGAAGAATGACACCTCACCTATGGAAGTTGGAATATAATAGAATTCATCATCGAGGTAATGTCATTCCACCTAATGGTTTATGTTTGTAATTTATATATTTCTATTGTGATTTTTGTTTACTAATTGTGTGATTGATGATCGTGAAGGTCATCAAGGCAGTACTGACAACCTTCCAAAGGGACTAAAAATCTATCCCAGACAATTTAGCAGGTTGCCCTACTATGAGCACTTACAAATTGTGCATTTGTTTGATACTATGCATATTGGAAAGAATATAATAGAGACATTATGGAAAATATTGGATGGAAGGCGTGGAAAAGAAAAAATTGTCAAAATTTGTAATGACATTCATGAATCCAATCATGCATTGAAGAATTTCATTCACTCAAATAGCAACAGAGATCAGATTAATATAAGTGCCCTTCCTTGGTTATTAACAAGAGGGACTTCCATAGTGTTCTCACAACACCAACCAAGCATCTTCATAAGATCCCTCTCTTTGATCCAAGCCAACTTCATAACCTATCAGAGTGCACACCAAATCCTTATGCCACCTTAGGTTCTACATCTTTGGAATAATCCCATGAATGTCCCTCAATCCATCCAATGGATTCATCCAAGCAATCGAATCAACAAACTATCAAATGCTCACAATGCCTCAATAGGCACCAAAATTGACTTCACCTTAGCTAGGTGTTTCCCCCACCTCCACACACATCAAACAACTTCAAATATCATGTCCCCAAGGTGACTAATCCCTTAACTCATCAGCTGATACAAAAAACCCAATTTTAGCCCTTCACTAGGCCTACTTCCCTAGTAAGCTTATAATGCGATCCTGATTTAAGTGTTCTCTTGTGTACCTTTTAATGTTTTTAATTTTTATTTGATGCTTATGATGGATGTGATTATGATTATGATGTGATTATGCTCACGATAATTGAATTACATTTGCAGGAAATTGAACCCCTTTCAGGAGCATCCCGCATAGTCTCATGGATCGACAAGTATAAGTCAATACTCCTTATAGACAGTCTATTTAATACACTTATCAATAGTAAGATTGATGTCTTTTGAGATCTCTCCCATTTTCAAGTACCAACGAATAGGTATTTGTAAGAAGTTTCTTCCTTGAGTGAGGGAAATATAGGAATAGAAGAGGAAAGTGAGACATGCAGTTTATCTAGAACAGGGAGATTAACTAAAGGTCAAAGGACTAGAAGGAAATTCAATAAATGCATGAAATTTTTCCTTGCTCAAGGGGGGTCATGTTCTTATGATGATGAGATGAAAGGTGACATCGAGGTGCCCTTGAGGTACCAACATCCACAGAAAAATTGGGTACCCAAGGAACTTCCTCCAATAAACATTAATTTTTGTGTTAACGAGAGTATATATCGCATAGCACCATCATCATTACATGGTTTGGGCCTATTTTCTATGGATGGCATAAAGGTGTCTTACAACAAAGTTTCTAAATTGATGGAGTATGTTGGACCATGTTACGATTACAAAAGTTGGATGCATATTGTTCAATATAAAAAAAGTATGCATAGGTATGCCCTCTCAAAAAATTATATACAATAGCAAGACAATAATCAAAGTAAAAGTGTGGCTATATACATTGATGGAAGGCCAAAAGCAATAGGGAATATTGTTGTTTTATAAATAGTACACAACCTAGGTCAACTATAAAGCAACCCAATTGCATATTTGAGGTGTGTGAGAGAAATCGTGTATTCATCTATGCGATAAAATCAATACATGCAGGGGAAGAGCTTCTTATTGATTACAATTTGAACCGCATAGATACAAATGAGGCTACTATCATGGGGGTGGTACATACTATTAAACCAAGTTCTAAGCAATGACTCCAACATACCATTTAGTCAATAAATTTTTGTCTAACATTTTTATACTTGATCTTTGACACAGGGGCACAATATGGAGCAACCGCCCGGAGGGGATGCTAGCGATGTTCCTAGCTCATCTACACATGAGCAGGTAAAACTCATTGTAATTATGCAAACTAGATAGAAGAAAAATATTTTTTTTTTAATGTTGTTTTCTTCATTGTTTTAGAGTAATTTTGATAATACTAATACTATTGTTGTCACATAGGGCCAGTGGTCAAAGGGAGGGAAAGGAACCTGCAGTCCCTCAGTAGCCCCCCACTAAGGAAGACCCTTTCTATATTGATTTAGTAGAGATCGATGACTAGATCAGTTCGATTAAAAAGGTGCTAAAGAAAATTGGCAGAGAAATTATACATTTGGCAACCATAAAGCCTACTACTCAGGAAATAAAAGATAGGGGATATGAATTGTTGCACACCTCTGAAACCTGTAAAGTAAGTATTAATGAAATTTTTAATTATAACAAGAGTTCAATAATGGTTTTTATGTTATGCTCTTTTATGGCATTAATTAAAATATGGATGTGTTGTCCTTACAGAGTTTTTTGCGTGATTTTGAGCCCCATTCCCATGATGAGGATGTTGCAGGTGGTTCAGGTAGATCACATGTTCCATTCCCCACTTGTGTTTTCCACTGAATATATATAGGAATGATCATAATCATTGACAATACACGCTCGAACAATCCTTTTTTTTAATGCTCTAACAATCTTATCCATGCTAGTCCACGCGTTCTATATTTATGCATGCTCTAACAATTTTATTCTTCAGCTTCAAATCAATTGTATCCTATGATGATGCCGCCTCCATCCAGGACAACCAAAAATCTCTTTTCAACTATTGAGTTGACAACATGCAACTTACAGGCATCGACTATTGCACCATCTACTGGTACACAAATCCCTCTTTTCCTCTCTTATGACAGCAACAAACAATTTTTTTTTTACAACTTTTTAACATCAATTATCATTTGTTCTTTTATACTTCGTGACAAAGACTTATGAAACTTATGAAATTTTTTGCAATAGGAGTTGTGGCATCATTTCCTAGATGTTCCTATGTTCCTAGTACAGGAAGGGTGAAGGATGTCATATTGATCGTCAGTGACGATGAAGGCATTCCATTAAAAGTAGCTAAAGTTCCAGGTGCTTTAAAGTTATTATTATTCTATAGTGATATAGTAGTAATTTAGTTTTTGATCACTCTTCATCGACTAATGATCCCATGATTTTTTTGTAGGGAATGATGTTTTTTGGAGAAAACTTGGTGATGAGTGTTTGTGAATGTTCGAGCCCACCCTGCGTACCTAGTGGAGCATCATATCCTAACTAAAACCCCAAACCACTATTTTGATTTCATATCATTGCTAGAATAGTTTTTCTTTTCATCCATTTCTTGAACTATATTAAAGGTAGCTTCACTTCATTTATGAGTCTAACATGTTTTTTTTTACTTAAAAGGTGGAATAACCAAGACAAACTGTTGAAGGATGATCTTATAGAGAGCATGACCCAACTCTTTGGACCTTGTGCATTCAAGAAGAACAAGCTCCTTGAAAAATCTAGTTTATGTTTGAAGTATATTAGGGACTAGTATAGAAAAAAATTACAAGATAACCCCAGGTATGAGCATTTGCCCTATGTTCCTGAGGCTGAGTGGCAGGCTCTGATTTTGGATGGAAAGTATAAAGCTAACAAGAAAAATAATATTACACTAGTAGAGAGTACAACAATGCATGTGATATTGTTGAGAATGTAATTATGTACTAATTAACCTCTATATTTATACTATCTAACATATTTCAAACTTTTCATAGATTTCCTGACACATCAAAGGCAACAAAGGCAAGACTAGAAAAGCATGGGACACCCAAGCTCGACTCTGGTGGTTTTTTGAAACTTCAAGCACGAGTTGTAAGTATTAGTAAATGAAAAATTGTATCAATTTTTTTATATATTGTGATGGGAAATGCTAGGATAGAGTAGCTTGTCTATGCTCCTGATCCTCAACTTGGATCTCAGTGTTCCTCCACACCAATATATGATGCAAAGTAGCATGCTTTGGAAGCACCAACAAAATCCTAGCACCTTGGAACAACTAAGAAATTCAAGTTATCACCCCAATCCTCTGTTCTCCATAAGAAAATTCAAGGCTTGATTCACCTTCAAACAAGGAACTAATCTGCTGTTACAACTGATCCTTTAATTCATGGACCCAACTCATCACATAAGGTTGCATACTAGTTACTTCTCATGTGTACCATTCAAGGCCTCATACACCCAACCTTGACGCCAAGTGTTTTGGACAACTCCAACCATCTAACATAAATGGAAACCAAGAGAAACATCAACACAACCCAAAACAAATCAGGTCTAAGGAAAACTTGTTGTTACCAGTCACAGGGCAGATTGCAGCACTTAACCTTTATTCTACATACCCAACCAAGAGTGCAATTGGATCCTCTAGGACTCTCAAACACCAAAGATAGTTTAGAACAACTCCAACATGACCAAAATAAGGTGTAACAAGGGTTGGAAACCCTGCTAACTATTTACCATTTCCTTTTGATATTTTAACTACCCTCCATTGGTTGATGAAACAATGCAAGTAAAATTCACCATACCATGAAAAAATACAGGGCTCAGAGTTCAAGAGATGCCTTACAAAAGAGGAAAAGATAATTGGCTTCCAACAAGGCTATAGAGTCATGGTTGAATGGCTACAAGCTAAAATTAGTGTGGAAGGTTCTAATAATGATGCATCTGAGCCATAGGTAAAGAAGCTTAATGAAATTTATTTCAAATTGAATACTTTACCAATTAGTCTGGGTAAAAGCATAGATCTATGTCACCGTTTGTGATACAAAAACCTGTTTTGGTCAAATCTCATTTCTCTATCAAAACTCAATTTTAAAAAAAAACTAAAAATACCCTTTTATAGATTTCAGATTCAATATCATCATTATATAAATTTTTGAGTGTTTTGATTAGTTATAATATGCTATAATCTAAAAATATTATAAGTCGATATTTCAACATTTCAAAAGATGCTCTCTCAAAAAATGAAAAAAAATAGTAAATCATATCAAAAAAATTAAAAAAATATATTTATCACTAGAGGAGAGAATCCTCTTCATGAATATGTAATTTTTTTTCAAGAAGGTATAGATTTGATAGGGAAGTTTTGACGGGAGGAAAAATTTGTTGGATTCTGGCAAGGTCGAACTTGAGTACTTATAACAAAGAAAATATACACCAAAAATAATTATTTCTTTTTTTGTGCACTAGCTATACATGTCATCTATAAAATATTTTCAAATCATAACAAAAAAAGATGATTTGCACATACTTGTTTGACGGGAACTACATCCTATATTTTTTACAGTTAAAAAAAGGACTTCAAAATAAAATAAAATGAATAAATTCTTAGTCAAAAAAATAATAAAAATTATAGGCATAAAATTCATACAATTCTACACATTTCATCAGTTTACATCATCTTCATATTTTAAACGCAAATACCATTTTTTTTGTCATTAATGTTGAACTGTCACATTCTGATATCACTTTTCTTTATAAAAGGTGACACAAGGCTATAGAGTCGTGGTTGAATGGCTACAAGCTAAAATTAGTGTGGAAGGTTCTAATAATGATGCATCTGAGCCATAGGTAAAGAAGCTTAATGAAATTTATTTCAAATTGAATACTTTACCAATTAGTCTATTTGATGTTAAGTTCCAATATAAAGTGAGTATATCTATTTTAAGCAAGCAATGATAACAATGTGTAGGATGTTGGAATGCAGCCTAACAATCCTTCTACACAATCTATGGATGCTGAAGGTTCACATGATGTGCATCCCAGTGGTGGACGTATACATTTGCTATTAAATTTTTATATGTAATTGCAATTGGTGTTTGGATTAACGTAACATTTTGTATAGCAGTTGTAGAGGATTGAGGGGTTGATGTTCTTGAGCGTGTTGACATTAAGTCTAGAAAAAATGATGTGGTCAAATCAGGTAAAGAGCCCCATAGTTATGTTATTTAAAATAATTAAATACTTGTAAAAATTATAATAAATTATTTTTAATTTAACTCTTTTATTTTTTATTGTAGAGGACCCTCCTTTGCAACAGCATAGGAATTTGAGATCATCAAGAATAGAGAACAGAACAACTGATGAGGGGGGAATTGATGATGACACTGATGCTCCTCTTAGAGCTTACATAGAAAAAAGAAATAGAAAGAAAAAAAAGAAATGACTGAATTTTATGTTTCAATGAATTTAATTATGTGCTAATGAATGTTCATGAAATATGTGTTAATGCAAAATATTGATGAATGTTGCATGGTAACAAATCTAATGTGTTAATGAATGTTACCATGTGATATTGATTGAATGTTACATTTTATTAATGGTTGAAAGAATGAATGAATGTTAGATGTTAACAAGGAATGTAGAGTGATGTTAGGGGGAGGGGGGTGGGGCCAAATGAGCTTCCACCTTCACGTGGTTGGCCCTGTTTAGTAGAGAATATTAAACTATTCTCGAAACAAAGTGAAGCTCAATAAGATACTAAATATTTCTCTATTTTGTCTTGTGTTTAGACTATTGTCCTATGCATCTAAGACTTCATTCTTTGAATTGTCATGAAGTCCTAAACTTGTAGCTTTTTTATTGCATCCTTGGATCTCAGCACTATCTTGGGACTGTGTTATCACCAATGATACAACAGTCGACATTCATGAGAGAGATCTAATGCACAATCCCTAGATAGAAACATAATAAGATCTTCTAGCCTATTAGGAAAGCTTCCTCATGGATCCATGGAAGAAATTGATCATGCTGAAATTCCCATAGTTTGGTTACCTAAAGACAGTTATAACTGAACATTCATGACAGGCAGAAAAGGAATGTGAAAGAAGCTTTGGGATTGAATATTCTATGTAAAGTAAATGCCTGAAAGGAATGCTTTGAACCTCAACAAGATCAACAAACATTTCGTGACTATTCTGATAATTATCCAAATATGTACGGAAGCTTTAGAAAACATTAAATGATGGATAGGACTGATGAAAAGCATCACAAGAAGGGAAAAAAATGAGGCTCTTTGAACAACATATAAAGCTACATGACTTTGAATAGAAAATGATGTTGATGTAGAATAAAAGTCTCAAGATGCATTCTATATGTCCTGATTGGAATAAATTTTGTACTCCCAGTATTAAATGGTTTAGGATCTTTTAGAGTGTATTCTGAGATAAAACACAGAAGTGTATCAGAGAAGGAAAATAATTACAATTGCCCAGGACATGAACTTTACAATCTTGTTTAGACATATGTCTACAATGATATACCCAAATGCCTCAAAAAGAACTCCCAAAAATGTCACTAAACAGTAGATGATCTACAACTTAGAAGCATAGATGATATCACATTTGTTTCATTTATTCATAGATGCTCTTATATAAAAGCTAGAATAAGGGAACAATCCTTAACATGTGGTCTCTTCCCTTGAGTACAAAGGTGCTATATAAATTCAACAGTTCCAAGGTAACTACTATTAACAACTATAGTTCTTTTCATGTAATTATGAGAAGCTAATGATATATAAATTATGCTATCTACAAACAAGTCCTGTATGTAACAATTGTACTTATTCAACATGCATTATATTTGAAATTTTGATATGTTTCTAGTATTTCTACCATTAAATAGAAATCTAAGAGATACGATTAGTGTTGATTATGTGTTTTTAATTGTATTTTTTAACATTCAAAGTTTCCTGATGTTGCCATATGGAATGTGATGTGCAGGTTGGGGCTTGTTGCAACTATAAAGGTATCTAGTTTTAATCTTTCCATCTTGAGCTTTCATTGCATAAACATATTACAAACATTTGTAATTATGTTGTTTTAAGGAATTTATACTACGCTATCTTGCAAACCCCTATTTCAATAAGCCTTTATTAAATGCTAATGTTTCTTAGTTTAAAATAGTGTTAAAAATAGTAGGTTGACTTCGAGTTTATTAAGCATTATAGTTTTGTATTTATGTATATCTATATTGTGCTTTTCTCTTTCTGACTGCTTCTTTGCTTTCTGTCTGTATTCAATGTTGTTGCAAATTTTAGTATTCGTAATGTCCTATTCAAGATTCCTACTTCAAAGTTATCTTTATACAGTCTAAATGTGTGCCTATACCCCACCGATTTTTGACCAATTGTCTTATTCATCTTAAACTTTTATTAACTATTGATTATAATGAAGCAAACAGATATATGAAAGATAAACTCATCAAGTCCATGTTTTATTTATTTAAAATGATATTTCTAAGAGGAAGCTTGGTAGACATTGGTAGAGAAGATAAAGTGTGGTAACCTCTAGAATGATATATAACTATTATTATTTCTACTTTGTGCTATCCAAATAAAAAAGAATGCCACACACTAGATTTTACTTCCAAAGCGAAGATACAAAATCATATGTTATCTAATAATTACCAATTGGTAAAACTAAAAGCCATTTGAATGAGAAATAGTATGGGACAGATTGTTAAAGACACATAGCGACATGAACATGGGCTTAGCTCTTGAGATGCCTCCAAAGGGAAAGATTAATATTAAGTTATTTTCATCACACAAACACGCAGGCACACTCTAATTAGTAGCCATTCCTAGCTCCTCAGAATCCTATAAATTCTTTTCATGTCCCTATAGTGGATAAGATTTGATGAAATACTGTAATTTGGAGTTGAATTAAATATCAAATTTCTTTGGATACCTGCAACTGGATTGCTTTTTTGGGTCACATTTTAAATTGACACATGCTTAAGAAAAAATAACTTCCATCAGGCCTAAACAAAAACCAGAATCTAATTACCAAAATTGTAAAAGTCATCTAAAAGAAGCCAACAATTTTTTTTATTTTTTTTTACTTTGTATCTGTTGCAATTGCGACGTCAACCACAAGCATTGCGACAGGGTTTTTGTAACACCAAAGCCCACTGCCATCGCAATTACCAGGGTTTTTGTCACAATTGTGATGTCAGCCACAAGCATTGCGACAAGCTTGCTGTAGCGGTGACGCCCAACTGTCGTCGCAATTTCCAAGGTGTCCATCGCAATTGTGATGTCAAACACAAGCATTGCGACGGGGTTGGTGTCACAATAAAGTGGTTGCATGGTGATGGATATGCATTGTAATTGTCATGAAAGAGGATAGACGTCGTAATCTACAATGAAAAAAAATGACGTCTATTATTGTCACAATGGCGACACATTGCTATCGTAATTACGACACATAGCCGTCACAAATCAATGCCAAATGTATTAGTGTGGATCTAACATGGATCATATTAAGGGGATAAAATGCCAGTTAGCACATGCATTTTCTATGAAGGATTTGGGGTAGAAAAACAAATCCTTGGTATGAAGATTTGTAGAGATAGGAAGAACAGAACATTGACACTATCTTAGGTTGATTATGTGGAGAAGGTGTTACAACATTTCTCTATGGAGAATGCTAAAGCTATTAGCACACCTTTACTTAGTCATTTGAAGTTGACTAAGGAGATGTGTCCTAAGACACAGGAAGAGGAGGATGAGATGTCCAAGGTACACTATGCTTCAACTGTAGGAAGTTTGATATATGCTATGGTATGTACCAGGCCAGATATTGTACATGTTGTGGGAGTTGTTAGCAGGTATATGAGTCATCTAGGAATTGAGGATTGGAATGTAGTCAAATGGATTCTTAGATATTTGAGAGGTACATCCAATAAGTGTTTACACTTTGGCGGCTCTACTACTGATTTATAGGATTATGCTAACTTGGATTTGGCAGGGGATATTGATACCAGGTGGAGTACTATAGGTTATGTCTTTACTATTGTTGGGGCAGCCGTAAGCTAGGTTTCTAGGTTATAGAAGATTAATGCTCTATCCACTACAGAGGTAGAGTATGTTGCTACTACAAAGGCAGACAAGGAGATGATATGGCTTTAGTTCTTCTTGGAAGAATTGGGACATCCTCAGAAGGATAGTTATTTGTTCATAGATAGTCAGAGTGTCATTCATCTTGCAAAGAATTCAGCTCTGCATTCTAAGACCAAACACATATAGTTGTGGTACCATTTCATTCGGTTATTTTTGGAGGATGGACAGTTAAAGCTAGAGAAGATACATACAAATGACAATCCAACAAATATGTTGACAAAGGTCATAACAAGGGAGAAGTTGAACTCCTCTTCAGCTTCGGTTGGTCTTCTAGACTGAATATGAATAAAAGAACAACAAAGTCCAGGGTGGTTTGATCTAGTTGGAGCCACATGTGGTAGCGATATTGCTACAGGATCAGTCTCCAAGTGGGAGATTATTGTTTAGTGCAGAGTCTGATCAATCCCCGATTGGGTGATTGTTACATTTGGTGACTAATCAGGAAAGTACTGTACATACTTCATAAATTCTTTGGGGTTTAGGGCATTGCCCCAAAAAAAAAAAATTTGGGTCGTAGCTGGCATAAAATACTTGTATAAAAGGGTTTAGGGTTACGTATTTTACATTATGTTGTGATGCAAAATTGCTTCTTGCGGTGGTATTGAGTTGTAAGGGATTATGGATTGTAATCAAGTTGTAATCACTGGATTGTAATAAGATCGGACTTGTTGTTTGGTGGACATAGCCCAAGGATTGGGTGAACCACATTAAATCTTGGTACCTTGTGTTCTTTTCTATGTGATCTATTATTTTATGTTATTGGTTATATTTACATGTAATTGTTATTTCTGTTTGTGGTTTGATCCTAACATGTAGGAGGCCTAATTGGGGCTCATAGGGCTACAAGTCCTAATAGAGTAGGATTATGTTTTTGAAGGCTAAGACTTTGAAAGATGGTACAAAATGGTTTAAAATGATTGTGAGGGTGATCAAAACACTCATTTTCCTTGTTGGTAACCTTTGGTGAGTTTGTTTACTTGTTAAGCACAAAGTTGCATATTTGAGGTTTGAAGGGTTAGGAGATTAATTTGAATTGATAGGTGAGTTTCTAGATTGGAGAGGACTAGGAAGAGATCCTCTAAAGTAGGGTATCAAGAAAGGACCCTAGGAAGGCTAAGAAAAAGCCTTGGATAGAGAAAGAAGGCTCTAGTTGTGAGAAACTCCCCATCAGATCTTTGTATATATACATACATGCATAAATAGACACATATATGTGTGTGTGTATTTATACACATACATATACATAAAGAGAAGCTTCTCTATATATACATACATACATAGAAACACATATATGTGTGTGTATGTATATATACACATACATATACATAAAGAGAAGCTTCTCTAATCACTTGCTTGGGGGAATATAAAGAGATACATATTTAGAAGGAAAATAAATGAACATTTACATAGGTACCTCTTCTCCCCTTGAATAAAATCATAGAGCAAGGGCACGAAGATCACAAGGGCATGGCATGGCAATGAAATTGCAGAGCAAGGGCATGGAGATCACAAGTGCATGACAACAAAATGAAGAGATCACAAGGACACATCAATGAAATGCAATGATCACATGGGCATGACAATGAAATCCTAATTGTAACATATTTCCACAATCCATGATATTCTATTTCTGCTTCTAGGTGAGATTGTGTGTGAGTTTATCAACATCTCACCCAGAAGCAAAAATAGAATGAAATCTTAGATCACCACTAATCTCCACCAAGGGCATGACAAAAAAATGTAGAGATCATAAGGGCATAGAAACAAAATGCAATTATCACAAGCATATGGCAATGAAATCTCCACCAACATTTAGAGCTCAGAGCTCTGCACCCTCTTTTGCATGCAACTCTTCACAATTGATCAAAAAAAATGGGGAATGATTTTTATTTTTATTTTTTGTTTATACTCATGTAGGCATCACAATTGTGACACAAATTTTGGTATTGTGATGACATCAAGGACAATTGCAAAAAAACATAAAAATCCACAAATTACTCTATCATCGTAATTTGACCCCAAATGTTGTAGTGAGAACTTAAGTGTATTTAAGACTTTCAGTTTGAAGATAGAAAAACCTATGGTTGAGGTTCTTATTATTAAAAGATAATTATCTGATCTTGTGATTAAGAGCAGGGGAAGAAGAAAAAAATTCCTAATAAGATGAAGCCTTGCAAAAAGTACGATTCATTTGACCCTAGTAGTTGTAGTAGCAAGAGAAGAGTTGGTATTTCTGATGATACAGTTGGTTGTAGCAGTAAGTTTGGACAAACTTCTACAATGATTAAGGATTTTTTTATTAAGAATGTGCATGGAATTTATGTTTTTAATTTCTTCAAATGTTAATAATTCCTTATGGAACATCTTGTTTTTGAAACCTCAGGTGTCTATTGTAGGTGAATCCTTGGGCTATATTACCTTAAGCCCTACTTATAGAATCCCCTTAGGAGAATTCATAGAGTCATGGCTCACTTTGATCAAGATTCCTCTTCTCCTCTCTTTAGGAACGTTAGTGATCCTATGATTTCTCATTACCCTAATCCTTCTATGGAGCTTGACTCTTCTCATTCATCTCATGATGAGGATGAGGCTTTGAGGGTTCCTCCTACACAAGTTCATAAGATTTCTACTAAGATTGATAAAATGTATCATTGACTTCTTCAAGGTAATCAAAATACCGATACTATGGCTTTTTTTATGCTCTTACGAAAGTGATCTATAATGATCAACATGGATATGTTGCCCGGTCTTACTCACCTTGTCCACACTTATGTTAAGCCTTCAACTCAAGCTGCATCTAAAATAGGAATGGCTTCACATATCACTAGTTTTTAATCTACCTTGTCTCTTCCCAAACATAACTCTAGAATTCCTTCCTATGTTGCTTCTATTGTGACTACTTATATTCAACCATTTAATCCAATTATTAGTAGTCTTACTATTTCTTCTCTACCTGTGAGTGTCCCACCTACTTCATTTCCTATCTCACAACCTTCATACAATAGTGTTCACTTATCCTAATCCTCCTACTATGGTTCCTAATGTCCCACCTATAGCACCTTCTATTCTAGCTAATTTTTACACTCTTCCTAGTGTGTTGAATTTTTCATTGCCACCTATTTCCTCTATTGATTCCACTATCATTAGTATTTCTCAAATTGTTTCTTCCTTGTAACAACAACTTGCTTCCATTACTCAATCCAAGTTTAATGTGCCTACATGTGATATGGGTAGTCCTGCACAAGAATAATGTAGACTGGCAAAATGGGAAAAGTTTGACAAATTTTTTACAAAAACATAATATAGCAGATATTTTTAGAAAGAAACAAGCCATAACCTAGTTAAATTAATCCAGTTGTTGATTAGTTGGGGTGATTACAAATTCCTATAGAACTATCATCGGATTACATACAACAAAATGAACAATCAATTGTTCCCAACTAGCAGGATCAAATATAGTTTTCTAAGGTGATAAATTTGCATATGTAGATATATGTATGTATGTATTTATGTATGTATGTATGTATGTATGCATGTATGTATATGTATGTATGTATGTATATGTGTATGTGTATGTGTATGTATGTATATATAGATATGTGTATGTGTATGTATGTATGTATATATATATATGTATGTATGTATGTATGTATGTATGTATGTATGTATATTGTTGATCTCATATTGGTTTTGACAAGTGAGTGTCAACACACTTAAACCATTTACTTAGTTCATGTTGAACTAGTAATACATGCCAAGAACAACATGCAAATATTAGACCATGCCAAGTTGTAATGAGTGTCGAGTCACTCATGTGCCGAATCACTCAAGTGCTGAGTAGATAGACCATGCTGAGTGAACTCAAAGGTCGAGTAAATAGTGCATGTCGAGTAGTTTAGATGTCGAGTCAAAAGCAAAAATACAATATATGCTGAGCATTAGAGACTTCATATGCTAAGTGAAATAGTTTGGACATATTTGTTTGTAATGTCACAAATAACTAGGTAAACCATTTTCAAGCCAACTTAAGGATAGATTATGATATTTTGGAGATAAGGATGAATCTATATGTGGCTTACCTAAGTAATTGCATGTAGCCAATCAAAAAATGTGAAGGTCTAAGTGGAAAAATGTATGAATCTTAGCCGTAGATTCATACCTAACCCTAAGCCACTGGAGTCTTCTTAAGGAGGACAAAGCCCTTAATTTTTAATGATGATGAGAATAGTGTACAAGGGGTGAATGATCAAATTGGAAGAGAAAAAAAGATAGTTTGTAGAGCATTCAAGGTGACTTAACAATAAGAGTGAATTGTAGAATCAATTAAGTGAAGAATAGAGGATAGAGAAGGATACAACACTAATACATCAAATCATGAAGGATCAATCAGAGATTGTATAGAGGTGATTTGTTATCAGGAAAGCAAGTGCCAACCATAGGATCTATGCTGAGACATTTTAATAGGTGATTTTAGTCAAATCTCTTAACAAAGTAGTCCTAACAAATTGTATGAAATCCTTTGGCAGGGTGCTTACTTAATTATAAGTTAAATTCCTCTAACCAGGCACACTTTTAACAGGGTGTTGAAATTCTTTGACAAGGTGAGACTTAATATTCTTTGTAAGCCTTTAATAGGGCAAGCCTTTCACATGGTAGACCATGATTCATGGTCAAACCATTGTAACCTTCATTGGATACACTTTGTTTCTATAGTAGTGAAGATTTGTGGGTGTTATCCCCACCCTAGTTTTACCTTCTCACTTGGAGAGTTTCTGGGTAATCATATCTGGTGTTATGTGTGTGTTTGATTACATGTTATTTCAATTTATTAATGCATGTGATATATGAATGGTGAAAGTTTTATGGGTCCAAGTTTAAACTCCTGATTCACCCCCCCTCCCCCAGAAGTTTACTCTCTTCCCACTTGTAATTCTAAAAATTGGTATCAAATCCAAGTTCTCTGATAGAGAAGCTTTGTAGCTTAGAGGAAAGATCTTGATATTGAAGTCTACAAGCTAGGAAAGACTATTGAAAACTAGGAGATTGAAATACATCTCATAGTACATCAACTAAATGAGGCAAGAGAGGAACTTAAGAAATCCTTGAAGAGAAGGAAAGAGATTTTTATTATAGAGAATGACACACTATACGAAGAGATAGACACCACCAAGCTATTTTTAGATGGTAACTCTAGTGAATTTGATGTAGTAGTTGTAGATCTAATGGAAAAGAATAGAGTTCAAGCTAAGGAAATTAGAAAACTCAAGCTAGAGCAAGGATCACAAGATATACTACTATGTGAGGTGACTGAACAAAAGAAGAAAGCCATGGAAGACAAAGTCATGATTGAAGAAGACAAAAGAAATCTAGCAAAAAGATTCAAAGAAAAGTCAATAGAGCTAACTAAGATCTCCAACATACAATTAGATACTCTAAGTCAAATGATGAATGCCAACTATGAACTATCAAGGACATTGAGATAACCATATTGAATTTGTAGAATGAACAATTTCAAAATGACCTGAAAAGAGAAAAGCAATTTGTTGAAAGTTTCAACAAGCCAAATGAAGCCATCAAATACTTTGAGCAATTATTGAGATCTCCTAGATCCAAAAAAGATACATCAGGATTGGGCTACACAAGCACTGAAGAAGGAGAATAACCCAAAGTCGCTGAAGAAAGGAATATCAAAGGTAAGAACTCAAAACCTACTTATCATAATTGTGGTAAGAAAGGACATATTTCTAATGTGTGTAGAAGAAACAATACAAATTAGAATATCAAGCCTAAGAACATGACTCATTGTCATAAATGCAACAAACAAGTTCATCAAGCACATGAATGTAGAACCGGGACCATGCATAAACAAAAATTTGAAGGATATTGCTACAACTATCAGAAGTATGGACATAGAGCCTTTGAATGTAAATCCAAATCCATGTGGTCATCAAACAAGCCAGCAAAGGTAAGAAGCTATGGAAACCTTTATAATTGGGATTAGAATACAAGATATAGCTATCACTATTGTCAAGAAAATGAACATGTTCTTGAGAATTGTATTAGAACACACTTCAGTGGTAACTACAAAAGATGGTTGAGTCAAACTACATGTTTTAGCTGTTTAAGAACCGGTCATATCAGCAAGCATTATCCAACTAGGTCAAAGGTAAAAAGTTGTGAATTTGATAAAGGTAAAGGAAAGGAAGATATTGAACACATCAAAGATGAGATGAACAAGACATGGAAAAAGAAGGATGCTTGTAGCACATCAAATGCAAAAGGGATCACTTCACCCAATGGGTCAAGTGATCACACCACATCAAATTAAATAAATAAGAGGTATGTGGGACTGATATTCAAGTGTAATATCATATGTTAGTTCCAAAAAGGAGATAGTACTAAAAATATTTCATTAGCATGACTAAAGATGCAAGATATTGAAAATTCAAGTTAAATTTTCAAAGTTTTCATGATGTTGCCAAGTGTGAAATGTTTTCTTTGTATACCAAGTGGAATGGTAGTTGATGTCGAGCTATAGGACTATCTAGTTGATGTCAAGCCTATAGCAGTTGCTGAGTGATGGGAATATCTATAGATGTTGAATGATTCTAAAATTGAGTTGATGTCGAGTTTACAGCTATACAAGCACTAAGTATTAAATGCAAGGGTTTTTCAAAGGATATATGATTGATTTCACTCATTATTCATCATTTTAAATACAAGCAAAGAAAAATTAGAGTGAAAGGAAATTTAGAAACTTGTTCACATCATTTGCAAAGAATTTGACAATGATCTCACACTAGCTCTTTGGATTTCACAAGGTATTTATCACAAGTTGAGCTATACAGTTTTACTTTGCATAAACCTTAGTTTGATAAATGGCATCTAACTCAAAGAATGTAGAAGGGAAAGAGGTTTTAAATTTTTATCTTGTTAGTAACAAAGTTAAAAAAACCTATATTTAAGGCCATTCCTAACATAGCTTACAAACAAGATCCTTCTGGCACTTTATTAATGATCCTACCGAATGTCATAATGGTGCAAGATCTAAGATGTTATAATTGCAAAATTGGTAGCATTGGGACTTAGAAATCAAAGAAGCATATGAAAAGTTGTGTGAAAATGATATTTTGAAGAAAGAGTATAAAATTGTTGAGAAGAAGGGTTTGACTCGTGCCCTAGATTTTCCTAGTGTATTTAAAACTGAATGGATTAGAATTGTGTTGAGCTGAATACATGATGGATCCTTATGGCTGGAGGGTGTACCAATTAAGATTACCAAAAGAATAATTCATAGGGTTACTGGCTACCCAACCCTAGATAAGCCCAAGACTCTGAGGAGTGATTCCAAGAAAGCAATAGAGAAAAACACTAGAGAAAAATGGAATAAAAGGGGGATGACAATAGATACTATTGTTGATCCATTGATAAACTTTCTTGTTAGGCTAATCTCTCACAAATTCTATCAATCTAGTAGATTGAGTCATGTACCCTGTATTGCAGTGGGTGTTAGCTACAAAATTGTGAAGAAAGATCATATTTATGATCTAGCTGAGCTTCAACTACAACAATTGATGGAAAATCTTGGAGCAATTAGAAAGACCACAAATGCTCGGTGTAAATTTGGTTCAATACTTGTTTGTATATTATTTTATGTGAAAAATTAATTTCCTTTCTTTAGTGCTATAAATTGGAAAACAAACACGTCAATAGCAGTGCAGATCAATGAGTTTATTGAACAGATGGGAGAAAATTTTGAATCATTAATGACAAGTTATTTTGAAGATTTCAAGAAGTCAATGAAGGATTTGGTTGAGCAACATTACAATGATATATGTTTTTTGGTTGATGCTGATTACACCTTTGTACAAGTTGCCATACCAAGGGTTAGATCGTTAAGGCTACTTGGGTATGAGATTAATGTTGATGAAGCTTCAACAACCATCACATCACTCCTAGTAGAGGAGATTGACAAAAATACAAAGATGTTTGGCAACTATGAAATGGTAAAATCAAATCTTACCATGGAGTTGAAAACTGCCTCTACACTTAAGAAGAAAGATAAGCTAATAAAGAAGCTTAAAGTTGAATTTGGTGAAGGTACAGATGAGAAAGAAGATGAAGGAGAAGAAGAGGATGAAGAGGAAGAGCAAGAGAAAACTCAAGAACCTCTTGCATTGACTCAAGGCATGGGAGAGGATAAAGAAGAGGATGAAATAGAAGGTGTTGAGGAAGAAGAAGTTGAGCATTGCCGAGCCAAAGAAGAGAAAAGCTAAGACACAACTAGTGGCTAAGACAAAGAAAATTTCTAAACCTAGCTAAGCCTAGCCAAGTGCACCTACCACTAGAGTTAGCACATAAGCTACAACATAGAAGGCCAAGGAGAAGTCCAAAAAAATAGAGCAAGGTGGCCTAGTGCAAAATAAAACATGTTGCATAGCCATATTCAGATGAAGAAAGGACTAAATTAGATGATATAAGACAATTCAAAGTGGTAAGTCACAAACCACTCTATGATATTGAAAATTTATATGAAAATGTCAAAAATAATGCAGATTTTTTTGGTTTAAAGCATATTGATTTTGAGAAATGTGAGAAAGAAGAATAGAAGCTAGTGGAAGAAGCCCTATATGCAATGATGTCTAAATTTAAGACAACCCCATTAGAATTTTCTAACTTAGTAACCAAAAAACTATATGACTTAGTTGAGCAAAAATGGCATTATTGTTTAAGTTTTGAAAAACAAATAAGGGAATCGCTTGAGCCCAAGTAATGCCAGAACTAAAAAAAGGGAAGATTGCTAAGGCTACTAAGAAATATGGAGTGAGGTTTACACCTAAATATAGAGCCTTCAGCATACTTCAAAAAAAAATTGAAGATGTGGTTAAGAAATCTACCCAAATATGGAAACTTATCTATGGGTTGGCCGCTATAAAAAAAGAAGTTAATCCTTCTAAAGGTAAACTTGATGACAAAGAGGATTATAGTGATGATGATGATAAAGAAAAGGATGATAAGGAAGATGATACAGTGAGGAAGGAAATTGAAAAAAAATTGATGACAAGGCAACAATTGAATGATAGCAAGATAAATAGAGTGTGCAGGACACACAAGTGTCGAGTGTTAGTCCCCATATGACACAATCAAGTCTACTGAAACCATTATTGTAAAGGATGTCTCTGATCTTTTAGCTTAGAACATCAATTCCTTGACTATAGAAGACTTGAATAAAATATTGGACCAATCTACATAGTAGGCCAAGTTATGTGATAATCCAGTTTTGGTCAATATAGATGAGCTCCAAAAGGTAGTAATTGATGTTACAAGGGACAAGGTGAATCCACAAGAACCACCTTCTACCATCCCTTTAGTTACTCAAGTACAAAATTTGACCCAAACAATAGTATATACATCTACTGATGTTGATACATTTGTTAAAGTTGACACAGTTGAGCATAGGCAGACTGGAGAAGAAGAAAAAGACATTACTACTTAATAGCAAGAAGTAGGATAGATAGAGTCCTCTATACCTAAAGCACAAGGACCAGGTGCTAGTCATGTCATTGTAATAGACAAGAGCATATCTAAAGAAAGTGAGCAAACACCTAAGGTAAAGGAGCAAGAAGCCATCCAGGCATTGGTAACTCTACCTACCTTTGGCACTTCTCCTACAAAAGTTCTTCAGAAGCCAAGCACCGAAGCTATACCATTGCAAATCTCAGTGCCAGGCTCTAGCTCTTCAAAAGTTGAAAAGGTAATTCACTATGGAGATATCACTCTAGATGAAGAGATAGTTATTTCAAAATTTGATTATGATACAATGACACTAGACCAAAATAAGCTTTAGAGAAGAAAAAGCATCAAGAAATGCTTAGGAGAGAACATAGGCAGAGGAAACCACTTCAAGACATTAAGGAAATCTTTTTGGATGCATTTAGTCTACAAACTACTAAAAAGACCAAGCCACTAATAGAACAAATGTTAGATATAGTGGAAAAGTTCAATAATGAAGACATTGATACTAATGCTAAACTCTTAGAATGGTCTAAAAAGAAATTCTAGAGCAAGGTAAATGAAAAGATATATAATGATATAGCACTCACTCAAGTTTCATTGGCAATAAAGGTTGAGGATGTGAAGAAGGTACTTGAGAATATATTCTCATTGTACACCAAATTGTGTGACTCTACACTCTTCACCCAAGAGATCAGACACCATATTATGATCTTAGAGAGAAATCTCAACATATCAGGTACAAGGTTACCTCAAAACCCTGCTTAGAGTGAGAAGCATATTCATACACTGCTTTAGATACAAAGTCAATTAGTTGTGTTAACAGTTGAAGAGGCTAACATAAGAGCCAAATTGACATGTATATAGGTGTCCCTCACCCCATACATGGAAATATTGCACAAGGAACTAGGTTATGTAGAAACTCTACTGAAGAAAAACCCTAATCTTTCTACCTTAGATGGCCTAGTACACCTTGCTGCCAAGCTTGCTATTTAGATTAAGTCATTGGATGTTGCATGCGACAACTAGGATGTAGCTCTTAAAATCATAATGAAAGTCCATAAATCATTTTTGGACAAACACACTATATGTAACCATAACAAACAGAAAAATGAGAATTGCAATTGCATGCAGCCAATCAGAAAATGAAAAGGTCTAAGAAAAAAAATGGATGAATCTTAGCTATAGATTCATACCTAACCCTAAGCCACCAGAGTCTTCTTAAGGAGAATGAAGCCCTAGATTTTTAATGATGATGAGAACAATGTACAAGGGGTGAATGATCAAATTGAAAGAGCAAACAAGACAGTTTGTAGAGCATTCAAAGTGACTTAGCAATAAGAGTGAATTGCAAATTCAGATAAATGAAGAATAGAGGATAGAGAAGGATACATCAGATCATGAAGGATCAATCAAAGATTGTATAGAGGTGGTTTTTTATCAGGAAAGAAAGTGCAAACCATAGGATCTATGCTAAGACATTTTAATGGGTGATTTCAGTTAAATCTCTTAGCAAAGTAATCCTAACAGACTGTATGAAATCCTTTGATAGGGTGCTTACTTAATTGTAAGTTAAAGTCCTCTAACCAGCCACAGTTCTATTAGGTTGTTGAAATCCTCTAACAAGCTGGGACTTAACAGTCTTTGTAATCCTTTAATAGAGCAAGCCTTTCATAGGATAGACCATGATTCATGGTCAAGCCATTGTAACCTTCATTGGATACACTTTATTGCTACAGTAGTGAAGATTTGTGGGTGTCATCCCCACCCCAGTTTTACCTTCTCACTTGGAGGGTTTTTGGGTAATCAGCTCTAGTGTTATGTGTGTGTTTGATTACATGCTCACATGATTGATGTATATGCTTTACATGTTATTTCAGTATGGTGAAAGTTTTATGGGTCCAAGTTTAAACTCCTAATTCACCCTGTCCTCCTCTCATATGTTTACTCTCTTCCCACTTGTAATTCCAACATATATATAGGTATGTATGCATGCATATATATACATATATACATATGTGTGTGTGTGTGTGTGTGTGTGTGTGTGTGTGTGTGTGTGTGTGTGTGTACATATACACACACATGTATGCATCTATGTATTTATATATGTGTATATAGAGAGATCATGTCGATTGTGGAGATCAATGGAGATCTAAGATTCTGATGCCATGCCCTTGTGATCATTGTATTTTGTTGGCATGCCCTTGTGATATTTGCATCTCATTGTCGTGCCCTTTTGATCTCTACCCTTTTGATCTCTATCTATGTATTTATGTATGTATGTGTGTGTGTGTGTATATATATATATATATATATATATATATATATATATATATATATATATATATATGTATGTATGTATGTATGTATGTATGTATGTATGTATGTATGTATGTATGTATGTATGTATATACATACATATATATATATATATATATATATATATATATATGTATGTATGTATATGTATATGTATACATATGTATATAAATGTATATACATATACATGTGTATGTGTGTGTGTCTATGTATGTATATATGTATGTATGTATGCATGTATATAAGTAGAGAGATCTTGGCACAACATAAAAATAATAAAACTCACTTACCACGTAGCATGGCCATAGATGCAATGGCAATGCCTATTGGTAGGTAGATTCTTCTTTCTCTCTCATTTTGCATGTGTTTATTTCACTTGAACTATTATTTCTTATAGGGCATTTTGAAATATTGGATTCATTTTATGTAGGAGGCGATGAGGACATTTTTTGATGTACCCATGTTAGATATTTGGGAATCACTAAAAAATTGTGATGAATTTCTCATGAGCAATGAAGATGGACTTCTCCTAAGAGTAGTAGGAGTTGATGAGGACATTCCAAGTACTTTATAGATGGATCCTTGCTTAAATATTTTAGATGTTAATGGAGAATTTAGATGTTGGATGTTGGGGTGGGGGTGGGGGGGGAGGGGGGGGGGATGAGCTTCCACCTTCACGTGGTTGGCTCTAATTAGTAGAGAATATTAAACTATTCTCAAAACAAAGTGAAGCTCAACATTAACCTATGATTGCATGACAACTAATTGTCTGAATCTCTTGGCTTCAAGCAATGCAGAAGGAGGCCATAGTTCAATATGCAATCTCAATTCATATGCATATGACATCAACTAGTGAAGCTAAACAATGCAACAGGTTTGAATTTTTGTTAGAGGTATTTAATTAGGTATTTTAAGTTATAGGTCATCACAAACATTGTAACTTTTACTCTTATAGGCAAGGGTAATGTCCTCAACATGTAAGAAAATCAAGACTTTCTATGTTTTGGCTTCCTGAGGACATTCTCTTGGCCATAGTAGTTAGAGTTCTAATGTTCATGATGGTATATAATTTTAAAACTTAATAGACCTATTAAAACTAATTGTAATCATGTTTCATTTTATCAACTCTACCTATTCTTCATGCATATAGAATGTAGTTGCACATGCATTCTTGATTCAGAGTGGTAGAATCTTATGTTGGATGCAATGGAAAAATGAAACACACTAAAAGATGGGAAAATGATGCCACTTTTATAGGTCTAGAACCTTTTTGTACTTTAAAGATTGATCCTTTCTTAAATATTTTAGATGTTAATAGGGAATTTAGATGTTAGGGTGGGTGGGGCCAAATGAGCTTCCACCTTCACGTGGTTGGCCCTGATTAGTAGAGAATATTAAACTATGCTCAAAACCAAGTGAAGCTCAACATTGACCTATGACTGCACGACAACTAACTATGTGAATCTCTTGGTTTCAAGCAATGCATAAGGACATCATAGTTAAATATGCAATCTCTATTCATATGCATATGACATCTGGTGGAGCTGAAAAAACCCAACATGTTTGCATTTTTTTTAGAGGTCTTTAATTAGGAATTTTAAGTTATAGACCATCATGAACATTTTAATTTTGACTCTTAGAGGCAAGGGTAATTTCCTCGGCATGCAAGCAAATCAAGACTTTCTATGTGTTGGGTTGCTAAGGACATTCTCTATTCCATAGCAGCTAGAGCTATAACATTCATGATGGTCTATAATTTTAAAAACTTAATAGACCTATTAAATAAATGTAAATGTGGTGGATTTTTTCAGCTTTCCCTATTGTCCATGCATATAGAATGCAACTACATGCGCATTCTCGATTCAAAGTGGCATATTCTTATTTTGGATATGACAAAAAAATGACATGCACTAGAAGATGGGAAAAAATACTTTTGCATGTCTGGATCCTTTTTTGTACTTTAAAGATTAATCCTTTCTTAAAGATTTTAGATGTTAACGAAGAATTTAGATGTTAGAGGGGGTGAGGCCAAATGAGCTTCCACCTTCACGTGGTTGACCTTGATTAGTAGAGAATATTAAACTATTATTGAAACCAAGTGAAGCTCAATATTAACCTATGATTGCATGACAACTAACTACGTGAATCTCTTGGTTTCAGGCAATGTAGAAGGATGACATAGTTAATTATGCAATCTCAATTCATATGCATACAACATCAGATAGAGTTGAAAAAACCCAATAGGTTTGCATTTTTGTTAGAGGTCTTTCAATGATGGGATATTTGGCTATTCTCAATGAAGTTTTAAATGGTCAGTCATGCTTGTGTAGAGAAAATATATATCAAGGCATAGGCTTAACCATTGTCTTATGAACTTTCTCTATTCTCCAACTATGTTTTGTCCATGAAAATATGTAGTCCTACAACTAAATTTTGAAAGGATAATACAAGATTAATTGACAAAATGGAATCTTTATGTCTTATAATTGAAATTTGAGTCATGCTTCTCTTTTCACTTTATTTGACATCAAAATAAAAATTACAGTTTTCTCTCTATATTTATATTTCAGTTATTCTTAATGTGTTTTATTTTATTTTCATTTTAAACTATCTAATTGAATTCCATTTATACTTCACATTTATTGCATCATTGTCATGTAAATGCTACTATAATTCAAATAGATTTAAAGTTTTGAGAATAGAACTCTATACCCAATTATATGTGAATGATAACCAAAATGGATTGATTTGATAACAAAAATGTGCATCCACATAGATGCCATAACTATAAAGGATACACTGATATCAATTGGCACTTGTATGACATATGATTACAAATAGTCATTTATAGACATTTTCAAGATGTGTCAAATCTATGTCCCTTATTTAACCTTTCTTATATTGTTGAGCTTTGTATGTCTCACTTGGTCATGTATCCTCTAAGATTTCTTCAAATGATTCTGCTCTCAAGATGATCTAAAGCTAAACACACATTTGGGTCCCTTTTCCTATGGTCTTCAAAAGTATATGAGCACTCGAATCCTATTCACAAAACCAACTAGAAAAAAGGTGTAAGCCACTCATTATTATACTTTTAGAAATATCATCTATAATATAGTTATGTAAAACAAATTAGACTCCAATGTCCCATGGAATTTTGTACATAGAACATTTTCCCATTGAATCTATAGGTTGGTCATGTATAACTGATCTTCACTGCTGCAAAAAAGAATTGATGATCTTCTCAGCAGTAAAAGGACCTCATTGGACAAGGGAAATTTTTTCAATAATTTGACTATCTCTCGTAATTATGATGACTTTTTTTGATGGATAGTCATCACTCTCATAGCACAATTATCACATACTCGTCACACTTGGGATGGTCTATTCCAACGGATAGTTGTCACTCCCATAGCACAATTATCACATACCCATCACACTTGCGATGCAAAACTAAAAGCTTAGGACATCATAATTGGGATAGTCTATTGTCACAATTGGGACAACATGTAGATGAACTCTTATCATTTCCTTCTTCCAAGTTATGACAATTTTATCTACTGCTTGCAACAAACACCCTTGTTGTCACAATTTGTGACAAAAAAAAGTTTGACGCTTGTTCATGGGAGCCAATTTGTGGTACAATGACTTGGTTGACAGGTGGCCATTGCAATTGTGATGGCCTACCATCACAATCAAGGCCCAAATATTGTAGTAGTGTGAGGCTCATGAATGAAGTTTTGAAGGATTACACTAGAAGGTTTTTGGTCATATATCTTGATGATATAGTCATCTTCAACAAGACAAGAGAGGAACACCTAGAACATGTGGAGTTGGTGCTAATAAAGTTGCATGAGGAGAAATTGGAAATCAATTAGAAAAGTGTGAATTTATGAAGAAAGAGCTTGTATACCTAGGATTTTTTGTATCTAAAGGGCCCTTGAAGATGGACTAAGACAAGGTTGTAGCTATCTTAAACTAGCCATCATCTACCACAACAACTAAGGTAAAAAATTTCCATGAGTTAGCTTAATTTTATAGGAAATTCATTAAGAATTTCAGTGGTATTTGTGCAACATTTCTAGATACCATTAAAGGTGGAGTGAAAACCAAGTTTAGATGGACTCCTGAAGTAGGAAATGCATTTGAAAAGTTGAAGGAACAAGTAGCCACACAACCTATCCTTAAATTGCCTAGTTTTCATAAATGATTTACCCTAGAATGTGATGCAAGTGGGATGGTAGTAGGGGGCATGTTGAGTTAAGAAGGTAGGCCAATATCCTTCTTTAGTGAAAAGATAAATGAAGCTAAGAAGAAGTACTCTTCTTATGACTTGGAGTTGTATGCTTTGGTTCAATGTCTTAGGAAATGGAGGCATTACCTTCTATCCAAGGAGTTTTTGTTATTTACTAACAACCAAGCCCTTAGTTGCATCAATACCCAAGAAACGTTAAACAATAGGCATTTGAAGTGGATGGAATATCTTCAAGCATTCACATTCAACATCAAGTACAAGAAGGGGCAGATGAATAAGGTTGCAGATGCACTAAGTAGGAGGATGCTAACCATTCAAGAAGTCAAACTCCATAGCATTGGTATAGAGAGTTTCAAGGACCTCTACAAGGATGATGAAAACTTTTTTGAAGCCTATAATGTATGATTTGAATTTCAAAATCACTTTCATAGTTTTTTTTTGAATATACTTTGCAAAGTGAACTATTGCTCAAAGGGAACCAATTATGCATTCCTAAGAGTTCTATGAGGTAGAACCTTATCCAAGAAAAACATAATGAAAGCCTAAGTGGACATTTTGGCATCAACAAGACCCTAGAGCTAGTTTAAAGGTTCTAATAATGGCCAAAGTTGTCACAGATGTGACAAGATATGTGGAACTATGTTGTGTGCATGAAGGAAAAAGGAGGAGCTAGTAAAGTAGGTTTGTACCAAACTTTACCAGTCCTTAATAGGTCATGGGAGTGTGTTAGAAATGACTTCATTATGGGGTTACCTAAGACAAACCAAGGATATGACAGCATCTATGTTGTGGTGGATAGATTTAGCAACACCCATCACTTCATACCTTGTAAGACTACCCATGATGCTAGTTATATAGCACATATGTTCTTTAAGGAGATTGTGGCGATCCATGGACTACCCCTAAGAATTGTGTCAGATAGGGATGTCAAGTTTATGAGTCATTTTTGGAAAACCTTGTGGAGTAGGTTGGGAACTCACCTATCTTTTGGATCAACGTACCATCCTTAAATTGATGGTCAAACTGAGTTGGTCAATAGGACATTGGGTAACTTGTTGAGGTGCCTAACTAAGGAATATGGTTAGGCATGGGATGTGATTATTCCTCAAGTAGAATATGCATATAATGATAGTGTGAATAGGACCACAAGTGAAGCCGATTTGAGATTTTTTATGGGATGCATCCAAGGGGTGTGTGAACATAGAGACCTTGGGGCTATGGAATACAAGAGTGGAAATGTTGAAGACTTCACTCAAACCATGAAGGAGATTGAAGAATAGATGAAGAAGACCATACAAGAATCAACCCAAAGGTTGAAGGCTAAAGTAGATGAGAAGAGAAGGGATGTTCAATTTGTAGTAGGTGACTATGTCATGGTACACTTGAACAAATCTAGGTTACAGAAGGGAGTACCTACCAAACTACAAATGAAGAGCGTAGGACCCTACAAGCTCATAGCTAAATATGGATCTAATGCATACAAGGTGGATCTTCCTAGTGACTTGAACATCTCACCAGTCTTTAATGTTGCAGATCTAACCAAGTTTAAGGTGCCTTTAACTAAAGTGTATGGGAATATACAAGAGGTTAGCAAGGATCTAGCATCCGATGTTCTACCTCCCAAGGTGTAGCTAGAGGAAAAGAAGGAACTATATTCAAGAGTCAAGAAGACTATTAGGCAGAAGGTGTACATGGAACACCTCCTCAAGTGGAGGAATAAGTTAGAGTCAAAGGCAACATGTGTTGCAACTAAAAATTTAAAGAAGATGGGAATTACTCATGAAATCTTGTCTATAGGAGTGACTTCATTTTCTCTTATGGGGAGCATGGTGCAGGAGCACATAAGTAAGGCTATCAAACAACCCAAGGTTACTAATTAAGTTTTGGCTTGTACTAGCCTTAGCCAAGCCACTAGTAAAATAAAGGGGGATAGAGATTCATAGAGTTGGACTTATCCATTAGGATGTCTAATTGGGTCTTCATTAATACTTAGTTATCTAAAGTTGCTAGGAGATGTTCAAATTGTTGTCATTATTGCTAAGGAAGGAAATTGTGCATCTAGAGGAATAGATCAGTCAACTAATGGATGGGATGATGTTTTCATGTCATAAGTGACATATCTAAGCACTTTTTAGAGTCTCATGAGGTTTGGAACAAGCTTGACCTAACTAGGACAAAAATCATAAAGTTGCTTGACAATTTTCAAAATTGCAAAAGTTGTCATGACAACTTTTATTGCAAAAAGTGCAACTTCAATCAAATGGTTGAGTAACCATCTCTAAGATGTTGTATCAGGTTTAATTAACCTATATAATTCCTCCCTTGACCTGTAACAATGGTTGGATGGCATTGTGGAATAATTTTGTGCAATGATCAGGCATATTTTAGTATTAATTTTACCACAATATGATATTTTTTCTTCTTGAGGGTATTGGATGGATTGAATTATGTATTGTACCTTTCTCATGTATTGTTAAATTTTTTTAACTAGTTTTTTGTGCATTTAGATAGGTTGTAGAATCTATTTAATTTTCTTGTTTTAATATTTTGGTTTGTGCATTATTGTTGTTCTGAACCAAGCAGTTTGTGAAAATGGGGTCATAACTCACCTTTCCACTGTGGCATCTGCATGGTACCTTGGAATGTGCGAGGTGAATCCTTGTACCATATGCATGAAAAATATTGTGCCCTAGAAATAAAGTATGGATATTTTTTAGTGATGCCCTAGGCAAGCCAAGTGAGCATGGTTAGGGATCACAGAGTTTGAAATAACATTAAATGGGATTAAGTGCAATGAATGCCTCAGTCTAAGTGGATGAGGAGAAATATATGATAGTGGAAAATTCATGTGGAAAATTATAACTCTTGGTGACATGCCTAGACAAGGATTTGACCAAACCCTTATGAATCTTGTCAGCAAATTTGGCAACCCTTGATTTTAGGCTTAAAATCAACATCCCACTATATGGATAGGTTGGATAAGTTAGAGAAGGTGAATCTCAAAGGTCTTCCAAAATGGTATTAGTATTGAAGTCATTGTACCACCTTATTAATAATTTTCTTCAGTTGAGTGCCAAAAGGTGAGTTTGGAGGCCTAATTCCTTGTAGCCCTTCTAGGCCTAAATTGGAGCAATTTCTTGAAATCGATAGAGACTTCGATAGATTTTTAGTGGATGAGAATTGGAATGGAAAAAGACCATATAGAAAATAATTCCTCTTCATATTGAGTGGTTTGTGACCATGTGTGAGTGTTGGATGTAGATGAGCTAGTGAGGCAGCTAAGGAGTAGTGATTAGTTGATGTTAAGTTTTACATTGGTGTGGACAAGTTGAAAGAGGAAGGGTATAGGAGTGTGATCCTCCTAAGTTAGGGTTAGTGAAAAAACCTTGACAAGCTAGAGAATAGGCCTAGAGTAGACCCTAGGAGAAGTTAGGGTTAAGGAGCAAGACTTGTCTTTACATCAACAATGAAGAGACAGTTTCCCATGTTACCAGAATGGAAGTAGTAAGAATGTTCTTGGCTTATCTAGAAAATAATAAGTTTAAAGTGTATCAAATGGATGTTAAGTCAACATTTTTGAATGGAGAAATTGAAGAAGAAATCTACATTGATTAGCCTAAAGGATTTCTTTGACAAAAGAAA
This sequence comes from Cupressus sempervirens, assembly GCA_028749045.1. Lineage (NCBI taxonomy): Eukaryota > Viridiplantae > Streptophyta > Pinopsida > Cupressales > Cupressaceae > Cupressus > Cupressus sempervirens. Next base: position 12,736,594 of record CM053785.1, on the reverse strand, counting down.
AGGATATGGTATGCAGATTGAAGAAAAATTTGTATGGCCTAAAGCAAGCACCTAAAACTTGGTATGCAAGATTGGGTAGGTATTTGGAAAAAATGGATTTTCTAAAGGTATGATAGATAGTAATTTGTATTTGAAAGAAATTGAGAATAGATTATTGATAATTGTGATATTTTTTGATGACATAATCTTTGGAGGTAATGATATATGAAGCAAGTGATAAGTTTGCTAATGAAATGAAGAATGAATTTGAGATGAGTATGATTGGTGAGACAAATTTTTTCTTGGGTTTACAAATTATGTAAAAATAGTGATGATATTTCATATCACAAGCTAATATACTTGAAATACTTGTTGAAATATTTGGTTTGGAAAAATTTAAGCATGTTAGTACACCTATGATAACTAGTCATGAATTATGATTACTAGTCACGGGTTATGATAACTAGTCATGAGTTATTTAGCAAAGATGAGACACCTACATTTGAGAAGAAGAAGTATAGATATATGATTGGAGGTTTACAATATCTAATTCACACCAAACTAGATATAGAAAATGTAGGTGGGATAGTATCAAGATTTTAATTTGATCCTAAGGAACCTCATTATGCAACAGTAAAAAGGATATCTAGATATCTTAAGGGTACACCTTATTTTTATTATGGTATGATATATCAAGTGATTTCAATTTGTGTGCATATAATAATATGGATTTGGCAGGTGGTATAGATGAAAAAAAGAGAACTAGTGGTGGAGCATTTTTCCTTGGAGGAAGATTGGTTTCTTGGCTAAGAAAGAAACAAGATTGTATTTCATAGAGTACAGCTGAAGTAGAGTATGTGGCAACAACAAATAATTGTAATCAGATCATATGGATGAAAATGATGTTGAAGGATATTGGAATAGAATTTTTAGAACTTGTTATCATACATTGTGATAACACAAGTACCATGAGTATGTCTAAGAATCATGTGTTGCATTCTAAGACTAATCATATATCTACTAAGTATCATGCTTTGAGAGAAAAAGTTGTAGAGAAAGAAATCAGATTGGAGTATGTAAGTACTAAAGAATAGATTACATATATCTTTATGAAGCCTTTTCATAATTGTACATTTGAGTACTAGTGAGGTATGCTTGGGGTTATGCCCCTACCTACTCCTAAGTAGATGATGTAGAGATTGTGTCAGTCCAGTGGTATAGAGCACTAATATTTGACTAGACTAAATGTTAATGCTTCCTATATGGGGGTGTATCTAAGATGAGAAAAGTCATCAAGGACTCTTCACAATTGGTTTAAAACAAGTATCGTTGGACACTCGAGTTGGTTGAAGACTTGGAGAAAATGATCAACATAATTAATCCTTTTTAATTTATGTCAATGGGGGATAAGTACACATGAAAGGCATCTACTATGAATAAGGAGAGAGAAGCACCATGAATGGGGAAGATTGCCTAAACACAATGGGGGAGAGACTCCTAAGTAGATGATGTAGAGATTGTGTCAATCCAGTGGTATAGAGCACTAATATTTGACTAGACTAAATGCTAATGCTTCCTATATGGGGGTGTATCTAAGATGAGCAAAGTCATCAAGGACTCTTCACAATTGGTTTAAAACAAGTATCGTTGGACACTCGAGTTGGTTGAAGACTTGGAGAAAATGATCGACATAATGAATCCTTTTTAATTTATGTCAATGGGGGATAAGTACACATGAAAGGCATCTACTATGAATAAGGAGAGAGAAGCACCATGAATGGGGAAGATTGCCTAAGCACAATGGGGGAGAGAGTGGATAGATGATCTCTCCTATGATGGAGAAACATTGAATGGGGGAGAAGTTGTGAACAATTGATGACCATCCATGGAAGAATTAGAGATATTCTAGTGAGTTTCATATATGATTGATGAAGAGGGTTTTCAAAGAAGAGAACAAAAACAACAATAGAGTTTGATTTGATATTCTTAAAACTTAGATGTTTTTCATCTATGTTGCCATCAATGCCAAAGGGGGAGATTGTTAGCATGAAACTTGATGGTATTCCTTTGGGGGTGTATCCTAAGAATTTCTAGAGCATGTGGAATATTGTTAGCATGATTGACATGTTGCATTCATGACTATGTTTTTCATTGATGTCAACACATCTTCTATGAAGAATGGCAAAGTAAAAAATAGAGAACAAGGTTATATAGACTATATGTTGATGATCAAGTCAAGCATAATTAAGGAAGTATTCTACATTGTAACTTGATGATGTGGATGAAAGCACAAGCTGAGATTCAAAGACATACAAAAGATATGTTTGATTTAGAACGAATAGTATGTAAATAGAGCACTTGAGGAGGAATATCTAATGTTTGGATTTTATCTCCTAATAGAGATAGAATCTAGATATGCAAGGTTGGATAGTAATAGTTGATAGTCAGATGTTAGAAGTTGCACGTGTGAGAATTTGTAAATATTGTGAGTTGATAGTGTTGTGTATTTGTAAAATAATTAACTATCTTAAAGAGGTCCTATTATAATTAATTGAGAAATCCTCAAGGCCAACTCAAGGAATTATTCTAAGGATATGGTATAAATGAAGGTTATTTTCCTTGTGATGAAGTGTGTAAGTGAAGTGTGATATGAGAAGTATTTGGTAAATACAAGTAAGTTGTCCAAGGGATTACTGGATGTGAAGTTGGTGATCTGGTAACATGATTAGAAGAGGATTGGCCTAGTCAGAGGATAGAAAAGGAGGAATAACATGGAGACCAGTTGAATATTGATTTCGGTGGTCTTGCCCTTGAAATTGTTTGGACATTGGGTCTATCTACCTTCTACAACTCCTAATAGGGTTGGAATCTCCTAATAGGGATTCAAAGTCTCCTAACAGGGATTGATATGTATTGAATGTATTTCATTAGCTCCTAACAAAGTCCATCCTCTAACGAGGAACATTTATATTAGTACATTTTTTGTGGGTACCATCCCCACCAAGGTTTTCCCTCTAATCAAGGGTTTCCCTAGTTAACATATATGATGTTATTATGTATGAGTATCTTATTATGGTTTTTGATTATATTATTCACATTCTTAAGGGTTAATAAGGTTGATAAATGTTTTAATAGTTGGATAACTGATTCACACCCCCCCACCCCTCTCAGTTATATTGGTGGACTTTACTTTCTAACAGGTATGTCAATCATGTGTTTTCAACCCTAACCCAAAGTAACTTTTCTTTGATATGAGATTGCTTATGCTTGCAACAAATCCTATGGAAAATTGAATTTTTCATATGACTTATTTTATGGAATCACTTTGTTGCTCCATTAATAAGATTCAAGGAATGGAACTCATATTAATCAGGTCTTCATTGCTATTTTATTCAATGAAATTTGTCATTGCATTATTGGATTCATGAATGCCACTGCAAATTTTGATAATTTTTCTTTGTCATGCCTTCCATCTAATATTTTCCACACTGTCTCTTTTACATTCTTTCCAATATGTGTAGTATCAAACAAATGCACAATTTGTAGCTGCTTGTAGTAGGGAAACCTACTAAATTTTTTGGGACAACATTTTAGTCCCTTTGGAAGGTAGTTAGTAATGCCTTGACAACCTTCATGATCGTCAAGTACATAATCAACAAAAAAACATAAAAGAAATATAAACATTCCAAACATAAACCATTAGGTGGAACGACATTACCTTAATGATTAATTATATTATAATCCAACTTTCATAGGCGATGTTTCATTCTTTATGGCTTTGATGCAATCTTTTCTTTACCATTGAAAATATATTTTTTGATAGTTCAATACTTATGATTTCAATGGAGGAAGTGCCTATACTCATCGAACACCTACTTTCCTAAACTTTTTTAATGTCAAGATTTCATCTTTAGACCACAAAGTGGACATAAAATTTTCCCTTTTTTGTAGACGTACAAGATAATGACACAATTGGACTTAATACCTTAATTTTTATAATTATAGTTATGATGTACAATTTGAATTCACCATAACATACCACAAAAAAGTGTCAGCCCTAGGGCATCATGTATTGTCCATATGAGCATTGCATAGAATTGAAAATTTATTTTTCCTATTGGTATAGAGATGTCATATATAGTAAGACCATTCCACAACTCCACCAACTCGTCAATAAGAGGCTCAATATATACATTTATATCTTTAACTTGGTACTTACCTAGTTGAATAAACAACAACATTAGATAATTATTGTGATAATTTTATTACAAGACTTATAGTTACATGTACATAACTATTAAATGATAGAAAACCCAAATAACCATTGCCAACATAATGTGATCCCCCTTTATTAACATCCATGGAGGAAAGTTATTGTTGATAACAAAAATAGGCCACAGTAAATAAATAGATCTTATCTCTCCAAATGGATTGACACTATCCACTACCAATGAAAGCTTGAGATTTTGGGGTTCTTCTTTAAATAGTACCTACTTTTCCTCTATGTCTATAAATGTCGAACCATTCACATGCATTCGGATAATTTCATCTTGACTTCTATTGTGCCTATGATAATCCATAAATTGTGTCAAGCTACTACACTTGAATAAATAGCAATCCATAAATTGTTTCAAAAACCATCCACCAACAATCTCAAAAATGACTCTTAATGGCCTCATTAGTGCACCATTTTATTGACAATTTGGTCTTCTTTGTGTCAACCTTTTTACTAGTTTTGGGGTCAACAAATAGGGCAGCTAAATCTTCTTTACTAGTATCAAGGGATGCAACCCCATTATAATCTAATCCATCATCAAACTGAGCATACATCTAGTCATGCCAAGGAAGAATTTCTTCATGTTGGTTGATGAGGGTTTGAATATTATCCACAAAAGTATCGAGTGTGGATAGTGTAGGAGATAATGCATGGATATTTTTATAAGACTATTGGATAGTCCTCAACTATTTTAGGTTTTCTTGTATTAAATTATGAATGTGTGGAGGGTTTTCTGGGGGTAACAATTCATTTTGAGGTGCTTGTGGATTATTTTGGGGGTCATTATTTGGTGTCAGCCATGCCTTTTTATGTTGCAAATAAACATATAATTATAATTTAAATGAGTATTTAATAAACTAAATTAAAAAATATAAATTTTCATTAAAATTACCTAAATTTTAATGAAATGGAATGAAACAAGAGCAAAAATGAGGAAAATTTTACTTATGTTAATATGGAATCTTGGATAAAAACATACTATGCAAGATCACTTGATCAACTTACCCAAACACCACCACAAATGTCGTTCAAATCAAATACAATGACATGCAAAAAAAATCATTTTTTAAAAACCCATTTGCAAATATCAAGAACCTAATAAGGTTAGTAAAAGTTCATTTTTGCATTGATGTTAGGATTGGGATAAAAAAGTCAACACAAATTGCAAAAAACTTTTGGATGTTTTTAGACTAGTTTGTTTTCACATCTCCAGCTTTTGGCCCACCATGATATTGTACATACTAAAAAATGTAACTAATAGTCATAAAACCAAATTCTTTACCAATATCTTCATGTGTGCATAGACATCAATGAAAGAAAAAATGTAGGGTTATTTTTATTAGATGTTATAGTTGAAAATTTCATTGTAGACATGTATATAAAATGTGGAATCATAGACAAGGAACCTAAATTTTTTAATAGAATACTCAAAGATATCTCATGGATTGTAGTGATTGCAGGATATGCACAATACTAATTGCACAAGGAAGCTCTCAAAATATTTTAAGTAATGATGTACTTGAACATGACTAGACACACACATATACACATACATATGTAAAATACAACAGTGTATGGCATAGCTTGAAAAGACATCATTCCCAAAATATAAAATGCATTAGACATCATTCCCAAAATTGATGTTGATTTAAAGACTCATGTGCAAACCAAAACTATGTGCTTAAGAGACTCATTTGGATCCATAATAATATCATGTATAAGACATATCACATTAAAGCAATTCATATGCTAAACTAGTGATATAAGTAGCAGTATCACATTAAAAATATTGCATTAAAATAGTGATATAGATAAAATTCAAGTATTGTTAGCATGAATGTTGATGATACTATATTGGGGAAGTATCCTAAGCATTGAAGAATATTGATATGTTGCATTCATGATTGAGTTTATCATTGATGTTAACATAGCAGTAATTATGTTAAGAATAGAAGAATAGAAGTTAGTAATATTAGTATGTGCAAGAGTTGAGGAAGTTTCAGATGGTTCATAGTGGAGGACGTGTTCTTGAGGTTTTCATGATGGCATGGTTTAAAGGACTAATTCTGATTCAATGTTGTATAGAAGTTACACCTATTCTACTAGAAGCCGTATAGAAACAGAGCATTGGAAAATAAAGTTCTGATGATCTATTGTTATCTTTCATCTGAGATGTAATGAAGGTGATGCATAGATAACAGTCATCGAGGACAATTATGTGGTGATGCTAGCATGTGTGCAAGACATAGTTTCACACGTGTAAAGTTTGGTATAGACTATGAGCTAATAGTGTTGTTGTAATTGTGAATTAATTAATTATCTTATTTTAATTAATTGGAAAGGCCTCAAGGCAAACTCAAGGAATTATTATGAAGATGTGGTATAAAGGAAAGATGTGTTTTGTGTTTGTAAATGGACTTGAATTTAGAGGATCAAGTGGAACGTGAATTATTAGTGTGCAGTGCAAGATGGAGAAGAATGCTTATTGAATGTGTGTAAGTGGTCCAAGGGATTATTGGATGCATAGTATGAGATCTGGTCACAAGATCTAAAGAAGAAAAATTCTAGTTAATAGGATAGAGACAGAGGAAGGAAGTACATTTTAGTTCTATTATTCTGCTAGGAATAATACATAAATCATTTGGATAGTGGGTTCTTTGATCTTAACCTTGAAGTTGTTTGAGCAGTGGGTCCAACTATCTTCCACAACTCTTAATAGGGTTGGAATCTCCTAACATGGAATCAAAGTCTTCTAACAGGGACTCATATGTACTGAATGTTGTAACAAACTCCTAACAAGGTCTATCCTCTAACAAGGAATATGTATATTAGTACATCATCTTGTGGGTACCATCCCCACCAAGGTTTTCCCTCTGATCAAGGGTTTCCCTTGTTAACATATCTGGTGTTAATCATGTATGAGTATTTTGTTGTGGTTTCAATTTATAGTACTCACTTGGTTAAGTTTGTTTAAGAGTATTGTTTTTTATGATAGGTGGATAACTAATTCACCCCCCCCCCCCCCCCCCCCCCCCCCAGTTATATTAGTGGACTATATATTCTAACAATTGGTATTAGAACCTCGGGTCCTTGAAGATAAGGCTTAACAACTTTTGGAGATCAATGGTGAATATGTTCAGGAAAGATAGTCTGAGTTTGATGAGGCCAACTATGAAATTTGGAGGGAAAAGATGAAGAATCATCTATTGTGCATGGGTCTAGGTTATTGGCTTTCAATGAAAGCTAAGAAGGCAATTGTTGAAGAATCAAAGCTAGAAGAATTCAGTGAGGGAGAAAGGGATTTGTTCATGTGTAACATGAGAGCCAGAGAATCCCTACTGTTAGCTCTTCCAAAAAATGAATACAATTAGGTAAAGACATTTCAAACTTCTCATGAAATTTGGATAACATTAGAAGTTACTTTTGAAGGTGATGACCATGCAAAAGGAATGAAACTACAAAGTTGGATTTATGCATTTCAAGATGCTAAGATGAAGGAAGATGAATCTATTAGAAATTATGTAGGAATAATATCAAAAATTGTTGCACGTATTCGATCTCTTGGTGGGACTAAACATGATGATGAGGTTACACGGAAGATCTTGAAAATTCTATCACCACCATTCAAGCAAACAACTCAGATGATTTAGCTATTAATGCCCTGTACCAAAGATTTCACAAAGGAAACTTTTCTTGGAAGATTAGAATTTATAGAAGCAGAAATGAGACAGTCTGGACAATTAGCCAGAGTTGAGACAACCTTAAGTGCTATGCACATTTCACCTAATCTGTCAAAGAAGTACAAATGGAAGAGGAGATTTTTCCAATAATAGTAGATTTGAAGAAGATAAGAAGATTGAAGAAGGAATAGCCCTTCTAGTAAGAAGAGAGAAAGATGGTAAGAAAATATTTAAATGTTGGACTTATGATGAATATAGTCATTATACATCTAAATGTCCTAAAAGAGAGAAAAATTTTAGAGGAAAATTTAAGCATAGAAGATAGGGATAGAAATTTTTTATATGCTAATGAGGATGAAGAATATAATGAAAAGGATTAGAGTGAAAGTGATGATGAATTAGGATTTGAGGCTATTATAGAATATAACCTTTATAGAATAATTACAACAGAGAAAGCTCTAGTTACCCAAGTTGAGAAGAAATCAGATTGGATAATTGATAGTGGATGTTTACATCACATGACTGGTGATATGTACAAATTTGTTAAGTTCAGAAAACATGACAGAGGTATTGTTATAGTTGAAAACAATTCAACTTGTAATATTACAAGGATTGGATATATTACTCTTGATGGTAAAACTAACACTAACGATTTTTACTTTATTGATGGTTTGAAACATAATTTGTTAAGTGCAGACAGTGGGTAGACAAGTGATATATGTTGCAGTTTACAGAGAAAACTTGCATTATCAAAGACAAGGATGGTAAGCTGATTGGAACTAGAAACAAATCTAGAGGTAATATATTTTAGTTGAATCCTACTAAAATACCATGTTTGGTTGCAAAGGTTGATAACAGCTGGTTATGGCATATAAAAAATTTTCATATAAACTTTGATAATATCGTAAAAGTTAGCAATACATGTAGGAGTTGAGAATCTAACTCTGATAATACGCCAAGATCACTTGCAGTGCAAATAGCTTGCTGAAGAGAAACCTAGGGAGCAAAGAGCTTGAAGCAAATACCGCACAAGAATATTTCACAATAGGAAATTAGAATTGCTGTGTGAAAATGGAAATGGAATGAATTTACAATGAGTGAGAGATTGCTTATAAAGGCCTCATGGAAGCTTGTAGAACAAGCTGGAATGAGGTAGGAGATAAGGTTGACAACTAAGCACACATCCACAAAAGGTGGAAAAGATAAGTATGCTAAAGGGAACAAACTCCCGTGTTGTCAACAACTAACCTCAACTACATGCATTAACCTAAGTAAGCTTAAGCAATAGAATAAATAATTAACAACTAATTAATTATTTACTCTAACACCCCCCCTTAAGTGCAACTTAGGGGAATGCCTTAAGCTCTCAAAACAAAGGAAAAAATACAAAATGGGTCCTAGCAATGAGGCCATTTTAGGTACCGAAGTAAAATGCAAGAAAATGCAACCTCTATAAAATGGGGAAAGAGAGAAAACCACCTGGGAAAAACTCTCCCCCAAAAAGAGGTAAAATAACATGCTGAAAAAAAACATGAAGTGAAGGAAGGATGGCCTCAACCAATCCCCCCAAGGACAACTTCCGTAACCCCAAGCATTGACCGTAGTTGAAGAAAGCGAGGTGATGCAAAAGACTTAGTGAAGATGTCTACAACCTGATCAGCGGTAGGAATGTACTCCAATGCAATAACACCATCCTAGATCAACTGACAGATGAAATCCATATGCAACTCAATGTTCTTGGTAGACTGATGTTCCACCAGGTTGTGAGAAATGTGAATGGCACTCTAATTATCGCACCACAAAATAGTGGGACGATTAGGAGGAAATCCAAAATCAGTCATCAACTAACAAAGCCATAAAGCCTCTGGACTAGCAAGAACTACAGCCTTGTACTTAGCCTCTGAAGATGAAAGTGCTCGAGCATGCTGCTTCTTGCACGGCCATGTGATTAGACTGAAGTCAAGGCAAAAGACAAAGACAAAAGTAGACTTTTGATCATCAACATCACCAGCCCAATCTGAGTCAGTATAGCCAACAATTTGTGGAGTCCCTGTAGTGTAATGAATGCCATACATAAGTGTGCCCTGAATGTAGTGTAGAATACGCCTGGCAGCTTGCCAATGACTCTCATGAGGGTCCTAAGAAAATTGAGAGACTAGGCCAACCGCAAAAGATAGATCAAGGCAAGTGTGTGTCAAGTACAATAGGCTACCAACCAACTACCGATAAAAAGTAGCATCCACTATAGGTGAAGAGCAGGAAGTAGACAAAGTGACACTCGGCTGAAATGGTGTAGGAGCAGCCTTACAATCAAGCATGTGAAACTGACGAACCATGTCAAGAGCATACTTCTATTGATACACAAAAATGCCAATGGGAGACTGATGAATATGAAGACCAAGAAAGTAGTGCAGCAAACCAAGATTAGTCATCTTGAACTGGTCCATCAGTGCACGCTTAACATCCTGGAGCATGGATGATGAACTACCTGTAAGGATAAGATCATCAACATATAAAACAAGAATCAAAATCTCATCACCAAGACGCTAAATGTACATTGTGGGATCGGAATGGCAGCGAGTGAAGCCTATAGATAGCAAAAATGAGTCCATCTTCTCATACCAAGCCCTAGGGGCTTGTTTGAGACCATACAATGAACGTCGAAGCCTGCAAACCAAGGTGGGATCCTGCAAAAAACCTGGAGGCTGCTCCATATAAATCTCCTCTGTGATATCACCATGTAGGAAGGCACTTTTCACATCCATCTGATAAACTGACCATCCCTATGAAGCTATAAGGGATAAGACAAGGCGTATACAATTCATCTTGGCAACAGGGGCAAATATCTCAGAGTAATCAACACCCTCGACTTGCGAAAAAACCCTTCGCAACAAGATGAGCTTTATACTTATCAATGGAACCATCAACAACATACTTAGTGTGATAAATCCACTTACAACACACTAGTTTTCTTCCCTTGGGAAGAGAACAAAGATCCCATGTGTGGTTCTTCATCAAAGAAGAATATTCCTCCTCCATTGCACTGTCCCATTCTGAATGTCCTGTTGCCTCCGCAAATGTCTGAGGATCAGTACTAATAGCATGACTGAGTAGACTAGAACCCACAGTGTGAGAACGGGTGTGACAGGATGTGGATGGGTCACTAGCTAGAGATCCTGTAGTCTCAAGAGTAGCTCAAGCCCATTTAGGCATCTAGGGAGGATCTTGTGGTGGAGGTATATCGAGATCACCATGATCATCATCCTCATCATCTATGAAACAAAGTGGAGATGAAGAGGGAGTAGTGGGAGCTGGAGGAGGTGCTGGAAGTGAGGAATGAACTGCAGGAGGGTTCTCATCAAATTGGACATCCTGTTGCAATAGGATCTCTCTGGAATCAGGATCAAATAACCTGTAAGCCTTTACATCCTCACAGTAGCCAACAAAAATCAATCGTCAGCTCTTCGGTTCCATTGCTTTCCTCTAAGCATCAAGTACAAATGCGTATGTTGTACTCCCAAAAACTCTAAATGATGATACATCAAGCTTGACATGGGACCAAGCCTCCTCGGGAGTCATATATCAAAGTGCCTTATGAGGCATCCGATTTTGAATGTAGTTGGCACAATTGACTGCCTCTGCCCAAAAACATGAATCCATGGACCTAGACTAAATCATGCAATTGGCCATCTCCCGAAGGGTTCTGTTCTTCCTCTCAGCCACACCATTCTGTTGAGGAGTGTAGGGCACTGAAAGCGAATGCTAAAGACCATGCTCAAAACAAAAATCTCTGAAAGGTTGGTTCATATACTCCCCCACATTATCCGTGCATATCCGTCGAATAGAAAGTCCAAATTGCTTCTCTCCAAATGCCTTAAAAACTCGAAATGAGTCAAAAGCATCAGAATTGTACTTAAGAAAGTACACCCATGTACATATGGAGAAGTCATCAATGAATGTAAGAACATATCTAGCACTTGAAAAAGAAGGAGTAGGAAATGACATGAGGTCACTATGAATCAACTCTAAAGGTGCTAAAGCACGAGTGGCTCATCCATGTGGAAAAGAATCCCTATGTTGCTTGTCAAGTGCACATCCTTGACAAACACCATTTGGATAGGAAATCTGGGGAAGCCCAAGAACAAGTGCCTATGTGCTCATCTATTGAAGATATATGTAATTGACATGCCAAAACGTTCATGCCAAAGTCTACTTACTGAATCTGCATGTGCAACTAAGCATGAACCTGTGTCATCAGAAGACTCAAATCCATCAAATCTATAGAGGTGTGATGCAGAGTCAACACTCCCAGTGGCCAAGATCATCTCTGAATCATGAAAGTCCCAAATAACCACATCATGTGGTGAGAACTCAACTATCTTCCTAGAGCCAGAGTGGAAAATCTGATAGATAGACAGAAGGTTCATTGAGGTATCAGGAACACAAAGTACATCCTGAAGAGATCCCCCGACCAAAGCAACAGTGCCAGAACCCAAAACTAAAATTTGTGAAGAGTTCCCAACTGCAATATGTGTGGTGGCGCAAGGAGCAAGTGAATTAAGCAACTTAGGAGTGTTTGTTAAGTGGTGAGAAGCCCCAAAATCAAGAATCCATAAAGGTGTTGAAGTCGTAGCTTGTGTAGAAAGAGCATGACCTTTCCCTGCAGGTTGAGATGAAGACTGAGGAGCTGAAATGTGATGCTCCTTCATGGCTTCCTCTAAAGCTTCTAATCATTTCCAACACCTAGAAATTGAGTGTCCATCTTTCCCACAAAAGCTACAGTTCTCACTCAATTTCTTCTTGGTCTCGGAGGTAGACTCACTCGACTTTGAAGAATCTTTACCCTTGGGAGGGTTTGCTGGAGGATTAGCTAGAGGCTCAAATTTTGATGTGTCTTTCTTCAATTTGCCTTTCTTCTTTGATTTCCCCTTAGAATTTTGAGCAACCAATGCTTGGCTGGAAGAGCCAGAGCCATCCACTTGCTAGATCTTTGCCTATTCCCTAGTCAACCTATCACAAAATGTCTCAAAAGTAGGCATCCTATGTCTATCTCTAAGGGCATCCATGGTGGAGTAGAAAGTAGAAGAAAAGACTTGATACTGCCCCTTAAGCTTTGAGAGTATCAAAAATATGCACTCATTATCCGTTTTGTTCTTCCCACATCCCTGTAAAACTGCACATAGGGATTTGAACTTCATCAAAAAGTCCTCGATGGTGGGAAAGTTGCTTGGTGACAAAGAAGTCAATTATTCATCCAACTAAAGTGCTTGAAACTCATTCACCTATCCAAACAAAGTCTAAAATTTTTGCCAATAAGCCCGTGGAGTAGTCAAACCATCCAAGTGAAATAGAAAACTGTCTGAAATGTTGAGTGCAATCAGCCCCATGGCTTCATCCATCTTGTTCCTATGATGTAGAACCTTAAAAGGTCATGTACGAGCCGACTGATTCTCATCCAGACAAGACTATAGACCTCTTGACACGAGAAGCCTAGTCATTTGTGCCTTGCAGGTGTGGTAGTTGTGTGGTGTGAGACGAGTCATAGATGAATCTACCATTGAGAGAAAGAATAAGACGAAAGTAGAAGGGTCTTAACTGAAGTAAATTACAAATAAGAAAGACACCCCCCCACAAATGTACAATAATATCCCTCAAATACCACAAAAACAAATATAGAAAGAAAAAAAATGGAAAAGAACCTGGATTTTTTGATGCAGAATAGGAGGAAACACAAGCCTCTACTTTGATACCAAAAATGGAAGCTCAAACAAAATCAGAATCTTACAAAATTAGCACCAATGTCTTTGTCTCTGAGTCAACTTTCTGACACTTCTTTTAGATTAGAAAAGACCTCCGTATGCTCAAGTTATAGCCAAAAAACTGACCACTGCTCTAAAAATGCACCTTGCTAGAAAATTGTAGACATTGGCTTAAATTTGACGCTCGTATGGCCATCACAAGACCGTCGCCAAAAAATGATGTCAACCATCAAAATGATGATGTCATTAGATGAAAATATGATGTCAGCTTGACAAAAAATGATGTCAACACCAGTGTACGAAAAGATGGCATAATCTGCCGAGAAGGTGACATTAGCAGTGTACAGTCGTCGAGAAATGATATCAACAGTCCGTAAAATGATGTCACTTGCCAGAAAGTGGTGCAAGTGGTCAGAGCGGCCGTAGGGCGATGGAGAGGTGGAAACTATCAATGGCAGTGGCACCCGAGAGGAGAACCTAGCGGCGCCGCTGGGATGAGTGAAGTGTTGGCGGCACGCTGGAGGCGCATTGGAGTAGCGCTGCTACGGTGGTGTCTGGCAAGGAAGCCGCTAGTGGAGTGTGGATATGGTGGCCGCCGGGTGGCTGGTGGGTGGCCGCACAGTGGTGCCTCGGCGCTGCTGTGGTGGCGCTCAAAAATTTTTATTCGTACGGTAGCCCTAAGAGGATTTTTATATGAATCTTAGTTGTAAATGGCATTTTGGATCCAATGGCAGTGTCCATTTGGGCTGAAAATGCTCCAAAAATTCACTTTACCCTCGATTTGAAGAAAAATTGCACAAACAAACTAGGGTTTGTGACTCCAAATTACGACTTCAAAAATCCTTCAAACAAGAAGTAGTAGGGAGGCTCTGATACCATGTAGGAGTTGAGCATCTGACTCTAATAATGCGCCAAGATCACTTGCAGTGCAAATAGCTTGTTGAAGAGAAACCTAAGGAGCAAAGAGCTTGAAGCAAATACTGCACAAGAATATTTCACAATAGGAAATTAGAATTGCTATGTGAAAATGGAAATGGAATGAATTTACAATGAGTGAGAGACTGCTTATAAAGGCCTCATGGAAGCTTGTAGAAAAAGTTGGAATGAGGTAGGAGATAAGGTTGAAAACTAAGCACACATCCACAAAAGATGGAAAAGATAAGTATGCTAAAGGGAACAAACTCCCGTGTTGTCAACAACTAACCTCAACTACATGCATTAACCTAAGTAAGCTTAAGCAATAGAATAAATAATTAACAATTAATTAATTATTTACTCTAACAATACATTTACGGTGAGAGATTTGCCTAAGATTATTAAGCCTACTAATGTTGTCTACAAGGAATGTATTTTGGCTAAGTAGAGGAAAGTGTCTTTTCCTAGCAAGAAATTCTCTACTATAGAGAAATTGGATATTGTTCACACGGATCTGAGTAGTCCTACAAGAACTAGAGGATTCTATGGTGAAAGGTACTTTATGATTTTTGTTGATGATTTCACTAGGATGATGTGGGTAGCCTTTCTTAAAGAGAAGTTTGAAGCTTTTAAGAAATTTAAGATATTCAAGAATAGAGTTGAAAATGAATCTAGCTATGATATTACTATTAGGATTTAACTGTGTGATTTTCGAGTCAAACTCATTAACCCATGTTTCATCAGTAGTGATTCAACATGAATCCATCTCTCCATGAGAATAAATGGAACACTTAGCACTCATTGGATCTAAGTGATGCTCACAAGGGTGAAGCACTGGGACTTCCCAAGAGGTCACTCATCCCAGTACTACTCCAACTTGAGCACACTTTACAAAGTTTCCTCCATTGTTAAACCCAAAGCTTGCAACCCCATTTGCAAAACCTTCACCAAGTGTTGTGCCTTATGAACCATTCATTAGAAAGCCACTTAAGCTCATCAATCGATAAGTAGGAGATAATTTCCACAGAAGGTCAAATTTTAATATTGCTATCAAGATTTAACTATGTGATTTTCGAGTCAAACTCATTAACCCATGTTTCATGAGTAGTGATTCAACATGAATCCATCTCTCATGAGAATAAATGGAACACTTAGCACTCATTAGATCTAGGTGATGCTCATAGGGGTGAAGCACTGGGACTTCCTAGGAGGTCACCCATCCCAGTACTACTCCATCCTAAGTGTGCTTAACTATGAAGTTTCCTCCATTGTTATACCCAAAGCTTGCAACCCTGTTTGCAAAACCTTACCAAGTGTTGTGCCTTATAAACCATTCATTAGAAAGCCCCTTAAGCTCGATAATTGATAAGTAGGAGATAATTTCCATAACAAGTCAAATTGTGATATTTCTATCAGGATTTAATTGTGTGATAGAAATGGGTTAATGAGTTTGACTCAAAAATCACATAGTTAAGTCCTAATAGCAATATCACAATTTGATTTGCTATGGAAATTATCTCCTACTTATCAATGAGTCTGGTGTTAAGATTAAGTGTTTAAGATCAGATAGAGGAGGAGAGTTCACTTCTAGAGAGTTCAACATGTTCTGTGAAGAGAATGGACTCAAAAGACAGTTATCTTCACCAAGAACACATGAAAAGAATGGGATTGTTGAAAGAAGGAACAAGTCAATAGAAGTAGCAAGAGCAATGTTATCTGAGAATGATGTCTCAAAGACATTTTGGAGAGAAGTAATTAACACTGCAGTATATACTCTAAATAGAGTATAGATCAGAAAAGGTATAAGCAAGATACCTTATGAGTTATGGTTTAGTCACTCACCATCAGTCAAGTATTCCAAAATATTTGGAAGTAAGTGTTACATAAAGAGAGATGATGATATAGGTAAGTTTGATCCTAGAAGCGATGAAGGTAGGTTTCTTGGTTACTCATTGAAAAGAAAAGCATATAGATGCTTCAACTATAGAACTAAGACAATAGTTGAGTGCGCAAATCTAAGGATTAATGAAAATTTTAGTACTAAAGAGAAGATGGTAGAATATAATTTTGATGAAGAAGAGGATAGTTCTAGATTTTTTGGACAGAATGTTGAAGTATTTTTTAGACTAACAATGATTTGCAAAATGAAGTATCTGTTGAGAATATAGAAGAACAAAGATCTGAACCTAGAAGAGATCAAAGTTGAGATGTCAACTCCTACTTCCAACAGAAACATGACAAAGAATCACCCTCCAAAGAAAATAATTGGAAGCAAGGATAAATGTGTGATGAGAAGGAACAAATTAAATAAGGAATTGTGTCTAATTTCTCAAGTAGAACCTAAGAGCACATATGAGGCATATAAGGATGATCACTAGATGCAAGCTATGAAAGAAGAACTAAATCAAATTAAGAAGAATGAAACATGGGAATTAGTTCCTAGACCTAAATACAAGAATATGATAGGAACAAAATGGGTATTCAAAAAAAAGATGAATGAGCAAGGAGAAGTTGTGAGAAATAAGGCTAGACTTGTTTGCAAAGCTTACTCACAACAAGAAGGCATAGATTATGAAGAAACCTATGCACTTATGGAAAGAATGGAAGCAACAAGGATGTTCTTGACTTATGCAACAAGCAAGAATTTCAAGTTTTATCAAATGGATGTCAAGTTAGCTTTTCTTAATGGAGAACTTGAAGAAGAAGTATACATTGAGCAACCTAATGGATTCCCTCTAACAAAAGATAAAGATTTTGTATGCAGACTAAAGAAAACATTGTATGGTCTAAAGTAAGCACCTAGAACCTAGTATGTAAGGTTGGACAAGTATTGATCAAAGCTTGGATTTATCAAAGGTACAATAGATGGTAATTTGTATTTGAGGAAAATTGATGATGGTCTATTTATCATTTTAATATTTATGGATGACATAATATTTGGAGGAAATGATGAAGAAAGTGATAAGTTTGCTAAAAAAATGAAAAATGAAATTGAAATGAGCATGGTAGGAGAAATGAAGTTTTTTTTAGGATTGAAGATTGCGCAGAACAAAGATGGGATATTTATTTCACAGATTAAATATTAGAAAGATTTGTTGAAAATATTTGGTTTAGAAAGTTGCAAACCTATTGGTACCATGATAATTGATCACAAGTTATCTTGTAAAGATGAGACACCTGCAATTGAGCAAAATAAGTATAGATCTATGATTGGAGGATTGCAATCTGATTCACACTAGACCAGAGCTAATACAATTGGGATTGTAGAAAGATTTCAAGCTGATCCAAAAGAGTGTCATTATGCAACAGCAAATAGGATATTTAGATATTTGAAGGGTACATTTGATTAAAAAGAACACTAGTGGTGGAGCATTATTTCTTGGAGAAAGATTGGTTTCTTGGTTGAGAAACAAATAATATTGTATATCTCAGAGTACAACTAAGGTAGAGTATGTTGTAGTAGCAAATAATTGTAATCAAGTTATGTGGATGAAACAAATGCTGAAGGATATTGGAATTGACTTTATAGAACCTGTTATCATTTACTGTGATAACACAAGTACAATAAGTATGTCTAAGAATCTAGCATTGCATTCTAAGACAAATCACATATCCATAAAGTATCAAATTTTGAGAGAAAAAGTGACAAAGAAAGAAATAAGGTTGGAGTATGTAAGCACTAAAGATCAGATTGTAGATATCTTTACAAAGCCTTTTCCTAAAGATACTTTTGAGTACCTAAGAGATATGCTAGGGGTTATGCCCCTACCTACTTCAAAGTAGTTGATGAAAGGAGTGCATCAGTCCAGTGGTACAAATCATTATGGTTAGACTAGACTGAATGTTGATGCTTCCTATATGAGGGAGTATCTAATATGTAGTCATGAAGGACTCTGGGTATTTGTTATTGAATAGTGTCTTTGGACACTCGAGTTGATTGATGATTTGAGCAACTGATTAGCAATTGGTATTGTGATTGACACCTTTGACATTGATGTCAATGGGGGAGAGAATGTACAAGAAAAACATATTAAGTGAATGTACATAAGAAGAGAAGCACCTGTTGAGATGGCAATGGAGGATAGTTATCTCTTTAGGGAGATTTAGAAAGATTTATGTAAGTGTGTAGAAGGATGTTGAAATGTCCCTTTTCTGATTTTTTTATGATATTTCCAACCTTTAATCAGATCTTTAAGATCAAACAACTGATATCACAAAGATCCACCAAATTCCTCAAGAAACCCCAAATCGGGTATGCTGAAAATAGTGCTAAAAGCTTCACAACTTCACAAATTATTAATAAATATGAAAATGGAAATTTTTATAAAACTTTCAGCAGCATAACAGCCTACAAATTGACATTTCCGGATCTGTATAGCCTTTACACAACAGCTCGAAAATGTAGGACCAAAACTATGCTCATCGGGCTCTCGAAATAGCACAAAATATGACCGAAAACACCACAAAAACACTAATAATCTATCTCAGAAGTTTAATCACGTCTCAATATATATATTCAGCTCTATTTTAATATTTAAAAGTCTGATATACAGCAGCAACCCAAACTGATATGAAATACTCAACTGTAAACGCCAAACTCATACAAAAACACACCCGAAAACTCACAAATCTGCACTGTTCAGCACAAAGGCAAACTCTGTATGAGCATGCACATGGAATGGCTTCAAAATCCCATCCTTAGCCTTCCTGGAAACCTGCAAACTCCCATTCTTGGGTCTCCCTGGAAACCTGCAAACTCCCGTTCTTGGGTCTCCTTCTCCACAGGTTTGGCAGCCTCTGAAGAATAACAAAGAATGAGCAAAAATCAAGTTCTGGAATGAGCCCAAAATTCCTCCAAACCCCTTAAAAGAGGGCATAACTGTAACTCACGTCCAAGAGAGGTTAATGAAACTTATAATAATAATAATTTTCATTTATTAGTCCAACGGTTTCCAAAGATTAACCCCCTTTTTCCGAAACTTCACTTTCTTGGGCCTGCCTGCCTTAGCAAAGATTTTCTTTTTTAATTATTTGAAAAGGGGACATGACAAGTCCTCCCTTCCCAATCATTTCTTGTCCTCAAGCAATGGCTGAACAATAAACCAATCAATCCACCTGGATCCCAAATGTAGTCATGAACTATACTACTACCAATTAACACAGCCTCCTGCAATATCCTACAGTAAATACCATCAACGCATCCCACTGGCCTATATGGAATGTACAATCCAACTCTGCAACAATGGTGAACCCTCTCGAATGAAATTGTACCAAGTATGGAGAATCCACACACTGTACAACTCCTGCAGTCAACACAACTCTGCAAATCATCGGCCACTATCTCATAACCATAACTCCCATACACTGCTGATGATGAAAAGACATTACAAGATAAAGAGTAAGAAATGGAATCCAAACCAAATTTTTCTGCCATCAACTCCTCAGCACAAGGATCAAATGCTAACTGATGTACATACCCTGCAATATAATGTTGATAAAAAAAACCAACCTCAGTCAACAGCTCACCATGAAGAAGTGATACAACCCACTGTGACTAATCACCAGCTAAGTCAAGAGATGTCATAGCCAAAGGAGTAGAATCAATAACAACACCTACTAAAGCATCACTCCAAAACTCCTGCTCTAAGTCATGTATTATCAACCTGTCAATTGCAGGACCTATCACCATGTCATGCCCATCACAACTCTCATCCCGAGGCATCAAACTATCCCATAACTGATGATAAGCACTAGGAACCAAAGTACATCTCTGTATCATCATCTCATCAACATGGTCATCAAAGGTAGATAGATGAGCATACCTCATAGTGTAATGCCGATAGAATGCACCAATCTCAGTCAGTGGCTCAGACTGCAATCCAGATGTAACTAACTGCAATCGATCATTAACCAAGTTGGAATTGACTACTACCTCTGAAGACATTGTGAAGGGAGTAGTATTACTAGTAGGAACCATGCCAACTATCAGCTCACCAACGTCACACATGGTCTTTGATACAATATCTCTAGTCTTCGTGCCATTAGTACTAGAGGTCACCACCATGTCAGGCACACCACAAAAATCTGCTACAGCACCCAACTCAATTGAACCTGACTCTAGTGGGAATGAACTTGATATGCCAATGTTAGTATCAAGGATGGATGCATCCCCATCTCCACTGTCTCTAACAATCTCGGCCATGGACATCCTCGGATCACCAAACACCACAGCTTGTGACTGTATAGAATCAGGTAAAGACTGTAGTCGCTCTAACTCCATGGTCACCTTAGCCAAATGAAACTGTGACTCCTTGAGAGCCAACTGTGTACTCTCAAGAATCTCAGAAGTCACCTCAAGCTGCTCAGTAAGCTTACTCACCTCATCTTCCTTGGCCAACAATGCATCATATGCTGTACTGCCCCACTCCATAAGATAATCTCTGTCGGCTACCAACTGCATATAATTTTGTCTCAAAATCCGAATAGCCTCTCATAAAGAGTGGATCTCTGTCAAGGAAAGATAACTTCCTCCCTGCTCATCACTAGTAGGAGAACCCCATCCATAAACTGCTAACAACTGACGAGCAGCATCAAAATGTTGGCAAGTGATAGCAATGTCTTGGTCACTAACTCTCAACTGATTAGACACATGATGGCACTGGCTTGACTGTCTCTTACAAACCTCCTCTGATGCACTGTCTGAAGGAGTGTCCTCAAAGTTACTAGTCTCTAGAGTATTACCATCCATATCCTGTGAATCAAATCTAAAGCTCATATCAACATACGGAGTATCAAAAACATTAGCATTGCTGTCCAACTCCTCTGTACCCAAGGAAACTAAGTCTTCAAAACTGCCCACTGCATCCTCCTGGATGTCATCAATGCCAATATGATCCTGGGACTCATCTATACACACTGCCAAATATGAAATATCATCAACACATTCCAGCAAGTATGGTCGACTGGATATATGAACAAAGCCCAAAATTGGTGTATAAAAACTAATACCAACATCAAACAAGATAATGGCACAAGAAAAGACAACACCGTGTAATCTGCTAATCAAATCCATGATAGCACCCAAACAAACACTGCTACCAAAAAGTGTTAAAGATCTCTAGTCAACTGAATCCCAAATGCCAATATAACAATCTCGAGTCCATATCCGTAAACTAGAATCAACTAGTAACTCAAGCAAACTCCTCACCTGAGTAATATGACCAATACCAACTAACTCCACATACCTGTCATGATGAGATAATGAAGTCACAATACTATCTTTGTTCACCTTCAGCTGGCTGGACAAATCATGTGAAGTACTACCAGCCTCAACCTCATGTGATGAAGCATCTAACTGTGCCTGGTACTCTTTCTCAGCAAAGTCATGAATGCTCAATCTCTACTCATCTCTACCAGGTATCTCACCATCCTGCACAACAACATCCTCATAATCATCATCTAAACCCACTACACTGTAGTCACTACCTGTTGTAACTATACCATCTTGAATACTTGTGGCATCACCCTTTGACGACCTGTAAACAATTGTATCAATTTGAGTATCAAGTTGACTGTTACTATCAACCTGTGTGATATCCTTTCCCACCACCTCTTGTGGCAGAGTAGAATCTGAGACCTCTACCTGGCTATCAGCTAGTTTCTCAAACTCCTCATGCAAGTTCTTGGGAATTGTGTCATCTGTCCTGTGAGAAAATCTGCCAAATAGAAATCCAGTCAACTTATCCACCTTAGTTGGGTCAGATAACATGTCATTTATACGGTGGTGCTCAACCAATTGTTTAGACATGTCATGGCTTATTTTCATAAGTTTATCTCGAATGTCTAAATAACCATCCTTTCTACTATTTTGACTCTAGCTATCAATTGTCCAAGATCGTTCCCTCTGAGACTCTGTACTATACCTGTCCATTCTGGATAAAGTAGAGTGTAACCCCAATAGGATATAACTTCTTCAAGCACCAAGAACTAACATGCAAATGATTAGAAGTAGCATGCAACCATAGATTTGGACATGCAACTGATTAGAAGCAACATGCAACCACCAAATTATGACATGCAAGATCTGGGTAGTTGTCAAAACTGACATGCAAGATCTGGGTAGTTGTCAAAACTGACATGCAAACTTCTACAACCACCAAATTCACCAAGAACTAACATGCAAATGATTAGAAGTAGCATGAAACCATAGATTTGGACATGCAACTGATTAGAAGCAACATGCAACCACCAAATTATGACATGCAAGATATGGGTAGTTGTCAAAACTGACATGCAAGATCTGGGTACTTGTCAAAACTGAAATGCAAACTTCTACAACCACCAAATTCACCAAGAACTAACATGAAAATGATTAGAAGTAGAATGTAACCATAAATTTTAACATGCATCTGATTAGAAGAAACATGCAACCATAAATTATGACATGCAAAAACTGGGTAGTTGTCAAAATTGACATGTAAGATCTGGGTAGTTGTCAAAACTGACCTGCAACTTCTACAAACCCTCAGGCTGGCAAGATCATGGCTCTGATACCACTGAAATGTCCCTTTTCTGATTTTTTTATGATATTTCCAACCTTTAATCAGATCTTTAAGATCAAACAACTGATATCACAAAGATCCACCAAATTCCTCAAGAAACCCCAAATCGGGTATGCTGAAAATAGTGCTAAAAGCTTCACAACTTCACAAATTATTAATAAATCTGAAAATGGAAATTTTTATAAAACTTTCAGCAGCATAAAAGCCTAAAAATTGACATTTTCGGATTTGTATAGCCTTTACACAACAGCTCGAAAATGTAGGACCAAAACTATGCTCATCGGGCTCCCGAAATAGCACAAAATATGCCCGAAAACACCACAAAAACACTAATAATCTATCTCAGAAGTTTAATCACGTCCCAATATATATATTCAGATCTATTTTAATATTTAAAAGTCTGATATACAGCAGCAACCCAAACTGATATGAAATACTCAACTGTAAACACCAAACTTATACAAAAACACACCCGAAAACTCACAAATCTGCACTGTTCAGCACAAAGGCAAACTCTGTATGAGCATGCACATGGAATGGCTTCAAACTCCCATCCTTAGCCTTCCTGGAAACCTGCAAACTCCTATTCTTGGGTCTCCTTGGAAACCTGCAAACTCCCGTTCTTGGGTCTCCTTCTCCACAGGTTTGGCAGCCTCTGAAGAATAACAAAGAATGAGCAAAAATCAAGTTCTGGAATGAGCCCAAAATTCCTCCAAACCCCTTAAAAGAGGGCATAACTGTAACTCACATCCAAGAGAGGTTAATGAAACTTATAATAATAATAATTTTCATTTATTAGTCCAACGGTTTCCAAAGATTAACCCCCTTTTTCCGAAACTTCACTTTCTTGGGCCTGCCTGCCTTAGCAAAGATTTTCTTTTTTAATTATTTGAAAAGGGGACATGACAGATGTGTAAGTGTGTAGATGTAGCCAGAAAGTATTGTAAGTTGTTTACTATAAACAGCTTCTACCAATCCTAAAAGAAGAACAAGAATAGTATAGTATTCCATAAGATCTCAAATTGATGAAGAGGATTTGAGAAGAAGACAACAACAAAGTACAGTTTAGTATTCTTGGAACTTAGATGTTTTTCATCTATGTTGCCATCAATGCCAGAGGGGAAGATTATTAGCATGAGTTTTGATGATACTACATTGGAGGAGTATCCTAAGCATTGAAGAATATTGATATGTTGCATTCATGAGTAAGTTTGTGATTGATGTCAACATAGCAATAATTCTGTTAAGACTGGAAGAATAGCAGTCAATAATCTTAGTATGCGCATAAGTTGAGGAAGTTTTAGATGATGCATAGTGGAGTGCATATTCCTAAGGTTGTCTTGATGATGTGTTTTAAAGGACTAAGTCTGATTCAATGTTGTATGAAAGTTACACCTTTTTACTAGAAGTTGTGCAGAAATAGAGCATTGGAAAACAAAGTTTTGATGATCTATCGTTATCTTTCATCTGAGATGTAATGAAGGTGGTGTATAGATAAAATTAATAGAGGATGATTGTGTGGTGATGCCAACCTATACGCAAGACATGGTTCCACACGTGTATAGTTTGGTATAGACTGTGAGCCGATAGTGTTGTTATAATTGTGAATTAATTAATTATCTTATTTTAATTGATTGGGAAAACCTCAAGGCCAACTCAAGGAATTATTATGAAGATATGGTATAAAGGAAAGATGTGTTTCATGTTTGTAAATGGACTTGAATTTAGAGGATCAAGTAGAATGTAAAGTATTAGTGTGTAGTGCAAGAAGGATAAGAATGCTTGTTAAATATGTGTAAGATACCCAAGGGATCATTGTATGCACAGTATGAGATCTGGTCACAAGATCTGAAGAAGCAAAAGTCTAGTTGACAAGACAGAGACAGAGGAAGGAAGTACATTTAAGTTCTATTATTCTGCAAGGAATAATATAGAGATCATTTGGACAGTGGGTTCTTTGATCTTAACCTTGAAGTTTTTTGGGAAGTGGGTCCAATTGTCTTCCACAACTCCTAACAGGGTTGGAATCTCCTAACAGGGATTCAAAGTCTCCTAGCAAGGACTCATATGTACTAAATATTGTAACAGACTCCTAACAAGGTTTATCCTCTAGCAAGGAATATGTATATTAGTACATCATCTTGTGGGTACCATCCCCATCGGGGTTTTCCCTCTAATTAAGGGTTTCCCTAGTTAACATTTCTAGTGTTAATTGTGTATGAGTATTTTGTTGTGGTTTTAGTTTATATTAGTCACTTGGTTAAGTTTGTTTAAGAGTATTATCTCTGATGATAGTTGGATAACTAATTCACCCCCCTTCTCTCAGTTATATCAGTGGACTATATGTTATAACAAGTATAATACTATTAATGTCAAAATGCATACCTCTTCTCTACTTTTGTTCATCTTTCATCACATAAACTATTAGAAAGGCTAGGGTTTCTATAGCACCATAAGATTGACCTACTAACTCCCGATACAACCAATAGTCTTATAAAGCCATAGGAGGTGGTTAATCCAGGTTGTGAACCCTACGAGGGACACTAACCCATTGTCAAAAATGCCCCTCCCAACATCATTGATTGTGGCCTATAGGATTCGAACCTGTGAGCAAGCTCTGATACCAATTTTTAGAAAGGCTAGGGATTGTCATTGCACCAAAAGACTAACTTGTTAATGCCCACTACAACCAATAGTCTTACAAGACCATAGGAGGTAGTTAAGCCATGTCACAGACCTCACACAAGAAGTTGGCCCATTGCCAATATAGACATCATCAACACATTCATATGGATAGAAAAATCTTTCATGCATAAGACAACCTTTAGAGATTGTTATATTTCTTAGTGTTGAAATTATCTAACGTGTTTTCCACTTCTAACATTTATGGAAAATAAAGTGTTATATTTGTGAAAATATAAGAATGTATTTTATGTTGTTATTTCACTATAATGATATTTTATCATGATTCGAATACACAATTTTTAAGTTAGGCCCATTAATCTCCTATTTTCCATTTCACCATTTTAATGCTACATTACAAATAGAAACACTACACACCAATAATATATGGTATGTGAGCATGAAAATAATACAATAGCATGCCTTACCTTTTAGTACTTAGATATAAACCACTAGAAAATGTTGGTACATAAGGATCAAAGCTCCAAAAATTTCTTGGGTCTACAATGAATGCCCCAATAGTCCTCCAATGTTGTGCAATAAAATCACAAAGTGGGGTTTAGGGATTGTGCAGCTATAGAATCAACTTCAAAGTCTCCTCTAATACATATACTCACTAAAAATATTAGTCAACCTTTTTAGTATGTAGGTATCCTATGAAAAGAATTCAAGAATGCTCAAGAACTTTTCCCATACAAAATGTAGACTCTAAGTAGGGAATGACACAAATCATTTGCACACTCTTAATCAAGAGGATTAGAGATGCATGCAAAGAGGAATAGGATGGGGAAATGGAGGATTATTTTGATACTCAAGTCAAGGGTATTTTAGAATATAATACCACTGTGTAGTGAACAATTACTTTAATTTATCAATATTAGTGGCCTGCCACATTTACAAGGAACTAGAGACTTATCAAAGCATTAAAAGGGACTAACTAAAAAAAAATGTAAGGATTGCACAACATCCTATTCTTCAGCCTCTTTTCTACTAGTTTGTCGAATTTTCAAGAGCACCAAGTTGATTAGTAAAATAACAAGTGAGTGAATTTAAATGAAGTGAACCAATTAAACCACATAACTATCAAAACTTATACATACACATATCCATGCACAAAATCCCACAACATAGAGGAACTATACCTTGCATACAAAGAATTTAACTCCCTTTGACACTTATCTTCACCTCCCAACACTCTCCTTTATAACTCACACTTTCATGATGGTGTTTGATTTTTTTTATTTCTACTTGAAATTCTAAAAAATCTTACTATTTCCCTCAAATAGGATTTCCTTGATTTCTACCATTCTTGATTTACCATTTTTGGATACCGAATTTTCCTATAAATTGTGTGCATGTCCTTATGATTTCTTATGGTTTGGAACAAATGAAAGCCTATTCATTGTGGTACCTTTCATAACAATTTTAATTCATAAACATATATGCATATACATCCTAGTTTTGGATAACAATTTGAGTTTGTTCATAGTGGAAAGTGATAGCACAATAATGAGACCAAGTTGTAGTGTTCCAAACATTTGATTAAAATA
Source organism: Cupressus sempervirens (assembly GCA_028749045.1). Lineage (NCBI taxonomy): Eukaryota > Viridiplantae > Streptophyta > Pinopsida > Cupressales > Cupressaceae > Cupressus > Cupressus sempervirens. Next base: position 12,709,192 of record CM053785.1, on the reverse strand, counting down.
ATAATAAATAGATGAATGAATAAGAACTAAAATTCCACATCATTATAGAGGGAATATACCTTGCATTCCAAGAATGTTGCCTCCTTAGGTACTTGTCCTCCAACTTCTAACACTCCCTTATGTAACTTGTGCTTGCATGATGTCGTATTATGTTTTTCATTACCACTAAACATTCTAAAATGTGCTTTCCAATTTCCTTCACTAAAATTGGGAAATCAGTTTAAATTTAATATCCTTTGACCACTAAATAATATTTTTGAATTAAACTCAATGCCAAAATAGATCCGACGTCCCTAATTATCCCCTTTCATGAAATAGAATTTAATATATAATGTCTTAGAGACTTACAACTTGTAAGAGCATTGTTATTATAGCACCTTTCTTATTACTATAAATTCATTGATGCATTCATCCTAAATTCCTCAAAGTCACCTACAAAATATCCTTTCACTAATTACTCCCCTTGATCTAGTATGGAGTGATATAGTTCTCTAATAAATATATTTTAGATGATATTTGGACATGAATTGAGTGTATCAATCTCAATAATAATAATCACAACAAGAGTAGGGCATGCAGAATACTCATCTTTGTCCCATTTAAATCCATGTACTTTAATCAAACTTATTCTTATGTGTACTTATAAAAGTAAATATGGTGTTTATAGGGGGTTGTTAATTGCTAATGACATTCTAGGAATTTCAGGATGGTAGATGGTATTTGCAGTGGTAATAAAATGTTATTGTTTATCACTACCCTTTTTACATATAACACATTGAATATATATTAGCTTACTTGATATGTTAGACATTTCCCCCCTCCATGAACCATACTGCATTACCAACAAAATTTACAAGATTCTGAAATATCTTGCACTTTTGTATGGTTTGCAAATGCACGAGCCATTTTTTTTTAATTGAACCAATTTCTTTTCTTTTTTCTCTTTCTTTCACATTGAATTGTTGTAGTTTTAAAAAATATGAATTCTTTGACATTGTGAACCTTGTCATCATTTTTGTGGGCTTGCAAATCTATTAGCTTGCAAGATTCTATAGATATGTTGCACTATTTAAGATTTCTAAAGTCCTTAACTTGGCAACATCAATAACCATGTAACTTGGAAAACCTTAGGACCCAAGAGTTACACACTTTTTATTTATTATGGTCAAGGAATAATTCATACTACATACTTGTGAATAGGTTGTCAAGGATCAAAAGTGATGAGAACTAATACCATTAGGGTAACATATGAAATGAAATGGGCATGTGAGTAGAAAGAAATTAAAAAGATATTGTATACAAATAAAGGTATGAAATGGATGATTTTGGAGTTCTAAGAAGGTATGCAATGAATGATTTTGGAGTACTCAATACAAACACTCAACATTCAATATGCACATATCATCATTCAAGATCAAATGGGTGTGTGGGATTATACACATAGTGAAGAATAAAGGAGGGAATTAAACATATCAAGGAGGTCCCAAGGCTTACACTTGTTGAGGTACACTTCAACAATGACCCTTTCTGTGAAATTTTTGTCTATCATCTAGCCTCTTGCTGAACGTGATGGCCACTAATACGGTTGTATGTAAGCCACCTATACTACACTATGTATACAAGACCCTTCCTTTTCCTTTTCCATTTCTTCCTTCTCCAATAAAAAAGATCATTGCAGAGACATAGATCACAAGGGCACAACAAGAGAGAAAATATATATTCACTCTTGAATCCTAATGAATGAATGAATTGAAAAACTAGGTGGGGGCATCAGTTATAATTAAATTTATATTGACATAATCAAGAGCTTATATGGATACAATTTTCAAATGATCATGTGAAATGAAATGGGAGTGTGAGTAGAAAGAAACTAGAAAGACACTGTGTACAAATGAATGTATAAAATGAATGATTTTGGAGTACTCAATACAAACACTCAACATTTAGTATACACGTATCATCATTCGAGATGAAATGGGTGTGTGGCATTATACACACAGTGATACAAGACCCTTCCTTTTCCTTATTAGTTTTTCCTTCTCCATTGAAAAGATCATTGCAGAGGTATAGATCACAAGGGCATGATAAGAGACAAAATATATGTTCACTCCTAGATCCTAAATAAATGAATTAATTGAAAAACTAGGTGGGGGCATAAGTTATAACACAATGAATCAAAATTAAATGACTTTTAGTTTCCCTTCCATTCCCCCAACTAAACAAAAGCTTCCATTATATTATATGGGTCATTGGCGAGGGGTAAGATTGCAAAGAATGAACAAAAAGATTGATTGGAAAACCCATAAATGCTTTCTTTTTACCCTTTGATTCAACTGCAAATACAAACCTCCACAATTCAACCCTCTGCATATGATTCAATTGTGTGTGTGTGTATATAATTTTATTTTATTTAAAAAAATAATAATAACACCAAATAGAATTTTGAATGAATTAGATCTACATAACTGTGCAATCATTGGTTCACGGGTTGTCTTAAAATGATCACTTCACGAGTTCAAGTATTTTGGTTTCATGATCGATACTGGAGCTTATATCATTTAACATTAAAATGATTTCATGGCTTTAACTTTTTTTCTTATATTGTTGATGCCATCGCAATATCGACAGCGTTAGGGACACTTTTTTAAAACTCCAAATTCAAATTATAATGCGATGTAGTGAAAGGTAAGTGTACCTCCAAAGGAGATTACCTAGCCCCCAACAATAATCACATAGTGGAAATACACCACAAAATATAAGATTTGATAGGTAATTCAACTCTTTATTCATCAAATAACTAATTACATGCAATGTAACAGGATATAAGGCCTTCTTGGCTGTAGCCAAATACAAAGCGATTACAGTAATAGTTCTACAAGATCTCACAAGATCCAAATAACTCCAGGTAGCCTAGATCCACAATTTGGTAGAAACCCCAAGAACAATCGAAACTTCTGCTCACAAGCCACCAAGAAACCTTCTTATTTCTCGAGCCCACACTTTGCTACTAGCTCTGCTAAAATTTGCTCCTCTTAGCAACTCTTGCTCCACTCCATCATGAATGAAAAATGATTCTAGACATCACAAGACCCTCTACTAATAATTTCTAAGCCACAAGTCGGCCTAGCAAGTTACATTAAATAAACACTCATGCCACAAGTAAACTTGGTAGATTATATGACACTTAGGACAAGTCCCAAGTTTACAATGCATGACTATCTTATAAGGTAAAATAACATTAAGCAGCCTTAGCCATAGGCGCACATGCCATCCAATGATCCACATCTAAGATTGCACAAGCCAACACCCACAAATTGAAACTCGCAGAAATAATCTCCAAAGTTCGTCCAAGAAATAGGAGCACGTTACCAACAACCACCAAAATAATTCTAACTCCAATATGATCACTTCAATCCTTATGCACACATAGGACAAGGTCCACCAATGTGCCTCAAACATAATCGTAACTACATGAAACATAAGGTCCAAAAAATCCAAGCCCAATGCTCCTACAAAATTGCCCACTAGTCCAGGATGCTCTTGCATTACAATGTCTCTACTGTCAGAAATTGTCGTAAAAAATGACCCTAGATTTATTAGTGTCATATCATATAGGTTTTTCATAGTCTACATCCCCCCAATACTCTTAATTCTCTGCCTAAGTCACTTCACTTATCTCAATTGACTTGAAACATAATGTCCAAAACATCAAATACAAATAATTTAGGCCTATAATTTTAGTGTTTGAAAAATATATACAAAAACATTCAATGCTATTTTTTTGTGACCTAAAATCTCAATAGTAAACAATAAAATTATTATGATTGTTTAAAATTCAATTTATTTTTAAATTATCATATTTAATTTGGTTGAATGTAATCTTAAATAATGCTATTATTGTTTAATTGTAGTTTTTAATATTATATATGTTTCAAAGAAACTAAACAATTTGTAAGTGTGATGCTAAGTTATTTTATTAGGTTAGTATGTTATCTTAAAACTTGTTTTTTTAAAGATTTGAATACTTATTACTTTTGCACTAGTTTTGGTAGGTGGAATACTTATCTACTTTATTTTGTTGAGTCAAGTACTTGAATACTTTTATACTTAGAATTGTTTAGTCAATACTTGAATACATTTACTTTTGTTGTCCAATATTCAAATACAGTTTGTTTTGTTGAGTCAATTACTTAGAATGCTTTTACACTTAGACTAGTTGAGTCAATAATTGAATACACTTAGTTTTGTTGAGTCTAATGTTTGAATACACTTAGTTTCTTGAGTCTAATATATGAATATTTTTACACTTAGATTTGTTGAGTCAATACTTGAATACATTCAATTTTGTTGAATCCAATACTTTAATACACATAGTTTTGGTGAGTCTAAATTTAAGTTGTTTTACACTTAAATTTATATGAATATTTGAATAATCCAATACACTTTTGGATTGAACTTGACACTTAAATACACATAATTTTGTTGATTCTAATATTTGAATACTTTAACACTTAAGTTATTAAAGATATTAAACAATACTCAATACTTTGCACTTAATTTTTTATGATACTACTACTGGTAACTGAAGATTTTTCCCATGAATAGTATGGACACGACTATCCTCCCTACAAACTATAAAGTTGACTAGTTTTCAAAAAATTAAAAACATCATGAATTTTTCTAAAAATTTCAACATTTGATCTTCGTGATCTATATAGTTTGCAATTGAATTAACCTGTCCCATAAATTATTATGCTTATTTTAAAGCAAACTCTTAAGTAGTGATTTTAAATAGAATTTTGAGTATATTTCTTTCTAAAATATTTAACAAAATTATAAGCAATTTTTAAAAGAGATGAAAAAAATTATGATGAAGACACTGTAGCTTTTCACAAGTCCCTCATTTTTTGTACAATTTATTTTTTATTCCTAAATAATAGTTGCTTCACACATGTAGGAAAAGAATCCAATTTATCTTTTTCTGAAGATGAAAAGGTTGTATGGGCGTTGGTAACACTCCAAGGACTTTAAGTAGAATTAAGCAACCTCATAAGAACATAAAATAATACTAATCCGAAAGCGTGTGATTAGTGATAACCACTGGAAGTGTACTTGAGAAGAATTTCTATTTGAATGTGATGAGTATTGAAAGCGTGGAGAATTGAGTTTAGCCCACAAACCTACCTTTCTCACTGGTTATACATCTACTGGTCAAACACTTTGAGCAAAGGCGAAGACATCCAAACATACCTATAAATATCATCTTACCCAAAGCCCTCGGTTATTGTGCATAGAAAACCTTGCTTTTTCTGCTTGCTGAAAGGTGATAGATTGAAGAAGAGAAAGAAGAGAGTGAGAATGTATCCAGGAGGACCACCACCACCTCCTGGGGGAGGTTATCCTCCTCCACCTGGGCCTTATTTTCCTCCTCCAGGAGGACCACCACCACCACCACCACCAGGACCACCGCCACCTCCAGGCATGCCCTATTTCCCCCCTCCAGGAGGACCACCGCCGCCACCACCAGGCCCTCCAGGGGGACCTCCACCTCCATGGCCTGCATATGAACCTCCTCCACCTTACGGACCTCCACCTCCTGGAGGCCCACCTCCTGGAGGCCCTCCTCCTCCATGGGGTCCTGGTCCTCGTTGGTAGGGCACATATGGATGGCTGGGCTTGTTATCTATGTGATATCTGTATAAGCTGATGGGTATGGTGAATTACAATATGTTTAGGGGAGATCAGCCAAGTTCCTATTTCGAGGCCTGAATCTGCCAGCAATTATATAGAATAAACAGTCAGAGGTTAGCTATGGAAGCTTAAGGTCTGTTATATGTTTAAGGTGAGTCATTTTAGAAGATATTATGTTGAAGTATAGTCAGTTGACGTTGTAGTGTTGGTATATAAAATGATTCTTGCCTTATGGTAATCAATGTTGCTGTGTTGTATAGTAATCGATGTTTTTCTGAAAAGGAAAGGGTCATACAGACTTTGAATTGTGCTGCTTTCCGCTTTGGATTATTCTGAAATGTTGAATTATGTTTAGATTTTCAACATCTCTTGTTGTAGATCAATTATGTATAAATGATGCACAGAGAATGTGATTTGGCCGCTTGATCAATTACATTTGAGATGGATGGATGTTTTTATTCTCATTTAATGTGTTTTTTTTGTTTTTCCTTTTGTTTGCATTGAAGCAATGATTAATCCACAAAAAGTTAGCAGTTGCTGTCACGCTTTCCATGCTTAGAGCTAAAGAACAGCCTAATAAATAAAAGGAGCAACCATTTGCGTTTCACTAATTTGAAGAGTGGGAATTACAGTTTTTTAGGTGTTATAAACCATTTAATAACAGTTATAAACCATGGAATACCAAATCAAGTTTAGTAATTCATTCCAGAACATATGTTTAAGGTAAGTCATTTCAGAACATTTGTTTAAGGTAATATTATGTTGAAGTAGTCATCAATGTTGTAATGTTGGTATATACATGATTCTTGGCTCTTAGTTCTGAAATGGGAAAGGGTCATATCATACAGACTTCGAATGTGCTGCTTTCCAGTTTTGATTGCGCTGAAATTCAAATGTTTAATTACATTTAGATGCAGCATCTCTTCTCTTGTTTTGGATACCTAGGATGTAAGATGCAGGAATGACTAATAAATTAAACAGGAGCACAGAGAATGTGATAGAACTGTCTGATCAATTACATTCCAGATGGATGTATTTTTTTATTTTCATTTAATGTTCTGCTTTTCCTTTTGTTGCCATTGGAGAGACGATTAGTTTATAAAAAGTTGGCAGTTACTGTCATGCTTTTCATTCTTAGAAGGAAAACAAATATTCCAATAAATAAAAGTAGGATTAATAATAAATATGCTTTTCACTGATAAGAACAGTCTTAAGTACAGTTCTGTAGCAGTTATAAACCGTGGAATACCAAATCAATCAGTTAATCTGTTAAATGAATACACAATTTTTAATTGAACATATCAATATTGTATTTTTGTCAATCATAAATTAGCAAACATTTAATAAAACGTTGTCCAACAACCTGCAGAATTGATCACAATCAAACTAGAGTAAATTCAATTAGAAAAAAGACAATTAACACCACCCGCCACTGGCTTAAAAAGCCCTCTTGCTGTAATGAATATGAGCATCCTTATCATATATATAAGGAAGCCACGTTTCAGGCTTGCTCACACAACAATCTTGTTGAATTCTCAGTTGTTTAAGAATGGCAGCTACTGCATCAAGCATTTCTGATGCTTATAATGTTGAAATTGTTAAAAGAGATGTTGTAGTACCTGCTCTGCATTTAGAAGAATGCCTTCTTCCTTTGTCTAATTTAGATCTCGCAATTCCACCTGTATCTGTGCATGTATTCTTCTGTTATAAAAAACTCTCTGATTGGACTTTTGAGTCTATGATTTCTCTTTTGAGAAATTCCCTGTCAAGCGCATTGGTTTATTATTATGTCTTTGCTGGAGAACTGATCACCAATAGTGTTGGGGAGCCAGAGCTTTTTTGCAATAACAAAGGAGTTGAATTCACACAGGTTTATTCTGCAACTACTCTTGCTCAAGTGGGGTTCTATGATCCAGATAGAACAGTTGAAGGGAAGCTTGTTCCTTTAATTCCAGACTCCTCCCATGGCAAAGGCAATCCAGTATTTAGTGTTCAGGTATTAAAGTTGTACAAGTCAATACATTTCATTCCATCTGCGTTGTAGAATTCGAATGAAATGATTGCTCCTAGTATCCTACTTTCTTGGGAGATATCATTCATATTGATACAGCTTTCTCTCTCTTAAATTTTAGCTTACTTGAATAAAATTTGAAATTTAGCCAGTCTTCAACTCTTTGGTACTCTAGGTGATGATTTTGAAATTCAATATGTACATCAACCAGGATGTATATTTAAATTGTAAAACTTTTTCAATAATTTTCAAGCATTTATTCTGAAAAAGAAACAAAACCCAAATGATTTTGTTAATTGAAGAAAATTCTGAGATATTGAGTACAATGGCATGCATATTTAAATCTACTCAAACAGCCAATGATGCCCATACAAGTAATGGTCACTCCATATATAGACTGGAAGCCCTATCCTACGTTATTGTAGATTAAGATGTTTTTTTATGTGCAGGTGACAGAGTTTAGCTGTGGAGGTATAGTAGTTGGCTGTACATTTGATCACAAGATAGCAGATGCATTTTCTGGCAACATGTTCTTCACTTGTTGGTCTAAGCTTTCTAAAAACGAGTCCATTGATTCTGTGATTCCAAGTTTTACGAAATCTATACTACGCCCTCGTGATTCCCCTGTTTTCAGTTACAAATTCTATGTGAACCAGACTCCAGGAGGGAAGAGCCCACAAAATGAATATCCAAGTTTAACAAGTAGAATTTATTACCTGAATGCCAAAAGCATTGAAAAAATTCAAGCATGTACAAATAAACATGGCAAGAAGTACAGCAAAATTGAGGCCTTTTGTGCTTACCTGTGGAATCTACTAGCACATCTGGATAGCCAAGAGATAAAGCAGTGCAGCATAGGAATAGCTGTTGATGGTCGGCCATGTTTGAAAAAAATGGGAATGCCAGCTAATTATTTTGGCAATGTTGTAGCCTTTGCATTTCCTGAGGCTGTTGCTAATGATATCAAGCACAAAGCACTTAGTTGGAGCGCTGAAATAATTCATGAAGCTATATATGCTACAGCTAGGAAAGAGTATTTTCAAAGGATTATTGATTTGGTGGAGAGGACGAAAACAACATCAATCTCATATAGAATTACAGATGGCAATCCATCAAGTAAACCTGTGGTCATGGTGTCTTCTGGTCTACGTTTTCCCTTGTACGATGTCGACTATGGATGGGGAAAACCTATGTTTGCAAGCTACCATTTTCCTAAAGATACTGGAGATTCCTATGTCATGCCATTCCCTAGTCCTCGAGAGGATGGTAGCTGGATTGTGTACATGCATCTCCCTCTTTGTCAGCTACACTTTATTGAATCCCACTCCAGTGACATTCTCTGTCCAATCACTAAGGAACATTTAGATTTTACATTGAAAGATGATATAATTAGTCACCTCTAGATGTATGGTGTTAAGTGAAAAGCAGTCATATTATCAACAGTACAGAAGAGGATATGTTAACCTGTTAAGAGCACATTTCCAGTATAAAGGTTCAGCTTTTAGAGCAAACAGTGAGAAGTTGTCATTTAGAGTGTTTCAACGTCCGTCATCTGTCTTCATCAAAAGATACTGTCATAGAAGTTTGTTGTTGTAAAACTTGGAAAGCTAATGAAGCATTAATGTTACAGCTTTTAAGGTATTTCAGCTAAGGTTATTAGAATAAAATCCTGTTAATCATAATTTTAATAGGCAGTATTGTAAATCTTGTAAATATTAGAATGTTTCTAATATTGTAAATATTCTTTTGTTATTGGAATGTTCCTAATAACTACGATTTTTTTGTAGCATATGCATATCTACATTTTGGAAATTGCTTATAATCCCAATATGATCTAAAACCATTCAAATGATCAGATCATCATCATGGAGCATTTGAGAGAGATTCCTGAGATTCATTTTCTTTTGAGGAGCAGGTGTAAATTACGAATTGATTTTCCAGCCCAGTTTGGTATATACGAGTGCAAGGCTGTCATAGATTCAAAATACATATGTGGTGATATATCAAACTTGAACTTCAAAGTTTTTTAACAAAAGTACATAGAATGATCCAGAAGGCTTTATGTTTGAATGACTTGGAAACAGGTAGAAGCATATATCAGATATAGAAGATTTTTTGGCTAATTGTATTGATGAGTATGAAAAAAAAGTCACTGGCGAGATTACATCCAGTAGAGTCCAAGTCATCCATGATTCCTTGCATTCAGAGTTAGAAGTAGAAGTTAGCCAGTTTAATTTTGCGTTAAAGTGGAAAGATTTGAAGATCAAAACTACATTTTCATTGCACACTGTAAAGCCAAATCTATAAGAGAGAGAGTTTATATCATTGAATGAATAGTGTTAGTCCATTTGTGATAACCAGCATATCACATCATAAAACTGAGTGAAGTCCACGATTAAGAAGGAATCTTGAAGTCATTTCATGATCTTACTTTGCAAGATTAGCGTGAGAGATGACCTTATATCAAGAGAGGATTGAGTAGTTGATGTTTTATTTTGAAACATTGGATATGTTGTAGTGGAACAAAACTCAAATCTACAGAAATTGGTGTTAGAGGGAGTGCTGAATTTAATTTCATTCTTGGAATGACTTAGACATCAAAGTATTGTTAACATACATACCCTCCATCGTCATACCAACAGAAATTGGCACTAGAGGGAGGGTGAACAAAGTTCATTTATGGATATCAACAAGAATGGGCTTTCAAGCTATATTTAAGATAAAAGATCTCTTCAAAAGCTGAACCACAAAAACATAAAAGTTCAAAACAAATACTAAAAAATGTGACAAAACAGAAAATCGTTAAAGGAAAAAAGGAAGAGAATTCTCAATAGACAAGCAGGTTGACGTTCTCCCAGTTTGGTTTGATTTGAGCAAATGATTGCATCCATGTAGGTTATCTCAGCTTGCAGCCTCAGGGCAACGTAGAATGCATGGCACCACAGAGCACGAAGAGATGCATTGCTTGATATTCCTTTTGAGGGTGGACTTGGCATTACAAGGAAGAATTTCTTTTTCAAAACTGTATGAGACTGATACTTCTCTATTCAGAAGCAGAATTCCTTGAGTTCGAAGAAGATATCAATAGGAAACCAAGAAGTGGATATAGAGGAAGTACTTGGTGTAGTGGTGTAGCATGCAAAGCTTTTTACATTCAGATTCTACTTGCCCTTCTTGTCAAGACACTATTGACTCAATCAAGTTTCAAATGGGTTGGTATGAGGAAATATGCATGGGGGGTGACAAGGATTTCTTCCAGCTCCCAAGTTGGATGTCACATGGAGGAGGTAATAAGAACTTTCATGCATCACTTCACTAGAAGAGGTGGACAAGAAAATTAAGGAAGTAATTAATTTTATTCAAGGGGAAGCATATAAGGCAAAGAATAACGTCTTGAAGAATTAGAAGTTGATCATCACAAGTTTGAGGAGGTGATCCTTACAAATTTTCCTTCGTACTACAAGGTCAAACTCTTAAGGATGAATTAATTTCAAACACCCTTTGGGAACAAGACAGTCATGCGGATGAGTTGAACAAGGAAACTACAAGTTCTCATAGATGATTCAAAGTATGAAGAACAATTTGACAAACCTGATGAGGCCAATTAATGGCCTATAAATTTCCTATTTACAGATGATAGTTTAGGAGTTTTTGTTGTTTTATTTCCTAAAACTAAAAGACTCTTTTAAAACATTATGTATAAGTTGTTATCTTGCATGTACCTATTTTAGTTTAATACTCTGCTGATATAATTCCCTAATCAAAACTTATGGTGATGAATGAAAAACAATCAAATAGAATATGTATTAGTAAACTGGTTATCTCTTATCCTAAGTTCTTATTGGGTAAATGTTCCTGCAGCCAAGAGTCCTATGTGCAAGAATGAGTTAGTATGATAAATGCTATTGTGAAATAATGGTATGATTATGTGTTGCAAAATATTGCATATGCTACTAATATGATGCAGAAATAAGTCAGCATGGATGTTGGAGTGCTAGCAGAAAAGGAGATTAACTGGTTCAATCTATAACTGCAGGGATAAAAGAGGCTAACTGTCATGGGAATATTCTTTATCCAACACGTGGGTCAAAGCAACAATCAACTGCCCATACACAAATCTAGCATCTTGTGGTCCTATATTTCTGTGTAGCCATTAACAGGAAAACTTGTTCTGACGAAATAGGATTTATCATAAGCTGCTGCAATTTATGAATATAATAGCTCTGCTATGTCATCGTGGTTGAATAGGCCTTTAATCTAGGAAGTTTTCTATAGATTTTCTGTTTTAAATAAGCTGCTTCTCAGACTTCTACTATTCAGTCGAAAAAGTCATTGCAATCTGAAGTAAGCATTAGGCAATAAAGTATTTCATATTTCAGTTTGTAACCAATGTCGCAAGCATTAATAAAGATGAAGGTTTTTATCTCCATTAGTTTATTTTGAGTATGGTTCATCCTTCAGAATGCACTTTTAAATTTCATCATGGTCTGTGCCCTAAATAGCAATTTACAAACTAATTGACATGTAATGATTTTCCATTTTAGATCTCGTTTTTATTCTTTGATTTGATTGTGCCAGTAACAATTAATACTCACAGTTGTAAAATGTAACAGCCCCGCAGTTCCATCAGGCCAGCAAATATTGGTTACCATATGTAATATGCCTGGAAAGGGACATTTAGGAATTTAAGTCCAGGATTAATTCTGCTATTAACCCTCTATTTCATTAGAATCTTAAATCCACATTCAAATTCTTGGTTAATAACACCCTTTCAACAGGTCTCAGCTATATATAAGACACACTAGTGATTTATAAATTTAGTTTCAGGAACATCCATATTTCAATATACTTTCAGAGCTGCATTCAGATACTTGGTCCTTAAACAAGATTTTTTTTTCTCAATCTTTATGCACAACTGCAATACCACATATCTACTTCCCTAAATAGGATAAAGTAAGCAATTTGATATTCTACACCAAAGAGACCATACCTACTATGATTCTTTTGTCGAATTTTGATTAAAAGGATCTATTTCTGAGTTCTAACTAGATATCTTGCCTGACAGTAGCTAGTGTGCTATTTGTCAAATTTGGATGGCCATAAATTGGCCTTCGCTAAATCCCAGGCAAAGATGCACAAAAATATTTGCGTTCCTAAATAAATCAATGCTATAAGTAAGTGGTAGGGCTCGTGAGAGAGGTCAAGTATAAATAATAGTAAGTGGTAGGGCTTGTGAGAGAGGTCTAGTATAAATAATAGTAGATGAACATCTTTGATGCAATAGAATAATGGATATATAGAGTAGAGTATCTTTCCCACTTGCAAACCTGAGAAGTACCCTGACTTCAGTTATAAAAAATAGACTGAATATGGTCAGATCATACCTTGCCATAAGTTACAGATTTGCAGCTCCCAGGCCTGGAGGCAAAAGCGGATTTGTCTAGGAGGTGGTTTAGATCTGAATGCCTTGTGGATGCTCACAGGGAGCTAATCTAGGGTGCCTGCTTTGGATGTGTTGCATCATTACATACAGAGAGCAGCTGGATGCCCTGGTTGCACTTCTGATGAGCATCTGTAGGGTGAAACTGTGGTACAAATATTAAGGATAATTGATAAGATTAAGACCCAGTTCATCTCATATTTAAATATCAATCTGGAGTCATAAACTCGTGAAAGGTATAGTGGCTTTATACTCAAGGGATGAAGATAGTATGCCAAGTGGGGATGGATGCAACTGAGAACATGTGGAAGGAAACTTACAACTAACCAAAACAAATTTGGCAATAGCAGCTGTCACTTCTTGGCGATAGAAGCTAAGCTGAGACCTACAATATATCAAAACATAACTGTTGACAAGAATTGCCACTTACTCAACAGGAATTAAACATTTAAATCTAAAAAATAATGATTCTAAAAACTAGAAAGCAATAAAATGTAAAATTTAATCTAGAATTTAATATTGCATAAAATAAATTAAAAACCACAGAAATCTAAAATTCACACTTAAATCTTAAATAATATATGAATCAATAATTAATTACAATAACATGAATTAAAACAAGTAACCTAATATAAGAATTTTATATAAGAAATCAAATCATAACATACATGAAATAAAACAAACTCTAATCTAAGACAAATCACCAGTCATTCTGAGAAGTGGATCCTGCCTCCTCAGTACACCTGGTGATGGAAATAAATGATCCTCTATGCTCCTTCAATCAAAACAACGATATTTAATTCATCCACATATAACAAAGAAATTACACAAAATTCTGCTACAGGAAGATCTGTGTACAAAAGCTTGTGTTTCCCTTTGATATCAGTATTTCTTCGGTTTAGAGAAGATGCATATATATAAATATCATTTGTATAACAAACTAGAACTATTTGAAGGATAGTATAATATTTTTTTCCTCCAACCAACAAAGATCACAATGGAATGATTCACGTACAATGTGTTGGCCACATATTCCAAATCTATTTGCAACAACAATAGAAAACTAGGTATGGAATGGTTATATTCTTCTCCAACCATATAGAAATCTATACCACAAGTTCCCCATCAAATTGAATCTTCCAAAGATCAATTCCCATATGGATAGAGCCATAACTTATTGGAGAAAAATGTGGAGCATTTGCTGGCTGTAATAGTAAATTAGATATTATTATGTTTAGAAAACTGCATGTAACTTTCAAACGGTTTAGTTACTAAAGATATTGCCGCTAGAAAAGTTAAATGGCCTCATTCTGCACAAAACCCAAATCATGGATTTTTGAAATTCATCCTCATGTTTGTGCAAATTGAAACATAAAGCAGACTGATATTTCTTATCAGCAGAATTTTTTCTTTTCCATAAGTCCACATATCTTGTATTATATGTTCCAAGATATATAAATATATATTTCATGGCATAAAATAACAATATTGATTAGTAAAATCAATCAATTATAAATTTTCATTAATATATCTAAAAACTTTATTAAGTATTACTTATTTATATTTAACCATATGTAACATAAGATGATAAAAATATGGATGAAATGGAACAAAGTAGAATATGGAAATGAATATGATGGTATGTAGAATGGTGAAAAGGTGGTATGAATATGGATCATAAATAGCTCTCATCAGCATCCACAAGGCATCTGAGAGCATCCATCAAAATTCATGTCCGGACATTCATTTTGATGATTTTTGAAAAAAAAAGAAAAGAAAAGCGTTATATATCATTTTTTTGTCCTAAACCCTAAAACGGCTCTAAAAGAGGCCATTCATTTATTTTTCTAGGCTCTCCTCTTATTTGGTCTTCTTTTTTGGCATTTTGACATTGAATCTGTGTAAGGACCCTCCTCGTATGTACTTATCAAATATGAAACCTCTAGTAAAATTGTTATAGGAGATTAAATCAGATATGAAATAATGTTTTATGTTGTGAATGTCCTAATGAAATTTAGATCCGTTGATACATCCATGTTTTAACCCAGTGATTCGAAAGCTACTACATTATCTCGACTAGTTAAAACTTTAAATTTTCACTAACAATGATACAAGGTGTTTTCACCCAATGATAGATGATGGGTTAGAAGTTGTAAATAGTTTAATGATAACATAACTTCAGTCGGTATATTGTGATGAATTTTGACCTAAGAAAGATTATGGATAGGAGCCCTAATATATAATTTTAGTGAATAAAGGATAAGAGATTTGATATTGTAAATGCAACTCAAAGTACAACTCTGCCGACATTAATGTCCACACATGTTTATATTTTTCAAAAGGAAACCAATGTAACAACAAGAGGATTGAAGGGGACTTATATTAGTATCTTCGCATTTGCATTTTTGGGCATGACAATCTGGATCTAAATTTTGATTTTGTAATTGTAATGATTTCCTAATTTGCATGGGAATTGTGAACATGGATGTGTATGATATAGCTTATTTAATATTTATCAAATATTGTGATCAATGTTGATAAAATCACAAATAAATTTTTTTTGACATCTCCATTAGCATCTGCACCCAAATTGGCATCTTAGAATTTTTAAGTGAAAAAGAGCATCACAAATTAAGTCCTGCAGCTCATTGACTAACTTTTCAGTCCAATGTCAAATATATAAGTTAGATGATTGTCTTTCATAGCAATGAAGTGCCATATTTACATGTCAAAAGACTAGTATTTTGCAACGAAGAGCCTTTACCATAGTTGATATCATATGTCATAGTATGAATATTTCATGCAAGATTCTGCCAAAGAAAACACTTAGTTCAAAATGTATGAACAATACAAAAACAGTGATCAATTACCCTATGAATATTACTAATCTATGAGCTCAATGAGCTACATTTGGAATGAACTGGATCAAAAATCAACTTGCATCACTTCAATAGCTTAAACCCTATTCCACATTAAAATAACCCCACGTTAGTAGGATGTGGATGGTTCACAAACTCTAGTCCCAACCCACTAACAAGCCTATGGCTTCAACCTTCTTACCTCCATGTGTACCTTGAATTGAAAAAGATGGTTGATTTCTCTATGGCATCAACCTTTAGCTCTACCTTATTGAGTGTTTGTCATGTCCCCTCTCTAATCTAACTAGCAAAGTCATGAGAGTTGGCCTATTATTGGAGTCTCATAGGCTAGCATTGGTGGATAGAGACTCATACTGGATACTCAGTGACCAGAGTTGCTTCTTCAGTTAGTTTGAGAGCCAGTCGAGGTAGTTCCTTAATTCTAGGGATTTTCCTAAAATTTAGGAGGTTGTGTTAGTGATCAGATTTGAGGCTCCTCGGGACTAGTATATGGTTTCAATTTCAAGGTGACAGGATATATTCGCTAATTTCTAGGAGTACCCCTAGTTTTTAGGGATGGGACCTACCAGGTGACCCACATTGCCCAACATCAGTCGCAAGCAAGTGATAGGACCCATTCACTGATTATTTGGTTTGTTTGGCTTTCCAGTTGAACTTGACTTTCCAGTTGAATACAAAGAAATATTTTTAATATTCCCCAAGTTTGCGTTTAAATAAATTAAAATAAAGCTATTTATATAGCTAATTGGAGTAATAAGGGGATTTTGACTTCATCTGGTCATGCAAGGCTATCATCCGGAGACCTTTGGACACCTAGAGTTATGTTATTTGAGAAAAGGGGTGTTTTTCCTATACATAAAGGTCTTTTAATTGAGAAGATGTCATTTTATATTAAAGGGAAAGGCATATTCTCCCTTTAGAGTTTGATTGGCTTTGAGAGGGAGATAAAATGAGATGTTGGTTCATTCTTTCATTATCTTTTACATATTCATTCTTGATATTTGTGATTTTTCTCTGAGGGGTAATTCTAGAGGACTAGGATGAGCCTAGCCATTGGGACACAAACATATGGTTTCAGTAGCATTCTACAGTATCGTTTCAGGAGTTGACAAAAATTGTTAAGTTCACTGTTTGGGGGTGTTGGTGCATTGCATGTGGAGGTTTTTGTTTGGCACATTGGGATCTTCTTGCTGCCTTGGCATGACTATAGCAGTCGTATGACTGCATTTCAGCTGGCACATGATTTTTTGGTTGGCTTATGTCAATCATCTCTACTGTTTTGGTGTGTGGCTGCTCCATTTCTTGCAACTAGCGTCATCATTTCTTGTTAATAAACACCTTTGCTAGCATACTGATTACATATCTTTCTTAGTATGATTTGTAGCTATTCTAGCTGACTTAAAATTATATTATTTGATGTTCTTGTTAATTATTGTTTTACTTATATCTGGAAAATACAAAAAAGAAGAAACAATCTTTCTACTGTATATGGGCAATGTTAGTATGCTAATAGAAACCAAATTTAAATAAAGCTTCTACAAACTAAAAAAAATTCATAAACTTCAAGATAGACTAAGATGAGCTCTCAATTGAAAATATGAGCCATTAATGGGCTCTCTCAATGAGAAGCTCTCTTGTTGAGTGGCTTTATCTAAATGGATAGGATGTATGCTCAATATGCTTCCAAAGGCTTCAATGGATGATTGTGGATTTTTGGTGTGGATATATGGCTTTAGTATGGATTTGGCTCTCAAAATAGCATTATAACTTTACTTCATGGATTGTGTTATTTTGCAAAGGGGAAGGATCCAATTTATAGGCAAGAGGCTTGAGGGATTGAGGGCTAAGATGCAAGGATGAGAAAAAGCTCATGGAGGGCTTAGATTGCATGAGAGGAGAGCACATGGATTGTGCTTCCTTACAGCCAATCAAAGAGTGACACATGTCACATGGTGAGAGGATGGAGGAAAGGGGAAGGATGAGTCAACAAAGGAGGCTCAAGGGATAAAATCTTCATAAAGACCCTCATAATGGCTTGTAAGAGCAATAAAAGGGCTTGGAAGAGTCATTTATGGCCTAGTGGACTTCATAAAGTTTTATGGTTGAGATATTTTGAGGGTGATGAGAGCAAATTCGACTTGGACTTGATTAGGAGGGTTTTAAGCTTGCTTAGGCTTGTGCAAATGATTAGAGGATGGATTAGGATTGCTTAGGACTAGCTTAGGGATAGGCAAGTGGATGGCAAGTGGATTGCAATTAATGAGGGTGGGTTAAGGAGGAGATATTTGTTAACTTTGGCTTGAGTTAGCAAGTCTTAACCCATGTTTAGGGAATGTGACAAGGTTAGGAGGGGATTAGGATTAGGTTTAAAGACATCTTCTAGAAGAGTCTAGACTTTGGATGAGGATAAAGACTTTCTAGAATAGTCTAGAATTTCCTAGGATGAGGATAAATTAGATTTTTAGGAAATAAATAAAGTTTTATTTATTTCAAGGGTTTGGGTTGAGGAGATATTTATTAAAACTTTTTTAATAAACATGAGGATTAATATTTAATCTTAATTAAATATTTTGAGTTGGGATTAGGGGTAGGAAATGATGGGATTAGCCTTTAATCAAAATTAAAGAAGGATTAGAAGATTTTGGAAGAGGTTAGTGGTCTTAAAGAAATTGGCCAAGTTTTGGGCAAAAAATAATTTTTTTATTTATTTTAGGATTTTTGGTCAATTTATTAATTAAATAATTAATAAATAAGGAAATAATGTTTAAATAAGATTTAAACATTTTTGGGAGGGATTCCTTAATTAAATATTTTTAATTAAGATAAAAGGATTTAATGGCATAAAAATTAATTAATTAATTAATTAATAAATAAATGATGATGTCATCAGGGATTTTTTTCAGAAAATAAAAATATTATTTTCTAAAGAATTTTTAGGTGTCTACATTTTGCCCCTCTTTGATGTGATGCCGCAAGTGGCATGGCATCAAAGATAAGAAAATAAGATGCCCAAGGCTAGAGCAGAAGAGGAGAGAATGGACTGTGAGATGCCCCCCCAAGAAGGCAGCGGGGAGAGAAAGCGAGGCTCGATGACTTCTTGAAAAGTAAAAGAATCCGAGATGAGCAAGAAGACTCAGATTGGCTTAAGAGAAGAGGTTGAATTAGCTCAAACTCTCACTATGGGAGAATGATAAAGGAGAATCAGATGCACAAGAGGAAGCAAGCTTAAGACTTTAGGGAAGGTGAAGGATGAAGGAGTGGAGTGCTATAAAAAGGAATCCAGGATAGGGAGATGGATGAGGGGATTATAAAAGCTGATGCAACAGGATTTCAAAGAGTCGGATTGGCGGAAGATGGGTTTCAAAGATCCCTAGGACTAGGATTGTGGATCTCGAAAGATGAGGCTTGGTGGATTGATTTGGATTGTTGGATCCCTAAGACTAGGATTGTGGATCCCTAAAGCTAAGAGTGATGAGTGATTCAAAGAGATACTGATGCATAAGCTGGGGTAGGAGAGACGGATGCTGGATAATGGAGATGAAGGAAAACCATTGAAGCTTTTTGAGCGGGGGGATACTTCAAAGAGAAGTACCACCATGTAGTTGAGCACTAGATTTGCTATAGGACTATTAGTTAATTGCCAAGGTTACCAAGAACATCAAGGCCTTTTCACCAACCGTCCAAAGGACTGACAAACTGACTCAAAACAAACACGCAAGGATTGCCCCAACATCACACATGGATCCTAGAGGAAGCAGCGTGGAAACGACACTGGAGAACCCACAAGCAGAAAAGAAAAACAAACGAAAGGCCTGATCAAGACCTTACACTTTAATTGCCCCATTCGCAGCATACCATGATATGGAAGATCCTGGCAACCTTGATGAGGGAATAAGGAGATTTCTTGGAAAAGATACTTCAAGACCCAAAAGGGAAGATCCCAAATCAAAAGGAAGTGAAAATCCAAAAGAGAGCCGTTTGCCAATGAGATGGGTAGGACAAGGTACTAACGGACCAAGATCAGACATGAGAAAAGCTATATCCTGCAAGGACCTATCGGAGAGCACCGAAGCTAGTGGATTTGGATGAGTGATGCGTCTGGCAAGCTGAACTAAGAAAAATAACACTTTGGTGACAGAAAATCTAGCTAAAGGATGCGTTGGAATAGCTAACCAAGATGTGCGATGGGTGCAAGATGCTGATCAAGGACAAACTGAAATGAACACTGGATAGATACAATGGTACTAAGCTAAAGAGGATGTACAAGCTGACAGACCAAGATATTTACAAGTGAGCTAATCAAGATATGGTACAAGCTAACGGACCAAGATAGTTACAAGCAGGCAAAAGCTCAGGATGATAGGATAGCGGGATGGTTCGATGTTGTGCAAGATGCGAAAGCTAAGGGTGGGGTGATAGCTAAAGATATGGATTTGGCAGGATGCATCCAATGATGATGAGAGATTTTGTGACCAAGGATAGCTAGAGGAGCAGGATGAGATGGTTGGATAGGATAGTAGATAGCTAGGATTATGATGGATATAAAGAGATGACATTGGGTTTGCATGAGGATAGCCTAGAGCTAGATACCAATGACAAGGGAGGATGGACAAGACAAGATCTCTAAGGAATATAGTGCCCCCAATCAGAAGATAACATGCGGAAGGAGGTCTTATGATGGATGTGATAGGATTGAAGCTAGGATGGAAAAAGCTGAAGGGGCTAGGGAGATGGATGATAGCTGAGATGATTGGTTGAAGTTGCATAAGATTAGTGGATGGTGTGAGATGGAAGCTGGAGTATGGAGGATAGGTGGATCGATTGGAAGATGGAGTTGGATGTCAAGAGATGACCAAAAGCATGAGGGTGATAGGCTAAGCTGGGGATGGCGGGATTACGCATGACGCTTGTTTGCCAAGTTTTCATCATAGTACTTGTCCAAGGCGCTTGAATTGCCAAGTTTTCACCAATGGGCGCTTTATTTTTCTTTTTCTTTTTTTTTTGACTTTTTGACTTTGGACTTAGCTGGAATGATTTTGGCTTTCTTCAGCTATTTTGGCTTTTTTGGGATTTTCACTGGTTGTTGGAATGTTCAATTTTGTTGCTAGCTGTTGGTACACCGGATGTGTGATTTATGCAATAGATCGAATTAGATGGGATTGATGGTAGGAGATGGAGGGATGAAAATGCTGGAAAGGAGCATGAGATGGGGATGCTTGCAAGAGCAACATTGGCACATGTTGGAACGGGTGTGAAAAGAGCATATGGGGGATAGATGGTAGATGCGGGCGCGATGGAGGATTTGTGGAAGCGTGCTTGGGGATATAGGCACCCAAGATGGAGTTAGGAGATGGGGGACATGAGTCACTAGATGGGGGATTAGCAATGGTGGATGCCATTATGCATTGGGTTTCAACTTTTTTCTTGGGGATCCACATGGTTTTGGATTTTCTTTTCATAGGCTTTTGCATTGTTTTGCATTCTTTGATTGGATTTTTCCTTTTTGGAGTATGTCTTTTAGAATAGACATATGATTGCCTAGGATGTGGATTTTTAGCTTTATGCATTTTGAAGTTGGCATTCACATTGCTGTGGTAAGCTTTGGGAAGATGGTTAGGAGAAGTTTTTTGAGATGGAGAGGATATGAAAGAGCATGTAGGGGGATGATGATGGATGATGTGCCCTGATATGTGTCTTTGTTGATCTTGCATAGAAATGGATGGAATAGGATTTTTATGATGGCTGATAGGAGGATGGAGGATGGTAGATTTTGGGACATAGGGACCCAAAATGGATTTAGCGGATGAAGGGGGGATATGGTAGGTTGTTTTGGGTTGCAAAGATGGTGGAGGGGGGATGACATACGATTTCTTGAAGGAGTGATGGGAGGCTGGCATGGTGGGCTTGGAGATAGGCTTGGTTTGGGGGTATGGTGTACCAACACCTTTAATGGTGAGCCTTTGGATACATATCCAAGACCATGAAATCCTAGATTTTTTTGTGCAATAATAGGCTCTCTGATTCCTTGCTCTTGTGGTCCTAAACCTTGACCTTGATAATGCCAATGATTGAGCATTTGAACAAGCTGAGGAAAATTTTTGCTTGCGTAAAATGGTAGAAGTGATTTATTAGGTGTATTGCAATGGGGAGATACTGTTCTTAATTCTTCTGCTGAGAGAGGGCCACTGTGGATGAATGTAAGTGAACCAAGAGGGTAGATTATCGATGGTGGAATAGCTTGGATAGGTGGCAAGATGGAAGCATGTAGCGGGGGAGATGGAAGGATAGGATCTTGATGTAGCTGGTGGGATGACAAGATATCTTGTAGTGGAGGAGATATGGCTCGAGGTTTTGGAGATGGAGGAGATGGTGACTGCACTATGGATGGAAGACATGGTACGATGATATCTTCATTTATGCTTTGGGGGATGTCAACATGCTTTTGGGCAGGATCTTGATAGGATTGGTTTGGAGTGGATGGTGCGATAGGAGGTGAAGGGATGGATTCTTCAAAGGCAGCGGATGGATAGATGGGAGATTCAGTAGTGGAGATGGGAGAGTAGAAGATGGATGCATAAGGGTCATTACGAGAGATTTGGGAAATTCTTGGAGGCGATGTGAATAGGATTTGGAGGGATTTGACAGGTGGTGGGATTTTGATGCTTGCGGGAAGTGGAAGGATTTTAAGAAATTTGATGGATGGTATGGGGATGATAGCTATGGGAGATGGAGGTGATATTATAGATGGGGAAGCTTCATCACTGACTACTTCACATGGTTGGATTAGATGATATGGCTTATCGACTGTTGGAGGCAACTTTTCTTGTATTTCCTCTAGGAGATTCCTTGGAGACTCGTGTGTCGAAGGTGGAGGTGGATTGACAGGAATAGCTAGTGTGATGGGGGTGGAAGATTGGAAGCTTGGTTGATTGGGTGATGGAGGGGAAGCTGAAATATCAGATGGCATGACTAGATAGTTTGGAATAACTCTTGGATTTTGGGGGATGCTTGGGGGAATGTTTCTAAGGCTTTCAATATACCCGTCATAGTCAACAAGATTTTCATCATCATTGGAATAGGAGGTGGCGGGAGCAAGGACAATGCGACCAAACACATCATGATAGGATTGGTACTTCATGCTTTGATGATGAATTTGATGGGGATGGGGTCTTGCCTATGGATGAACACGGAAGCTCATGGTTGGATTTGGGTTAAGCACAGATTTTGGATTGACCGATGAAAGATTTCATAGGGAGAGTCAAAGCTGTATGACAGACCTAAGGAGGATTGGCTGGAGATTTTTGGCTTTCTTGTGGGTGGAAGACTTCCAGGGTATGCTATCAAAAAGTGAGAGTTTTGCTTTCCTATGTGCAAGATTGGTGGTGATTGTGTCAACTTAAGGATAGACTAGTGATCCTATGGGCATGACACAAGATTGACCACTTGTGGATCCCAACCTTTAGCTCAAGGTGATGAGGGATACAAGTGACAAAGCTGGATTACCCTAGACAATGCTCTGTCAAAGGGATAACCTTGGTGAGATTGGTTGATTGGTAGGATTGATTGGATAGCAAATTCTAGCAGAATGACAACAACTCTCTAAAGGCTTGGGTGTGATTTTGGATTGGGTTGCTAGCTAGCTGGGGGGGATGATTTGGAGAGGCTTTGGATTTGGGATTGTTCTAAAGCAAGGAACTAGATAGATTCGGTTGCAGCGGGGGAGCTTGGATGATTTTCTGATGAGGCAGTGACTACGCTAAGTATGCCTTGAGCTGGGAGATTTTTGCTTTTTTGGGATTTTGACCAAAGTTGGCAAACATTCATTCAAAAGCTATGAACAAACAAGCAGACAAAAGTTTTGAGCAAGCACGTCAAACACACCAACATCCTAGGAAGCTTTCTACAAAGATGAAATTTGTTATAGCTAGGGAGTCCTCGATATACACAAGGTACGTGAGGCCCAAATCCGTAGATGAAACCAAAAAGATGTCACACAGCCGAGAGGAGCGGTAACCCACTTCTCCTCTTTCACTTCTCAAGGGTATAAAGTTCCTTGAGGCTTAGCCCAAGTGACAAAATTTTGATCCCAAGAGAGGTGTCTTTGGATTCACCTCCCGATCTTTATACTCCGTCGGAACGCTGGAGTTGAGGTCGTCCCAAGGGGTGATGAAATCCCCAAGAAGGCCTCCTAAAAAGTGTAAAACAAGACCACATACATGATCTTGGGCTTTAAAAGACACGCGTTTATTCCAATTGATGATTTAGATTTTGTAAGCTATGATTGAAGACACTTGTGATTATGACATACAATGTTCATTCCAATTTGACAGCGTCATTAGCATAATGAAAGTCGAGAGATCGTCAACATAAGAAATGCGAGCGCCATTGAAAATGCGTCAAAACCATGTGATGTTCATTGATTTTTAGGCATTCGAGATTGAGTGTGAGTTTATTTTAAGCCCAAAACAAAGATGTGTGAAACCCGATTGCCAAGCGCGCGCCCGGAGGCCCTCCACGTCAATAGTTGTTCAATTTTAATGCCCAAACTTGAAGTGTGATCGATTTAATCTAGAGTTTTGGTCATTTAAATTTTTTGATAAAGTTAAAGCAAACGTTCAAAGACCAAGTGAGTGAGTTAGATTGTGGAACATTTAACACCTTTTTCAAGTAGACCCATCCCCATAAATGGTGCTGAGATTGCAACCAATGGTTGAATTGATGGGTGATTAGAAAAGAGGTGAGTCCAAGGAACTACTCAAATTTATTTTTGCAAATTTGTATTTAACTTAACAAAGTCTCTTAAATATCCAAAAATTAAACTTTACCTAAATTGCATGTGGAAAAAAAATTTGTTTTGTTCAATTTTAGAAGCTCCAAATGAAGTGTTTGATATTGCAATGGTTAATTGATCCTTGGCATTCAAGATTGGATTTGTTGTTTTAATCATGCATTCAAAGAAAATTTGATTTTAATCCATGGCATTCAAGAGTGTGTTTAGCAACATGCATTCAAAGACAAGTGATTAAACATTCAAGTTTTTTCCTTTGAGCATTCAAGATTGAGATTTTGCGTGTTGTTTTAAGAACTTTGAAGTGCTTTGTTTTAACCTTAGATCATTCAAGATTGTTTTGGACTCAAAAGTGAAAATGACTCTTTGGACTTTGGTTTTCATTCAAGATTTTGTGTTCTAGTTTGCATATTTTAAGCCCAAAAATGATATTCCTAGATTGTTTTGATGCATGAAAAACTTAAGAAACATTCAAGATTTTGCAACAAGACATTTGTTTGGAACAAATAACAAAGCTTTTAGGACAATTTTTGGCAACCATTTAGGACTCTTAGTTTTCATGAGATTTTTAAAAGAACTTTAAAATATTTGCAAATGAGGTTCATTTTATCCTTGATTGATGCTTTGAGTTTGATTTAGATTTTAGTATGCACTTAGTGTTGATTTTGAACCTTTTGAAATGGAAATTTGAAGTTCTTTTTAAATTCCCAAAAATGAAGTGTTCCTAATTTTGCATGAATGAATCTAAAACCTTGATGTTGCAAAGATGCAAATGATTAGATTGGTTTAGTTTCACTTGTTAAAAGATTTTTTCTTTTTTGCAAATTTTTAATTTTTCAATGGATTTAAGTATTATTTGGGGGTTCATTTTAAGCACTAAAAAGAAGTGTGTATGATTTTGCTTCCTTAAAAAAAAAAAATGGCCAAGATCTCCCACAAGAAGAAGAAGAAGAAGTAGATGGAATAAGAAGAATATAGACAAGAAGAGGAAGAAGAATTTCAAGTGCTTTGTCCACCTATAAGCTTGAAAAATCTGCAAATACTATGAGATAGACTATGAGTTTCTTTGTCTTCTTCATGCTCATGTGGACCTACAAAACCAATTTATACAATCCTACCAATCACAAAAACAAGCAAAATTAGCCAAAATCAGCAAATGACATACAAAACTTGACTAAAAAAGCTAATGAAGATGACCCATGCGGGGTCCCACCGGGCGTGCCAAAATGTATATGGGCAATGTTAGTATGCTAATAGAAACCAAATTTAAATAAAGCTTCTACAAACTAAAAAAAATTCATAAACTTCAAGATAGACTAAGATGAGCTCTCAATTGAAAATATGAGCCATTAATGGGCTCTCTCAATGAGAAGCTCTCTTGTTGAGTGGCTTTATCTAAATGGATAGGATGTATGCTCAATATGCTTCCAAAGGCTTCAATGGATGATTGTGAATTTTTGGTGTGGATATATGGCTTTAGTATGGATTTGGCTCTCAAAATAGCATTATAACTTTACTTCATGGATTGTGTTATTTTGCAAAGGGGAAGGATACAATTTATAGGCAAGAGGCTTGAGGGATTGAGGGCTAAGATGCAAGGATGGGAAAAAGCTCATGGAGGGCTCAGATTGCATGAGAGGAGAGCACATGGATTGTGCTTCCTTACAACCAATCAAAGAGTGACACATGTCACATGGTGAGAGGATGGAGGAAAGGGGAAAGATGAGTCAACAAAGGAGGCTCAAGGGATAAAATCTTCATAAAGACCCTCATAATGGCTTGTAAGAGCAATAAAAGGGCTTGGAAGAGTCATTTATGGCCTAGTGGACTTCATAAAGTTTTATGGTTGAGATATTTTGAGGGTGATGAGAGCAAATTTGACTTGGACTTGATTAGGAGGGTTTTAAGCTTGCTTAGGCTTGTGCAAATGATTAGAGGATGGATTAGGATGGCTTAGGACTAGCTTAGGGATAGGCAAGTGGATGGCAAGTGGATTGCAATTAATGAGGGTGGGTGAAGGAGGAGATATTTGCTAACTTTGGCTTGAGTTAGCAAGTCTTAACCAATGTTTAGGGAATGTGACAAGGTTAGGAGGGGATTAGGATTAGGTTTAAAGACATCTTCTAGAAGAGTCTAGACTTTGGATGAGGATAAAGACTTTCTAGAGTAGTCTAGAATTTCCTAGGATGAGGATAAATTAGATTTTTAGGAAATAAATAAAGTTTTATTTATTTCAAGGGTTTGGGTTGAGGAGATATTTATTAAAACTTTTTTAATAAACATGAGGATTAATATTTAATCTTAATTAAATATTTTGAGTTGGGATTAGGGGTAGGAAATGATGGGATTAGCCTTTAATCAAAATTAAAGAAGGATTAGAAGATTTTGGAAGAGGTTAGTGGTCTTAAGGAAATTGGCTAAGTTTTGAGCAAAAAATAAATTTTTAATTTATTTTAGGATTTTTGGTCAATTTATTAATTAAATAATTAATAAATAAGGAAATAATGTTTAAATAAGATTTAAACATTTTTGGGAGGGATTCCTTAATTAAATATTTTTAATTAAGATAAAGGGATTTAATGGCATAAAAATTAATTGATTAATTAATTAATAAATGATGATGTCATCAGAGATTTTTTTCAGAAAATAAAAATATTATTTTCTAAAGGATTTTTAGGTGTCTACATCTACAACTTCTGTCTAATTCTAAGATCACAAGGAAAGTACAAAAAAATATATTATTTTAATTAAAATTTACAGAAGTCCAGTGAAAGGATCCTTTTGGGATATTTCAATGTGGCATAGGGTAAACTCTCATCTACAACTACTTGTCATTGGTTATGATGTTTACATGCTATTTCATTTGGTATGCACATGACATGCTATGTTTTTTAACCATTGGACAAAGTAAAAGTGTGTAGATTAAGGGCCATGGCTAGTGGATAGGAAATCTATACGTTGGTGATGCTTGAGTGCCATTACTATAGGTGTTTATGAATCACATAAAAGGGAGGCCATCCTTGGTCAAGGGAATTACATAGTAGAGATTCTTAAAACAATTTTTACATGATAGATTGTAAGCCCCTAATAACTCCACTGGTTTAAAATCTGGTTTTTTTTAAAAGAATAGTCCCTTTCTATTAATAAACTAATACACGTGTTACATATTCACAAAAAGGGGCCAAGGGATACTAGATCACCCTGTGAGAGTTCACACAACAGAAGCCAAAAAAAACAACTATTCGCCAAAAAAAACATATAAGAAAATTCCTTAGGCTGCAAGAGCAGTGCTAGCCGAAGGGGGATCATCATGATCATTATAACCCTAGGAATCCCTAGGACTAGCAGGTGGACTAGGAACATTCCAAGACCTCTAGATTCTTTAGGGAGACAACAAAAATCTCAAGCAACCTTGTGAAATCCATAATGATCAAAACCAAAAGCCCAAAGAAAGTCATGAAGTAAAGTGTTCCAGCTTGAGGTAAGAGGCTTTGGGAGAGCCCAACAAGAGGAGTAATAAACATGTGTAGCAGTCAACACCTTCAAGAAAATATGGGATTTCCCCACAAGAAAGAAGGGTTTGGTAAGCCAGTAGTCAAGCTTTTTCTCAATTTTCATGAGCATTGCATTCCACAAATCCATCAGAGAAGCTTGTAAGGCAAAGGGGATGCCCAAAAAGTGAAAGATCTCCTTATGAGTGACCCATTTCCACTCAAATTTAGCAAGCCAAGGTAGAGCCAGAAGAAAGGATTGCTTGTAATGGAGGGTCTTATGCCATTGAATAACTAATCCATAAGCTTGACAAAAGGTACCCAAGCATTGCAAAGCATTAGTGATATTCTCCTCATCTTCTAGAAGAGTGAGAAAAGAGTCGTCAACAAAGTGACCATTGACAATTTGGGAAGAAGATTCAGGTAAGGAAATGCCACGCACCATACCAGAAGAAACAGAGTGGGCAAGTAGGTAACCAAAACCTTCAGCAGCGAGCACACACAAAGCTAGAGCCAGAGGGAAACCCTATTGGATAGATCGAAAAAGTCAAAAGGCTTTAGATTGAGAGTTTTTGATGGTAATACAAGCATTAGCATTGCCAAAAAGCATCTCCATAGACTAGAGAAAATTAGGACTAAAACCCAAAGCTTGGAGCATAGCCAAAATAAAGGGCCATTCAATTTGATCATAAGTTTTGGCAAAATCAATTTTCAAAAATAGAGTTTGCTGGTTATACTTTTGAGCCCACTCCATGCCTTCCTAGATAGTAATGATGTTGTCAAGAATGTATCTGGATTTGATAAAATAGTTTTCTCAAGTCGCATGATTAAAGGAAGAAGATGTCGAATCTTGAGAGCTAAATGCCTTAGCAATTATCTTGTATGGCACATTAAGCAAGGTGATGGGCTACTAGTTGCAAATATCCTCAGGGTCACCGGCTTTAGGTATGAGTTTAATGTTTCCCTTATTAATAATGACTCCAAGACTCTTAGTATGATATGCTTCAAGATAGACTTTGTGCATGTTTGGGCCAATAGACTCCCAAAGGTGCTTGTAAAATTCATAGGGAACCCATCACACTCAGGGGACTTGTCATCTACCATAGAAAAGACAACCTCCTTGAGGTCCCTAATGGTGAGAAGTTGCTCACAAAAAGCTCATTGCTTGATCACTAGGCAATTTGGAGTAACAAAAATACACTTTCTGAGAGCTTCCTCCTGGGTAACTGAATATCCCTGTGAAGCAAAAACATATAATGGTGCAAAAAAGCTTGCATGATGTCAGCGAGATTGGAAAGAATATTATTGCCTTGTTCAATCTTTTTAATCCCAATGTTGGTATGACAGGTCCTGAGAGCCTGGAAGAATTCTTTAGAATCTTTGTCACCAATCTGCATCTAGTGGAGGCGAGCCTTGATTTGGACACCCCTAGCAGCATAGTTATTAGCAATTTGTTTCTCATGGCAAACCTTAGCAAGCTAGACTTGCAAATCCAAATCAAATGGGTTAAGGGAAAGAGCCTCAGAAGCCTTCATAAGAGGTGTGATATTAGCTTCATAAGATCTCTTCCTAAACATATCCAACTACCGCCCATAGATGTGAATAAACCAAGCGGTTCTAGTAATAACATCATTCCACCATTGAATCCAACCTAATTGAGAGTGGGGTCTTGGCTCCAAGTTCTAGACATGCAAAATGTGAGCAATAGTGGAAGCATGCATCAACACTGATGTGTTAAGGAAAATTTGCATTCTGATAGATCATTGGACAACAATTTGCTAAGAAATGGTAAAATAAATGGGATAGTGGTTTGACAACGTCACATCGGCAAGGGAATGACAAGTAGCTCTCAATTTTCAGAAAAGGAAAAGAAAGGCTATGGATTAATCATGGCACAATTGAGACGTTTTAATATATGGTCTGAGCTAGCTCTAAAGTTAGACCATGTGTGCCAGACCCCACTCTACTGGTGACAATTAACATTGGGATAAAAAAAGGCCCAACTTATTGCACATAAAGTACCATGCTTCCCTTTATTCAGTTGTCCAGTGAAAAGGCAAAATACCTTATTTGTCAGAAGCCAACTCAACCATATTAAAATCACTGAACATTACCCAAGTAGTTGGGGTCAAGTTGTCACACATCCAACACCAAAGTTGAGATCATTCCACAACATCATTGGGAGCATAAACATTAACTATTCCAAAGGAATGATTATTGATAGAAAGAAAAATCTAAATAATTCTGTTTTTATGGGGTCAGAACCATGTGAAATAATAATAGAATTAAGATGAGGTGAAAGGAGAGTAATTATGCCATCTCTACCAACTTCGTGCTGAGAAGAAAACATAATGTCGTCTAACCAAATGACACGAAAAGAAAAAGAAAGCATGAAACTAGAGATTTTTACCTCTTGCATACAAAGAAAATCTAGATTACCAAGTCTATGATGAGTATCCCGAACATAGTGCTTTCTGGAGAGGTCTGTAAGACCTCATACATTCCATGATAAAAAAAATTGATGAAAACTCTTCCATATCTTTCTCATCCTCAAGTGAGCAGTAGCTATTTTGCAAGAAGGTTGTAACTGGGTTAAAACCAGAGGGAAATCATGTGGGAATAATGACCAACCACTTCTCTTTTGGTTTCTCAGCACGTCCTGGTGGATTGCGAGAACACTGCAAAGTCTATATCTCAATGGAGGATGCAGCGAGTGGAGTGTGAACCACTACACCAGTGGTAGCCCTCGCAGATGCCTTGATCCCCTGAGAAGGGTTTGAAACTTGTGAAATGATCGGAATTGATTCTTGTGAAGTTGTCATCGACCCTGCAACGATTGGGGTTTGCACTTCATTCTACATAGGAGGGGTGGAAGCTGAAGCTACATTTGACTGTTTGGAGGCTGAGGAAGCCTTGCCCTCCCAATAGTGGTCCATTCCTCTTTTTGTTTTCCTTTTGCTAGCTTAACAGGAGCATACTTTGGTGGAGGTTCAACCCTAGGCACTACCAAAGGGCAATCCCTAATCTTGTGTTATGTCGACTGACACTATAACAAGTGTTTGGCAGGTTCAAATAAAGCACCTTCTGAGAGAAGGTGTGGGAACCAACTTGAATCTCCACAAAATCTTTGAGATCCTTGGAGAGATCAACCTCAATGCAAACGTGTTTCCGAAAGCAAGCATTGAAAAAGTTATCATGTTCCTTAGAAACAACTTTGACAAGAGTGTTGGCAATGGACTCAATAAATGACTAGCATGGTAGGGGGAGACTAGGAAACTCAACCCAAATAGTTACCCTAAGCTTTTTGTCATCAGAGATTACAAATTTTTGAGACCACCTTTGTTTGGCAGGTTCAAATAAAGCACCTTTTTGTCATCAAAGACTATAAAGTTTCGAGACCACCTTTTTTTGGCAAGTGTGGGAACCAACTTAAATCTCCACAGAATCCTTGAGATCCTTGGAGAGATCAACCTCAACACAAGCGCATTTCTAAGAGTGAGCATTGAAAAACTTATCATGTTCCTTAGTAACAACTTTGCCAAGCGTGTTGGCAATGGACTCAATAAACAACCAACAAGGTAGGGGAAGACCAGGAAACTCAACCCAAATAGAAACCCTAAGCTTTTTGTCATTAGAGACTGTAAAGTCTCTAGACAACCTCTGAAATAGAAGCAAAGAGGAACGAACCGACCAAGGGCCATTGCCAAAGACCACATCGCCCTGGGATAGGTTAGCAAAGTGGAATAAAAAGAAACCTTTGGTAAGGTTTTGCACAACTTCAAGGTGGACTCCGTGAGGAATACAACTCTTGGTAACCCATTCTCTGAGCATGCAAATCAATAAAGTTGTCTGTAGACGCAAATCAAAAGTGGTAGATAATATGGTGTACAAGAATTTGATATGTTCCCTCATGTATTTGATGATTACCATCATAAACCAAGGAGTTTTTTGGTTCATGAAAAGACCTAGGGCATATCAGTGAAACCAAAAGATCACAAAAGTATATTCGAGTATTGAGCTAATACAATGTAAATCTTATCAATTTTGATAAAAGGTAAGATGTAGGATTGAGGGTTCAACATTGGAAGTTGTTCATATTTTGGCAATTAGGGTTTGTGGATTAGCATATCAGTTCTAATGACTTTTGGGGTTGCACTTGTAAATACTTTGTAGTTGGATCTATTTTTTGAGTTTAGACCCGACATGCCATGATTTGAAAAGTTAACACTCAAGAGACCGCATTAGAGGTTGAGGTTTTCCAGCCCAATTTTATGCCCATCGTATTGTAATGCCACTTTAGTAGTTTTCTTAATATTGATAGTCCTATAAATGCATGGATTTCACTTTAGTAGTTTTCTTAATATTGATAGTCCTACAAATGCATGGATTAGGGTTAATTACAAAGGTTAATAACTTATTTATTGTGAAGAGTTGAATTAAATCAATTATTTACTTAACAGAATAAGTGATTGCTGTATTTGCTGATTTCCCAGCAAATTCTCTTCTAATGTTGAGTGTGCAGTTATTTATTTCTGCCGCATTTAAGATCCTATTAGCATACGTTCTGACGCCTCGTTTTATTGGTATTATTTATCTTCTTTGTTACTCAGATAAAAATGATTTGAGGCTTCACAACCACTAACGCCAGTCACAATTACTGATAATGCAATTCCTAAAAGATAAATTAAACAATTTCTCGAGATTAACTACATATCAAAAATAAATCCATATAAGAGCCAATTTTGAGCATTTAAAAAATTACAGGAAAGCAAAAACTTGGATTAGCAATTTAACAAGTTGCTAGGTAGAATATTTCAAGATAAAATTTATAGGATAACCGTAAAATATCAAGAAATCATACTTCGTCCAAGATTACAACCAATCAATTTTTACATCCCTAAGAATACATGAAAAACAACTATATTTATTGAATCTGAGATGATAACCAGCCAAAAAAAGAAGGGAAAATGTCGCATCTCTGGAAAAACAACCAAGAAACCAAAAAAGCATGTACAACAGTTGAATTTCAAAAAGCTCCCCTATTCAAACTCTGTCTTTCTTCAAACTGTGTCTTTGTTCAAACTCTGCCCTTCAGAAGACCCCTAATCCTCACCAAGGCACTAATCTATGTAGTATCCATGACCGTTAGCTGGATTGGGCAATGACACCAGAGTAGAATTGAGAGAAGAATTGGGCAAATTAGGTAATGGAGCGTAGTCATTGTTGTTCATCATTGCTGGCTGATGAAGAAGAGCTGTAGTAGCAGGGTGCACATTTACATTTGCATGAGATGATGATGGTGGTGGAACATGATGGCCTAAAGAATACCCATTGTTCTGATGAGCTGCATAATTCGGAGGGCAAGCATGGCGAGAAGCTGAAGAAGAAGGAAGATGCATATTGCCATTCGCATAGTGAGCTCCGCCATTATCATCTTGGCCGAAAGTAATGTCATAATAACCAGGATTGGCTAAGAATATAACCACAATCGTGACTGGACCAGCTGCCCAAAGATTATCTTCAAAAATATCTCCGGTGATCTGCCCTTCCAGAGTTGCTGACAAGATGGTACAAGGAAGATTCCACGTGGGAGGCATAAAAGAGCCACAGAGCCTCTTCAACTCAGAGGGGCCTCCCCAACTCAGTGGGGGTTGTAAATCGGAGGATTGAAATTGAACATCGCATACCGACCCACGAGATGCCAAAATGGAGATTCCAATCTGGTTCCTTCTGCAGAACTCGGCTAAGCAATGAACAATGTTAGACCCTCTTTGCAGGTTGAGGGCCATTGGCCTCGCACCACCTTCAATATCTCCCACCATTGGAACACCTAATTCTTTGCCTTTGCCTTTGTTCTTTGACCCGGGAGGGCGCCCCCTTCGCTTCTTTGGCTCCTCTAAACTCCTCTTCTCGCCATTTGCATTGTTATCATCTTCAGACCACTGGTTTTGCCGCTGATCAAGGAGTTCTGCCTCAATTCCGTCCATGCTTAATGATTACCTTTGCTCTGGATAGATGTGCACTCCAAATTCAAGAAACTAAAATTGATTTGTACGAATTGTGATTACGTAGTACGTGTATATATGCGCAGGGCAAACAATTAGCTATTTTTAGATTATCCCACGGAACTTCAAGTTGTTATATCAAGCTGGGATTGTTCTGGGGCTTGACTTATGCCTCGAGCAATGCAAAAATCAGAAATATATTGATCTTTCTAACATGCATGCCATTGTTTTGTTTTTTATCGTTTTATTTAGCCTTTTAAACTGTTATGCCATGAGAAAATCAAAACTAATAAAAACAAAAATATATAAATAGCATATCTAAAAAGCTTTGTTGTGAGAAGTTAGCTGGTTTAGCGTGGCACAAACAATTAGAAAACAATTAGTTAATTGTTAATTTTGAATTATTTTTAAAATGATTGTGCATTGTAATGTCTATATATATATATATATATATATAGACCTTGCCATGTAAGCACATCTAAGCACTAGATAACTGAAGGAAATCTGTCCGTTTCTATGTCACAATGTTTTCTTGCCTTTCTTTGTGTGTTTAGTTCTTCCTAAAGCAGTAATGCTTTCATTCAACTCAATTTTCCATTCAATTGACTAGCATTTAAAAGATTAGAAGAAATTTCAAATGTTTATATCTTTTTCTAATTTTTCATTTTCTAACAACTTTATCATCCTAACAAATTGTAAAACTAATACTACCACTCAAACTTACTAGATATTTTGGTAGTTTGAATTAAGTAATGAACAATTTACTTTTTGATTAAATATTTCCACTTATAATTGAATCGGTAGAAATCAGTAGTTCATTTATATAATATAATTTTTATTGTTATTTATATATTTCTTAAAATAATATAATTATAATTTTTATTGTTATTTATATACTTCTTAAAATAATATAATGATTAATATTTTTAAAAATCCCTTCAACTCTCTATATTATTCTACCTTTACTTGTTCTTATAATAACATATCATTCTCTCTTTTAGCTCCCTTCCTTTCTATCTATAAATGTCTATTTTTCTTCTTTTCCAATTATTGGTAGGAACTTTGATGCATTTCGTCTCTTGTTATATTTATGTTATGCTATGGAGTATGTTTGTTCGTAGCTCTATTTTTTAAGAGGGTAGAAACAGATTTTCCAAGTCAATCTGCTGAGGTGGCTTGTGTGGGCCCTACTAATCGGGTGAGTTTCCAAATTTCCCTAACTAATTCAACCATTTCTTCTCACATTGATAGAGCTTCCAATAAAATTTTCCCTTTATCTAAATGGTGGAACTCATCAAATAAATTTGAAGGTTTAAGGGTTTGCCAATAGTGCTTTCAAAATTTAATATTGGATTCTTGGGATTGTTATTGAGAGTTCAAATATTTTGTTTATTTCAGAGGAAAACATATCTGTTCATGGGTTAATAATTTGAAAATTAATTTATATTTTTAAAAATTGATCTTTTTATTTAAAAGAATAAATATAAAATAAATAAAAGTTAAATTTTATATTTACAAAAATATTTCTTGAAAAAATTAAATAAAATTAAATAAATTGTATATAAAAAATATTAAAATTAAATATATAATAGTAACAGTATTAAAATACTTTATACAATAATATATTATTCTTAATATACTTAAATATATGAATAATTCTTTTAAATAAAAAGAAAATAGAAAAATGTAATTAACCAAATTTATGTTTCATAATTACAAATATATTACATAAAATTTTAAATAAATAAAACATATATAAAGATGGTTGATAAAATATATATATATCTATATATATATATATATATATATATATATATGAAAATGTTATTATTGAGATAAAAATCTTATTATATAAATTTTAAAAATTCCTTATATTATAAATAGATACCTAAATATCACATAGCTAAAATAAGACATTATGTGTATATGAATTCTTTACTAAAATTTCCAAAGGGTAATTAAATTCTTTTGAAATTATTTTTATTTGTACATTGTAATTGATACATCAAAATATAACATTTAATTCTCTTGTCACATATTAACAATTCTAACATACCAATTACATATAGTTTCATCTAACATATATAGAAAACATAGAAACTAAAATTAATTAAGAAATACATCCTTAGAAAAAAAAATGTGCTCTACTAGAGTTTCTATAGCTTCTGTCTGAATCCTTGCTGGTTTGTCACCTTTTATGTCACATTTACTGTGAGACTTTTTTTTTGTTTATAATGGCCTCATCCTTCTTCAACTCAACAACTAATGCTAGTGTTGGAGTTGTTGTTGTTGGAGGGAATGGCTCCGTTGAACAAATGCCTACACAAGTGCGTAGCCAATAGGTTTCACTAGATAACTCCTCTCTTGATATTGTTTTGAATGCCAAGGAATTTGATAGTGCATACACTTACTTAGAAAAACAAACCCTGATTGGGTATATTGTGGGTCACACTCCTTTTGAAAGCATGTTGTGGGAATGGGTTTTGAAGGTCTGGACACCTCGAGGTGTTCGCCTTGAAGGCATAAAAAGCCTTACCAAAGACTTTTTTCTTTTTCATTTTGGCACTCCTGGCCAAGCTAAGCATGTTTTTATTTGACGTCCCTGGATTGTTTGGTCATCTCTTCTGGTTTTTTAGCATTGGTAACGCGATTTTGTTGTTTTTGATGACCGCAAGCTAGGTTATCATGAATTTTCTCTCATGGAATGTATGGGGGCAACAGACCTCCCTAGAAAATAATCTGTTCGGGACACTAAGCGTCAGCTTGATCATCTTGATGTTCTTTCTCTTCAAGAAATTAAAATTGTTGGGTTTCTTCTCACTTTTGCCTACCGAGTTATTTGGTCGGATAGTGCCTTGTTTTCTTCCCAGCATGAGGTTGGACAAGGTGGTGTTGTTACTCTTCTCTCTCCTCATTTAGTTTCTTCTATTATTTTGCATAGCTCTGACCCCATATAGAGGATTATTTGAATTTTTTTGTCTTTTCAGAATAATTCTTCTAGTATTGTTAACATTTATGCCCCTGATGATCTTGTTGAGCATTCAAACCTGTGGCATTGGTTGGCAGATCACTTGCCACCTGTGACCTACACTTCTTGTGGGGATTTCAATATGATTGAGCTAAAAACTAACAAGTAAGGGCTCCTTCCATTTTGATGGGCAATTGGAGAGAGAAAGGCTTAGCTTTATATGTGAAATTAGCTAGGCCTGTTTGTCACCGATCTGATGGGGTTTGGCATACTTGGTCCAACTTTTGAGTTGAGTCAAACAGAGTATTAAAGAGACTTGACAGGGCTATGGTATTAGCTCAATCCTTTTTTTCCTTCTCACATGAGCATGCTTTACCTATCACCCCTTTGCTAGATGTGACATTGTTAGATCATTACCCCATCCTCTTTTCTATCACCTAGCACACTCCTTAGCCTCGTCCTTGCAATTTTTTTTTATCTCAATACCTCCTTGATGTCCCATCTGCCTACCATTGTCCACATTCTCTGAGTTTTGAATCTTGAGCCTCAACCCCACACCCAAGTTGGGTGGATTTAATGGTGGAATGATGTCATTCTTAGTACTGTGAGATTTCTTTGCATTTATGGTATACTGTTGGCCATATACTACAGAAGATCTTATGAAGTCACTACTAAAGATCTGTGTACAACCTTGAAAGCCCTTGCCATGAATCTATTTGATACAGATCTTTAGGTTCGGCTTGCCAATCTTTGACACCAGGAAAAAGTTGCAAACAACTATGCTACCAGGGGAGCTTAGATCAAAGCCTATCTCCATTGGCTGGAGGTTGATGATTAGGTTTCCAAAGAATTTTTCAATGTCATGCAGGCTCACCATTCAATGGTGGGTATCAAACACATAAAGGAAGACCAACATGTGTTTTCTAACCTGCCTAGCATCCTTCAAGATTTTGTTTGTCACTATGAGAAGGTCTTCACCGCTTAGGGATCGTCTACAACATGTGACTAGGCTCTTCAAGCCTATGTTGTTGGTATTACCAATAGGCTTGCTCTTGAGAAATATGCCTTTTGTGAGAAAAAGATCACACTTTCTGACCTAAAGGAAGGTGTCATCTCCATGGCAGGTGATAAAGCCCCTAGTTGTGATGGTTTCCCCTATGAATTTTACAAAATCCTAGTGGATGATATTGGCCCTAATCTGCATCGAGTGTATCAAGCAGCTTACAACTCTGATTCCCTAGGAAACATTATTAAGGAGAGTAATATCAAATTCATACCTAAAGTTGGTGATCCTGAGGAAATATACAATTGGAGACCTATCACTTTGTTGAATGTCTCTTACAAGATTATTGCCAAGGATCTCTCCCTTAAAATTTAGCATCTACTCCCTCAGATTGTTTGTCCTAAGAAAATTGGTTTCAATAAGTCCAAATACATTCTAGACAATATTATTATTGTTTGGGAAGGTATGCAATGGGCTCGGTAGTCCAAACAGTAGACCTAATTTCTTAAGATTGATTTTGCCAAAGCTCATGACCAAATTAAATGGCCTTTCATTTTGGCCATGCTTCAAGTGTTGGGGTTTGGCTCGGTCTTCTTGCAATCAGTTCATATACTCTTTGGTGATGCCTTTGCTTGTATTACCATAAATGGTTAGCAATCTAAAGCCTTTGGGCTCTATAGATCTATATGTCAAGGTTTCCCTACAGGGCCTTCTCTTTATGTGTTGACGACTGAAGGATTTGGCTATCTTCTTGTTGACATATCAATCAAGTTTGTTATTAGTGACAACACTTATTTAGATTTTGTATGGCTACCAAGCTCATTGAACAATCTATAGTTTTTGCCATGTAATTCAGTAGCCATCGAGCGCTACAATTCCTACCGAGCATTTCAGTGGTTACCAAGTGAATTCAGTTAGCAGTTCAACCCAAGAACTTTAGTGGTTACCAAGCATTATAGTTTCTACTAAGCTAGTAGTTCATGTAAAGTGAAGCTAGTGTTAACCAAGCTGTATGATTGTTAGTGTTTACTAAGTGTAGTCATGGTAAACAAGTAATCCAGTTTATGCTGAGTTACACAGTATCTACTGAGTTACTAGTGTAGACCGAGTTTAAGACTACTTTGAGGTGATTAGTATGGATCAAGCTTCTAATTCTACCGAGTGCATGACGATGTTGTGTAATGATAGTGGATGTCGAGCATTAGAACTTCACCAAGTCAATCTTCAAAACCCAAGTATCTACATATGGGCTGACTTTATAATTGTGTAAATTGGATTGGTATATATATGTAATGTATTGTATCATATCCAAGTGTGTAATTCATGAATAATATAATAAAGAATGTGAATGTGAACCAACAACAGATAAAGAATGTATTGTAAGGCCATATCAGTAAAGGAGCAGTAGAGACATATCCATCACAGAAAGGTGATCAGTACTTCAAGGAATCTCTATCAGCAATTCAGTTGTAAGTCAGAGATCTACTATTTCATCCTAACAAGTGAACTAGTCTAAATCCTTTAACAAGGTAGACTTAATAGTCTTTTCTCAAATCTCTTTACTGAGTGCATACTTCCTTGTGTGTTTGTAAAATGTCTAACAAAGTGGACCTAGCAGTCCAAATTGCTCCTAACAAGGAAGATCATCAATAGTGATCAATGTAAGCCTCAATTGGCCAACTTTATGCTACAGTACTGAAGTTTTGTGGGTATCATCCCCACCCTAGTTTTACTTTCTATTTGAAAAGTTTCTGGGTCACCAAAACATTGTGTTCAAATGTTATGAATGTTTTATGCTTTTAGTTTCTCATGCATGCAATTAGATCTAATATGATGAACTAAATGGTAATTGGATTATTGCAATTAGGATCCGTATTTGATAAAGTTTTAGAGGTTATTGATTCACCCCTCCCCTCTTAATAACCTAGCATAGTCTTGAATATTTCCAACACTTCTTTCTAATGCTATCTCTTAGGGTTTGGTGTGTGGCATTTCTCTTCTAGATTCCACTACACAACTTGTGAATGGCCATTTTTTGATGACTCCTTTCTCACCCTTTTGGAGGATAAGGACAATATTGCTAATGCTTTACAATGCTTTGATACTTTTTGCCTTGCCTCTAGGTCTATCAATTAATTGTACAAGACCCTTTGTTATACACAATCATTTTTTCTAGGCCCTTAATGGTTGCAACGCTATGGGTGGAATGGGTTCAACATGTTGAAATGTTTAAACTTTTAGGCATTCCATTTTCTTTTCAAGATTCTCCTATGGAGCCGTGGAATGTTGTTCTGGCACGGATTGAGAAGAAATTAGACTACTGGATCACCAAATCTCTCTCCCTTACAATTGTACACTCGAAAGTGTCCCACTCTAAACCCTTCTATCCAAACGATTCCATGAGTTCGGAATGCTTGGATGCCGGCTTAGAGCTCCCTATCCATGGAGTGCAAGAGAGGGTATTTCAAGTTCAAGGTCTCTCAGATGAGCCTTGGAGATACTCTTCTTGCTAGTAAACCATGCAATGGGAGGTTCCAAAGACAAGATGCAAGAATGCAAATGTTCCAAGGGGTTCCTCAAGAACGCAATGCAACTAAAGATTAAACTAGAATGAATATGAAAAATGCAGCTATTCTA
This sequence comes from Cupressus sempervirens, assembly GCA_028749045.1. Classification (NCBI taxonomy): domain Eukaryota; kingdom Viridiplantae; phylum Streptophyta; class Pinopsida; order Cupressales; family Cupressaceae; genus Cupressus; species Cupressus sempervirens. Next base: position 12,668,279 of record CM053785.1, on the reverse strand, counting down.
AGCATGGATGAGAGTGTTACAATACCATTAATAAGCTATGTGAGATAGATTATTGCAAAATAGAAGCTAAACTAACATGCAACATGAATCTAAGCTAAAATGCTATGGTATGAGAGAATGTAGACAAGAAATAGAAGTTCTCCACAAAGCTCCAAAGAAACCTGTTAGAAAACCTGCAGCATAACAATATTCAAAAGATGGATTGATTGAGGGGGAAAGCTCTCTCCCTTTTAAAGATGTATGGACGGTAGAGATCAAGATGAAGATGGTGGATGATCAACGGTGGAATTCAAAAAGAGGAGTGATCCATGTGCACACAGAAGTCAACCAATAGAATATAAGTTAACTTGTCATATAAGACAAAAGTCACAAAGCCTTTTCTTTTAATTGCAAAATAGAAAAAGGACTTTATGTGTGCACTTTAAGTGGGTTATAAGAATGGGGTGTTTTATTTAATTAAAAGGGGACATGTTCTTTTAATCAAATAATGAACTTAGGATAGCATAGTCAAACTATAGGTTATAATCAAATAAATTGATTATTAGCAATTTGGCTTAGGTAAGTGATTAAATTAATTTAGCCAAAATGTTGAAAAGGGGGCTAATAGTCTAGATGACCATTTTTAGGTGATTACATTTGCCCCTCTTTGACTAATGCGTGATCGATCTGGGAACAAATTATGTCAAAGAAAATTGAAGCCAAGTAGGCGATGATAGATATAGATGTCTAATTCCGAAGAGTGAAATGCAGAAATAGATAGCAAGTCCTGAATGCACAGCCTGATAGCAGTAGTACTGAACACTAGGAAGAGATGATGTTAGAATTCAAGAAGAATACTAACACTTAGAAAAGCAGATAGAGTGAGAGCAAGTGAGAAGATCAAACAAATGCTCCTAAGTAGTGATAGATTATTTCTGCCCCCTCGGGATCGAAATTGAAATGAGGTAAGGGGATGCAAAAATTGGCTAGAAATGAGAAAATTAGAATATAGCAATGTCCAAGATGACAGATAAATGATTAGAACCCAAGAATGACTATATAAAAAAATTGATAAAATGTCCCAGTTTGACTAGAGTTGACCTTGAAGGATATAGCATAAAAATAAGGTCGAAATGAGTAGAAAGGTGATTTTAGACATGAAATAGTGAATTTAAGTAGATATGAAGTATGGAAATGATGAAGACATGAAGAAATGAAGATGCCCCAGTGATGATTCAGAGATTAGACCTCAAAAGGTCAGCTAACTGCTCAGAAGAAAGTAAAATTTTAAAAGACAATTTTGACCATCAAGATGAACTCGAATTTGGATTTCGATCCCGAAAATGAATCCAGGATGTTGAAATTATTTAAGAGGTCAAAACTTTATATAATATGATGATAAGATATAAAAGAGATGAAGCAAAAGATTAAGAAGGTGAAAAGACATGAACAAGAAGAAAGTAAAGAAATATATGAAAGGAGTTAGCTGATATGTCCACAAAAAGATGAAGAGAGAGCTCTCCCCATATGCAAGAATGCAAGACTAAGCTAGAAAATGGACCTAAAATGCAAGCTAACATGCAAAGCGGTTTACCAGCAAGAAGTGCATAACATTTAGACTCTTAATTTCATCATTGAGCATTTATTAGGGACATCATGAGATCATACAACCATCACTAGTATAACTATGAGGATATGAATATGATCGATATTAGATAGGTATGTGGAAATCCAATCTAAGCATCAGAGACATGTAAGTCAAGATAACTACACGATTAGATTCCCTAAGTTTAATTTAGCAAGATTACACCTGTATCAAGGCATAAGCGCTAGGATAAACCCCAAGTGTGTCTTGCGAAATAGTCAAGGATGATACATTTATAAGTCAAAGTGTTGAATAGGACAAGCATGAATGCTTACAACACTATAGACAAACAAAAGTATACCCACAAGCAGAAATCAAGAAAATATGTCCCATGCCCCCAGTCTTCTAGTCAATGACATCCTCAAAAGACTATTAGGGAGGGAACACATGGCAAAGAAATCATCATAGATAGCACACAAAGTAGATAAATGTCAGCATAGCTCAGTCGTTTAAGTGTTAAAGTGCATGTGTGCAAGTTACTTGGTCATTTCTTCAAGACTTGATTTTGACAGGGAGAAATATCGCAACATCGAAGACTGTAGGTAAACTATCTGAAAAGTGTTGAAAAACACTTGATGTCAAGGTGGGGGAAGTGTTGAGAAACACTATTTTGTGAGTTGTCAAAGAAAACCTAATGCACAAGAATACCTCAATAGGCTAAGTAGCTATGCCCCCAAGATGAGGACAAGAAACAATTCCAAGCTAGGAAATGTGTAGCAAAGTGGATGATTGAGATTGATAGACATAGGTGCAAGGGTTTCAAGTAGCGCCTGTTTCTAGGTTTTCACCACTTGACAGATTTTTTCAAGACTTTTTTCAATTTTTATTTTATTTTTGAATTTTTGATTTTTTTGGTGATACATCAAAGTGCCTATTGCTAGGTTTTCACTAAGAAGATCTTTTTTTCAGGACATTTTCTAATTTTAAGGATTTTTCCAGCATCATATATGATTTTTTGGATTTTTTTAGAAGGTTTTAGATATCACTAGTTCTCAAGCAAGATCACATCATATTCGCCCAATGTCTAGCAAGGTATAGGATATGATGGAGCAACGAGCTGGTGGATATGCAAAGATGGATGAAAAATGAGTATGAAGCAAGTGAAAGTGATCCTCAAGGACTGACTCCTCAAGAATACCCAAGCTAGGGAAAGAGGTGAAATAGTCATATGAAGCATATTTTGGATAAGAAATGGAAGTAATGAGAAAGATAGCATGTAGGATAAGCGGTGAAGCCATCAAGTGTGATAGCATATAAGATAAGTGATGGAAGCCAATGAGTAAGATAGCATGTAGGATAAGCAGTGAAGCCAATGAGAGAGATATCATGAAATGTGTAGTCCAAAAGAGTAGCCATGTCAAGAGACCTATGAGAACCATGTTTCATTTATTATGATCAAGACCAATGGGTCAACGAGATAGTATAGCAATGGGATAGAGCAATAAAAATAAAGCTCAAGATAGAGGCTATGAGTGAATGGGGGAGCACAATAGAAAATTTGGTGGATAAGATAGCCAATATGCAAAGATAGCCTAACATTGTCAAGATCAAAGAGAGAAGAAGGGATAGATGGATGATGGAAGAATTACGCATGATGCCTGTTTGCCAGGTTTTCATCATGGTACTTATCCAAGGTGCCACAAGAAGTAGTTTTCACCATAGGATAAATTTATTTATCTTTACTTTTGCTACCAAGGTGCCACAAGAAGTGGTTTTCACCAAGGCACATTTTCATTTTTTTTCAATTTTTTCTTTTTTTGAATTTTTAGAAAGAGCTCAAGCTTTTTGAATGTTGATAGTGCTCCTATAGGAAAGATAAGCCATGATAAGCCAAGACCATAGAAAGGTATGCTCAAAGATGTTGATAGGGTGATGAAAGGGAAATGGTAGTAGGAAGAATATATGGAGGATAAGAGTTCATGTATAGAAAGGAGGTGTAAGCTTTAGAGGATTTCATGAGGGTAGCTGAAATATTGGACAAGATCAACATTGACACACACCTTGAAGGGTATTGAAATGATGGAGGAATCATGGATGAAATAGCTTGAGGATTAGATGTATGAGGTGGTAGAAGAGATTTGGAAAAAAGTGGAGTGGAAGGCTTTGGAATATTTTTAGAAAGATTTTTGGAAGAAGATGGAATGGAAGCCTTTAGAAGCTTGAATGTCAACTTTGAAGTATTTTCAATATTCAAGTCTTTTAAAAGAGACTTGGGAATCCATATAGCTTTAAATTTTGCTTTGGATACTTCAAAACACATTTCTTCAATAATGGGTTTAGGAACCCATATTTTCTTTGATTTAGCTTTTTTAATAGTGGACCTTTGCGGTCTCTTTTGTGCATTCTCCTTCTTAGCATTCACGTGTCGATTAGATGGGACATAGTGATCTTTATTTTTCAATGGATTCTTATGTTTATTCTCACTTCCAAAGGACTTGGGATTTGTGGATGAATAAGGATGATATGACTGGTTTAGAAGTATAGATGGGTGAAAAGTCATCAAGGATGAGTGTCTTTGTTGATCTTGAGGTATGATGGGAGAGCTAGGAGTGAATGTAGGAGATGGAGGAACATAAGGCCCCAATATGGATGGAAGGTTTGAATGCTTTAGCTTAGATGGATAAGGACCAAGGATAGATTCAGAATATGCAAAGAGATAGTGGGAAGGGATATCAACATCTTTAGAATGAGCAACATGGTCAAAGCCATCAATAGACTCATAATTATCTTTGATAGGAACAAAAATTTTAATAGAAGCACTTGAAGCTTGAGCACAATTTTGAAGTGGATGTGGAGAAGTAGAACATGAGGGGATGCTTTGATCTTGACAAGTAGCTTTGGATAGCATATGAAGAGAACTTTTCTCATAATTTTCAGTAAGCTCAAAGGAGATAATGGAAGTGTTATCTTCATCATACTTAGGAGGTGGACAAGATATAGGATATGGAGGGGAAAAATCCTGAAAGAGATGAAAGGGTGTTTGATCTTGATCTTTCTTGAAATTTATAGCTTTTTCTTTTTGAGAGTCCTCTTGACATGGAGCCACTTCCAAAGACAAGGGAGAATGAAGAGTGAATGGAGTAGTGTTTGGATTAGCCATAGTAGTGCATGAAGGTTGAGGATGTTTAGGATTAGTAGCATGGAAAAGGTTTGCAGCCAAGTGAAGGTTAGCTTGAGTTTCTTTTAGAGGTAGCCCTTGAGGATACACAGTCAATGTGGAAAGCATTAGGTTCTTTATTTGATGGAGGCATGTTGGAAAGATTTGAAGTGTTGGGAGATGCACGAGTGTTGGAAGAAGTGGAAGATGTAATGAAGCCACTACTAGACATAGGTTCATTAATGTAATCTTGCTCAAGAGAAGTATCCTCAGCACATGAGTCACTAGAGGTTCCAAGATCAACAATCTCATCATCAATGAGATCTTGGATTTTATGTTTCAGTTCTATACAATCAGAAGTAGCATGGTCATTAGATCGATGATAGGAACAATAGGTATCCAAGAATGGGTTTCCATATGAGCTAGACTTAGGTAACATGATGATCTTATTGCCAAGAAGTTTTTGCAAAGTGTCATCATAAGAATCTTCCAAGGGAGCAAAAGTTCTATGAGAAGTATGTGTAGGATCTTCTTGTTGTTTCTCAAGTGAATAGAATTCATTCATGTCTTCATCATTATCTTCATCAAAGATAGGTCCGTCATGAAATTTTAGCATAGGCTCAAAGGAGGTATCACTTGCTTGTTCTCTAAAGAGGTCTTTAGAACTAGAAGATGAAGACATTTGATGTCTTGAAGTAGAGCATGTAGACCTAGAAGAAGAGGATGACCTCAAAGAAGGTGACTCATATGCATGTAAAGACCTTAAGGAATATTCATGTAGTGATGCAATCTTTTCCTCTAACCTTTTCTCAAGTTTAGACTTCATTTCTATCATGCGCTTAGAAAGATGAAGGTAAGAAAGATCATTTGTCTCTTCTAGTTCTTTGTATTGTGCATATAGAACTTGAAACTCTTTAGTGACATGGAGGATATCATGATCATCTAGATTTGGTTGAAGTTTGGTAGCACAAGTTTTAGATCCCATAGTTTTAGATGCAAAGCCAAGCATAAAATAGTCTAGAAAATAACTTGATGTTGAAACTATAGGAGGTAGAGTGTTCACTTGCCAAGATATTAGAGAGAGATTAAAGTGACTTGTCAAACAATATGTCCAAGAAACTTACGACATGAATGACTCAAGTCAATAGCTAGGCAAGATGCCCAAATAGCCAAATAGATAGAGCAAGCGGGGTGACAAGTGAACAACTCTCCAACCCAAGAGTGTAGTCAAGAAATCAAGGTAACCATTTTAGCAAAAGGATAACTAGCAAGAAAACATAGACCATGAAGATAGGAAGACCATGAGCACTAAGACCAAAGATTCACTTTAAGCATGTTCAAGAACTAGAGACATAGAAAATCAAAATCAAATGATGAGACTCCCCTTAGCAAGAAAGTTTGACAATAGTTGATAGCATAGCAAGTTTGATGTTCAAAAGAAATTTCTTTCCAAGCAAGATAGTGACACATAGAGTAGTCTTCAAACAATCAAGCAAGGGACAAAGCAACCTTGCATGATACAAGCATATGTGAGGTCTTAAAAGAAATCCGTAAAATTATCGTCATGTGTATGTTCAAAAGATTTTCACAAGTCTAGCACATTCAAGAACACATCAAGCAATATCTACCTAGAAGTCATGGTTCATTACTCAACAACTTGGCCCACACTTGATGCTCCTTTGCCTCACACCAAGTGGTTTCCCACAAGAGATATTGGCTTTGTCATGGAAGTGCCATAAGCACAACCAAGGGAACACATATGGTGAGTGTAAAATCTTGGGGTGATCCGGGTAGTCCACTAGGATCGATCCTTGCACCAAGAAGTTGAGCGGCTAAAAAGGGTAGTTACTAACTTAGGGTGTTTAGATAGGGCTTCCATTCATAGTGTTCCTCTTGCTCCCAATTATGGGACACCTCACCTTGCGATGAGTAACCGATCTCGCGATCACAAGAGTACCTTAAGCATTCTTGCCTAGTGATCTCCCTATGGTCGAAATCCCATAAGCGATCACACTAGACGAAGATAAACACTACGTCTACCAAGGTTTTGTGTCCTTGATAGCCTTGAGTTTATAGTGGGTTGGAAGAGCCAGGTAATCGGCTTGTTCCCACTTGGGTCGTTCCTCTCAGGTTGTCCGAGAGCAGGCCCTCTAAAGGATTCTAACTACACAAAGTGGATCAAATTTTGGAAGTCAAGATTTCTGGTTCACCACAAGGGTGAAGAGCATACTCTCCTATTCCAATCATTTTCTCCCAAACACGCCAAGAAGATTCAATTACCCTTTGCTTTTGAAACCAAATGGCAAGTCAAGATTTCTGATTCACCACAAGGGTGAAGAGCATACTCTCCTATTACCAAAAGACTCCAATCACAAGTTTTATGTGCCTATGAAAAATGAACAATTATTCAATGCCACACATGAAAACAAAAAAGAAAGAAATTTGGATTTTTATGCTTTGGGCAGCCCTGCAAACAATCGTTAGTAGCCCTTGTGCATTTGAAGCTTTGACATGCGTTCTTTTTATGCAATGTTTCAATTTTTTTCACAAGGATGGCAACCTGAAATCACAACTTGTTAGCAACAAAAGTTAGTGTGAAATAACATAAAAATCTGCAATAAAAAGTGGTGAGTTGCTTCAAAAATCTAATTTATCCTCCAACCAAGTACATGCAAAGAAAGTGCAAGTTAATCACAAATGCTTTCATTTTTACTCTTTGGTTTTGACCTAGTCAACAAGATTGAACTTTTTTGCTATGATTTCGTATCCAAAAATGAAAATGAAAAGAAGAGACCCATGTTAAAAATCAGAGAGCTTTCCAAAAATGCAAGAAATTTTAAAAAATCTCTTCATTTGCTCCCTAGAGATTGATTTTGTCAAAATAGGCCAAATTTATCAAATCGAATTTTTTATCCTTAATACGATCTCAAAATTCAAAACACAAAGAAAGAACCCCCATTAGAATTCAAAAATATTTCTGAAAATGTAAGTTTTTCCAAAAAATGCGCTGATTTGCGATCAAAAACGGCTTTTTATGAAAAATAAAGAAAATATCATAACTTCCGAAAATCATGTCCAAATGCTCTGAAAATTGGACTGGGACATTTTGAGCATATACCCAACCTGCAAACAAAATTTCAGAACCAAATTCTAAGCGGTTTAAAATATATGATCAAATCTTTAAACCAACTAAGTTTTTGGCCTTCAAACCAATTTACTTATGGCTTGGCCTTAAAACCAAAGTGAAAATTCTACAAAAGCATTTGATTAGACTCAATATGCTGCTGTAAAAAACCAGAGATAAGAAATGAAAGCAAATGGAGCTGAAAATTTGATTCAAGCCCCACGGTGGGCGCCAAAAATGTACACTCGAAAGTGTCCCACTCTAAACCCTTCTATCCAAACGATTCCATGAGTTCGGAATGCTTGGATGCCGGCTTAGAGCTCCCTATCCATGGAGTGCAAGAGAGGGTATTTCAAGTTCAAGGTCTCTCAGATGAGCCTTGGAGATACTCTTCTTGCTAGTAAACCATGCAATGGGAGGTTCCAAAGACAAGATGCAAGAATGCAAATGTTCCAAGGGGTTCCTCAAGAACGCAATGCAACTAAAGATTAAACTAGAATGAATATGAAAAATGCAGCTATTCTAAGCATGGATGAGAGTGTTACAATACCATTAATAAGCTATGTGAGATAGATTATTGCAAAATAGAAGCTAAACTAACATGCAACATGAATCTAAGCTAAAATGCTATGGTATGAGAGAATGTAGACAAGAAATAGAAGTTCTCCACAAAGCTCCAAAGAAACCTGTTAGAAAACCTGCAGCATAACAATATTCAAAAGATGGATTGATTGAGGGGGAAAGCTCTCTCCCTTTTAAAGATGTATGGACGGTAGAGATCAAGATGAAGATGGTGGATGATCAACGGTGGAATTCAAAAAGAGGAGTGATCCATGTGCACACAGAAGTCAACCAATAGAATATAAGTTAACTTGTCATATAAGACAAAAGTCACAAAGCCTTTTCTTTTAATTGCAAAATAGAAAAAGGACTTTATGTGTGCACTTTAAGTGGGTTATAAGAATGGGGTGTTTTATTTAATTAAAAGGGGACATGTTCTTTTAATCAAATAATGAACTTAGGATAGCATAGTCAAACTATAGGTTATAATCAAATAAATTGATTATTAGCAATTTGGCTTAGGTAAGTGATTAAATTAATTTAGCCAAAATGTTGAAAAGGGGGCTAATAGTCTAGATGACCATTTTTAGGTGATTACAACAATAAAGTTTCATATTTATTCCAAAGTATTATTTGCTATTCATGTCTACTACTCCTCATGTTGGGCCCCTTTCAAGGCTTCCTACCTCAAGCCTAAGTGTCTCTTAAGAGATTTCCTCTAGGCCTTTCATGTTGCGCATCACAGATTTCAAAGAGTTGCTTGGTATTTATGTTATTTTCCCAAAGACGCCGGTGGTCTTGGACTTCTTTCCACTCACAAACAAGATATTTCCCTCTGTACTTAACGGGTCATTTGGGTTCTAACTGGTGATGAGGCCTGGAAAATTTTGTTGTGGCATTGCATATCTTCAGGCTTTCCAATTAATCGGCCTTCTTGAAAGAGGATTGGCTTTCAAACCTTCTCATGACCATTGAACCTATACAAATTCAAGGTACTTTTGTTACCAAAAGCATTTGGAAAGCCTAGAAATCCATCAAGTTGTGGCTTCACTAGGCATGCAATGGGTTCAGAGATGGGCTCTTTATGAACCAAAAAAGCTTGTGGTGGTCTCCCTTGTTTGTTGTTCAAGGTGTTCCACTGATTAAAATTCAAGGAGCTAGCACGTTACACTTATTTCAAAGGGGAATCAAGACATCCACAGATTTATTTTCCATGGTAATTATGAGCTTTCGCTCATGGGAGGACCTATAGGTCCAATTCAATCTTATCTATCCAGATCGATAGATAGTTGATCTTCTAGTTTCTATGGTGCCTCCTCATCTATTACACAAGCTTGGAATTCACTCATACTGCCCTTGGTGGAAAGATTGGAAGTGGTATCTTGCCACTCCTATGATTAGTTAAAAACCCAGGTTGGGCTATCGGTGGCTGGTTCCCCACCTTTCGATGGTTGATACTCTCAATCAACATTAGCATTTGCAATCCTCTCACAAGACTTGGAGTCTTAGATTTTCCATAGTTTGGAACACCATCACAGAGCCAAAAACATATCACTTTTCTTGGTGCCTGCTTTCCCAGGGGCTATCTTTGGACCCTCAGCTCCAACATCTGGGAGTCTCAAACCCTAGATGTCTTTTTTGTGGTCAGTTGGAAAGCTTCCTGCATATTTTTTGGTTCTACAAGTGAGCCCAGAACTATTGGCTTTGGATCCATGATTTTTTAAGCCTTTCCGCCCAGAGGCTTTTACATGGCATATGGTTGTGCTAGGAGATTTGCCTAGGCTTCCTTTCAAGTACTCCCAGATATGGCATGATTTTAGAATGGAGATTTTATTTACAATTTGGAATGACCACAATGTTGTTTTATTCTCTCACAAATTTCTTGATATACATGTTGCTTTGTACTCTAAAGCACACATTTGTAATAATGTCATGATGCAGATTCAAGTGCACATAGATAAGGTCGCATTGGAGGTCACTCACCTATGGGTGAACCCACAATAATGGGTTCCACTTTAGTGGGACAAAGAGAAATGTAAAAAAATTGCAAAAACGAAATCAGGTTTATCATATGTTCACTACGAACATACTAAATACATTAGCAATGAACATATATTAAAACAATGTTCGTAGGTCGAACATATTATTATATAATAATGTATGTTTGGAGTGAACATACGTAATTAATATGTTTGCTGCGAACATCCAAAATGTCAATTTCCAGCATTTAAAAATGTCATTTTAACCCCTTTTTGTCATTTTTTATAGTCATTCACTGTTCAGTCAAACATTGGAGCAAATGTGTGGTCTCTGTCAGCATCATCCTATCATTTTCCTACAGATTCTCCTCTTCAAGGATGTCTATATATTATTATTTTAATGTTTTTAATGTTTTCAAAGCATTTTTTAATGTTTTGAAAGCATATTTTAATGTTAATTTAATATTTTTATTGTTTATTTATATTAAACTTAATTATATTAATTTAGAAAACATTAGAAAAATATTATATAAAAAATATTAGACAACAAATTTAGAAAACATTATAAAAAACATTAATTTAAAACAAAATTAGAAAATATTAGAAAAATTATAATAATATAAATTTTGGAAACCAAATTTAGAAAAACATTAGAAAAACCATTAGAAAAACATTAGAAAAATTATAATAATATAAAATTTAGAAAACAAATTTAGAAAAACATTAGAAAATTTATAATAATATAAAATTTAGAATTTTTTTAAAGAAAAATATTAGAAAAATATTTTAAAAACATTAGAAAATCTATAATAATATAATGTATTAGAAATTTTTTTTAGGAAAAACATTAGAAAAAACATTACATTTAAATATTAGAAAAACATTAGAAAATATATTTAAAAAATAATAATTTAGAATTCTATATTAGACAACTATGAGAAAATAAATTAGGATATAAACATTAGAAAAATATTAGAAAAAACATGAGAAAATATTTTTTAAACATTACTCTTGAAAATTAGAAAACATTAGAAAAATATTTTAAAACATTTTTAAAAAAATAGTGTAAAAAATAAAATTTAGAAAAATATTTTCAATATTCATATAAATTTATTAATGTTAATGTACATGTTATTGGTTTTTTAATACATCTTAATCTTTTATATTTACGTATATGTTTTATTCATGTTTCTATATATGTTATTCATCTTAATTAATGTCTTATTCATGTTTATGTGTATGTTATTCATCTTTATGCACCTTAATCTAAATTGTGTAATTAATTATATTTAATGGCATACATCTTAAGGGGAGATCCTAAATTATACATAAGAATGCATATTAAAATATACATATTTTATTTCATAGCTATATGTATATATGTTAATGTTAAATGCAGACATGTATGTTTTCAATATTCATGTTTATATGTATATGTCAAATTTATCTTACTGTCTTAATCTTAGAAGTGTAATTAAATGACATATCTTAAGGGTCCATATCATAAATTATACATGTAAGAATGTAGATTAAAACGAATTTTTTACTTTGAACATAGATGTATGTACATTTGTTCATGGTTAAAAGTAGGTCCATGTACATGTTTTCAATAAATTCACATTTTTATATGTACATATGTTAACTATTGATCTTAATTTGTCTTATAACTAAGTGTAATTAACTATATTTAATGACATGTCTTAAGGGGAGATCCTAAATTATACATAAGAATCTAGATTAATGTATATTTTATTTCATAAATGTACATGTAAATATGTTCGTGCTAAATATAGACACGTGTATGTTTTCAATATTCATGTTTATGTATATGTTATTATTTTTAATGCCTTAATCTAAGTATATAATTAACTATATAATTCAATGTCATGTCTTAAGGGGAGATCCTAAATTATACATATATAAGAATGTATATTAATTTGCATAGGTAAGAATATAACATACATACATACATAAGAACATATAACTTAGAACGTGTATGACCTTTAGAAGAATACATGTTATAACATTTAATTAATAAAAGTTAATTATAAGAACATAACTTGATTATATACAAACATAAAGAATGTACATCATATAATCTAACATGTAAAGATTATATATTATAAATTAAATTTTAACTCTTAAACCTTAATGCTAAACAATAGTCCTAAATACTAAACCTGGTCATAATCCTAACTACAAAACCCTAATCATAAATTATAACCCCTAATCTTAGATGCTTAACCATAACTCCTAAATCTCAATTTGAACTGTAGACCTAAATGATAAACCCCAACATTAAATAGTAAATCATAATACTTGATCCTAACTTTAATTATAAATATTAAAACTTGTGTTAAAACCATAATCCAAAATCTTATCCCTAATACAAATCCTAACCCTCTAACCATACTTCTAACATTACGATGTAAACCCATACCCTAATCCTCTAGCCATACTTCTAACAATGATGTAAACCCATAACCAAATAACCCTAATCATAATCATAAATCATAAATGTTAAACCATGACCCTAAATACGAAACCCTAATCTTTGTACACTAAGATCCTAAAATGTTAAATTTAAATGCTAAACTCTAATTCTAAAAGCCATAAACTAATTTTAAGTGTGCTAAACCATAATTCTAACCCTAATCATAAATTATGGTAAACCCTTATATACTAGATGATAAGCCCCAACCCTTATCCTAAATTATGAGCCTTAATCATAATCCTATCCATTAATTTAAACTCTGATAGAAACCATAACCCTAAAAATAATACTAATAGCAATGTCAACCCATATCCTAACCCTATAAATAATACTAATAGAAATGTAAACCCATACCCTAACCCTAATCATAACTATAACCCTAAATCCTAAATGCTAAAGCCTAATACTAACCCTAATTGATAGACTATAATTTGTACTCCTAACCTCCGGCCATGATCCTAACCCTAATCATGGTCTCAATCCTAAATCATAGCCCTAACCATAATCCTAACTCTAACCCTAAACCGTAACTAAAATAATTATCCAAACCCTAACCCTAGCCATTATCAAAACCCTAACCTAACCAAACCCTAGACCCTAACCATTATCCAAACCCTAACCCTAACCTTGATCTTAAAATTTAATTTCTAAACCCTTATATTATAAATGATAATTTACCCTAAATCATAATCTTGAACCAAATCATAAACTTCATATGCTAAACCCTTATCCTAAATTCTTAACCACATGTGGACCTTAATATTAACCCCTAAATAATGCTAAATTATACTTGTATAAACCCTAAGAATGTCACAACTTGTCCTAAATCTTACCCTAAAATTGAGCCTAATTAAAACCCTTACACTAAAACCCTATTTCAAAACCTAATTGAGGCCTAACTTACATAAAATTAAAACAAGTTGACCCTAATCCTAAATTATAATATTATATTCAAGAGATACATGCATGTACATAAACACATGTACATGTACATGAAGTATGACCCTTGTTTTAAATGATCTATGTAACTCAACTTGAAACCTAAACCTCAACATTATCCTTTAAGAGTAATATAAATAATTTATTACCCTAATTGAACTCTAATAATACCCCCCAAAGTATAATAAAATCCTAACAATAAATTAACTCTAATCATAACCAAACTCTCAACTTTAAAGTTATCTTCAACCCTAACTATAAATCAAAGACTTTTAGGCCTCTAATTTGCACCTTATCCTACTTGCTAACCTTAACTCTAACCTTAATTTTCCTTAAATCATAACATTAAAATTAAACTAATACATCCCTATTTTAACCCTAACTATAATATAATCTAAACTATAACCATGACCTAAGTTAACCCAACCCTAACATTCATGATAACCATACCCTAATTTGAATCCTAACAAAAGCTCAATTTGAATCATAAGGACCAAAATCATAAAAGCCTAGAGGTTGTTTGAACCTTAGTAGAAACATTAATAAAAAATTATTTAGCCATCATATTAGACCTTGGACAACATATCTCGTGATAAAAGATCAATTGAGATTCTTGTAAATGATTTAAAAACTAGTTTGGATAAAAGCTTGAAAATAAGGGATTAAAAAAGGTGTCAAAAGTTGACTTTTTTCCCCTCGAGATAACCTAAACTTGAACACCTATATGAAAATTTGGAGATACATGTGGCTAAAAAATTCGTATGATAAAAAATTGAGTGCACATGCATTTTTTATTTCATAAATCTAAATTATAATTTACAACATCTTTTTAATCAATGATACTATTTTCACTTATTTGAAAACAACACACATAAAAATACATTATTATATGTTATGACATTGTGTTATTTCTATTTAAGGAAAATATAGAAAGTCTAGCTAATTAATTTAACACATTTTAAATTAATAATAAGTAAATATATTATTGAACTTTCTTATTATATGATTGAAAGTTTATTTTGAATAAATTATTGTTAAATGAAATATAGAAAATCTAAGTTTACTTATATTGTTTACTTATTATATTTACTTATTATTAATTAAAAATGTGTTAAATTAGCTAGAATTTCTATATTTTCCTTATAGAAATAACGTGCAATGTCATAATATATAATAATGTATTTTAAGTGTACCTAGTAGACTTACCTAATTTTTAATTAATAATAAGTATATATATAGTTAATTTAACACATTTTCATGTTTGAAAGTTTATTTTGAATAAATTATTGTTAAATGAAATATAGAAAATCTTTTCAAAACATGTCATAATATTGATAAACTTAGAAGGCATTCTTGTGAGCAATGGATTCATGTGAATCACTACGAGCTTGAAACATGGGTCAGTGAGATTGACTCATAAACTATATGATTAATTCCTTATAGAAATAACACAATGGACCATAATATATATTAATGTATTTTAATCTAGAAAACTTGAATCAAGGTCTCATATAACTTTCAATGTTTTGAATTGCACTTCTTAGAAAATTATAAAAACATATTACTTAAATATCTAATAAGATGAACCCTTTATATTTCTTATACAATTAGTAATCAAAAGTTACAAAATAGGAAAACTATTATATATATTTTAGAATTTAACTACTCCAAATATTTGATCTAAGGGATTAAGTAAGATCTAATTTATCCTTAGATCATGTTAGATTATTATATATGTATATATGTATATATATTGATGGTATATGGACCAACGCGTTCAAATTTATAATTAATTACACATTTAAAGACTAAATTTAGAAGGATTCACATGTGACCAACCTTTGTGACACCACACATGATGTCTCAACAAAATGAATTTACTTAAATTATCACATGTATGTATGTATGTATGTCTCTAACTCTAAAGTTCTCATGTATGTATGTATGTATATGCATTCAATCATATATTTTTTAAAAATTTTATTAGATCATGTATGTATATGTACATGTTACAAATTATCTAGACATGTGTGATGTACATTCAATTAAATGTATAATTTTTAATTAAAAATAAAAAATTGTGTGTATAGTAGACAGTTTAGCTCTTGATACATTTCTACAGATATAGCTTCACACGATTAGCTTGCTATGGCACCTGCTGCGACATGGGTTGATGTGGTTCCTATTGTAGCGCCTGATGCAATTCTTGTTTCGGCTCCTCATCTAGCCCGTCGTGTTGCTCATGGTGGGGCTCATGTTGTAGCTCATGGTGGGGCTTATGGTGTACCTCGAGGTAGGGGTCATCGTGTAGCTCATGTTCTGGCTCCTAGTGCGGTTCCAAGTGGTGTAGGTCCTGTCGTGGCTCTTGGTGCAGCTCTTGTTCCAAGTTAGGCTGCACCTGCAGCTCCTACTAGAGGTCTTGCTGCACCACCTCCATTCATTGATATTGATGCTTTATTTTCATTTTTAGAGCAGGAGGTTGCTAGACTACAACAATCTATATCGTCCTCTGATGATGGTCTTTATAGAGACACATGTGCTATGATATGTAGGAGTTTACAGGATCTGACATCTAGATTTAGAGCTCACTATTCATTTACTCCTAACATATTAGCTTCCATATATAGGGAGCTTAGGGCTAATATTTTAGGAGATGCATCTTTTGATTACGTCAAGAGGGTGGCCCCCAAAGATGTCATCAAAAGAGAGCTCTTTCTAGGATATGAGGGAGCACAGGGTAGGGTGAGAGGCTACCAAGTCACACGATGAACAGATCCTATTATTGCTAGCATGATCTATCCTTGGTTTTAAGCTGCACATGGTTGTTATCCTAATAATGACCAGATACGTCTTTATTTTGCACAATAGTTGTATGTTGAGTTCCGCATGGGGCTCAACGTCAACTACTTGGATATTCCTAATTATTGTGGACAGGGGCGTGGTCAGATCACAGATTGTGACTAGTATCGCAGTGCACATCATCTGCCACCTCAAGATGTCAAACAATTTGTTGGACAAAGACTGCCTCCCATGACTCCAGCACATGTGCCTATTGCAGATAGAGTTGTCATTGCTTCCCAGAGGGGGGAAATTGACACTATTGGACACATTGCATCTACAGCCGCTAGTATCACATCTGATTCTATTGGTCATTATATTCATAGTCGACATCCTCATCCACCTAGTTGACCATCTTCAGAGGCATCTAGTAGCACTTCAGACACCTCTGATGATGCATATAGAGCTATTGGGCTACCACTACCAGGTGATGTTCATGGTCTTTCAGGACATCAGACACAAGATTTGGCACTATATCTTTTGGAGTATATGTTGTACATTATCGGTTATTTTTTTGATACACAAGGGATTCTAGTTCACTCAGTGATGGATGTTGTTAGAAATCATCAGAGCCCCAGTGTAGTTCCACAGATATAGGCCGCCACACCAGTGACAAATGATACACCTGTGCATAGCTCATAGCATTCGGCACTAGGCTCATGAAACTCCACAGATGACTCGAGCATACGAGTTGGAGATGTCCAGATCACAACTAAGGGTCTTGATGATTTTGGTGAGAAGTTGTGAGACCTATTTGAGATTGATAGTAGCTTGACCCTGGGTATTTCATCGTATATGGACTCGTTGTTCGAACGACTTGGCAGCACTGGTTCTACACCATTAGCTAGCCAATTACACAGTCCACTTCACTCAAATTTACTAGCAGTTGGACATGGTGCTGAGGGTGGTTCAATAGGTGTCAGAGTTTTAGGCTTAGGTGCATCGGTAGATGATACGATAGAGTATGTTGATCATCCTCCACCTCCGAAGACCTAGGTACATATATAATTTATTTTTAATTTTAAATATATATGAAATTAACAAATATGAATTTACTAAAAAATTAGTTCAGATATATATCTAGATATTTAATTTAATCTAAATAACTATAATAAATCATGCAGGCACAGGTCACTAAGCACATGGTTACATGTAGTGCTGGTTCAAGGCATCATGTATGTGAGAGAGATGATTCTATTGAGGCACCCAGTAGTGCTCAAGTACTTGAGTTTTAAATAGTTTGTTTAAAGTTATTTAAATGTTTCAAACTAGATGTGTGTGTGTGTGTGTGTGTGTGTGTGTGTGTGTGTGTGTGTGTTTATGCAAGTTTGTATTTAATTTGAATGTACATGTACATGTATATATATGTTTAAATAGAACTCTAATGTATGTATATATGTATTTATATTTGCAGGGCTCGGTTGATGTGCTTCAGCGAGAGGATGTATAGGAGACTTGATCAAAGGGTCATTCTATTTGTATGCGTCTTGAGGGGTCCCTCTAGTAGTAGATCTTTATATATTTTTTGATGCATCTATATACTAGAGACAGTTTACATACACATATGTGTATTTTAGTACCTTGATGACATACATGTATACATATGTTTCACTATTTATTTGA